>CM064073.1:22785968-24065389 GCA_032594955.1 Panicum miliaceum
GCCAAAAAGATGGTGTGAGCACTCACTGGTCACTGCACATCACAGCTTCACAATTCCAGCCAAGGTATGACGACGGGAAGCGAACGGCGCACCTGATCTCCTTGGCTATCTGAGCCCAGTGCGCGAGGGGCAGGAGGCAGTCGTCGTCTCCCCTGGACTTCATGCTGGCGATGGAGTCGGAGGCGATGCCGTGGATGACGACGTACTTGCCCTTCTCGACGCCGGCGCTGTCGTACTTGCCCTCCACGTACGCCCGCAGCTTCTTGGAGATGGACACCCGCAGCGGCGGCGTCGGCTGCTGGGGCACGTTCTTCGCCGGCCGGCCGATCCACTCCAGCATCTCCTTGTACCTGACAGAGTCGTCTTGTTACTTGAATTTAAGTTTCAAAATTGGCACATATAACTTGTCTGAACATTCAGACGGCCGGACATGGTCTTTGCGCTGCGAATGGTGATCTTACATGTGGTAGCCGCCGTCAGAGAGATTGGTGGTCGGCGCCTTGAACATCTCGGTTAGGAACAGCCCCGCGCCGACGCTGTTGACGTTGGGGTAAACGTAGCCGATCTTGTCGCGCGCCGACGACATGAAGAGGAAGAGCGAGTGCCCGATCCCGGCCAGCCTCGTGGACAAGATCAAATCATAGTACCTATTCTGCCAATTGCAAGTTTGCAGCAACAACATCACGAGGTTCAGCCAATCAAAATGTCGGGACGAAGCTAAGAGGAGCACAAAGTGGACAGGTTTAGCAACTCAAATTTCAAAAAGTTGTGCCTATTTTCCACAATCACTCATCGAATTCTGTCACTAGCTGATCATAATCGCAACAGAGGATTGAACCTTTCTCTGTTATTACAAACGCCATGGAGGAAGAGGACCCAATTGCAAGCCCAAGAAAAGCAGCAAGTGTACCTTGAGGATGCCGAGCTGGTGCGTGTACTCGGCTGGCTCCGGCCAGTCGTCGTCGGGGTCGTAGACGGTGGCGTACCTGACGTTCTTGCACATCTCGTAGACCTGCTTCCCCCTGGCCGACGTCACCACGTCGATGAGCACGCCGGGGTAGCGGTCCTTGAGCATCTGCACGACGGGGAAGAAGAGCACGTTCTCGTACACGCCGCCCGACACGACGCAGCAGGCGCGCCGCACGTCGCCGCGGACCTTGGACGCGAGGCTGTCCAGCTCCGGGTTGTACCCCTGCGGGAACCGGAGGAACCCGTAGGGGTTGGCCGGGTCCTCGGGCGGCCGCGGGTCCTCCTCCTGCTTCCCGCCGGCGAACATGCCCTGGTAGTCGAACTCCTCGTCGGGCCCGTCGTCGAACGGGTCCAGCCACGGGTTCTTCTTCTTCGCCGACCGCGCCACGACGCTGCCGCGGCGGTGGCGGTGGCTGGTGGAGGGGAGGAGGAGGTGGTTGCAGCACGGCCGTGGCGTGGGGGCCTTCGCCGGTGCCGGCGCCACGGCATGGGTCGTCGCGGGCGTGGTGGCCATGGAAGTCGACATGGTTGGCGTCTGCATGGCAGAGCTTGCTTCTTGCTCAGCTCACTTGCTCTTGCTCTTGAGCATGTTGATGTGTTGCTCCTAGCTAGCTTTGGATATTGTTGCTGCTGGTATCTGTCTGTGACTGTTTCTTTTTCGGTTTTTTTTTTTTGGGTGAGGGAAGAGTGGAGGGAGAAGGGATTGGGTTTGAGCTTGGATGTGTGGATGAGGAGGGATAAAGTGCATGCTCATGCTGCCATGCATCCGGGCTTTGTTTTTTGTGCTCCTCTCTTTTGGCGTGTATCTCGGTTGGGTGCCGGGTGCCAGCTCAAAGCCAAGTGCATCCTTTTCAAAAAAACAAAGCCATGTGCATGAACCTTGCAACCCATCATGCGCTGCATGACATAGTAACATTGAGTGAAGGAATGAAAACAAATTCTTCAAAGGCGAAGTTCTTGAAATATAGAGATAACACATTATCACAATTTTTTTACCATAAATAAATATTGTTCCATCTTAATGAAAGCGTCCTAGCTCCACAGGAAAGATGATATGTTTAATATATATAAGTTGTATCTTCACAAACAAAATATTTTAGCTTAAATAAAAGATATATATCTTTATGAGAAAATCGTTCTAGTTTGAATATCCGCCGATCTTGCGGGTTTAGTGATGCCTAGAATATGGGACGGAGCATGTCCCATACCACATGCCCCATCCCATATCCCTGTTGTAACTACTCGGATACGAGTAGAACTAGTCGAAATAGAAGGAAACTACCCGAGTAACATTTGGGTAGGACTCATGAGCTCGTATCTCTCGTATCTGGCTAGTATTTTCATTTAACCCTGTCCCTCCAGACTATATAAGGGCGGGCAGGGATCCCCTCGAAACACATCAACACCTAAGGCAATACAGACCAACACACAGGACGTAGGGTATTACGCATACTGCGGCCCGAACCCGTCTAAATCCTGTGTTCCTTGTACCTTCGAGTTTCTGATCCCGATGACACCCTACCTACAATCTACCACCTTGAGGGTATCCCTCGGTGGGCATGGAGGTTAAACACTGACAGCTGGCGCGCTAGGTAGGGGTATTCATCGAGCCTTCACCGGAGAACTGGATGGCATCTTTCGACTTCACCAGCGCCGTGCTCGACAAGGGAACAACGTTCGTCTTCGGCTCCTTAATCTGCGTCGCCAACGGCTCGGGTGGTTTCAACAGCTACCTAGCCGATACCAGGGAGCCGGAGACTTTTACAGCAACCCGACGCAGCGATCTCGACGAGTTCGTCGACAACCTCGACGAGATTCTGCTCCCCGACCTCGCCAGGGAGATCGAGGAGATGTCCGTTTTTGACGCGACTTCAACTCGTCCTGCACCAGGACTCTTCGGATCGGACTCAACCTGGTCCGAGGGGCGTACCCGATTCCTGTTCGGACTACGCAACGCGGCCGCCGTCTACCAGGAGGCCATGCGATTTGAGTCCCTCTCCGACTTGGAGGAGGACTTGGATCGTCTACTCAAGATCGAAGAAGGAGAAGCCACCGCACGTCGGGGGGCTCCCGACTTCAACAATTTCTCGGACTTGAACAACAACGCTACGCCCTTATTAGGCAGTCACCACGGTCCGAAAATCACATCAACTTCGCCGGGCAGGCTTGTGTTCCGGAAGGGCACGAAACCCCCCTGAACTACATGACCTCAGCCCGTCATGCTCCGTTACTGACCCCGGCAAACTCTCGTTCCAAGAAGGCAGGCCCCTCACGTCTTCCAACGAGGAGGAAGGCCTATTTGCCCCAAAAACGGGAACCCATTCGCCGGATCGAGAGGCATTCATGGTCCGCATCTCAGAAATTCAGCACATGGAGGAGGAAAGCCCAGAGCAAGTCCAGTTGAACGACTACTACATCGACGATGACGACTACTTCTCCGACACTCCTGATCATGATACGAACACAACGGATGACTTCAACAGCAACGAGCTACCTGACCTTGCTCAGGACGCCACGGACGTCGTGAAGATACAAGATGAGGACAACGCCCAAAGGCAACGTCGTAGGCTCAAGAGCGCCAAGTGCACCGAACGAAGGCAGTGCATTGCGGAGCAGCAGTAGCAGCAGCCGCCGCCTGGCAATCTCTACGATTTTTCTATGACCGATCTCCGCAACATCATCAATGTCGGCCGGGATGCTCGCAATATCATCATTTCCAGGAAACAAGAGCATGCAGAAGTAGAAGCTTACACCCCTACCAACTACCACATTCCTCAAGACTACTTGAGCTCAACCCGGAAATGCAAGTCGGGCACCTCTAACGCAGTGATGGAACGTCCAACTCAAGGGAAGAAGAATCTAAGTTCACAGGAGCGCTTCGAGAAAGCCCTCCGCGTTTGAATGCCTCCATGGCATCCAAGTGCTATGCACTCCGCGTTTGAATGCCTCCATCTTCGACGGGCACTGGGACCTCCACCACTCAGGAAGGCTGGGAAAAGAAACAACGAAGAAAGGCGACAAAGCTACTTGGTTGACGACACACGCGAAGACTAAGACCCGATTCGAGGCGGTTTCTCTAAGGATTTTTTTACGTAACCATTGTTTCAGGGATGAAATCCCTGAAACAAGGGGTTTTCAAATGTAAACCCAAAAATCCTATTTAAACCACTCTATCACGGAATTATATGATTTAATTTAGTAACTTTGTTTTTCACCCAAGACAAGAAGTGTCCGCTCTACGTCAACCACAATCACCCTGATGGCCAAGAAATCTTGAGTTCCTGCAACATTAAGACCCATGATGATTTTACCCTTACTGCTAGACGAAGGCATTGCCCGGTGGAAAAAATCGTCAACTTTGGGAGTTTCAGCCACGAATAGTCTAGAAGGATCATTTGGGGGTTGCCACCACCAACTGCTGCAAGATTCCACAAGATCGTCGAAAATTTCAATAACTGCTCCGAGTACTAGTCTCATCGCAGACAGTAGCTCAGGACGACTTCTGAAGGGGTTCACACACCCATAATCCCAGTAACACTTCGAGTATTGGTTCCCGACCAGTACTACGCACAACTTTCATTACTAAGGGGGCACTTACACCCATAATCCCAGTAACACTCCGAGTACTGCTTCCAGACCAGTACTATGCGTAGCTTCGGTTACTTCAGTTACTGAAGGGGTACTTACACCCATAACTCCAGTAACACTCCGAGTACTCCGAGTATTGGTTCCCGACCAGTACTACGCATAGCTTCCGTTACTGAAGGGGTACTTACACCCATAATTGAAAGTGCATTTGGCCCCCTAAGTGGGTTTTGGTGTTGATGACATGCATAATTAAGGAGCTAATGTGTTTATCAAGCTATGGACAGGTTAAAATTCAATGAAATGAAATATTTGCATGAAAATACGCCAATTTACTTGATAGACGGGGATGGAGCTCAAAAGAAGATCTTTATTTATTTTATATTTTGAATTTGAGTATAGGAAACAAAGGGATGCGAGGAGATGACTTGAAGATGTCAAAGTGCTTAATTGAGATGCTAACTACCCAAGAGAGACACAAATCATACACTTGTGCACCTAGTTTTATCACTGTCTCAGTGTGTGTCAGAAGTTCCGACCATGGGTTGGAAGTTCCAACCCCTGTCGGAAGTTGCCAGACAGTTCCGACAGGGGGTCCTCGGCCGGCTGTTTTAATTAGGGTCGGAAGTTCCGACCCCGTGTCGGAAGTTCTGACAATCGCTTAACCAGCTCAGTAACGGCTAGTTTTTGGGGCTTGGGTATTTATACCCCCTCAGCCCCTCCTTCATTTGCTGCTGACCTACATGAGAAAAACACCTCCTTGAGCTTCCAAAACACTTCCCCAATCCCTCCAAGAGCTAATCCTTAAGTTGATTTGAGATAGGGCTTCGGTGAGAGCAAGATTGAGGTGCGAGACTTGAGCACTTGAGTGAGAAGGCAGCCACGTTCATATCAAGGGCACTTGAAGCATCTTCATCGACTCGATTCGTGTTTGTTACTCTTGAAGCTTAATTCTAGACAGTTTGGTGTTGCCCGGTTGAGTGTCTTCTCGTGTGTGTGCGCCCCGGGAAGTTTGTATTACCCATCCTTTATGGATTTCATAGTAAATGACTCAATCCTCCTTTGTGGTTGATTGAGTGAGGTAAAGGGTTAGTGGAAGACCCGGCTCTTTGTGAGCTCCTCAATGGAGACGTAGCTTCCTTAGTTGGAGTTAACTTCAGGAATAAATCTCTTATATCTTTTTCTATTGTATTTATTTAGTTCTTGTTGACCTAGAGTTTGTTTTATGCCGATATACGTACTCGAGTTGTTGTGCTTGCAAAGATCATCTGCAGAAGTCTCCTAGTATCATTGCGCAACTTTTGGTTCAGCTAGGTTCTACAGTTTCAAGTTTAATTTTGAATTTTATATAAGAACTTTCCTACAGTCCCCTACACAGTGTCGGAAGTTCCAACAGATTTAATTGTTGCGAAAAAAATTTTAGGTTTTTCATATACACCTATTCACCCCCCTCCCCCCTCTAGGCATCACCAAGATCCTTTCAATAATCTTAGTAACACTCCGAATACTGGTTCCAGACCAGTACTACGCGTAGCTTCCATTACTGAAGGGGTACTTACACCCATAACTCCATTAACGCTCCGAGTATCCCAACCAGTACTACGCGCAGCTTCCGTTACTAAAGGGGTACTTACACACATAATCCCGGTAACACTCCGAATACCGGTTCCAGACCAGTACTACGCGCAGCTTCCGTTACTGAAGGGGTACTCACACCCATAACTCCATTAACTCTCCGAGTACTGGTTCCCGACCAGTACTATGCACAACTTCCGTTACTAAAGGGGTACTTACACCCATCATCCCAGTAACACTCCAAGCACTGGTTCCAGACTAGTACTACGCGTACCTTCCGTTACTGAAGGGGTACTGACACCCATAACTCCAGTAACACTCCAAGTACTGGTTTCCGACCAGTACTACGCACAGCTTCCGTTATTGAAGGGATACATACACCCATAATCTCAGTAACACTCCGAGTACTGGTTCCAGACCAGTACTACGTGCAGCTTCCGTTACAGAAGGGGTACTGACACCCATAACTCCAGTAACACACCGAGTACTGGTTCCCGACCAGTATTACGCACAGCTTCCGTTACTGAAGGGGTACTTACACCCATAACTCCAGTAAAACTCCAAGTATTGATTCCCAACTAGTATTACGTGCAGCTTCCATTACTGAAAGAGTACTTACACCCATAACTCCAGTAACACTTCAGGTACTGGTTCCCGACCAGTACTACGTGCAGCTTTTGTTACTGAAGGGGTACTTACTCCCATGATTACAGAAACGCTCCGAATACCAGTCACTGGCCAGATCTCAACACGACTCCGGCTCGTGCTGCGACGACGATCTCGACTACTCGGCCCAACTTCAGCTCATGCCGCCACACCGCTACCGACCTCAAGTACTCGTTTGGACTAGAAACTAGTCGGAGTGGGCCTCACACCATCAACAATTAGTCGCAATCAACTCTGACTAGTCGGCTTCATCGATGGTCCACCCACTGCAAAGCCAGTCAGGCTGCTCCCTTTTTGGTTCCAGATTTAGCAGCGACTCGGCCAACCCGCAGGCTCGGGGGCTGGTGTAGCCGACCACTTGGTGTACCTACGGCGGCTCGTCTAGCTCCCATACTCGGGGGCTGGGCGCAACAAGACACTCAACGTGCTTTCGGCGACTCGTCTGGCTCCTATGCTTGGGGGCTAGGCGCCAAAAACTACTCGGAAGACAACTTATGTGAAGACTAAAGGCCTAAAGGTAACCCTAGGTTACCACGCGGTTAGATAACCAGCGACGGCCTACAGGTCCTTTGGGATAAGATTTATTTTGAGCGGTAATTTAAGGTTCCTTTTAGAAAGTTATTTGCTGAACCATTTTTTCAGGGATGCGATCCCGAAAAAAGAGGTTTTTAAATTTCTGAACCAATTTACCCACTTTAACCGTCAATTCAAAATCTTAACTTATTCTACAACGCATGTCACGATTCTTTGGATCCTTTTTTTCAAGCCTTGGGATTTGGATTCAAGGCTCGGGGGCTATGGAACACATATCATCGATGACTTATTTTCAAATTTTTGGAAGATAAGGATATAAGATTCAAGACTAATTTGACCCTCAGCCTGATTCTTTGATTCAACCTAAGACTCGGGGGCTACTCCGTGTAGAGTGCGAGTCTCATCGCACCCCATACAAAAGAAGACTTGAAAACTGCTCGGGGCTTGAGCACCTCACAGTCTCGATGCAGCCAAGGAAGTACTCGGAAGACACCTTCAAGACGAAGTTCGGCAGAACTCGAAGACGCCTTTAGAAGTACTCGGAAGCCTGCAGCACTCGACTACGAAGAGCTCGGGGGCTTGTCAGACCCGGGGCCACGGGACTGCGCACTTGGCATAAACTTTCTAGAAAATGGGATGTGGCATTTCCCATACCATATCCTTATTGTAACTACTCGGACACGAGTACAACTAGTCGGAACAGAAGGAAACTATCCGAGTAGTACTCGGGTAGGACTCCTGAGCTCGTATCTGGTTATAATTTCCATGTAATCCTATCCCCCCGACTATATAAGGCCGGCCAGGGACCCCCTCGAAACACATCAACACCTAAGGCAATACAGACCAACACACATAACGTAGGGTATTACGCATACTGCGGCCCGAACCTGTCTAAATCTTGTGTTCCTTGCACCTTCGAATTTCTGATCTCGGCGACACCCTACCTACAATCTACCATCCCGGGGGTATCCCTTGGTGGATTTAGAGGTTCTATCATCTCGGGGATATCCCTCGGTGGACTTGGAGGTTAAACACCGACGGCGGTCATCCACCATATCTGCCGCCCGCTTCCGGTCTCTTTGTGCCTGTCCTCCGTCAAATTCAAGGGTCGCGATGAGTTCGCAAACATCCAAACCACCGGTGAAGGAAGGCTCGGAGCTAGTAGGGGCGCCACGGCACTAGGCGTTGGGCCGTTTTTGCTACGCTGATAGACTATTGTAGCAAGAAAGGCCAGTGCAGCCAGCCTATTACACCCACTATTGTGTGTCTGGCCTAGCTCTGCGCTTGATCCAAAACTTTTCCGACCCTAATTGGTCGCCTCGACGCTGGACTCACTTGAGGCTTCTGAATATGAAGAAGGTGCCTAAACATAAACATGGAGCACGAGTTGCCTCAGGGATCATGATGTCATAATTTGAGATCATCATATATTTGGCACAATCCATAAGTTAACCAAGCGGAGGCTTGTACTTGGAGCAAGTCTTGTATTGAATTTGGTTCCTAAGCATGATAGTTTACTAACTAGTAATCATGTGAACGAGTTTAGAAAGAAGCACAATTTGTTACTTTACGATTGAAGAAGAAAGGACTTCCATATGTATTTTAATTTTATTTCAAGCTATTTTGGCTCTTTCTTAATTTCAAAAAACAAACTAACTCCCTAATTTTGGATCACAGATACACAAAGATGTTACATTAAATTAAATTGAGCCGTTTACAAGTTGTTGGACTAATATGTACCCACCTTCCAAGTTGTTGTGTGGTGGGTGTGTAATTTACTCTTACTAGAACATGTGGCGTGCTTTGCACGCTGTATCATAACTACAACAATAGAATTATAGAAATGAATGTGCATTTTCAACAAAGACATGGCCAAAAAGAGATACAACTATGCGACTTTATAAATCTGAAAAGAGGCATATAAAATTATGTAACTAAAATCTGTTCCATTTCCATACAAGAACCTAAGTACATTCCACTTCATAGCATGGTGCATCAGCCAACACTCCAATTGTTGTTGATTTACTTACTACTCCCTCCGTCCCAAATTATAGGTTATTTTAGCATTTCTAGGTGCATAGTTTTTTCTATGTATCTAGACGTTAGTGTATATGTAGGTTCCTAGCAAAAATTATGCACCTAGAAATACCAAAATAATCTATAATTTAGAACTAAGGGAGTAATAAACATTTGTAATTCATCAAAATTGACACTCACCCGTTTTCCATCCTATTTCTATATTTTTCTGTAAATACATAAAGTGGTGTGATGATGTACAAATATGAGCGGAACGGGATTTTTTGTCCGTTTTCATCCGTATCAAAACACTAATCAATCGTACGTCTAAAAACTATATAAAGATTTACTATAAATCGTAGTGATATATTGTGTACTACTGGAGGCCAAAAGTCTAAAATCTAATAAACAAGTTCATACCTATTTAAGAATACCAAACCATATATCATCAATAATTGCTAAAATATTATATAACTGCTACAAAAATTATATTTGAAAGTAGTAATAAGGCTAGTGTTAGTAATAGTAATGTACTTTTAAGAATATCTCTTTCAGCATCCGATGGATCTCATCTTTACCCTCAACAACATGCTCTTTGTTATTATCTACCACAAAAATGACACCTTGTAGGTATATTTAATTTGGATGTAGACATGTAGTGCCTCCAAGCGGCATGAGAGAGGAAGTAGGAGAGAGAGTGAGGGCTCGTTTGGTTTGCTGCCCTACATCCCAGCCAAAAAGCCAAATCTAGGCAATGCCAAAACATGGTAAAAAATTTATGTTGTTTGGTTTGTAGCTATAACAAAATATGGTCAGTACCATGAAAAATGGTGTTTGGATGAAAGCCATGCCAAATATTACCACAACCATGAGAATGTCATGTAGAACCCACATGTCATCATATTTCTTCTTTATTGAAACATATTCATGTGTGATCTTGTTTTATAGATAAAATCATAAGAATATTATGGTGAAAACAAATTGAAAATCGGATATATAGTTTAGTAGATATTAGCAGCTTAAGTTCCATAATAAAAAAATCGAACCACGGGCCACCAATGGATGCTTGACAACTCATATATGAAATAATAGCTATGCTGCCAAGCCACGAAGCGGGAGGCCGGAGCACCCTCTGACGCCACGCGTGAGCAGTCAGGCCGTGCCTGCGTGTGCGCGAAGCGAGGAGAGGAGAGGAAAGCATGGCGGCGACGTTCATTTTCACCCGTGAAGCGCGGAGAGGAGAGCAAATGGGAGGATCTTTTAATCAGTCCGATTCCGATTGATATGGGCTGGGTCCATATTTCTAACAGGATCATGAGGTCAGAATTTGAGATCATCATATATTTAGCACAAGCATAACCCCTAGGCTAATCAAGCGGAGGCTCGTACTTGGCGCAAGACTTGTATTAAATTTGGTTCCCAAGCACGACCGTTAGCTAGATAGTAACCATGTGAAGAAGTTTAGAAAGAAGCACAATTTGTTGCGCTACGATTGAAGAAGAAATGGCTTCCATGTGTCTTCTAATTTTAGGTTTGATCCTTTTCCGAATAACTTTGTAATTTGTTCTCTTACCATTTTCCTTTGCTAACGAATAGTACCAGGAAAATGCACAATATGGATAATAAGTTAGTCCCTGACACAAGCGCACTTGCCTTACTTTATTATCCAGGCCTTGTATTTGTTAGTATGTTTTATTTCTTGCAACTCTTTGGATATGTAGGCCTTTTATTTGCTTCTCACAAATGGAGTAACCAACTTATTACACTAAGCGCGCTGGACTGCATGATTCCTGAGAAGACCGAGTCGCTAGCTCGGTGCATGCCGAGATCGACCAGCTCGCATCGCATTGCTAGCGCACGACGCTTTTACGTGCGCCAATTTTTATATATGACGGATCGCAGAGGCACGCACGGCCCACGGCCGGCGATATGTTGTGTGTACAGTACAGTGCAGTTGTAATCACGCATCTATGCATGTGCAGGATCATGGGCTGGCACGTCCACCGGCCTTCACCGGGACGACGTGCAGCGGTGTCCTGCTTGCAGGGTTCGGCGACATCGACGGACGCAGATCCAGCCTCTCGGCCCTTTGTCCCACTGCAATCCCTCCCCGTCGGTGATCGAATTAGAGAAAGCTCGATCCTCTCTGTTCAGGATCAGTTTACGATCCAACTGCTTGTCACGGATCCTGAATTATCTTCTTCTTCGCTCAGTACAACTCCATGAACATATCTTTTTTCATCAAAGTACGGGAAAATGCCACCCCCAACGCACAAAAAAAAACCGTTCTAGCGAACCTACGCAAAGGAGCGCCGATACATATTTTATTTCATATATATAAATTAGTTTTATTCTCTTAAGATAATTTTGAGTTACAAATATAGATCTACTAGGTAAATATGTCCGTGTGTTGCTACAGACAAAGATTGTATAAGTATCGAATACTAGTTGCCCATACGTTAATTTGCAGAGATTTACATGATCGAGTCGTGGACAGAGTACTGGTCCGATTCAATACGGGATGGACCAAGACCCACATGTCAATGGTAGAAGTTGGACCTAAGGTGGAAACGTCATATGCTTTAGAAATAGGTACATATTTGGGGTGAGTGACAGGATAGATAAAAAATTGATTCATTTTGGGAGGTAGGGAGTACAAAATCTTCAGCATGGCACTAATATACATTTCCGCTAATAGTAATAAGAAGAAGCCGGTGTATGTTTCTGTGTCCCTTTTTTCCTCAAGGTCGATACCCCTTTTCTTCTGTCCACGCTTCCCAAAGATAGTGCATTGCGGAGGACAATTGACTTGGAAACCCAACAACTAGTACGAAATTAAGAGAAGAACAAGCAAATTAAACCAACAAACAGCTTCCGTTGCAGCAGGTCTCGCTTAAGTTCTTGAAATCTTCAACCTTAATCTAGCTAGCCAGTACTCCAAGACGTACAACCGGACTCATTATTTGGAATCACACAATCGAAGTCAATGCATCGGGAAATGGTTGAACTGCAGCATTTGCATTCGGAAGCCGGCTCTGACGGACAGGCCGCAAATCCCCACTCACCTCACTGGAACACCCTGGTCCCACCTGTCATCGAGACCATAATATCCCGTTCCCGCGGTCCCCGCGCCCAACGGAGTGGGTCGTCGCCGATCGCCACCGACAGAGACCGGATCCATGCTCACCGCGCGCTAAAGAGAAACTTCCACCCCGCGCCCAACCGGCAGGTGGACCCCGGCTGGCCGGGCCCGCTTCTCAGTTGCTGGTGCTGGGTCGCGGCAGTGGTTCGCGCCGGCCGGCTTCCGGTCCGGTCGTGCCCCTGCGCGCTCCCCCCACCACCGCAACAACGCGCGCGCACCAAACTCACCTTTTCTTTCCGTGGCGCGCACCTAACGCACCCGCTGACGTGCGGGCCCTCCATGACCGCTTCGGGGCGAGCGCGGGCCCCACCTACCCGAATCGTTTGGCACGAACGCAAGCAAAGCTCGTGTGTCACGTAGGTGAGACGTTCCAGTCCCTCCCTCTCTCTCTCGCCGCTGCTGGCTGCTACTCCGTACCAAGTACCAACCGGCGGCCGCGCAAGCACAGTCACTGAACTGTGGGGCCGACGTGCTACCTGACATTGTGGCCCGCGTGTCAGCGTAAGTCTCTCCTCCAAGATTCGGTAGGCGCTGAATCTCGTGCTGTTCGCTGACAGATGGGACCAGCCAGAGCGCACCTGGCGGTAAGCCGTGATATCGAGTTTATCCGTTACCGCAACGTAGAAACACCGGACTAGCCACTGAGCAGTGGGGTCAGAAGACGGGACTAACTGACGGGCCCACATGTCGGTGATGTGTCAGATGGTGGCTTTTACTTTTAGGCAGGCCGCGCGCCTCCGGGCCCGCGTGGGGGTGGCACCGCGCCCACCTCCATTAAACCATGAGCCATCACCACTCACCCCCGCACCTCGTCGCGCGCCGCAGCGGAAAAGCGCCATCTTCGTCGCCGCCGCCCGCGCCGCCTGCCTGTTGCTCCCTCCCTCTCTCTCCCTCCCCAACCGCGCCCGGGGGGAAAAGCCGCGAGCGCACCGCCGCGCCGCGCCATTCCGCCCGGCCGCCATGGCGCCCCCGGCGTGGGCCGTCGCCCTCGCCGCACTCTGCCTCGCCGCGCTCGCGCCGCCCGCCGCGGGGTTCTACCTACCCGGCGTCGCGCCCAACGACTTCGAGAAGGTACGGCTCCCTACCCAACCCCCCCCCCCCCCCCGGGCCGCGTCGTGGCAGGCGTGCTTGCTGTGCTGTGCTGCTCGGAGCTCGGTGGCAAAGGAAAAGGACAGGATTTAATGCTGAAGGCTTGCATGCTTCTCTGGTGCTTGGCGTGAGGAAAGAAAGTTGTGTGGCTGGTAGAATCGTCGGATCGAATCCCTGGTCGCTGTCGGCATCATGCGTGAGTCTGCTCGCGTCTGGGTCCCGAGCATACGGCGGAGGGCCGATCCAGGCGCGCGATGAGTCGCGACTCGCCTCCGGGGGCGCTCCGGGCAGAGCTGCAAAATTTTACATTCGCGATTGCCCAGTGCTGGGGTGACAACATCACCAAAGGAACGTATTGGGTTTTTAGATGTTTATTAACTGTTGGTCGTTGTCGGTGACGATTTTTTTGTTATGACTGTTCTGGAATTTAGTTTCCATTATTTTTTCTAGCATTTGACCTCTGCAGCTGTGGAGATCCTAGTTTTTCACCCTGGGATCGTGACAGTAGTAGCACTTCTTTTTTCCCCGTTAACCTGTAAGATTTTTTATACAGAATTATTTCTTCTGATCCATCGTTACAGAAAGATCCTCTCCTCGTGAAAGTCAACAAGCTGACTTCAATCAAGACCCAACTGCCCTACTCCTACTATTCTCTCCCGTTCTGCAAGCCCGATACAATAGTTGACAGTGCTGAAAACCTTGGTGAAGTTCTTCGTGGTGACCGCATTGAGAACTCTCCATATACGGTTTGTTCTATCACTATACATTGGTTTCATGGATCACTGTTTAACATATTAGGATTACTGCTAACTTTTTGTCATGTATATTTTCCAGTTTGAAATGAGGGAGCCTCAGATGTGTCAAATCGTTTGCAAGATTTCTGTCGGGGAGAAAGAAGCAAAGCTTCTCAAGGAAAAGATTGAAGATGAGTACCGCGTCAACATGTATGTCAATAATTTAGCTTCTTCATTCTTGACCAATTATTCATGTCCCTTAGTTGCTGTATACATGAATATTCTCTAAATCAACAGGATTCTTGACAACCTACCTCTAGTTGTTCCTATTCAAAGAATGGATCAAGAAGATGCTTATTTCTATCAACATGGATTCCATGTTGGAGCTAAAGGAAAATACTTGGGGGTAAGTAGCTATACCTCATTGATAAAATGTCATATAAACGTGAAGTTTACAACATGAACTTGAACATTTTATTTATTTGGCAGGGCAAGGATGAAAAGTACTTCATCCACAACCATTTGTCCTTTACAGTGAAATATCACAGGGACGAACAAAGGGATGTTTCCAGGATTGTGGCCTTTGAAGTGAAACCATACAGGTATATTTCAGTTGTTGATGTTTTAAACAGTTATGTTCTGAAGTATTTGAATGTTCACATCCTCGCAGTTGTTACATTTAATCACAAAAATGACGTGTTCTGCAGTGTTAAGCATGAATATGAAGGGCAGTGGAATGATAAGAAGACCCACCTGACAACATGTGATCCTCATGCTCAACGTGTAATTACATCATCCGAATCTCCTCAGGAGGTTGAAGTTGGCAAGGACATCATATTTACTTACGATGTGGATTTCAAGGTCAGAATTGAATATACACAAGATTTTTCTTGTACTCGGAACAAGTGATCATAGTAGCTGTAGTACTACCTGGTAAACAATAAGTGAAACATGAATACCATGTGTTTTCTCATTTCTGAACTACTCTGTCAATTTTCAGGAGAGTGATATCAAGTGGGCATCTCGGTGGGACAGCTATTTGCTAATGACAGATGATCAGATCCACTGGTTCTCCATTGTGAATTCTCTCATGATCGTTCTCTTCCTTTCTGGAATGGTTGCAATGATCATGCTCCGTACCCTTTACCGGGATATCTCCAAATATAACCAGCTTGAGACTCAGGAAGAGGCCCAAGAAGAGACTGGATGGAAGCTTGTCCATGGTGATGTTTTCAGGCCTCCATCAAACTCTGACTTGCTCTGTGTGTATGTTGGCACCGGTGTCCAGTTCTTTGGCATGCTGCTTGTCACCATGGTATTTGCGGTTCTTGGCTTCCTTTCTCCATCAAATAGGGGTGGACTAATGACAGCTATGCTCCTGCTGTGGGTATTCATGGGGCTGCTTGCTGGCTACTCTTCTTCACGTCTCTACAAGTTGTTCAAGGGCTCAGAATGGAAGAACATTGCCTTGAGGACAGCCTTCACTTTCCCTGGCAGCGTGTTTACTATTTTCTTCTTCTTGAATGCTCTTATCTGGGGGCAGAAGTCCTCAGGTGCTGTACCATTCACTACCATGTTTGCTCTTGTCCTCCTTTGGTTTGGTATCTCAGTGCCATTGGTTTTTGTTGGAAGCTTCCTTGGCTTCAAGAAACCTACCATTGAAGATCCTGTGAAGACAAACAAGATACCAAGGCAGATCCCTGAGCAGGCCTGGTACATGAACCCAATCTTTTCAATTCTGATCGGAGGGATCCTTCCCTTTGGAGCTGTGTTCATTGAGCTCTTCTTCATCCTTACGTCCATCTGGCTGCAACAGTTCTACTACATCTTTGGGTTCCTCTTCCTCGTCTTCCTGATCCTTATCGTCACATGTGCTGAGATCTCAATTGTGCTCTGCTATTTCCAGCTCTGCAGTGAGGATTACCTGTGGTGGTGGAGGTCATACTTGACATCGGGTTCCTCTGCTCTCTACCTGTTCTTGTATGCAACCTTCTATTTCTTCACAAAGCTAGAGATCACCAAGTTTGTCTCTGCCGTTCTGTACTTTGGCTACATGCTCATTGCCTCATATGCCTTCTTTGCCTTGACTGGCACGATCGGGTTCTATGCTTGCTTCCTGTTCACAAGGCTGATTTACTCTTCCGTCAAGATTGAGTAAGGTGAAGTGATCTCTTTTCTAATTCTTTGTTGCCACAAAGGAAGACGGGTTCTGCGGATAAGAAATTCTACAGAACCCCTGAAATTAGCTGAGTGGCCTTTGGTTTTCAGTTCTCAAAGCTGGTAGTTATGATGAAGTGGTGATTCGTTATCATATAATTCAGGTATTATAGCTAGCATAGTGATCTTTTTGTCTTCTCTATTTTGTTTTCTATTTTGGGCTGTGCCTTTGGTCTACGAGGATATATGCTTATCAAACGCTCCTTGCAGAGCGACCTGTATACGAATGCTGAGTAATCTATTTCTTGTTCATGTCAGAATCTAAGTACTTGTTGACTTCCAAAAGATACATCGCAGTTAAAATGTTTGAATAGCTAGTGGGTTTTTTTTTGGCATTGAATAGGTGCAGTGTACATAGATTACAATTTTTTATATTAGCTGTACATGATAATTCCTTTGTTCTCATTTGTTCAAATGGATGGTTGTCGTACTTCAGAACTCACTCTATTCCTAACAGTTTGACTAAAGGGAATCGGGATTCCAACTACCACTCAAATGTTTTTCTTCCCAGTCCTCAATCGATTTTTTGTTGTGTCCATCAGTTTCTTTTGGGCTATATTACTGGAGTGATCTATCTATAGTCACTCCCAGAAAGAATTCGGCCCTGAGTCGCGGGTTGGGCCCAGAGCAGGGTCTTAAAGGAGTTGGATTTTGGATTGGAGAATGGACGGGGTCGAGGTGTTGTTCGGCTGCACCGCTACTATTTGCTGGCCATGGGTTTGTTGGGCTGCTCCTTGGCTCACCTGGTCTGTTATGGCTGAAATCACGCACCAGGAGCCAGTTAACGAGCTTCCAGCCCATAATCTGACCGTAGAGAGCACTTGTTTATGTATAAATTATGGGTATCATAATTTAAACAGTGCACTAAGAATACGCGCTAGAATGTATAAATCATGAACGCTAAATTTGAAGTCTAAACAATGCAACAAACATACTCTATCCCAGAATATAAGGTGACCAAATTTGGCACGGTCTCCAATACTAACATTTGACTCTTAATATCATTCGTAATATAATGCTTATAAAAATAAAAATTATAGCCATATAAAATTACTTTTGAACACAAATATAATGATTTTATTTTTTTAAGACAACGTTCATTATACAAGATTAACTGTAGATCAAAAATTTTGAAGTTTGAAACTTGAATGAATTACGTGTGCACCTTAGATTGGTTCTCGTATGAATCGAGCTTGGCTCGTACCCGCGAACCTGGCTCAACACATGCGGAACCATGCCGATTGGTTGCCTGACTTTGTTTAGCCAAGCTGTCGTGAAATGCTGATTGGTTGGTTGCCTGTCCCATGTATGCGCTCAAGCCTTTTCCTCTCACGCCGTGCGCGCGCCTCGCACTGCTTGAGACAGGCCCATGAGAAAAGCTAATTTTTGCTGCATCTGTAGAGCTAGGCTTGGGCGTGCATTTTGCATCGCGAGGGCCAGGCTCTGGCGCTGCTCAAGCCAACTAATCATGCACAATTCGTATCCTGGGACCTGACTAATGTAAAATCCAGCCAATAACCAATCACCTAGGGATGTAAATTGGTGACCTTAGATGCACCTCCAATCCTCTTTAATTCAAATATTTGTGTTAATTTTTCAAATTGAGATCCTATTTTGAAACAGTAGCACAAAATTTTAAACTAAAAAGGGTTGGAGATACACCTAAAGATCATCAATTTGCATCCCTACAATCACCCCTTTATATTTATAGAATGGAGGTAGTATGCATCATTCAATCGATGTTGTCTAGTGTTCTCCTAGTGTCTCCTAGGCGCTCCATTGTTTACTCGTCCTACATTCAGTTTGAAGCTTTAAAAGGGGAAATATAAACATTTTTAGTGGCACTCCGATATTGGGAAAACTACTAGTGGCTTGAAAAAATTGTAATTTTCCATGTGAATTGTGCTCCAATTTTTTGAATTTCGAGTTATGCAACAATGCGCTATGAAGAGGTTGGCCTTGTTGAGAAGCACCGTTTACACGTGGTCACCATCTAGGCTAGGTGACCGTTCCAAATTTCCTACTCTCTAACTATCCACTCAAGTGTTGTTTCATTCGATGAAGCTCGATATGAGATGTCTTTTTTTTCGAAACACACTACAGACGCAAAACGCTCATATACACGCACGCAAATCTAACCCTATGAGCACCTCATATATGATATTTTATAATAAGCTAATTAGATAATAAATTTTTCCTAAACATCATTTATTTAAAACGGAGTAAGTAAACTTGTAGAAAAATTTTGGCATGCTAAGTCCGGAGAGAAAACACATAGTGTTACTCTTTGTTTGAAGTCAATGTAGCTGTAGCATAACCACCAAATTGAACTCAAATGAAGGATAATAGTTGTGATTTGAACACATTAGACACATGATCACTTAACAGTTTAACTCAACAGTCCACTATCAACACGGTCAACTAATCGAAATAATCACTGAAAGTCCCGCACAATAATACAAGCATAAGAGAGTATTTGTATTTAAATTACAACACAGACTCTTTTACAGTAGGTACGGAATACAAATACATAAATAACAGAGTCTTGGTTCCTGTAAATATTTTCAAACTGTGCGTGAAAAATGCCCGTACATAGGTTGTAACTGCAAAGGGTCAAGCACTCCAAAACCCCGTTATCATGGATGACCAACCACCACGCATGAGCTGGCTAAGGGGCATCACATGCCTCATACATATCTTACCTGAAATACATGACAATTAGGCAATGATTAAACACTGCATTCACCCATGCTGTCCTGAACCGGATCCAGGCATATCGACAATTATTCTCTGACAGACATCAAGTCTCGAGGCGATATGGCAATATGTATCAACCGGAAAAGAAAGAAGGGATTAAAAATGGCACGTAGGAGCAGCCTGGATGCGGCTACTGTGTTTTTCTTTAAAGAAACACAAGTCAAATCACTGGCATGGATAAGGACAAAGGATATCATTCTCAAGAAGCAAGGCACTAGGATGGCTCATATATATATATATATATATATATATATATATAGTTAGATTAATTTTATTTCAGGGACGTTACGTAGTTCAGTTGGTGAGAGACACAGGTATACAGTTGATGTTTGAGTTCCCTTTTATCTGGTGTCATTTTTAAATGCAAAATTAGCTAGCTCTCTAAGTAGTCTCATCTTTATATGTTAATGCTACACTGTAGGATGAAAAAGAATGTGTATATTTATACAAAAGACCAAGAGATAACAAACAGAGCTTTACATCAGTAGAAAGTGTACCCTAATTTTTTGGATAGCTAATTGCAGCAAAAGCTCTCCCTTTGATAAAATGGAAACACACGGTTTCAAAGTTGAGACATCGTCTGGCTCGGTAGATGAGGGACCATGAAACGCTTTCCCTTCTTTTCATGGCTACGAAACAAAAGTTCACTGTAAAAATTGTGCTTTTCACGGCCTTAAAGGTCAACCAGGTCCATCATGCTCCTAGACTGAACATGTGCTCTAGGACCCTGTCTTTTAACAAAATTTGACCGCCCTATCGTCAAGTCACACTGTCCTAGAAGCATTGACCAGTACACGGCACTCCTTCCTGTCTTTCTGCTGAAAGGATGAGACTGAACAAGAAGAATGGGTTTTCTATCAGTAAAAAATTATGACTCAAATTCGAGCCGAAGAAATCAAAATACTCTATGCATACGAAAACCACACCATGTTTATGAACTTATTTTGCTTGTTGTTGTTGTTTTGAAGAAAGTGAGATTCTGTTGGTGCTTCATTTTAGAAACTTAGGCAATTTCGGGCATATTTTAATTCCAAAACTATAAAAATAATTCAGCAAAATTTCCATGACTGGTGAGTGAAACATAGCACGTGTTCATGTTAAAACCACTAAATAGCACGAATAAGAAAATAACCAGAGTTGGTTTAGAATGTACCCATAGGCGGGACCAGTGCCAGAGGCACCGGGTGCATCATTCCCATGACTGGATATTGTGTCGGTTAGGGCTGTTCGATGTACCCAAACTAATTCGTTGCAGTGCAGATGGTCGTCGAGAAGTAGTCGAGATCATCTTGATGTTCACTTGGGGAACACAGCTACAGCCACCAGGAAGTAGACGAAGTAGTCGTTCAGCTACCGGGATGTAGACGTAGCAGCAGGAAAACAATGGCCACCAGGAAGTAGTCGTTCAGGAGCGAGCAGTCGCATGAAGACGCTCCCCAAAAACCTGATTGCTCGCTATCCCGTGCAGAGGTTTCGGAGACCTGCTCTCGCCAGTACTGTGCACGTAGTGCCAGCGATGGGAATGCAGAGAAGCAGCTGAGGAAGAAAACAGAGGTCTCTTGAGCTGGAGTACCTTAAGGTGTTCAGGTGTGTATGGAATGAGAGGAGGGACTGGTTTATATAGGCGCAGAGGTGCCTCAGGTTCAACAAACCTGGACGCTCTAATGCCTTTGATGAGAGTCAATTGCTGGTGCCATGAATGAATCACTAGTAACTGCTAAGGTTTTATGTTAACACATCGCAATGGCCGGCCGAGCCGAGCCGAGTCGCGCCACGCCCTTGGCCCGGTGCGGCGAGCGAGCGCGCGCGTGTGGCTCGCCAATTCCCTTTTACCGGCTTCAAAAGCGGTGTACTCATGGTCCACCATTTAAGTCAGTTGAGATCCTCCTCAAATACCATACGGGATTGAACACAAAACTCCCTAGCATTTATTAGTGGGCTTTTAATTCTTTTTATTGTCAATGAATTAAGTGGGCCAAGCCCATAAATTCCAACACTTCATGGTGTCTTTCACTCGTCGTGAAAATCAGGATGGTCAAATTCACAAAGATAAAGACATCAACATCTAGAACTGACAAGTATCTCACGCAAAGCAACCACGCACTAAGACAAATTGACAACCAACAAACGACTGCTGCCTCACTAGACTGAGAGATCATCAGCAGATACATGATCCACACAAATTGTCCATTGCAGAGACATGTCACGCCCCCTGAACCCCAATCAAACAAAACCCTAACCATAAATTAATGGAGAGGGACAACACTGGGAGCTGGAAAGCCATGTGGGACAGAGCAAAACCATATCATGGGTAGGGCAGTGTGCCACAGCACACCACTTTGAGTGCAAAACCCACAAGTGACCACACCTATCAGCAGCAACATTTCCAAAAGTAAACTAAAGTATTGTTCATGCTGCTAAATGCTAATCGAGGGCCATCCTGGTGGCCTGGGAGGGCTCAGTTAGCCAGTTGCACTTTGGAGTTTTGGACCACCCCACTAATGTGTAGCCTTTGTGGAAGCTATGGAGTGTTAAGTATGAACTATGAAGCCCAAAAGGCGGAGCGTGGCTATATGCGTATGAACAAATTTTCTTCGTAGCGATGCAGTTTGATGGGTCCGAAAGGAATATGGATGTAGTATTACGCAACAAACTTTCAGATAAACGATGTATGAAGAAATGGAAAAGAGTAAAGGTTAATGGTTTTAGTTTCCTTGAAATACCATGTGGAAGGTTCTTTGCTAGGTTCAGGTTTTCAGGAGTCCAGAGTATCAGAGTTGGTACCGAGCAGGAAATTCGTTCAACTAACTTCATGTGGAATAGTATTCGCATGTGCAGTGGTGGATACTCCTGGCCTGATGAAAAATGGGTAACACCAACCAACCATGCAGCCGTGGTTGGTGAAAATGTTTGACTCCACAGGGGAGCAACTAGCAACCCATGGTAGTGGGGCACTATAGGCGTGCGGAAACTTCTTTAACGACCTCGTCCTTTTGATACTTTTTGAAAATTCTTGTATGAACTCACCCTGATTCTTGATGAGTCAGGCTGTAAAGAAACATCCATTTGATGCAGTAAAGGGGTAGATTCAATAGCATGGAAAAAGATGATCAAAAGTAATTTCAGAGTCAGGGATGCAAAACCTCCTGTGTGGTTGTTCAGAAATGATCATGGCAGTTGAAAACTCGTTGAGCTGTGCTCAAACACAAATTTTGGTGTTCAATCTTCTGCAAGATCGAACCGATCCAACTCTATTTTGTCCCCAATTATGTACAGTTGACCTTGGTGCTGGACATCATATTCTGCCAAAGATTGATAGAGACGCATCATATTTGACCAATTTTGTGGTGTACTAACATATTACGGAAGTGCTACGCAATGTGCTTCTGCTTCTCTGGTATCAGCAAACAGGGCTGAAAGCAACCTGATGCTCTGTCTTATTGGCTGCACAGCACACACTTCAAATACATGATTGACTTCATTGCTCACCACCATGGTTATCTTCTTGTACACTTCAGATATATGATTGTTCCTTCATCGGCCCTTTGGTTTCTATAAGGATTCATCTGTATTTTTATCGTTCTTCTAAAATGAAAGAACACTCATCATTGAAAAGAAAAAAACTTGCTAGATCAATGCAATCCTTAAATATTGTTGCCAATTGTTGCAAGCTATGTCAATTGTGTAAAAGAACACGACAAGAACTCATTGTTATAAAATCAGGATTAAGTCATCAACATGACACTGCAAGTTTCCAAGTCTTTTGCAAAGATATGAACAATTGGGTCCTAGAGGATTATGTTGATTTCTGCAAGATGCAGGATCCAATTTTGAAACTGGCATAGAATGATTTCAGTGTTAGTTTAGGGGAAGATGAATGGCTCCTATATACAAAAACAATCAACGCAACACCATGAATTTTGTCAATGCTCACTGATCTCCAAACAGCAAATTCGCAAGGAGCAGAGGTACCATCACTCGGCAGCGTCGGGTTGTGCTGCCCTGCGCGACGACCGCGGGAACGGCCGCACGCGGGGCGACGGCGAGAACTCCACCGGCGCGGGCGGCAGCTCCATCTCGCCGTCCAGGATCTTGACAGTGTCAGTGCTGTCCGGCCGGAGCTCTGGCTGCCGCTGCAGGCAGAGCAGCGCGAGCTGCACGCATTGCGTGGCCTGGTCCCTGTCGTAGCCGCCGTCCAGCCTCTCGTCCATGAGCTCGAGCACGTTCCCGGCGCGCGCCAGCTGGCGGCACCAGCTCACCAGGTTGGCTTTCTCCAGCTTCATCGGCGACGACAGAATGTGCAGCGGCCGCCTGCCGGACAGGATCACCAGCACGAGCACGCCGAAGCTGTACACGTCAGCCTTCTCGAGCAACTCGCTGCCGTGCTCGCACGGCCCGCCGCCGCACTCCGGCGCGACGTAGCACACCGTGCCGCGCATGCTCGTCGTGCTGCTCAGCTCCCGGCTGAGAAAGTCCCCGCCGCACCCGCTGTGGATGTCGCTGCCCACTGACCGGCCGCGCCGCCGGCTCCGCTTCCGGCTTCTTCGGAAGCTGAGGCCCAGAGCGCTCGGCTCGACATTGCTGTCGCCGTTGCCGGTGTTCATGCTGATCGAGCGGAGCCACGGCTTGCCGCCGCCGCCGCGGCGCTTGTCGAAGCTGGGCCCCTTCTTGCTCATCTCCTCAAAGAACTCCTCTTTCCACCACTCCCTCATCTTTGTCGCCTCCTTCTTAGAGCCATCGACATTGCCGTTGCAATCGGCGTTCTTCTTTTCCTCCGGCGAGGCTGACACGGCGTGTTCGTCCGTCCCGGAGGGCGAATTCTTGTGATCGTTGGCGTCGTTCTCGTCGGCCCAATCCGGGTTCCGCTCCGGGCAGATTTGGCTGCCAATCCACTCGGCGACGTAATCTCTCGAGTCAAGCTCGCCGCTGCCGTCCTGCTTCCACCACCACTCCTTCCCCCAGGCGCTAGCCGGGCCAGACTCGTCCTTGGTATCCATCTTGGCGCCGCCGGCAGCGGAGGTGGTGGAGAGGTGGTCGCCGGCCTCGCCGAGCTCCTGGCTCATGAAGTCGTCCCCAGCCGCGCCGGGCGCGGCGACGGCGTCGGGGGTCTTGAAGCGCGCGAGGCCGAAGTCAGCGAGCTTGGCGCGGAAGTCGGCGTCGAGGAGGACGTTGCTGGGCTTGAGGTCGCCGTGCACGACGGGCGGCCGGCACTCGGCGTGGAGGAACGCGAGCGAGCGCGCCACGTCGCTGATGACGGCGAGCCGCTTGGGCCAGTCCAGGAACTGCGCGTCGCGGGTGGCGGCGGCGTCACCGCCGCCTCCGAAGAGCGCGCCCTGGAGGGAACCCTGGGGCATGTATTCGAAGACGAGGAGGAGCGGGCGCTCCGCGGCGGCGGCGCCGCCGCGGGCGCCGGAGCCGGAGCCCGAGCCCGAGCCGGGGCAGTACCCAAGTAGCGAGACGAGGCGCGGGGAGTCCGGGAGCGACGCGAGGAGGTGGAGCTCGTGCGGCGACGCGCACGTCTTGACGGCGGCGAGCGAGGCGTCCGGGAAGGTGGCGAGGTAGACGGGCGAGGCGGCGCCGCGGCCGAGGAGGCGGGACGGGTGGAACCCGCCCGTGGCGCGGCGGAGCGCGCGGCGGGAGTAGCGGCGGAGCGGGCGCGCCGGGTCCGGCGGCGGGGAGAAGGGGAGCGTGGGGTGCCGCCGGCGCCGGCGCCGGAGGAGGAGGACGAGGGCGAGCAGGAGCAGCAGCGCCGCCGCGACCACCGCGGAGGCGGCGATGCCGGCGAGGAGGGCGCGGCGGAGGCGGTGGTGGTTCCCGGCGGGCACGGGAGGCGCGGGCGGCGGGAGCGGCTGCTGGAGGAAGAGGCGGGAAGGCATGGCGGCGCGGAGGTGGTGGCGTGGGCGCGCGGGGCGGCTGCCGCGGCGTGGTGTCGTCTGCGCTGTGAGGAACTGATGGGGGGTCGCGTGTATTCAACTTGTCTAGAGCCGCGACATCTTGCATCGTGTCTGTACGTCGTCTAGCCGTCTGACAATAGGAAACGGGAGCGCCTAATTCAAACAATATCCTGAAAACGGCATTGGTCGACGACGATCGAAGAGGCGATCCATTGAATTTGGCACCGGTGGATCAATTTGTGGGCTGGGCCGGACCAGGATCGAGCCACCTTCTCTTTTTTCTGTTAAAAAAATAAATGAAACTATTATTCGGTCGGGTTGGATTTTAAGCCTGTTTTAGTCAGGGCCGATTTGCTCGTGCCTATCTCGTCTACTTCCAACACCGTCCATAGGGCTGATTTGCTCGTGTCTATCATTAGCCAACTAAAGTTTACCTCAGGACGAATTACAAGAGGTGTAGCAAATTGCAGTAGACAACGAAATAATGCAAGTCCTGAATTTGTAATCTTTCGTTGCTGCTCAAGGGCTGCTAATGGTGGAAACGTACACTCATGTATGTTGTCCTCGTTGTATAATTTGTTGATTGGCCTCAAGAGTAATTATGCATCGGATCGATACATCTTCTATTAAGATTTTTTTTACCAAAATCGGTAGGGAGGCTTCTACCTATTTTTTATATAAGCTTTTATTTAATATAGATATGTTTTAATTCGCTTCCACGAGAAGTCGAGCTAAACCTATTATATGCTACTCATGTGGTCTAGCCACTAGGTTAGAGGCTCCTAATACGATTGATTAGCTGTTACGGTGTCGCCGCCGCTTCGTATCCCTAGTTAAGGTGTGTATACAAAATATATTTCTGTTTCTGTTTTGTTGAGTCTTATAAGACTCAGTTTGGGTATCATTATTGGAAGGTATATCATTGAATTAAGTTCAATACCAAATCAGCTATGCTACTGAAATAGCCCACGATTCTTGTTTGGATGAATACAAACATGGGATTGGCATCTGTTCGGCTGGCATGACAGCCATAGCACTAATCCAATTGCAAGTACGACGACCTCTCCCTACATTGATGTGCAAGGGCCGTAGCAGGTATCACGTCGGGGCAGGAGGAGGCATGGCGGGGGCCTGGGTAGGCGTAGACATTGGTCTTTATGAAGGGGTTGCCGGTACGAGAGACGTCATGGGGTGAGTGTTAGGGTGGAGCTTGGGGCCTTGGCCGCGGCAGCGGTGAAGAAAATGGCCATGGCCAAAGCCACGAGCTGGAAAAGGTGCCATTGGAGCATGGAGCGCTGAAGAAGAAGAGGAAGGGCTGCCGGAGTTGAGGAAGAAGAGGAAGGGGCTGGCGGTGAGGAAGAAGAAAAGGAGACGTCAACGGCTGTGTCGGGAGAGCGGAAAGAGAGGTAGGAGCTTCTTTTTTTTGAGGGGGCAATGGCAGAGCTCAGTATTGAGGACGAGAGGGAGCGTGGCCTTAGTAAATACCGTTTGGTATTAGGGTTGATTTCTAATTCCGGATTGCAAACCATCCAAGCAGCCGTTAAGAGAAATTGATGACCAAATAGTATATCTCCTAATATATTTTTTATAGAATCTCAGCCATCCTCTCACGTCTGTCCCTAGCCAAAACCGACATTCCGCGTGTCACAAACTTCATTCACAAATCACAGCCGCCGTGTATCCAAACTAGTCCGATTCAAAGTCGTACTGCAAAACAAACAGCACCGCGACCCAGATAAATCAACTTTTTCATCGTCGACGCGTTGCTCTCTCCGTACTCCACCCATGTTGGTCGCGCGGCCGATGGCTGGGCAGCGATCACGAGGCCCGAGTAGAGGAGAGGCGGCTGGAGACAAGGGAATAAAATAAAGGGCGTGGCCAGTGGCGGATCCAGAAACGGGCTCCGCCCGAGGCTAAATTATGCACGGCTACGAATCTAAGTAGCCGTACTATACTAGTACAAGTTATACACTAATAAATATAACAAAGTTTTAAAAAATACAAATAATAATATTGATTCAAAGTGCTCAAATAATATACTAAAACAATATGAAGGACATT
Organism: Panicum miliaceum; assembly: GCA_032594955.1. Classification (NCBI taxonomy): domain Eukaryota; kingdom Viridiplantae; phylum Streptophyta; class Magnoliopsida; order Poales; family Poaceae; genus Panicum; species Panicum miliaceum. Next base: position 22,813,208 of record CM064073.1, read on the forward strand.
AAAAATAGAAAAGTACCTAAAAAAACATTCATAACACCAGGATCTTCATGATTTCGCACCACTTGTACTGCTGCCATCCTGAATTCTACATTAAAAAAGAAATAAATTATTATTTCTCATCATAAAGCAAGATAATATTATGTATGTTTTTGGATTACAATGAAACACGTACCTTGGGTCCTGGCGTGGCAAATTTATCTTATGGTTTCTAAAGCTTTGAAAGCGTTTTAAAATCTTTTCATCTTCAATTGATGCAAATAAATCTCGCTCAATATAGCATATCATGCTACTATTCATCCAATCATCATTCATTTTATTTCTTCGTTCAGTCTTGATGATATTCATAGCAGAGAAGGCCCTTTCAACTGTTGTTGTTGCCACCGGCAAAATCAATGCAAGTTCAATAAGACGGTACACCAAAGAGAAATAGGTATGCCTATCAGTTTGGACCATCTTCTCAGCAAGATTACCAAGATCAATACACGTGCCAAATTCATTATCATTTCTGACTTTATCAATGAATACAAGAAAATTAGTCGCAAGCTTTTTGCAGTCATAATCATCGAAGTCAACTTTATAATCTTAGCAAGCTCAACTAACTTCTCTATCTCAAAGTTGGCAAAAGAATCCCTTGGATCAAGACAAGCCACACATCTTAACAACCGAGTTGATCTTCCTGGAAATCGATTGTTTAACTCACTGTAAACTTGATCAATGACAACATTGAAAATCCCATTATGAAAATGATGGTAGTAAGTCACTAATTTAGCACCACGACATCTTGAACGACCTCTAATTGGTATCATATCTTCCATATTAGGAATGCCTATCTTCATTTGGAGGCAAAACTCTTTTACCTCTTCAATGATAGCATCCCAACCATTTTCCCTCATGTCATTCATATTTCTCATCACAAAACCAATTAATCCTATTGCACGAATAATATTTTGATTTTTCTTTTGCAAACATTGTGACAAGTCTTGAGTCATCCCCAATACTCTAATCATAAGATGCAATATAAACACAAATTCAAATGACTCCATTCTTTGAATCAAACCAGACGCGGTAGTTTTCTTTTCCCCATCAGTGCCATCTTCACTAATATTCTCTAATACCTCTAGCACAGAGGACCACGTCATCATAAGACGTGCCAATGTTTTGTGATGTGTACCCCACCGTGTATCACCAGGCCTAGCAAGACTAGTTTCTTGATTTTTCCCCCTCCCAGGAAAAATAGCACCACTATCTAACTGCTCAACAAGCTTATCATGATGACTTTGAAGGAGTTGATCTTTCCTTTCGCAAGAGGCACTAACAGTATTGACAACTGAAGTGACATAGTTGAAGAAATCGAAAGTTGAACCACAACACTTGGCTACAGAAACTACCACAAGTTGCAATTGATGAGCAAAACAATGGATGTAAAATGCATATGGGTTTTCATTCAATACCAGTCTTTGTAATCCATGAAATTATCCTCTCATATTTGAAGCTCCATCATATCCTTGTCCTCTAATCTTGGAAATAGATAGACCATATCTTCTAAGCATAGTATCTAATGCTTCCTTTAGTGAATGTGTTGTGGTGTCATCAACATGCTCAATACCAAGGAACCTCTCAATTATATTTCCTTTATCATTGACAAACCTACAAGACAAAAGACAAAATAGTGGTACTTGAAGATAACAATACTCTATTACAATTTACAAGAGAAAAGAGAAGATATATACCTCACAACCACAGCTATTTGTTCCTTAATAGATGCATCACGAGCCTCATCAACAAGCACTGCAAACCAACGATCTCCTATTTCACTTTTAATTAACTCACTAGTCTCCTCTGCACAAGCTCTAACCAAATCTTTCTGAACCATTGTACAACTCATTTGATTATTTCCTGGGGCATTTTCACCGGTCACAAGTGCGGCCTTAGGATCCTTCTTTCTATACCATTCTAGCATCTCCATAAAATTACCTTTATTTCTTGATGTTTTAGACTCACCATGACCACGAAAGGCTAAAGCTTGCAAAAGGAGAAATCTAGCAATGCCTAGCATGATAGTTAAACGAGCTTTATATGCCTCCTCTTCCGCTGCACTTGTCACGGTCCACACATGTTCAACACTTTGCCTCTGATTTGCAAAATCAATTGCACGCTTTCTTGCATTACTATGAAAGCCATCAATTGATTGAGCATGCTACTTGAATGCATCCTTTGCATGCTTCCAATTTCTAAACCCAACTTTGGTGAATATATCATTACTATGAAACCCAGTTTGTTGTGGCCTAAACAGATAGCAATAAAAGCAATAAGCTGCATCCTTGGCTACACTGTACTCTAACCAATCAAATTGATCAAACCATGAACCTACAAATCTTCTTGATTGACCTTTATCTTTTTTTTTCTAGGAATTTATGACCCTTCGGTCTATATGGACCCATTTGTAAATATGCTCTTCTAGCTTCATCTCTAATCTCATGATGAAACTCATCAATTTGTTTCCTCTCTCCTGGATCAGCAACTATATCTCTCATGTCTAGTTCATTCCGCGGTCTTTTTTCAATCCGGCTCTCAACCCTTCTAACAGTACTCACATCTTTCTTACCAAAATATCGCTCCATAACCGGCGTGGCGCAGGGTGGCGGCTCCAATAAGACGCCGCGCGCGGGACGCGGCTGTGCGGGCGCAGGCCGGCAGGCTGCAGCGGCGCGGACGCCGGGGCGGCGGCGGCGCGGACGATGGGGCGGCGGCACGGCAGGCAGTGCAGCTGGCGCAGGTGGGCAGCAAAAGCAGGTTAGGATTGCACGATTTGGATTAGGAAAGCTAAAATTGATCTATTTTATTTTTATATTATTTTTATAAAAGTAATTGGGCCTCGTGCCGGGCTGCAGCCGAGGCAGCCCGGGGCCCAAATCAGCCCCTGGGCGTGGCCGACAACGACGTCCCGTGAACCATCCGGCCATCCCGGCAGCAGCGCCGTGACGGAGCTGGAGCCTCCCCGCCCGGAGGCCAGGGCATGGAGCCCCCCACCCCCACCTATGCTTCGGTCCACGAGATCTCTGCTCCCTCCCTCCGATGACCTGACCTGACCACCTCCTCAGATCGATCCAGCCATTTAATTTGTTCCCACATGGTTGACACCACTCGGGCTACTAGCCTACTAGTTTGCTACTGATGTCTCCGTTGGATTTTCTCCCATGTGGTACCGACATTTTGACAGGCGCTTATGACAGGCGCTTGTTCCACATTCACTTCTGGGAAATCCACTGTCTGAGCTGGTGCTGTATTCTGAAAATTAGGCAAAATAGGTATGTAATAATCACGAGTCAGCGGTGTAGTATCATAAGTCCACATTTCCTCGAGATCGATTTGCCTAGTCTCAGTGCATCCATTTTCCTCTAAGAATACTGCATGTCTCGTCTCAACAAACTTAGTAGTATCCTTAGGACAATAAAATCGATATCCCTTTGATCTGTCTGGGTATCCAATGAAATAGCAGCTCTCTGTCTTAGGATCTAATTTTCCAAGGGACGGATTAAATAATTTCGCCTCAGCCGCACAACCCCAGACATGAAAATAATTAATGCTGGGTTTCCTACCAGTCCAAAGCTCATAAGGCGTCTTAGAGACTGACTTACTAGGAACGCGATTATTTATATGCGCGGCAGTTTTCTGCGCTTCCATCCATAAACTCACTGGCAGTGTGGAGTTTCTTAGCATACTGCGCACCATATCCATTAGAGTGCGATTTCTTCTTTCTGCCACACCATTTTGCTTAGGTTCACCAGGAGTTGAGTACTGTGCTACTATTCCATTTTCTTGAAGGAATCTAGCAAAAGGACCTGGGATTTGTCCATATATGGTATGTCTCCCATAATATTCACCACTTCTATCTGACCGTACCACTTTAATCTTTAACTAATGCTGATTTTCTACTTCAGCTTTAAAGATTTTGAACTTATCAAGTGCCTCGGATTTTTCTCTTATGGGGTAAATATATCCATAACGGGAGTAATCATCAGTGAATGTTATAAAATAACCAAAACCATCCACTGACTTAACATTAAATGGGCCGCAGATGTCAGTGTGAATTAATTCTAATATTCCTGAACTGCGCTTAGCTCCATCCTTCTTAATTTGTTTTGTAAATTTCCCCTTAATACATTCAACGCATTGGTCTAAGTCAGAGAAGTCTAATCTTGGGAGTATCTCTTCTCTAATGAGACGCTCCATTCTCCCCTTCGAAATGTGGCCTAAACGGGAATGCCACAATTTCGATGAAGTCTCATTACCTCTCTTGCGTTTGTGACTAACTTCGCTTACATTCATCACAGAGACATTAGTATGGGACAGTAAGTAAAGATCATTGTGTAAAGGTGCTCGATAAATAATGTCACCATTCAAACTTATTACACATTTGCTGTCACCAAAAGTGCATGAATAACCATCTAAATCTAATTTAGAAACAGAAATCAAGTTTCTCTCAATAGACGGAACATAAACGACATCAGCTAAGTGAAGAATAAAGCCGCCACTAAGTTCTAATTGAAGTGCTCCAATGGCCTCCACGTCGGCTTCAATGCCATTTGCGACTCTTAACCTTCGAGTCCCCTTTCTTATAGTCCGCACGCCAGACAATCCCTGTGAGGAATTTGTGACATGAATGGTGGCACCAGAATCAATCCACCAAGTACTTAATGGGAAATATGCATAAAAGGACTCATCGACTATAGAAACGATGCCGTTATTACCTTTTCTGTCACACCACGCCTTAAACTTGGGGCAGTCTTTCCTCTCATGGCCCTCACTATCGCAGTGGTAGCAGATAAGCTTCTTAGGAGTAGACGGATCATTCTGCTGAGGAGCTTCACAAGGTTTCTTACCCTTCTTAGGCTTATTGGGGCGGGATGCCCTCTTATTTCCTCCCTTTGTCCCTCATGTCTTACGACGTTGGCAAAGTCGGGATTCTGAGAGCGTAGCCGTTCTTCCTCTTGAGCACATTTAGACACAAGCGTGGTGATATCCCACTTCTGATCGCTTGCATTATAGTTTATCTTAAATGGCTCAAAGACTGAGGGAAGTGACATCATGATATGGTGAAGCAGCGCTGCATCATTAAGGGGACAGTCGAGGTCTCGAAGCTTATCCCTCATGTTGACCATGCCCATAATGTGCTCTCTTACACTGCCTTGCCCATTATACTTAGCCTTCACGAGCTGAGATAAGAGAGTGCTAGCATTGGCCTTGTCAGACCCCTTAAAGTAGCTCTCAATCTTATCCATGAAGTCCTTAGCATTCTTAGGCTCTTTGTCAAGAGCTCCCCTGGTGGAAGGGTTAATGGTCATGTTCATAAGACTTAAGGCCACTCTGTCAGAATGCTCCCAGCGCTATTTTTCTTTCTCATAAGCAGCAGTGCGTGCAGCAAGGGTAGTATCCTCAGTCCCTTGTGACACTGGTGCAACAGGAGCGGGCAGCCTCAGGGAATGATCCTTATCCATCGTCAGCAGAATGAAACCAATCTCAGTTTTTCACTTGATGAAGTGATCCCCTCCCAACTGAGAAACACCATTGATATATGTCATGATGCTGGAAGGGGTTGCTTCTGTTCATAAAAATAAAGTTTAATCAGTAACGACAATCAAAATAATAAATGTAATCAGCGTTGGCCAGATTAAAATATTAAATAAACAATTTGCATCACCGTTGGGCAGAAGCAAATAAACTTAGTATCTTATGAATTAATTTTGCATCACCGTTGGGCAGAAACAAAATAGCTTAATGACTTAGCGTAATTAACGCAGCGGAAAACTTAATTTTGCATCACCGTTGGGCAGAAGCAAAATAATATTAAATTAAACTAAGAAACTTAAAAGCAAATAATTAAATCAACGTCGGTCAGAAATTAATTAAATGCTCAAAATAAACTAAGCAATTCTGAATAAAATTCACGTCGGTTTCATTTACTCAGAATAGCAACTCATAATTTTCTTGTAATTTTCAGCGTAATAATCCTCAATTTAAAATTTCTTAATGCTTAATAGGGAAATATGCTGAAAATAAACTCAGAAAATAAATAAAACCAGATAAAACTGAATTTAAAAGGGGGCCTTAAACTTATTGGGCCAAAAAACCGAAAACCGACGGCTGGGCCGCCATTTCAGCCCAGCCGTGCGCGCCGCTCCCCCCTACCGCGTGGGCCCGCGGCCCAACAGCGGACGGGCGGGCCGTGGAGGCGGCCCAGCCACGCGCGCGGCCGCCCTCCCCCGCCAAGGCCCACGGCCCAGTAGCGGCGCCGGCCTCAACCCCCTCCCCCGCAGCTCAATCTCGGCCGTTCATCTCAATTGCCCTAGATCCGACGGTCGAGAATGGATATCGGGGGTATAAAAGGATAGGCCTCTCCCTCAAACCCTAACCCTAATTCATTTCTCCTCCTCTTTTCTTCCACCCGCCGGCGGCCGGTCCTCTTTCTTGCGCTCCGCGGGCCCACCGCCGCTCGCTGCAGACCGCCGCGCCGCGCGCCTCATGGCGCCGCCGCCTTGGGCCGCGCCGCCGCCCCTCAGGGCGCCGCCGCGCCTCGGGCCGCTGCGCGCCGCTCTGGCCCGCGCCGCCGCCGCGGCTCGGACCGCCGCGCCTCGCGCCGCCGCGCATGGCCCCTGGTGGCGGCCGCCGGTCTTGTGGCCGCCGTTCTTATGCGGAGCGCCGTCTTGGCGGGCCGCGGCGGCGTGCCGTCTCCGGCACCTTCACGGCGGCCATGGAGGCGGCCCGCTTCCGCGGTCCGCCATGGCCACGCCTAAATTTTTTTTTCTGTCTTATGCCGCGGGTGCTACATGCTCCGCGCAATCTTATGTGAAGATCGCCATGCGAGTGCCCGAGAAGTACATTTAAATCTAGCGGAAAATCGAGCACCGCTGTGGGATTTCTATGCTTATTCCGGGGTCTTGGAGGGATTTTCGGGTGGGATTTCTTTCGATCTAATGCTTTCTTATACTTTCTTATGCTTTCTATCTCTCGGATCTGACTTTATTCATGCGAAAATAAACTCAGGACTAACAGATCTAAACTGAACATGAATAAAACCGAGAACTAAACGTGAAACATCCAACCAAGATTAAAACTGACTAGATCTATAGGTTCTTATGGCTCACAGTTAGGTACTTAGGCGAAAGATACCAAATGTTAGAACAAACACGTCTTAAAACTCAATCTTAACAAGATCTAACACCTAAAATATGAGCACAACCTATAGAATAAAACTGAATAACGAAGAAGGGTTTTAGATCTCGACCGCTAGTCATCGTAGGGGCCGCTGAGGACGACATCTCGGCGGTGGGTTTTATTGGGGATGAAAACAGATCCGCCGTAGTCGTTCCCGTAGATGTTCCCGACGTAGACGTAGTAGTCGATCTCGCCGGGTATCGTCTTCCTTCCGGCCTATACCGGCACTGTCCGGTGTTGGACGGCAAGCGGAGGCGGTGGCCTTCAGGTGGCTCCAGCGCCGCCGTGGATCGGGACGGCTGTAGTGGGCGGCTAGGGTTTTTTGAGTCTGATTAGTTTAATCATAAAAACGCCGGGTCCCACTATTTATTATGGCGCTGAGCGACCTGGGCCACAACCACGAGTTGGGCTTGGGCCTCCGATCAAGACACGTAACAGGCTTATTTCTTTTAGACCTTTTTTACCACCCAAAAATTCCAACACACAAGCTAGCTCCTCTCGTCTCCGGTCGATCGAGCCACCGTACCAGTCCCACGCCCGAGATCGACGTGTGGCCTGGTGGTGGTGGGGATCCACATCCACCCATGGTATCGGACGCGCGTGATGCTATGCTATGCTAGTCGTACGCGTAGCGCTGTTCTGTTCCTTTGAGTACGCGCGCGCGGCATGATGGCTTCTACCGAACTAACAGATGCATTTCGATCGGAACCTAAGGAAGGAACAACTAAAGTTAATAAGTTTTCTGTCGCAGGGCACGGTCAAAATATTTTGTTTCTCGAACAAATATTTTGGACCTTTTTAAAAGAAAAACATATTTAACATGGCTAGCTCTGGTAGCACCCCGTGCCAAACTGACTGAATATCAAGCCACGGGCTAAGGCGTCGTGGCCAAACTTGTAGATTATTACCACATGGCAAATGATTCAGCCACGTATGCAGCCAGATATCAGGTCGCTGTGAGAAATTGTCAACTTTGAAAAGTATTTCCCCATGAATCTAATCGTGAAGAATGTTCTTATTTTTCTTTTCTTTTCTTCTTTTTTTAAAAAAAGAAGAGACCAAAATGTACTAATTTATAGGTATACCAAGCCATGGTAATAACTAGTATGACAGACGATATAAAAGCATAAAGTGGGCATGCAGGAGGCGATCTGATCTAGGTGGTGTCCGGCCATACATGCTGGCCATGAATGGTACTCCAATAGAGAGTGCAAGGCAACCAGATGACTTTGCCACGCACCAAACAGTACTCGTACTCCTACCTCCACTGCACATTGCACGCCGCCTCCTCTGATGCCCCTGCGCCTGCCGGCCCCGCGCTGTCCCCCGTCGTTGGGACAAATTACTAGCGGGCCCCGCGGGTAGGGTCCGGAACTCCGGATCCTGCAAAACCAGCTCCTGCCGAGTAGTAGTATATAGTACTACCACTACACCTGTTCCTAATTTCCCATCATATCAAAAGTACCTTCTCCGGCCTCTGCTAAACATGGGTAGAAAAACACCGTTTCATTCCGGTGAGAAATTCAGATTACCTGGACCGTCGGACGTATGAATCTTTGAATGGCTTAAAATTTACCTGTATGTTTTAAATGTCGTTAACCTTACCGCCGGGCCGATTTCATGGACCCATACATGTGGCAGCAGCAGCACAGTACACGATTTCCGGTTACTGCTTTCTCTGGGACTGCTTGTTTATACCACTGCCTTTCGCCTCGTACCAGGGGCCCCCCGGGCCCACGAGGTGGTAGGACCAACCGTACACCAAGCTAGCCATGAGTGGAAAACCACCTTTCCAGGCAGCGAGCGACCGGCAGCAGCATCCCGTCAAATCCAGTCCCAGGGAATGTTGTACGTGGATCCGCCATGCATCTATCCATCCATCCGTTTAACAAAGAGTGCTCGATGGATCCCATCATCTGTCAAAGAAGGTTAATCCAACCTTCCTCCTCGTACATGAGTGTTGAAGCACATGATGTAGGGAAGGTTGATGATCCAAACTCGTTCAAAGAGGCTATGAATAGTGAGCACTCCCATAAGTGGATTGAGACTATGGAAGAAGAGCTGAAATCTATGAGTATAAATAAGGTATGGGACTTAGTAGAGATTCCTGATGGAGCTAAGAAGGTGGGTTGTAAATGGATCTACAAAATTAAGTATGACTCCAAAGGGAAGATTGAACGTTTCAAAGCAAGGCTTGTGGCTAAGGGCTTCACACAGCGAGAGGGAATTAATTATACTGAGACCTTCTCGCCCGTCTCAAAGAAAGACTCGTTCAGAATCGTTATGGCTCTAGTAGCTCATTTCGATCTCGAGTTGCATCAGATGGACGTTAAGACTGCGTTCTTAAATGGTGATTTGCATGAGAATGTATACATGGCGCAACCAGAAGGTTTCGTTGTGGAAAGCAAAGAACAGTTGGGATGCAGACTAAAGAAATCCATTTATGGGTTGAAACAGGCGTCAGACAATAGTACCTAAAGTTTGATGAAGTAATTAAGAAATTGGGCTTCGTTGAAAATATAGTGGATAATTGTATATATATTAAGATCAAGGGGAGCTCTTTCATCATCCTAGTTTTATACGTGGATGACATCCTATTAGCAAGCAGCGATAAGAACTTGCTGCATGAGACAAAAGGTTTTCTCTCATCGAATTTTGATATGAAGGATCTCGGTGATGCCTCTTATGTACTCGGCATTGAAATATATCGAGACAGATCCAAGAGTGCATTAGGACTCTCTCAAAAGGCTTATATAGAGAAGGTCCTTAAAAGATATAATATGCATCAATGTTCAGGCACAGCTGCTCCAGTGGTTAAGGGCGATAAGTTTGGGCAGTTTCAAAGTCCCAGGAATCAATTAGAAATTGATCAAATGAGTTCGATTCCATATGCTTCAGCTGTTGGAACCATTATGTACGCACAAGTATGTACACGCCCTGACTTAGCTTTTATTACCGGGATGGTAGATATCAGTCCAACCCAGGAATGGATCACTGGAAAGCGGTCAAGAAGGTCTTGCGTTATTTGCAGGGCACTAAGCATCACATGCTCACATATAAGAAAACTGAGAATTTAGAAGTAGTTGGCTATTCAGACGCCGACTTCGCAGGCTGTGTTGACACTAAAAGGTCGACATCAGGTTATGTCTTCACACTTGCGAATGGAGCAATATCATGGAAAAGCTCCAAACAATCACTTACTGCAGCATCAACCATGCAGGCTGAGTTTGTGGCATGTTATGAGGCCGTAGGGCAAGCTGTGTGGCTCAAAGGATTTATACCCGGATTAAGAGTGGTAGACAGCATAAGCAAACCACTAAAGTTATACTGCGATAATAAAGCCGCAATTTTCTATGCTAGTAACAACAAGTCAAGTGGTGGTGCCAAGCACATTGACATTAAATTTTATGTTGTGAAAGATAGAGTCCAATATCGTACTGTTGAATTAGAGCATATAAATACTAAGGAAATGCTCGCGGATCCATTAAAGAAAGGCTTACCTCCCAATCAATTTCGTGAGCTAATTGCCGGCATGGGACTATTGGATAGCCTGTGATCTTGGACTTAAAAGGGTCATAAGACAACCAACTCCCATTATGATAAGTGGTTTAATGCATTGTGGATAATTGTATCACAATAGGCTTATACACTGTTGTGATACATTATTTCTTTACATAACTCCACTCTAAGATTGGCGTCCGTTTTAGGCCTTTAGACCAAAGGGGAGAATGTTGGAACTTTTGGGTGGTCAAAAAGGCCCAAAAGAAATAAGCCCGTTACGCGCCTTGATCGGAGGCCCAAGCCCAACTCGTGGTTGTGGCCCCAGGTCGCTCAGCGCCATAATAAATAGTGGGACCCGGCGTTTTTGTGATTAACCTAATCAGACTCAAAAAATTCTAGCCGCCCACTACAGCCATCCCGATCCACGGCGGCGCTGGAGCCACCTGAAGGCCACCGCCTCCGCTTGCCGTCCAACACCGGACAGTGCCGGTATAGGCCGGAAGGAAGACGGTACCCGGCGAGATCGACTACTACGTCTACGTCGGGAACATCTACGGGAACGACTACGGCGGATCTGTTTTCGTCCCCAATAAAACCCACCGCCGAGATGTCGTCCTCAGCGGCCCCTACGATGACTGGCGGTCGAGATCTAAAACCCTTCTTCGTTATTCAGTTTTATTCTATAGGTTGTGCTCATATTTTAGGTGTTAGATCCTGTTAAGATTGAGTTTTAAGACGTGTTTGTTGTAACAGCTTGCGCCATTCTGTTATCAGCGATGTGCACGCATGCATGGCACGGTGGCTGGCCGGGGTGGGGTTGCCGCGCGCTGGATGAGCGCTGCTGCTGCCTGGCCCCGTGACCCGATCCCATCCATACACGCGCCTACCGTGCTGCGCGTCAGCTTCCTTCGGCTTCGTTCCTCCAGGCTGTAGCTGTAGCCTGTAGCGTGTTGTTGTCACATGCCGTCACTCGGCTCGGCGGCTGGCCCCTCAGCTCTCTTCATTTGGGCGCCGCGCTCCTCCTTCACGTTCACGAACACTCTCTTGCTCTCAATTCACATTCATATATGATACTCTGACCGATGGGCCGCCACTAATCCTCGGCACAAAATGCATGTTTGCGTCTGTGTAAAATGTCATGACAACGAAGGCGGCAGAGAAAAGGACTGGCAACGTAGCGTTTCTGTATGCTTGTGCTCGAAACAGAGTTCCTAATTAACACCCTGCGCACGTGCTCAAGCCAACAAAAGGTTCAAAGCTTCAAGTAGAAATAGGGATATAATCTTATCTTTTTTCCTAATATATCAATAGAAACGCATTCGTTCAGTATTGTTCGTTCAAAAAAAAACTTCAAGTAGAAACAGAACGTCACAAGTCACATGCTGCAGAAACCTACTGTTAGTCCGCCACGAAAAGAAAAGAAAAAACTAGCAAAACCAAGAGAGTTTATTTTTTACCTTTCATTTCTTTCTTTTACTAAATGGCTTTACCTTTCATTTCCAGCACACCATAACCACGTAAAAGGCCTCTTGTAGGAGTCATGAGGCGCGTGTAAAATTTTACCAAGACTTAACTGGTTTATTCTACGTCACATTCAGAGATTGTCTGTCCATTTCCGGTGACACATTTGTTTGTTGCGTGTAGCGGGGATCACAGCTTTTGCATTCCTGCATCTTAGAATTTACTAGGGATGAAAGCGGAGCGGATAATACCTGTTCCATATCCTCATCCATATATTTTTATCGGATGCGGAGTGGAGTAGATATTACATGGATACGTTTACGGATACGGAGCTATGAGGATATCGGATGCGGTGCGGAGTCGGGTCGGTGTCGGACCGAATGCGGATTAATATGGTCGGATAATATATGTTTATGTGTAGTTTTTTACGTTAATTAATAATTCGTAAACCAAAGCTATAAAGCAGCAAAACATCATGAAATAAAATACTCACCTTTATAGTTCACGACACAAAGTTGATGGTGACACTTCAAACTTGACGTCCAACAAAAATCATTACAGGTTCTCAGTTTAGACTTATGTGTATAGAACAAACATGTAAAACAAAATAAAAATATTGTCGATCAGCCGTTAGAATTTACCGATGCATGTGCACATAATATAAATACTTGTTGGTTAATGGGCTATAAAAATATTATATGTGTATTTGGACTGCGCTTAATTTGTACAAAGTGCTGGCCTGCTAGGCTCGCGAAAGTAGTAGTCGGATATCCTGTTATGAACCTCGGATTATTCACGTTCAATTATCGGATAATCCATATCCTACTCCGCATCCGCATACAATCGAATTCGGATTATCCATATCCGCGTGGATATCAAAAAACCTTCTCCACATCCACAAAATTCGGATTTGGATCGGATCGGATGCGGAAATTATCCGCTCCAATTTCATCCATAGAATTTACAAGTAAAAAGAAAGGAAAAGAAACCGTGTACAATGATTAAAGCTTGAGTTACTAAATTAATAGGGACTTTCATACTGATTATTGAAAACCTTTACAGTGTTGCCCATCTGGAACTATAGATTGCATTGCATCACAAGCTTTATATTATTTTCATGTATTTTTGCAAAGGTATCATGTATGACCATGCTCCAGAGCTCTTAAGTCTCATCCTGCAGCAACACTTGACTGTTTCTTTAAACAAGTTGCCGTATCATTATTATCGACTCATTTTTCATCCCGGTCTCCTTCACTTTAATCATATGAAACTTATCCAAACTGTCTCCATACATAGTCAATCTTGAAACTGCAAAGCCTGCTAGATACCCAGTTAAGACTCCTACAGATTTGCTCCCTACAAACATACTCCTGAAATTCCAACAGGAGATGGCGGATGTAGCAGCATTCAGTTTTCTTACTAAGCATGAACAGATCAGAGCTGCTGTCACCTGTCCTGTCTGGCTAAAGAGATGCACATCGAAGGTGCACCAGAATACAAGACAGATGTGTGATAGGGGAAGTATTAAATTGCTGCTATCCTTCTCTTTCTATACACTAACAGCTCAAATCTGTGAACATACATGAACATATAAAGTAGACTGCTCAAGCACTCCATTCCATGGAGACCTTAAACCTGCAGGTTCAAGGAGTAGAAGTTCCATCAGGCAGCTTTGTCTTCCTCTTCCTGCCAAGGATGGAAGCCTTTTGCAACCTCACACCACCAGCACGCCATTTCTTGAAAGCAGCCATCGATTCCCTAGCAGATTCAAATACTTCACGAAAAATATAACTAGTCTGTCAGTGTATTGCAGCAAAATAGTTGGTTTTGTAATCTGTTGGCAATAGCACGAGGACAAGTACAACATGAGATGCTTGCTTACCACGAGTTTCTTCTTTGGTAAGGCGTGGGACAAACTTGGGCACTGTCATCATGGAAGAACTGTGGGACTTGCTTAGAACCTCTTTGTACCGACTGCTGAATGCATAGCGCAAGAACAGGCCAATGCTCTTGTCACTCACCCTGAAAATGTGAAAATAGAGAGTAGGCAAAAAGAAAATCTTGAGACCCTTTTTTCGGGAGTCTAACAAAATCTCCTGAACCAAAAGGAGGCACTGATATCCCAATTCAAATGGTTCATCGAGGGAATATAGTACCCATTTTCATTTGACAACCAAATATTTATCCTATCCAGGCGTTAGCACTAGTATTAAGTTTGAATCCATGGTTTCAACATTCCATAACAGTTAATAACATCCATAAAATTGATGGAAAAACACCAAGGGCAACCTGACTAGGGGTCCATGAATGCCAGATCATGATAGCATAACTAACACGTGTCTGTAAAAAGCTACATTACATCATGGGAAAGGGGAACAACTAAAATTGCTTGAGGTTTCAGACTGCCAGAATTAGTTGAGAAGTATACATGTGGTGTATTTTAAAACTGTAAGTTACTAGTAATAACTTGTGGCATCAAGGCATGTTTGTCAGGTTACGACAAAATTCTGTACAATGGCGGTTGAGCAATGGGCCAGTGGACCAGTTGTATCAATCATAGAATCGGCAGTGAACTAGTTTGCACCACATAGAACCAACAGTACAGAGGGACTGGTGGTAACAATAATAAAATCAACAGTGAACCATTTTCCATCATGTAGAATTGAACTGAAAATATACTGTCTCTGAAGGGAAATACAGCAGATTGCTAGGTAACTGAAATAGATATTCGACTACAAATTAATTGCTTTTCAATTCCACGACCAAAGTACATTGCCTTTGTAAGAATACAAGCGAGCATGTCCTTGTCGGGGAATAGATTGATATAATCGTTTAAAATGGTCCAGCATTATAGGGAACATAACAAAATGCTAGTACTGTCATATTTCTACAAAATACAGTATAGTCTCAAATAAACATGAAAGAAAGAACAAGACGAAAGGACCATGCTTTTTTAAGAAATGCAAGCGAACATGTCCTTCTTTGGGAAATAGATTTATATAATCAATTAAACAGTCAAACATAACAAAATGCTAGTATGCTGACAAATAAAATACAGTCAAAGGTAAGCTGACCCCCAAACGTTCTCAATGCATAGAGGTTCCCAGTGTGCTAACTTTGCAGCACCAAAGAACTCCCAACAGTTTCAGTTTGGTCAAAGCCTCCTGACTTCCTCTCATGGCTGGGTACAAACACCACCATTGTTAGGAGGGTGATTCATCACCCTTAATATTTCACTACCCAATCTGATTCAAGCCTCAAAGTCATGTCAGTTGTCTTTTTTACCTTAATGAAACACTTCAACAGTTCTGGAATTCGTCACTTTTTTCCCATTTCTCTTAATGAAACATGTCAACGTACTTTCTCGACAACTGTCTTTTTTTTTCTTAATAAAGGGGACTTTAGGAGCTTTTGTGGTTAGAAAAAAACGCCAGAAGCATCGCACTTGAGGTTGAAGCCATAGAGGTATTCTGAAGAATCATGTAGTGTAAAAGCAATATTTTTCCTGAGACATGAACAATGCTACTTGAATAAAACAGATCATCACGTTTCCACAGATTCCTAAGGAATTTATAAATGAACCCTAAGAACATTGAAATTGGGAGCAAAGATACTGAAATCACATTTGTTCCGAGCCTGCACTACCGACTCACCCAAAAGCCTAAGGTGATGACAGAAGGTAGCAATTCAATTGACTTATGTCTAATCCTCTTGTACGTCAACACAAAGGTCAAAATTATGTAAAGCAAATGAATCGGTATTCTAAGAAGAAAATTATAAAACAGTTCAATCAAAAGAACATGTAAATAAATGAGATAACCATGAAATCTGATGGTATGCATTACTGAAGTGGTGAGGAAACTCACAACGGAACAATCTTGCACCCTAGCTCATAAAAGTAGGGGCAACGAACCCTCAAGTCCACACAGGCCGCATCAGCTTGGATCTCTTTTCGAGTTCTGTAGTATTAGACAAGATATTGAGACAGAAGTAGTCAAGTTTTCAAAGAGAATACAGCAGAACCTGTGTTCCATACTCTACTGTCAATTGCCAAAACACATCCATTCAGCAAAAATATAATTCTTGGGAGCATTCAGTGTAATTGAAAAATGGTTTCCCCTTAGTAAGATTCATATCTTTAATAAATTTGTTAATTATGTTATAAAAGAAAGGTTTGCAGATATTAGTGTTTACTGTGGAAAACTACAGTAGGCTGCAATGGAGGCAAGAAAAAACTGATCCTATCATTTAGTTGTTTGACATGAAATTTCATGTATGCTTCTCAAAAGAAAAAAAAAAAGAATACTCCATGCGCTTTCGTACTTTGCTGTTGCTCTAATAATTTTTGTGTATGCGGTAATGCAACAACAGAGACCGAAGAAACTACTTCTGTGTGAAGCATGGAGGCGGATTTATTGACACAGCTTGTTCCAGAGACAGCAGCCCATGCGCAAGCCAAAATGGGAGCTCTACCTTGGCACCCTTCTCTACCTGGATATAGAAAGGGAAAGACTAAGATCCTCTTTTATAGAAGATAATCATCCCTATTAGTATTTTTGTAAAATTCGTCCACAATGCAAAGCATCCAATTCCCATTTGGGGCTCATGACAAATACTGCAGCCAGGACAAGAATGAAGAAAATACCCAGTATTCCAAGTCAGTTTAACCAAGTCAAAGAGTACATAAGAAGCCTCTCAGCTAACCATTATTAAACAACTGCATAGGACATAAGAGGATTGCTCCACATATCTAAGCAGGTTTATATAGTTTATATAGTTATATACCCTAGCACTAGAGGCATCCACAAATAAAATTCAACAGGCAGACACTTACACAGTTACTTTCAGCGCCAGGATCTAGCAGGCCGACACCATTTGCAGTGACATGGAAAACAACTGAAATAGGCTGCAGGCAGAGCAGAAACATATACTCAGCACATATATACACATAAGCATCATGCAGGAAGAGAAGATAAAATACAGGCATCCGGAATCACCTCATCCTCCATGAGGATGTCATCGATGTCGTAGTAACCCGGCATCTGACGAGGAGCACAGCAGGGGCGGACCCAGCATAGGACATGGGTGTACACATGTACACCCGATAATTTTTGCAAACGAAATCGAAGTTAGTAGGTAATATATTGTAACTGGATTCAGATCCGAATACAAATATTTTTGTTAGGGTTTGGGGTGTTCCGTCTCGCACAGCAGAAGGAAAGAGAAGGGGCGGGCATACCTGGAGGATGCTCGTCGCCGGCAAAGGGCTGGGCGAAGACGTGACAAATGGCGCCGCCGCTCGCCCAGCCGTCGCCGCCAGGGAAGGAAGAGCAAGGGAGGACAGAGTCCGAGAGAAGGGAAAGGTTTCAGAAACAGAGGGAGGAGATGAGCCCTGAGCCCTGAGCCCTGAGCCCTGAGCGGGAGGACTGTCAATGAGCCGAGCTCGAGCGAGCCTGCCAGCTCAACCTGGAGCATTCCGAGCCGAGGTCGATATTAGCCCGACATGTTCTTAAGTCTTAACAAAACTTTGTTAAGACGCAGCAGCGTCGATAATAGATGAGGAGACACGTATATAAAATACAGATTTAATTCGATAAATAAATGGAAAAAGAAGTATATATGGATATTTAGCTTTATTATTTTGTACCTATTTTAGCTTGTGCAGCACAACAACTCGCTAGCTATCCGAACATTCTACCCTCTAGCTTTTATTTTAACTTTGAACGGTTGGAAGTTTAATAGATCATATACCATAAAAAATAGAAATACTCTAGCTTCATCAATATCAAGCTTTTCTAGTAGCCCTAAATCAGCTAGTTGTGACACGTTTTATTTCTTTACCTCTCTTTCTCTTTTTTATACTCCTATCTTTTCTTTCTAATATAATAGATGAGATAATAAAATTAGTTGATTACCTTTTTAATAATGCTCTTTTTAGCTATATAAAAATATGTTATGCCAATTAAATTGGGCTTTCCTCTAATCATTAGCGTATTTGGCCAATTTTTTCAATATTGGCTATTGATTAAATCTTATACAGGTACGCACATGATGAAACTTTAGCGAATAAGACGACAAAATAACATTCCATACAAATACTAATAATCAAATTTCCGATAAACAAAAGGTCACATATCTACAAAATATATATCTAACAAACAAGTTAGGGACCATCTATCTTCTCCAACTCTACTTTAGACGGGGGGCTTAAAAATTGCGACTAAGAAAAATAATGATACAATATTCAGAGCAACCGTCAGATTTAGTGCTTATAATGAATGATGTTTCAACTTATAGTATCGAAAATATTGAAAAGGCTGATATCTTATGATCAACCATTTGGAACATTTTTTACCATTGTGTTTTGCAATAAAATGAATGTGTTTTTAAAATGGAGTATAGAAAGTTATAATATATCAACTTTTATTATACAATTTTATTAAGTATTGGCTCCTAACATTTCAAATAATATCTCTACCTATTTTTAAAGAGCGGATTGTTTCCTTAGTTCATTATTGATTTCAGTCATTAAACTTCCCATTCGATACAGAATTGAAAGTGGACGGAGTTCACGTCTAAATTGTAGTCTCCTCCGACATGGAATGGAGGCCGCCTTATCTTCTTTATAGACAAATGATTAGAAAGAGATGAAGGGAAAGGGCGTGAGCAGGATGAAGTAGAGTGCCCCACCGACACGGAGGCGGCCTTCGCGAGGTAACCATGCATCGCAACGTAACCACGTAAGAAAGCCGGTGACAATACCGGCGGGAAAACAATTGACGAGCGAGTAAAATGCACTGGGGGTCCTTAAACTTGTTAGAGTGTGTCGAGTAGGTCCATCAACTCCGAAAGTCAACTCCGAAAGTGCAGATTGAACCCCCTAATCTATTTAAGTGTGTCACTAGAGGTCCAAAATACCTCTGACCAGCGTTGACCGCCTACGTGGATCGCCACGTCCGATCCTACGTGGTCTTGGCAGTTGCGGGAGCGGGGTATATATGCAAATCACCCCCTCCCCTTCCCCAAAATTGAGACCCATCCCTACACTTTGTTCCCCGCCCGTTCGTCTTTGTCGCCGCCGAGGCAGAAGGGGGGCCATTAGGGCTCCGGTGATCACGCTACTAGGATCCAGCTCTGTCGTGACGCCTATGTTGGGTTGCAATATGGCTATTTTGGTTGCAACATGGATCAATTGCATCTATGTATGGTCATTGACAGGTGGTTGCATTTGGAACGGTGCAATAGGTTCTTGCATTCTTTTGGAAGTGGTTTTGCAATATAGTGGTTTCGCAATGCACATAGAAAAACTGATGCAACCTCGATATGGTTGCAAGCACGGATAATGCGACCAGCAGTTTGCAATGAAACATGTGGCTGCAATATGACAATATTACCATGAACAAATTTGTCGCATATTAGCTTTACTGCCACCCAATAGTTACGTGGGAATATGGCCATATTGCCATGCAGTGTGCTCCATTGCATCAAATAAATATAGCAACGTAATAAATTTGGTGGCTAGAATCACAATTGCCATGATTTTTTCTGGTGGCAATAAAAGCTAATGCAACGAATCATTGTTCGGGGTAATAGATAGAAAATGCAACGAATCATTGTTTAGGGTAATAGATGGAAAATACAATGAATCATTGTTGGGGTAGTAGATGGAAAATGCAATGAATCATTGTTGGTGGTAATAGATGGAAAAATGTAACAGATCATTGTTGGTGGTAGACGCGTCCTATATCAACACATAAAGTCTGTGGCAATAATATATATTGCAACAACAAATAGTTGTTGCGTAGTGGTTTGTTGCAACAGGAGCATTTTGGCTAGCACCTTTTTAATTTCGTGGTAGCTAGAAATTTAATTGTTGTTACAAAATAATTGCGTCATGAGTATAGATTTCATCATCACATATAAGAACTCAAACCTTCATTAATATCAAATATATGTCTCAACCAAAGTAATAACACAATGACCTGATTGCTAAAATAAACAAGACCTCAGTAGAACAAAAATATCATCTCTAACTACAAGTTTGCAACTATGTTTGGCATAATAAAATAGAACTAAATATGTCTTCTCTCATTGATCTCTTCATGCCCCAGCTCCATCGGCACTGACAGTCACCAATAAACCTTTCTATAATTCTCCATTTTTCTAGCTGTCCATCACTAGCATATAGGCATAAAGCTTTCTCTAAATATTTTGGCTATCCGTGCTTTCTTGCAATTCATGAACACACATAGAATTTATTAATTTAGTACAGAAACCTTGGTGTGCATGGAATAACTGATCACGTGCAAATTAAATGATCATAGTGATATAGCAAAGATATAAAGTAATTAAATTAAGGAACACCCTGCAAGAATATCATATACCATTTGAGATGATAAGATCCCTACCAGTTTGATGAATTTTATTGACATATCATACATAGCATATTACCCACCATTTCAAAGAAAACTCACAATGGTATTCATACCTGATGTTTTTTTCTTTTGATTACGAGGCCTCAATAGTTGTTGGGTAGAAATATAATTTAATGATCCATTGGCACCATTCTTTTTCTGGAAAACAGGCCTGGTTGCACTAGTCTTTGTTGTCATGGTAGTACCTTCATCAACTACCTTTTCTGTGGTCAACATGCTTGCTGGTTCATTATTCTACCAAAATGAAAGCTTTGATGTAAACAAGTTGCATTTTATATGTAAACATGTTGCATCTTTTGTAGGTAACCTTGTTGCATTTGTATTACCTCTATAGCTGCATCCTCTATGCGTCGTGGTGTAAAACCAAATGTATAGTATTGTGAAAATAAGTGGTGCTAAAAGGGTCAAATCCTTGTAGTGTTGGTGAGGTACGGAGAGCGGCGACCACCGGAGTTCGCGTCGGAGATCAAAAGGGAGCAGAGCTAGCCCAATTGCGGCAACGGAAGGCCCATGATGGCTCCTCAACTGCATGGAAAAGCTGAGCTTGCGCCCTAGTATGGTGAGTCGATTCAAGCCCTAATGTTTGAGATTGGTTAGTTTCGTAGCTGGATAGGTTAAAGTAGACTATGTTTTGGGTGGAAAGTGTTAGAAATATGCCCTAGAGGTAATCATAGAGATGATCATATTTCGTTGTATCCATGATGTCTTATATGTTCATTGAATATCCATGAAAGGCAACTTGTATTGATTGGCAATTATGTGAATTATTTGTGAAACTCTTTACTTGTATGGTTATTCAAAAGTGGTTCCTAGTCGGAGTTCATGTATGGACACACATGAATATTATACTAGCACATGTATTAGTTAATGACTGTGTTTCACAAATCATAGACATGGAGATGTCAAACTAATAATGTGGGCGCATGTATGACATGAGGCTGGATCGACCCAACTCGAGAAATAGTGATTTCTCATTACACAATGTGTACGCTATGTCCTTAGACCTGAGATCGCGCATGTACTCAAGATGTGAACCGACCTACTTAGGAGCCATCAAACGCTACTCCGTAACTGGGTAGTCATAAAGGTGGTTCTTGGGTTTGTCAAGAAGCATACTGTGAGACATGGTCAATCAAGATGGGATTTGCCCCTCTCTGCTTGAGAGAGATATCTCTAGGCCCCTCGAGTGATCGAATCAAGAAATGCATGGCCGTGCTAGGGTTAAGTGTTAACCAAGGATTTTGGATCACGGCATCGAGAAAAAGAGGTCAGCTTGGAGCTAGACCAAATATCGTGAGGCAAGGCAAAGGGAATAGCATGTATATGAGATTGTGACAGCTCGTCTGATATGATCTTTGCGCGCGCATAGGAGTTGACACTTCTTGCTAGAGGCCGCTGTCAACTATTGGTCGAGTAGGAGTACTCGGGCCATGTCTGTTCGCGTGTAAGCCCATAGGGTCACACACTTAAGGGGCTGGAAGCCTAATGAGGATATGATCCAAATTAGACTGGGCTTAGGTTCACTAATGGGCCTCGGTTAGGAAGCCCATTAGCGGGCGCCTATAAAAGAAGGGGTGGGGGCACATGGAGTAAAAACCCTTATTCCACGCCTACTGGCAGCCGCCTGTTCCCACGCTCGCGCCCACGGTTGCCCTCGCGGACCTAGCGGTCCGGAGTGCGACGCTTCTTCCCCGTACGTGTAAATACCTTGGAGGTGCTGCATCTGCTGCACGAGGACGAGCCACACGTGAGGAGGTCTTGCAACTGCACTGCCGGCGACCGACTGCACTACCCCGATGCGCTACAGAAGTTTCGCACCCGCGCATCTAGTGGTAACTCCGTGATCTATAACAACAGTTTTTCTGGTTTATACGGTGGAAAATTTTGTTTATCGCTAGCGTAGCCCACCTCATATCACTTAATAAAGATGGGGTATTTGGTGGATTTTCGGATGGATTGCTAGGGCTAAAGTAGCAGTTTGAACTTTGGATGGATTTTTGGGGTTCTGAATTTTGATTCATGTGCCACACCGTGTATTACAGGTTCAGGTTCTGAAGAGTTCATGGTAGACGTTCACCATGGAGGGTTTTTTGTTGGAAGTTGTTAACCAAGGAGTTATGTAGATGGAAAGGTTTCTTGGTATGATTTCTGTGATGCCGACACATGGTCTTCGTTGTGGTTTGATGATTTCGTCAAGGAGCTTGGGTATGACAAGACTGAAAGACTGAACGTATACTGGTTGTTACCTGGGAAGGAGCTTGCAGATTGACTGAGGGTCATTATCAGTTATTCAGACACTCGTGTGATGGTGTGAGTTGTTAATAGGGTGAAGAACTTAGTGGTGTACTTTGATCATGATGGCAACATTCCAGGCCTGGGCTTCAATGATATTTTAGTCAACCGAGTTGCACATTTGCCCAAGGTTCTAAGTCCACACAAGGTGGAATATTTGCCCAAGAAAGTGAATGAGAAGTTGCCATAGTTTTACAGTGGTTTACAGAGCACCAGCAAAGGCAGAGTGAATGAGAAGAAACCGCAGTTTGACAGTGGTATACAGAGCACCAGCAGAGGTAGAGTGAATGAAAAGCTACCACAGTTTTATAGTGACATACGGAGCACCGGCAGAGGCAGAGCGGATGATGAAGACATTGAGAGTATGGCGGTTCTGAAGATTCAAACCTTGTGGAGTATGAATTAAATGATGAGGATGATGACTTATTTGATGATAATGTTGTCAGACCTAGGACCACGGGATTGCTAACGTGGCATAGATATTTCTAGAATGAGGGATGGGGAAATGTCTCATATCCTGCATTTGTTGTAACGTACTCGTATGCGAGTAGGACTAGTCGGTACCAATGTAAACTACTCGGTACAACTAGAGTAGGACTCCTAAGTTCGTATTAGGATAGGATATCTTTAATCCTGTCCCCCGGAGTATATAAGAGCGGGCAGGGACCCCCTCTGACGGAGGTAGACCCCGGTATCTCCCTGCCGAGTGGGGTCCGGCTTTTTAGGAAGGCGATCCGGCTCAAACGACCCGGCGGACAGGCACTCGACTACACGATGGAATGGTCCTTTTGGATCAGGATCTATGTCGCATCGTGGTACCCTGATATTGTGTATCTTAACTGACCTGATTCCTTGTAAAAGAACCCATGTAGGATCTTAACCTAATTGTAACCCACGGCTGGTCGGATATATATTGGGGGCAGGTCGTAGGGTACCCATCAAACATATCTCAACACAACGCAATCCTGCGAATCACCCCATTCAATACAGAACACAGGACGTAGGATGTTACGCTCTCGGTGACCCAAACTTGTCTAAAAGTCTTGCGTCTTTGTGTTACCATCAAGTTCTTGGCTCTGCGATCTCCCTGACATCTAAATCTACTACCTGAGAATACCCCGGGTGGACTTTCCGGGGTACAAATCCGACAGATGGCGCGCCAGGTAGGGGGATCTCTAGGGTCCTTGTGGAGAACTTGATGGCATCAAACTCCGGCGTCTTCTTCTCCACACAAGTGATCTTTGCGACCTTCCTCTAACTGTTCCTTGACCACCAACAGTGAGCATTTTGCATTGCTTAGCTTCTAACAGATCCCAACCTTAAACCGTGAGAGCAACTCCTTAACCCGCGTAGCCTGTTGAATATTTGCCTTAAAGAACACCAGTGCATCATCAGCAAACAATAGATGCGAAGCACCCGGAGCTCTTCTTGTGATTTTCAATTCTTCCAGTTGGCCTTCCTGGATATCTTTTCTTAGAGTAACAGATAGAGCATCAGCAACAAAGAGGAACAAATATGGCGACAAAGGATCACCTTGGCGCAGACCTCGCGATGGTTGGAAGGATTCTAACTGAACCCCATTAAAGCGAACAGAATAGCGAACGGTGGTAACGCAACTCATCACCCACCGCACCCATGTGCTGTGAAAGCCTAGCTTCAGTAACGCTTTTTTCAAGAAAAGACCAATCCACATGGTCATACGCTTTGGATTGTATGCACAAAAATTATTCCTCTCTGATGTACTATGCTGAATTGAATGATTGCATTCAAAAGCAATGAAAGCATTATCAATAATTAGCCTCCCAGGAACAAAGGCAATTTGATGTGGGGGTATCAACTCCTGTAGCAAAGGCCTGATTCTATTTACCAAATATTTGGACACCACCTTGTAAATAACATTGCGTAAGCTGATCGGCCTGAACTCCGATAAACATTCTGGATGTGTAGTCTTTGGGATGAGAACTATAGCTGTCTCATTAACTCCTTCAGTCATTTCTCCAGTTTAAAAAAATTCCAGTACCCCTCTGATCATATCCTTCTTTAGTAAACCCCATTTACGCTGAAAGAACCTTGCCGGGAAGCCGTCAGGGCCAGGCGCCTTAAGAGGCCCAATCTGAAAAAGAGCATCACCTATTTCCTGCTCTGAGAATTCATTGCGCAAGCTTTCATTCATGTCTCCTGTCACTATTTGTTCAAAAAGCTGGACTATCTCGTCCGGGTTTACACTGTCATCTTTTGTATACAGGGAGTCGAAAAAAGCTCTTGCCGTACTAGCTATCTCATTCTAATCAGCACACCACTCCGCCTCATCATTCTGAAGCCCTCTGATTTTATTCTTTCTTGCTCTCCAACGAGCCTTCTAAAGAACTTTGTGTTCCGATCCCCTTCCTTTAACTAGGAGATGCGTGATCGCTGCAGCCACATCATCTCTTCTCTATACAAAATTTCATTCATCCTGTTAACAGTATTCTTAATTTGCACATTATTCTCCTCATTATTGACTAGCTGCAGTTCTAAAAGTTTTTTCCTTAGTCTTCCAATTCCTTCCTGACAGAGCCAAACTTTTCCTTGCTCCAGCCCTGCAAAGAGTTCATAACCTCTTTAGAAATCGATCCCATGCAAGTTTTTTGACCCGCTTCCATCCATGCCGACGCAATTTCACCCTCCAAAGATTCCTCCCGTTCCCACATAATTTCATACCGATGCACCTTTTGTCCATGTGTTCGCTCATCCCCGCCCCCCCAACCGTAGAAGCAAAGGGCAAT
The DNA here is from genome assembly GCA_032594955.1 of Panicum miliaceum. NCBI lineage: Eukaryota > Viridiplantae > Streptophyta > Magnoliopsida > Poales > Poaceae > Panicum > Panicum miliaceum. The sequence goes on from CM064073.1 coordinate 22,838,877, forward strand.
GATCCGAACACGATCACATAAGATGCTCAACACTAGCAAGCTCAAATAAATTGGCCCATGACGATGAAGCCACTACTCTATCCAAGCGCACCCTGACATTGCGTCTACCCATCTGCCTCTTATCATAGGTCCACGGTAGCCCCTTAAAGCCGATGTCATGGAGTTTGCAAGATGCTAGCACTTCTCTGAATGCCTCCATTTGTCTTTCACCTCTCTTGCTATCAGAGAAATGTTCAAATTGCCACAAAGCTTCGTTAAAATCTCCCATCATCAACCATGGATGTAGCGATATGGACTTAATACGCTACAGGAGCTCCCACATTTGGTGTCAATTTTCCACTTGTGGTTCTCCATAGACAAATGTACATCGGCATATCGGAGATGATGGTGTCTCTTGAACTGAAACATCAATCAACTTGTTATTTATCATAATGAGCTTGACGTCAAGGTCTTCCAAAAGAGGGCAGTGCCTCCACTCAAACCATTACTGCTAACCGCTAAACACCCTTTAAAGCCAAGTCTCCACCTCAAGTTCTTTACTCTTTCCTCGCTCTGTTTGGTCTCCGATAAGAAGACCAATTTGGGTTTATGGTACCACACTAAGGCAGTAAGATCACGAACTGTTCGGGAGTTCCCCACCCCCAGCAGTTCCAAGCTATAGCATTCATTGCTCCTAGTGCGGCTCGTCATGAGCACCCACCAGGTTACTAGTAGCCAAAATGTTTTCCTCCTCCATTCTCAACTTCTTCGCTGAGAGGTATTAAGCTAAACCACCTTCATCCTCCGTCTCATGTTTATTAAGCTCTGAAAAGCCTCCCAAAGAATTATAGCAAATCTGGTCCACCGCCATGCCTTTGTTTGCTAGTTCTTTTATGGATTCCTCTGCAACATTTTTGGCACTCCTCTTCAGAATCTTCCCATCACGAATTGTGCCATGTAACTTCACATTATCCTTCTTTTCACCCTGGTTACTGCTTTTCCCCACAAGTCTGCCCCTAGGTGCTTTCTCCCTCCCAGGCTCCGTTAAAGATGCAAGGTTCGAGTCCTGGGATGAACCATTGCTGGAACAGGATAGGGATACACACTCTCTACTAGATGGACCTTTGGGTCTCAGATCAAAACCAGGAGGTATAGGTAGCCCATCTCCCACCTGCATTCTCGGCCAGCTCTATCGTCACCTCCATTGGAAGAGTTTCCTGCTTGTCCTCCATTGCTACTTTGTCAGCATTCAACCCTAACTCTTCATCATCAATATTTCCTGCAGCTCCCATGGGGCCACGTTTGCTTGTACCTCCCTCCTCTCCTTGTACTAGCCTTTCCTTTACTATTGATGTTGTTAGCAGTGGCCGCGGCCAAAATCTTATTCTTCTGTGAGCCACTAAAGTTTAGAGCTTTCTTAGCTTTTGGATCTCCCGAGGAAATCGAGATCGGCCTTGTCACCTCCTTCTTCAGTGGCGATGATCTCATGCCCTTGCCAAAGCGTTGGCCTTCGGCCCCTACTCCTCCTCCAGTCATTCTCTTTCAGCATGCCCAATCCTACCGCATCGAAAGCAGAAGAAAGGGACATTTTAATACTTAACCATAAACTGCATTAAGCCTTCATGCTTTACTTTCACTTCTACAGATGGTTTCAGCGCCTCTGCTAGTGGGAAAGAAACTTTCACCCTTATGAAGTCCTTTACAACGCCGCCCACTTCCAGAAACTCCCTAATCTTTCAACCAAGAACACGGACAAAAGCATTAGATGCCAGATAGACAGTAATGTCGTAAAACCTCACCCATAATGCCAGCGATTCAATAATGACCTCTGAAGGTCTTCTCCTACCATCATAAGGCACCACGATCATAGCATCTCCTTTATGTTTCCATGGCCCCCCATTGATGACATAGTTAAACCTTCTTTCAGTGTCAAACTCCAGCAGGAAGCGATTGTCTCCCAGGCTTCTGGGTGGAATCAGGTCCTTCCATCCCCATGCAACCTTCATCTCATCGAACAGACCCTTTGCTTTGAAGTTTTGCCCAGAGTAGAAGCGTGCGATGGCTAGCCATCGTTGAGTCTCCGTCTTCTCCAAAGGTTCTCCTGGATTGAACTCGAACTCATCATCCTCTTCTGCAGCAAACAACACCATTGCACCCAGGGCGGATCTAAGGGGGGCTATGGGGGATCAAGCACCCCTACCTCCCCAAGATCAACGGATACCCCCTTGAGCCCCCACTCCATTTTTGGGAACAAAGAATGAAGAAGAAGGGGAAGAAGAAGAGAAGGAGAGAAAGAAGAAGAGAAGGGAGATGAGCCCCCTCTTCACTTGGCTGCTGGATTCGCTACTGATTGCACCAACATCCTGTGTCGCCCCTGCAGAATGTTTTCCTCATCTCTTCCATCCTCCGTCTTCCACTCTCCTCCTAGCACCATCTTCTCGTTCGCCATGAGACCCAAGTTTGGATGCCCTAGACCTGCAAAGTTTGGTGCAGCTTCGGGTGGGAAGATTTCTCACCGAATTCCCCTTGATCACCCCCACTGCACACAAATCCTCCCAAGTCTCGAGTTTGCTCCAAAACCCTAGTTCACGGCAGCAGTAGAAACCCAGCAGGAAAGTAGAAAACTCGACGTAGTAGCCGAGAGATGAAAACCCCGACAGGTCTCTCCTCCTTCCACGACTCGGAAGTCGTAGTCAAGGTAAACACGACAAGATCGGCCAAAACCGCGGAGGAGACCTTCTAGGGAAGGTCAGTGCACTCACTCCCATCGCCCCGTAGTCGCCTTGGTGGCGCTAGGGTTTGGACGTAGCATTGAGATTGTTGGTGCATCAAGGCAGAAACTATTTTTGATTGTTAATGCATGAAAGCTAGAAGTGATCGTGTTGTGGTAAATACTAGGATAGGCTATGCACAACAAGCCTGCGTACCGTACGTGTTGTGCACGCAAGAGGTGTACTACTTGCACATATACCACTACGTTTATTTGAATGTGTGGGCCGTGCATTGTCGTGCATCTAGACTATTAGCAGGAGGAGGAGGGATCAATAATGATCTCAGGTTCTTCAACCCGGTCGGACCGGACACCATACACACATGCCCTATCGTCCTGCCCAGGCGATCGATCGGACCTTGACCTCCACGTACGACATCGACTATCGGAGGGCGGCATTAGCCGGCCGGCCAACCGCCGAGCTAGGGCCGGGCAGGGGTCCCGCGTGACCATGATCGAGCGAGCTGTCGAATCCTTGCATGGTGAGAGGACAAGCAATGTGGCCGGAGAATCCCATGGTCGTTTGAACGACGACTGCACCATGTACGTTCACAAACACGTACTTTGAGACACGTTTCCTCGATCGCCTTCCCTTGGAGCATGCATGCAGCAGGACCCTGGCTGCAATATCAGTTCCATGCCCATTTTCTACCGGCCATCTTTAGCTGTTTTTATTCTAAAGATCGCCACCCTCCTCGATCGGGTGTGCAATGCTTTCCCAGAAGCTATCTATCTTCCTGTTGGTGGCAAGTAAATAGGCTAGCTACTTCTTCATCACTAAGCAACCCAATTTCACGGTAAAATAACAGAAACCTCTGCCTTATTGCAACCGCATTGCACCTCGCCTCGCCGGGCGCCTTTCCCCGCCCCGGCCAGCCTGGCCGCTACGCGTCGGCATCGCCGTCCCCCGCTGCCTGCCCCCCTCGTGCCACCACTATTTTTGCCTATAAAAGATAAGCTCTCTTCTGCAACATCTCGTACGAGCCGCTCAACCCTCGTCAGCGGTGAATCCAACCAACATATGAAGAGTGGGCTCATCTCCCTTCTTTTCTTCTTCATCCCCTTCTTCTTCATTCTTTCTTCCCCACAGTGTAAGGGAGGCTTTGGGGGGTATCCATTGATCTTGGTGAGTTAGAGGGGCTTGAGCCCCCCTAGTCTGCCCTTTAGATCCGCCGCTAGCCCTCATCTTGAGTCTTCCAACACGCACGCGCACAGTCCGGAGGGCGCTGCGTAGCTCCACGCCCACGCCCTCGCGCCAATGCAGTAGCAAGAGCTGCAGGGAGTCATGGCCGTAACTCCTGCTGGCTTCGACGTCGTCGCTGCCAAGAACGGCGGTGAGGCAGGAGCCATGGCAGTGGCCCTGCCGGCTCCCGCCGGCGATCAGCTGCCTGCCGTGCTCGAGATCGTCGGGGAGGAGGATGGAGCTGCCGCAGCGATACCATAGCCGCTCCACTCGGGACAGGAGCGGTTGTGCCGCCAGCGGGAGCTCCAGATGGGGGAAACGACGATACTGTCGTCGCATCCAGATGGCTGAGGAGCCGAACAAGGTATGACGATATGACAGCAAGATGTTTGTGTTTGGCTCTCACTTACATATTTACCGTGCAATCACTATATCACAACCCAAAAATCCCGACGGATGTAGCTCGACAAAAATAGAAGATTAGCGACGACCAGTCGGTCGGTAAAATCCCTCTATCGGTTATTCAAGTTTCACCGAGCGACTATCGGTTGGTATTTGTATTTATGTATAGCGTCGAACTACGATAGGTAATACCTAATATATGCGTGGAACCATCCATCGGCGTATACGGAGCAGGCCCATTTTTCCTCGCGCGCAAATTTTTCTAGGGTCCACCGGTTAGCCTTGCCAAACCCTATTTTCTCATTCTCCGCCGCCACGCTCGCACGTCTTCCGTCTTCCCCAAATCTTGCCGCCGCCGTGCGCTCGCCCCCTCTCCCAAATCTCATCCACGCGCGCTCGACTCGTCTCCCCAATTTCGTGCGCGCGCTCGGCTCCTCTCCCAAATCTGACCCAGCCCGCCCGCTCGCTCTCCATTAACCTCGTCTACCCGCCATTCACCCCCATCGGCACGCCATTCAATCTCACACCGAATCCATGCCCAGCTCTGCTCGTCCGCCTGTCCTCCAACACATCTTGGCCATCGCCGCACAGTCGCCGCTCCTCCTCCACCAGACGGGCCTTCACTGGCCGCATCCAGGACGAAGCAAGCAGCCCTCCACTGCCTCAGCTCCGACGGCTTCGATCTAGGCCACCTCGCCGACTCCGACCAACCCTCCCCGCTGCCTCGGCTCCGACGGCTTCCAGGCCACCTCATCGATTCCAAACAGAAATCCCCCATCTCCCCAGCTTCAACAGGCACCAGGACTCCACCGTGGCCCACCAATACTAGTCCTCGGTCCGGCCACATCCACTACCACAAGTGGCAGTACTACCCCATCGAAGGCAAGATCTATCTGGTAATCATAGCAAGCACCGGTTTCTATTTCAATCTTGCAATCTTGAGTCTGATAATTTGGTTCAGTCCTCATACAGAGCTTACTAGTACCCTGTTCATATACTCAGTTGCTAGCAGTCTTGCGATCTATTTTAGTATTTCTATTCAAGATTTGGTCTGCATTGGACTTCAGTTTTGAAGCACTAAGCTTGCTAGTATCCTGTTCTTACACTCAGTAACTAGTACTGTGTAAAGCTTCTAGTCTCACATGGATGAATATTAACTGAAAAGTAGAGGACAGTTAATTATTTTTTTGATTTCACTTGCTGCAGTTAATTTCATAACTTTTCTAGTTGAACTCACTTGCATATGCTCTAATATTGCATATTCTTTGTTGAAAAGCTCACTAGCATCTTGCATACTAAATTTGAGTTGACTTGCTGACTTTTTGTCTCTGCACAACCACCTCCTTGGTGCTTCGTTCACTGATTTGGTTACGGAGACCCTGTTGGCTCACCGAAGGTTCATATTGCAGGACAAGGTAAAAATATATTTTCAGTACTGTGTTATTAAATCTGAATGTAATTAAGTAACTGTATGGAATCCACAGATATTGTACACACTAGACTCATGTATTTGTTTTTTTCTGAAACTAATGGTGACATCTTCTGCAATGATTGATTTAATATATGTACTTTGTTACTTATCTTGTATTCATTTGTAAACTTGCAGTTAGTTTGTATGGTCTGATATTGATTTCAAAATATTGAAGCAAAGGCACATGTAGTTCAGTTGCATGGGCAGATAGGAAGCAAATATTCTTGGGCATATGTTAAACAAACATTAGTATACTAGTACTATCAGTTCCATTTCATGATAATATATACCTCATGCATATTACATTTGCAGGAGCAGGACCTATAGGTGCAAGCATTTGACATTTTCTGGACATATACAATATTCGTAGCAGCTGGCCACTTATCTGAGAAGTATTTGGGTGAAGGAGCTTGTGTAACGGTGTGGTTGTCTTTCTCTAGTTCTAATGCCTTAATGTTACTGCCTTCTATTAAGTTTAAGATATGTTGTCTGGTGTGCACTCTATGTGAAAAGATATAATCTGAAATCCGATTGATCTCCTCATGGATAAAACATGGATCAACAATGATGCTAGGTACAACCTGGTTATTTCACAAATACTAAAAAGTCTTGTGTAGTTAACATGGGAATTGACAAAAACTTTATATGTAGGCACACCAAGACATATTTTCAAGGGACGAACAATTTTCTAACTTTTGCATTTAGGAATTGAACTCCGCCTGTGTTGGTTCTCAACATAGCCGGTCCCAAGCCCGGATAAAGGAGGACGGTTGTGTTAGGTTTGGCGAACCAGCGTAAAAAAACAGCCACTCTAATGGATATGAAACCCATAAGAAACTCGTTGGGGCGTAACCCTCTTAGCGACGCGCTACATCGGAATCCGGGTGTGGTGTTAAATCGGCAAGGGCCGGGTCGCCATCCCCTCAAGGGCGCGTCGTATCGTGACCTGGGTACGATGAAAAGTGAGCAAGGGTCGGGTCGTCACAGCCTGAGTGGCGCGCTACATCTGCGTCCGGGTGTAGTGAAAAATGAGCAAGGGTCTTCGCACTTCTCTCTCGACGGGTGCGAAGAGTAAGGAAGTTAGCCGAGCCAACTAGGTAGGATTCGCATAGGTAGCTGGAACGTAGGATCCCTAATAGGTAAGTTGCGGGAGCTAATTGATGCAGCAATTAGGAGGCGTGTAACTATTCTATGCTTTCAGGAGACTAAATGGAAGGGTCAAAAGGCGAAGTAGGTTGAGGATACTGGTTTCAAGCTTTGGTACACGGGGCAATCACCGGGTAGTAATGGTGTAGATATTTTGATCGATAGGAGCCTTAAGGATGGAGACGTATGGAGACGTAGAGATTAGGAGGCGAGGCGGGATTATCCTGGTTCCGATGGTAGTTGGAGACTCAGCCCTGAATGTGATCAGTGCCTATGCCCGTCAGGTAGGTCTTAGTGAGAGCACCAAGAGGCAGTTCTGGGAAGACCTAGATAGCATGACTAGTACCGTTCCTAGCAGCGAGAAACTCTTCGTAGGAGGAGATCTCAACGGCCATGTGGGTGCGACTAATGTAGGGTTCGAGCGAGTGCACGGGGGCTTTGGGTATGGTCGCAAGAGTCAAGAGGGGGAGGATATTTTGAACTTCGCGTTGGCCTACGACTTGTTGATAGCGAATACCCTTTTTAGGAAGAGAGAATCCCATCTTGTGACCTTTCATAGTGGACAACACTCGAGGCAGATCGACTTTATCCTTGCTAGGAGGGAGGATAGACGGGATTGCTTAGATTGTAAGGTAATACCCGGGGAGTGTGTTGTCCCTCAACACAAGCTTGTGGTGGCGGACTTTCGTTTTTGGGTACGTGTCCATCGAGATAAATGCGTCAAGATTGCGAGAACGAAGTGGTGGAAGCTTAGAGGGGAAGCGGCGTAAACGTTCAAGGAAAGAATGCTAGGTGAGGGGCCCTGGGAGGAAGGAGAAGATGCAGAAGACATGTGGCTAAAGATGGCAACATGTGTTCTGACGGTGGCCTTAGAGGTGTTTGGCGTGAGTAGGGGAGGCAAACAGGAAGGGAAAGACATCTAGTGGTGGAATGACGAGGTGCAAAGGGCTATTAAGGAGAAGGAGTGTTTCAAGCGCCTACACCTTGATAAGAGTGCAGCCAACATTGAGAGCTATAATTTAGCATAATTTAGCGAAGAGGGTTGCAAAGCGAGCTGTGAGCGTAGCAAAGGGTAAAATGTATGATGACCTGTATCAGTGGCTAGCCACGAAGGAAGGGGAGAAGGACATCTATAGGATGGCTAGAATCCGCGAGCGGAAGACTAGAGATATCATCCAAATCAAATGCATCAAGGATGGGACAGATCGACTTCTAGTGAAGGATGAGGAGATCAAGGACAGATGGCGAGAGTATTTTGATAAGTTGTTTAATGGGGAGAATGAGGGCTCTACCCTTGAGTTAGATGACTCTTTTGATGACACCAACAGACGCTTTGTGAGGAGAATTCAGGAGGCTGAGATCGGGGAGGCGTTGAAAAGGATGAATGGGGGTAAGCGATGGGCCCTGATGGTATCCCCATTGAGGTGTGGAGATGATTAGGTGCCAAAGCGATAGTATGGTTAATTAAGCTTTTTAACCTTATTTTTCAACAGTCCAGCAGGATGCTTGAGGAATGGAGAAGTATATTAGTACCAATCTTCAAGAACAAAGGAGATGTTCAAAATTGTACTAACTACCGTGGGATTAAGCTGATGAGCCATACGATGAAGCTTTGAGAGAGGGTTATCGAGCACCGTCTAAGAAGAGTGACAAGTGTGACCCAAAACCAGTTTGGGTTTATGCCTGGAAGGTCGACCATGGAGGTGATTTTCTTAATCCGACAATTGATGGAGAGATATAGAGAGCAGAAGATGGACTTGCATATGGTCTTTATTGATCTTGAGAAGGCGATGATAAAATACCGAGAAATATCATATGGTGGGCCTTGGAGAAGCACAAAGTCCCAACTAAGTACATTACCCTCATCAAGGATATGTATAAGGATGCGATGACGTTTGTCCGGACATGCGATGGTGACACCACTAACTTTTCTATTAACATAGGCCTACATCAGGGGTCAGCATTGAGTCCTTATTTATTTGTCTTGGTGATGGATGAGGTCATAAGGGACATACAAGATGATATCCCTTGGTGTATGCTCTTTGCTGATGATGTGGTGCTGGTGGACGAGAGTAGAGAAGGGGTTAATAGGAAATTAGAGCTGTGGAGACGCACGTTAGAGTCGAAAGGGTTCAGACTCAGTAGGATCAAGACCGAGTACATGATGTGCGATTTCAGCGTGACTAGACATGGGGATGGAGATGTTAGCCTCGATGGGCAAGTGGTGGCCTAGAAGGATACTTTTCGGTATTTAGGATCGATGCTTCAAAAGGATGGCGACATTGATGAAGATGTTAGATATAGAATCTCAGCTGCCTGGTTGAAGTGGCGTCAAGCTTCTGGCGTCCTATGTGACAGAAGGGTGACACAAAAGTTAAAAGGTAAGTTCTATAGGACAGCGATTCGTCCGGCGATGTTATACGGTGCTGAATGTTGGCCTACAAAAAGACGACATGTCCAACAACTGAGTGTAGTAGAGATGCGGATGTTGCGGTGGTTTTGCGGGCACACACGAAGGGATAGAGTCCGGAATGAAGTTATTCGGGATAGAGTCGGGGTGACACCAATTGATGCGGAACTTACCCAACATCGATTGAGATGGTTTGGACATGTCCAACGGAGATCCCCTGAGGCGCCGGTGCGTAGTGGGGTTCTAAAGCAGACCGAAAATGTAAAGAGAGGTAGAGGTAGATCTAAACTGACTTGGGACGAGTCGGTGAAGAGAGACCTTAAGGAGTGGAATATCTCCAAAGAGGTAGCTTTGGATAGGAGCGCTTGGAGACTCGCCATCCACGTACCTGAAGATCCGTGATCAAGATCCGTGATCTTTGTTTTTTTTATGTGTTTCATCTCTAGCCTACCCTAACTTGCTTGGGACAAAAGGCTATATTGTTGTTGTTGTTTGTTGTTGCTGCTGCATTTAGGAATTGAGCTGTAGGCAACAAGATATTATGCCCTTATCGAAAGTGTGTTAATTCATTTTGTCAATTGCATGGCTGATGCATATAATTTGTCAATTGCTTGGCCATATAAGAGAGTAATACACATATCTTTGTTTCGTTTTTTTTCATGTGTGATGAGGGCGACCAAAGTTTCTAATTATTTCTATTTCTGATAGTTGAAGGTTACCAAGGCATCACAATCTTCCTAGGGTACTGCAGGTATGCTGTTCTGAACTTTACTTTCAGATTACTCAACTCTTCTCCTACCTTGCTGTCTAAGCATATTTAATCACTTGTAGTCAGGGGCAACTAATGTCATCATCAGTTCTTTTTTTTAACACTTTATGCTTTTGGTTGTTCAGGTGGGAGCTGTAGCATCATGCTCGTAGTGTAAGCAGCAAACGGATCACTGCAATGCTCATGGATGCCTTCTGTTTTTGACTTAACCAAAAATGGTACATTTTATTAAGTGAACTATGAGCTGTAGCCAATATGTGATGTGTGCTGTGTGAAGCCAAACATATGGCTGTGTAGGCATCTCTTTGTAAATGTTCTTGGCTGTCTGCTTGAACTGTGAGAAGCCAAACATATGGCTGATAAGACAAATATTGTTGGAATCTCTAAAAATTATGAGCTATGTTCATCCAGTTCTGTGTGTGTGCAATGACCTTGTGGTCATTTGATCTGTGACGATAAATTTTTGTTCATGTGCAATATTTCAAAAAGATTGGTCCTGCATGCTTTGTGATTAATTACATGATGATACAGGTTAATATGAATCTTTAGCATTGAATTGTTGGTCGGTAAACACATTTGGTTGGTATATGTGTTAGTCGGCATATTTTAATAGTGTGAGGATTGGTCGGTAAAGAGGTGTCCGTCGGTACAACCCACTTAGAGGGATTGAAACTTTGCGTCGGGATTGAAACTTGGCGTCGGTAGTCGGCGTTCTGGGGCTGTGGTATAATGTTGGCTCCTTGCTGATGATGTGACATATTGTCTCTTACATAGCTAGCTAGGGGATTAGAGAATGAATTAACGTGCGATCTCTAGGTTGGTATCTTCTAGGAAGGGCCTGGCTAATTTACGGGCGACAGTTTGGAAACCTCGGACAAACCTCAGTCCACGTGATCTCACTTAACTCAGCGTTCTACGAAATAGTTTTCTTTTGCGGTCTGCATGCTGCTCCCAGCAACCGCCCCAACCCAACACCCCCCCCCCCCCCCCCCACACACACACAAACACAAACACACACACAAAACACCCCACCGTCAGTGTAAAATTTATATAACAAGATTTATAAACAAATTTCTACAATCATATATAACAAACTTTTAACAAAAAATATTATATAAAGACAAATTTATCCGTCCAAGACTTTGCAAACCAAATATTCCGAACAGTGTGGAAAAAATATGGAGACAAATTTTGAAACCAGAAAAACTCAAAGAACAAATTTTGAAGAAATAAAAATTTTGGAAAAAAGTTGCGAACACAATCTTGGAAACAAATTTCAAAAGAAAAATCATCAAACAAAAATTATAACTAAAAGATAAAAAATAAACGTACTTCGGGGCTCCGCCGTGGAGCTCCGCACGGCGTGCCTGCTCGCCGATGCTCCCCATCTCCACTGCTCCGTCGGGCCCCCGGTGTGCCGCCGCCCGCCGGCGCTCCCTTCGCGCTGTGCTGCTAGGCTCCAGGCCGCCGCGCCGCCGAGGCGAGAGCGCATGGAGCCCACAGGGCTACATGCTCCCACGCCGCCGGGGCTTGACCACGCGGCCAGCCTGCTCCCGCGTTCTCCGCCACCTGTGCTTGGATGAGAGAGGAATGTGGAAGAAAAAGGAAACAAGATAAGGACGGGCATACGGGAAAAGCTGCCAAAGTTTCCATAGTACCAAAACCTCCATCTGATCTTGTGCATGTTCAACAGCGTCAGGAGGCAAAGCTGATGCATCGGGATTTTAGACATACTCATCTTGTTCAACAGCCATAGTTCCATAGTTTGCTACTGTTTTGCTATTTACTTCCCCTCCTCCTCACTTCAGAACTATGGCTGATCTAAAAATGGTGGATTTATTTATGTTTAATGTTGTTAAACAATTGTCACGTGCATTTGTAATTTATATGCATTTGAAGCGGATCGCGATCCAGATAGTACCAGTACACCTTGTGTGTTGCCCGAGGAGGGATACGATGTAAAAGAAGTCATGACATTTGCATTCATTTTATTTCATGAAAAATATCAACATTACTTATTTCTGTTGAGTTAAAGTTGGAAAGATACGTGTTCCTTGGATAAATTTCAGCATATGTATTTTATTAAAGGAAATACGTACTTTATTTTTTTTGTTGATGTCCACACTTGAAGTTTAATCTACTTGTGATTTAAGTAGCTTGTCACACTAAGTTGCTTGCTGAGAATTCACCCTTGCTTTACTGCTTCCAGATTTTTGAAGCATGCTGTGAAGGGATAGGGAGTAGCAGCACATTTTTTGTTATTCCTATTTCCACTTGTTTTATTTGCTATAAAAATTAAACACTGAAATTTGTTGGAGATGTTGTTTTCTTCTTGTTGTTCTTTTAGGATGATCTTTATCTTATATTGATGTCTTACTTCTTGTTTAAGTAATTTTTCTGCTTCCGTGTTGCTTTAGTTTTAAGTTGCTGTTGCTGAATTCTCTTGCTAGATTCAGTCGTAGGTTGTGAAGTTTAGTGGCATTCCAGGAACTGGTGGTCTGGTGGTCGGGGGTATTACAGATGGGGTGGTGATTGTGAAGAAGTTATTCATGAATTAAAGAAAAGAAAAGAAGAGAGAGTCATTCTTAAACTAGATTTCTAAAAAGCATATGATAGAGTTAGTTGGCATTTTCTTGAAGAGGTTTTAAGGAAGAAAGGTTTCTTAGATACTTGATAGCTGGATGATGAAAGTAAGGATGGTAGCTCATGACCACACACAGGCAGTAGTACAACTAAAAAAAAGAGAAGATGGGCAGGCCCAAAGAGCTGTAAACTATACGGAGAGTTAGAAACCTCCGATCACATTTTATTTCAATGTCCAATTGCAATGTTTCTCTGGATTGGTCCGCGAGTTCCGTAATACCCTACATCCTGTTTGGTGGTTTGTATTGCCTGAGATTAGTTATGCTTTGGAGGGGATCACTGCCCGCCCTTATATACTCTTGGGGGACAGGGTTACAAGAAAATCTAGCCCAATACGAGCTTTGGAGTCTTACCCGGACACTATCAGGATAGTTTCCTTCTGTACCGACTAGTTATACTCGTATCCGAGTGCATTACAACAAGTTAGGGTATGAGACATGCTCTATATCCCTTATTCCAGAAATATCTACGCCACGTAAACAGTCTCGTGATCCTGGGTCTGACAAGCCCCCGAACTCTTCGTAGCCGAGTACTGCAGGCTTTCGAATACTTCTGGAGTCATCTTCGAGTTCTTCAGAACTTCATGTTGAATATGTCTTCCCGAGTACCTTTTAGGCTGCTTCGAGGCTATAAGGTGCTCTTGCCCCGAGTAGTCTTTAAGTCTTCAGAAATTAATCTTTATATGGGGTGCCATGAAAATCGCACTCCATATGGAGTATCCGCTAAGCCTTAGATTAAGTCGAAGAATCAGACTGAGGGTCCAATTAGTTTTGAATGTTCTTTCTCTAACGTCCAATAATTTTAAAAAATAAGTCGCTGATGACACGTGTCCCGCAGCCCCCGAACCTTGCATCCAAATCCAAAATTTGGAAAAAGGATCCATGAAAAAATGCCTGATTGATGGTTAAAAAAGGATATTTGGTTTGAAATTCGAGAAACCCCTTTTCAAGGACGAGATCCCTGAAAAAATGGTTAAACAAATAACTTCCAAAACAAATCCTTAATAACCGCTCAAATAGATCTGTTTACCAGGGAAGAAACCCTTCAGCTTCCGCCGGTTTATTTAACCATGCGGTAACTTAGGTTTTCACCCCATGCTCTTAGTCTTCAGTCTTTCGCCCCTTCACCTTCCTCATCTCCAGCGCCGCCACCATTTCCAGACCTAGATCTGCTCCACCTCGCCCTCCTCCTCGCTGTCCAGGGAAGTAGTCGCCGAGGACTGCCTTGCCCCGTGTGCACCTCCACCAACCTCCTCCTCGAGCTCCCGAGCGTATGCGAGTGAAACAACTTGTGACATCGAGGATGGTGAGCAAGAAGGTCGCGAATCGAGGGGGGAAGCGCAAGAGGGAGGACAAGGATTCCAAGCGCGCATGGAAGAAAAGTAAGAGTCTGGTTACAGAGGGTCTTCTTCAGGCGAAGGGAACTGTAGAGTGGCGCCCGGCTTCTCATCTTTTCCCGTATGAAAATACGGGTGAAACTGTCATGTTTGTTCACTTTATCGAAAGTGGAATGGCCCTCCCACCTTGTGATTTCCTCCGGGTGCTCCTCTATTTCTATGGTATCCGATTTCATCACCTCAACCCCAACTCCATTGCTCAATTATCGATTTCTTATTCTAGAATATTCTATGCCATGTGCGCAGTCCCGTGGTCCCAGGTCTGACAAGCCCCCAAGCTTTTCGTAGCCGAGTACTACAGGCTTTCGAGTACTTCTGAAGGCGTCTTTGAGTTCTTCTAAAACTTCATCTTGAAGGTGTCTTCCGAATACTTCCTTGGCTACCTCGAGGCTGTGAAGTGCTCATGCTCTGGGTTCCCTATTCTGCTTGGGTTGAAACCTAGCCCCTCCGACTACTGTCATCTTGTCCTTGCTGGGCTAAGGTTTCACTCAGAAGAGATAACAGAAGAGTTGGAAGTGGGGTTCAATTCCATGGAAGGCCCCGAGCGGCGACTACCTCTTAAGACACACCCAAGTCTCTGGTGGTGGAGTGCCGCCGAGCCCACCGCGCAAAGAAAGGTTGTCCGTGCAGAAATGCAGGGCGTATTTATTGATGACGATGATGATCAGGGCACCAGGATAGAGTACTTTGCCATTCATTTGAGATGCCTTGTTCTTCTCTGTCAAGTACTTAAGCCTTTTGCTATGCATTATGCCATGTAGTTCCGCTGAGTTGAACCCCAAGCTCCCAAGGCAAGAGGACAAAGGTCGAGTAGCACCTCATAGCCTCGAGGTAGCCTGAAGGTACTTGAGAAGCCATATCCAAGACAAAATTCAGAACGAAGAACTCGGAGATGACTCTAGAAGTACTCGGAAGACTGCAGTACTCGGCTACGAAGAGCTCGGGGGGCTTGTCAGACCTAGAGTCATGGGACTACTAAGATGGTCTAGATCTTTGTAGAATAAGGGTGGGCCGTGTCCCTGTTGACGATCCTTAAATGCTAAATTCGGCCGTCAACCATACTCGAAAATAAAGGAAAACTATACCCCTTACTCACATATTTTTTTACAATAACCTGGTTCCACATGTATTGGCGAATAAGTGTTTTTAAGGACACATGTCCGCAATTAGAGAGAAACAAGCAAGAAACGCAGGCGAGGTACACAAAAGATCTCATCAAGCGAACACCCAAAGATGAGAGAGCCCACCTGGCAGAGCAAACCTTTTTACCAGGACATGAATCACCAAGACTCATCATAAGGGTCTGTTGGGTATTTTAGCGATAGCAAATAAATCCGCAAGCGCATGGATACTGTTGTAGATTTCAGCTCAGAGTATTCCAAGGGTATCGAATCCAAGGGAACATGTGAGTACTGTTGAAGGCTCTTTAAATACCATTTTTAGACCGTCAACTCCTGCATAAACACCGGAAAGACAAGCATCAACCTAGTGGTAGGGGTTTATTACTAACCATTTCCACAAGTGTTGGTGAATATTTGTATGCAGCTCAATTAGAGGAGAAAGCACACCTCAAGAGCAAGGAAACACACCCCTCAATCCAAGGCAAAAGGCGTCGACCAATCAGAACGCGCCGTTCAGCCTCACATGGATCAATGGGCCCACCAGAGCCTTAGGACAGCGCCAAGCCCTGCATAGGAGTCACCAGGGCCCACTTGCCAGCCTCTCAGTGGAAGCTTAGGTCGGTTGGTGACCTGGCTGGTTCGACCGAACCAACCAGTTCGGCCGAACCAGGACCAAGGCCACCGACTTACCTCTTGCATGTGGCAGCTCCTCCTTCCTCCTCAAGGTCGGTTCCAGGTGAAGCCCCCTCGTTTTCCCGCCGAGACACTGCTGGTACACCTCTATAAATATGAGGGGAGGGGCACCATTTGGAGACACAACACCATCCAAGAGAGCCTTGAGCCTCATTCCAAAGGCAAAGCCTTTCCTAACTTGTGTTTAAAGTAGGGAGAGAGTGAGGGTGTAGTTCGGAGGGGCGCCAGGCCTGTCGGCACTCTTCTCCAACTTTTACCTCTACGGATGCTGCTTCATTTTTTAGAGTTAAGTAAGCATTCGTGATTCCTTCTTATAATGTTATACTTGGTTGCATGAATAGCTGTATTCCCTTGCTATCATAGTATAGGCTTGAGTGCTCTCATGTATGTCTATAGTATACGCTATTAGTTCTTGTAGTTGAGTGAGATCAAATCTCTTACTTGCAGGTTCGTCGCTCCATATTTATACGAAGTGTTGTAGTTTGTTGCGGGACGTCAGACGTAGTTAGATTGTAGTGGTAATCAATAGCGTAGACGTGGTGTCTAGGCTAGGGGTCATCCTTCGTTTTCCTTATATCCCACGGATAGCTAGAGGTAGGCCGTAGGTGGTGACAGCCCTATCGGTCTTTTGTAATCCTCCACGTTTGGATATAGCGTAGAGCTGTTGGTCGGAGTCGCCTGGTAGACCAGGTGTAAGCCGGTGCCCGAAGCAAGTATTTTGCCCAACAGATCGACCTTTAACTCACCTATAGTGCTACCCTAGGAATCCTCTCTACCCACGCCACCTATCTTGGTGTGTCCTTGGACCGACTAGAATAGAAGTTAGTGCACACACATTCCCTCGGATTCGATAACCCTTTGAATACTCTGAGGTCAAAGCTACAACGGTATCCGTGCGCTTGCGGATTTATTCTCACATCGCTAAAATACCCAACAAGTACTAACTCCTGGTAGAGAGGATTCCTAAGGTAGCACTATAGGTGACTTAAAGGTCGATCTCTTGGGCAAAATACTCGCTTCGGGCAACGGCTTACACCTGGTCTGCCAGGCGACTCCAGCCAACGGCTCTACGCTATATCCGAACGTGGAGGATTACAAAGGGCCAATAGGGCTGTCACCACCTATGGCCTACCTCTAGCAACACGTGGGATATACAGCAAATGAAGGATAACCTTTAGCCTAGACACCACGTCTACGCTACTGATGGCTACTGTAGTCGAACTACGTTTGTCGACCCGTAGCAAACTACAACACTCCATATAAATACGGAGGGACGAACCCGCGAGTAAAAGAACTGATCTCACTCAACTACTATGCAAGAAAGGAATCACGAATACGAACTTACTTCATACCAGAGGAAGCCAGCATCCGTAGAGGTACAAGTTTGGAGTAGAGCGCCAACACCCCGGTTCTTCCCCGAACTACCCCCTCACTCTCTCCCTACTCTAAGTACAAGCTAAGCAAGGCTTGCCTTTGGAATGAAATTCTAGGCACTCTTGGCTAGTGTTGTGTGTATTCAAATGACCCCCCTCCTCTAGTATTTATAGAGGGGAAGTGCCTTGGGAGAGTGGACTTCCTCCAAGCCTCAACTATTCTCCTTGTGCCACCTAGCGCTGTCTGAGGTGGTAACTTCACGGGCAAGCGGGCATAACCTCCTTTGGGATGTCATGAGGAGCTGACACGTGGAAGATGGGCTCGAGGGGCCACCAGAGTCGTTCGGCCAAACTGGGGGTTCGTCCGACCCCTGGTTGGCTCCCCTCATGTCGTCTTTCGTCCGGGACACTATCAGGTGGGTCCTTAAGTCAGTTCTGGGTGATTGGTGGTAATTTTAGGCGGTTTAACCCCTGATGTGGGTCCTCCAATCCTCATGGTTGCGCCTGATTCACCGGTAGGGTGTTGCCTTGGATTGAGAGTGTGTATCCTTGCTCTTGAGGTGTGTTTTCTCCTTTAATTGACCTGCATACAAATATTCACGAACCCTTGTGGAATTCGTTAGTAATAACTCCTTCCACTACTGTTGATGTCCATCTTTTATGTGTTTATGTAGGAGTTGATGGCATGGATTTGGCACTTAAGAGACATCAACAACACCCCCACACTTAGCCTTTGCTCGTCCTTGAGTGGAGGATAAGGGACTAAGGTGAAACATAATTTCCAAAGGTATGTAGCGAGGATAAGAGATATTCCAACCTATACCCTATACCTATGAACTTTGTAGTGTTTATCATGCCATCTTTGGTAGTTGAGGGATGGAATGATTTTGAATCAAGTCTCCTCTACTCCTTTTGTCAAGCAACTTGGGGTTTTTCAATAAGTTTTCAAAAAAAACCTTGCTTAGCTCCTCATTTGGTTCTCTTGTGTCCAATTTTTTTTTCTTTTTTTCAATACTTGGACCTTTATGTGTCTATATTTTTTTCGATAGCCCATGTCTCTTTTGTAACAATAACTGGAGAGAGAGACCAACACATAATTAGGAACATTTATTCATGGAATGGATGGATGGTACAATGCTAACTTCTCGTAGAAGCATAGCAAGGGGTATATGGTGTGCACATGAATCTTGATCATGAAAGCATGAAAAGAATTCTCACAAGGGTCACAACAATTTTTGACAAAGCTCAATGCAAAGACAAGCAGCATATGCATAGGGTTTTCAAGATGTCTCATCATATGGCTCTTGGTGCACCTTTGGCATATCAAAGAGGAGCTTCACAAAGGTTTTTAATTTTTTTGATAAATTCCCCATGCACTTAAACATCAAGAGCGAATATCATATCATCAAACCATATCGCAAAAATCAACTACTTAGATGAGCATGCTTTCCTAAAGAATTTTGTCCACAAGCATTAAGGTGATAAGCATGAAATAATACATATGCAAGCCAACCATATACATGTAGAGCAGGTGGAGCATGCTGATTCATTTTATTCTGAATTTGATTTTAGTGAGTCAGATTGAAAATTCATTCAAACTCATGAGCCAACTTGAGTAGAGAGGTAGAGGGTGCACATACCATCTCTCTTGAAGAAGATGGGATCGAGGAGGACCAGTGGTGATTCGGCTAAACCATGGGGGCGACCAACTCACTCTGGTGCCCTCGCCTTGTTCCTTATCATGTTGGCGTAGTCGGTGTTGTGCGACACCTTTGTGGGAGATCTCGAGTGTGTATGTCGATGAGCTTGAGAGATCTCCCCCATATTTATGCTTGTACCTGGTGCTGTATTCAGAACAAAAAGGTGGCAAAGGGGGGCTCTGCTGGTTCGAGAACCAGGGAGCCTTTATTCGAACTCAAATATAATTTTTTGGATTTTTTTCTTATCTTATTTTTATGGGGCAAGATGCAAGAACTAATACCATCTCGAAACCAAGATAAGAATTGGCATGAAAGGAACTTACTTGGGGTACTCACATACCTCCCCCACACTTGGAGTTTGCATTGTTGGGCTCCCCTCGTGCTGACACGTGGAAGATGGGCTCGAGTGGCCACCAGAGTGGTTCGGCCGAACTGGGGGTTCGGCCGACCCTTGGTTGGCTCCCCTCATGCTGCCTTTCGTCCGGGACACTCCCAGGTGGGTCCTTAAGTTTGTTCTCGGTGATTGGCGGTAAGTTTAGGCGGTTTAAACCCTGATGTGGGCCCTCCAATCCTCGTGCTTGCGCCTAATTCACTGGTATAGTGTTGCCTTGGATTGACAGTGTGTTTCCTTGTTCTTGAGGTGTGTTTTCTCCTTTAATTGACCTTCATACAAATATTCACCAATGCTTGTGGAATTCGTTAGTAATAACTCCTACCATTACTGCTGATGTCCATATTTTATGTGTTTATGCAGGAGTTGACGACATGGATTTGGCTCTTAAGAGCCGTCAACAGGGCCCACCTATTAGCCATCCAGAGGAAGGTGGTGCTGGGGAGGAACCACTTGAGGTCGGCCGAACCCTAGGTTCTACTGAACCTGGATGCCTTCTCGGCAGGCTCATCTTTGGCAGGAAGATATCCAGCGCTCTCCTAAGGGTGGTGGCCAATGTATCTATTGGCGCTAAAATCGGCCAGGAATCGGCCGATGATCTTCAGCGTCGGACACACGACCCGGGAGAATCTGCTTAGCTCCTGTTCGGGTTATTACCCTGGTGCGGTTCGCGCGGCGTGCCAATCAATCTGACCTGTTGATTGACAAGGAAATAAGAGTATTAAATTCTAGGCGCTCCGATCGGCTTGGGTTCCGATCTGTCCTGAAGAGCGTATCGGCGAATCGGCCGATTTGTTATGAAGATGATCGGCTATGGATCAGCCGATATTCACGTAATAATTGCAAAGAAAACTGCTGGAGCGTCTTAAACAATTATTACAGATGCAACACTTGAAATAGATCTAACCGGCTATATGACGATGAACGAGTAAGAGCGATAATAAAGCCGATAATTCCAATCTCAAGCTGGATAACTGGTGATAATACTAGAACAACAGGTAAAACCTATAATTCTAGTAAATATCGATAACTGGTGAATAAATCCGAACGAAACCACAGCGATGCGCCCGAAGTTAAAGCTCAGATGTTATTCGATAATCGGAACCTACCAATTGGCCGGAGATCAAGTCAATGCAGCCCTGCCAATCCGTACGAACTCGTGAAAGAAGAAAAAGTATTGGCGAAGTCGCCGACTTGAAAGTAAAGTACTATGAAAAAAGTAGATGTGTTTGTATTGATTGATTGTTTTTTTTTCACGAAACCCTGACGACTCCTATTTATACCCTAAAACCAGGACTCCTGGTCGATTACGACTTGTTACAATCTTATTAAAAACTGCTATATCTATAATATTCTTATAAAGGAAACGGACTTCCGCAGAATCTTCTGCCGCCGTTTCTTAATCCAATCAGGACTCTTTTCTTTTGCCTCTTGACCGAGTCAGCATTATTCCGTTGACCAACATTAGGCCACTTTCAACTGAGATCCTCTGTTGTGGTAACAATCTTGTTGGCGCAAGTTGCATCGCTAATCGGCCGATTCCCAACTGTAACCTCAATCGGCCGATTCTTTACTGTAGCCTTTAGATTTGCCACATCGACCAATCTCTTCTCCTGACGCCGATTCAACACGTGTCAAAATCTGGCGTCAACACATGCCCCCCCCAGTTTCGGAGTAAAATATAATTTTTACTTCGAAACTCTTTTCTTTAATCTTTTTCTCCGAAATGGGCGAAGTAAAAATCTCCTTCCATTTTGCGGTCTTCTGCATAATGATTGCAATTTCCTCGGACCGGGCGCTCGAGACGACTGTTCCCCTGGAATTCGTGTAGACGGCGCGGCAAGAATCCCGCCTTTACCCTTTCTCTCTCGGATTATCCTTAAGTACTGGCATTCTCCGCCCACTTTTCTTCACGAGCCTAGTATTTTCCTCCAGCGAACCACTACTCATCTTCTTCCCGAGCCCTCTCGATCTCGAACCGCTCCCTCCGGCGATCTCGCTCACGACCTGCTCCAACCTCCCAATGGCGGCTCCATCAGCAACCTCTCCAACCACGGAAGTTCTGTCGGCAACCCCCTCAGCGACGGCGGCCCCATCGGCGGCTCAACTGGCGGCTCCATCGGCGACGATGAGCTTCATCCCGGAGGTAATCATCTGAAATTTTCCCCTTTTGCTCTTCTACTGTTCAAGTATTTTCTTTTCTAGACCCATTCTCAGTTTTCCCCTTTTTCCTTCTTTTTAGGCATTTAGGCACCAGATTACTATTTCTCTTTCCGAATCCTCCGAACTCATCTGCTTAGACCCCATGGGGAATCCCGATCCAACTGACTTGATCAACCTAGAGACCACAGAATTCTGTTCAAGCAATCGCCCATGGATTTAGGTTAGTGGGCAGGTGCCTTTAGGTCTTGGCCGAATGAGACCCCTGGCTGGAGAGAATGGTACCATAGAGTAGCCAGGTCTAGGAGAGTTCAGTGGGATGAACTGAAAATCGGCCAGTGCATTGACCTCTCTCTGTCCCAGATGGAGAAAAACGAGCCCTTAGTAATAGCGGCTTCTTACTTCCGACGCACTCAATGCGTTCCTCTTTGGACATGGACCCATGACTCCAACCTTGGCTGATGTCCTGTTGTTGACCGGCCTTGATATCTCCTCTTCTGATACCCCCTTTGATTATCTGATCAAACCATCTCATCGGCTAGAAACCATGGAATCGGCGGATGGAAGGGGTACATCAGCAAGAATATGAGGACTGGAATAGTTTCAGAGAGAGAACATACGGCGTTCCTGATGATGTGGCTGGAGAAACACTTTTTCTGTGGCAGAGCAGTTGGCCCTTCTTCTAATACCCAAGCCCTGGCAGAAGCTCTGTCATTAGGATCGGCCGTCCCCCTTGGGAAGCATTTGTTGGGATCGGCCTATCACATGATGCACCAAATCGGCACCAGACTATCAAAAGGGGAGCCGATCGGCAATCCTGGTGGTCCCTGGTGGTTTATCACACTCTGGCTCAATCTATATATGAGCAAGGTCTCCCAGCAACAAATAGAGACCAAGACTTTTCCCAACATTGAGTCAGAGGAAAACCCCACCATCAGACGACGCTGTACATCTTTCGGAGAAGCGGCATCGGCCTTCCCTGGCTGTCAATTCACCGCCACTCGAACGGCCGAATACTTCAGATGCTTCTACAACGGCTTTAGTGAAGAGACTGTCAGTTGGTATCCATATCAGACAGTAGGGCCGATTTTTGAGCTTCCTGTCTGCTACGACTCGTCCACTCACACTTTTGATAGTGAAGTTATGGATACCCTGATCAAGCCAGGGATTTTACCGGCCAATTTCTTCTCTGGAAAGGATTCTCCCACATATGAGTTCTATAATCCATCGGCCGCAGCAAGGCAACTGGGCTTTGGTCAACTGCCGATTCAGATTTACTTTGCCGGTAAAGCAAAATTTAGAGATGAACTGACCAAGAGCCTTGACTACAATCGGCTGTGCAACTTAGTGCCGGACTCCAGCACTATCAACCTGAACAACTGGACGGTGGCCCCTTTTGCCGTTCAACAATTCAAACTGTGGTGGGCAGAATGGAAGCAACACCCCTTCTGTTTATCTCCATCAACATACTGCAACAGTTTGGGTCCAGAGAACATTGATTCAAGTGCGGCGGTATGATCTTTCTCCTAGCCGATTTCAATATTGTCTCTTTCCATGCTACAATCTTACCGTTAACTTATGTTTATTTCTTCAGTCGGAAAGCCAAGTTCCTCCGATGCGGAGCCGAAGCGGTAGGCTGATAGAGAGCGATCGTCCATATACACCATATCCTCTTATCGGCTATCATGCTCCGAGCATCAAGGACATCACTAGCGGCCGATGGAAACAAGCGTCGAGAAAGCCAACTTTGAAGACAACAAGCCGTCGTGTGCGAGCCCACATAGGACCTACTGACCAATCGGCGGTAGTATCGGCTGAAACTCCAACTCCCCCAGCCTTGCCGACTACCGAGATTGCCGATCCCCAAATCACCGCAGAAGTCGGAGCGGCTGCGGCATCACTGCTAGCGGAAGCTGTTCAGGTAATCTCGCACACTTCACGTATCTTTAAGTGCTCTACCAATATTAACTTTTTCCTACTGCCAGGCTCCACAGCCTGCTCCAGTGCAATCTCCACAGCAATCGGCCACATCCCAAGCGGAAGCCGAAGCACCAGCGACCCTCCTCATCGAGGTAGATAATCTCTTAACTCAATTTTTCAACTTTCAGAAAACTAACTGACTCTGATGCAGACCAATCTGGGCGTGTCGACTGTACTCCCTCAACGAACATCGGCCGAAAGACCAACAGAAGTATGGCAAATATCTCATATCATCCTATTCAATTATCGTAGTATACTCACAGAATCTATTTGTCATACCTTTCCAGGAAGCTGGCCCAAGCGGAGCATTAATAGTGGTTGAGTCCTCTTCTTCTGATGAGCCGATCGTACCGGTTCCCGAGATAAGGGAAGCACTCCCATCGGCACAAGCAAGGGAGATCCGCTTCAAGGAGGTAATAAACTTATCACCGGAATCGGCTGATCCCCTTTTACTGCTTGCTAATCCTTGGCTTTATTCTTCCGCAGGAGCAAGATACTCCCAACAATAGCCTTTTCTCCTTTGCGGTTTCCTTGCCCGATGATGATGAAGTCGCTTCACGCCAAGTTCCGTCGAGTTCGATTTCTGATGATGTCCGCGCCAAGCTAGAGAGCATGCGGACCCTCCTCCAAGATGATATTGGCCGATTAGTGGAAGATGCTTTGCCGATTCGGCGGCTTCTCCGTGACATCAGAGGCCGAATTCCGGAGGAAGCAACAGAAACTTTGGAACCTGCTGCATATATAGAATCGATACAAACCTCAGTGTTCAGGGCCCTGCGTCATATGGCCGATCGTGCCCAGCTAGCAAAGACCCGGGAGGAAGCCGATTCCTACAAGCACCGAGCCCAAGAGGTACACCAACGGATCAACTTCGTCGAGAGCTCTCGCCCGGATATCGTCGGCACGATAGATCGCCTCAAACGGAGGAGAGCAGAGCTAGCCAAAGAAATGGAGCAAGTAACCAAAGACATAGTTGCTGAAGAAAAGAAGCTTCAAGAGCTCCCATCCGTCATCGCCGGGTTGAAACAAGAAAGACAGAACCTGGCCTGTGAAGCGATAAGATTTCGTCGCGATATGCCAGAAATTCCCGGATCGGCCGACGACGACCAAAGAGTATTAGACTCGGCCGATCAGATTAGGCAACGAGCTATCGCGACCATAGATGCCCTCCTTGGGTTGTAAAGAATCTTGTAAACATTTAATGCTCCCTTAATGTTAATGCGCTGATTCAGTCTTGGACCGCTTCTTTTGATAGCTTTGCATTTATGAACGCTTTTACTCTTGATAGGACGTGTCCCACTATCTCTCTGCTTCCTTCTCTCTATAAGTATGAGATCCCACACCTTTTCCAGAGGCATATGCATTATCCATCTTCTCCTCCTCCAATAACTGGATCTTTATCCTCCCAAACTGGACATCAAGATGTCTTCTTCGTCTTCTTCCTCCTCTGTCAACCAGGTACGAACCCTCCTCTACTTCTCCCCTTGACATCCCAATCGCTATGATGCTGGGTAGCTTTTTATCTCTCTTTAGCCAAAATGTCTCAGTCCCAGCCTGGAACGAGCGATTGAGGTTATGCATTCAAACGAACCACTGTCGCAGGCAGACATAGATCTGATAAGAGCTCACTCTGAAGAACTTAAAGGTCATGTTCCTGCTGATGTCCAGAAGTATTGGGACCGTATAAACTCTCACTGCTCCAAGCGATTGCCAACTGAAAAGAGTACTCCACTCCCTCATCAAGTTGAGACTGAAGCCACCATGGAGAATCTGCAGGAGAAGAAGACCCGCCTTCTGATAGAATTGGGCCGGATCAAGAGAGAAATCAAGAGCAAGCGTAATCAATAGATATATTGGTATTTTTTATTCTAAGGGTGACTTGTACCATGTCGGCCATGTACTCTATTGTTTTCATCGAATAATGAATTGGTCAGACCAAACGGGAAATATTTTCCTCCTCAAGGCGATGTCATTTCTACATCGGCTATGTAGACAAAAGCCGATAGGAGTCGGCCATGTTGTCTTGATATATCTTACTGCAAGTTATGCATCTATCCAAATGCTTGGATAGTACCTCTTCAGATATCTTCCATTTAAAGCTCTTGGGAATTCTTCCCCTTCGATAGTTTCTAGAATATATGCATTTTCTGGAGCACATCGGCCGATTCTATACGGCCCTTCCCAAGTGGGCGACCATTTACCGAATTTGGGATCCTTAGACCCTATCGGCAGCACCAACTTCCATACCAAATCTCCCTGGGAGAATTGTTTAACTTTGACCTTTTTGTCATACCATCTGGCCACCCTTTTCTTGTTTTCTTCTATGCTAGTCAGGGCTCTCAACCGCTGACCCGCCGAATCATCGAGCTCATCGTTCATGTGGAAGGAATAGTCATCGGCCGTCAACTGATCTTGAAGCGATATACGCCTTGACCCCATCCTTAATTCCCAAGGCAAGACTGCCTCGTGACCGTATACCAGCTGATAAGGAGATATCTTAGTAGCTCCGTGGCAAGCCATCCTATAAGCCCAAAGAGACTCAGCCAAAGACATGTGCTACTTTTTGGGTTGTTCTTCTATCTTCCTCTTGATCAACTTGATTATCCCCTTATTGGACGATTCGACCTGGCCATTGGCTTGAGCATAGTATGGAGAAGAATTTAATAATTTAATCCCCATATCGGCGGCGAATTCTCCAAATTCTCCAGAAGTGAACATCGTCCCTTGATCAGTTGTGATAGTCTGAGGAATGCCGAATCGATAAACAATATGGTTCTTAACGAACTTGATCATATCGGCCGATGTCACGGTCCTTAAAGGAACTGCCTCCACCCATTTAGTAAAATAATCGGTGGCTGCCAATATAAATTTATGCCCTTTGCTCGATGGAGGGTGAATCTGTCCGATGAGATCTATTTCCCAACCTCTGAATGGCCACGGCTTGATTATTGGATTCATAGCCGAAGCTGGCGCGCGTTGCACATTGCCAAACTTCTGACAGGCTTGGCATCCTTTATAATATTTGAAACAATCCTCAAGAATCGTTGGCCAGTAATACCCATTGTTTCTGATCATCCATTTCATCTTGTGAGCCGATTGATGGGCTCCACATACGCCTTCATGGATTTCCCCCATCAGGATCTTTGCTTCTTCTGTTCCCAGGCATTTGAGAAGAACCTCATCAATCGTCCGATAAAACAAATCGTCTTCAAGTAACACATATCTTGTGGCATGGAAACGCACTCGCCGATCCACCTTCTGGGACGGATCCCTCAAGTAATTGGTGATCTCCTTTCGCCAGTCATCGGCCACGAGCTCTAAAATCAAAGCTCCCTGAATCAGCCGATATCCGGACGCGTGTTGTGCCAGTCTATTGGCCTCTTCATTACAATTTCTGGGGATATGCTCAATTATTGTAGACTTGAATTCCTTTAACAACTGGACAATCTTCATAATAAATTCTCAAGATATCATCTTTGCATTCAGATTTCCCCGTTAACTGATCTACGATGAGCATGGAATCTCCAAAAATCTCGACTGCATCAGCTCTAACCTCCCTTAATAATTGGATACCTTTTAGGACGGCTCGATATTCCGCATGGCTGTTGGTTGCGGATGCTTCTATCGGCAGAGAGAAATCATAACTTGCCCCCCGAGGCGATACAAGAACGATGCCGATTCCCGATCCGGCCCCACACGAAGAACCATCGAAATACAGAGTCCATGGAACCGGTTCGACGATAGCAATTTCCGGTCCACAATGTTGGGCTACGAAATCAGCCATGACTTGACCCTTGACAGCTTTGGCCGATTCATACCTTAAGTCAAACTCTGACAGAGCTAGGATCCATTTTCCAATCCGCCCTTTCAAAATCGGCAATGATAGCATATATTTCACCACATCATCTTTGCATACAACTATGCATTCTACCGATAACAAATAGTGCCTGAGCTTGGTACACGAGAAGTATAAACACAAGCACAGCCGCTCCACCGGGGAATATCTTGTTTCGGCGTCCAGGAGTCTTCTGCTGACATAATATACCACCCGTTCTTTCCCTTCGAACTCCTGTACCAACGCCGATCCAATAGCCTGTTCATCAGCCGATAAGTATAATTTGAACGGCTTACCAGGCTGTGGCGGGACTAACACCGGAGGTGAAATCAGGTATTGCTTAATATCTTCTAACGCTCTGCGTTGTTCTTCTCCCCATACAAATTCCTGATCGGGCTTCAATTTCAACAAAGGAGTGAAAGCTCGAATACGCCCGGACAGGTTGGATATGAATCTTCTGATAAAATTAACCTTGCCGATGAGGGATTGCAGCTCAGTTTTATTCTTTGGGGCTACAACTTTGTTGATGGCGTCTATGGTCTTCCGGTTGACCTCTATCCCGCGCTCATGGACCATGAATCCTAAGAATTGCCCGGCCGTTACACCGAATGCACACTTGTTCGGGTTCATTTTTAACCCATGCTTCCTTGTGCACTCCAGTACTTCTTGTAAATCGGCCAGATGTTCCTGATGACCTTTTGGCTTGACCACAACATCGTCGATGTAAATTTCCACCGATGCGCCAATGAGCTTGTGAAATATATAGTTCATGGCTCGCTGATATGTAGCACCGGCGTTCTTTAACCCAAAGGTCATTACAACCCACTCGAATAAACCAAGGTGACTCGGACACCTGAAAGCCGTTTTCGAGATATCTTCTTCGGCCATTAATATTTGATTGTACCTAGCATTGCCATCCATGAAACTGATGACTTTGTGTCCTGCGGCAGCATCTATCAAGACATCGGCTGTTGGCATCGGATATCCATCCATTGGTGTGGCCTGATTTAGATTCCTGAAATCGATGCATACACGCAACTTTCCGTTCTTCTTATACACGGGTACAATATTAGAAATCCATTCGGTATAGTGGCACTGCCGAATAAATCCTGCTTCAATCAATCTTGTGACCTCGGCCTTTATATCAGGTAGAATTTTAGGATTGCACCGTCGCGCAGGTTGCTGATATGGCCGATATCCTGATTTTATAGGTAACCTGTCTAGACCAGGCATCTCATGATATTCCCAAGCAAAGCAATCCTTGAATTCTTTTAATAAATTTATCAATTTACACTTATATCCAGGATCCAAGCTAGCACTAATATGCGTCGGCCTTGGCTTGCTACCATCTCTCAAATCCACCATCTCTAATGAATCGGCCGACGTAAATCCATGCCCAAGCTTTCCGTCTTCTCGGACGAATTGATCCATCTATTCTGAATCTTCAGAGCCGACTGCTTGGATCAGCTGTAGACCAAAATCGGACACTCTTAGGAAATCAGTGTCCCAAGTCCTGCCGGATATACACCTGACGTGTTCACAGCTCCATTGTTGCGTGTCGGCCGCTGCGACGCTGTAGGCGGAATTGGCGGTGACTATTTCTGTACTGTCGCCGACCCATTGCACGAGGCATTGGTGCATTGTAGATGGGA
This sequence comes from Panicum miliaceum, assembly GCA_032594955.1. Classification (NCBI taxonomy): domain Eukaryota; kingdom Viridiplantae; phylum Streptophyta; class Magnoliopsida; order Poales; family Poaceae; genus Panicum; species Panicum miliaceum. The sequence goes on from CM064073.1 coordinate 22,867,951, forward strand.
CACAATAATTCGCATGTATCCAGTCGCGACCGAGCAACATGTTGTAGGACCCGTTACCATTAATAATGAAAAAGGTAGCAGGAAGGGTATTACTGCCGATGGTGAGGTCGACGCAGAGCGCTCCACGGGCGGGAGACACGTTGCCTTCAAGGTCCTTGAGCATCATGTCCGTCTTGGTCAGGTCTTCATCACTTTTGCCTAACTTCCAGAACATGGCATATGGCATGATGTTGACTGCGGCGCCTCCATCCACTAATAACCTGGTAACGGGTCGTCCGTTAACGTGCCCTTTGAGAAATAATGCCTTGAGATGTTGCCGTTTTTCATCTTCTGGCTTCTCAAAGGTGGCTGTCATCAGCTCTAGTACCAACTGCGCCATCTGCTCTTCCATCCTTGTCGCCTTGCCTTGATCGGCAGGCGCCATGAATTCCATCGGCAATATGAACACCATGTTGACATCAGCTGCCGATTCTTGACTGTCAGCTTCCTTGCTGTTGATTTTCTTGGGGCGCCAGACCCGAGACTTGATGTTTCTCTTTTCCAGCACCTGCCTCTGCTCTTCTTCTTGTTGCTCCCATTGGCGCAGGCGTTGGATCCTCCATTTCTGGGATTTGGATAATCCATCAGGGCACCACCTGGGGTTTACTGGTTTGGCCGATGATTTGGCGTGCTCCCAATCTGGTTCCCTTCCTAGGGGGTTTTCATCTGACACCCTGTCGTCAGCCATCTCTTCCAGCCGATCGTGTATGCTGGTTCTGCCCCCCAGTCGATCCTGTTGGTTGATCCTGCTTTTCGACCGATGATATCGGTCAACTCTGCCCCCCAGCCGATCATGCACTGAAAGGCGCCGTCCTTCTTGTTCGCGCCAATTTCTGCTGATCGGCTCTGACCCTCTGTCTCTGGAGCGTGATCTTTTGAACGGACGATCGTTGCGGTCTGATTTGTTGCACTCAGGACAGTTATCGGCCGATGGCAATCGGAGGTCATTTTCCCAGCAATGGATGAAGAACGGGCATTGCCAGTGATCCTCGTGCCGGCGTATCATCTCATCGTGGTATCTTGACCGTTCCTGCTGCCGCCGATATTTGCTGAGCAAGAATTGGGAAGTGATGGATCTATGTGATCGTCCCGATCCTTCGCCGTTTTCTTCAGCCCGCCTTTTCCCTTTGACTTCATCCACCGTGACCTGCTTCCTGGGATCTACGACGCCGCTCCTTCTAGCCGATTCTGACGTCAGCACCTTGGTTTGCAGTGAGTTTCGTCCCGTGTCAACCATGTTGGCCGGGAAAGGATGCTGGTCAATCTTCATCGGCTTTGCCGGATTTGCCGGAGTTTCAAACTTGAGTCTTCCCTGCTCGATGGCCGACTGTATTTGCTGACGGAAGATCTTGCACTCATTGGTGTCATGAGATGTAGCATTGTGCCATTTGCAGTACTTCATCTTTTTAAGCTGATCGGCCGAAGGGATGGTATGGTATGGAGATAGCTTGATCTGCCCTTCCTGGAGTAATAAGTCGAAAATCTTATCGGCCTTTGATGTGTCAAAGCCGAATGCCTCTGGTTCTTTCTTTCCGAAAGGGCACGATATTGGCTTCTTGCCTTTCACCCACTCTTCTAGGCCGATTTCTTCCTCTCCCTCCGATTCAGACCCTTCCAGATACGCCACCTTCTTCTGGAAATTCCTCCGCTGCTCAAACGGGTGGACTTCCTGACCTGCCAATCGGTGAACGATCTGGCTCAGGCTTTCAAATTCCTGTGAGGCATACCTTTCCTTGATTTGTGGCAAGAGGCCTTGGAAAGCGATATCGGCCAACTGGGCGTCGGTTAGAGCCAGACCAGAGCATTTATTCCTGATCTCTCTGAACCTCTGTATGTATCCAGTTACCGGTTCATCGCTCCTCTGCCTGAGGCTGGTCAAATCTGAGAGCTTCATCTCATGTACTCCCGCGTAGAAGTACTTATGGAACTGCTTTTCTAGATCGGCCCAAGTAACAATGGAATTAGGTGGTAAAGTGGTGAACCACTGGAAGGCCGATCCAGACAGAGACGATGAAAACAGGCGCACCCTCAGAGCATCTTGCGTGGCGGCTTCCCCGCACTGGATGATGAATCTGTTAATATGCTCCACGGTAGATGTGTCATCCAACCCCGAAAACTTGGTAAAATCAGGAACCTTGTATCGGTGGGGAAACGGCAGCAGGTCGTAGGCCGATGGGTATGGCGTCTTGTATGTATAAGTCTGCACTTTCGGCTTCAACCCAAACTGGTCCTGAATCACCTCTGCTATTCTTGCCGTCCAGTCCACCTGCTGCTGATGAACGGCCGTTCGAGGTGCCGGCATATGTTGGAGGATTGGCGGCGGTGCGGCTGGGTGACGGATCGAAGCATGCGGCGAATTCTGTTGTGTCATGGCCGTCTGAGCAGTTGACAGTTGATGGCGAAGAGAATCCGCCGCCCCATCGTACATTGCGATTGGTATCGAGCTTCTGGGTGCCTCTACCGCGCCTGCCCCCCTGCCGATTTCTTGCGGGGCTGGTTGATACTGAGTGACCGTCGGCCGGACGGCCGATTGGAACGGCGCCTGGATTGGATAGTTCCCTTGTCCGGTTGATTGATCGAGAAAAGCAGCCGTTGCCGATACCCCCCAAGGCACTGAGTTTGTGGGCAGCGATTGCACAGAGGCAATCTGGACAGGTTGAAGCGGTGCTTGCGATGGGAAACATGGTGCACCGTTATACCTTGGAGACACTGGAGGCAACGGAGTATTATATCCCTCGCGTTGCGTCGACATCGGCTGAGGAGCCGAGTGGGACGTGCCTGGTGAACTTCTGGCTGGAGGTGCAATCGGCGGGGCCTATGCTGGCCCCTGATATCCATGGGCTGCTCCGCTGACCAGAGAGCTGATGACGACGTTATACACCGTGTTGGTCATCACCAAGGATTGGTCGATAAAAGCCTGATAGACGGACTGTTGGATCATATCGGACATCTTGCCCGAATCCTCAGCAATGGTGATGTGGTGGGGAACTGGAAGAGGAGCTTTTTTGACTGCCTCCCCGCTTCTGGTACGACTGAACGACTGCAGATACATCCTTTTGTAATCTTCTAGATGTTTAGCCAATTCTTCCTTCTGGTCGTCCTTGAGATCCACTTCTGTGACCTCAATGATGTTGCTTTCGAAAACTTCTGCATTCATTGACATATTGGAACTTGAAGTTGTCCCACCGGGCGTGCCAAAAGTGTGTTGGCGCTAAAATCGGCCAGGAATTGGCCGATGATCTTCAGCGTCGGACACACGACCCGGGAGAATCTGCTTAGCTCCTGTTCGGGTTATTGCCCTGGTGCGGTTCGCGCGGCGTGCCAGTCAATCTGACCTGTTGATTGACAAGGAAATAAGAGTATTAAATTCCAGGCGCTCCGATCAGCTGGGGTTCCGATCTGTGCTGAAGAGCGTATCGGCGAATCGACCGATTTGCTATGAAGATGATCGGCTATGGATCAGCCGATATTCATGTAATAATTGCAAAGAAAACTGCTGGAGCGTCTTAAACAATTATTACAGATGCAACACTTGAAATAGATCTAACCGGCTATATGACGATGAACGAGTAAGAGCGATGATAAAGCCGATAATTCCAATCTCAAGCTGGATAACTGGTGATAATACTAGAACAACAGGTAAAACCTATAATTCTAGTAAATATCGATAACTGGTGAATAAATCCGAACGAAACCACAGCGATGCGCCCGAAGTTAGAGCTCAGATGTTATTCGATAATCGGAACCTACCAATTGGCCGGAGATCAAGTCGATGCAGCCCTGCCAATCCGTACGAACTCGTGAAAGAAGAAAAATTATTGGCGAAGTCGCCGACTTGAAAGTAAAGTACTATGAAAAAAGTAGATGTGTTTGTATTGATTGATTGTTTTTTTTTCATGAAGCCCTGACGACTTCTATTTATACCCTAAAACCAGGACTCCTGGTCGATTACGACTTGTTACAATCTTATTAAAAACTGCTATATCTATAATATTCTTATAAAGGAAACGGACTCTCGCAGAATCTTCTGCCGCCGTTTCTTAATCCAATCAGGACTCTTTTCTTTTGCCTCTTGACCGAGTCAGCATTATTTCGTTGACCAACATTAGGCCACTTTCAACTGAGATCCTCTGTTGTGGTCCCAATCTTGTTGGCGCAAGTTGCATCGCCAATCGGCCGATTCCCAACTGTAACCTCAATCGGCCGATTCTTTACTGTAGCCTTTAGATCTGCCACATCGGCCAATCTCCTCTCCTGACGCCGATTCAACACGTGTCAAAATCTGGCGTCAACAGTTTCCATACCAAGGGATGGTAGGAACTGACCTCTCCAAGCTATAAAAGGAGGAGGAGAGCCTCTCATTCAACACACACCACATTTGAAGCCTCTCTCCCTCTCTCTAGTTGTGCCTTGTAATCCTTAGGCTAGTGGAGCTAGACTAGAACTTCTCTTAGCGACTGCAAGTCATCCTCGGGGTCGTTGACTTGTATTTGACTTGTTAGGAATTTATCTATAATATAGAGTATCTTCATGGTTGCTATGCTATCTTGGTAGTTTGTCATACCATGTTGTGTGCCTTCTTAAGTTATGCAATCCATATGTTCAGATTAGACATCCATGCTAAAGCATCAGTTTGGTGTGCCCTTTGGGCTTGCTCCGGTTCTATGCTTGTCCATCTGAAGGGTGGGAGTGTCGGTGTTTAACCTCCAAGCCCAACGAGGGGTACCCCTGAGGTGGTAGATTGTAGGTGAGGTGTCATCGAGATCAAGAACTCGAAGGTGCAAGGAACACGAAACTTTAGACAGGTTCAGGCCGCAGTATGCGTAATACCCTACGTCCTGTGTGGTGGTTTGTATTGCCTTAGATGTGTATTGTTTGGAGGGGGTCCCTGCCCGCCCTTGTATAGTCTGGGAGGACAGGGTTACATGGAAATCCTAGCCAAATACTAGCTTAGGAGTCCTACTCGAGTACTACTCGGGTAGTTTCCTTCTATTTTGTCTAGTTCTACTCCTGTACGAGTAATTACAACTGGTGTAGAGTGTGGGCCATGTCCCATCCCTTGTCCTAGAATATGTACGGCATGTGCGCACTCCCGTGGCCACGGATCTGAGAAGCCCCCGAGCCCTTCATAGTCGAGTACTGCAGGCTTTTGAGTACTTCTGAAGGTGTCTACGAGTTCTCCCAAACTCTATCTTGAAGGGGTCTTCCGAGTACTTCCTTAGCTGCTTCGAGGCTGTGAGATGCTCATGCCCCGAGTAGTTTTCAAGTCTTCTTTTATATGGGGTGCGATGAAACTCGCACTCCATATGGAGTAGCCCGTGAGCCTTAGGTTGAATTGAAGAATCAGGCTGAGGGTCAAATTAGTCTTGAATCTTCTGATCTTATCTAAGCAGTCGATGACACGTGTCCCGCAGCCTCCGAGCCTTAAATCCAAATCCCAAGGTTTGGAAAAAAGGATCCAAAAAGTTGTGGCATGCATTGTGTAATGAATTAAGACTTTGAATTGATGGTTAAAATTGGCAAGTTGGTTCAGAAATTCGAAAACCTCTTTTTTTCGGGATGACATCTCTGAAAAATTGGTTAAACAAATAACTTCCCCATAGAAATCCTAAATTACCGCTCAAAACAAATCTTATCCTAAGATAATCTCGTCTCGCGCGTAGCCTCCGAGCATGGGAGCCAAATGAGTCGCATGAGATATGCCTAGTTGTTTCCTGTGCCCACCCCCGAGCATGGGAGCCAGGCGAGCCATCACAAACACGCTGATTGCCTTGGTGCGCCCAGCCCTCGAGCATGGGAGCTAGATGAGCAGCCGAAAGCGCGCAAAGTGGTCTGTGCCAACGAAGTGATAGCCAAGTAAGGCAGCTCTCAGGAGGATACCTTACCCAGTGGCATGGTCCAGGTCTAGTCCACTGCAAGGTAAAAAAAATGTTGTCACTGATATACATGATATCGAGTCGGGAGCGAATTCCAGCATTGTAAAATGCATGTAAAATTTTTCGCGTCTTGCTCTTGCTAGGTCACATAATTTCCCTGGGTAGGTGGCCAAGTACGTTTAAGCGCCCGATCCCAGATAGCCGTAGCCCATAGTGCAGGGAGCATGGTCGCATGCACGCGTAGGAACATAGGCGTACAGAAGAGTCAAGGTCTCACGGATTAAAGCGTGTGCTACCCGGGTATTTTAGCTACCACTAAGAGAAAACTAGAGCAGTCGGCGCTGCGTCACAAAAGAGAACGCTCGTTAGGTGTAGGATCTTGCCCAAGCCAAGGATTGTATCGCTTGCCGAGCCCTCATAATGCTCTATTGAACTCATCGATTTTCTCAAATCCATCAAGCATGTGCGCGTAGAAGAGCCGCATGCATAGCTGCAACATGTCAGCAGCCTAGTAGATCACAAATCCTGCTTGGCCGCCTTGTTGGCAACAAGGTACCCCCGTGTATATGCGCACGCGATGTATCCCTTGCGCTTAGTGGCAGCCTGGATGTAGCTGATGGGGTGCTGGTGTCCTACGGGCGGTGGTGCCGCTTCCACCTCCGCGCGTCGTGGTCGGTGGATCAGAAAACAAAAATCAATCTGAGATTAAAAAAATCAAAAAAGCAGATCGAGTCGTGTGCGATATTGGGAACGACTCACCCGGTTGATGATTATTGCCATCGAGTTCGCCAAGGGATCATCGATGATCACCCCTACCTGGCGCGGCAGCTGTCGGTGTTTCACCTCCAAGCCCACCGAGGGGTACCCCCGAGGTGGTAGATTGTAGGTGCGGTATCGCCGAGATCAGAAACTCGAAGGTGCAAGGAACACGAAACTTTAGACAGGTTCCGGCCACAGTATGTGTAATACCCTACATCCTGTGTGGTGGTTTGTATTGCCTTTGATGTGTATTGTTTGGAGGGGGTCCCTGTCCGCCCTTATGCAGTCTGGGGGACAGGGTTACATGAAAATTCTAGCCAAATACTAGCTTAGAAGTCGTACCCAAGCACTACTCGGGTAGTTTCCTTCTGTTCTGACTTGTTCTACTCCTGTACGAGTAATTACAACTGGTGTAAGGTGTGAGCCATATCCCATCCCTTATCCTAGAATATGTACGCCATGTGCGTAATTCCGTGGCCCCGGGTCTGACAGGGAATCCCGAGGGGACTAGAGCAGTTTCTTCATACATGAGCGTGGTGCTAAGGTATGACGGAATATCCATCGGATATGACTATACCCCATGGTGTTGTAGGGGTAGGCGGCATGTGGTGATAGACCTGTGCGTCTTTTGTACTCCCCCACGTTCGTGTATGGTGTAGGAGTCTAAAGAGCTACCTCAGCTTGCTGGCAGACCAGTGCTGGGTAGTCTCCCTGTATGCTGGAGGCTTAACACTAGTCTTAACCATATGTTTATATAACTCTTGCTAGCTTGGATAATTCCTTCAGGACATTTTTTGTATGCCTTTCTTCCGCTAACCTTAGGTTTATTTGTTATTCTTTATTCATAAGGTTGGCCTGTGTGTGTCAAATTACTCTTATATACTACATCGATACTACCCCTGTATAAAATATGGTCTATAGCTTAAGTATATTGTCCTAAATATGTACCCAGTAAACTCTTTTACACCTCTGCCATCCTTTGGGATAACATAAATAACGATACTCTCATACTCTCCAGGTGAAATTCTACAATTATATATCCGTGCGCTTTTGGATTTATCTGTGATCGTTAAGAAATACCAACAGTCCCATACCTTATCCCTATTGTAAAGTACTCGGATACGAGTAGGACTAGTCGTTTTAGAAGAAAACTACTCGGTACAGCCAGAGTAGGACTCCTAAGCTTGTACTAGATTAGGATATCTGTAACCATATCCCAAAGAGTATATAAGGGTGGATAGGGACCCCTCCAAAAGATCATCTAATCCTCAAGCAATACAAACCACCATACAGGATCTAGGGTATTACGCTACTCGCGGCCTGAATCTGTCTAAATCTTGTGTTGCGGTCTGAATCTGATCTCAGCAATACCGTGCCTACAAATCTACTACCTCGGGGTATTCCTCGGTAGGCTTGGCGGTAAAACACCGACAAGCTCTTATTCTATCAACACCTAGCAGTAGTGAGGGTTTGCAATCAAGGGTGATAAGAAACAATTCAAACTCTACAAAAGTAAATTGCTCAAACTAAATTGCAATAACAAAATTGAGCAAAGAAATAACCGAGCATGAGAGATGAATTTTTCTGTAGTATCAATGACTTGCTCGTCACCTAGAATCCACGTTGAGGTGGATTCAATGCTTCAACCACTCCTCTATGAAGACTTCTCATGATCTCAATGAACCTCTCCAAGTTTTTATGCCACTAGAGTTGCTCTTCACCACTTCGGCGATATGAGCTCAAGAACCTCTCAAAAGAACAAACAAGGCTCCTCCAAAATCTTCTTGAAGGGCTCAACGGTTTCATCTTCTTTGAGCCATCTAGGGAGTGGCAACTCCCAAGAGTAACAAGATAATGATGCTTTCTTGAAGACATCCCCTCGGATTCTAGCCGTTACACTCAAGAAATCTCACCCACAGTTGGGCAAGGAGTATATATAGCCGTGCCCTCGGATTCTAGCCGTTACACTCAAAACCTATGAAACAGAGTTATTGCGGACTGTCTGCTTCATAAGAATCAGACTGTCTGCCATTCAAACCTAACAACTACAAACAGCTACTTGGTATAGCTGCATAACTTAGGGTCCATTTGGGAGGGCTCTCCCAAAACAGCTTCATCAGTGAAGCCGAAACCTGTAAACCTAAAAAAATTAGCTTCACCCAGCTTCTAGTTCATTTTTACTCTGGCTTACAAAACGGCTTCACGGTGCATTACCTTGATTTGTGCCAAACAGTTGAAACTGAAGCCGTTAGAAGCTCTCCCAAATGGGCTTTTAATAAAGGGATGGTAACGGATCATGGCCCTAGTGCTCTCTTCACAATCCAACTTGGCCCTTAAATATTTTTAGCTCAAAATTGTATTAGATTAGAGCCTAATCCTTTTAGGGTTCGGCCCTTAGATTATCTAGGCTAAAATTTAAGGTCCTTTACCACCCTAATAACATGTTCTGACTTCCATAAACAGTAATTGAGACTTCCAATCTACTATTCCATAGCACCGTAAAAGTCCGTTCCTTGACCTTGCTATAGAAGGTAGCATGATAGCATCAAACTCCTCACAGTCAACAGAGAAGCGAGGCATGTGGATAACGTCAGCTATGACGTAGGCGGAAAATAGCACAGGCACGAGACGCTTGCTTGGTGAGTTTGGAAGATACCGTCTACTTAGGAATGATAATGGATCATGGCCCTAGTGATCTCTTCACAACCCAACTTGGCTCTTATATATTTTTATCTCAAAATTGTATAAGATTAGAGCCCGGCTATTATAAGGTCTGGCCCTTAGATTATCTAAGCTAAATTTTAAGGCCCTTTACCACCCCTACTGACCCGCCTGGTGGCTTCGAGTAGGGCTAGATAATGAGCGAGCTGAGCTCGGCTCGGCTTGGCTCGTTTTCTTAAATAGCTGGCTCAGCTCGGCTCGTTAACTTAACGAGCAAAAAGTTGAGCTCGGCTCGGCTCGTTAAAAGCTCAAGCAGGCTCGTTCCAGCTCGGGAGCCACACGAAACAAACACAAAGCAAATATACGTAGATGCAAATTGCAATGAATAACAACAGCCAAATGCATACATTCTCTAATCAATTCACATGCGACTACTGCATCAAGAATTACCCAGCTCAAGGGGAGAAAAGTATTTCACAAAAAAGAAAGGCAAGTAAAATGGAGAAGCAAGCAAAGAGATGGGAGGTGCTGTCGTGCTGACCAACCCCTGAACGAGAGGCCAGGGTTGATGCCCGTGCAACGGCAGCACCAGGCAGCCCATGGAGCTGCTACACACCATTTTCGTCGAGCCGCCACCATCGTCAAGATCTAGCCCACAACAGCCCCAGACCTCACCTCGACGAGGGCTCCGACACTGTGATTCAATACCATCTCCGTGTGTGCCTGCTCCTTGATTCAATACTCAGTGGAGCCTGCTTGTACACCTCATCCTCCATGGCGACTCCTAGCGGCGGCTCCCGTCGTGGCCGTGCGCCGCTTGGAGGGAGAGGCCTGAGGCCAGACCGCTAGAGGGCAGCATCTGCAGGGGGCCGACGACCGTCCTTGGCGTCAAGGCCCCTGGTGCCTATGCGGTGAGGCAACGCGAGTAGAGGGAGGCGGATGGGCGACGCGAACTGGGGCCGGCGAGGCGTCACGAGTCGAGGAAGGGGGAGGAGGCCGCGGCGGGAATTGGAAGGGGGAGGGGTGACGCGAACTAGGAGGGATGCGGCTCGGAGGGAGATGGTCAAGTGGCTGGGTTCAGCCGTTCGGGAGTTCAACACATAGATGGGCTTATTGGATTATATGTTGGGCTGGTGGCTCGTTAAGCTCACGAGCCGGCTCAAGCTAGCTCGTTATAGTAACGAGCAAAATATTCAGCTCGGCTCATTAGTAAATTGCACCAAGCCGAGCCGACAAGCCATCTGCGAGCCGAGCGAGCTAACGTGAGCATTACGTCCAGCCTAGCTTCGAGTCTTCGACTATTCCAAGCATGCGTGCAGTAACTTGGAAGGATCTACTTGAGTGTGAACATCTCTCCCATTGATCGATTCCTTGTTCCTTCTTTTCATCCATTCAATTTTCTCGGCAATAACTACTATAGCTGCCTCCTACAAAGAGTTCTAGTGATGTGTGGACGAGCTACAACCTACAAGCCGGATTCGAAGCTCGAGACCAGCGTGCGCAGCTATGGGGAATAAGACGTCACTACCAAAGAAGTGACCATTCGTCTGCGGCCATTAGTACCGGCTGTCTTTCAGCCGATACTAACTCGCACATTTAGTACCGGGACGTAAGGACAGTGCCCTGGGGAACCATTTAGTACCGGCTGGGACCACCAGCAAGTACTAAAGCGCTCTAAAGATGCTGGGGGCAATGGCTAGATTTCCCCGACGGCAACTTAGTACCGGCTGGTGGCTCCAGCCGGTACAAAATGGAGCCGAGGGCATTTCGTACCGGCTGGCGGCTCCAGCTGATACTAAGTTGAGAGATGTAGTACCCGCTGGAGCCACCAGCCAGTACTGATCTTCCTTCTATATACCAGCACCTTTCTTCCTCCCCGAGCCCGAGCCAACCATTTGACCGAGCTCGGGCTAGCTTCTTCTTCTCCATGGCGTTTTAGAGAGGAGGTGCTGCCCATTTTTCTCAAGATTTGTGGGGATTTCACTCATCCAAGTGCTCAAAAGGAAAGCATCTTCTCCTCTCTTCTTTGATGGTCTTTATGATTCATTTCATGCTTTATAGTTAAAGAAATTTGTGATTTTTCAAATTAGTGACAATGAGCACGATTTTTTGATTTATACATTCATCTGAGATATATAGAAGCGATGACTTGAATTTGAGAGAAGGTTTTTTTGTATAGTTTGCATGTGGCAAATGTAGAGTGATTTTTTCCAATTATTTTCAAGTGACATGTGTACATATCATTATTGTAATAATATTGTTCAAGTGGTTTTATTTGCCACGCGTATTTCCAAGTGTGCCATTATTGTTGATTCTTAATTTTGTTTAATCCATAGAAATAGTTTTGCAACTACATCCATGACTTTTTTATCATGCTAATATTTTATTATCAAATTTCATCGTTCATTATGTGTCAAATATGTATTCAAATATGTGTGATGAGTAATTAATGTTTAATCCATAGAAATGGCTTCGCAACATGATGCATTGGAGCGACATGCGTTCGCTCGGTCGATACGCAATCATTTGAGGCGCACAGGACATTCCCTTGAGTTCCGCTCTAAAGAGCGTCTTGCACTTGTTAGCGGTCGTATTCGTCGTTAGATTAAGAAAGCATTTGATTGCCTCGCGCTAAGTAATGCAAGGCGCAAAGTTGAGCGTGAATTAGATGTCGAGCTGCATGAGACGGATGATGACCGCGAGTTCATGGCTCGACGTAATGCAAGGCGTGAAGCGTCGGGGATGGAGAAAATTGACCGTTCGGTGTCAAGAGTTCACGAGGCGGTTCACGAGGCATCGGTCAATAGGTCTCGTGAGTCGTTTGTATTAGCATGTAGCTTATTCGGTATTTTGGACTTTTTAATTAATCATGTTGTGTAATGGTTAATATAGACCATTTAATTACTCATGGTGTGTGATGGATATTTGGACTTTTAAATTTTATTATCAAATTTCATCCTTCATTATGTTAATATATTAGCGTGAAGTTTAAAAATAATATAGAATATGATGATAGAAATGAAATTTGATCCTTTATAATACTAATACTGTTTCACCTTATTTTTAAAAATAGAAGTGTTTTCCAATCAATATGGCTTCTGCTGCTGGAGGGAGTGGGGCCGGTGGGGGTGATCGTCGTTCATTTCGAGGGAAGGGCAAAACTCCAGTAGGCCTTCATGAGAAGTCGAAGAAACCTGGAGCTTGGGTGAGAGCACAGCTCCGTTATTTGGAAAAAGACATTAAAAATATGTTGCAAGGGGAGAGGAACCTCCTTTTGATCTTGACGACCTCCAAATCTCGAGGACGAGATTCACTTTAAGGGGGGTAGGATTTGAAACACCCAAAAATATAGGAAAATAAAATTTTAAAAATATTTTTATCAAAGTCACAAAATGAATTTATTGCATGCATCTTTCTTTTCTTTTTCTTCTCCCACTCTTTTCTTTTCGGCCCGGCCCAAACCTCTCTCTCTTCTCCTTCTATTTTCTTTCTTCTTCTCGCGGCCCAACCCAGTCGGCCCAATCCTTCTTTTCTCCCTTTTCTTTTTCCTTCCCCGCGGCCCAACTCGGCCGGCCCAAACCGCCTACTCTTCCTCACTTTTCTCCCACCGCCAGTTGGGACCCACCTGTCGGCGCCCCATCTCTTCTTTTCCTTTCTTCTTCCTCCCGCACCGCTCCCCCTCTTTCCTTTTTCGGCCGCGACGCCAGACGCGCCGCGCCGTCGTCCGCGCCTCCCTCCCCTTTCCTTTTTCTTCCTCACCCCGAATCCAGTCCGCGCCCGTGCCGTCGCCCGCGTCTCCTTCCTTCCCCGCGACGCTGGCTGCCATACTGGCCGCGGTACGCGCTCCGCCCTTTCCTTTGCAGGCCGCCTCGTGAGCCGCCGCCTTTCCTTTTCCCGGCCGCTCCGCCTTCTCCCCTCCCCTATAAAACCCACGCCAGAGCCTCGCTTTGCACCCAGAGCCGTCTTCAATCTCTTCTCCTACTCCGCACCGTCGCACGTCGCTGGAAACCGCTCACCGGAGGAACGCCGCCACCCTGTGTCGCGGCCCCTCCGTCGACTCGCCGTCCCTCTACTTCTCCAGCGACTACAACTCTCGCCGGAGTTCCGCGAGGTGGTGAGCATCAAGCCGCCCCGTTTTCCCCCCTCTCTCTCGCTCTGTCGCAACCCCGATTTTTTGTCGGAGCTCTGTTTCTGCTCGCCGCCGTGGCCGCCAGTCTACGCTCGCCGCACGACCGTCCTAAGACCACCAACACTTTCGCCGTGCCGCCCTCTATCTCTCCGGCATAACCCCAACCTGAACCAAGCCCCGGAACACCGAATACGGTGAACTCCGGCCGTTCGCCACCGCTCTCGCTCGCTTCCGGCGCTCAGCGCAGCGGAGCTATTCGCCCGAACCTTTTACTCCGCCGGGTCGACCCGAGCTGACCCTCGACCTGCCGCTCAATCTAGATCTGATGGCCAAAACAGATCCGAGCCGCGTCCGATTCGCCCGACCCTTACCCCGCCGCCCGATTCTAATCCAACGGACCAGATTCGCCCGACCCTAGCCGTAGAAAAATAATTAGAGTTGAGCCCTTTCTTTTTTTCTGTCCCGACCTTGACTTTTCTAGAATTAGTACCCGCCGTCCAGGACCTCTAGTTTTGCACCCAGACCCTCTGTTTAAGGTTTAATTAAGTTTTAGCCCCTGATTTCTTTAGATCTAGCCCCTGAAAGTTCAAAACTCTCGCAGTTAGGTCCCTAGATCACTGTTTTAGCCATATCTTCATCGTTTCAACTCCGATTTCAGCGATTCTTGCGCTCACGCGATCCTTGCATCATGAACTACAATATTATTATCTTTTTACTCTCTATTGGTACTGCTTGTTGTACTGTTTCTTATTTGTTTGTGTATGCTTATTTGTGTGATCGCGTAGACAACGTGACGTTCGAGCAAAACCAAGAGCAAGTTTACGAGAAAGAGAAAGTAGCTGTTTGAGGAAGGCAAGTGGATTTCCCCCCTACATATTCTATTTTATCCCAACAATAGCATGATAAATCACTTTACTTTAATGTTGCTTGCATAAACTTGGTGGGTTACCTATACTAAGGACATACCTAGTCTTTTACCCCAAACCTTGAAACACCTGGGTTTACTATTCATGTTGGGTAGTCACGCTTAGTTGCAAACTTTGGAATTGGTGTTGGTTTACTTTTATGAAAATGTTGATCATGTTTCATATTGTTGTTATACCGCGTTAATTCAAGATCAACTTTGATTAATGGGAACATGGAGAACCACCCAAGAAAACAGTGCAACCACAAAGTCATATGGCTCTGACCTTTGCCAATTAATTAGATGGGAAGTTAGCTGGTGGCCTTACCGAAAGGGCAAGGAGGGGGTCGGTGATAGGGGTCATAGCCCGGTCCTCTTGGGGTAGCTGCCTTTGCTAAGGAGCTGACCATTAGTGAGGTTTATGGACCACACTGCTACTGAAACTCTAGCGGGCTGCCTAGCTCTCGACATGTCTTTGTAAAGGCTTCGTAGTGTACCCTCGCCACTCACCTCGGAAGTGTTTAAGGGCCTTGCAAACCCGGGCGATTCAGGGGAACACGATTTGTGGGTAAAGTGTACAACCTCTGCAGAGTGTAAAACTGTTATAACAGCCGTACTCACGGTTAAGAGTGGCTTGGACCCTCACATGATAATGAAACTCGAAGATTAATTAAATTGTGGTTCGTGGTTTATGTTTATGTAGTTGGTACCTTTATATTTTTGCTAAAGTGGGATGGTATAAACTTAAACCTAGTTAATAGGTGCTTGCTAATAAATACTTGACCAACTAAAAGTGCCTGCTGCTGCAAACCTTAGCCTGTCCTTGATGACCTTGCATATTCACCCCACTTACTGAGTACCAACCATAAGAGTACTCACCCTTGCCCAACTGCTGTTCAGAAGAGAACTTTGAGGAGGAGAACTTCGACGACTTCGAGGAGTTCTAGGCTTTGCGTTCACCAGTCATCGCCTGTGGAAAACGGAGTTGTTGCAGACTTCGTATAGGGTATATCGGTGTATCATTTAAAGACCTTTGTGTCTTTTTTATTCGGAGTGTAATATGGTTAAATACTTTATGTAGTTACTTTTTGAGCATTGCCTTTGATATATTACACTTTTCCGTCTATCATGTGTGTGTGAACATGATCCTGGCGCACACATGAGATGCATCTGGTTTTTTCTAGAATCGGGTGTGACAGAAGTGGTATCAAAGCTATGTTGACTGTAGAACGCTAGCCTAGTTAGAAATGGTCAAAATTAAGGATTTATCTTCTAGCAAGCCATGTCAGCATCAAAAAATTTCTTTGTGTTTATTTGATATTTTCGCCTAAAAACCTATGTTTACATGAACTTTTTATTGTTTTATTTCTTAAAAAAATTATTTTGAGTTTTATTCTCGCTTTGTCAGATGGCCAGGACTTACTAGACTGCTCGCAAGCGCACCGGAAGTCGCCAGGTTCTCATTGGCCCAGCTGAGCCAGCTCCTCCCGCCCCAATTCCAGCCCCTGTTGAGGAGGAGGAACCCGCGGAGGCCTACTACTTTGTGGATGGTGATGATGGCCGCATCATGGCGATTGATGAAGAAGGGAATCAGTTCACACCGCCGGCATCACCAGTTGTTGAGGCACCACCACACCCCCAGTTGTCCCTGCCCCAGCTCCCGCTCCAGCACCGGTCGCCGCCGAAGGAAGCCCGGGTAACTCCGGGGGTATTGATGATGGAAGAGATGATGACGAGGACAACGACAACAATGAAAACAACGACGATCAGGGTGATGATCCTCCAGGGACGAGGCAACTCTGCTGTGTTTGCACTTCGGACAGAGAGCCCGGTCTCTTGTCTCTGGTGCTGCAGGGTGTTCTGTAGGAGTTGGGCAAACACGTGAGACCCCACTACCACACGCACCACTACATCGACCCTACTCTCGGCGACTACTACCTCACTCGTGTCCATGTCAGGATGGATACGGAGAGTGCCAGAGGCCTGAGGACTCTCACTGCACACGACTCCGCCACACCCCACGCTACTTACGACAACGCCGTCAGCAGCGCCGCCAGGAGAGCTCTGTGATCCATCTGCCACACCCACCGCCAGGAGCTTCAGAACACGGAGTACCGCCACCTTCCTCGCCGCCTCAGTGGAACTGAGGAAACTGTGGTTACTCTGGGTGGAGATGATGAAGACCGCCTCAACACCCTTGCTCGAGTCACCGCCGCCCTCAACACTGAGCTGGAAAGCGTCGTCACTGAGCTGGACGATACTCAGGACAAGCTACTGGAGGCCCACGACAGGATCCCCATACTGGAGGCCCGACTTGAGGGAAGGGCGCCGCCACCTCCACAGTTGAATGAACCTTGCTTCCCCGCCCTGTCACCGCCCCGCAAGACGCTTCGCCACGGCGAACCCGGCTCCATAACTCGCCCCGAGGACTAGGCATCTAGGCTCTTAGGCTAGTATCTCTTAAAGTTCTCTCATTAGAATCATTTTTGCTTGAGAGGACGACGATGTAATAATGTTTGCTTGAGAACAAATGTTTGTTTTTGTGTGCTTGGTTGGAAACTTTGAGAATTGCTTGATATAATCTATCTATTAATATAAGTTGGAGTCCTTATAAATCCTTATTTTGTTAAGATCTTGTCTTCTATCTACCCATATCTAGTACACCTGTCTTATCCTGGGTTTATTCCCTAACGGTCAGATGGTAAACACCAGGACAGGTGGAGGATAGAATATCCCTAGCACTAGGAGTGCTCACATAGTCAACCGACAGAGTCAGTTGCTACCACCACCCAACCCAACAATGGAGCAATTCTTGGCAGCACAGATGCAGGTGTTGCAGAACCTCACCGCCACCTTCCAGAACATGCAAGCTCAGCAGAATCAGCAAGCACCTCAGCAAAATCAGCCACCAAGAGACAAACATAGGGAATTCATGAGCCACCACCCCCCTACCTTTTCTCACTCAGTGGATCCCTTGGATGCCGATGACTGGTTGAAGGTCATCACTAAGAAGCTGGACATCATGCAATGCAGTGATCGTGAAAGGGTCCTGTATGCTGCAGGACGTCTGGAAGGTGCAGCCGCTGATTGGTGGGATGCTTTCACTGCTGCCCACACCAATGCCAACACTATCGCCTGGGAGGAGTTCAGAACCAACTTTCGCAACCACCATATCCCAGCAGGACTAATGAAGCTCAAGCAGAAGGAATTTCTGTCCCTGAAGCAAGGCAGCATGACTGTCAGCGAGTACCGGGACAAATTCACTCAGTTGTCTCGTTACGCACCCCATGAGGTGGATAGTGACGCAAAGAGGCAGGAGCGCTTCTTGGAAGGTCTGATAGGGCCGCTCAACTATCAGCTGCACAGTCACA
Source organism: Panicum miliaceum (assembly GCA_032594955.1). Taxonomy (NCBI): domain Eukaryota; kingdom Viridiplantae; phylum Streptophyta; class Magnoliopsida; order Poales; family Poaceae; genus Panicum; species Panicum miliaceum. Next base: position 22,885,690 of record CM064073.1, read on the forward strand.
CCTTTCAAAACTTCCAGACTCTGCTAGACAAAGCCATTGATGCTAAAAATTTTACAGGGTGTTGCTATAACCATATTTGTGCTACTGTAAATTTTTCAGATTTTATTGTACATGATTTAGAGCATAATAAATGGGACAAGCTACACTCATGTTATTAAAGATTAGTTTCTACAGGATGTTATACAGGGTTTCTATGTATGAAACTTTTTGTACAGCTTGAGCTACTCTAATGTGTTTCATAGTAAAAAGATGAACATTTTATAAGCGCTTTACTAATTATTTTGAATTAGTGAAGTTTTCCTACCACAAATTCATATGAACAGGTTACATATAGTAAAAATGTTTCTAAATTTTTCTATGGCCTCTAGGTATTACTACAACAACACAGAAAAAGTTTCATGACATTAAACATCACAGAACAGCAGGAAAAATTAGTTCTATCACTTTATGGCATAAAACAAGGTTGGACAAAAGGTGTATCTGGAGATGGCTTTTGGTCCTGATCTTTCTACACAGTCCTAAACATCAAGCAACTAACTCACTGCCCAAAATTTAGGGTCAGCAATGATCTACAACAGTGGGTACAAAAGAAGTCCATTAAAACTTCCATTTAATATAGAGCAAAATATATTGAGAATCTGAGAAACTGTATTTAACAAAAGTTGTAGAGTTGCTTCTAAGGATTCCATAACAGCTGATTTTGCATTTTTTTGAATTTTCTACGATTTTATACAAATTTTACAAGTTCACTGATTTGGTTAAAACTTTCTTTACAGAGGGGTCCCTGAAAACTAGCAGAAAACCCCCTAGGAAGATTTGGGCGTTTGCAATGTGGTCCCTGGTCGCGATTCACGGCGGGGGAACATCTGTCCGGCCGAATTCCGGCGAGCTGGGTCGCCGGCGGCGATGGCAAGGTGGGGGAGCACGGAGAGGGAACCAGGGCGCACCTATTGGTGGTCTTGGAGTGGCTCGGGGTGGCTGGTGGCGGGCTGGCCGCGGAGAGCAGGGGCGGCGGCGGTGGGGCAGCGCGGACGGCGGCGCTCCGGCGATGAGGGCGGTGGGGCTCGGGCTGGGAAGCTTCAGCGCAATGAGGAGGACCCGTTTCAGCGCTGGTCTCGGGCGGAGGTGGGCCGGAGCAAGGGGTTCCACGGCGGCGGCGTGGGGCGGCGCTCGGCTCTGCTCTACTCTGGCGGGGAAGAAGAAAGGAGGGGAGGGAGGGGCGCTGCGCCGGGCTTTATAGCCGGTGGAGCTCATGGGGGCGGGCTTGGCACGGCCAGAACGCGGGGTGGAGGGGGCGGCGAGGCTGGGCGCCATTGGTGCGGGGCGGCAGTGACCAGAGGCGCTGTGTCGCGTGCGAACTGCGCGGGCAGGCGACTGGGCGAGCGAGATAGCGGCGTGGGCGAGGGAGATGGTGCGCGGCGCGATTGGGCGGGCTGGGGCGGCACGACAGGGCACGCCGTTGGGTGGCGGGGGCGGCGGCCAGCGACTGGGCGGCGGTGCGGCCGGGGCGCTCGGATTGGGCAGGGGCAAGGCGTGCGGGAGGGAGAAGGAGGCGCGGCCGCGGTTGGGCGAGCGGGGGCGGTGCAGCAGGGCGTCGGGGGTTGGCTCGGCGCCTGGTGCCACGCAGGCGTCGAGGGCCAGGTGGCCGGCGGCGGTCGGGCGAGCTGGGCGGTGCAGCAGAGGAGGGAGAGGTGAGGGAGGGACCTAAGTGCGAAAATTCGAAAATTTCCAGGGGGCTGGTCGCAAACAGGACGTTTTCTCCACTTTCTAATTTGAATTTCAAAATCTTTTGAACATGAAAGTTGTTCAGAATAAAAAGTTCTACAAGTTTCGTTTCAGGCCAAAGTTCATTTGAGCTTTAGTTCCAAAGTTATTTTAAAAACTTAAAGAAAACTCTATTCGGAGGGCGCGTCATTTTAATTTAAAATTTCATGTTCTTCCCTAGGCTTCAACTAAACTTTTATTGGTCATGCTAATACTGGTGTGCTCATTTAATTTCATAGCCATATTTGCTTTGATGTGAAAGTTATCCAATTTGTTTCACTAAAGTACATGCATTTATGCACATACAAACTTTTAAAGGTAAAAGCAAAACCAAACTTAATCCATTCCTTTTATTTTCTTGGTTAGCGATGCATTTTATTACGCCAGTAAGACTTGTTTAACAATTAAAACACCTGAGGTGTTACAGCCTTCCCCCCTTAAAAAGAATCTCGCCCCGAGATTCGGACAGTAAGCTTAGTGTGGACAGGGGTGCACATACCGGTGGTTGAGATAAGAAAACCAGGGAAATTTTGGTTTAGGTAGCTCTCGGTTTCCCAGGTGGCTTCTTCTTCAGTGTGATGGTTCCATTGAACTTTATACATTTTAATCACTTTCCTCCTGGTCTCTCTTTCTTTTCGATCCAAAATTTTAACCGGGTGTTCGACATACGAGAGGTCGGGTTCTAACAATATTTCTTGTTGTTCCACAATCTTGGTAGGGACTCGAATACACTTCTTGAGTTGAGATACGTGGAAGACATCATGGGTGGCCGTGAGCTGAGGGGGCAGTCGTAGTTTGTAGGCTACGGGTCCGCAGCTCTCAATGATTTCGTAAGGACCAATATAACGGGGAGCTAGTTTGCCTTTGATTCCGAATCTTTGTACTCCCTTGGTTGGTGAAACTCGAAGATAGACATGATCGCCAACTTCGAATTTTAGGGGCTTTCTCCTTTTGTCAGAATAGCTCTTTTGTCGGGCTTGTGCGGCTTTAAGATTTGCTTGTATTACTTTTACTTTCTCCTCTGCCTCGATTACCAGGTCGGGTCTAATTATTTTACGTTCTCCGGTTTGTGACCAGCTCAAAGGAGTTCGACACCTTCGTCCGTACAGGGCCTCAAATGGTGCCATTTTCAAACTCGTTTGATAGCTATTGTTGTACGAGAACTCTGCTAGGGGTAGGCATTTGTCCCAATTCTTGTCATAGTGAATGACGCAAGCTCTCAGCATGTCTTCAAGAATTTGGTTTACTCTTTCCGTTTGTCCGTCAGTCTGAGGATGGTATGCTGAGCTGCGAATCAGTTTAGTACCAAGAGACGTTTGTAGTTGTTCCCAAAAGCGTGCTACAAACTGAGGACCACGATCAGAAATAATTGTCTTAGGTATTCCATGTAGGCAAACAATACGATCGAGGTAAATCTCGGCATATTTCTTGGCGGTATAGGTGGTGTGTACCGGAAGAAAATGTGCCGTCTTTGTGAGTCTATCAATGATAACCCATATGGAATCATGTTTCTGGGAAGTGTTTGGTAGTCCAACGATGAAGTCCATACTTATGTCTTCCCATTTCCAGGATGGTATAGGTAACGGTTGAAGTGTACCGGCTACCTTCAAGTGGCTAGCTTTCACTCTCTGGCACGTGTCACATTCTGAGACATACATAGCAATTTCTCTTTTCATTCTAGTCCACCAGAAGTTTTGCCTTAGGTCTTGATACATTTTGCTACTGCCGGGGTGGATAGAGAATTTGGAAAGGTGTGCCTCATCGAGAATTTGCTTGCGGAGTTCATGATTCTTCGGAACGACTATGCGACTTTCGAACCATAGAACTCCCTTATGGTCCTGGCGGAAACATTTATACTTCTCCTCACCTAGAGAGAGTTTTTGTTTGATGATCTTAATTCCTTCATCATGTAGTTGTGCCATGACGATTTGGTCGTGAAGAGTGGGCTCAACTGAGATGTGATTTAGAGTGCCTTGGGAAACCATTTCCATGTTAAGCTTCCTCATTTCTGCACACAATGTCTCATGGTAGGACTCCATGGATAAGCAATGGCAATGGGACTTGCGGCTTAGTGCATCCACGACTACATTAGCCTTGCCGGGGTGATAGTGCACTTCAAGGTCATAATCCTTGATTAATTCTAGCCATCTTCGTTGTCTCATATTCAGATCGGCTTGTGTGAAGATATACTTGAGACTCTTATGATCCGTGTAGATATTGCATTGTGTACCCATGAGATAGTGCCTCCATATTTTCAGAGCGTGAATGACAGCTACAAGCTCAAGATCGTGAGTGGGATAATTCTGCTCGTGGGGCCGAAGGGCTCGTGAGGCATATGCAATCACTCGATTCTCTTGCATAAGCACACATCCTAGACCAGTACCCGATGCGTCACAATACACATCAAACGACTTGGTATTATCGGGTTGAGCTAACACAGGTGCAGTAGTCAGATGCTCTCTGAGAGTGTGGAAAGCTTCTTCACATTCCTCATTCCATACAAACTTTACTTCCTTCTTCAATAGTTCCGTCATGGGCTTAGCAATTCGAGAGAAATCCGGGATGAAGCGACGGTAGTAACCGGCTAAGCCGAGAAAACTGCGAATCTGATGAACAGAGGTAGGGGGTTTCCAATCCATCACCTCTTGTACCTTGCTGGGGTCAACAGCTATGCCTTCGCTGGAGATCGTGTGACCTAGGAACTTTACAGTATCCAACCAGAATTTACACTTAGAAAACTTAGCATAGAGCTGATGGTCTCTGAGTCGCTGAAGAACAATGCGAAGGTGCTTGGCATTCTCTTCCTCATCCTTGGAATAGATAAGGATGTCGTCGATGAACACTACGACGAATTTGTCAAGCTCGAGCATGAATACCGAATTCATGAGATACATGAAGTAGGCAGGGGCATTTGTGAGTCCAAAGGACATGACCAAGAATTCATATAGCCCATATCGTGTGGAGAAAGCGGTCTTAGGAACATCGCACAGGCGAATCTTGATCTGATGGTATCCCGAACGAAGATCAATCTTTGAGAAGACTCTGGCTCCAGCTAATTGATCGAAGAGTACATCGATACGAGGAAGTGGGTATTTATTTTTAACAGTTACCGCATTGAGAGGTCGGTAATCCACACATAGTCTTAAACTGTCATCCTTTTTCTTTACAAAAAGGGCTGGACATCCCCAAGGTGACGCGCTAGGGCGAATGAAACCTTTGTCCAGTAGTTCTTGGAGTTGAATTTTTAGCTCTGCCAATTCTTTAGGGGGCATCCTATATGGTCTTTTGGATATAGGTGCAGTGCCTGGTTGTAGTTCAATGATGAACTCAATATCCCTATCTGGTGGCATTCCGGGTAAGTCGTCCGGAAAAACATCGGCATACTCGCATACCACTGGAATATTCTCTAGGTTGATCCCTTCCATCACGAAAGCACAAGAATTTGTGCACTCCCGTAACGGTAGGTAAAGGGTAGTGGCTCCGTGACTAGGTGAGTTTATCTCAACGGCTCGGGAAGAAAGGTCCAGTGTGACTCCATGCCTAGTCATCCAGTTCATTCCCAAAATAATATCCATGCCGTCAAGGGGTAAAAGTACGAGATCTGTTTTGATGACTTTACTTCCCAATTTTATCGGTACCAGCCTTATTATTTGATTGGAAGCAATTTTTCCCACCCGGTGTTGATATCATATACGACCCTTTGGTGTGACAAACATTCAAGCCTACTTTTGCACCAAACTTTGCACTAATGAAACTATGCGATGCACCAGAATCAAACAATACGACTGCGGGCTTGTTATGGATAGAGAATGTACCCGTCATCACTGGTGCTCCTTCAGGAAGTTCTGCAAGGGTGGTGAAGTTGATCCGTCCTTGTTTGACCTGGAGGGTCTGCTTCTTGCCTTTGTTCTCATTGTTCTGGTTAGAGTCCTGGCCCTGATTTGGCAGCCTGGGTTGAGGGCATTCTCGAGCGAAATGACCGGAACTCCCGCATTTGAAACAACGATTGGTGCTGCTCGGTCGAATAAACTGCTGAGTAGCGGGCCGGGGTCCAGTTTGTTGAGGCATAGGGGGTCGTACAACACCTTGTTGCGGGGGCCTAATAATCCAACGTCCTGGCTGAGGGGCCTTCGGTGGAGCTGTAGGCGCAGCATTTCGCACCAAGCGATACCTCGGTGGCTGAGCACCCGAGGGTCCAGCTAGCGCCTTTCTCTTCTTTTCAGCACGATGAGCCTCAATACAGTCCTCTTGAGTGATGGCCATGTTTACTAGCTCATTATATGTATCGGCTTTGACAAGATTCAGTTGTTCCTTGAGTTTAGTACTCAGACCTCTACGGAAACGATCACGCTTCTTGGCATCTGTGTCTGCGTGGTAGCCCGCGTATTGGCACAGGTTGTTGAAGGCCTGAGCATACTGAAGTACAGTGCGGTTACCCTGAGTGAGAGCTAAAAACTCATTTAGCTTTCTTTCTATGAGACCTTCGGGAATATGGTGTGCCCGGAACGCAGTCTTGAATTCATCCCAGGTGACAATGTGATCAGCGGGGAGCATAGCAAAATAGTGGTCCCACCACAGACGAGCGGTACCGTGAAGCTGTTGCGCGGCAAAACGAGCCTTGTTGGCTTCTGAGCATGGGGCCACAAGCAGTGTGAACTTGGATTCGATGGTGTGAATCCATGCGTCTGCGTCCAAGGGTTCCTCTGTCTTATGGAACAAGGGAGGCTGGGTCCCCAGAAAATCCGTATATCCTGCAGCTTGGGGGTGGTGGGCATTTTGCCCACCCCGCTGGTTGTGTTGCTGTCCTTGCACCAGCTGACGCAGCAGCTCGGTTTGAGCGGCCATTACTTCAACCAAGCTGGGTGGTGGCGGCGGCTGTGGTTGTGATCCACTTGCGCTAGCACCAAAACCATCCGGGTTACCACGGGTTGCTCCAACCATCTGAAAAGGCGAATGTTCTTCATTAGCAACGTGATCCATGTTGCTTCCATGACTCAAAAAAAATCTAACGCAGAATAGTAGACTTCCAAAAGATCCTGGATGGAATCACGGGCATAAAAACTATCTGCCATAAGAATTTTATAACTCCTGGTAGGTTCATCCAAAGTTCCTCATATTTTGGCAGTGGATAGGGAATTTAGAGATGTACCACTTTGGTATTCAGCCAAGATACTAAATCGATGGCTAGGATGGTCAAACGATTCACTCTTTGCTTCGCTGGTTGGCTGTTTTTCAGCAGAACGAGTTATAGTATCTGGCCTATAACTCAAACTAGCAAGATCCAATAGGGCTGAAATTTTGTGAGAACCTAGATCACAGAATTTAGGACAAGTTTGGTATTCAACACTTTGGCTGGATTAGGCTCTAAGATGGCTGTTCCCTTAAGGTATCACTTCTCTGTCTACCCAGAATTTTCAGTGAATAGAGGGCCAATATTTCGTGCACCAGGGAAAATCTACCCAGCCAAAATTTACCAAATTTTAACAGCAGCTACCTGGGTAAATTTAGAACAAGTTTTGTGTTGTACTCTTTTTCAGAAAACTGTAGGAAGGGGGGCCTAAAAATTAAAGGGGCAGAAGTGCTTATTCTGGACAGAAATCTGACATTCCAAGGTTTTTGTTGTTTCCCATTACCCATATGTCCAAAATTTTTCATATTTAGACAGGAGGTAGAACACAAAATTTGGAACAATTCCTTCAATATGAACTTTACCAGAAAAGGTCATTTTCTCTGATCAATAAATCTTTCTTTTCGGTCATGGCAGATTTGGGACAGATTCTCTAGATAGTCCTTATGCAAAATCACACTTAGATACGCAAGAACCTTACCACTCTCATACAACGCATTTTCAATTTCAGATATATAAGGTCATGATGCATGCACGTCCTATTCGTCCTCACAAAATAAAATAACTGCCAAATACTTTTGGTCTTACGAAGATAGTCTCGGTGGCATACCTGATACGCCTCTCACTATAATAGCTAGTAGAGGTTTTCTAATCGTTCTTTAACTTATCGTAATCGCGGTTAGTGTACCTGCAGAAGATTGACAAAGCATATATATTTTATGAACCTTTCATGCCAGCACTCATGAAAGAGTCCGTATTCATTACCGTTTACTTATAGAAACGATATCTGTACAATTTCCGCCGTACAGACGACGTTAACATACGCTATCGAGATAGCGTATTCACGGGGGTACCGTCATGAGACGGGGGTATGAACAGCGATCGCCATACCCTGCGCCAAACCTTCTACTCCCAATATGTTCAACTAACAGTTGGCATATTGGCAGCACCTCAAGTAAGCCACTGCTTGAGGGCAGCGTTCGGTTCGCATCACCGACAGGAAGGCCAAGCTCTCTCAGTTGGCTGAGGATCCTTACCTTCTTACCTTAGCGATGAGTGCGTCGTTACAGAATTTAAGGTCGGTTGTGCATGAAACTAAGTTTTGACAGAAAGTAATGTGCTGGAAGTCAGTTGATAATATATATAGAAGTTAGATGGCCACCTAGTAACTTTCCCATAATCCCTTAGGGCTTTACGAACTAGGCACCATCCTTAACGTACCAACGTATTTCGCAACACACCAATGCCAACACTATCGCCTGGGAGGAGTTCAGAACCAACTTCCGCAACCACCATATCCCAGCAGGACTAATGAAGCTCAAGCAGAAGGAATTTCTGTCCCTGAAGCAAGGCAGCATGACTGTCAGCGAGTACCGGGACAAATTCACTCAGTTGTCTCGTTACGCACCCCATGAGGTGGATAGTGACGCAAAGAGGCAGGAGCGCTTCTTGGAAGGTCTGATAGGGCCGCTCAACTATCAGCTGCACAGTCACACCTTTCCAAACTTCCAGACTCTGCTAGACAAAGCCATTGGTCTGGAGAGCAAGCGCAAGGAGCTTGGGGAACACAAGCGAAAACTTCAGTCCCAGGGACAATCCAGCAACAACACTCATCCCCGCCACAGCACACTCCAGGGATTTCAGTCGCGCTTTGGAGGACAAGGCGGAGGATATCCGCAGAGTCAACAGAATCAACGAACTCCACAGCAGCCTCAACGCTTCAACCAGCAGACTCAGCGCAACTCCAACCCGCAACCGTATCGTTCAGGCTATGCCACAGGTACACCAGTACGGATGAACAATCCAGTCACACCGGTCCAACCCAACGGCTGTTTCAAATGTGGAGAACCGGGGCATTATGCTAACAACTGCCCGAAGCGTAACATGCAGACTCCTCAGAATCAGAAGAACAGTGGGCAGAGGCAGACTCCTCAGCAGCAGCAGCCGCGCAACAGCAACCAGACACCACTGGGCAACAGAGGTCAACAGAACTACGTGCGCGGAAGGGTGAATCATGTGGCTGCAGAAACAGCTGAAGAGGCTCCCGATGTTGTGCTTGGTACGTTCCTTGTTAATTCTGAACCTGCATCAGTTTTATTTGACTCTAGAGCATCACATTCATTCATTACTGAGCAATTCGCCACAAGGCATAATTTACCAATGAACCCTATGAAACAAATACTTCTAGTAAGCTCCCCGGGCAAAGAATTGAAAGCTAGTCACTTATGCCCGAGGGTCACCATGAATATTATGGGGGTAGAATTCCTAGCCAACCTAATAGTCCTAAAGACTAGCGGCATTGATGTGATCCTCGGAATGGATTGGTTATCAGGATGTGATGGTGTCATTCCGTGTCGCAAGAGATCAGTGCTCTTAACCAGCCCTCATGGAGATAAAGTAGAGTTTGTGGCATCAGCTTCACCCAGTGGAGTTGGGACAGCGAACCTGTGGCAGAACCACCTGAATTAATCCGGCTCAAGTGTGTTAACCATCACCACTAAGGCAATCTTGGTTAACCTTACACTTCAAACGGAGTAATCCACTGGTCTGTCGGGTATAACCTCCCGATACAACCACGGTAGAGCGGATCGAATGCCATACATACAAACGCTCATGCGAAGATGAGCCCAGAGAATACCACATTCCAGCAAATATTACAACATTAGCATAAGTAAATATTACAGACCAAGTTTTGAGTTTAGAAACCAAGTACTTCAATGATCATACTGAGAAGTTCTTCAGAGTTCAAGTTGCAGCGGAAAATTAAAACAACGGAAGCTACTCGACGATACAGGATGTCTCGATGAAGCCCGTACGAGACATCACTCGGCATTATCTCCGTTGGACGGGGGCGTATCCCATTCCACCGACCAACCAGGGGGAAGAGTGCAGGGCCAAGTCAAGCTAGCAATCATATCTTCGAAGGTCTCACCTGAAAACGAGCCACAAGCAAGGCTGAGTATACTAATACTCAGCAAGACTTACCCGTGTAGTGGAATCTACTCCACCGACCCTAGACATGCAAGGCTTTTTGGCTCAGGGGTTTGTTTTGCCGAAAAGCATCTACAAGTGGGTCCTTACTTTCAACTTTTAGCTCAAGATTCTAGTTTCATTAACCATTCTAGATGAGCAGCTATCCAATAGCATTCATGGTGAAGCATTAATTTTCATCCAACCAGTTCATTCATCATCCTTGTTCCTCTTCTTACTCTGTGGGTAAAAATGGTTAAGCAGTCTCAATAGCCGTGAGAAACAGACGATTCGAATCGAATTTCTTAACCTTGCAAGGGAAACCTAAACACACGGCACGTGGTTACTCACAGAGTCACACGTGCAACTTTTCCCCTTTCTTTCCGGGTTGTGGATCGAGGCTACCCTCCGAGAGTACACGAGTCCCACGCCACGGTTCGCCGCCGGGTCATGACCACTCGTGCACTCGCCATATAGTGGGACCGAAGTTCAAAGAGTAGGTTGCTGTCCACTTGCCGGGCCAATCAGGTACTTAAGCTTACCGATTACCATATTCTCGGCATGTGGTTAGTACGTTCAAAGACTTAACCACCACTACCACACACTGCGGCCTTAGCATTTTTCACTAGATAGACGGGCCTCAATTGTAACCATCGTTCCATAGCCCGTCCGTGTCCTTATCATTGCAGCGTGTAGTAAACATTCAACTCCTATTTTCTCGCGAGTGACAGGAAATCACTCGGCTTTTACCGGAGTCCTATTAGCACAGCATTCTATCGATCCTTACGTCTAGTTTTCAAGCATGGGTTCCTAACATCATGCAACTAAGTTTTCATTCAACTCCTATAAACTTAATGCACAAGCAAAGAGTAATGAGTTGCATAATTTAGGAAAGAAAAGGGTTATGCTCCGGGGCTTGCCTTCTTGTGAACAGTTAGCTTGGGGCTCTTCCGAACTTGGGTTCGGGTCTTCGGCAACTTCAGTTAGATTCACTTGAGCTTCACGCTGCTCACTCTCGGACGCGGGCACCAACTCGTACGTCCCGTCGGAGAGAGTCGTCGATCCTATATGAATCCAGGAGCGTAAGTTGTGGTGATAGTTAACTGACATTATTTCCTTCACGATAAAGTTGCAGTTCATAGGGCATAAGTTTTGCTGTGAATTTACTTACTTTAACATTTCCTGGGCAATCGTTAATAGAGTTTATCTTAATCTATTTAACTTCATTAAAGAAGAAGGGGTTGTGTTATATTGAAAACTTAATTTCTTTTTAAACACAAACATGAGTTGAACACAATTACTAATCTAGTTAGCTTCTGGTAATAAAATTTTTATTGAAAGTACATTATGCAGAGATAAGGTCACTGTAAAAATTTCAGACATTTTTGTGTAGCATGTTAAATATGAAAAATGTAATACACAGCCACTGCTAGAATCTAGTTATTTTTATACAGAACAACCCATGCAAGTATTGATGCTAAAACTTTTACAGGGTGTTGCTATAACCATATTTGTGCTACTGTAAATTTTTCAGATTTTATTGTACATTATTTAGAGCATAATAAATGGGACAAGCTACACTCATGTTATTAAAGATTAGTTTCTACAGGATGTTATACAGGGTTTCTATGTATGAAACTTTTTGTACAGCTTGAGCTACTCTAATGTGTTTCATAGTAAAAAGATGAACATTTTATAAGCGCTTTACTAATTATTTTGAATTAGTGAAGTTTTCCTACCACAAATTCATATGAACAGGTTACATATAGTAAAAATGTTTCTAAATTTTTCTATGGCCTCTAGGTATTACTACAACAACACAGAAAAAGTTTCATGACATTAAACATCACAGAACAGCAGGAAAAATTAGTTCTATCACTTTATGGCATAAAACAAGGTTGGACAAAAGGTGTATCTGGAGATGGCTTTTGGTCCTGATATTTCTACACAGTCCTAAACATCAAGCAACTAACTCACTGCCCAAAATTTAGGGTCAGCAATGATCTACAACAGTGGGTACAAAAGAAGTCCATTAAAACTTCCATTTAATGTAGAGCAAAATATATTGAGAATCTGAGAAACTGTATTTAACAAAAGTTGTAGAGTTGCTTCTAAGGATTCCATAACAGCTGATTTTGCATTTTTTTGAATTTTCAACGATTTTATACGAATTTTAAAAGTTCACTGATTTGGTTAAAACTTTCTTTACAGAGGGGTCCCTGAAAACTAGCAGAAAACCCCCTAGGAAGATTTGGGCGTTTGCAATGTGGTCCCTGGTCGCGATTCACGGCGGGGGAACATCTGTCCGGCCGAATTCCGGCGAGCTGGGTCGCCGGCGGCGAGGGCAAGGTGGGGGAGCACGGAGAGGGAACCAGGGCGCACCTATTGGTGGTCTTGGAGTGGCTCGGGGTGGCTGGTGGCGGGCTGGCCGCGGAGAGCAGGGGCGGCGGAGGTGGGGCGGCGCGGACGGCGGCGCTCCGGCGATGAGGGCGGCGGGGCTCGGGCTGGGAAGCTTCAGCGCAATGAGGAGGACCCGTTTCAGCGCTGGTCTCGGGCGGAGGTGGGCCGGAGCAAGGGGTTCCACGGCGGTGGCGTGGGGCGGCGCTCGGCTCTGCTCTACTCTGGCGGGGAAGAAGAAAGGAGGGGAGGGAGGGGCGCTGCGCCGGGCTTTATAGCCGGTGGAGCTCATGGGGGCGGGCTTGGCACGGCCAGAACGCGGGGTGGAGGGGGGCGGCGAGGCTGGGCGCCATTGGTGCGGGGCGGCGGTGACCAGAGGCGCTGTGTCGCGTGCGAACTGCGCGGGCAGGCGACTGGGCGAGCGAGATAGCGGCGTGGGCGAGGGAGATGGTGCGCGGTGCGATTGGGCGGGCTGGGGCGGCACGATGGGGCACGCCGTTGGGTGGCGGGGCGGCGGCCAGCGACTGGGCGGCGGTGCGGTCGGGGCGCTCGGATTGGGCAGGGGCAAGGCGTGCGGGAGGGAGAAGGAGGCGCGGCCGCGGTTGGGCGAGCGGGGGCGGTGCAGCAGGGCGTCGGGGGTTGGCTCGGCGCCTGGTGCCGCGCAGGCGTCGAGGGCCAGGTGGCCGGCGGCGGTCGGGCGAGCTGGGCGGTGCAGCAGAGGAGGGAGAGGTGAGGGAGGGACCTAAGTGCAAAAATTCAAAAATTTCCAGGGGGCTGGTCGCAAACAGGACATTTTCTCCACTTTCTAATTTGAATTTCAAAATCTTTTGAACATGAAAGTTGTTCAGAATAAAAAGTTCTACAAGTTTCGTTTCAGGCCAAAGTTCATTTGAGCTTTAGTTCCAAAGTTATTTTAAAAACTTAAAGAAAACTCTATTCGGAGGGCGCGTCATTTTATTTTAAAATTTCATGTTCTTCCCTAGGCTTCAACTAAACTTTTATTGGTCATGCTAATACTGGTGTGCTCATTTAATTTCATAGCCATATTTGCTTTGATGTGAAAGTTATCCAATTTGTTTCACTAAAGTACATGCATTTATGCACATACAAACTTTTAAAGGTAAAAGCAAAACCAAACTTAATCCATTCCTTTTATTTTCTTGGTTAGCGATGCATTTTATTACGCCAGTAAGACTTGTTTAACAATTAAAACACCTGAGGTGTTACAGAACCAAATGAAGGGAATCCCTCTATAAGATATCAGAGTTGTCAGTGAGTACCCCGACGTCTTTCTGGAGGATTTACCAGGTATGCCACCTATTCGTGACATTGAGTTCAGTATTGATCTTTTACCTGGTACTGCACCTATCTCTAAAAGACCCCATAGAATGGATGTTAAGGATCTAAGTAAACTAAAGAAACAACTAGAAGAAATGTTAGCTAAAGGATTTATCCGTCCTAGCTCGTCACCGTGGGGAGCACCCGTGATCTTTGTCGATAAGAAGGATGGCAGCAGAAGGATGTGTGTAGACTACAGGTCGCTGAATGATGTGACGATCAAGAATAAGTATCCACTGCCCAGAATTGAAGATTTGTTTGATCAGATGAGAGATGCCAAGGTTTTCTCCAAGATTGATTTGAGATCAGGCTATCATCAGTTAAGGATCCGACCAGAAGATATACCCAAGATAGCCTTCGCTACCAGATATGGTCTGTACGAGTTCACTGTGATGTCGTTTGGATTGACCAACGCTCCAGCATACTTCATGTACCTCATGAACAAGGTTTTCATGGAATATCTTGACAAGTTTGTGGTTGTGTTCATTGATGACATCTTGGTGTATTCACAGAACGAGGAAGAACATGAAGAGCAGTTGAGGATAGTGTTACAGAAACTCCGAGAGAATCAGTTATATGCCAAGCTGAGCAAATGTGATTTTTGGTTGAGAAAAGTTTCTTTCCTTGGACATGTTATCACAGATGGAGGAATTGCAGTAGACCCAAGTAACGTTCAGGATGTTCTGAATTGGAGTCCACCAAAGTCTGTGCCTGAAATCAGAAGTTTCCTCGGACTTGCAGGTTACTACCGCCAATTTATTGAGGGGTTCTCAAAGATTGTGAAACCCATGACTTCTTTGTTGGACAAAGGGAAAGAATTTAAGTGGGATGTTGCATGCCAGAAGTGTTTTGAAGAGCTGAAAACAAGATTGACCACTGCTCCTGTGTTGATAATGCCGGATATCCACAAAGGGTTTGATGTGTATTGCAATGCTTCACGGATGGGTCTTGGATGTGTGTTAATGCAAGAAGGCAAAGTTGTGGCCTATGCTTCAAGACAGTTGAGAAAGCATGAGCAGAACTATCCTACCCATGACTTGGAATTGGCTGCCGTCGTGCACGCATTGAGGATTTGGAGGCACTACATGATCGGAAACAAGCGTCAGATCTTCGCGGACCATAAGAGTCTGAAGTACATCTTCACGCAACAGGATCATAACCTAAGACAGCGTAGATGGCTAGAATTAATCAAAGACTATGATTTGGATATTCAGTATCATCCTGGCAAGGAAAATGTTGTGGCAAACGCCCTAAGCCAGAAAGGACAAGCTAATATGATGATTGCTCGATTGATGCCTCAGGAATTATGTTGGGAGATGGCACGTTTGAACTTGGGAACTGCCACACAAGCGGAAGCCATGACTATGGAGATGGAACCTACATTAGAACAAGAGATCAGAAAAGGACAGTTGACAGATGCTAAGATCAAAGAGATCAAGATTCAAATTGGTTTAGGCAAGACTACGGATTTCACCGAAGATGAACAAGGAACTGTTTGGTTCCGAAAGAGGATCTGTGTACCTGATATTGATCACCTTCGTGAACTCATTTTGAAGGAGGCACATGGTTTCGCTTATTCCATTCATCCTGGAAGTACCAAGATGTATCAAGACTTGAAAGAAAGGTATTGGTGGTATGGTTCGAAAAGAGACGTAGCAACTCACGTGACTTTGTGTCATGTGTGCCAGAGAGTGAAAGCAGAACACCAGAGACCAGCAGGTTTACTCCAGCCATTGAAGGTACCTGAATGGAAATGGGAAGAGATTGGTATGGATTTCATTGTAGGGTTACCCCGTACTCGTGATGGTTACGACTCGATATGGGTTATTGTGGACAGATTGACAAAAGTCGCACATTTCATCCTGGTCAAAACAACCTACACTGGAGCCAAGTTAGCAGAACTGTACATGACATGAATTCTGTGTTTGCATGGAGTTCCAAAGAAGATGGTGTCTGATCGAGGTACTCAGTTCACGTTGCGTTTCTGGCAGAAATTACATGAATCCATCGATACAAAGCTCAATTTCAGTTCCGCATATCATCCACAAACAGACGGTCAGACTGAGCGAACAAATCAAGTATTAGAGGATATGTTGAGAGCATGTGCCCTAAAGCATGGAGGTAGTTGGGATAAAAGCTTGCCATATGCAGAATTCTCCTACAATAACAGTTATCAGGCAAGTCTCAAGATGGCCCCATTTGAAGCATTATATGGGAGAAAATGCAGGACACCATTGTATTGGAATCAGATAGGAGAAAGTCAGGTTTTTGGACCAGAGATTCTTCAAGAAGCGGATAGACAAGTCCAGATAATCCTGGATAATCTCAAGACTGCTCAGTCACGACAGAAAAGTTATGCTGACACACGAAGAAGGGAATTGACATTTGAAGTTGGAGATTTTGTGTATTTGAAGGTATCACCCATCAGGGGTTTACGTAGATTCAAAGTGAAAGGAAAGTTGTCACCGCGTTATATTGGTCCTTTTCAGATCCTGGAAAGGAAAGGTGAAGTGGCATATCAATTGGAGTTACCAACACGATTGTCAGATGTCCATGACGTGTTTCATGTATCACAGTTAAAAAAATGTTTGAGAGAGTGCCTGAGGAGCAGTTACCGCTGCAGGAACTTAATGTACAAGAAGATTTGACTTATGCAGAGCATCCGGTTAGAATCTTGGAAACATCTCAGAGAGTTACTCGGAACAAGGTGATCAAAATGTGCAAAGTACAGTGGAGTCACCACTTAGAGGATGAGGCTACTTGGGAAAGAGAAGATGAACTGATTGCAGAATTCCCTCAGTTGTTCCCTAATCCTTCCAAATCTCGAGGACGAGATTGTCTTTAAGGGGGGTAGGTTTTGTAAAGGCTTCGTAGTGTACCCTCGCCACTCACCTCGGAAGTGTTTAAGGGGCTTGCAAACCTGGGCGATTCAGGGGAACACGATTTGTGGGTAAAGTGTACAACCTCTGCAGAGTGTAAAACTGTTATAACAGCCGTACTCACGGCTAAGAGTGGCTTGGACCCTCACATGATAATGAAACTTGAAGATTAATTAAATTTTGGTTTGTGGTTTATGTTTATGTTGCTGGTACCTTTATGTTTTTGCTAAAGTGGGATGGTATAAACTTAAACCTAGTTAATAGGTGCTTGCTAATAAATACTTAACCAACTAAAAGTGCCCGCTGCTGCAAACCTTAGCCTGTCCTTGATGGCCTTGCATATTCACCCCACTTGCTGAGTACCAACCATAAGAGTACTCACCCTTGCCCAACTGCTGTTCAAAAGAGAACTTTGAGGAGGAGAACTTCGACGACTTCGAGGAGTTCTAGGCTTTGCGTTCACCAGTCATCGCCTGTGGAAGACAGAGTTGTTGCAGACTTCGTATAGGGTATATCGTTTAAAGACCTTTGTGTCTCTTTTATTCGGAGTGTAATATGGTTAAATACTTTATGTAGTTACTTTTTGAGCATTGCCTTTGATATATTACACTTTTCCGTCTATCATGAGTGTGTGAACATGATCCTGGCACACACATGAGATGCATCTGGTTCTTTCTAGAATCGGGTGTGACATTATCCATGGCCCAAAACAACGTGGCAACGACATTGACATGTACCTAAGACCATTGGTTGATGAACTTTTACTGTTGTCGAAGAAAGGAGGTGTACGTGTGTGGGATGAGGACAAACATGAGACTTTCAATCTCCAAGCATTGCTTTTCGTAACCATCAATGATTGGCCTACACTTAGCAACCTGTTGGGACAGTCGAACAAGGGATACCAGGCCTGCACCCACTGTCTTGATGAAATCGACAGCTTTTATTTGAAAAATTGTCGGAAGGTTGTGTATATGGGCCATGGTCGATTTCTTCCCCTCAATCACCCCTTAAGAGCAAAAGGGAAACATTTTAAAGGGGAACCAGAAACTCGCGGTAAGCCTATATTCCATGACGGAAAGTGTATTTTCTCGATGATAAAGGATGTGCATGTAGTGTTTAGAAAGGGCCGTGGCAGCCAACAAATTCCAAATGACGAAAATGGATATGCACCAATGTGGAAGAAGAAGTCTATATTGTGGGAGCTACCTTATTGGGAAGTCTTGGAGGTCTGCAACGCAATTGACGTGATGCACCTGACGAAGAATCTTTGTGTGAACCTGCTAGGTTTCCTAGGTACGTATGGGAAGGCAAAAGATACGATGGAAGCAAGACGTGACCTGAAAGAAATGAAACAACGAGAAGACCTACATCCTGAAAAGAGAGACAATGGACAACACTACTTGCATCCTGCTAGCTACACTCTCAGCAAAGAGGAGAAGGAAAGCATGTTCGATTACTTGAATAGTATGAAGGTCCCGTTAGGTTATTCCTCGAATATATAGGGAAGAATAAATATGAAAGAGAAGAAATTCACAAACCTCAAATCCCATGACTGCCACGTCCTGATCACACAATTGCTTCCGGTTGCACTTAGGGGTATTCTACCAAGAATGTAAGATTGGCAATTGTGAAGATATGTGCCTTCCTCAATGAAATTTCGCAGAAGGCAATCGATCCAAATAAGCTCATAAAGCTACAGAATGACGTGGTCCAATGTCTTGTCAGCTTTGAGATGGTGTTTCCACCTTCGTTCTTTAATATTATGACACATCTCCTCATTCACATTGTAAAAGAGATAAACATTCTGGACCCTGTATTCTTACACAATATGTTCCCTTTCGAGAGGTTCATGGCAGTCCTAAAGAAGTACATTCACAATCGTTCTCGCCCAGAAGGATGCATCGCTAAGGGCTACGGAACAGAAGATGTCATTGTGTTTTCTGTATGATCTTAGTCCGATCTGGGTCCCCATGTCACACCATGAGGGGAGCCTGAAGGGAAAGGGCACACTAGGGAAGAAATGTAATATGAACATCCATGACAATGAAATCCGCAAAGCAAACTTCACGGTTCTACAGAATTCATCCCTAGTGGCTCAATAATGGAGGAGCACATGAATATTGTACGGTCTGAAAACCCGGGCAAGTTTGAGGCCTGGATCACACGTCATCACATAGATATCTTTGTTGTTTGGCTCAGACGAAAATTCATGGGTGACAGCACGATTGATGAACAACTTCAATGGTTGGCTAGGGGACCATCGATCACAATCATGCAATACCAAGGTTACGAGATAAATGGGTATACATTTTACACCAAATCCCAAGATGAAAAGAGCACGAACCAAAATAGTGGTGTGCGTATAGATGCAATAGGCAATGATGGAAAAAAAGAACAGCTACTATGGTGTCATAGAGGAGATAAGGGAACTAGACTATGGATCTTTGAAGATTCCTTTGTTTCGCTGCCAATGGGTGAATCGAGCTGGAGGAGCTGTGACGACCGACTGGCATGGGATGACAATAGTGGACTCCAAAAAGATTGGATATAAAGACGAACCATTCGTCCTGGCCAAAGATGTGACACAGGTGTTTTATGTGAAGGACATGTCAAGCTAATCCTAGAATGATGAGCCAAAACACCACATAGTTCTTCTAGAATAAAGGAAAATCATTGGAGTTGAGGATATTTCGGACAAGTCAGAAGACTTTGATCAGTTTGATGACCTTCCTCCATTCTCAGTCAATATTGACCCCAGCATCCTGTCATCCAAAGAGGACGCTCCTTACTTACGTTGTGGTATCAATGTTCGTTAAAAGGAAGATTATCAATGTTCCATTAAATAATGATGAGTAGTTATGTGTAACCATTATGTTCTATTTGGTGATTTATGTAATGTATGTTGTGGTATCTCTCGAATAACGATACTATTGGACAATTTGGACTCAGTATGTTGAATTAACTGCATAGAACTATATTTCATTCGACCAAGTGATGTAAAATACAATACTATAATTTTGCATGGTCAAAATATTATATATTTGCATTTTTTGCCTATATTTAATTTATTACACAAAAAAAATACACTTATAAAAGACAATTTGTACTCAATATGTTGAATAAATTGCATAGAACTACATTTCATGTGAACAAGAGATGTAAATTGTACAATACTATAATTTTGCATGCTCAAAATATTATATCTTTGCATTTTTTGCCTATATTTAATTTATTACATACAACAAAATATTTAAAACACTTATAAAAGACAATTTGAACTCAATATGTTGAATAAACTGCAAAAAACTATATTTAATGTGACAAAGTGATGTAAAGTGTACAATACTAAATTTTTCATGCTCAAAATATTATATATTTGCATTTTTTGTGCCTTTAGTTAATTTATTACGCATAAAAAACATCTACAACACCTATAAAAGAAAATATGATAGAAATAGGAATTTGGCTGGTTAGTACCGGGCCGATGCTTTGCCCGGTACTAAACTGCCTCCACCAAAAGTTCACGCCAGTGGAGGCAGTTTAGTACCGGGCAAAGACAGGACCCGGTACTAAATTGCACCGTTTAGTACGGGGCAAAGCCTAGGCCCGGCACTAAACGAGCCATCCTATATAGGCTCCAGGACTTGGCGGTTCTCGATCTCCCTCTCGTCCTCGTCCCTCGCTCGTCGCCGGCCGTCGGCCTCCCGCCCGCCGTGCCTCCATGGCGTCGTCGATCTCTCCGGCTCTTGCCCGCCGCGCCGTCGCTCCGCCTCCACGCCGTTCGGTGCACCATCCTCGACAGCCACGCGCACGTCGCCGATCCCATCACCGCGCCCCGCCGCCGACCCATCCCGGCACCGCAGCGCCGACCCAACCTCCCCGGCCTCCCCAACCGGGCCATCGGGCCACCGCGCCGCGTCGACCCTTCGCCTCAATCCCCGCAGGCCGCCGCACCTCGACGACCTCCTCATTGGCCGCAACGCCGTCCACTCCTCACCGGCCGCCCCGCCCATCGCCGGGCTCGCCACGGGCACTGGCACGCCCTGGCCGCCTGCCCAACCCCCGCGCACCAGCCCCGCCGAGGTTGACGTAAGCCTCAGCGCTGACGTCAGCACTAAGTGCTAACATTAGTTTTTTTATTTTTTTAAGTATGGTAGGAAATTGTAGAAAAATAATAAAAAATTGTACAAAAATTATGGAAAATTGTAGAATGTAGAAAATTGTAGGAAAATAATAGAAAATTGTAGAAAAATGTAGAAAATTTTGTAGACAACTTAGAAAAATATGATTTGATTGTGGACAACTTCATGTATTTATTGTAGAAAAATTTGTAGACAACTTCATGTATTTATTGTAGAAAATTGAAGAAAATTGTTTAAATAGGTAGAAAATGGTAGAAAATTTGTAAGTACGGTAGAGAATGGTAGAAAATTGTTTAAATAGGTAAAAAATGGTAGAAAATTTGTAAGTACGGTAGAGAATGGTAGAAAATTGTAGAATATTTGTATGTATGGTAGAAAATGGTAGAAAATTTGTAAGTATGGTAGAAAATTGTATATATAGGATTTGAATAATTTTATTATTGTTATTATATTCTCAGTGTGAAATATATTTTCTTCGCACAAGAATCAAAATGAGACCCGGTGATGATGACGACGAGTTCCTTCACAACATAATTCGTGAAGGTACCCAGCACCCACCGTCCCTCGAAGATGATGCACCCAAGGATGATGGCAGCCAATATATAAACGATACTGGCGATGGCGATGCTGAGCAGCTAGAAATTGCTCACGAAGTGGTTGAAGACGAGGTATATGGACTTCGTGCATATGTAAACTAACATTATATATATATAGGAAAAATCTATTCTACACGCGCTTGTAGCTGCTCCCACATGTGTATCTCATGATGTAGGACGTATCTAACCCAATGAAAGGTATGTACGAGGTGTACGTGATCATACTAGACCATCTGTGATGGTGTGTGTGTGTCTATATATGTATATATATACACAACGTGTATTAATAGATTTTTTTCCAGGCATCTGGATCGAGGAAGCCAAAACGGAAATGAGGCTCCAAGAGAAAGATGGAGGGCCGTACCAGCATCACCGAAGTGCACCCAGACGGCGAACCAAAGGCTCCCAAGGGTGTTGATATGACAGTGGTTAATCAATATGGATATTATATTAGGGAAAACATCCCCATTAGCTACAAGCTATGGAAGAAAAGTAAAGCTACTGATAATAATGCAAATGTCGTCCCCGACATAGAGAAGGAAATGTTATGGAGAGATGTGAAGATGCACTTCAATTTTCCAGATGACAAAGAGGAGTCTTCAAGAATTGGGTCATGAAGATGATGGCTATTGCTTTCCAGACGTTCAAGAAAAACTTGAACAAAGACTACGTCAAAAAGGGCCTCACACCAAACTTTGAGGAAAACTTCAAGAAGCAACGTCCTTTTTGGGATGCATTCGTGTAGTACAAGTTGTCCGTGGATAGCGAGGAGCGAACAAGACGGAACAAAGACAATGCGAGCAAGAAGAAACACTTCCATCATCTTGGGAAAGGAGGTTATTCGTCGGCAATTCCAAAATGGCAGAAGATGGAAGATGACCTGATTGCAAGAGGAATCATACCGGCAACTTTCAACTAGCCATTGCGAGCAAAGTATTTCTTCTATGCTCATGGAGGCAAACTAAGCATGGCGGATGGATCGTTCGTGATTACCGATTGAATAAGAGAAGCAGCTGACAGACTTGATACGGCACTAAAGGTCATTGCCGAAGGCACTTTGAAGCCTGACAGAGAGAAAGACAAGCTGACATACGCTCTTGGGACACCAGAACACACAGGACGTGTCCGAGGCATGGACGTAGTTCCATGGAAGCATGACTTCAGTGCAGATATCGAGACTTATCGAAGCCGATGTAGAAGGAAGGCTGAATAGGAAGAGAAGATGCGTGCCCTTGAAGAACAAGTAGCTTCGATTGAAGGTGCAATGGCAGCTAGCCAACGACAACAAGAAGCTCCATCTGTTCCTAATATGGAGAGCAGCCCCGGCTCTCAATGTCGTAGCAGTGTCGCTTTCACGGAGCACCCAGCCGGAGATCGAACCGAAATGGTTGCGGACAACCAACAACGTTACCCCGTGGACGACATCACCGTGAGGACCCCCTGCGAGCTTCTTTATCAGCAAAGAAAAAGATCAAAGTAGTGGCTCATGGTATTGTTGAAGTACCTGTCTAAGGTGGGACAATTCATGGCGCGCCGATTCCTGAACGTTATGCTAGAGTCATGGTTGACCAAGTCGAGAAAGGATGGGAAGGCCTCGACCTTGAGATCCCTAGAGGCGATGGAGCAGAGGAACTACAACATGCCCTCCACACTTGGATCTGTTGGAACAAGCGATACATAAGATTTCCGCAAGGAACCACAGATTCCGCAGCATCGTCTCAGAACGCAAGGCCAAGATCGCCAACACCACCAAATAGCATGGGTCCGCCGTCACCACCCGCACAAAGGGGCCCCAGTATGGATCTGCCATCACCATCTCCACAAAGGGATCCTAGCATGGATCCGTCGTCACCAGCCGCTCAAAGGGACCCCAACATAAGTCCGCTGCCTCCTAAGGTGAAGAAGAACGCAAAGGCTTGGGTCCCGCCACCGCCACCTCCTAAGGTGAAGAAGAACCCAGCTAAGAAGAAAGAGAAGCCTCCACCTCCGAAGTTAGCATACGAAATGACTAATGAGGAATTGCATGCGCACGTGAGAAAGGAGGTTACCGATCACTTCACGCCAAAGAAGCCTGAGCCGAAGCAACCAGTGGATCCAGTCGGGCATAAGTTCTTCGTAGCCATGTGCCAACCAAGGGAGAAAGAAACACTGTCAGACTACGACTGCTCAATCACAAAGTCTTATTAGAAGAATGGTAATCGTCGGTACAAAAACATTCCCCAGCTCGGAGAACAACCCCAACAATCGATACCATCACTCCAAGTGCTTTCAAAAGAGGATGAAGCTACGGCCGACTTTGTGGTGGAAATGGAACTCACAAAATCTCAACTCCGAGGGGAGGATCCAATCCCGATTCACCCAGGGGCAGGAAGAAAACCATTTGTATGCAGGAAACCTCTTATGTGGCCAGAGGTGCTGAATATGCTACCAACAAGAATGCGTGAGTTGCATAAATGATACTTGAAGGCCTCTGCACATGGAGATGTAATGTTCGCAGCTAAGGTCAAACATAGCCATTTATATCGGGGGCTAGCTGACGTATGGATCGAGTTTGAGAGTCTGGTTTCTATACCATCAAGACGCCCTAGACAAGTCCCTTGTCAGTGCATTTATTATGTAAGTGTTTCCTCTCATTTCTATATTCTAGCTCTACTACTTCTGTGCTTTCTCATCCCCTCTTTTGTTTTGTATCATGTAGGATGAAGGTGCTAGAATGCCGAAGAAAGGGGTACTATAACATCGGCTTTATGGACCCGGATGTTATAAACGTGAATAATGTATTCAAATGGCCAAATCGGACCAAGAGCAATATATTCATGGCCTTGGATTTGCAACATACTTGTACAATCATTCTGTTGCCGTACAACTTAAAGCAAGTCCTTCAAATCTTTTTTCCATCCGTTCAATTTGATAATAAGTATATCTAACATTTCTAACATTTCATCTGTGTATCAACAGCTTTCACTGGATCTTGCTCTCTATCGAGATTGATCGATCCCGAATTGTGGTGTTCGACCCTAAGAAAAAACCGGTAGAAGAATATAAAAGCCTCATAGACATCCTCCAAAAAGCATGGGCTCGCTTCTTAAAAAAGCACATAGGAGTCACAGACAACCCGGGTGCGCTTTATATTAAAACGGACTTTCCGGTATTAATACAATTCGCACATTTAGTTCCATTTCTTTAAACACCATTAATATTTTATAATCAATGTGTATATATATATATATTGAGACAGGCGGAAGGAAATAACTTATGTGGCCACTACGTATGTGAGTTCATCCACATATTTTGCGGTCCAAGCAGAATGACGCAACAAGGATGTACATAAAAAATTAATAACAATTTCTTTCATTTTGTTCTGTACATGTATTGATTTAAAATAATGATGATTGCACGTGACAGATTTGGCGAATGAAAGAAGACCTCATCGAACCGAAAAGAGTTAGAGCAATTCAAGAAACACTCCGTGGATTCCTGCTAGATGAGGTCATAGATCCTAAAGGAGAATTTTATGCCGATCATAGGATAGCGTGGATCAACTTGACCAAAACAGGGACGAGGACGACGATGAAGAGTAGTAATATTTAAAGTACTTGTAAGGAAACAACTTATGTGGCTATTTGTAATATTAAAATGCACATAAATTGTATATATAATATATATCTTTACTACGCTACATACGAATACAAATACGGATACGAATACAAATTCGAATTAACCTAAAAAGGAAAAAAAGAAACATAAGCAAATAAATAAAATAACAAAGAATTTAGTACTGGCTAAACTGGCGTCCCAACCACCCTGCGTAGCGAGGAGTTTAGTACCGGCTAGTATTACCAGCCGATACTAAATGCGTTATTTAGTACCGGGCATTGCGCCCAGTGTTAGGCTAAACGGTAAATGCTAAACAGTCGGTCACCTACCGTTTAGCTATTTATTCGGACTAAACGGCCATTTAAACGGGTTAAACGGTCATTAAACGGGATAAACGACTGATTAAATGGACACAGCTAGTCACTGTGTAGCGTGTATACGGCGTGTACACGGGCTAAATAGCCGTGTAGGTGAACAGTGATTGCGCCCGGTCCTTACATACCAATTTAGTGCCGTCGGGATGTTCCGGACGGGGCGCTGGTACTGGGTTCTTGTCCGGTACTAATGGTAATGCTAATGCTAAGGATTCTAGCAGTCGTGCTGTACCCGTCGCTGGGCGTGGGCCACCTCACCCCCGTGGTGGAGCTCGGCAAGGCCCTCCTGCGCCACGGCCTCGCCGCGCTCATCACCGTCGTCGACCCACCCGACGCCGACGCCGTGTCAGTAGCCGCGGTCGTGCGCCTCGCCACCGCCAACCCGGGCATCGCGTTCCGCCTCCTGCCGGCGCCGGCCAGCCCCGACGTCGGGGCGCACCCGGTGAGGCGCAGCCTCGACACGCTCCGGCTCGCCAACCCCGCGCTCCAGGACCTCCTCCGCTCGCTGCGCGCCGGCCCTAGCAGCGTCGACGCCCTGCTGCTCGACATGTTCTGCGTCGACGCGCCCGACGTCGCGGCCGAGCTCGGCGTCCCCGCCTACTTCTTCTTCCTCTCCGCGGCCAGCGACCTCGCCGTGTTCCTCAACCTGCCCTACTTCTACCCCACCATGCCGTCGTTCAGGGAGATGGACAGGGACGCGCCCGTGCGCTGCTGCCCCGGCATGCTGCCGATCCGCGCGGCGGACATGCTGCAGACGGTGCAGGACAAGGAGAGCGAAGCGACCAAGGTCCGGCTCTACCAGTTCGGCGTGCTGGTCAACACCTTCGATTGGCTGGAGCCCACGGCCCTGAAGGCCCTCCACGACGGCGTCTGCGTGCCCGGCAGACCGACGCCGAGAGTCTACTGCATCGGGCCTCTGGTCAACGGCGGCAGCAGGGGAGACAGTGGCGGCGAGAGGCACGAGTGCCTGGCGTGGCTGGACGCGCAGCCCAAGCGGAGAGTCGTGTTCCTCTGCTTCGGCAGCATGGGCGCCTTCTCGGCCGCGCAGCTGCAGGAGATCGCCCGCGGGTTAGAGAGCTCCGGCCACCGGTTCCTGTGGGCGGTGAGGAGCCCGTGGGAAGAACAGAGCCAGTTCCCCGAGCCGGACTTGGAGCGGCTGCTTCCGGCGGGTTTCATGGAGAGGGCGAGTGGCAGGGGCATGGTGGTGAAGAACTGGGCGCCACAGTCTGAGGTGGTGGAGCACGAGGCGATCGCCGCGTTCGTGACGCACAGCGGGTGGAACTCCACGCTGGAGGCAATCATGGCTGGGTTGCCGATGATATGCTGGCCGCTGTACGCGAAGCAGAGTATGAACAAGGTGTTTCTGGTGGAGGAGATGGAGATCGCGGTCGAGATGGAAGGGTACGGGGAGTTGGTCAAGGCGGAGGAGGTGGAGGCGAAGGTGAGGCTGGTGATGGACACTGAGGAAGGGAAGATGCTGAGGGAGCGGCTCGCGGTCACCAAGGAGAAGGCCTTGGAGGCTATCAAGGAAGGTGGGTCTTCTGAGGAGGCATTCGCAAAGTTTATCAGAGATTTGGGGCAGACTAGCAGCTCTTGAAATGGTTACTGATGGGTGGTATGACAGGTGAACAACGAAATTGACAGTATCATGGAAGCCATCACTCGAGGATTCAGATTTCAAAACTGTGTCATCAACATACATAAATGTAAAATAAGATTTTATTTCCATTTGTACCTTGCAATCATGTCAGTAGAATTTGATCAGTCAGTTGGGGCAAGTCATCAAGTGGCAATGTGCTGCTATATTGAAAGCTGACTTCCAATACTGAATTTTCAAGAATGTCCAGTATAGCATATTGTGAGGAGAGGGTGCATGTTGTCTCACAACTTCGTATCACCCATTAATCTGATCGATAACTGTGTCTCCTTACATTTGTCTCATCGATTCACTGAATATTGTGTCCAGTATAGCATATTGTCAGGAGAGGCTGCATGTTGTCTCACAACTTCATATCATCGATTAACCTGATCGACAATTGTGTCTCCTTACATTTGTCGACTCTCGATTGCAACATAATCTTTGAATTATCCATTTATGATTGATCATCTCCCACAAAAAACTCTCCTATCTTCTTCTACAGACAGCAGAAGAAGAAGCAGATCATTTCCTTGTTCCATAGAGCTTAACAGCAAGCAACTATCCTTGTTCCCCCAACACCGCACACAAAACGCTTTCACTTCCAATACCACCCAACCAGCAGGGCCCCGAGGACGGCGGTGGCGCCGAGGAGCAGAGCGCCGGTCCCGGCAGACGCAGCCGTGCTTCTCGGACATGACGACGAGGAGGAGGCGCTCGCCCTTCTGGCAGCTGCCTGGGGCGCCGCCGACGAAGTAGTACGGGCCGGAGCGGGGGAGTGGCACCGTGGCGGCGCCGCCGCCGGCGGTGGCCTTGTGGGTGGCGAGCGGGGCCGCCGTACTGCTGCGGTTGTAGTCGTCGCGGGTCACCTCCAGCACCGAGTCGTCCGCCGCGCCGCCGAGCTTGAACACTGCGCGGCCGCGAAGAAAAGGAGGTCAAGAAATTAAACACGGTTGAAATGGCAGCAGCAAATCTCTGCGATTCTTGGACCCACAGATTCGCTACGCTAGAAAACGTCGACGGCGAGGGATCCTTTACCCAGGTTGTCGCCGACGTGGAAGCGGTTGATCGAGGCCCACTTGGTGAGCGCGTCGGGCTACGCCTGCGCCTTCCAGGCGTCGTCGGCGCCGTCGACGACGAAGTCCCTGGCCTCGGCGGCGGCCGCCACGGCGAGGACCACCGAAGCGCAGAGGAGGAGCGCCGCCCTTGACGCCATTGCACTATTGCAGGAGAAGAGCAAGAAGGGGCGATGTTGCGGGAGAGAGCTCCAGGCAGAGGAGAAGCAGAAGGCGTGATCTGTGCCCCTGGAGGCGGGGTCGGTGCGTTTAAGTAGGCTGAGGACGAGACCGGGATCAAAGTGGCCGTTGGGCTCGAACGTTCGGGAGGTGGGGGGTGGCGGCGTTATTGCTTTGCTCTGACTGGCGTCTGGCCTGTCTGGTAACGGCGATTGGCTCTGCTGGGTGGCGATGGCAGCAGCAATGGCTGGGCGGGGACGCCGGGGAGGACGACACGATCATCTTCTGTTTTGGACTTTACCGTTGGCTTTGTCGTCTTTTCAGGAGAAGAACTGAAGAAGAAAGCTCCAACGATCAGCCGGTCAGGCACCTGAGCCAGAAGCGTGGGTCCCACTGTTAACGGCCGTGAGATGTTTATTTTATTTGATTTTGTTTTATTTATAAAATGGAGAGCAGCAGATTTTAAGGGAGGAGGAGAGAGACAACAGGCTCCAATGAACGGTACTTTGCCAGCCGGCCGGAACCCTCCCAAACAAGCTCTAAACTCCAAATAGCGCAATGTGCCCTCAATTTATGATTACTTTTTTGAATTTTTAAATGAGGAGTATAGCGGAGTTACTTTTTTGAATTTTTAAGTGAGGAGTATAGCGGATGTACAGATTCCATGTGCAAAAATACAAATACAATTGATCCCCATTGGAGGAGCCTTAAGTGACAAGTACTGATAAATAGTTCAATGATCAAAATGGATTGGTTTTGAAGTTTGACGAGCAATTGGACTTCGCTGATAGATCGAGGGCAAAAAACTAACTTCTTTTAGCCAAATTAATCATTAGACATCTGTTATACTAAACTAACTTTCTCGTTACATTCAGGACCTTAATTTTTCTAGACAACTGATATGTTTCGAACTTCAGACATGTATTAGACTACACCACTATTACAGGAAGTAGGCACATGTTTTCAAGGACCTTTCTCATTACACTCAGGTCCTTAATTATGCACAAACTAGTATGTTAACTAGCTTTTTTTAGACGATAATGATTTAGCTGAGCACCGCAGAGCACACGCCAGTATATGGACTGCCTCCCATTGCTAATGGACTCAAACCCTGCAAAGAACTACTCGCCATGTGCTGCCTCATGTTATATGATCTATGCAAAAATTTAACTCGGTTCTGATGGTAAATAACTCGATTACGTAGATAATATAACATGAGGGAGCAGGCAAAATATTTACCAAATTCACAATGTACAAATTTTAACTGACGGTCAGCTTATCGCCAGTATTGTGCCCATCGATGGATGGTCTCAACCATTTGCGGAAACAAGGCTGTGACGCTTTTGTTGATGAGACCCTGGAAGAAATGTATAGCCTCCTCATCATCCAGATCCAGCCAGAATTTCTGCTGAAGCAGATCAATGCCCTTCCAGAACAAAACAAATCAAGAGATAATGCGTGTCATTTTGACAGTTTTTTAGAAGAATGTGCAAGGTCCACAACTTGTAGCAATCAACTTACCTTGACATCTCCATTTTGGTCGGGAGAGAGAACTGGAATATTTGATCTCCCCATCAACTTGAATAGGTTCAATATGAGGCTGCTGGACTTCCGCAAAATGTTGTATGCTTCGCAGCAGTAGGACTTGAATCTCAAGTAATATTGGCTGAAGTAGAAAGACAAGTTATGATGATGCTTCAAGAGCAGACATAGCAAATAAGTACAAGTGCAAATACTCAACAAAGCTTTCTACGACAATTACCTTTCAGCACCACCCATGGCCTCAATCATTTCTTTGCACAGTTTCATGGGTGGTGTAAATGGTTTTGGATCTCTACCGAGAATAAAAGCAAAGTCAATATGGAAAAGTCGCCCATCATCTGTTAAAAGAATATTATCGAGATGCCTAAAAAATAGATTAAAATGTTAGCCTGGTTAAGATTATCGAGACTTAACATGAGTAACTCGCTATATCAAGACAAAGACGTGAAAATTGTGATAGTTGACAGACCATCATTCTTAATGGACCTTGCTAAGCTGCTACAGTATTTTTCCTTTTGCTGCTGACCGAGCATACGGTGCACTGACATACATAAGTAATTATATAATGAACACTAAATAACCCTATCCTTCACGAGAGAGACAAAAACTGAAGAGGTCACTGAGGCAAATGCAATTCCTCAAACAAAACGCACAGTGTTGGATATGCAACAATACCAGCAGCAGCTATGATTGACGGTGGAAGCATGTTCGATGTAACAATGGCCTAGTTCGTACAGTGAACTGAAACACATCCTCTATAAATTAACTTTAACTGTGCAACATTACTATTATAGAGGTACTTAGACGTCAGAACCAGAAGGCAATTAAGAAATACCAACTTGTCTCCAATGCCCATTATATATGTAATTACAGAGTAACCAGCACAGCTTTTTATGAAAGTTTCCAAGCATTGGGTAGTAATACCAAAAGGACCATCTTCGTCAGGATGGAACCTCTGTAGATAACTCGTAATACTGCAATGTTCTGACAGAACCTGAGAACAGTCAATACCTAACTCATCAGAGATTTCTACCATAAGTACGTACAAATAAAGGTACTATTATGAAGCTAAAATTCATAAGAAGCTGGCTTGTCATTTGACCACTCAACATCAGCTTCCATTATGTTCAATATTAAGTTACCTGAGAGAGTGAACTGGAAGGAATAAATTCAATCAGCCCTTCATCTAGTCCAGTTGCAAGAACTCGATATGGAGTAAGATGCAGGTCCATATTTTCTAGCTTGAGTAAACGATCCATCAAAGAAACCATTTGAATGACCTATAGATCAAGAACAAAGAATTAACTATGATTGCCTCCCTACCTCTCTCCCATGCAGGCTGCAAACAAATGGCGCAAATGTATATATGTTGTGGATGCCTTTGTTGCGCCCGTGGGGCACAACAAGATACTGGCAACAGCTATATGGCCCTGCCGTGACCTTTGCTAGCCTGCTCCGTTAGGCCTAGGATACAGGGGCGGGTAGGGCTGCTGGCTCGCCGGCGGCCAGACCCAGCCCCAAACACCCCCTCTTCCTAGCGCTCCCTCGAGATCCCCCCCCCCCCCCCCAAACGACGGCAGCGAACTCCATGGCCGGCGGCAAGCTGAAGCTCGGCCTCCGGTGAACGGCGACGCCAGGGCCTTAGGCCCCCAAAAAGATGGCCAGGGAGCACCACCGTGGCTCCCTGAACACGCCCCAACCCAAGCCAAGCCGCGGGACGGACGGAGCTTGCGGCTTGATGGCGGCGCCCCATAGCCACGGCGGCAGCACGCGTTCCGGCCGCGCCGGGCACGGAACGGGCCGGCGAGCGGCGGCAACACCATCCCAGAGCCCAAATGATCCCCCCAGACCAGCTGACACAAACCAGAGGCGCCTGGAGGACATGGGTCACCGGCGGCTCCTTCTTCCTGCGCGACGACGGACCGAGGGAAGAAGACGATGGCGAGCTAGCGGCTGCGGCGGTGGTTTTGGCTCGGGAAGGGCTCAAATGGATCGCTGAGGTAGCTGTGATGCTGGTGGTTCAAGGAATTGGACGGGAAGGACTCAGCGACGACGAATTTTGCCCGCGAAGGGAGCTCGGCCGTGGTCTGAACCTGTCCCTGTTTCTTCTTTACCTTCTCTTGCACCCGAGTTTGGCAGCCCTTGGTTCTCTAGAATTCGCTACTAAACATCAAAATATGTGAACATCAAAGTTGTAAAGGATACTTCCCTCTACAGTTTTTATTACATGCACTTTGTTTGAATCTGGCTCTAACTTGCTCAAAAAGGGCTCTGAACATTGCTGTATACCTCGGTTTCAGTCTGAATCTTTCTGAACCCGAGCTTTGCAGTCCATTTATCTCCAAAATTCACTACTAAACTTTGAAATATGTAAAAAAAGAAATTGTAGCCCCAACATTCCTCTACAATTTTTGTTTCAGGAACATCCTCAGATTCAACCCCTAACTTGGTCAAACATTGCTCTGAATATGTCGGGTTCTGCCTGAAACTCAGGCTTTTTCAGTTAACTTAAACCGCCCAGGCCTAGGCCAGCACGCCAGCAGAGGCTTAATTTACTCTAGATTGAATTGGTTAGAGGCAGGGTTGTTAGCATCAATTGTGGTAATGTTATCTTCGGTTGTTCGCCTTAGGCGCAGTGGCGGACCCAGGGATCTAAAGGAGCCTCTTAAGACAATTTTATTATCATCTCCGGTAGAAGAAGGTTGCGACCACGGCCGATCAATTTGAACAGTTAACTATTCGAACAATCGAACCTATTCTAGTTATCAGCTTCCCTCTTTCAATTTTCTGATCTCTAGTGTTTTATTTGAACACACGTACAAGCTAGTTGCCTTGCCTTGCCTTGCTTCTCTCTAGTGGTGGCCAAAGCACATAAGAACTTCGCACATACTTTTTCTGTTGTGATTTGCTAGCACTATCTAGCTTCTTAAATCTTACAAAATCTTACAGACATGGCAACGGGCGACGGAGCCCGGGCCAGTGCCCAGGGTGGCCGGGCCCTGGGTCCGCCGGTGCTTAGGCGCAGCATTATATAAGCCGTAGAGACTTCTGTCCTCGCTAAGCAAGAATTGAGCCCTGATAGTTCAGAGCCACATCGGAAGGCAAACTAGCCTTAATCTTGCCACTGTAGGCCACTAGTTCAGATCAATAAACCTCCATTTCCCTGCGGTATCATATGCAACCGAAGATGCAGCTCAGCTATTAAAATAAAAAATGCATTTATGCATACATTGGTGATATATGCCTAAATATAATGATAAGAAGGCTCTAGCCACCAAAATTTGTCTGTCTCCAGCATGCCACGTAAACACAAATAAAGATAGCAAGAGATTATGTTGCTTCAGAAGTTGTAAGCTTGTAACAAGTATATTCCCAACTGATCAAGACCAACACCTAACTCTCATATGCCCCCATCCCCATAACAACAACAGCATACAGCAGAGAAACGCGAACGGGTGCCTAGCCGGGTTGGTTAGGTGGCCTTTAGTAGCACTCCTCAGATCCTGGGTTCGACTCCCCGTGGGAGCGAGTTTTAGACTGGGGTTAAAAAAATCCCCTCGCCTGCCTACACGCCAAAGCACATGGAAGTGGATTGGCCCGGTATCGACCCGCTCTCACATGGGGAATCGATTAGGGCTACGGTCCCCTGTGTAAGGGTGGGGCAGGGGTTCAGGGGTTTTATCAGTCTGCGTTAGAAGACCATCTTCTTACTTTAATGCTCGGGGGCGGCTTGCCCCTCGCAGGCCGAGTTTCATACAGCAGAGAAACAGTGATAACATGTCACAGTTCTTTTTGGGTAAAGTATCAAATTAGCTTACTGAAAATACTGCTGGCGGTTGCAAGCCAAATTTTAATCAGCATCGTAAAAATATTAATCACCCACTCATATTTCAAGATCCACTAAAGTTACATAAAGTGGGTGGTATTGTTTGGATAGTAGACCAAAATTAAAGTATTTCCTTTATCAAAAGAACAAAGCATTTCCATATTGAATTTAAGAGCACAATTTGAATAATTACCAATTGGTCTTGCCGGAGGTCATCTCCTTTTTTGAAAATAATCTTGGATGTTCCCTCATTCTCTGTCTTAAATGTAATGCACAAAGGATGCAACGCGCTCTTAAATATAGATGATTATCGAGGGACAACCCCTGTAATGATAACATCAGGTGCTAATGGTGAACGAATTGGCTGGAATCAATCCAAAAGAACACGTCAGTAACAACTTGAAGCCAAGTCAACCAGATGCCATGTGTATTTCTCGCATTAACAGACAAAAAAAGTTTTTACCTTAGTAACCTCAGTGAAAATTCCTGGTAACAACTCCCTTAATTTCTCAATTTTCTTTTGACCGCTACCACGTACATCTCTTACGTTCTTCGTAACAGAACGTAACTCGACAACGAGCTTGTCTTGCAGTGATAAACTTTGGCACAGTTGAGCCTCATCGTCATCTCCATCCTCCCTATCGACAGACTGTGAAGATGATAAGAAAATAATATACAAAATGCAAGTTTACAGACTAAACAATAGAACCAAGATTATATGTCCATAAAGGAAAAATGACATACTTTGATCATGCTATTCTCAAGCATTTTATATATATTGTTGTATTGCATTCCAAATGTAGGATCATGACGCTCAACAGCTACATACCAGCGAAGGAAGCTAGCATTTCAATGTTTGATAAAGCTGAAAAAAGGTCACAAGATTGTTTGTCAGTTATCTACATCAATTTTTACTAAATAAAAAAAACAACATGCTGCCAAAGAACATAAAAGCCTTATAATATGGCATATAAGGGGACATAACATCTGGTAGGAGATGGTAGGAGTAAAGCTGCTGCATGTCATCAAAGCTTCAGAGGACTGGGCACAGCTAATATTTTACAAATATTAAGTGATTCAGATTGCAGTGAGAGCTAAGTCATACAGAACTATAGTAATGGAATAGATATGCAGGCTGAATCTAGAACATGACAAAAGAAATGCTCACGGACACGCAATGCTTTTATTTTGTTTCCAGACAATTTATACTATGCTGTCCATCAGGTTGAGATGCTAAAAAAACATGGCAGCTGCATTGTCATTGCATTTTACATCAGCATCCAAGGATAAGAGAAAGAATACCATGCTCTATGAGAATACAGATGCATGGTTTTCTTAAAATAATATAACACCATGGAAATACAGAAGAAGTCAAGCAAGGGGAAAAAGACAGATCTTCATCTTTTGTAATATTAAGTAATTGCAAGAATAAGGTGGCCAGTAAATGGTGAACCCTGTATGGTGACCGCTGCCATCCACCTGAGAAGCCTAACAAAAGGACATCTATACTCGGAAAAAAAAATCCAACAAGTTCTGACATTTTGCTTAACATGCAAATTTTCGCTAAAACAAACAATATTTGTAGGACAATTGGTCACGTCCATTATAGATGGGCCAATAGGCAATCAACAGGAAAAGAACTGAACGAACATACTTTTCGAAAAAATATATATATTTCTATTTGTCATAACAGCAAACTGGAATGGAAAGTTTCAGAACACAAGAAAGGGTGAAGAACAAGAAGTTATCTAGTACATGACAAATCTATAAATCTTCCCATAGCACACAGATATAAGACCAGAAGTATGCACAAACAGAGGTGCCAAGATAGCTTACTTCCTCTGTTTCAAACTCTGGGGAGAGAAGCTCCAATGCATCAGCCACATCATTTGTTTCCCACTCTTCAATCAATTTAACAGCTTGTTTGGCTTCCTGCATGAAAATATCATATACAAAGCCTATGAAGCCACCAGATGATTAAATTCAACAAAGAACATGCAGTGTTTACAATTTATAAAAGATCAATACATATATTCTTCTACTAGTATTAAAATGAACTTGAACAATTGGCATGATAAATATGTCTTCAGATAAGCTAATCTTGCTACACTTTTATGTATCACTTTCTCCAGCAATACTAACACAACATAACTAGGTGTCCCCACAAAAGGCATAAAGAACGCAAAATTAATAAACAAGTGTGCCCCTGGTTTCCTCTAACAAACTATGATATTGGATTATATATTACTTACTTTGGTATCATTCCAATCCACTGAACGGACGAATTTTGTGAAATATTTCTTCTCAGACATCAAAGAGAAACGAAATTTCCACACCAAATCCTTCTCCACTTCCAATAAAGGTCGTGAAGGAGGAAACTTGAAAATTCTTTGTAGTAACCTACACATAAAGGAACATTAAGCTACAGAACTATTTCACATCACTATTAAACTAGACGACTTAAAATTTTGCTTGCTGCAGCTTCTGGTGCATGTAGCTGCATGCAAATGTGGTTCTGTAATAAGCTTATGACAGCATGAAACGAAAAGCAACAGAAGATCACACGTGACATGGCAAGAAAGAGGAAATACAAAAAAACTATAACTTGCACATACAGTCGCTCTTCTTCGCTTGGTTTTAGATCTCTATCAATTATTCCACGAGTCAAGCTCCTAGCAAGCTTTAAATGCTTATGCTCAGATGGATTGGTTCGTCCAAGTTCAGGGTCCCATAGAGTAACCAGCTCATTCAATAATGATACTGGAGCTGGTCCATAAAAATTTGCTCCAGATTCCTGCATTCATAAATAACATATTAGAATTCCTCCAATTATGAAAAGTAGCAAGAGAAACTAGTCTAAATGCATAAGGAACACCTTTTGCACAAACGTATAAGCAAGATCCAATCTAACACAAAATAATCATTTAGTCACATGGGTAATTAAGGAAAACCACACATCAGTACAATATAAGGGGCTGCTGAGAACAATTCATCTGAACAGATTACAGGAAATTCATAAAAAGGAGGAATAATGCACAGTTGTGAGTAATGCTAACCTGGAAGATAACCTTGTGGTCGAAGCTGTACAATTCGACTATCAAGCTAGGATACAAATTCACTGTCCTCCCGCTCTCTTTCTTCATAGCTTTCTCCAGAGCACTGCAAGTAAGACGGTCCAGCCAATCTATATGCTGTATTTTTCCTCTTTCATACTTGTTAATGAGTCCCTCTAAGCGCTCTATCTCACTCCTCTCGTTCTTAGGAATCTGCATGTTAATAGAAAATGGTAAATTCATGTTGGGTAAAAGAAGTAAACAAAATCTACAGAGAATGGCAAAAAAAGAGCTACAATCAATCATTATAGAGCTCATGAGAAGAAAATAGAGCTCTCTATGTAACCTTGCCAGGTATTGAGGTGGGGACACTTCCATCTCCTTCCTTTTTGGGCCACAACCGCAGCTTCCACCTTCCTGTTTTAAGCTGCATTTTGCTGTTGAAAAGAGATATAGTGGCTCCACCTACAATATCACCATCCTTACCAGATGAGACATCCCACACCTAAATTTTCAGATACAATAAATGGACAGTTAAAACACAAGCAAAAACATGAAGGCAGGGAACTACAACCATGAAGGATATCAGATGCATAAGCATACATTTATTGGACACCAAAATTTACCCCCCTAGAATAGTGTGCCATGACTACTATCAAAGTACCACTAGAGCTTTGAATGTTGCATAACTTGTGGTATCATTCAGTGAAATCAACCATGAGTCACATCTGCTCAGGTTGCATTATTCAAAATAGGCTCAGAAGGAAAATAGCATGCTTCCATTGAATTGAGCAGCCGATGTTTCCATCAAACAAACAAGCACCTACATGTAATCTTGTACACGATCCACATACACTTCCATGAACTGCTTATTTATCTGATATTTGAAGTAGTCTATCAATAGAGTGGTTATTCTGTCATTCAACACACATAGCCTCTGTTTCACCATCACCAAAGAATAATGTTTGAAGCTATCTATGCCATGCACCACATGAACCTTTTTAAATTGTTGCATCTTCATATTGACACCAACCCCTCCAAATGTGGTAAGAATAATGAGCCCTAGCTTTCTCAAGATCAATAACTCTTTGTTCACAATTGACAGCAGTGGTTCAGGAGTCCAAGAAATATACCGTGAATGCAAGCTGTGAGAAGGAAATTAGATCTTTGTATTTGGTAGTTAATGTGATCAACTGGTTCCAGCAGTACGGTGGTCCTGAATCTTGCAACCTGATATGAGGGAGAACGTATATTCAATCACAGTAAGCAGAGCGGATTATTAATGGTAATTAGATAAAAAATCTCTGAAGTGGCATTGACCTCAGCCTTTATTTGATAATACCATTCATACTTTGTCTTCGCTGGAAGACCAAATGGCACACCATTCATGTATAGCTTGCACTCTACAAAAAGCTCTTGATGTTTTCTCCCGGTCGAAAGGTTATAATCTGGAAATCAGCAACATAAAGGAACTTGGATATATCTATAAAATAAAAGGAAAGCAATCTACGACTTTTATAGTCGAAAGAAAAGGATCAAACACCCACTAATTCCTGTGGATCATCCATCCATTGAGATCTAGTGGGTTTGATTAAGTAGAAAGTTTGTGTGCTCCACTAACAAGCAGGAAGGAGTAATTAAAGGGTAAGAACTCATGATCATTCCAAGAGACATGATAGGATAATTAGTAACTCATCAAGCAGGTTCTCTCATCTCACGGCAGCTATTTTGCAACTCGTATCATCCCGTTGCACACATAAACGAAGGAGAAGCTATAATAAATAGTTGAAACGATGTGATTTTTGAAATGTATATCGGGGAGGGAGACGTTCTGATCTCAGATTGAAGACACCTTTGCACACCTGTGATCTGTTGTTTTTAGAATTTGGAAGCAAATCGACCTTAAATGCAACATGCTAGCCCTATAATTAATTGAATTGAATGTTTGGTTTTAGTTAGTATTACTACAGTCAATACTAAGGGATAACAGATAGCCTAATTAGGTTTGAATATATATTGGTTTTGAGGTTTTTTGTGCTATGAATATTCTAGTTGCTTGTCTGAACTCAGCATGTTTGTCCCACAGCCTTGTCAACAGTAGCACCCACTGCTCCATCGAGCAAAAGGATAGCCTATTTTGCCGCGGATGAAAGGATGGAAAGCGGCACATCAGGGTAGAACTGCAGAGGAGATCAAGGAGAGAGGGAGTGGATATGTACCAATACCTGCTTCCACGACGTGGAACTTGATCGGGACGTCGAGGTCGCAGGAGAGGAAGCAACGGCACTCGTGGCGGCAGGCGCCGCTCGCCATGATGCCGGTCCTTAGGAGCTGAGCGGACCAGGGGTGCGGACGGAGTCGGCGCGTGACTCGATCAGCTAAAAACCGCGCCAAAATTAAGCTTGTTCACGCGGGGAGAGCCGCGACCACGAAGCAACCGATCGATTCAGGCAGTCGGCCAATGCGGAAGGAAACCGCGCCGGAGAAGCGAGAAGCGGACGAGATGGGGAGGCCCGCCCGGACGCCGGAGTGGACCGCGGGGCTCCGCTTGGGTGTGCCCGGGGCAACGACGGCGAGGACGGCAGTCGAGGGCAGCAGCGGCATCGCGCGAGTAGAGAGAACCAATCGGGAGCGCAAGCGAAAGGAAGAGGAGAGAACTACTAACTAATCAAAGCGGACTGGACCGGACCGTGGTGACTCCAATCCGTTTACTAGACCCTGTGATTTTGCCCCTCTGTTTTGGAATTGGAATAGGCAATGGGTTGTTTTTTTTATAAGACAATTTGTTCGGTTGGGCTCCGCGGCAGGCTGTTGACGGATCATGGATGGGCCTCTATCTCGCGGCAGGCCTCCAGACACGAAAGCAGTGATGGGAACCTTCAATTGGGCAACAGGATTAGGGCTTCACAGACTTTCTTTTGGTCCAGCTAGGTAGCTCCACTCGAAAACTTTCAGGTGAGAAATGCTTGCGACTACTTTGTCATAGTACTTATAATTTCCATGCAAAACTTCAAATTCTGCATCTCAAAAAAAAGAGAACAACCGCAAAATCTACAGCTATCGGTAAAGCCTGAATTATATGATATCCACGTTTCAGTTCAGATAGGTAGCGACCAATATCCTAAAACTCAGTACTTACTCGCAAGACTTTCTGGTGCATCTCTTTTCATGTAGTAGGTGCAGGATGTCATCAAATAGACATTTACTGTCTCCACATAATCGGATTTGAATGCTATATGTGGGCTAATTTACAGACATATATAAGGTCACAGCCCTATTTTTAGGTTTTATCAGCTCATTAAATCGATTCAAAATCTCCTTTACTTGTGAGAGGTCTGCAAACACCACCAATCACCAAAGCTTATTTTTTGCAAAGGCTAAAATCCATTCTGAAATAACATATAATATTAGATAGAATGCACCACATTACTGAAAAATTGTACATCTATTTGCTCCTTTCATTGAGTACTTGAATAAATAGAAGTGAAATCGGACCTCAGGATCAAAACAGCACAAGAACAACAGACTGTCACAAAGAGCATGGAGCTGCTAGTACCTCAAGTTCAAAAATTAACAGAGTTGACACTCTACAAACTATAATATTTAGCCGATATATCTCCACCTACGTACCTCCTTATAAGCAACCAGAGTCCAGAGCCCAGTAACCTGAGTAATCAGACAATCATACCTATTAATATTCTTAATTACTTGGCTTTGCTTACTTGTAAAACGAAACTTCACTCAAAAAATCTTACTCAGATCCCAATTGTCAGACAGTTTACCTACTGCAAGTGCTGGTAGGCGAGATACCAAATATTTGGTCATGCAAGAACAAACATGATTAACACGTTTTTTTACCAAAAACATAGACTTGGATGACACACGACCATTGTATCACACTAACTGAGTTCAAACATAATTATTTCAGAAGCAGCAACACAAGCAAATGCTGTGTATATTACGGTTTTGCAGTTAGATTCACACAAACATTAATATATGCGCAATAATCAGGTTTCAAGCACAGGTCAAATAAACGTACCTCACACTGGTCAAAATTCAACTTTGTTGAAATTAAGTCCCCCATATCAGAAAACACAGTATAACCAAATTCGATTGAACACATTTGTTATTGCATTCTTGACCGCCTTGTAAAATGTTTGCCCCGTTGGGGAATGATATTGTATTTGCCAGCTCCTCTCCAGTGGTCTCTGTTGGCCAAAAGAAAGGTTTTGAAGTCCTTGTCAAGTTGTGTATCAGAAGCAAAACCCTTTTCTTTCATTTCGTCATAGTACTCTAAAGCTCTTGGTATACATCCATGCTTTACTAAACCTTGGACCACTGTCATATAGTGTGAACGACCAGGGTTAATGTCATATTTTCTCATTTCATTCCATACTCTGAGAGCATTTCTAGACTCGTTCAGTAGAAAAAATTTATCAATAAGCATGAGAAACGTATCACTCTTAGGGCCACAACTATCTTCCTTCATTTTTTGCAAGAGCTTCAGTGATTCGTCAATGCCTTCTTGCTTCAAAAATGCATGGTACGTCGAAATGGTTGGAACAATGCCTTTAAGTATCATGCTTTCCATCACCATTCGTGCTTCATCAAGCTTAAAACTTTCACAAAGTGGAACTATCATACTATTGTATGTTTCAACATCCGGTTGGATACCTTCACCTATAAGTTTGCTGAATATATTGTGTGCATCCTTCATGCAATTCTCTCTTGTCAGAACATAGACAAGTGAATTGTAAACACCAATACCAGGAGTCCATCCCCTCTTTTTCATTTCATCATAAACCCTCAGGGTATCAAAAAGGTTTCCTACTTTTGAGAAACAACTGACCATGAGAGTATAGGATATACCATCAGGGGTAATACAGTAATTGGACATTTCTCTCCAAACTCTCTTTGCTTCAGCCACATCAGTGATCACATTACACCAACCATTTAGAATTATATTGAAACCTTCTGCAGTAAGTGGGAAGAATTTCTTTCTCAGAAGAAGCAACTCCTCAGCATCCTCTATGTTTTTGCTTTTGCAAAGAGCACGGAGAAGGGAGTAAAATGCAGTTTGATCTACTTCGACTTTAAACTTCTCCATCACATCAAATGTCTTGATTGCTTTATTCACTTCATTGGCAGCTGCATACCTGAAATTTCATATACCAATCGTTCCGATGTAAAGTACATGATGAGAAAATAAAGCGTAAGTTCAAAAGGATGAACAAAGTCCAATTACTGCATTATGACTGCCAAAATGGCAGCAACACTCTGCTCAACAAAGCAAGATGCTAAGTTAAGCACTTGCAACAGCTTTATATTCTGGAACATCAATCTAATATTTTGATCTAAGCATTCGTACAATTTGTACTATCTACCATCATTGATTACCAATTATACAATCACCACAGAGATCCTGAGAATTGGACCAATACTATCTATCATCAGTATGATTTGTTAACACTTATAATGCAGAAACCACAAAATGAAGACATATTCCGTGCAGGAGAGCGCACCTCTCCATCAGGATGACCATGGCGCGGCGAGTGAGCACCCCGCGGCGCCGCATGCGCCGCACGACCGCCCACGCGAGGTCGAACAGCCGCGCCTTTCCCGCGGCCCACACGGCCAGGTGCCACGCCTCGGCCGGCGGTGGCTGCGGCCCTGCGCCCGCCCCATCGGCCCCATCCACGGCGCTGCTCTCGTCTCCGTAGCGAACCGCGAGCGCGGCGGCGTCCGGGTCGCGGCGCAGCTCCCAGAGCGCGCGGACGA
The DNA here is from genome assembly GCA_032594955.1 of Panicum miliaceum. Lineage (NCBI taxonomy): Eukaryota > Viridiplantae > Streptophyta > Magnoliopsida > Poales > Poaceae > Panicum > Panicum miliaceum. Next base: position 22,928,164 of record CM064073.1, read on the forward strand.
GGAGGGCCGGGGATGCTGGGGCCGGCGATGAGCCCGTGATTGTGGAGGAGAATAGGAGGAGAGAGAGCGCTTCCTTCGGGGAGGAAGCGGAGGAGGCCGCGTTGGAGATGCGGTGGACGAAGGAGGCGAGCTCGCCGTCGTCGTCGGTGGCGGGAGGCAGAGGGAGGGGGTGGTCGGGGTCTGGCTCGAAGTCGCTTTGGTCGGAGGGGGAGTGTGAGGTGGAGAGGCGTAGGTGGTGGGACGACAAGAGGCGACGGAGGTTGGAAAGGGGAAGGCGGCGGATAGCGGCGGCGAGGGGCGGCGCCATGAGAGGAGGGCGAGTGTTTTCGAGCTTGGAGTTGTAGGAGGCTGAGACCGGTTTGGGTGCGGGGCCGCCAGCCGCGGTGTGGAGCCTGGCGGCGGGGGCCGCGGTGCGGCGCGCCGGGCACGGGGCGCGCGGCGCCTGCTCGCCTAGCTGGCCAGCCGGCGGGGAGTGCTGGAGGCGAGGGGCGGGGCGGGGCCGCCGACCGCGGTGCGGCGCGCGGCCGCGCGGGCGTCGTCCGTGGTGCCGAGCCTGGGGGCGGGGGCCGTGATGCGGCGAGCGGGCACCGGGCGCCGGGTGCGAGGCGCGCGACGCTGGGCCGCAGGCTGCCGCCTGCCCGCCTGGCTGGCTGGCCGGCCGGGGAGTGCTGCAGGCGAGGAGGGCCGGGCGGGACCGGGCGCCGCGGCTGGCCGGGTGCGGGCGGGACCGTGCGCCTGTGAAGTGCGGCGGCCAGGGACAGGGCCACAGGGGAGATGGGAACGGGAAGGAGAGGGGGATTGGACTGGAAGCATTCTATATGATCGGTTGAATTGGGCTGAGCATGGGCCGAATCTATTTTGGCCTAGAGTGCTGGGCAGTCTTTGGCTCGTTAAAGAAGCGAGCTGAAATCTTAGCTCGGCTTGGTAATATTTTTCAACGAGAGCACCAGTTTTTCGTCCAGCCTTATCGCCGGTGCCATGTGCCGCCATCCTATCCGTTCGTTTGTCTATTGTTCGTCCAAAACCTTTTCTTTTCTCGAGGCTTTTAATAACCTTTTCAATTCAATAGCCTATCTAATATTTTTCCTTATTTACTGGGAAAGCCATCATGCACCAATTTTCCAATGAGCACTCTAATCTATTCTTCCTTATTACATGACAGCCCATTTATTAATGACATGAGCCAAAGCACGGACAAAGTATTCATATTTGAAAAATTATTTAGGAAGCTATGATTTATTCTGAAATTGTTGGGAACATGATTAAAAAGGTAGAAAATCTTGAGCTGGAAGTTTTTTTTGTGTGTCCAGAGTATCGGTAATCTGTAACTCTGTTTATGTGATAATAAAGTCCAGTTACAATGTCTTCCATAAAACTTGAGTTTGACCCTTATACATGGTCACGTCAAAACAGTTTTTTTTGGAGGGAGGGGGTGTATTTGTTGGCATATTGAAATTCAGTTGTACTTCGCACCACTACCGTCGTCTCTACAACTAAAAAGACAAGTGGCGGAAAAAACTTTCGTTTTTACGTCGCCGCTGCCAAAACCATCGATCCACCCCAAAAAACCCGCGCACGTCGGATTAGTTTCGTCGTGCAATCTCTTGCATCCCGCAGTCCGTGTCCCCTTGCGTCGTGCGTTCTGCAGCTGCCCCTCTTCCCTTGTGTCGTGCGTTCTGCCGCTGCCTGGGGACGCGATCACCAGTGTGTTTCTGCAGCTACCGGCAGCAACCACAGCGAGCGCCGCATTCCGGCCACTGCGGTCAAGAAACAGCGCCGCCAACCACTCCTACCCCTTATGTGCCCCATCACACACGCCCTAGACCGCCCAGAACATACCCACCGCCGTGGAAACCCTTTGCTCACCGTGAGTCTGTTCTTTCTGTGCGCCGATGGGCTGAAGGAAGAAGACGACGGAGGGAGGGATGCTGTAGCGAGGGATTTGTCTCGGGAATGGCTCAAATCGATGCGTGAGGTGGCGCTGAGGCTACTGGGGCAGGGAATCAACGGGAGACCGCTCCTCGGAGACGAATTTAGCGGCAAAGCGAGCTCGGCCGAGGAGGAGCAGACTGGCGAGAGGAGGAAGACGATGGCCCTTCAGGTGGCATTTATTCTCATCCGCAGCGCCTGAGCAGCCTCCACCTCTTGCTTGCTCGATTTATGCTGTCCCTCGCTCGAATCGACACGTGGCTCACTTCAATTTTTACCACCATTAATTAGCGGCGGCCATGTCGAGAGGATAAGCTCGAGTTGTTTTGTTTCTGTCTCTAAATTTTCTGAATGGCCTCTATTGCCCTCTAAACTAGCAAATTTGAGCTCAGTTACCTCCAGAGTTTACTGCTGAACTTCAAAATATGACAGGAGCAACATTGTAGCCCCGATATTCCTCTACAACTTTCATTAAAGGTACCTTCCTTGGTTTGTCCTCGAAATCATTCAAAAATGGCTCTGAATATTGCTGTTTGCACCGAGTTAAATTGAATATTCCTAAACCTGAATACTGCAGTGCATTTTTCTCCAAATTCTTTCACTGAACTTCAAAATCTCCAAAAGGTAAAGTTGTAGACTTGACTATTATCTACAACGTTTGTTTCAGGCACCCTTGCTGATTTGTCTTCTAACATTTCCAAATTTTGCTCTGAACAGATAGAGTTGATGCTGTTTTTCTGAATATTCAGTTAAACCCTTTCATGCTACCTCTGTTTGAATTCAAATTTGAATACCTTGCAAAACTTTTTCATAGGAAAAAATGACATATTTGCATAGATCATCCAACCAGCTTTGAAATGGGGTACTTGTCATCCAAAGCTATCCCATGCAAATGGGGTATTTGGTCTTAAAGTTGACACCTTCTCACTAAAAATTTCAGACTTAGAAATATTTTAAGTGCCGAGCTGTTTCAGCCCTTTTTTCAAACTTTGAGCCCTTCAAATAAATTGTTAGCATCTCCAAATCATCCCAGCTTTGATTCTATTGCTTAGTACATGCCTTGTATTGTACTTTCATGCTGACCAAGTGCTCTTCATTCGTGTTGTTTTTTCATGCTTGATATACGTATTACTACTATCTGCCTGCCTGTTCTTGATGACACATTAAATTTTAGAGATAAGACATGTAAGATAATAGATAGTCAGATACACATCATGCCTATAAAATATATTTTCGGGAACCATACCATTTTACCTTTTCCAAAATTACTGTTGTCGCGTTTAGATTTCAAATCTAGGATTATTTGAGTTCCTATATTTAGGGTTTAAAGTTTATGATTGCTTAAATCATGATGACTGCAATTCTAGAAACCTACCTTAAAAATTTTTTTGAAGAAGTTGCCAACTTAGATTTATGTAATTTATTTGCAACATTCCAATTTAGAGCTATATGAAAAAAATCAAATCTAAGGGCCAGTTTTGTGCTTTTTTAACCTCTTGAGCTGATTTTAATCTTTTCAGGGTTTTGTAGTAATGGTGTTTCTTCGAGACTTGAAAATAGGAAACGGGAAAAGAAGAGCAAGGTTATGCTTACGGGGAGCCCACCAGGGCCACCAGTACCAACGAACGCACAACCGAACAAGTACACCTAGGCAGCGGCAATGGGAGGAGAGGCCGGGGGTTTCCTGGCGCGGATGGAGCACTACCTATACAGCGGAGAGAAGAAGCACGTCCTCGCGGGCATCGCCATCTTCGCCGCGGTCTTCGGCGTCCCCTGGTACTACATGACCCGAGGTATCAAGACAAACCCCCTTCGCCTAATCGCAAAACACTAACCGCTAGCCCATGCCCCCCTGATTATTACATTAAATTGTTTCGAATTTGAAACATCGATTGGCTTCGCTTCAGTTAGTGACTCTTTGTGCACTTCTGTGATGCACGGCTGATTCTGGATTTTGGTAATTTTGAGCATAGCTCGGTTTGTGTTGTTCTTCGCCAATTTCTGATTACTGGAATGGATCTCCGCTCTGCAGAGTAATAAGATCTAAGATTTTTTAATTCCCTGAGGTGGTAATGCTATTAAGCATTTAGGAGTGGAAGATTGAAAGGGGTTATATTGAGGGGTGGGGTTTCAGCATTGGGGATCCTTTTGAGTTTGTTCAGTTGATTATATTACATTTCCTTGGAACCTGAAAATTGAGTTCTGTTTTGACTGGTCAGAATAATTTGATATTTGGGGGTTAAGGGTTTTGTTTGTTTGCTCGGTGTGTGACCAATGCTATATTCAGAACATGGTGAAGTAATGCCTTAGTAAACCACATGCGTGCATGTTTCCTAATTATGCTAAACCTTGTACTCTCGGAGTTGGTAAGCAAAGTTGTAATCTTAGTTAACCATTATGCATATGTCTCAGCGGGAAGCAGCAGAGCTTGCAGGAATAGTTAATTTCTACCTGTGTTTCGGTTGTTATGTATATTGTGCCTCATGTTATGGAGTGCGTAATGGGTTTATTTAGCTTCAGTGGGACATTTTTCCAGAACAGCATAGTGTCTGAACTATGTTCTAAAAAGAATATGGCCCAGGGCATGCTCTCCCACCATGATAAATAGAAATATGGTCTAGGGCTTTTTGATGTTTTAATATCAATCAGGTTATGAATCGTATGAAAAATTTCATATTAAAGTAGTATTAGTATTACAAATATAAATATGATATATTATATTCAATTATATTTTGTGTGTATATTATTGGTCCAAGTTTTTTAAAGTTCGAATGAACGTCTTCTAAAGTTACATATATTTACACATATTCTAAAGTGACACAGACCAGAGGGTTGTCTGTCTCGATAGGATTTTTAGTATATACTCCCTTTGTTTCAAATTATAGATCGTTTTGGCAAATCTAGACACATAGCTTTTGCTATGCATCTACATATACACCATGTCTAGATACACAGTAAAAACTATGTATCTAGATTTGTCAAAACGACAACCAATTCGGAACGGAGAAAGTATTAATTAATATTTCGAATTCTATCGGATTTTGTCTGACACTACTTTTGGACTTGCCCGAAATGGGTATACAATTTCCAGTGGTACGTTTGTGCCTTCAGTTTCACTGGTTAACCATCTGCCAGCTTTGATGATTATGTATAAAAGACAATTGACAATCACAGATAAAAGCGGTCTTTGATATCATCACATTGTAGAGGTCTATATATTCAAGTAAGTCATGGATTGCAAAGGGGACTTCCAAATGGGATGTTTGAAAAGGCCAAATGGCACTGTGCTTAGAGGAGAGATGCACAGCCATTGCTTTCAAGTAATTCTGATAAATGAACAGGCGTAGCAAAGCTGAACTAACAGATAAGCTGATAGATATACTAATGCTACTAATTTGCTTGTATAAGAAGTATCCCAATTTAGCAACGTGAACACCCACATATAGCTCTATTATACATTAGCTCACTTATTTTGTTCATGAGTTGAAGCTGCACATTCACATATGGCCACCTACGCCCTTACTAAAAATTGTTCACAGCATTCTGGATTATATGTATTGTAGGCTATGATAACTGCATTTTGATTTCAGATATCTTCTTACATTCCATTTGTGATGCAGTTTACTTGTTCTGAAATAAGTACTCGAAATTGTTCGCATCACATGTATTTTAATTTCAATGGTATTTTTGTATTACTTAGATATATGGCGGCTCCCAATAAAACAATGGATTAATAAGTACTCCCTCTATTCTTTTTTGATAGTCCTATTTGAGTTGCTATCTTGGAAGTGACACGAATGACTTTTAATTCCCATGCAAAGTAACTACCAAAAAAAAGATTGGTGCATATATATATATATATATATGAAAAATCCATTCTACACGCGCTTGCAGCTACTCTCACATATGTATCTCATAACGTAGGACGTATCTGACCCAACGAAGAGCATGTACGTGAAGTATGTGATCATAATAGAATATCTATGATGGTATATACGTTGGGTATGTGACCATACATACAGTATGTGGACATACTAATTTTTATATACTAGTACTAAGGTATAATTATAATATAATTAAAAAATAGGGGTGCTTTTGAAATTTTTTGTATATATACTTTTGAAGTTTTGAAGTATCTTAGAATTAGTATATGAACATACTTAAAGTGATAAATGAGTATGCGGACATACGTATAGTGGTACACTGATGGTGAGAGTAGCTACACGCGAGTGTAGATAAAACTCGTCCTACATATATACACACACATATACATATATATATGATGACATCGATATGGAGAAGTCCTCGTGGAAAATCTTCCCACTACATGATGACTTGATTAATTGAATGATACTAGTAAAGTGTACATGCGGCACACACGTATTTTGAAAAAAAACTGAGACTGTGAATCAATCATACTTATCATTCGTATATTAAAAGATACTTAATGTAGCCGATGAAGATACATAACCATACAAGCCAATCATTGTGCCAATCAGATAACTAACAAAATAAATACCGTGAGGTCAAAACAAATTGAGTGGAGATACAATCACCCAAGACTATTGTGCTCTCATTTCAGGTGCATATAGTAAAGCTAAGGAAATTTGATGGGCTCACATTGAGCTTTCAGGACACTTGTACATATGCAACACAAAATTTGCCGTACTTCAATTGCTCAGGATTTTTCTACACTCCAAAGATAAGAGAAATAGTTTTGCAAAGCTGATGATTTCTCCAGACTCTTGCAGGCCCTCCCATTGTGAATACCTAAAAGAACACTCACATCACGTGTTACAATGATTCAAAACTTCGGATGTTAGGGCCTCTGAATAATAATGCAATAAAAATATACAAACAATATTAATACCAATATTCCCATGATTTTTTAGAGATCAAAAGGTAGGGGAAAATTCAGTAGTTGATCATGTCAACATTGTTTCTGGCAACTACCTGCCTGCAAGTTGACTCACTGAATTTAGTACCTTACTTATACAGATGAAACATTCTGTGGGACGTATCATCAGACACACACCAGAGCTTACATCAAACCGTGTCCAAAGTAGACAAGCATATATATACAACTATCAAGTAGCAAGTAGCAAGTAGCAAGTAGCAGTCAACTTGAACGCGTACATGTTTTTAGACCAAAGACCACCCTTTGGTCCTGCTTATATTGAAAGCATCACAGAGAGTTATGCTGGGGTTACCAGCTTACAGATTAAAGGTTTTGTGCTAAAGAGCCACACAGAAGGAGCTGACGCAGCAGCAGAAAAAAGGAAACGAAAAGAAAAACTAGCTGCAGCCAGCAGGGCTGAGAGAACCAGCAACCTTTTACACTCTCCACCAGACCCTTTCTTTGCCACCCTCAACTTGCTCATAGAAACCACAACCTACTTCTAAGGCATAGAACGAAGAGGACGGCTGGCAGGTCTGGAACCTCAGCAGACCTCTCCAGCGTCAATCTGCATCAGGTCTTCTGGGCACCATCCTTTAGCCTCTCCACCAAAGCATGCCGCCCCTCCTGGTCCGTCCTGGCCGCCATCCCGCACCAATGCTGTAAAAAGCCATTCTGTAAGCAAGAGCGTTAGGTTTCGAAATTAGGATGTCATTGAAAACCCAGTCGTTCCGTGTTTTCCAGAGCACCCAACACACTCCACCTAGCAGGAATATCGTCTGCCTGTTCCGTGCCCTCCCTGGTTCCCCTACAACTTCGGTTAGGAAGTTGTCCAGCAGCACGAGCGATAAATAGATTTTCCCGAAAGTAGAGCCTGATAACCCTGCCGCCCCAGTGTTGTGTGGCCTTCGGAGGGAAAACAGCTAGCTGGGCAGCTGCGCGCCCCTTACCCCTGAGGTCGCGGCCAAAGCCACCGATGAGCCTATGCGCCGACTCCTTGGCCTGCCTGGTCTCCTCCAGAAAGTTGTAATCTTTCCAAGAACAAGGCAGCAGTTCAAGAGGCAGTTAGTCGATTGCTGATCAGGGCATGAAGGAAGCAAGGAGGAGGCCAGAGATCGGGGGAGGCTTACCGGAGATGAGCTGGTTGTCATCGAATTGGGCGAGCGGGATGGGGTTGATGCGGGGGCGCTTGCCGGTGCAGGCAGCAGTTGAGGAAAGCTGGGGCACCGGTACTTCCATGTAGGGATGAAAGCGGATCAGATCGGAGCGGATAATACCTGTTCCATATCCTCATCCATATTTTTTATCGGATGCGGAGCGGAGCGGATATTACACGGATACGGTTATGGATACGGAGCTATGAGGATATCGGATGCGGTGCGAAGTCGGGTCGGTGTCGGACCGAATACGGATAATATATGTTTATATGTGGTTTTTTACATTGATTAATAATTCGTAAATCAAAGCTATAAAGCAGCAAAACATCATGAAATAAAATACTCACCTTTATAGTTCACGATACAAAGTTGATGGTGACACTTCAAACTTGACATCCAACAAAAATCATTACAGGTTCTCATGTATAGAGCAAACATGTAAAACAAAATAAAAATATTGTCGATCAGCCGTTAGGGTTTACCGATGCATGTGTACATAATATAAATACTTGTTTGTTAATGGGCTATAAAAATATTATGTGTGTATTTGGACTGCGCTTAATTTGTACAAAGTGCTGGCCTGCTGGGCTCGCGAAAGTAGTCCGATATCCTATTATAAACCTCGGATTATTCGCGTTCAATTATCGGATAATCCATATCCTCCGGATTTTGTTAATACCATATCCTACTCAGTATCCGCATACAATCGAATTCAGATTATCCATATCAGCATGGATATCAAAAAACCTTCTCCACATCCACAAAATTCGGATTCGGATCGGATCGGATGCGGAAATTATCCGCTACACTTTCATCCCTACTTCCATGACTGCTCCGTGCACTCCTTGCATGGGGCCGCCCTTCTTCCCGCCATCGCCACCGCCAAAGCTAGAGCTAGTGTTGGGAGACGCTTTCCCCACGAAGCGGCGGCTCCTCCCAATCATCAATTTTCCTTTCTCATCACTTCCGCTTCTCGCCTAGGCCCCAAACTGCATGCGCGGCGAGGACACGAACGTCGGGGTCCACAGCGAGCGCGGGGTCGCTGTGCCCCTGGCCGCCGCCGCCGAGGATGGGGACGCGTTGCCCCGGCCGCGAATGGACAGGGCGGTGAGGACGTGTACAACAGGTCCTCGTGCCCCTGTTCGTCACGTTCGTCGCCGCCGAGGACGAGGAGAGTCCGAGAGAGGGAGGGAGGGGCGGCCGGCTGGGAGAAGTGTGGCGGGGTGATAGAGAAAGGGGTGGGAACTGGGTAGGCGCGCGTGATGGGCCAGCGGGTGCGGGTAAGTGAACCGGTGAGAAAAACAATCTATTTTTGGCAGAAACATCTCCAACCTTCTTCGAATCTGATAGGTGGGTCCAGAGTGAGGGGTACGGTGGACCCAACAAAACAAGATAGCTGTACTAGTGATTGGCGTAACATTTTACATGAACTTTTATCAGTTATCACCAAAGTCTCCATCGCCTTTTGTGCTAGTTTGATAAAGAAGCCTCACATCTTCTAGTTGCTATATAGTTATATTTCTGAGCTAGGAGTTTAACTTGACATGCCTTAATTCGAAGATCATCTGGTCAGTTTATCGTCTTTTTGAATAAATTAGTCTATCATTTATGGTATTTGTTTTTTATTTGCAGTATGACCATCCTTTGTTGATGAGGAGGGCTTCTATCGTTTAAGAATGCGGCTAATTTATGGTTGGCCATAATATAAACCGTTCGTATGGCTATCTTGTTTTGTTGGGAACGCTTTGTAGAATCAATATTCCTTTTTTACAGAGCCAATCACCTCGGAGCCTCGGGCAAACACAATAAGGTGTCTGTATGAGAGCCAGGTCTAAAAAAGTTAGTCAAATTTTGTATCGCAACTTCCAAGTAAGTTTACTCATAGCTGTAGCCATCGGGGTCTAAAAAAGTAGTCAAATTTTGTAGTGCATGTGGCTGCAACCCCCAAGTAAGTTTACTCGTGGTGGTAGTTGCCGGGGTCTTAAAAAAGGTAGTCGAATTTTATAGAGCGGCTGCAACCCTCAAATAAGTTTACTCGTGGTTGTAGCCGCTAGGGTCTACAAAAAGGTAGTCAAATTTTGTAGAGCCTATGGCCGCAGCCCCAAGTAAGTTTACTCGTGGCTGTAGCCGCCACGGTCTACAAAAAGGTAGTCGAATTTTGTAGAGACTGTGGCTGCAACCCCAAGTAAGTTTACTCATAGCTGTAGCCGCCAGGGTCTAAAAAAGGTAGTCGAAGAGCACCTAATGAAGTTGCTATAAAGGGTCCTTTTCCCGACACAGCGGTTTGAGTGAGAACTTTTGGGTTTAAATTTGAAGGAACCCCTTGGTCCGAGATAGAATCCCTGAAGCAATGGTTACAAAAGAAACCCTAAAAGTTAAGCCTCCTTGAATCGTGTCGTAATTTTTGCGTAAGTCGTCATCTGAGTGGTTTTGCCGCCTTTCTTCATGGCCCTTCTTCCTGGCGTTTTTGAGTGGTGGAGCTCCCAGGGCCCTTCGGAGGTGGTGGCATTCGAAGGCGGAGTGCGTAGCGCCTGGATGCCATAGGCAATACCTGTGGAGGGCCTCTTCGAAGCGTTCCTGCGAGCTGAGAGCTTTCCTCCCTCAAGTTGGTTGCTCCATTGTTGCGTCAGGGGCGTCTGGCTTGCGCTTCCGAGTTGAGCGCAAGTAGTCTTGAGGAATATGGTAATTGGTAGGGCTGTAGGCTTCCACATCGACGTACTCTTGCTGCCTAGGAATGATGACATTGCGAGCGTCCCGACCAATGTTGATGATGTTACGGAGATCGGTCGTGGAGAAGTCGTAGAGGTTGCGAGGCTGATGCTGCTCTGATGTGCGTTGCCTGCGCTTGGTGCGTTTGGTGTTCCTGAGCCTGTGGCGTTCCTTTCAAACACTTCATCTTCTATCTTCACCGCATCCGTGGCGTCGAAGGCGCGATCAGGTAGATCTCCGCTGTTGAAGTTGCTGGCCGTGTTTGGACAAGGTGTATCAGAGAAGTAGTAGTAGTCATCATCGTCGATATAGTAATCATCCAGTTGGTTATGCTCCGAGGCTTCTTCCACTGTGTTCTGGATTTCTACAATGCGAACCATGAATACTGCTCGTTCAGCCACGTAGTTTCCTATTCTTGGTGTGGCTAGACCTTCTTCTTTGTCGGAGGGAGCGAGAGGCCTGCCTTCCTGGAATGGGAGTTCATCGAAATTAGTAGCGGAGCGGGTAGGTTGAGGTCGAGTAGTTTGGATGGTTTTGTGCCCTTCCTATGCCTGAGCTGGCCCGACGGAGTTGGTGTCATCATCGGATCCTAGCGACTGCCTAATAAGGGCGTAGTGGGGTCGTCGTCAGAATCTGAGAAGCAGTCGAAGACGGGAGCCTCCCGACGCGCGGTGGCTTCTCCTTCTCCGAGTTGTAGTAGACGATCCAAATCTTCCTCTAATGCGGAGAGGGACTTGGAGTCGTGCTTGGTTTCCCCAACTAGGTCAGGAGACTGCACCTCGCCGAGTTGGTCGATGAAGTCATCAACATTGCGGTTGAATGCTACTGCGGGTGCTTCTTGATTCCCTGGGATGGAGAGTGGTTTCCGCAAGCTCGATGCATTTGGCGATGGATCGGTCAACCTGATCGATCAAGGAGAAGATGTCGCCAGCGCCGGTGAGAGGCTGATGAAGAATCTCAGAGTTCTTCCGAGTCGGGGGATCTAGGTCGCCGGTGCGTTCAAGAGTGGCTTCTGCAAGTTTGATGCACTCGGCAATGTTGCAACCCACTTGGTCGACCCCGACGAGTAGATCGTTGGAGTTGATCCGAAAATGCGGGGTTGCTCTGAGACGACTTGCATGGTTCCCGATTAGATCGGAAAGTCGAATTTTGCCGAGTCCGTAAGCTAGAATGTCGATGTCGTGACCGGAGACGGGCGACGGCGCCTCCGGTTCCCTAGGGTTGGTGAGGTAGCTGCTGAAACCACCTCGACCATTGGCGACGCAAACCCAGGAGCCGAAGACGAAGGTTGTATCTCCTAAGGTACGGCGGTGGAGTTGAAAATTGCTATCGGGTTTGCTTGGTGATCGTCGATGATCACCCCTGCCTGGCGCGCCAGCTGTCGGTGTTTTACCGCCAAGCCCACCGAGGGATACCCCCGAGATGGTAGTTTGTAGGTGGGGTGTCGCCGAGATCTAGAACTTGAAGGTGCAAGGATCATGAAACTTTAGACAGGTTCAGGCCGCCGAAAGCGTAATACCCTACGTCCTGTGTGATAGTTTGTATTGCCTTAGATATGGATTGGTTTGGAGGGGGTCCCTGCCCGCCCTTATATAGTCTGGGGGACAGAGTTATAGATATCATAGCCAAATACAAGCTCAGAAGTCCTACCCGAGTACTACACGGGTAGTTTCCTTCTGTTTCGACTAGTCCTACTCCTGGCTAAGTGGCTTACAATAGGTATAATGTATGGGACATGCCCAATCCCTTATTCTAGAAAGTCTATGCCATGTATGCATCCACGTGGCCCCGGGTCTGACACATTACATCAGATATAAGGTATGGGACATGCCCCATCCTTATTCTAGAATATTCTATAGCACGTGAGCAGTCCCGTGATCTCAGGTCTGACACCAAATGGAACTAAACATCCCTTATTCGCCCCGATTGGTGGCTCCAATCAGGACTAAATGCCCCCCAGCTAGCCATTGGACCCGGGACTAAAGCCTTCATTACTCCCGTGCCCAACACCCGGGACTAATGTCAAAGATCAAAACCATTTCTGTACTAGTATCGTGTCAGTTAGGCCTCAAATTTAGTGTTTTGACTACCGTATAAAAAAACAATTTGAATATGTTTTATTTTCAAACAATTCTGTATCAGTTGCCTATTCCTTCTGTTCCTCTTTTATAACCTCACATAATATTTGTATGGTGCAAAATAATTTTGAAATAGACAGTTTATTTATCAGAACAAGTCTGACATGTCTCTCAATAATTTATATAATTCACCTCAATCTGTGCGCTTCGTCTCCTTGACTGTCTGCTTCACCTTTTGTTTATTCCCCTCTCCTGATCTGATTTCTTATTTGCGATGTTATAGTCGAGTACGTGTTTTTTTTACAATATTTCACTTATTTCTTTCCTTTTCCCATCCTTCATTTCTCCTTCTATGTACACTGGTTGGGATTCACTTCCGGGCTTTCCCCCTTTATTTTCCTTTTATCTTTTTTCCCATGGAAGCATATGAAATTTTGATTTACATTATTTTGTGGTTGCAATGTTTTGTGCAAACCTAAATTTTCATGAGTGCTTTTTACTACATCGTTTTTTCTTCTATGTACCTATTTTGATATACCCATTCCTCTTTTCATAATCTGCTTTACTTGATATTCTTCAAATCCTAGTCTCAATTAGAGTTGCTAATAGTTAATTTGACAGTGCAATATTTGGTGTAATTTCTGTGTGACGTAACTGTAATTACCTAACATGTTAATTGTTGTGTAATAGTACAGTCATATCAGATCTGTTCATCAATTTGGTCATACATAAAAATGACTATCTGGGGAAGACAAGCTGCTGTTTGTGTATGTCAAGAAGGTTCGCTCATGCCATTTGACCAAGTCGCGGGATAGCATGCCAGGGTCTGAGCTCAATTCTTTTTGACAATAATCTGAGCTCATCTGAGGGGTCGAGAAGTAAAACAGAGGGCTTCCTTTGATGGAGGATGCTTTTTTGAATGATCTTTATGTGAATTTCTAGCACCAATAACTGTATTGTTCTATAGGAAACAATCCGCATGCTACGTATATGTCGCTGAAACTACTATGGCGGTTATTTCTGAATATATAATATGTGAAATGCTACTGTGTCCTTTAACATGTGTATTTTACTCTAAATTTCCATCATCAAATGTGAAATGTGCAGTACAAGACTGATGTATCTGTATGACCGTCAGATGTTAATCTAATGGTTCAGAAAACCGGGTGCCAGACATGCCTAACACACTCGACTTTTTCCTGGCTCGGAATCGTGTGTTTCAAGGGTCAAAAACAACCGGGTGCTGGCAGCTCAATAAACACGCGTGTGTGACCCCTATCTATCCGCAAACTGAGTCAGACATTATTATAAAAGGTCAGCCATCCCAATTAAGTGAGGGCTTGCAAAGTGAGGGCTTGCATGACATCCTCACGAAATCCAATAGTATACATAAATTCATCATTGGAATCATAATGGGCCATCTGCTTGTTGTCCTTGAAATAATCATACCTCATTTTCTCTTGATCAGTGATAATATAAAACTCGTGTGGTGTAAATATTGGCTCCAAATCCTCTTGTTCTTCATATATAGTTCGTTTGAATCTATTGTCGACACATCTTTGAACGTGTCACTCGCCATGTTGCTTCTAGTTTAGATGGTTCCCATCCTCAGCCGCTTCATGAGGTTGCGCGCAAACCTCGTGGATGAGCTCCTTCCTCCGCTAAGCAAGTCACTACCTCTTTGTGATTAATAATCACTACTAGAAAACGGGCCAAAGATCCATCTGCTGTTGCAGCCGGCGGTACCGGCTGCAACGGCCGCTGTCCTAGAGAGAGTATAGGCACCGGATCGTGCCACGATCTAGTACCAAAGGCTTCACGAGGCCTCAAGCACCGGGTCGTGGCATGACCCGGTGCTTATGCAGTGGACATGATCACCGGTTCGTGCCACGACTCGGTGCCTAATAACCCCAGCGGCATTGGTGCCGGGTCATAGCATGACCCAACGCTAATGATTGAGCATAAGCACCAGATCATGCCACGACCCGGTAATAATGCCTCCGCTTATAAATGCCAGACCCCGTCTCCTCCCCGAGCTGCCATGAACTCAACACTGTTCATGGCAGCCGGGTGAGGGGAGGGGAGGAGAATTTTTGCAATTTTTTTTAAAAAGTTAGAATTTTTTTCCTTGAGCTAGCAATTAATTTTTTTCGGTGCAGTTAGCCTTTGATTTAGTTTATAATTGTTATACACTTGCTAATTAATTTTTGTAGTTTTAGTTTGCAAGTGATTTAGATGTAGTTAGCTATCTATTTAGTTTATTATTGATATAATAATTGTTAGACATGTGATAATTATTTTTTTAGATGTAGATACCATGTGATTTAGATGTAGTTAGCAATTGGTTTAGTTTATTATAATAATAATAATAATAATAATTATACATATTATAATTAATTTATTTAGACACGCTAATGAGGTGGTTTTAGTGTATTGAACTTTATGTTGAGTTATGTTTTTAGAAATGAACTATTTTCACACTCTAATGATGTATATATGGTATGTTTCTCAAAAAATTTCCGAGTTTCTACCAACATAGCCTTAGGAACATTAAAATCTTTCATGCTTACACTATAACCTATTGAGAACTAAAAATTCCGTCAACAATGTTTTCAGCACATCCACAAATTGGAGAACCTCTCCTGGACCCTTCTCAGCAAGAGAGAGGACACCAAATAAGTGTAGGCATGAATACAAATTTTGTTAAGATTCAACTTTATAAATGATGTTGTAAAGTTGTATCTTCATAAAGATTTTGTTCATGACTCCTTTATTGATTTGGTGTCCTCTATTTTGTCTAAGAAGGGTCTAGATGAGGCTCTCCAATTTCTGGATTTGCTGCAGCCAGTGTTGATAGAATCTTTAATTCTCTATGGTTTTAGTGTCAGCGTGAAATATTTTAATGCCCCGAAGGCTATGTTGGAAGAAATAAATAAATCTTTTCAAAAACAAACGGTCATCTTTGAAGTCTATTTGTGAAGATGTGGTTCGTAAAAAAAACTGAAGAGTGTCAAAATAATTCTATTAACTTTTGTATTCAATTATCAGTTAATGAGTAATTATCGGTTAGACCTTTTAATTAATCATGGTGTGTGATGGATATTTGGACCTTACAATTATTCATGTTATTGTAATTATTAGAATTTATTATTTTTTGTTCATTTCTTTGATCATTGTACTGAAATGGCGTACATTTGAACATAAGTAATTTGTAGATTTACTCTTTATTTTCCTAGATGAGTCGGTAATGGATGTACAACGCCGACCGTCGTTCAATGGAGTTTATTAATGGCATACCCGAATTCATCGATGCGGCCAAGAAACACAAGCATGACGGTTTCTTTCGTTGTCCATGCTGAATCTGTGAGAATGAGAAGGATTACTGTAACACCTCAGGTGTTTAAATTGCGAAATAAGCCTCATTAGCTTAACACGATGCATAAATAATTAAGAAAAGTTTAAAAGAAATGAGTTATAAATTGGTTTTGCTTGGAATTGAAAATAGTTGTGTATATGTGCGTAAGTACATGTACTTTAATCAAGCCATTTAAATAACTTTCACAATGGTGCAAATATGGCTACGAAATTGAATAGTCACATCGTTTTTGACTTGTTAAACTAAAGTCTAGTTGAAGCCTAGAAGAGAATGCAAAGTTTTGCTCAGAAAATGATGTGCCCTCTAAATTATACGTTTTGAGTTTGTAAAATAACTTCTAAACTAGAACTCAAATGAACTTTGGCCTGAAACAAAACTTGTGTAACTTTTTATTTTGAACAACTTTTGTGTTCAAGGATTTTTGAGTTACAACACAAAAATTTGAGAAACACTTGAAATTGCAAATCATTCCCTGCCTTTTCTTCTATTTTCACTGCAGACCCTTCTTCTCCGCCTCGCCCGACCCTTTGCTCGCCCGACCCTACGCTCGCCCGACCCTTTCACTCGCCCGACCCTACGTTCGCCCGACGCGCAGCCGCTTCGCCCGACCCTCCGCACGCCGCGCTCCTCCCCATTCCGCGCACGCCACGCGCGCCTCTGCTCGCCGCCCGCCGCGCCCAATGGGCAAGTCGCGCCGTGCCCGTGTCCCCGCCGCGTCCCGCAAGTCGCCGCGCTCGCCGCCCGGTAAGCCAGCTGCTGCAGCTCGTCGCCCAAGCCGCGCGTCGCGTGATCTCCCGCTCCCCATGCCAAATCCTCAGCGCCCAATCCTCTGCCCGCGCCCGCCGCACGCTGCTCCGGCTCTGTTTGCCGCCCGTCGCGACCAGTAACGCACCCCCGTCGTGCCGCCCGCGGCCGCGCCTCGCAGTCCAGTCCCGCCCCTCCTCCCGCCTCTCTGCTGCCTACAAAAGGCCGCACAAAGTCCCCCTCGCGTGCCCAGACACTAGAACGTCGCCGCCGCCACCATTACCGCCGTCGTGCCCAGCTCACCGTGCGGCCACCCCTTGCCAGAGCTGAGTCTCCCACCACCACCACAGCACCCCACCGCAGCTCACTGCCCCACCCATCGTCGCCCAGAACCGCCGGAGCACCGCCAGCGCCGCCCGCGCCGCCGCCGCTCCTTGCTGATCCGTGGACGACCCACGCCGAAGCTCCTCCGTCCCAGCCAAGCTTCGAAACGGGTTCCCCTCGATGCCATGAAGCTCATCGGCCAGCCCACGCTCTCCCCTTCTCGCCGGAGCACCGTCGCCGATGCTCCGCCCCGCCGCCGCCCCTCTGCTCCGCGCCGACGAGCCACCTCCGGCCACCCCCAACCCCGACCAAGGCCATCCCAAGGTAGCTCTCACCTCCCTGGATCTCCCTGACCCTTTTCCCCTCACCGCCGACGAGCCCCCTCGCCGGAATCTGGCCAACCGCCATGCCAGCGCCGCCCAGGGACCCAATTGCATCGATTGAAATCTTTAAAAGAGTCTGCACGCAAGTTTCCAAGGACCCCTCTGTAAAGGAAAGTTTTAACCCTAGATTCAAAATCAGTAAACTTGTAAAATTCATGTAAAATCGTAGAAAAATTGGAAAAATACAAACTCAACTGTTCTGGAATCTTTAGATGAAAATCTACAACTTGTGTTACATGGTTTTCTTCAGTTTCTTGCTAAATCTTGCTCTAAATTAAATGAAAGGTTTAACAGACTTTAATTGTGCCCACTGTTGTAGAAAAAGGCTAAACCTGAAATTTTAACAGTAGTTTGGTTGCTTGATTTGTAGGCCAGTGTAAAAATATTAGGGCCAGAACCCATCTCTAGCTAAACTTCTTAATAAAACTTGTTTATGACATGAAGTAATAAAACTAATTTGTAACTGCTGTTATGTTGTGATTCATGTGGTGAAACTTTTACAGCTATTGTGTTAATGCCTAAATACCACAGAAAAAGTTTAGAACCTTTTTCCTTTCTGTAACCTATTTATATAATTTTGTGGTAGGAAAACTGCACTAGTTCAAATAATTAGTTTCTGTGCTTGGAAAATATTCAACTTTTTATTGAAGGACACTTTAGAGTAGCTCCTTCTGTATAAAAAGTTTCATGCACAGAAACCCTGTAAAACATCCTGTAGAAATTAATATTTATTAAACTAGGTGTATCTTGTCCTATTTATTATGCTTTGTACCTTGCACAGTAAAATCTGAAAAATTTACAGTAACACACATATGGATTGGTTAATCCCCTCTAAACTTTTTGGTGTCAATACTTGCATGGTTTGTCCTGTATAAAAATAACTAAGTTCTAGTAATAGCTGTGTATTACCTTTTTCATAAATTTTCTGCTGCGTGAAAATATCTGAAATTTTTGCAGTGCTTTTGTCTCCGCATAATGTGCTCTAAATAAAACTTTTATCACCAGAAGTTACCTAATCCAGAAGTTGTGTTTAATCCATGTTGTGCTTAGAAAATTAAGTTTCCAATATAACACAACCCCTTCTTGTTTAATGAAGTTAATAGTTAAGTTATACTCTATTAACAATTGCCCAAAGAAATCTTAACTAAGTAACTTCCCAACAAAATCGATGTTTTGTAGACTGCAACTTTATTGTGAAGAAAAATAATCGTCATTTACCATCACTATAACTTACACTTGTGCATTCATATAGAATCGACTACTCTCGCCGACGGAACGTACGAGCTGGTGCCCGCGTCCGAGAGTGAGCAGCGTGAAGCTCAAGCGAATCTAACTGAAGCTCTCGAAGACCCGAGCCCAAGTTCGGATGAGCCCCAGACTAACTTTACCCAAGAAGGCAAGCCCCGGAGCATGAACCCTATTTTCCTAAACTTATGCAACTTATTACTCTACTTTACTTGTGCATTAAGTTTATAGGAGTTGAATAAAAACTTAGTCGCATGATCCTAGGTACCCCTGCTCTGAACACTAGATGTAAGGTTCGATAGAATGCTATACTAATTGGACTCGGTAAAAGTCGAGTGATTTCCTGTCACTCGCGAGAATATAGGAGTTGAATGATTACTACATGCTGCAATCATAAGGTCGACGGACGGGGCTATGGTACGATGTTTATGTTGATGATTGAGGCCCCGTCTGTTTAGTGAAAAATGCTAACGCCGCAGTGTGTGGTAGTGGTGGTTAAGTCTTTGAACGTACTAACCACATGCCGAGAATATGGTAATCGGTAAGCTTAAGTACTGGATTGAACCGAGGCCGGAATATACTCCCCACCGTCTTGAATTCGTTCACATCTAGCTAATGGCGGGTGCATGTGCCGCCATGGCTAGGCCATGGGTACATGTAGTCGAGGGCGGTGGGCCTGTTCCGTGAAGCGGGAATTGAAGGGAAAAGTTGCACGTGTGACTCTGTGAGTAACCACGTGACGTGTGTTTAGGTTTCGCTTGCAAGGTTAAGAAATTCAATTCGAATCGTCCGTTTCTTGCGGTTATTGAGATTGCTTGACCCTTTTACCACATAGAGTAAGAAGAGGAACAATGATGATGATTAATCTTGTTGGATGCAAAATAATTCTTCCACCATGTATGATATTGGATAGTTGCTTACCTAGAATGGTTAAAGAAAAACTAGAACTTGGAGATAAAATTTGAAAGTAAGGACCTACTCGTATATGCTTTTCGGCAAAACAAGCCCCTCAAGCCAAAAGCCTTGCATGTCTAGGAGTCGGCTAAGTATATTCCACTAGTCGGGTAAACCTTGCTGAGTATTAGTATACTCAGCCTTGTTTGTGGCTTATTTTCAGATGAAACTTTCGAGGACATGATTGCTAGTTTGACTTGGCCTTGTACCCTTCCTCCTGGTTGGTCGGTGGAATGGGATACGCCCCCGGCTAACGGTGATAATGCCGAGTGGTGTCTCGTATGGGCTTCATCAAGACATCCGTATCGTCGAGTAGTTATCATTATTATTTCGCTGCATTGAACTCTGAAGAACTCTATTATTTTGAACTCTGAAGTACCTTGTTTTAAGAATTTGAACTCCGTTGTAATAATAATTTGTGTTGAACCTGTGATGTAAAATTGTGGAATGTTGTATCCTCTGGGCTCACCTTCGTGTGAGTACATGTATGTGTGGTTTCGATCGGCAAAAACCGTGGTTGTATCGGGAGGTTACCCGACAGACCAGTGGATTATTCCGTTTGAAGTGCGAGTTAGCCTTGATTGCCCTTGTGGTGATGGTTAGCTCGCTTGAGCTGGATTAATTCAGGTGGTTCTGCCACAATTACTTGTCAACAAGAACCATTCACAGTCACTTGTTCGGAAACGGTTTCATGCCCAACTACAATGTTTGGACCAAGCATGGAGAAAGAGGGATTATGCTGGAGAATGATGAAGAAGAAGATAATTTTGTTCCTCACTTCGAGGACGATTACTACGGTTCCTTCATTGAAGATACTACAATGGGTGAGCCTAAAGAAGATGCTGAAGCACAGGTTGCAGTAGATGATCTTGGTCAGATGCTGCACGAAGCAGAGGAGGTATGCGAAACTGTAAAGGAATCCAAGGATCTGAAGCGTATGTTGGAGGACTATAGAACATTGTTGTATCTAGATTGCAAACAAGGGCACAAAAAGTTTGGTACCATATTGGAATTGTTGCAATGAAAGGCATCAAACAGTTTGTTTGACATGGGATTCGAGGAGTTGCTGAAACTTATAAAAAACCTACTCCCTAAGGGCAACACATTGCCCGAAACAACATACGAGGCAAGACGTGATATTTGTCCTCTAGGATTGGAAGCACAAAAGATACATGCATGTTCTAATGACTGCATCCTCTATCGTGGTGAGGAGTATGAAAATTTGGATGCTTGTCCGGTATGCAAAGCATGTCGGTATAAGATCCCTCGAGAAGATCCAGGTGACGTTGAGGGGGTGCATACCAAGAAGAGAGTTCCTGCCAAGGTGATGTGGTATTTTCCTATAATACCACGTTTGAAACTTCTGTTCATGAACAAAATCAATTTAAAGTTGATGCGATGGCACAAAGAAATAAGGAAGCAAGATAATATGTTGAGAAACCCCGCTGATAGATCACAGTGGAGAAAGGTGGATAGAACATTCCCAACGTTTGCAGATAATGCAAGGAACATTAGGTTTGGGTTAAGTACAGATGGCATGAATCCTTTCGGTGAGCAGAGCAGTGGCCATAGTACTTGGCCTGTGACACTATGTATATACAATCTTCCTCCTTGGCTTTGTATGAAGCATAAGTTCATTATGATGCCGGTGCTTATCCCCGGCCCGAAACAACCTGGTAACAATATTGATGTGTACCTGAAACCATTGGTTGACAATCTTCTTTTGCTGTAGAAAGAGGAGGGGGTACGTGTGTGGGATGCGCACATAGAGGAACATTTTGACCTGCGTGCACTGCTTTTCGTAACCGTTAATGATTGTCCTGCACTTAGCAAAATGTCTGGACACTCCAATAAGGGTTATAAGGCATGCACCCATTGTTTAGATGAAACCGATAGCATATATCTGAAGCACAGTAGGAAGATTGTATACATGGGCCATCGTCGATTTCTTCCTATCAAGCATCTATTAAGAAAGAAGCATGCTCATTATGGTGGAAAGGCAGATCATCGTACGAAGCCTAGGCACATTTGTGGGAAAATGGTATTTGAAATGGTCAAAGATATAAAAGTAGTCTTCAGAAAGGGACCTGGTAGCAGATCGGTGCCCAGTGTTGAAGGACATGCACCTATGCGGAAGAAAAAGTGTATTTTCTAGGATTTACCTTATTGGAAAGTCTTAGAGGTCCGCAACGCAATTGACGTGATGCACCTCACCAAGAATCTTTGTGTGAACCTGCTAGGCTTCCTTGGTGTGTATGGTAAACCGAAAGATAGACTGGAAGCGCATAAAGACTTGCAACATGTGAAACAAAGAGCCGCCCTGCATCCAGAGAAGAGGGATAAAGGACTCCATTACTTAGGTCTTGCCTGCTACACTCTAAGCAAGCAAGAGAAGGAAAGTATGTTTGAATGTTTGAATAGTATCAAGGTCCCGTCAGGCTACTCTTCAAATGTAAAGAGGCTACTAAATATGAAAGAGAAGAAATTCGCACACGTAAAGTCCCATGACTGTCACGTGCTCATGACGCAATTACTTCCAGTTGCATTGAGAGGTATTCTATCAGATAATGTTCGAGCAACAATCATAAAGCTATGTGCATTCCTCAACGCAATTTCACAAAAGGCAATCGATCCGACGAGTCTACTGAAGCTATAGGAAGATGTAGTCCAGGTGTATAGTTAGTCTTGAAATGATATTTCCTCCATCATTTTTCGATATTATGACGCATCTCCTGGTTCACCTTGTCAAAAAGATCCGTATTCTTGGGCCTGTCTTCCTTCATAACATGTTTCCTTTTGAACGATTCTTTGCGGTCCTAAAGAAATACGTTCGTAACCGTGCTCGTCTAGAAGGAAGCATTGCAAAGGGTTATGTGACAGAGGAGGTCATTGAGTTTTGTGTTGACTATGTAATTAGATATAAATTAAAGGGGGAAACAAAAAAAGAAAGAAAAATGAAACGGCGGGAAATGAATTCCCTGTGAAAATGAGAATCGGTACCTAAAGGGGGGTTATTCGTTCCCGCCCGTTGGCGCCCCCTTAGGTACCGGATGGAAAGGTCAACCGGTACCTAAGGCCCGGCCTAGTGTATCGGGTGAACTTTCCACCCGGTACCTAAGGCTTCTATAGGTACCGGTTCTCATTTTCATCTAGTACCTAAGGGCCGGGGTATAAATATCCCCAACCCTTCCTCCCTTCTCTTCCTCCTCCTTCCTTTTTCGACCAGCCCAATCGACGGCCACCACGCTCCTCGCCCTCGCTCGTCCTTCACTGTCGGCCTCCCTCATTCTCCATCATTGCCGGGCTCCCCTATCCTCCGCCGCTGCTCATCTCCTCGGCGAGCCGAGACGACCCGAGCTGCCACCGACGCACTCGCCCTCCTCGTCGGCCCCCTCTTCGCTGCCGCGCACCTCCGGCCTACGCCCGCCCGCGGCTCCAGATGAAGAACGCTACATAGTGCCTCCAAAACAAAAGGAAATGTTATGGAGAGAACTCAAGGATATGTTCACTCTTCTTGAAGGAGTAGATGAAGAACTTGTGAAGAAATGTGCCCTAAAAAAGATGGCCCTTGCATTTTCAACATTTAAGAAGAAATTATTTGGAAACTACGTTAAGAAGGACAGGGAACCGGACTAGGACAGTTTCCCCTAGGTCAAACCTTACTGGGAGGAGTTCAAGGAATACAAGTTGTTCGAGGAAGCTCAGAAGTTATCTGAAAAGAACAAGGTCAATGCGGCCTCCAAGAAATACAACCACCACCCAGGCCCGGTGGATATAAGAAGGCGATTCAAAAATGGCAGAAGATGGAGCAGGACCTCATGGATAGAGGTATCCAGCCGGTAACTTGGGACTGGCCGGAAAGATCGAAGCAGTGGTTGTTTGCTAATGGTGTCACACTTAACCAAGAGGATGGTAGTTTGGTGGTGCCCCTGGTAATGGAAGAAGTGGCCCGGAATTTGGTCGTAGCAATACAAGAGGCCAAAGAAGGAACATTCGAGTCTCACAGGGAGAACGATGAGCTAACCAGGGCCTTACAGAACCTAGAACACCCTGGATGAGCCCGCGGCATCGGCGTGATCCCATGGAAAGTTGCTTGGGCCGGAGATAGCACGTACAAGACTCATCGCAAAAGTAAGACAGAACAGGAGGACAAACTTCATGCCTTAAAAGATGACATGACCAGAAAAGTGCAACAGCTAGAAAGTGAGATGGACGCAAGGGTCCAACAGGCAGTGGCGGTTGCTCTAAGTCAGTAGCAGGGCACTGGGACGCAGCCGGATGTTGTGATTAGCCCAGCCTCTCAACGATGTAGCAGCTGCACATCCACGGCGGCCCCTAGGGATGAGCCCCAAGAGAACGAGCAAGCGGTCGACAACCAAAGATACCCAGTGGATGATATCACCATGCAGACACCATGTGAGCTACATGTGCAAGCAAAAAATATCACCGCTCTGGTAGCCTACGGGTCAGCCTTACCGGTGATTCATGGTGGTACGATTCATGGTAGGCAGGTACCGCCTGGCTACTCTGTTGTCACCGTGGAGCAGATCGTCGAAGCCGGCGGACAAAATGAAAAGCTCAAGCTCGATTTTGTTGGAGGGGACGGAGAATAGACGTTGGGACAGGCACTCCACGGTTGCATTCTATGGCGCAAAGCCCACATCAAACTTATTGGGAATAAAGCGGCTCCTGTGGATCCTCCTTCACCACCAGACCCGGATAATGATGATGATGGCGACTTTGGTGGTCCTTCATCTTCGCCACCACGGGCTCCCTCACCATCATCTCCGCCGAGGGCCAGGAGCACTCCGACTCCTCCAGCACCAGCCAAATGAAAAAAACATACCTCATCCCTCCCATCGGCTGGAACCCCCAAGAAGCGGAAGGTTGCCGTGAAGAAAATAGGCCCTAAGAAGAAATTAGCATACGAGAGGACCAACGAGGAATTGGTGGAGCATACGCGCCAAGAGGTGATAGATCATTTCAAACCTAAAGTACCAAAGAAGAGGGTGCCAATAGATGCAATGCTGGCAACAAAGTTGTACGACAGCTTGAGCAACGCCGCCAAGAGATGGGTAAAACTACCCTAGGACTTCGATCGCATGCTGATAAAGGCCCATCAGAAAATGAAGAAATGTGGGAAGACTGTTCCTCATCTTGGCACACAACAGAAAATCCTTGAGCCATCCGGGTGCAGACGGATAAAGAGAAACACACAGCGAAATTTATGCAAGAAATGGGATTTACCTATGCGCAGGCAGCCGGGCAAGAAGATATCCCAGTAGCTCAAGTTGTAGGTCTTCCATACGAGTATAGAAAACCTTTTATCACTGAAGATGAGGAGATCAATCTAGGCATGTAGATGCACAGATTCCATAGATGGTACCTGCGAATGTTGAAGGAAAACGACCTGAAGCAGATGTTTGAAGTTAAGTATCGCGACCATGACTTCACTGGGGAGGATGAGTTCTGGGTGAACTTCGAAGATGTGCATGCAATATACCGTGGAGATGGCCTCGACATATCTCTCATCACCATCTGGATCCTGTAAGTATCAACTAATCTCCAGATTAATACAATTTATTAACCAGCACAATATTCTTTGTGTATTATCTAATTTATATTGTATCGTGTAGTATGGAGCTTCAAAGATGCCGAACTGAAGGATGGCAACATCGGGTGGGCTTCATGAATCCTATGGTTATCAACGAGGAGAATGTACGGTTGAGATATCAGGCAACGCGTATTAACATGTTTAATGCCCTAGATAAGCAACATTACAAACCCTATATACTCCTACCCTACAACTTCGAGAAAGTCTTGATCGACTCGTGACTCTTTTCTTTTCCTAAATACTTGTTAAGTCTAATACATGTATATATGCTTATATATCTATATGTGCAGGTTTCATTAGATTTTGCTCGTAATTTCTGTGGAGAGTAGCAAACTTATAGTGTTCGACTCGAAGAGGAGACCACAAACGGACATCCAACACATCATAGACCCATTGAATATGTAAGTTTAATTTGCACAATAAAGTCCTTTTTATTTTTAGATCAATTAAACATTGAACATATTTTTAAGCGCAGGGTGTGGAGAAAATTTGTGGGAAAGTACAGAGGCCAAGGTGAATGGAAGGATGAATTGACTGTTAGAATGGACTTTCCAGTATGTGGGGTTGTTACTATTTTGCATATCTCACCTGGTGTTATGTATACGCATACACAAATATTGTATACCTAATTTATTCCTCCTATAGTGTTTGAGACAAGAAGCAGAAAATAATTGGTGTGGGTACTATGTATGTGATTTCATGCACACCTAACCGAAGTGTACGACGGAGGATCTAAGAGTACGCACAAACTGTTCATAAATACGTTTACAATTATTCTGACGCGATGAACTAATATATCGAGCTTTATTTTTTGAAAATGACAGATGATGCAAATAAAGAATGAAGTTCTACATGTGGATATGATTGATGCCATGTCGGAGCAGCTGATAGGATTCATTATGAGGGAGATCCTGGATCCTAAAGGCGAGTTCCACCATGACGGTCCTATTAATAGAGTAGCATCCGCATCGACGTCGTGAGCGCTTAGAACTTGTAATCGTGACATTTGTATATTTGTAAATATTATTCTATCTAGATAACTTAATTACATGATTGTCAACGATATTAAGTTATTTTCACACGAATGCGAAAATATACAGCATAAACAGTATAGTAGTGTATCGCTCGGGTATGCGTAGCAATTCTGCAAACATAAACAGTAATAAACAATTCAAATAAAACATGATTTGTGAAAAAGACCAACCGGTACCTCAGGGGCCGCCAGCGTGCCGGTTGGTCTTTCCAACCGGTACCTAAGGGTGCCTTAGGCACCGGATAAAATACCCGGTGCACAAAACCGAGACTTTCAATCTCGGTTCCCTAGTACCGGTTGAAGAACCGGAACCTATGGCGGTTTTCAACCGGTACTAAGGACCTGTTTTCCAGTAGCGAATCTTCACTAAATCTCCGTGGTGACTTAGAAATAGAGTGGCGACTGGAGGAGTTACTTGATGATGATCCTCTTGCGGAGAACATCTTTGATTTTCCACTTATAGCCTCCTTGAATTTTCTAGTTGCCAAAGGAGGGAGACGTGCTGCGGTTATGCCAAATGTGTAGATGACTTCATGCAGGTATGGCCTTGGGGGCCACTGACACTCTGACAGCCCAAACATCCAATCTGCCCGGTTTGGCGCATGCAGATGGGAGTCTTAAAAATAGATACATTGTTACACATAAACCATCTCATCATTGCAACTGCTGATCCACGTGACTGCCTGTGTTGGCTCTTCGAACGAGCTGGCTAGCACCGTGGGATCTAGCCTGTTCCAACATCGGTGGGACGCAAGGAGGACCCCTCCATCGTTTTTGTTTATATATATGATCGATGAAGGTGGACTCAATCCTGTGTTCAACTCGGATTCTTTTCTTCTTCGCATTGGACACGTGCGCATCACATTTGTGTGTTAGATGAAAACAAATTTCTTGACGAAAACGTTAATTACTCACTTTAGAGATGGGTAGTGTAACATAGAGATTTTTCCAAAACTGTAGGCACGCCCCCGCTTCACGCATCCGATCCGATCACCGGCACGCCCCGTGCATTAATTATCGTGCTCCAACGATATCGATGGCCAAGCTAGCCTTTAACCTCGCAAAACCCAAAACCCCCGCATCTCTCTCCCTCTCTTCACCTCGTGGAATCGCCATGGAGTTCCAATACCGCGCCGGCGACGAGCGCCGCAGCCGGTCCCCGCCTCCGCCCACGCCCTCGCCACCATTGGTGCCGAGTACTTCCGGCTCGGGTTCGGCAGGTGAGATATGTTAGGTCTGTTAAACGGATCACTAGGTGCGGGTTAGCTCGGGTTCTAGCTCTGGATCTAGTTCTAGCATCAACACAGTCGTGTGCGTGCGTGTGCGTGAGTACAAGATCAAACCGAGAGGGGATTAGGGTATTATCTGACTCTGAGGAAGACTACGCCATCATGTTGTTGGTGATGTCTGCGCTAGGGCAGCGTCGCGCAGTGCAGCGGCTCGGAGCAGATCCGCTCTAGGGCGGCGGTGGCCGGTGCAGTGTAGATCGGTGGAGCTTCCCGCCGCCGCAGCGCCACCCCTCGAGATTGGGTTAGGGTTTAGGTGTCGGTGGGGAGTCGGGGCACAGCGAACTTTGGCGTGCGTGCCCCCCGGCCCCCACCTCTCTATTTATGTGGCGCTGGCGACGGGGGCCCACCAACGTGAGTTGGGTTGGGCGCCCCCGATCAGGGCGCAGATCAAGGCTAAGGCCTTTGGGCCTTAGGTTAGAGATCAATCCAACAATCTCCCCCTTGATCTCACATTATCTTTCTCTTTCACTTTTCTATTTTCCTTATCTCATTACAGATTTATGTATAGGGCATATCTCATCGTCACGGGCAATTGCCGATAGAATCAATAGCCACAATACACGCCCCTGTTCAGAAATAGATTCTGTATTCTTTTGGGCCTCTATTATCCAGAGATCATAGGCTGTACCTCATTCCCATGCCGGCTACGTGTTCCATGAACACGCTGGGTGGTAGGCCTTTCGTTAGCGGATCCGCAAGCATATCTTTTGTTCTTATATGCTCGAGACTTATGGTGTGATCCTGGATTCTATCTTTTATCGAATAAAATCTTATCTGTATCGACTTTGTAGCCGTGCTCTTCTTGTTATTATGAGCATAAAACACTGCTGGCTGGTTATCGCAGTACATCTTTAGTGGTCTTTCTATACTGTCCACCACTCTTAAGCCAGGTATAAACTTCTTTAACCATTCTACCTGCCCGGAGGCCTCGTAACATGCTATAAACTCAGCATACATCGTCGATGTTGCTGTGACCGATTGTTTAGGGCTTTTCCATGAAATAGCTCCCCCTGCGAGAGTGAAGATGTAACCCGTCGTGGATTTTCTATCATCTTCATCTCTCGCAAAGTCTGAATCTGCGTATCCTTTAATCTCTAAAGAATCGCTTCTTCTGTATGTAAGCATGAGGCCTTTTGTGCCTTTCACATATCGCAAGGCTTTCTTTACAAGTTTCCAGTGTTCTAAACCTGGATCTTTCTGAAATCTGCCAAGCACGTTAGTGACAAAAGCTAAGTTAGGGCGTGTGCACACTTGAGCATACTGTAAACTTCCGACTGCCGAGGCATACGGAACAGTTTTCATCTGTTCTTTTTCATACTTATTTCTGGGACTCTGAAAGTCTCCATATCTGTCACCCTTGACTATCGGAGTAGGAGTAGGTTTACTCGCATGCATACTGTATTTCTCTAGAATCTTTTGTAGGTATGTCTCTTGTGACAGACCTAGCACCCCATTCCTTCTATTTCGATGAATCTCAATCCCTAGCACAAAAGAGGCTTCACCAAGATCTTTCATGTTAAAATTCGATGACAAGAATTCTTTTGTTTCTAACAGTAGACTGACATCACTACTCGCTAGTAGAATGTCATCCACATACAGTACCAGGAAAATGTATTTTCCTTTCTTGAACTTTGCATAGATGCAATTATCTTCAACATTCTCTGTAAACCCAAACTTCTTTATAGTCTCGTTAAACTTCAAGTACCACTGTCTTGAAGCTTGCTTTAATCCATAAATGGATTTCTTTAAATGACATCCCATATTTTCTTTTCCTTTTACGACAAAACCTTTAGGTTGTGCCATGTAAAGTTTTTCTTCGAGATCCCCATTTAGGAATGCCGTCTTTATATCCATTTGGTGCAATTCCATATCGAAATGTGCAACCAAGGCCATAATTATTCTGAAAGAATCTTTACATGAGACCGGGGAAAAGGTCTCATTATAATCTATTCCTTCCTTCTGTGTGAATCCTTTTGCCAAAAGACGAGCCTTGTATCTCTCTATATTCCCTTTGGAGTCACATTTAGTCTTGTAGACCCATTTACAGCCTACTATTTTGGCTCCTTCAGGAATTTCTTCTAAGTCCCAAACTCGGTTGGTCCTCATCGATTTCATTTCATCTTCCATGGCTTCAAACCACTTAGATGAATGTCTGCTTCTCATGGCTTCTTCGAATGAGATGTGATCATCTTCGATTCAAAACTCTTCTGTGTTATAGACTTCATAATCAGCGGGAATAGCTGACCTTCTTTCTCTTTGAGATCTCCTAGGAGCCTCTTCTGTTCGAATGTTATCTGCTGGAACCTGTGACGGCTCCCCCTGATCTGTGGAAACGTTATTATCTATAGGATCCTGAAGGACAGGTTCCACATTTTCATTCTGCGTCGCCACAGAAGGGATCAATTCGGGAACTGGCATCGCAGTAACTCATACCGCTGGTGCTGTCTGATCAGTCAGTGAGAAAACCGGTTCCTGAATCATTGGAGTGGGTGCGTATACCCGCTTCTCCTCAAGAACAATCTTTCGAACTGTTGTGTTTCCCCGAATCATCTCTTCTTCTAGGAAGGTAGCATGTCTCGTTTCTACAAACTTTGTAAATCTGTCTGGACAGTAGAAACGATATCCTTTTGATCTATCTGGGTAACCAATAAAATGGCAACTCACTGTCTTGGGATCCAATTTCCCAATGTTCGGGTTGAATATCTTTGCCTCAGCAGGACTCCCCCACACCCGTAGGTGATTCAGTGAGGGTATCTTTCCTGTCCACAGTTCATACGTTGTTTTTGGCACCGCTTTACTGGGCACTCTGTTGAGAATATAGACAGCGGTTTTCAACGCCTCCATCCATAAACTCACTGGCAGTGTGGAATAGCCGATCATGCTTCGTACCATGTCCATCAAGGTACGATTCCGTCTTTCAGCCACTCCATTCTGCTGAGGATCGCCCGGCATTGAGTACTGGGCTACTATTCCTTGTTCTGTTAGGAATCTCGCAAAAGGTCCTGAAACCTGTCCGTATGGGGTATGCCGACCATAGTATTCCCCTCCACGGTCAGAACGGACAACTTTTATCTTTAAATTGTGCTGATTTTCAACTTCAGTCTTGAATTCTTTAAATTTATCTAATGCCTCTGATTTCTCTTTTATTGGATAAATATATCCATAACGGGAATAATCATCTGTGAACGTTATGAAAGAGTCATAACCGTCTATGCTTTTAACTGAGAACGGTCCGCAGATATCTGTGTGAATTAATTCTAAGACACCTGCGCTGTGCTCAGCATTTTTCTTTGTTATCTTTACATATTTTCCTTTAATGCAGTCAATGCATTTGTCTGAATCTGGGAACTCAAGAGGAGGTAGAATTTCATTCTTAACCAGCCTTTCTATTCTCCCCCTCGAAATATGGCCTAAACGACAGTGCCATAATTTCGACGACGTATCTTGAGTTCTCTTTCGTTTTCTGTTGTTATCTGTAGTTTGAGACACAATCACATTCACATCACATACGGAATTCACACTTTCTCATAGCGATAATAAGTAAAGATCATTTCTTCTAAATGCAATCGAAGCAACTGTATCATCAAATTCTATTACACACATGCCGTCTCCAAAACGACATGCAAATCCATCGTCATCAAGACGAGATACACTAATCAAGTTTTTCTGAATTACGGGAACATAAAATACATCTTTAAGCAATAAATTAAAGCCTGTGTCGAGCTCTAAGAGGAGGTCTCCAACCGCCTCAACATCTGCCTTGACTCCATTTGCGACTTTAATTCTTTTTTCTCCTCTTCCCTTAGTTTTCGTTGAACGGAATCCCTGTAAGGAGTTTGCAACATGAATAGTTGCTCCTGAATCAATCCACCAAGTAGATTTCGAATAATCTTTATACAAGGATTCATTTATAAATGAGATAATGTTCTCACCTCTTTTCTCCATGATCATCTTTAGATAGTCGGGACAGTTTGTCTTGTAGTGTCCCTTCTGTTTGCAGTGAAGCACTGGTCCTTGTCCACTAGTGGTTGCCCAAACTTGGGCCTGTGCTGTGGCTGTGGCTGAGCCAACTGGGGTCCCTTTCCCTTGGATGAAGAGGGAATATCTTTATTATATCTTTTCTTGTTCACATAGTTTATGAATCCACCATGTGCATTCTTTATTCTCTCTTCTTCTTGTACACACATCGCTATGGTCTTTTCAATATCCCATTTTTCAGGGTTCATGTTATAATTGACAACAAAGTTGTCAAACTCTTTTGGCAACGAGGCAAAAACCAAATGAACTATGTGTTCTAATCTGAACTCCATATCCATTGGCTTAAGCTTGTTGTTAATGTTCACCAAGCGATGGATGTGCTCTCTTATCCCACCTCCCAAGTACCTCTCTGTCACCAGTTGTTTGATCAACTGGGTAGCATAAGTCTTTGAGGAGCCAGTATACTGACTCCTTATCTTGTCGAGGTACTCAACAACAGTGGGTAGATCTGTGATTGCCCCCAGAATGGCGGGCTCTATGGTGTTCTTGACTACTGCCAAACATTTCTTGTTGGCAGGTAGCCACTTGGCATGATCAGCGTCATACCTCTGTTTGCTCGCCCTGTAGGCGAGCTCTGTTTGCTTCCAAGAAGCATCTGTAACATCTTCCCCTCTGACCGGTCTCTCAGGTTCAACTGGAACCGGTGCAGTGAGGACCCAATCTAGCTCAGCCATGGTAAAGAAGAGATCCAACTTCTTGTACCATTCATTGTAATTGTCGCCTTTCAGAATCGGAATATCCTTGATGGAAACCATCATAGAAAAACCAGCTGAAACAGGTTAGCTCAAGTGAGAACAATATAACAATAATTGCGAATGCATGAAATCATAATGTTGTCATTATCAACTTTGGTCAGAAAATAACAACATTACAATTTAATCTGGAAAAATATTCGGTAAAATCATAATATTGTTATCATCAACTTTGGTCAGAAAATAACAATACCACAATTTAATCTGAAATTATCTGTGACTCAAAATTTAAATTATCCCTTTGGTTCAAATTTAAATTCAAGTCAAAACAATTATCTATGCAGCGGAAACATGAATAAAATTATTCTATTTTGAAGCAATATCTGTAAAATTCTGTATTTCTATTCTCTAAACATTTATCCCTTTGGTTCAAAATGAAAAGAGATCAAATTCTGTGCAAAAATATTCAAATCTGTGCAAAAATATTCAAATTTGCTTCAAAAAACAGAATTAAAAGTATCAAAGGTTACTGTTCATCTGTTTAAACGGGCCGGAAAACTGTTACTGTGCAGCCCGTTACTGTGCAGCCCAAAACCACGTCCGCGGCCCGGCCCACTTCGCGAAAACGGCCTGTCACTGTGCGGCCCGCGGCTAACGGGCCGCAACCTGGGCCTGGGCCGCGAAAGCGGCCCACTCGCGCGCGTGCCGGCCGCCGCCCCCCGCGTCGATCTCAGCCGTCCATCCCGATCGGACGGCTGAGCGCACGTTTCGGGAGGTATAAATTCCTCGCGGCCGGGCGACGATCGCGGAAACCCTAGGTCATTTCTCTCGCCGCTCGCCCGCGTTCTCTCTGGCTCTCGCCTCTCCTCTTCCTCCTCGCCTCTGGTCGCCGCCTCCGCCGCCGGCTTAAACTCCGGCGCGGCGGACGACATGGCCGCCGGCCAACTGCCGGCGTGCTAGATCTGGCTTGCTTCCTCTCCTTCTCCCTCTCTCTCTCTCTGGTTCCCTCTCCCTCTCTCTCATAACTCTGTTCCGGCCAGGGGCTACGCCGCCGCGTCCGTCCTCGACGCCGGCGGCCGCGCCATGGCTGGATCTACTATCCAGTACCCATGCTCTTGATTTCTTGGCTCTGTGTGCGTCCACACGAAGCAGTACTGTGCCCTATGGGCCTCCTCGCCGGAGTCGCGTGCGTCTCGCGCGCGGCTCCGTCGAGGGGATCTCTGGGGTACGGGAAAAGAGAGAGAAAGCGGAGGGAAGAGAAGGAAAAGGTGAAGAACAGCAAGAAGGAGCAGAGGAGAAGGGCTAGGTACGCCGGGTTTTCTCAGATCTAGGGTTAGGGTTAGGATTTTTCGAGCTCTGTTTGATTTTTCCGTTCGATTTGCATCTTCTTGATCTATTTGCTCGATCCTTTCCCCTTTTCTTTCCATAACCGAGTCAAAACACAACCTAGATTAGGCTCTGATACCATTGTTAGGTCTGTTAAACGGATCACTAGGTGCGGGTTGGCTCGGGTTCTAGCTCTGGATCTAGTTCTAGCATCAACACAGTCGTGTGCGTGCGTGTGCGTGAGTACAAGATCAAACCGAGAGGGGATTAGGGTATTACCTGACTCTGAGGAAGACGACGCCATCATGTTGTTGGTGATGTCTGCGCTAGGACAGCGTCGCGCAGTGCAGCGGCTCGGAGCAGATCCGCTCTAGGGCGGCGGTGGCCGGTGCAGTGTAGATCGGTAGAGGTTCCCGCCGCCGCAGCGCCACCCCTCGAGATCGGGTTAGGGTTTAGGTGTCGGTGGGGAGTCGGGGCACGGCGAACTTTGGCGTGCGTGCCCCCCGGCCCCCACCTCTCTATTTATGTGGCGCTGGCGACGGGGGCCCACCAACGTGAGTTGGGTTGGGCGCCCCCGATCAGGGCGCGGATCAAGGCTAAGGCCTTTGGGCCTTAGGTTAGAGATCAATCCAACAAGATATCCTATCCGGCCCGGTCCAGGGAGATTCTACGTCGGTTGGTTCATGATACATGTTTGGGCGATTCCAGACGCCCACGGCGGCAACGACGGCCCGGCAGAGCGCGTGAGGGATGCGGCCCTGGTGCTGTGGAAGCCTCCTCCGCTCCCACCGCCAGATGTGGCGGCGGCCGACTCCGCCGATGAGCTGCGGCGCCAGGCGGAGAAGGCGAGGATCAGGGAGCGGATCCTGCGGGAGGAGGCGGAGCACTGGGAGCTGGAGCTGGAGGTGCGGCGCGAGATCAGGGAGCAGCTGCTCCGCCTCTCGTGGCCCGCGCTCGGGCGCTCGGTGGGGGGATCGGGCCCGCCGGCTAGGATCATCTCCGGCAACGCGTCTCTGCAGGTTGCCGCGGATGATGAGGTTCGCTGCCCTTCTGCCTTTTTCGTGTTTGATCACGCTTTCCGTTTGTCCATCTCGGCCTCACGATTCTCACGTCGCTCAAATCCTTTTTGATGGGTGCTGTAGTGATTGCTGCATTGCTTTGTGCTGCATCTTTCTATATGCAATCATGCGCCATTTGATCGTCTTCTATGTCAGATGAAATCTCCTGCAAGGATTACATAGCATAGTTACTTTTTCTCTAAATAAAAAACCATAGTTACGGATTTTCCGATAGATTTTTACCTGAGGACCGGACGGCAGGGGATTGGCACACCAAGTTACCAATCGATTTGGACTGTTTATTTTATTTGTTCCAGATAGTGAGATCTTTAGATCGTGTTTTGTTTCGTCGAATTTTCGTTTGAATTGTGGGTTGCTGCATAACATCTTGCATCATTCAGTCGTTTGTTGATTTGATAGGCTAAGTGTCTACGGTATTGCTTTTGTTATGTCAGCGTTCAAATTGTGTCATGTGAGACTCCTTGCTCTTTGATAGATATGTTTGATCCCACACAAATAATGCTGTCCAAAAGGTCGACTGGCAGTATACGACAACATACATACAAGACATGATACGAATAGTCCAAGTAGCAAAAACAACCTTTTTGTAGTGCTGGCTGAACTCCAATTATTTTTGTTTACTAAGAAAAACCACGCCAATAACGAAAACAAATCAAACAAGGACATGGACGCCTGCACGTTGTCGCAATTGTAAAGGTAGCATGCTTTTATATGGTATAAAGGCCGGATTGTTTTTGCAATCATGCCATTCGTGTATGAAGTGCATTAATTACTGCACCATGGGGCCCACGTAGAGCACATTATTAGCAGCATCTAATTTGCATACTTTTTCTCAGGCTTCTGTTCATTCACAATGGCCATGACTGACAAAGCCCTGTAGTTGCAATCATTTGTTTTGTACGGGGCTTTGTCACTGGAAATTCTCACTTTCTTATTATATGCAATGTTCAAAAAGTGGAAGGAAATAGTGCATACCATGCATTTTGTGCACTAATGACACTTGAAGATATTCCAGCTAATCAAACACCTTGCAATCGCAATGCAAGGGGGCAGCGTGGTCAAGGGAATTTTTTTCTGATATTAGAATTTTTCATTGTTTTCTTCCATAATATTTGGAAACTGCAACCATGGTTTAAACACAAAATTTTAGATAACCAATCCAAAACGTTGCTGTCAGACATAGCAGTATGCTGCAGGTTTTGCCATTGGCTAGCAATAGCAAAAAAGCAAAACCTTCCAAGCATCTAACAAAATTGACATCTGCAGTATTGAATTTTTAAAATAAACTAGACAGGATTCGCTCTGTGATAAGAATGCCCACGGCATGTATGTACTTTTATAGCTCTTCCAGAAGTACAGAAAAACGTGAGTAGTGGCTTCCACAATATTATTGTAATTCTGTCCTTTTAAGTTGCCTGAAAAAGCTAAATCTGTTGTTCATTTAGACAAAAAAGCTAATGAAATTTAAGGCGTTATATATTCATAACACTATATCTTGCAATTTTCATGTATTCTTAACTTATAATCGTGATATTGATGACCCAGACACTATATCTTGCTGTGAACATGATTCGACTTGGTAGCTACGTCTGTTTGTTGCTCATTGATTAATCTACTCCTGAAGAAATTGATTACGATAATCTCATGTGCAGGTCCACCCCAAAGCAAACGGACTAGCGGCCTCACCGGCCAAGCGGAAAAGCCCAGATCATGCGGCAGCATCCATATTATCAGCAGTGACAAGCAGCAAGAAGCAGATGATCACATTGACCTGCACGGTATGTGACATCTCGACAAACAGTGAGAAGGACATGCAAGACCACCTCAACGGGAAGGTGCACAAGAGGAAGGCGACAGCCCTTGTGCAGCTGCCAAAGCCAATGACAGAACCAGAGCCAGAGACAGGGGAGGAGGTGTTGGTGCCATCGGGTGACTACACGCCGACTAAGCTCACCATGCTAACGAATGCGGGAGCGATGAATGAGGTGATGCAGATGGACGGGTACCTTCTCTGCGAGGTGTGCAACGTGAGGACGGCAGACCGTGTCACCATGATGTGCCACCTTGAGGGGAGCAAACACATCTCCAAGAGCCAGAAGTATGGCCAAGCCTCCAGCAAGCCACCGGATGAGGCTGCAAAGAAGGTCGTGAAAGGCGTGTCTGTGCCAGAAGCTCCCACAACTGCTGTTGGCAGCGCTGATCCTGAAACGCTGGTTCTGGAGTTGCACGGTGTGCCACACACCGTGCGGCGGTTGAAAGGCTTGCTGCTGTGCGAGCTGTGCAACGTGAAGACCCCGTCGATGAATGGCATGCAGAATCATCTGTCGGGGAAGAAGCACAAGAATAAGGCGAACGATAGCTCTGATGTCTCTACCAACGTCACCACAGGTGGAGAGGAAGCACCCAAAGCACAACCGATGGAAACAGACACAGCTGTTGTCGCTGGCATGTCGGTTCAGGTGGAAGTGCCATTGGCAATGTCCTCGGAAGCAAAGGTTGGTGATCACAGTGAGCTGCAAGAAACAACTATGGCTTCCACAAAAGAATACGTCATCACTGGGGACAGTACCAAGACTCATGGAAAAAGAGTGATAAAGGCCAGTGGAAGTACTGCTGCAGCTCAAGACGATAATTTCTGTGATCCTGACTCGCTGACCATGGAAGTAGATAGTTTGCAGCATCCTCTACAGCGGGTGGATGGCTTCCTCGTCTGCCCTTGCTGCAATGTTAAGACACCATCTGAGATCATCATGAGCTCTCACCTTGCCGGGAAGAAGCACAGGCGCAATAGGACACTCGCTGCAGGAGTAAACAAGGACGCCTCTGTCCTTGCCGAAGGGGCTGATGAGGTGCAAGGCAACAGCTCTAAGTCTATGAGAGCCAACGTAGATGTCGAATCAGCACCATCACCACCTGTGACACGAGAGAAAAACG
This sequence comes from Panicum miliaceum, assembly GCA_032594955.1. Classification (NCBI taxonomy): domain Eukaryota; kingdom Viridiplantae; phylum Streptophyta; class Magnoliopsida; order Poales; family Poaceae; genus Panicum; species Panicum miliaceum. Next base: position 22,965,965 of record CM064073.1, read on the forward strand.
ATGCCACCACGGCGCCCAGGAAGTTGATAGATTGGCAGAGGATAAACCTGCTACTTGCATTGAACATGCAGAGCATGGTGAGATTACTCGGGCGGAAAGCAAGAGCTCAAAGTCAGTGAAAGCTGATGAAGAGGGAGAATCAGTGCTGTCAATGACAGCTCCACAAGTGAAAAACCCTACCGCCATGGCACCCATGGAAGTAGATGGGACGGCAGAGGTTGAACCTGCTATACACATGGATCCTGAGGTGAATGGCGGGATTGATGAAGAGGTAGAATCAGCACCACAAGCGGAAAATGTTGCTGCCATGGCTCCCATAGAAGGAGATGGACCTGCAAAGGTTCAACCTGCTACTCGCATTGAACCTGCAGAGGATGGAGTGCTTACTCACCCAACTGATCAAGGAGAGCACGCATCTGCCCGAGCCAACGGCTCTGTGACCCAAGTGGAGGAATCCATGAAGGCCGACACTGCTGCGCGTGGCAAACCAATGAAGATCCAGGTGGAGGGCATGGTGTTCACCGTGCTGCAGCAGGAGAATGGCGGGGTCTCGTGCGAGACCTGTGGTGTGCACGGCTGCAACAAGGACAGCATGATTCTGCACCTCTACACCAGGACGCACTGGGACAGAGCCAATGTTGCAGAGGAGAAACAGCAAGAGGCTGCGGCCGCGGCATGTGGTGGTGGCCGCGACATCGGGCACAGCGCAGCTGAAGAGGGCACAGGTGGAGCACTGACGACTATAGTGGTGTGTGATCATGTCTGAGATTAAATTATCTGGACTTCGCACATAGACTGGTACTATTTCTTGAGACACCACCCCTATGGCTAGATATAATGGTTACAAGCACTGTACCGGCGAAATGGAACAAGCAAAATTTCCCTATTCATTCGTACACAGTCATAGTTCACCCCTTTGCTTTTGGGTTTTTGTTATATTTCTTGTTTGATATACTCAGACATTTCGGGCAATAGCATTTCCTGGGAATCATAGATTTGCCAATTATTTTCTATTACAGTATATCCATAAAAATGGACATCCACCTGGGATCTGGGAAGTTATGCAAACATAGGCCAACACAGACAGGGAGAGATGTAAGGGCGCCTCCAGCGGTTGGCGAAGTCGTCAGCTTTTCGTCTGAGGTGGAGGGTTAAAAATAGGAGAGAGAGAGAGTGGTCGCTTGCGACTAACAACTAGCTAATCGATTTCTCGTGACCCAAGAAAATGAGAGGGTGGCAGGTGGGACTGCTAGGAGAGAGAGGATAGAATAGTTTTCTTTTTCTTCTCTCGGCTCCATATCGTCTAGCTAGGTCGCCTACTCCACTGCGGGTGCTCTAAGACATTCAGGGGAGAGAATGGATAAAGATGAAGAGAAATGTGTCGCTAAGAGCATGGAACACTGTACGGTGAGAGAGAGACATTGGGCAGAGTATGAAACGGTCGCTCCTGCGCTCGCATATATGTGCTTTTCTGTGTTCTGGGAGCTCCATGTAAGACGTTAACCAGCAACAGCTACCACCACTGGGCACACGCAACAAAGGAGGTAAGTGTGCCGTGGTCGGTTAGGAACTCAAAAAAGTTAAGGATTAATCAGGTTTAGTGTTGGTTTTTCAACCAAGCCACGGTCATGGATTGCATTAACCGTTCGTAACCAAAACCAGAAAAATTAAAGATTTATCTTACAACCACTGCAGGTAGTGATGGTATCATCAGTAGCAATGCGTCCAGTTTGTTAATTAGTAGGGTTTTGTGTGCCAAGACAAATATTTAAATTAACTTGCACTTGGGAGGGAATGATAAAAAGTAAGTGGAGTGGCATGGTTAATTCAAAGTGTTCGAGGATGGCCAGCAGCCATGTTAATTTTGAAGTTTAGATATCTAACAAGTGAGCCTTATATTGAAGTTTATGATACGAAGACAAGGAAAAAAACTATATCCCTAAGATACGCAATTACAATTAAATAAAAATTCCTCGCAAGTCACTGTTAAACTGTAAATTTCTTATATGCCACTGTCATTGATTGTGTACGGACCGATGTGTCAGACATATCGATGGCATATGGTAGATTATGAGTTTTCCAGTGGCATATAAGAAAATTGCAATATTTACCTTGTGAAGTTAAGTTCTAAACCAGAAATATGACTGAATTTATGCTTTGAAGCATTGATATCTTTGTTTCACAGTAAATGTGCGTAGTACCCATTTTCTCGAAATTCGGGACTATCTTGCAGTCTAGCGAACAGCAAATATGTTCAGTTTTGTTCACACAGTGTGAAGTTGAAATTATCATATCTTGAGCAGAATTGTCCAAAGAACCACTCAAGGAGCGTAACCTACTATGCTGTCAATACTGATCAATACTATTATGTCACAATCACATTTGCCCCCAGTCCCAAGTGGTATGTCTTTTTATTCGATATGTTCAATGCCTGTGATCAAATAATGTGGCGCTTAATCTTTTATTACGGTTTGAGAACGCTAGGCATAAACAATGGTCATCCTCAGCTGAGCGTACTTCACGGCCACGGACATGTCCCTTTCCACGCAATACATCGTACAAGCACCGTATTTTCTTGCTTACAAAAACACAGACCGGTAGCTATATATACGCATGCAACTCTTGCGTATCCAATCACCAAATCAAAAGTACGACAGTGCACAATTGCAGCAGTAGCAACCAACTGAAAGGCCTGATCGACCATGGCCATCCCAAAGGTTTTGCTCCTTGCAATCCTCGGCTGCGCCTTCTTCTGCAGTGCTGCCCTCGCCGCTCGTGACCTGAGCGATGAGTCAGCCATGGTGGCAAGGCATGAGCAGTGGATGGCGCAGTACAGCCGTGTCTACAAAGATGCCGCCGAGAAGGCTCGGCGGTTCGAGGTGTTCAAGGCCAATGTTAAGTTCATTGAGTCATTCAACGCCGCTGGGAACCGCAAGTTCTGGCTCGGCGTCAACCAGTTCGCTGACCTCACCAACGACGAGTTCAGGGACACCAAGACTAACAAGGGCTTCAGACCTAGCCCGGTGAATGTCCCTACCGGATTTAGGTACGAGAATGTAAGCATTGATGCGCTACCGGCGACAATCGACTGGAGGGCCAAGGGTGCCGTCACTCCCATCAAGGATCAGGGCCAATGTGGTAAGTACATTTAGTAGGATGATACAGTACTAGTGTCAACACAATTTACGGAAACTATTTTTTGATGACATTTGTTGAACAATATCAATTGCAGGTTGCTGCTGGGCGTTCTCGGCTGTGGCCGCCACAGAGGGCATTGTGAAAATCAGCACCGGCAAACTCATCTCGCTCTCCGAGCAAGAGTTGGTTGACTGCGATGTCCATGGTGAGGATCAGGGATGCGAGGGTGGTTTGATGGACGATGCCTTCAAGTTCATCATCAAGAACGGCGGCCTAACCACTGAATCCAGCTATCCTTACACAGCTGCGGATGGCAAGTGCAAGAGTGGATCAAACAGTGCGGCGACCATCAAGGGCTATGAAGATGTGCCGGCCAACGATGAGGCTGCCCTGATGAAGGCGGTGGCGAACCAGCCTGTGTCGGTGGCGGTGGACGGCGGAGACATGACATTTCAGTTCTACTCTGGTGGTGTGATGACCGGCTCCTGTGGTACTGACTTGGACCATGGAATCGCAGCCATTGGTTATGGAAAGACCAGTGATGGGACCAAGTATTGGCTGATGAAGAACTCATGGGGCGCGACATGGGGTGAGAATGGTTACCTCAGGATGGAGAAGGATATTTCGGACAAGAAGGGCATGTGTGGTCTTGCCATGGAGCCTTCCTACCCCACTGTGTAGGCATGCAGACCTTCATATGCCTCGAGTTAAAAACACTTATGTATAGCCATGGGCGATGCTTTTATGTCTCGTGATGTATAGCTGGTTCATACGTGTCTGTAAATTGTGTTTCAAATAATCTGTATGTATATTCTGTAGTTCGATACTTAATGATTGATGAATACATGCTTGGGTATTTTCATGGAGGCTTGGAGCTCATATTCAGGAAGGAAGAGCACACCCCAGTTGCATGGAGACATGTCCCTGATGAGTGCCCTATGATGCTACGGTTTTTATTCAATTCATGCAGAAAGGATTGACAGATTGACTGTTATCAAGTCGCTGCACTAAGAACTATAACTCCTAAGCTTCAATAACAAGATATAAAAAGTTGTAGTACACAAGGAGCATTAATCAAGCAAATTCCAAGTTGTCCAAGATCTTGTAAACTTAAATGCAGTAAGCCGTGCAGAGTCCATTTCTCCCCAACAGGCCCATGAAACAGCAGTGCAAAAATCATTAAGCATTGGCCGGCCAACTTCCCATAGCTTTGTCCAGGCTGGGCTGGACTTAATCCAAACGAGATCTTGGTACTCGTGATGTACAAATTAAATTGCATAGAAATTAGGCTCTACAAAATTGCATACCATCGATGAGGTAATAATAAAGCCAATTTCGTGAAGAGTCAGAACCCCTAACCCCTGAGACGAAATGAAATCATATCATACTAACTATATCCAATTGAGAACTTGGCGGCGGCAAAAGAAAGCTGGAGCACCGGTAAGCGGAGGTGGCAATCGCGGAGGAGACAGCTACGAGAGAATAGATGAGACGAGGTGAAGAGCTATGGTAATCTTTGGGGTCCTTGAGTAGGTCAGTTTTTGTGAGCTGAGAACTGTAGAAAACATTGAACACCGAAACTACAGAAAACAAGAACCGGCATCAACACCGAACAATTAACAAACTCATATTTTGATTCGGTTCAGTTCTCATTTTCCCTGTAAGTGCCTAGTCCGAGTATGAATTACACTAGGTACAACAATGTTATATAATAAAATTCTAAAATCCGGAGCAATTTAAAAATTGCTGCAAATTCGACACATCTTTTCATGTGGGATTATGTCACACTAAAACTTTACTTTCATATTAATTCTAGAAGGGAAGCAGGCATGATATCAATGAAAGTCCATTGGAGGGATGGGATCATCACACTTTTCCTTGGCGCCGAACTCTAAACCAATTGCTAAATTAATTTGAGTGACTTGGTTCAAAAAGTGATCTATCATACTAGTTTTAATGTCTAGAGATCCAAGCGAGCACTCAATTCATGTTTAGGATATATACCAAGACAATATACAGGAACAAAAAAAAATTCATGTTATTTAGTCTCGACCAAAATAAAGATTTGCATACCACTAAGCGCCAATGTCTTCTTTGTTTCTTCAGGGTGGCAGCGGTGTGCGTTGCAATCTAGTGTACTGATTAATAATATTTTCTGACATTCGCACTTTGTGAACACCAAAAAAAAAGGCACCCGTAGCTTACACGTTTGCAATACATAGCAGTATAAATTTACTTCTCAGAATGTGATAGATACTTAGAAAATCGGATAGTCAAATTTGTAAACATTCCTCTTAAGATAATATATTCCCGCTCATGGAGAAAAGTATTCTACTCAACGAAAAAATGTGTCATTTACTCATTGGTTGAGTATTTTAATGTTCTGCTAAAGGAAAAAAATCTGATAAAGAACAAATGTCGTAGCATCACAAGAAAAATGTTTCAGGGATGAAACAGAGATTGGTAAGAAAATTGTGAGCTGTTGGATGAACATCTAATGGGTGGGAAATCTGATTGATGGATAAGTTAATTATCAGTTCCTTGGACTTCAATTCAGAGAACTTCTTTTCCTTCGTTACCCAAAAAACTTCCACATTTTTAGAACGATATGTTGATTCATGGTAATATGGAGCTTAATAATGTTTTTTATATGTTCAGAGAGATACCAGATATGACAACTACAGCCATAAACAATATAATTGTCATTCTCAGCTGTGCAGCAAAACACACGTCTCAGGCACAAGTATTTTATAGATGTGGCAACCTTACTTTCACGGCTACGGAGGTGTCCCTTTCCACAAAGCCACATAATACATCGTACAAGCACCGTCTCTCCTACTACTTTCACACATACCGGTAGCTATATATACCCATGCCACCCACAGTTCCAATCACCAAACCAAAGCACAGTGTGCAAAACCAGCAGCAAACAACTAACAGGTCCGAACAACCATGGCCACCTGCAGCAAGGCTTTGCTCCTCGCCATCCTTGGCTGTGCCTTCGTCTGCAGCGCCGTTCTCGCGGCTCGCGAGCTGACTGACGACTCGGCCATGACAGCAAGGCACGAGCAGTGGATGAGCCAGTACGGCCGCGTCTACAAGGACGATGCCGAGAAGGCTCAGCGTTTCGAGGTGTTCAAGGCCAACGTCAAATTCATCGAGTCCTTCAATGCCGCTGGGAAGCGCAAGTTCTGGCTCGGCGTTAACCAGTTCGCCGACCTCACCAACGCTGAGTTCAGGGCGACCAAGACTAATAAGGGCTTCAAACCTAGCCCAGTGAAGCTTCCTACCGGATTTAGGTACGAGAATGTTAGCACTGATGCGCTTCCGGCTACCGTCGACTGGAGGACCAAAGGTGCTGTAACACCCATCAAAGATCAAGGCCAATGTGGTATGCAAAATAACTTTAGAAAACACACATGTTAAAACTCCTTTTTTCTAAGATCGGTTATGACAATATAATATCAAATGTGCCACGACTATTTGCAGGCTGTTGCTGGGCGTTCTCAGCTGTGGCTGCCACGGAGGGCATCGTCAAAATCAGCACCGGAAAGCTCATCTCGCTCTCGGAGCAAGAGCTGGTCGACTGTGATGTCCATGGCGAGGACCAGGGCTGCGAGGGTGGTTTGATGGATGATGCCTTCAAGTTCATCATCAAGAACGGCGGCCTGACCACCGAATCCAGCTACCCGTACACAGCCGCAGACGGCAAGTGCAAGAGTGGATCAAACGGTGCCGCAACCATCAAGGGCTACGAGGATGTGCCGGCCAACAATGAGGCTGCCCTCATGAAGGCAGTGGCCAACCAGCCTGTCTCTGTTGCCGTGGATGGAGGAGACATGACGTTCCAGTTCTACTCTGGTGGTGTAATGACCGGCTCTTGCGGCACCGACTTGGATCATGGGATTGCAGCAATCGGTTATGGAAAGATAAGTGATGGCACCAAATATTGGCTGATGAAGAACTCTTGGGGCACTACATGGGGCGAGAATGGTTACCTGAGAATGGAGAAGGATACGTCGGATAAGAAGGGCATGTGTGGTCTCGCCATGGAGCCCTCCTACCCCACCGAGTAGGATTATCTTCTTATGCCTCAGATTCGTACATATCCACATAGATCGAATAAACATGCTTCTTTGTCTTGTCATGTATAGTCCATTCTTATTGTCTATAATTTGTTGCACAAGGTCATGTTATTAATGTAGATATTATACAATATGTTTGATATGTAATGATAAATTAAGAATACGACCCGGCTATTTTCTTAATTAATTAATTTTTTTTGAAGAAATTGTGGGAGCTTCGCTTTGTTATTTAAGGAGGCAGAAAAGAGCAATGTTCCGAGTTCTTACACCGATGATATTACATAAATAACTAAAATCTCGATCTCAAATAAAGGAAAACTAATCAATAAAAGAAGAGATCTCCGGTCTTCCGCAGGCCATGACCCTGCAATGCATCTCAGCTTTGATTTCCTGCATCACCTCCCCTGGTGTCATTGTTCTTTGCTCGAAAAACTTCTTGTTTCTCGCCTTCCAAATATTCCATGCAGCAAGATTATCAGAGCTGCCTTTAACCGCCGATCCTTTTTTGACAGATGTGCCAATTCCTTCTCCCACCAATCCATTACTTCCAAACCCTGAGCCGGCTTCAAAATGGCAGACTGTGTCCAAGCTTCCATCCTATCCCAAACTTGCTGAGCAAAAGTGCAGTGCAAGATCAAATTTGACGCTAACTCCTGTCCTTGATTGCATAGTGTGCAAATTGGATTGCAAGGCCATTGCCTAGCCAGTAACTTATCCGCTGTCAAGATCTTGCATTGGATTAGAAGCCAAGCAAAGAACTTATGCTTCCCTTCAGCCTCTGCTCGCCAAATATTCTCCCCTTTAAAAGGGCTATAAGACCCATGGAATTGCGCATTGTAAGCAGTCTTTTGTCAAGGGCGTTAAACCCTCGGGTAGCTGGACCTCGGCTACGTAGCTCGTAGCCTCGATCCATCTTCTCCGGCGAGGTTAATCCTCTGCCGCAGGCTTGGTTGAAGAGAGGATGGAGATTAGATTGGTAATATCTTTTTTTCTTCCCCCTCCAAATGTCTGTTACAGGAATATATATGGCCATCGGCCTCAACCAACCGGAGCAACATGCTCCTTTAATTTAGGAACTAATAATAGAAAGCTATTTCTAATTTCCAACTCAGCCCCTAGCGGTGATCTCGCCCAGCGCGTCCTCGTGCGCGCCCACCGCGCGTTCTGCGCGCTCCGCGTCGCGGCGTATGTCACGGGCTCGTCGGCGCCTGGAATACGTGCGCCCGACCATGACATCTCTCCCCTTGTCGAGGAGCAGCTCGTCCTCGAGCTGGAACTCCGTGTACTTGACGCGGAACGGCTCGACGTCCTCCCACGTCGCGGACGCTGCCGACTCCCCCTTCCACTAGACAAGAACCTGGTGCACCCCGCGAGCCAGACGGAACCGGACAGCGCGTTCTGGCTCAAGGGCAATGGCGCTATGATGCAGAGGCGGTAGGGGCGGAGGAGTATCCGGCGTCGGCCCCTGGAACTTCTTGAGCAGCCCCACGTGGAACACATCGTGAATGCGAGCTCGAGGCGGCAAGGCGAGGCGGACAGCGACGTCGTTTATCAGCTGGTGACGTGGTACGGCCCGAAGAAACGCGGTTTGAGCTTGCCGGTGACAGCCTGGGGAAGTGAGGACGCCGCACGCTGCCTGAGACGGAGGAGCGCCCAGTCGCCGACTCGGTACTCGACGTGGCGGTGCGCCTTGTCGTAGTGCAGCTTCTGCGTCGCTTGAGCTTGTTTCAGCCGGTCGTGGATGTCGGCCAGGAACTCGTCGCGCTCCTCCATGCTCTTTGCGACAGCAGCCACCCTCATGTCTCCCGGTTCATACGACTGGATGGACGGCGGATCGCGCCCATAGACGACACAGAAGGGCGTGTCCCGCAGTGACGTCTGGTAGGCGGTGTTGAAGACGAACTCTGCCCAGGGCAGCCAGCGTAGCCACTGCCGAGGCCTGTCCCTGGTGAGGCACCGCAGGTACATGATGATGGCGCGATTGGCAGCCTCCGATTGCCCATCGGACTGAGGATGGAACGCCGTCGTCATGTGCAGCTTCGTACCCATCAGGCGCAAGAGCTCGCGCCAGAACGTCGACGTGAAGACCGGGTCCCTGTCCGACACCATGGACTGGGGCATGCCGTGGAGTCATACAATCTCGGTGAAGAATGCTTGAGCAATGGACTCGGCGGAGTACGGATGCGCCAGTGGAATGAAATGGCAATACTTACTGAAACTGTCCACCACGGTCAGGATGACGGACTTGCCACGGACGCGAGGGAGCGCTTCCACGAAGTCTAGGGCGATATCAGTCCCAACCCCCTGAGGCACCGGTAGTGGAAGCAGGAGGCCAGCTGGATGCAAGTGCTCGGACTTGTATCGCTGGCAGACGGCGCATGTGCGCACCAAGTCCTGGACAAGCTGCTTCATGTTAGGAAAATGAAAGTCGCGCCGCAGGCGGTGCAGCATGCGCTGAACCCCTTCGTGTCCGTCCTCGTGTACAGCCACCATGATCTCCTGAAGTAACGGCGGCTTTGGTGGTATGTACAGCCGCCCGGCAAACTGGGTCATGCCATCCACGACCGACCAAAGGGCCCCGCGGGAGCCGGCGCTGATGTCCTCGCGAAGGGCGACGAGAGCCGGGTCAGTTTGCTGTGCTTGGTGGAGGCGGTCGATGAAGTCGAAGCGCGGAGCCGAAAGCGCGAGGAGCTCCCCCTCCTCTGTGTCACGCCTGGACAGCGCGTGGGCCACGGCGTTCACCGCACCCGGTTTATAGTCGACGGCGAAGTTGAAGCCCAGCAGCTTGCCCACCCAATGGTGTTGCGGGATGGTGGCCAGGCGTTGGTCCAGCAAGTACTTTAAGCTGTAATGGTCCGTCTTGACGAGGAAGCGGCGGCCCCAGAGGTACGGCCTCCAGTGGCGTATGACGTGGACCAGCCCGATGAGCTCTCGTTCGTACGAGGCGATGGCGCGGTGGCGGGGTGCCACGGAATGGCTGATGAAGGCAATCGGGTGGCCGTCTTGAATGAGCACCGCCCCAAAGCCACGGGACGAGGCGTCGCACTCGACGACGAACGTCTTGGTCAAGTCCGGCATGGCGAGGATGGGGGCCGTGGTGACCGTGGCCTTGAGCGCACCGAAAGCTGTGGCCACCTTGTCGTTCCAGGAGAAACCGTCCTTCTTGAGGAGGGCTGTCAGGGGCGCTATGACCGAGCGGTAGTTGTGGATGAACCTACGGTAGTAGCCCGCCAAGCTGAGGAAGCCGCGCACCACTCGCACCGAGCGAGGAACCGGCCAATCGTGTATGGCCTGCACCTTGGCCGGATCCATGGCGACGCCTGCCTCCGATATGATGTGGCCGAGGTAGGAGACGGAGGTGACTCTGAACGCGCACTTGGAGCGTTTGACGAAGAGGCGTTGGTGGCGCAGCTCGGTGAGGACTGCGCGTAGATGACGAAGATGATCCGCCCAGGACTTGCTGTATATCAAGATGTCGTCAAAGAAACGAGCACAAAACGACATAGAACAAAACGACGTAGAAATGGGCGGAGTACATCGTTCATGAGAGCCTGGAACGTTGCCGGAGCGTTGCAAAACCCGAACGGCATGACCAAGAACTCATAGAGGCCGTCGTGGGTGCGGAACGCCGTCTTGTGGATATCCTCCGGCCTCATGCGCACCTGATGGTACCCGGAGTGCAAGTCCAGCTTGGAGAAGAACCGTGCACCGTGGAGCTCGTCGACAACCGGAATCTGGAACGTGTCCTTCACCGTGAGCGCGTTCACCGTGCGGTAGTCAATGCAGAACTGCCACGACCCGTCCGGCTTCTTGACGAGGAGGACGGGGGAGGAAAACGCCGAGTCGCTACGGCGGACGATTCCCTGCTCGATCATGGCGGCGCACTGCCGCTCCAGTTCATCTTTGTGGGCCGCAGGGTACCTATACGGCCGCACAGCCACCGGTGCCGCATCGGGCTTGAGGACGATGTGGTGGTCACGGCCACGCGCTGGAGGCAGCCCCTTCGGCTCGACGAAGGAGCTGAGGAGCCCCTCGAGGAGGGAATCGGCGGTCGTGGTGGCATGGAGGCCCGACGCGGTTGGTGGTGCCACACCATGCCAACAGATAGTGCGTCCTTCCCGCTGGAACGCCATGGTCTGGGCAGTGATGTCCCAGACGATGGGCCCCAACGTGGCCATCCAGTGCGTGCCGAGGACCACGTCGTACCCGGTTAGAGGCATCACGAAGAGGTCGACGCGGAACTCCATGCCGTCGATGATGATCGGGGCTTGGCGGATCACGCCGGGGCAGGAGACGCGCTCGCCGTTTGCCACTGTCGCCGTGAGCCTAGGGTGTGGCTCGATGGCCAGGCCCGTGCGCCGAGCAGCTGCCTCCTCGATGAAACTGTGGGTGGAGCCGGTGTCGATGAGCGCGATGAAGGATGCGGCGGCCAGGAGCACCTGGAGTTGGATGGTGTTGCAGATGGGGACCCCAGCGACCGCGTGCAAGGAGAAAACCGGGGCCTCCGCGTCCGGCGCATCCTCGGCGGTGGCGATGTTGACGCCGTTGATGAAAAAGATCGGCTGGACATGACCCATGTCCGCGCGTGTATCGCTTGTTGCAGTTGAAGCAAAGGCCCTGCCGACGACGCTCCTCCTGCTCCGGCAGGGACAGATGTTTCATCAGCAGCCGACCGTCCGCCGCGGCCACAGGCGCGTCCGCCTTGGCGATCTGAGGCGCAGGGAGGGCCAGGCGCGGTGCAGGGCCAGGTAGTGGCCACGGGGCGCAGCCTTGGCGGGCGCCGGCGCGTATTGCTCCCGGAGCTCCAACTGGTGCGCCAGGCTCATAGCAGCCGCATGGGATTGCGGATTGTGAACCTGAACGTCGAGGCTGAGCGGTGGAAGGAGCCCGCCCGTGAACAACTGCACCCTTTGCGCTTCTTCCAGGGACCGACGCGGGGAAGAAGCGCCTGGAAGCGATCCTGATACTCCGCGACGGTGCTTGTGCGACGGCAATCCGCCAGCTCGAAGAGGGGAGCAGCGCGGAAAGGGGACCCGTAGCGCAGGTTGAGCAATTCCTTGAACCGGCGCCACGATGGAGTGCCCCCGTCCGTTTGGACCTGAATGTACCACATCTGCGCCCCGTCCTCGAGATTGTATGAGGTTATCCTAACCTTCTCTTCCTCCATGATCCGCTGCTGGTGGAAGTAGGACTCGCAGTGATTGATGAAGATGAGGGGATCGGTCTTGCCATCGTACAGGGGAAAATCCATCTTCTGGAATTTCGGCGGCCGATCATTGTGGTGCTCGCCGGAGTCCGGCTTGGAGCCCGAGGACGACGTGCGGTTAGAGGTGAGGGAGGCGATGGCCTTGGCATTGGCCTCGACCGTTGCCTGCAGTGTCTTCATGGCAGTGGTGAGGGATTCCACTGTGGCCTTGAGGTCATTGACATCACCCATGTCGGCTGGACATGACGCGACGTACAACGATGCAGATGAAGGTGGTGCAGCGGCTGTAGGTAGTGGTGGGGTGGCGGCGGCTGGCGGTGATGTGGATCGAGAAGGCGAGGATCGCCGGGATCTTGATACCAGGTTGTCAAGGGCGTTAAACCCTCGGGTAGCTGGACCTCGGCTACGTAGCTCGTAGCCTCGATCCGTCTTCTCCGGCGAGGTTAATCCTCTGCCGCAGGCTTGGTTGAAGAGAGGATGGAGATTAGATTGGTAATATCTTTTTTTCTTCCCCATCCAAATGTGTGTTACAGGAATATATATGGCCATCGGCCTCAACCAACCGGAGCAACATGCTCCTTTAATTTAGGAACTAATAATAGAAAGCTATTTCTAATTTCCAACTCAGCCCCTAGCGGTGATCTCGCCCAGCGCGTCCTCGTGCGCGCCCACCGTGTGTTCTGCGCGCTCCGCGTCGCGGCTATGTCACGATCTCGTCGGCGCGTGGAATATGTGCGCCCGACCATGACATCTTTGCTGTGTAATTCCCATCAGAAGTCCATCGCCAAGTAATTTGGTCCTGGCCATTTGTTAGCTGCACTCGCTGGACAAGATCCCATAACTCAACAAAACTGGCCATCTCTTCTACTGTTTGCATTCTCCAAAGGCCTCTTGTCCAGTTCTGATTATGCAATTCCTCCTTTACAGGTTTGTTTTTCCTCCAAGGCCACTTAAACAGCTCAGGAAAACGGTCCATTGGCGCCTGCCCATGCAGCCAAGAAGATTGCCAAAAGCTAGCTATCTCGCCATTACCCAAAGTCACCACTGTACTTGCCCGAAACAACTGCCGATCAACATCATTCACCGATGGTTCAGTGCCGACCCATGGGCGATCAGGTGCTGTCCATTGGAACCACAGCCACCTTAACCGAAGAGCCCTGCTGAACAAATCAAGATCAAGGATCCCAAGTCCACCAAACTTTTTTGGCCTCATAGTTTTGGCCCACTTCACAAGACAATGTCCGCCTTTAGCCTCAGCTTCGCCTTTCCAGAGAAAGCTTCTCCTGAACTTGTCAATTCTTTTGATCGCCCACTTTGGCAATTTGAACACTGTCAAGAAGTAAGTTGGTAGAGAGGACAACACCGTGTTGATCAACCGCAACCTTCCAGCCCTGTTTAACAATTTTCCTTTCCAAGCTGCCAACTTGCCACCAACCTTATCAATCAAATGGCTGAATATCAACACGTCTGATAGCCCTGACATGCAGTGATAGTCCCAGGTATTTGCAAGGGAATAATGTGCTGCAAGTCAAGCCCTTCACATCCTATTGGGTACACTTCACTTTTCTCGGTGTTTGTAATCAGCCCAGACACCTTTCCAAAGGCTTCCAAAATATTTCTTACCACCTGCACCTCCTCTCCCACTGGGTTCAGAAAGATGGCAGCATCATGAGCCAACAAACTAATTCTAAGTTTGGCATTCCTGTTGCAAATAGGCGATAGCAAACCCTGTTCAGTTGCTTTGTTCAACATGAGCTGCAAAAGTTCCATTGCTAAAATAAACAACATTGGGGATAGAGAATCCCCTTGTCGAAGCCCCGTTTTGTGCTTGAACCACTTCCCTCTCACCCCATTTAGTAACACAGTCGATGTTGACTTGCCAAGCAAAGTTGTTACCCAAGATCTCCATCTTGCTCCAAACCCCAACTGCTGAAGGACTTCTTGCAAAAAATCCCATCTCACCGTATTGAATGCTTTAGCTATGTCCAATTTGAGGAACAAAGTTGGCTTGCCAACCCTATGAAGTTCCTTGATGAGGTTCTGTGTGTGCAAGAAATTGTCATGGATACTTCTTTTTTTATGAACGCGCTCTGCGCCCGGGACACCATGTTATCCAACTCAGCCGAAAGTCGAGCCGCCATTAGCTTGGAGATTAATTTGGTGATACTGTGTGATAAGCTTATGGGTCTATAGTCGCCAACAGTTGTGGCCCCTTCTTTTTTTGGCAGGAGGACAATATGCGCGCTGTTGAGCAGATTGAAATGCTGGTCATGCCCGCTGAAGAAATAGTATGTACTAATGTGCAAATGTAACCTAACAGTATGTACTTTGTCAGAAACAAACAACAGAAATGGTCTTGGATCTTTGACATTTGTCCCAGCTACATTTGGGCCTGGGACTAATCTAGCCATTAGTCTCGGGTCCAACAGCTAGGGAGCGGGAGGGTTAGTTCAAAAGGATAGCACCCCAACTAGAATCATATATGTAGGTGAGTGTAACTATACGCGAGGGTAAGAGATCTCAGTTTCAAGTCCTAGGTACAGAATAATTTTTTTTATCACCGGGACTACTAGCCAATTCTGTACTAGTTTCTCTTTCACATTTTCCATTTATATGATGGAAAAATAGGCGTTTTGGTTCCTCAACTTTATCTGAGGGTCAAGTTCCTCTCTCAATTTTCAAATTGTCTAATATAGTCCCTCAACTTTTGTTTTGAGATCAAACTTGTCCTTGTACTGATATTATACTTCATACTAACATGATATAAATCAAAAAGTCCTTTTTAGCCTTAGTTTCTTTTTAACCTCCTCAATTTCCACTGTTTGTGTCACTATTCGCTTAACTTTCTGCAGCATTTTATATGGTGCTACGTAGTTATGCAATAAGTAGCTTTAATTCTCTCTATGCGTCTGCAATACAATACGATGCATGAGTGAATAAAATTCTATGTTCCAAATTAAACACTTGTGATGTTCAGCTCTTAAATGAATTTAGAAGGGGAAGGAGCTAAGGGTAAAGAGGACTTTTTGCATAAATCTCATATTATTATGGAGTATAATATGAGCTTAAGGATGAGTTTGACCAAAAATGAAAGTTGGGGGACTATATTGGCCAATCTGAAAGTTGATGGATGAACTTGACCCTCGGCTCAAAATTGAGGATCTAAGAGAGCTATTTGACCATATCTGATTATAGAGAAACCCTAATTTAAGGATAATGGGAAGAGGTGCTGTAGCATATCATCTTTTCCTTTCCCCCCTTTCCATCCACATAGGATTCAGTTGTCAGTGGCTTAATCTTTTCTCTCCCCCTCGTTCATCTCTTCCTTGCGCCTCCGCTTTCCACCGACAATGTAGACCCTGGAAGCGGTGATTCATCGTCACCCCAGCCTGGAGGATAGGGGGGCCGCCCTCCTCATGACACTATGACTGTGTATTGGGGTGATTGGGAGAGGGAGGGAGGCGTGGCTCGGCGACGAGTAGGCGGAAGCCTGGTAAGTGGGGCGCACAACGTTTTTGGCCATGGCGAGTGGATTGGGCGGGTGGATGGTGTAGCCTACACGTGTTGCATGGTGCGGCTAGTGGAGCTGCAACCGATGCATCAGCGTGCCGACCACCAAGGTCTTGTGTAGCTGCAGCGCGGGGCCACATGCCTCATTGTGGAGGCACAGCGAAGGGGTTGGGCCATGGCAACGTGGCCAGGCCGATGTGAGGTTGTACAGCCAGCAATTGGCCTCGTTGGAGCGAGTACTGCCTAAGCAGACGATGAGCATGACAACACGAGAGCAAGAGATTGGCGTAGGATTGGAGAAAATAGTGAAAGGAAAAGTAAAGGGGAGGGGTGAATCCCTTTTGCAAAAAGGGCGAGGGAGGGGAAAGGACTAAAAAAATAAAAAATGTGGATTGTGAAAGAAGATCAGTTGGAACAGATTTTTCCTACTAAATTCTCTTAAACCGCTAGAATATAAGGAAAGCGGATCTAGTTGCTCCTGGACTTTGTTGTGCTTTTGCAAATCACTGACAATAAACCAATATACTGGTTTGCTTATCTCTACCTATTTCTAAAATAAGCAATGACTCCTTGATTCCCTACTAATTATGTATATATTAAAAAAAGCAGAGTTTACAAGAGAAAAAGCAAAAGTAATGAGCCTCTAGCCATTGTACAGTTCCTGGGAAATACTTCCTTTTTGCCCTATGGATAACCATGGCAAATTCTCGCATGAAAAATGCCTTCTTCCCTTGAATAGAGAAGTCTTCATTCTTGAACATGAAATTATTACACGATGTCCAGTTACTGCAGGACATTAGATTAATTACTTCCATGAAGAAAGGTTAAGCAATTTGTTGTCGGAGAGCTTCCAAAGCCGCAAAAGGACATATGCTTTCGTTTACTTGAAGACCAACACTATTTCAACATTATTGTTGAGAGAAATAACATGTGAGAAACAAGTGTTCCACTGTCTCATCATGTTGAAGCGGCAAAAAAATAAATAAAAATACAGCTGTAATCATCCAGATGCATTATCCTTCGTCTTAACATGCCTCTGACATTTAACCTGTCCTTCGAGAGAAGCCAGCAAAAAATCTCATGCTTGAGTTGGCTGCAGCATTTCCAGAGCCAATTAAAAGATAGATGAATATCTCTGTGCCCTTTCATGTACTCATAGGCATTTTGTGAACTGTAGTCATCTGCTCCCCAAATATATACCCAAGTATCAAATTTGATATGCAGATTGCAATTGTCTATTCCTCCCAAGAGGGTTTCAAGTTGGATGTAAGGCTCAGCAGAGATACGAAGATGCAGAATTTCCTGCAAATTTTCAATGTCAGCTGCTCTCTGTAATGAAATATCCTTATGATTGGCAAAGTAGCATCATCCAGGGTAAACCTATTTTGGGACACAGCCTCCCCAAAGATCATCCCAAAGATGAACTATTGACCCACATTTTGGTATTACCGAGGCTAAACCTTTGTACTGAGTTAAGAGTTGGATGATGTCTCTCCACCAAAAGAAACCCCTTTTTACATATCCAGATAATTTTCCAACGATATAATAATTATCCCAAATGAGATGCACCCAAGGAGCTTTGCGTTGTTAAAGAATTATGTAATGTTTTTAACAGGAGAGCATCATTATGCGCATGTAGATTAATGTCTCCTAGCCCACCTTCACTCTTGCGTAGGCACTGTGTGCCAAGCTGCTTTTGGTGGTGAGATCATATCCTCTCCAAAGAAGATGCTTTATGTGTCACATCCAGGGCCATGAGATTGCGCACATAGTATAGAATACTCTAGGATAAGGGATGGGGCATGCCCCATACCTTATATCTGTTTATAAGCTACTGAAACGCGAGTAGGACTAGTCGAAACAGAAGGAAACTATCCGAGTAGTACTCGGGTAGGACTCCTAAACTCGTATCTGGCTAGGATATCTGTAACCCTGTCCCCCCAGACTATATAAGAGCGGGCAGGGACCCCCTCCAAAGCATAACCAATCTAAGGCAATACAAATCACCACACAGGACATAAGATATTACGCTCCTTGCAGTCCGAACCTGTCTAAATCTTTATGTTCCTTGCATCTTTGAGTTCCTGATCTTGACGACACCTCATCTACAACCTACCACCTCGAGGGTATCCCTTGGTGGGCTTGGCGGTAAAACACCGACAGCTAGCGCAGCAGGTAGGGGTGCTCATCGAAGATCCACCGGAGAACTCGATGGCATCATTCAACTTTACCAGCGCTGTGCTCGACGAGGGCACAACGTTTGTCTTTGGTTCTTGGGTCTGCATCGCCAACGGATCAGGTGGTTTCAATAGCCACCTGGCCGATGCCAGGAAGCCGGAGGCATCTGTGGCAAACCGACACAGCGATCTTGATGAGGTCGAAATATGGCTTTCAAATTAAGTTCCGAATTAGTGGATGCTGCCAAAGGGCATCGACAACCTCGACGAGATGTTGCTCCCTGACCTAGCAAGGGAGATCGAGGAAGAGTCCGTTTTCAATGCGACTTCTACTTGTGCTGCACCAGGACTTCTCGGATTTGATACAATCCGGTTTGAGGAGCAACATACCCGATCCCCGTTCGGGCTACGTAACGCAACCACTGTTTACCAGGAGGCCATGCGGTCCAAGTCCCTCTCTGCATTGGAGGAGGACTTGGATCGCCTACTCAAGATCGGAGAAGGAGAAGCCACCGCATGTCGGGAGGCTCCCATCTTTGACAACTACTCAGATTCAGATGATGACTCCGAACCCTCTTCGGGTAGTCATCTGGGTCTGATGATCACATCATGCCATAGGACCGGTACGTGTATTGGAAAGGCATGGAGCCCTCTGAGCTACTCGAAGACAATACCCGCCTTGTGGCCTACATCCAAAGCTGCCTTTTTAGGAAGCCAAACCCCTCTCTCCCATCCCCGAGGGAGGGGAAGCCACCATAGTATTGGTTGACTACAGCTCCAGCTCCGGCTAGTGCTCACCGGAACGCCACGTCTACATGGTCACCATCATGGATGACAAGGAACCCAGAAGCCAGTACGGCAACGAGCTACTCGCGGATATCTTTGCTGATGAGCTCACGATTGACGCTGCTCAAGATGAAGACGAGGAGCGCAGGAGGGTACGCCGGGCGAAAAACTCCAAGCGCGCTCGACGCAAGCGGAACGCGGAGGCCTGCGCATGAAACCCACCCTGCCACAACGTCCACGATGCTTTCACGACAGCCGATGACACGAGTACACTACTCCAATTGGCAACATCACTGAAGTAGCTGGCTCAGCGTGCGCTCATTCATTTGGATCAGCCGGGGGACCCCATGCCATCGACACACCGCAGTCGTTCAAGAAGTGAGCACCACAAGAGCAGCGCTCCCCAAGTTAGCCGCACTCCGTGAGGGAGACCCAATCCTAGTAGGGACAATAAACGCCAGGGCGGCCAGGACCACCAGGGCTGCCAAGGCCACCAGGAGGCCCACCAGTCTGCCGGCGTCCGGGGCAACCAGGAGGTCCACCAGCCCCTACATGGGCAAGGCAACCAACAACTCGTGGGACCACAAGGCGGAGGCCACCCCCCGGGAGGTCGAGGCCACCGCGACTTACGAGAGGTCATCAACGATAACCGCGACGCTTGGGACATTATCCAATCAAGATGCCAGGAGCACGGCAACCGTGAGGACAGTGATCACTTCCCAGCTTTCACTCGTAGAGTCATCCAACACGAGTACCCCAGAGAATTCAGGCCAGTCGGCATCACCAAGTACGACGGCAAGTAGGACCCACGCCAAAGGCTGTGCTGCTACTCGACAGTCATCGAAGTGTTGGGTGGCTCCAACACCACCAAGGCCATTGTTGGCGTTTCTTATGCCCAATAGAATATGTATTCTGCAAGCGCACAGAATTCACCACTGTAGCACTTCACCTTGGTGTATTCCAGGGTATCGTAAATTTCCACGGGGAAGCATTGTGGTCTAAAGAATATGGAATGAATGAATGATAAACTTTACTGGAGATATCCACCGACTAACTTAGTGGGGGTAAGCCAAATAAGATATGATAGGATAAATGGCTAGGCAATGACCATTTGACACAGGAGACTCTAAACCTTAGAGCGGTAAGCAGCTGGGAGGACAACGAGCAAGAAAGACTCCTAGAACACTTCTAGACAAACGAGCTAGCCTCTCTAGACTAAACCTTGCTTCTAACAAGTTATCGGGAACCATGAGCCTACTTTGGCGGCTGGAAGAGGAAGGACTGCAGAAAGGGGTGAGAGGGGAGTCCAAAGGCAACCTGCTACTACTACTATGGAAGCACCCGAACGTGGTGGACTACAAGGTATGGACAGGGCTGTCACCACCTACCGCCTACCACACTGTTTCGTGGGGTGGAACATACTTCCTAGCTAACACTAAGCCAGACACCACGTCTGCACTCGGTATTAGGATTTCTCTTGAGGCCTTCAAGAGAAATCCCCCTCAACCTAGGGACCTGACTAGAGCTCCTTAGTCCGGGCGAGAAAACCCGTAAGGTAAGATCTCGATAAAACAAGAAAGATAACAAAGCCTAAGCTAGAGGACAGAACTTCCGCACACAAGTTGAATAACTTGGAAAGATAAATAAATGCAGAAAGTAATACTGACTCGATAAGATAAAGAAGATAACTTATATTGATGAATGTCAAAGGGAAAGATACAAGAGCTTATACCAGACTTCCGATGATGACTCCGGAATTCCGAGACAAGCTCGACTCGACTCTAACTCCCAAACTACTAAACCTAACTCTAGAAAGTGAAATGAGTGAGAACTCCTTGGTGTGTGTTACAAATGATGGATGACCCTCTATTTATAGGTCTTGCAGGTTGGTGCTGAGGTTGATGCTTAGCTTGGATGCCACTTCATTGGTTGAGGTAACTTCCACGCAAAGTTGAGCTCGAGAGGTTGCAAAGTGGGGCGGGCTGGCCTCTCCCAGGCCGGCTGGCCTGGGATTTGTGCCACCTGGCCTCGCCCTTCTCCTGGACATCCTTGATGCTCTCCTGGTGTCAGTGGCAGTTGCGTTAGTTCGAGGTTTGACAGTTAGGGCCTGGCCGGCCTGGTCAAGGCTGGCTGGCCTGACCTAGGCGCGTTTCGTCCCTCCGTTTCACCGACTTGATGATCAACGCTTGTGCTTTGTCCAGGGAGGTGAATCTCAGGATTTTGCCCAAGTCTTGCATGCAGGTGGGCCCTTCAATCCTTGGGTGAAGCCTCTCGGGTCATCTGATCAAACCGACTTCAAGTGCATAGCTCACGATTAAGGTAATTGTGTTTCCTTGCCCTTGGATCGATGACGTGACGATTGGGTCCAGTGTCAGGCTGGCCGGCCTAGGTGAGTTCGGTTGGCCTGGGGTTTT
Organism: Panicum miliaceum; assembly: GCA_032594955.1. NCBI lineage: Eukaryota > Viridiplantae > Streptophyta > Magnoliopsida > Poales > Poaceae > Panicum > Panicum miliaceum. The sequence goes on from CM064073.1 coordinate 22,987,281, forward strand.
CCCCATTTTGCCTCAATTTTGGTACACCTGTCCCTACATTCACAACTCATCCAAAACTTGTAAAACTTTATTAGAATAAAAAAATATGTATGGAACATGATGTAAAGCTCTATTTATTCCCAAGAAGTTGATGGACAAAGTGTGATTTAATGGCCGTCAACACACCCCAAGCTTAGACTCTCGCTCGTCCTCGAGGAAGGCTGAAATTTAGGCTCGGCGGATCTGGAGTTTCGTCAATGTTCACCCCCTGCAGGTACGTTGTGCATAACATATTACTCTAACTTGTATGTACCTTGAGAATGTTGGCTCGTACCTTGGTTCGGAGTGTGGGCCTTATCCGCATTTCATCCCTCATCTTGAGCAGTTGAGAGACTGAACAATTTCCACTGGAGTTTTCCTGCTTCTTGTTCAGGTTCCTTTCTTGGATTTTTTTGCAAGTTTTAAATGGATGGTTTAAAATTTCCCAATGGTGCTCCCAAAGTCGCTCAAGGTGTATAGACCTCACTTTCTTGCCAAGCCGAAGAGTGGTTCATAAGAGATTGGTACCCGATCAAATCCCGATCTTATGGAAGATATGATGTTTAGGGAAGAGGGAGGGAATGGACTCACACTTGGCAAATTTTGGTCTTTTTATGTTCATCCCTTGATTCTCAGAAATTGTGGAGAGATATGGGTCTTATCTCCTTTTTGCTTTGTTTTTGAAGATGACCCATATTCTCATGACAGCCAACGAATATTGAGGGGTAGTGTTTGTTTGAGTAGACCTTTCTTGGATGGATAGGTACACTATGGAGATTTTGGGCTGTGGTATGAATGGAGATTATCTGGCGAAGGTGGATATCAATACCCGGAGTAGGTAATTGACAAGCTAGATATTTTTGAGGGTAGCAGAACAATGGGTACGCAAAGGAGAAAGGTCGATAGATGACAAGTACCTTTCCTCGAGCGGACTCACCATTTGGCAAATCTCAAAGCAACTCAAGATAGCATAATATGGCTCCAATAGTAAAATTTTATGGCTCTGGATAGGACATGTAAACCAAAGGGGATCTCTTTACCATGATTTTATTTTAAAGAAATTCCGAGAGGTTCCTTACTAGAGCATGCAGTTTTACTCCGGCTTCACTATCTCAAATTTCCCAATAACTTAGACTTGGAAATCAAGCTCATGCTCCCACAAACTATAAATTTTTAGTGAAAACATTAGCAAGTGCCAACAAAATCAAGTACTAGGAGAGTAAAAAGTTATATACGAGACACTTGCAGAGCATGAACAGAGCAACTATTCATCATTTCCGAAAGTAGAGCTCACATGGATTTCCACACATATAAGTTAGGAGTTTCATTTATTCAAAGCATGAAACAATTTTTTTTTAGATTTTATTATTATTATTATGATTATTTTTTTTTCCGTTAAGGCATGGCAATTCTTGGAATGAAAGGATGGGTCAAACGACTTACCTAGATATACCGCCAAGCTTAGATGAAGCTCAGTTCTTCTGGTTGGGGTCGTGGTGGTGGTGCTGCTGGTACGGGTAATGCGGCGGCGGATATGGGTAGTACTGCTGCGGGTAATGCTGCTATGGCGGCGGCGGCTGCTGCTCATTGGGGCCAAGGCCCAGATGGATGAAGATGACGGAGATGTCGTGGAGCATGGATGTGTTCATCCCCCAGCTTTGCTGGGTGAAGTCGGTGTTGTGCGCGAGGTCCTGGCTGATCTGGTCCTGCTGCTGGCCTAGGGTGTTGACCTGGGTCGTGAGGTTCATGATTCCCCGCATGATCGGGTTCTCATAACCGTATCGCGCCGAGCTTGATGGACCCACCTGCGGACCATAAGAATTTTGCATACCTGGGGGGTAGTAGGGTTCCTGATTTTCACCATACTCAGTGCTGCCTCCGGCAGTGCTCGCGCCAGCCTGAGTGTAATGCTCGTAGGTCTCCTCAAAGTTCATCTGGGAAGTACCTGCCTGGTGTGATGGTCCTGCCTGCTCCTGCTGAGTACTGAGCCGAACCCATCCTTGTGTTACTGGACCGGCAGCACTACGACGTGCTGGCTCCTTCTTCTCCATCTGTAAGAGTAGTCGCTTGACCGAGTAGAGAGAGAGTTTCGAGCATGGGAGCTCGATTTCTCTGACATAGCCGGGGTAACAAATGAAGAGAGAATTACTTGGCCCCTCACGCATCATATGTCCCTGCACAAAATGCTCTAGGCCTACTCGGCACTGGAAGGCCTCCGTCAAAGGCAGCTAGGTGACCTGGGCATTATCCAATGCACCAACATGCGCAGCAATGCGCGTAACCAAGGAGGTTATGTCGATGGGATCTTTTCCCGTGATCATCTTTTGCCAATGAGCCAACATGCTTATGACGGGAGAGAACTTTACCTTTTTAGCCATAGCAAAAAGATACTGCAGCTCGGGGAGACTGCAGAGGCGCAGGTCGAAGCGTGGGTGGACAACCATGCAGAGCCATTTTGCTAGGAGTCTAAGTGTAGGATTATGAATTGACACTATACTATTTTTACTGCTAACATGCTCTTCAGAAATTTCATTCCACCAGGTTGTGCAATCATATTGATAGTCTTTTATGATGGCATTAGGATCTAGCAAGCACTCTTTACTAAAGCCAAGCGCAACGCTAAGCTCTTTTGCCGTTAACTCATATTGCTCATCAAAGAAACGGAAATAGATTTTACTTGTTTTAGCCGTTTCTTCAATGCCAAGAGACATAAGAAATTCCATGGTTAAGAGATGCGAACCTATCTCTGTGATGTCGACAAAGTCGTACCAACCGACGTTTTGATGATGAAGAGGGGCTCGAAAATCTTTGTGTGGCAGAAACTCTGCTTCTTGAGGAGCTCCAGCGCTTCCCGCTCGTATTCGTTCTGAGCTATGATCTGATCGACCGCGATCAGGACATGAATGCGAATGCGGACACGGTTCCTAGGCACCGCGGGAATCATGTCCTCCTGGGAAACACTATTTTGGCGACCTGAGTCCACCGACATGTTGTCCTGGGAGGACGCCGAACTCTGCGAACGCCTGGAACTCGAGGGGCTGAGCTTTTTGAGCTTGTCTTCGTAGCAGTCCTCATGGTTCCTACAAAAGATTAGTGCGCACACCAAATACCCGAAGGACTAAACAAAAATTCGTTAGTCGTCAGTCGTCCTTGTGGGGAATTAACAACCAAAGATGTTCGGCGTTCAAGCATGCCAAAGCTTTATTGAAAGAGGGAAAATATTTTTGGTATTTTTCTTGGCTAAGCAAAAGTTAGCACTGATTTTTTTTTTGTGGTTATTAGCTATTAGATTATTCTATTTTTGGTGGGTGAGCTAGCACTAACCACCTTTGCCTAATTAGCTCCAAGAGCTTAGTTGAGCAAGGATACTTAGGAAGGGAGAAGAGAGACTCGAACTCAAAGAGATGCTTGCATACCTGAGCTGAGGGTGCGACGAGAGACGTCGGGAGCTGCGGATTTTATAGGCGCACGCATGAGGCAGGCCGGCTGGCCTGGGCTAGGCCGGTCGGCTCATTAACAAAGCCGGGAGCTCCACCTCGTCTTCTTGAGTGTAGACTTGTAGGTGATAATGCCGTGTTTGGTGGCGATGGGACGGCACCGGTGAAGGTGAGGCCGGCCGGCCATGATGGGGCCGTTCGGCCTGGTGCTGCACTGCCTCGCTCTCTGCTTTCTCCTACACACTCCTCGTTCATCATGTCTCATTCCTGCATGAGCACTCAAGCGAGAATGTTGCACGATGGGATGTGAATGGTGCAAAGAGAGGCCAACCATCCATGATGGGGTTAAATGGCCCGCACAAGCACGTTCAGTCTTGCTTGCTCCTCTGATTGAAGTCCTTGTCGTGCTCTTTCTTCCCTGCAGCTGCACACTAGCCAGAGGATGACATGTGGGGCCGGCCGGACTTAGTGGGGCCGGCCGGCCTACAAACTGGCCGAAAATTTTTGATCTTTTTTTATGCAGTGCAATTGAAACAAAAGTTCAAAAAATAAAAATGCACTTTGCAGAAATTTAAACATGCTATGATGAAGTTGAAATAAATTATGCACGGAAATAAACTATTCTATATGCAAATGCAAAGAATGGATAACTACAATGTTACCTCATGGCGTGAGCTCGGGTTTTGAGTCCGGAGCATGACTCTCCATACCTTGGGTTCGATTGTCGTCACCGGATGGAATTGTCGTTGGTGATGACACTTTCCTTTGCCACACTTTCTTTGTGGGCTTGCTGGTTCCAATTTCTTTCTTCTCGAGCTCCAGAAATTTCTTATGCTGGATTCTTCGCTTCGCGTTCCGCTGGTTATGCACCTTGATATCCACTTGAATCCGCAGACTTTCCACGAATTCAATGAGGGCTTCGATGGATCGGGTTGATGGCTTCTCCAGCTCTTTCTCGGATTTCTTCATCCGGTTGAAAGTTTTGACCTGTGAGCATTGTTTGACCTTCGGTCTGAAGGCGAATCTCTCCTTCTGCCCATTAATGTTGAGCTAGATTTCTCCAGCCCCCACATGAATGTGTGCATTCGCCGTGCCAAAGAATGGCCTTCCTAGAATGAGAGGGGTCTTGGTGTCGACTTCCATGTCGAGGATGACGAAATCAATGGGGACAAAAAAGTTCCGTATTTTCACCAGAATATTTTCGGTGGCCCCCACGGGATAACGAACCGATTGGTCCGCTAGCTGCAAACACATGGCAGTAGGAGCAAGAGCATGATGGTCAAGTTTATCATAAACTACCTTTGGCATGATGTTGACGCTTGCTCCCAGATCACAAAGAGCGTGTTTGAAGTGTTGGGCTCCAATTGAACATGTGATGGTGGGGCATCCTGGGTCTTTCTTCTTCTCCGGGAGAGGATCGAGTATAGCTGCTCTACACTCCTTCGTAAGTTGCACAACTTCATTGTTCGGCAGGGTCTTCTTGTTATCAAGGATATCCTTGATATACTTGGCATAGGTAGGAACGTACATAGCATCAAGAAGCGATATATTGACATAGAGCTTCTTAATTACCTCGACAAACTTGCTGAATTGCTTGTCGATCACTGGCCTCCTTCTTCGTTCCTGTCAGACCCGGGGCCACGGGACTGCGCACATGGCGTACATATTCAAGATAAGGGATGGGACATGGCCCACGCCCTACATCAGTTGTAACTACTCGTACCGTAGTAGAACTAGTCGGAACAGAAGGAAACTACCTAAAAAGTACTCGGCTAGGACTCCTGAGCTCGTATCTAGCTAGGATTTCCATGTAACCCTACCCCCCTAAACTATATAAGGGCGGGTAGGGACCCCTTCCAAAGATACACACCTAAGGCAATACAAACCACCACATAGGATGTAGGGTGTTACGCTCTCGGCGGCCCGAACCTGTCTAAACTTTGTGTTCCTTGCACCTTCGAGTTCCTGATCTCGGTGACACCCCACCTATAACTCACCACCTCGGGGGTATCCCTCGGTAGGCTTGGCGGCAAAACACCGACAGCTAGCGTGCCAGATAGGGTTGTTCATGGAGCATCCACCAGAGAACTTGATGGCATCTTTCAGCTTCACCAGCACCGTGCTCGATAAGGGCAGAACGTTCATTTTCAGGTCCTGGATCTGCGTTGCTAACAGCTCGTGTGGTTTGAACGACCACCTAGCCGACTCCATGAAGCCAGAGGCCTCTGCAGCAAGTCGATGCAGTGACCTCGACGAATTTGTTGACAACCTGGACGAGTTGCTGCTCCATGATCACGCCAGGGAGATTGAGAAGATGCCATTTTTGACACGACTTCAACTCATGCTGTACCAGAATTTTTCGGATCGGACTCAAACCAATCTGCAGGTTACGTTATCCCGCTTCGCTCAACGAGGAGGCTACATGGTTTGAGTCCCTCTCCGACTTGAAGGAGGACTTAGATCGCCTGCTCAAGCTCGGAGACGAGGGAGCCACCACCTGTCGGGGGGCCCCTGTTTTCGACAACTACTCGGACTCAGATGACGACCTCAAATCCTTTTCTGGTAGTCACCTGGGTCTGATCATAATGTCTATGCCGCAAGGCCGGTTCGTGTACTGGAAGGGCTTAGAGCCCTTTGAATTACTTGAATACGACTCTCGCCTTGTGGCCTTCACGCAGGAACTGCCTTTTCAGGAAGGCAAACCCCTCTCTCGCATCTCGGAGGAGGGAGAGGGCAGCATTGAGCTAGTCAAGTACAACCATACGGCTGAGAGCTCGCCAGATCGTCAAGTCTACATGGCTTCCCTTCGCAATACGGATGACGACGAACTAGGTCCTGAATACAACGCCGAACTAGTTGCGGACGTATATGCCATTGAATGTACGGCGAACACCCCTCAGGATGAGAACGAGGAGTATAGAAGGATCCGGCGGTTGAAGAATGCCAAGCGTGCCAAGCGCAGGCAGAACGCGGAAAACTGCACACGCAACCCACTGTACCAGAGGAACCTCAACAACGCTTTCGTAGTAGCAGAAGATCGGGAGTAACACACCCCTATCGGCGCCATTGCAGAAGTAGCTCCTAGCTCAATAGCTACCACCAAACCCCCAGATACAAAGGCTGCAATACCTAACCCATCGCGTGCTCGTGCAATTCGATGGGCAACACCCAATATCCTCAACTTGGAACACGCTCTCGAGACCTGAGTGCCATGGTAACTCTGCACAGGTTAGTCGCACCCCTGGAGGAGGTTTCGAATATCGGGGGAACGAGGATAGCCAGCACAACCAGGATAATCCAGTCGGCCATGGCAATCGCCCGGTCCAGCAGTCCGCGCGTGGCAACGTCGAACAAGAGGTGCAACAACCGATGATCCCACCTCGCACCCGGCATGATGCAAGGCCTCAGGGTGAAGCTCCACCCGAGGCCAGCCTTTAGAACACTCGTACGATTGATGTAAGGTAGAAGATCAACGATGGTTGCGACGCGCGGCACATCGTTGAGGCAAGGAGAAGGGATAGACTCAACATATATCATGATGCCGACGATAGTGACCGCTTCCCCACGTTCACCTCCAACATCACCGACCGGTCCTAACCTAAGGACTTCAAACCAATCGGCATCCCCAAGTATGACGGCAAGCAAGACCCATGCCAGTGGATTCGTTGCTATTCCATCGCCATCGAGGTATCTGGCAGATCCAACTCCACCAAGGCACTCTACTTCCTAGTAGCCTTGGAATCTGCACCCCTCACTTGGCTCGAAAGCCTTAAACCAATCTCCATCGACTCCTGGGAGGACGTCAAGAGGGCCTTCATCGACAACTTCCAGGGATCCATGATCCGAGCAGGTACTCGTCATGATTTGTCCTAGGTTAAGCAGGAGTTGAACGAGACCCTAATGTCCTACACCCGGTCTTTCTTCGAGATGCGAGCCACCATCGCCAACATCACCGACGAGGACATCATCTGCTGCTTCCAGAACGACCTCTTTTCAAAGCACACCTACCACGACTTCGGATGCAACCGCCCGACTACTGCCGTGGAACTGCGCGACATGATGGCACGGTGGGCTGACCAGGAGGACGAGGAGAACGATCGCTTCCCTAAGCGCAACAATGACAAGCTGGGCAACAACAACAACCACTTCAACAAAGGCCAGCGGAACGACTCGGGGAATCCCTAAAAATGCAAGTCAGGCCAAGAAGTCGCGGCTGTGGAACGCAATCCGCGAGGCAAGAAGTCGAGGAACAATCAAGCACAGTTTGAGAAAGTCCTGCATAAACGATGCCCGATGCACCCGAAGTCAAAGCATAGGCTCTTCGAGTGTGTCAACCTTCGGAAGTCACTAAACGCTCCACTCCTTACTCAAGACGGAAAGCGGAAGGATCTGGGAGACGACGACGAGGGTGACAAGTCGGGGGCTCAAGACTTCCAAGACCCAAAGAATGTTGTCAACGTCATCTTCGGCGGAGACGGCGGCCTCCCCTCGAGGCGCGCACAGAAGCTGACCCTGCGCGAGATTCTCTTTGTCGAGCCGGCCATACAGAAACCTCTAAGATACAGCAAGGTCCCAATCTCCTTCTCTAGGGACGATCAGTGGACCAGCTTCTCTGAGCTAGAAAAATTCCCACTCGTCCTAGATCCTGTCATGGCAGGCTCACAGTTGACTCAAGTACTCATCGAGGAACCTGCTCTTTGCAAGTACATTGAAGAAGATGGGGCTGAACATCTCCAAGATGCTTACCCCTAGAAGAGCTCCGTTCTACGGCATTGTCCCGGGAAACGTGGCTACACCACTCGGGATGAAAGACAACTACTGCACGACGTACATCAAGTTCGAGGTGGCTGACTTTGAGTCGTCATACCACGCCATCCTTAGCAGACCAGCTTTGGCCAAATTCATGGTCGTCCTCACTACATCTACTTACTACTCAAAATGCCAGGCAAGATAGGTGTACTCACATTCCGTGGCGACTTGAAGAAGTCGTACGACTACGACCAAGAGGCGATCGAGTACGCCATGACATCACGCATGCCAGAACATTTTGCAGAAGTCTTCGCGGCCGCACAAAAGCTCACCGACTCAGAGATGGAGATTCCCAATCAGAGGCCTAGCTAGTCTAGGGTAAAACCCAACCCCAGCGACGTCGGCATCAAGGTCATCTAGCTGCAAGAAGGTGAGTTCTCCAAGACTGCATTGATTGGAGGTGGCTTGAGCGACAAATACGAAAGCGCGCTCATCAGCTTCCTTAGGGCCAACCGTGACATATTCGCGTGGAAACCAGCGGATATGCCGAGTGTGCCCAAGGAGTTGATTGAGCATTGCCTAAAAGTCAAACCCAAAGCCACTTCGAAGAAGCAGTGACTACGATGCATCGCCTCAGACAAGAGGGAGGCCATCAAGAAGGAGTTAGCAAAACTACTCGTGGCTGGTTTCATTAAAGAAGTCAACCACCCAGAGTGGCTAGCAAACCCTGTACTAGTTCTAAAAAAGAATAATAATGAATGGAGGATATGTGTGGATTACACTGATCTCAACAAACACTGCCGAAGGATCCCTTCGCGCTCCCACATATCGACCAAGTCATTGACTCCACGGCTGGCTGCGACCTACTCTCTTTCCTTGATTGCTACTCGGGTTACCATCAGATTGCTCTCAAGGAAGAAGATCAGATCAAGATAGCATTCACCACCCCTTTTGGAGCATATGCCTACACAACTATGTCCTTCGGGTTGAAGAACGCAGGAGCCACCTATCAGCGGGCTATCCAATTATGCCTTGCTGATCAGCTATATCACAATGTTGAAGCCTACATGGATGATGGGGTCATCAAGACCAGATTCCACAATGGAGTTTATCCCTGATCTCGAGGAAACCTTCAACAGCTTACGCAATTTCCGGTGGAAGCTCAACCCAACCAAGTGCATCTTCGGCGTACCACAAGGGAAACTACTCAGCTTCATCGTTAGTCACCGAGGAATTGAAGCAAACCCGAAGAAGATCACCGCCATTACAGACATGGACGCCCCGCGGACGATCAAGGATGTCCAGAAGCTCACAGGCTGTATAGCGGCCCTGAATAGATTCATCTCGTGACTTGGAAAACGGGGATTACCCTTCTTCAAATTGCTCAAACGACACGACAAGTTCCAGTGGACCGAGGAGGCGGAGCAGGCGCTAGCATCATCTGCAGTCGCCCCCCATCTTGATAGCTCCACAACCAGGCGAGAACCTGTTACTCCACATCACCGTGACTACTCACATCATCAGCACGGCAATCGCAGTGGAACGCCAGGAGGAAAGCCATGGTTTGGTGTGTAGCGGCCAGTCTAGTTTGTCGGCGAAGTTCTTTCTGAATCCACGGTTTGTTACCCATTAATTCAGAAATTAATTTACGCTATACTCATCACCTCCAGGAAGCTTCGCTACTATTTCGACGCACAAAAGTCTCGGTTGTCACTGATTTCCCATAGGTGGATATTCTCCACAATCGGTACACCACTAGGCACATCTCCAAGTGGGCAGTGGAACCGGGGGCTCTTACTCTCGACTTCAAGCCCCGAACTGCCATCAAGTTGCAGGAACTAGTCGACTTTATGGTAGAATGGCGAGAAAACCAAGTGGACGGCCTAGCCAACCTTCCAGAGCATTGGGTGATGTATTTCGATGGCTCACTCAAGCTCGGAGGCGGTGGCGTTGGAGTACTCTTCATTAGTCCAACAGGAGAACAACTCAAATATGTATTCCAAATACTATTTGAGGTCTCGAACAACGAAGCCGAGTACGAGGCACTACTGCATGGGCTACGCCTGGCAGTCTCTCTGGGCATCATGCGATAACTTGTTTACGGCGACTCCCTGCTGGTGATCCAATAAGTCAAGAAAGAGTGGGATATCAACAAGGACATCATGGACGCGTACGTCGTGGAAATACGCAAGCTCGTGAACAAGTTCTCGGGCCTGGAAATTCATCATGTGATTCGCGACAACAATGTGGGAGCGGATGTGCTCTCGAAATTGGGTTCTGATCAAGCTAATATCCCACTAGGAGTTTTCGTCCACGAGTTGCATCACCCATCTATCAAGATACCAGATCAAAGCACCATCGCTCAGGGTCCAATAGAACCCGACCGAGAGGTCTTGATGATCGAGGCCGACTGGCGGGTGACATCTCTCGACTTCATCAAGGAGCATAAACTACCTCTCGGTGTCGACCCAAAAAGCGCTGAGGCCGCACGTATCCTAAGGCAGAGCAAAGGGTACGTTCTAGTCGGGGACAACTTATACATGCGTGGATCAGCTTCAGGCATACTCATGAAGTGTGTCCGCATGGAGGAAGGCATGGTCGGGAAAGCTTTCAGATCCGGGTTGTGCTGGCCGATGGCTTTGGCAGATGCCGAAGAACTCATTCGCCGGTGTACAAACTACCAGTTCTTCAGCAAGCAGCCCCATGTCCCGGCCCACAACCTTATTACCATACCACCTTCATGGCCATTTGCATGCTGGGGCCTAGACATGATAGGGCCCTTGACAACTGCGCCAAGAGGTTTTACTCACATGTTGGTAGCCATCGACAAGTTCACAAAGTGGATCGAGTACAAGCCAATTACAAAGCTCTCTGTAGATCGAGTGGTCAACATCATCTGCGACATCTTGCACCGATTTGGCTTCCCCAACACTATCATCATGGATCTGGGATCCAATTTCCACTTGCATCAGTTTTGGGATTTCTGCGAGCGCAGCACTATCGAGATCAAGTATGTTTCAGTGGCTCACCCGCGGGCCAACAGTCAGGTTGAGCTCACCAAGGGCATAATCCTGCCTGGTCTGAAGAAAAGACTCTACGACGAGAATAGCAAAAAGGGTGGCAAATGGATCAATGAGATCTCGTCAGTAGTCTGGGGGCTTTGCACACAACCAAGCAAGGCCACAGGACAATCACCTTTCTTTCTCATCTACGGGTCCAAAACTATACTACCGTCTAATGTCATGTGGCAATCTCCTCGACTGGAGATGTACGAAGAAGGCGAGGCTGATGACGCAGCATATGTCAAACTTCACTCGGCAGAAGAAGTCAGATGCAATTTTTTGCGTCAGTCGGCCCGCTACTTATACGGAGTCCGTCGTTACCACGACCGGAACGTTCAAGAAAGACCTTTCAACATTGGAGATTTGGTCCTTGGCCGCATCCAAGATGAAATCGGGCTGCACAAGCTTAATTCGTGATGGGAGGGACCCTTCATCGTGCTCAAGGTTACAGGACCAGGGTCGATCGCTTACAGAATCCTAATCGCCAAGAGGTCCCAAACTTCTGGAATATCGAGCACCAACGCCATTTTCACCCTTAACTAACTTGCATCCCAAGTTGTCAGCTGCAGCGCAGCATAGTTTACTGAAGGGGCCTTGCTCCCATACTCGAGTAACACTCCATTTACTAGTTCTCAACTAGTATTACGAGTAGTTTACTGAAGGGTCCTTGCTCTCATACTTCCAGTAACACTCCGTTTACTAGTTTTCGACTAGTATTATGAGTAGTTTACTGAAGGGGCCTCACTCCCATACTTCCAGTAACACTCCGTTTACTAGTTCTCGACTAGCACTACACATAGTTTACTGAAGGGGCCTTGCTCCCATACTCTAGTAACACTCCGTTTACTAGTTCTCGACTAGTACTACGAGTAGTTTACTGAAGGGGCCTTGCTCCCATACTTCCAGTAACACTCCGTTTACTAGTTCTTGACTAGTATTACAAGTAGTTTACTGAAGGGGCCTCGCTCCCATACTTCCAGTAACACTCCGTTTACTAGTTCTTGACTAGTACTATGCATAGTTTACTGAAGGGACCTTGCTCCCATACTCCAGTAACACTCTGTTTACTAGTTCTCGGCTAGTATTACGAGTAGTTTACTAAAGGGGCCTTGTTCCCATACTTCTAGTAACACTCCGTTTACTAGTTCTCGACTAGTACTACGTGTAGTTTACTGAAGAGGCCTCGCTCCCATACTTCCAGTAACACTCCGTTTACTTTCTAGACTAGTACTACACATAGTTTACTGAAGGGGCCTCGCTCGCATACTTCAAGTATCACTCCGTTTACTAGTTCTCGACTAGTACTACGTGTAGTTTACTGAAGGAGTCTTGCTCCCATAGTTCCAATAACACTCCGTTTACTAGTTCTCGACTAGTACTACGCATAGTTTACTGAATGGGCCTTGCTCCTACACTTCTAGTGGCACTCCGTTTACTAGTTCTCGACTAGTATTACACGTAGTTTACTGAAGGGTCATCGCTCCCATACTTCTAGTAAAACTCCGTTTACTAGTTCTCGACTAGTACTACACGTAGTTTACAGAAGGGGCATCGCTCCCATACTACCAGTAACACTAGGTTTACTAGTTCTTGACTAGTACTACGTGTAGTGTACTGAAGGGGCCTTGCTCCCGTAGTTCCAGTAACACTCCGTTTACTAGTACTCGACTAGTACAACGCGTAGTTTACTGAAGCGGCCTTGCTCCCACACTTCCAGTAACACTCCGTTTACTAGTTCTTGACTAGTACTATGTGTAGTTTACTGAAGGGGCATCGCTTCCATACTTCCAGTAAAACTCCGTTTACTAGTTCTCGACGAGTACTACGAGTAGTTTACTGAAGGGGCATCGCTCCCATACTACCAGTAATACTCCGTTTACTAGTTCTCGACTAGTATTATGAGTATTTTACTTAAGGGGCCTCGCTCCCATACTTCCAGTATCACTCCGTTTACTAGTTCTCGACTAGTACTACACGTAGTTTACTGAAGAGGCCTCGCTCCCATACTTCCAGTAATACTCCGTTTACTAGTTCTTGACTAGTACTATGAGTAGTTTACCAAAGGGCCCTCGCTCCTATAACACTGCGTTTACTAGTTCCCGACTAGTTTTACGCACCGTCAGCAACCTCGACTGCTCATCTCGACTACAAACAATAGATTCAGTGTGCTTTTTGGTGGCTCGTCTAGTTCCCATGCTCGGGGGCTGAGTGCAATAAGGTTACTTGGCGTACGTTCGCCGACTCCTCTAGCTCCCATGCTCAGGGGCTAGGCTCGACAGGGCGCTCAGCGTGATTTCGGTGGATCATTTAAGCTCTCACGCTTGGAGGTTGGACGCCGCAAAACCACTTCGAAGATTCGTAGAAGAAACCGATTTAAGAGTCTTTCGAGGATTTATCTCGGGAAGATAATTGTTTAACCATTATTTCAGGGATTTTATTCCGAAATAAGGGGTTTTTTCAAAATTTTGCCCCAGAGGTCTTATCTAGATATTGAATCAAGCAAAAAGGTTTGATTTGAGAGGTAATTTAGGGCACTTTTTGCAAGAAGTTATTTGTTTAACTATTTTTTCAGGGAATTCATTCCGAAAAAAGCGGTTTTCAAATTTCTGAACCATTTTTCCCATCTTAACCATCAAATCCTTACCGTCATATATTGCATGCCACGATTCTTTGGATCCTTTTTTCCAAACCTTGGGGATTTGGATTCAAGGCTCAGGGGCTGCGGGATACGTGTCATCAGTGACTTATTTTTCAAATCTTTTGGAAGATGAGGACAGAAGATTCAAGGCTAATTTGACCCTCGGCCTAATTCCTAGGGCTCAAGGGCTACTCCGTATGGAGTGCGAGTTTAATCGCACCCCATATAAAAGAAGACTTGACAACTACTCGGGGAATGAGCACCTCAGAGCCTCGAAGCAGCCAATGAAGTACTCGGAAGACACCTTCAAGATGGATTTTAGGAGAACTCGAAGACGCCTTCAGAAGTACCCGGAAGCCTGCGGTAGTCGACTACGAAGAGCTCGAGGGCTTGTCAGACCCGGGGCCACGGGACTGCGCACATGGCGTACATATTCTAGGATAAGAGATGGGACATGGCCCATGCCCTGCATCACTTGTAACTTCCCGTACCATAGTAGAACTACTCGTACCGTAGTAGAACTAGTCGGAACAGAAGGAAACTACCCGAAAAGTACTCGGGTAGGACTCTTGAGCTCGTATCTGGCTAGGATTTCCATGTAACCCTGTCTCCCCAGACTATATAAGAGCGGGCATGGACCCCTTCCAAAGATACACACCTAAGGCAATACAGACCACCACACAGGACGTAGGGTATTACGCTCTTAGCGGCCCGAGCCTGTCTAAACTTTGTGTTCCTTGCACCTTTGAGTTCCTGATCTCGGTGATACCCCACCTATAACTCACCACCTCGGGGGTATCCCTTGGTGGCCTTGGCGGTAAAACACCGACAGTTCCAGAAACGGGAAGGTGGTTGTATCGTGGTACTCTCGGGAAGCCCTTGGGACTTCCTCGGTTTCTCCCTGGGTAGCAGTGGTGTTGGATTCTTTGGCCTCCTCCTGCACTTCATCTTCAGCTTCGGCATCCCTGGTGGTCAAGGTCTTCCGCCATGTACCTACATCCTGCAGATGAGGTGGATCCTGCGTGGACTTTCCAGTCCGCGTAGTCATCCGCGTTCACATTTTCCTTGGGTTTCACTTCCGGTTGCCCGGGTAGCTTTCCCGAGTTATGGTTAGGGCAAGATGAGGCCAGCTGCTGAGCTACCTTGGTTTCTACCATTTTATTGAAGCTCAGCTGATTTTTAATAACAGAGTTAAACCCCTCTAGCTGTGCGGCCAAAGACTCCAAAATTTTATCATTATCTTGAAATTTCTTGCTAATGTTATCATTAATTTGTTTTTGGCCGTACACTTTGTCTTTTAACGAAGGCTAAAAATTGTTATTAAAGTTGTTACCTTGCTGTTGGCCGAAGGGCAGGTTGGGCTTGGAGTTCTAACCTTGCTGAGGATGGTAGCCTGAGTTATTGGGATTGTTGTTCCCAATGAAGTTCACGTCCTCTTGAGTCGTCGGGCAATTGTTGCCCGAGTGTCCAGTATCGCCACATGTCTCACATGTGATCCGAGACTCCATGATCTGGTTGACCTCCTGGTGCGGAGATTCCAGCTTTTTAATGAGAAGATCCATCTTGGCTGCCAGCATATCTATGCCATCAATTTGGTGTACTCCTTTAGCACGGGCTGGTTGCCTATCTCCCTTCCAACTCTGGTTGGAGGCAATCTTGTCGATGCGCGCCTTAGCTCTTGCAAGGTAGAGAAAGAGAAATGCTCCTCCTGCTGTTGCATCTATGTGGTCTTGCGCTCGCTGACAAAAGCCATGGAAGAAGTTCTGGATGATCAGCTACTCTTCCATGCCGTGGTGTCGGCATGCTGCGATGTATTCCAGGATGGTTTTGTCACACCCTAAAATTATTTAATTTCAGGATTTGATTAAAAAAATAATAATAAAGCAATGATTTTCTCATAATTATATAAAAATTTCAACATTTATTTTCTTTACAGAGAATTTACTACAAGAAAAATAAATAATTGTCTTTCTGAATTAAATAAAATGGTTTTATGTATGTTGCATTTATGTCGTTGCATTGGTTTTTGTTTGTTAGCGTGTTTGACTTTGCAAAATAAAAATACCCAAAAACCACCCTAAAAATCTCTTTTTCTCTTCCCTATCTCTTTTGGCCCATCCCATCTTTCTCTCTCTTTCCTTTCTCTAAGCCCGGCCCAAATCCACTCCCTCTCCTCTCTTTCCTTTCTCTCCCCGCGGCCCAAAACCCAGCCGGCCCAACCCGCCCCTCTCTCCCTCCCCCTCCCCCTCTCTCACTGCCACCATGGACCCACATGTCGGCACCACCCCCTTCCTCCCGCTCCCACTTTCCTTCTTGCGTCACCGGCACCTTCCTTTCTCCCCCCAGACCTCGCTGCGAATCTCGCCGCCCACGCCCGCCCCACCTTCCTTTCTTCTTCCTCCCGCTCCTCTCTCTTTCCTTTCCTGCCGCGACACCAGACACGCCCGCGCCCGTTGCCGTCGCCCGTCATCCGCGCCTCCCTCCCCTTTCCTTTTCTTCCTCACCCCGAATCCAGTTCGCCCCCGCGCCCGTCGCCCGCATCTCCTCCTTCCTTCCCCGCGATGCTGGCCTGCCATAATGGCCGCGGTACGTGCCCCGGGCGACCTGCCCCTTTCCTTCGCGGGCGACCGTTGCAGTTCCGCCCGCGTCAATCCCAGCCGCCGCGTGAGCCGCCGCCTTCCTTTCCCCGGCCGCTCCGCCTCCTCTCCTCCCCTATAAAACCAGCGCCTGAACCCCTGCCCCTCCTCTTCTACGCCTACACCGCACGCCTGAGCCCTGCTGCTCTGCACCTCCATTTCCCGAGCTTGAGCTCGCCGACGCCGCCACGCCATCGACCCGTCTTCACGCCGCCTCTTCGTCAACGCTGACCTTCGCCGGAGCTCCTCCAGGGACCCCACACCGTCACCGGCCTCGTCTTCCCCTCCGCGCCAACGCACCACGCATGCAATCCCTCGCCGGTGTGAACGCCACCGCCCCGAACCGCCCTTTGCCGATGACCCGCCGTCCCGCTGCTTCTCCGCCGCCTTCAACCCTCGTAAACGCTCCACGAGGTGGTGAGAACACTCCCAGCTCCTTTTCCCCTCTCTTTCGCACCCTCTCTCATCGACGAATGTTCGCTGGAGCTCTTGCTTCGCCCGCCGCTGTGGTGAGCATGCTTCCTGCCGCCACACAGCCGTCCCGAGCCCATAGGAGACTTCCTCATCGCCCACTCTCGCTCCTGGGCTCTTTCCCGTGCCAATCCGTGCTCCGGAGCACCGATTTCGGTGTACACCGGCGAGGCGCCGCCGCGCCTGCTCGCTGCCGGCGTCTGCCGCCGCCCAGTGCCGCCTGCCCAGTCGACCCGATTCGCCCGACCCTTACTCCGCCGAGCCACGTCCGATTCGCCCGACCCTCACCCTACCGCCCGATCTAGATCTCACGGCCAGAACAGATCTGAGTTGCGCACGAGCCGCCGCCCTCGCCTGGCTGGTAAACGTTGTCAAAATGTTTAGATCATTCGTGCCACCTGACCCAAAGCCTGCTCAAGACAACTGAAGGATGGAGTCATCACTTTATCCCCGGAAAAGTTAAAATTAACAGCGAAATACTATGCCACCCTCACCCGAAGAGCAAGATTCTACACTGCACAAGCTAAAGGATGCCTGTATCAAGAAAGTTGAATATGAAGAGACAACCCATGCTTAGGTGTACCCCTTGCAGCCCTATTAACAACGTTTAGCATCGTTCCTTGACTGTGTGTTGACTAGTGTAGTTCTATGTTTGCGTGATGCTGCTTTTCTTTATGACCTTGCCTGATTCACTTCTTTGTAATGATTGTTGGTGTATTGTGGGTCTTCTACCTACAAAAGTTGGGTTCTTCTTTTGTATCTCCCACATCCTTTTCCTTTTCTTTTCTTTCTCCCTATTCCAAAAGAGGATGTCGAGAAGGAAGCTAAAAATTTCAACAAGCAGAAGTTATTGTCACCACCATCGTCTGGATAGAAGCAAGTCAAAGAAAAGAAGACCCTACTCTAGTTCCTTTACCACCTTGCAGCTTGCTATTCTTTAGTCTACCTTACTCTGACGATGACCTCAATAACCCAGTAGGAAGTTGAAGGCAACACCGGCATCATCAGTAGAAACCTACAAACATCTGCAGTGGTCGACAAATTAAAGAAGCTAAAGCCAAGAATGCTCTATTTCCTTTTGTTATCTCTGTGCTATTCTCCTCTCTACCTTGATTTATTTGCTTACCATCTCAAAAATCAAGCAAATGAAGATGATATCATGGACTCTACCTTATTCCTCAATCATTATTTATCATTATTTATTCTCATTCTTCCTAATTTTACCTTTGCTACCCAACCAGATGGCGAGTCCCAACGGAAATCATGAAGAAAGAGCTAATGAAGGTGACCTCAACATTCCACCTGTAGCCTCATCATTTGAGCACAGGATGCTAGAGTATATGGCAGCGCAAACTCAAAGTCTACAAGCAATGGCTCAAACCATGATCAATATCCATCAGCATATTACAGAGCAAGCCTCAGCTCCTATGAACCACAACTCCCTTAGTAGTGATAACCATCAGATTTCACCAATTCTGTCACCATTTGATAAAAGGAAGCTATCAGCCATGCAGGCTCAAGTCTCACAAGGAAGGATGCAGCCCAATACATCATCCCCTCATAACATGAAGTTGACCAAACTAGACATTCCTACCGGACCAGTGAAGAGTCAAGTCGCTGAAGGAAGGAATAAGAAAAGTCGTGGAACGCTAGAGCTAGAATTGGAGAGATAATATAAAGATATCAAGACCCTAGGAATATGTCAATGTTGTGAGCATTATGGTCAGCCATGTCTTCAAGAAGATGCTAGCCTAATGACAGCTGAAGCCAGACAATATTACTATTTAGATATTATAAGGATTTATCTACCCAAGAGACTTTCCAAGAGGGAGTTACCCAATATCAAGATGGTACTCAGACTATGAACCTTGAGGATTGGAGTATTTCTTTCAAGGAATTTCAGCCTAGTAGAATCAAGCAACGCAAGAAACAAGCAAGCAAAGAAAGCCAAGAGAAGATGGAGTTACCAGAACAATTGGTACATAGCAGTACTCAACCCTGTTCCAACCAACTACAACCTAAAATTGTTCAACCTTCGCATGACAACTCTCTCAAGATGAATCCTGATGCCCAAATTGCTTCACGAAGAACTATGGTGGAGCAGAGAGGAAGCCCGGATGGATATGTTAAAGGAGTGTGCTTCAAATGTGGTGAAGAAGGTCACTATGTTAATAAATGTCCAACAAAGTGTAAGGTGACTAGATCGTGTGATGCTGGATTATATTGCCTCAAGTGTGAAGAAGACGGACATCTTACCAGTTGGTGTGCAAAAGACGATGATAATCAACCCCTGGACCAAAGTCCTAATGGCCCTGCACTCAGTCAGATGTCATCAGTTTGCCTCCTTAGCAGGATAGATGATCAGGATACCTCAGCTAGACAAGAATGCCATCAATCCCCAATGCCCATTTCTCATACCACCTCGAGTCGCCAAGATACCAAAGCAAGTAAAAGTTAGGCTGAGAAGAATTGAGGATATCTCAGAAGGAGACAGTCAAGCCAAGGAAAAGCGATCATGGAATCAATCCAGCTCTATTCAAATCACTTTATCAATATATGGAGAAGGTTCTTCAAAAGATGGGCCAATGAAGCTGAGGAAGGAATGGGTAGTTAAAGGTGGAATTAGACTAAGTATCCAAGAAGTGTTTTATGTGGTAGTGGAGCATTAACAAGTGTGATCGAGGAGCTATTGTACGAATGAACGATGTGGAAGAAAGTTGGTTGCCACTCACCTAAACCTTTGTCTCTTGCTAGCCTTTGCGAATCTCGGGACGAGATTCCTTTTAAGGGGGGGTATTTTGTTACACCCTAAAATTATTGGATTTCAGGATGTGATTAGAAAAAAAAATAATAATAAAGCAATGATTTTCTCATAATTATATAAAAATTTCAACATTTATTTTCTTACAGAGAATTTAGTACAGGAAAAATAAATAATTGTCTTTCTGAATTAAATAAAATGGTTTTATGTATGTTGCATTCATGTCGTTGCATTGATTTTTGTTTGCTAGCGTGTTTGACTTTGCAAAATAAAAATACCCAAAAACCTCCCTAAAAATCTCGTTTTCTCTTCCCTATCTCTTTTGGCCCATCCCATCTTTCTCTCTCTTTCCCTTCTCTCAGCCCGGCCCAAATCCTCTCCCTCTCCTCTCTTTCCTTTCTCTTCCCGGAGCACCGATTCCGGTGTACAACGGCGAGGCGCCTGCGGAGTCGTCCCGATTCGCCCGACCCTTACTCCGCCGAGCCGCGTCCGATTCGCCCGACCCTCACCTTGCCTCCTGATCTAGATCTCACGGGCAGAACAGATCTGAGCCGCGCACGAGCCGCCGCCCACGCCCGACCCTTATCCTGCCACACGATTCTGATCTAACGGACCAGATACGTCCGACCCTAGCCGTCCCTGGAACTTTTGCAGAAAAGCCCCTAGACTTTCCATAAATCAACCCGCAGTCCCGATCAGTAGAAAAATAATTAGAGTTAAGTCCTTTCTTTTCTGTCCCGACCCCTGACCTTTCTAGAATTAATACCCGCCGTCCAGGATCTCCAGTTTTCACCCAGACTCTCTTTTTAAGGTTTAATTATGTTTTAGCCTCTGATTTCTCTAGATTTAGCCCCTGGAAGTTCAGTTTCTTCGCAGATAAGTCCCTGGAGCCTTGCTTTAGCCCTACCTTCGTCGTTTTAGCTCCCTTTCGACTCGTTCTTGTTGCGTTAAGTCTTATAAAACCCTAAGCTACCGTTTAGTCGTGTCGTTGTGCCTTAGTTCCTGTCTTTTAATTAAAAATAGATTTAATTTGATTAAAGTTCTCTCACCTAGTTTTTCTAATTAAAATCTACCTAGGTCTTTACCTCCGGTTTTCATAATTAATGTTAATTTAATTAATACCAACTCAAGTGTGTTCTAAATATAATTTATTTAGTTGAACACCAAATATAAAGTTATGCGTTTAGATGCTCTCACAAGTTTTATTTCTAATTAATTGTTAATTAGTGTAATTTGTACATAGACAATCATAAATAAAATATGACTAAGTTCTACTCCGCTTTTATAAATAAAAATATAATATAAGTTAATTATAATCAAGGATATTTTGTTTTGAATATCTTTTAAATATGTTTTCCAATCAAAATAAATAAAGCTCATAGTTCTTTTGTTTCTTTTATAATACCTATCTTCCGATAGCTGTGTCTTTTCAACCCTAGCTCCGTTTTCTGTGTTTCTTGTGCTCTTGTAACCGTAGCAGCGTGCCTTATCCTTTAGCACGCTCTTTTAAAAGATTTTGTTTTGTGATTGGTGTATTGTTCTTAGCTGTACTTGTTTGTTGTTTTGTATGTTTGTGCTCGATGTTTGCTTCGAGTAGAATGATCGCTGTTGAAGCTTGAAGATCAAGGTTTCCAAGTAAGCAAGAGCTGAAGAGCAGTAAGAGTAGCTTTTCGTTGGAAAAAGGCAAGTGACCCTAACCATCCTTCTATCTATGCTTATTGACAAGAATACCATGTATTAATTGGAACGTGGAGAACCACCCAGGAAAACAGTACAACCACGAGGACTATATGGCTCTGGTCTTGGATAAATAATTAGAGACTCTAGTTTGAAGCAGTCTTACCGAAAGGGCAAGAAGGGGGTCGGTGATTGGGGTATAGCACGGTCCTCTTGGGGTAGCAGCCTTCGCTAAGGTGCTGACCATTAGGGAGGGTTATGGTTCACGCCGCTACCGAAACTCTAGCGGACTACTTCTTATTAGGGAATCTTTGTAAAGGCCTCGTAGCGTCCCTATGCAATCACACCTTGGAAGTGTGGTATTGTGCCTAGCTAGCACAGCATGTTTGGGTCCAAAGTTCTTCTGAACTTTTATGCGACTTGTGGTGAAAGTGTACAACCTCTGCAGAGTGTCTAAAACTGATATATCAGCCGTGCTCACGGTCAAGAGCGGCCTGGACCCTCACATGATTAATAAACTTAAAGATGGATTTAAATCGTTACTCTGGTTATATCTTGTGGCCTTGCTGAGTACCAACCATAAGTGTACTCACCCTTGCTAACTACTGCTCAGAAGAAGAAGGTGTGAAGTCTACTGAGGATGATGAAGAGTTCTAGGCGCACGCAACCCCTAGTCGTTTGCCTGTGAAGTTTGGAGCCTTCGTTTCCATGTTAAGCGCATATCTCTGATAGTTTTGTAAGTCCTTATTTATGTTTCTTACGTGATACTGTTGCTGTTATTCACTGATGATGTCACTATATGTATGAAACTTGATCCTGGCATACATATAGATATGCATTTAGTTTTGTCCTTAAACCGGGTGTGACTGAAGTGGTATCAGAGTTGTATCGACTGTAGGACATAAGCCTAGATAGCAATGGTCGCTCCTTAAGATCTATTTTATTATACAACTTATTCCTATCTTACCCTTGACCTTTCTGATAAATATTCTCGCTCCCTGACCATTTTCTTTTCTCAATCCGCCTTGGTAACTCATCTTTCTCACCTGACCTTCTTTTTTTATTTGCACTTCCTTATTTTGCGAATGTAAAACCCTCATCCTTATCTATTGACTTACTCTTTCCTTGATAACTTATTTTGATACTCGACCCTTGGTCGATTATCCTTTCTGGTTTTTACTAAAACCGCAATCGCATCTCACCTCCTCTTGATTTGTTTGTGATGTTGCTTACCTTCACTCCTTAATATTTTCTTATTAATTCCTATATATCTTTTTAGACATATCTCTTTCTTAATTTTATCTTTTCCCCCATTGTACCTCCCCTTTCATCTTAAGCACTGCCACTTTGATTTCTTTCCCTTATCTTATTATTCCAAGGTGATCTTTTGTCCTCCTTTTATTCAAAATGTTTAGATCATTCGTGCCACCTGACCCAAAGCCTGCTCAAGACAACTGAAGGATGGAGTCATCACTTTATCCCCGGAAAAGTTAAAATTAACAGCGAAATACTATGCCACCCTCACCCGAAGAGCAAGATTCTACACTGCACAAGCTAAAGGATGCCTGTATCAAGAAAGTTGAATATGAAGAGACAACCCATGCTTAGGTGTACCCCTTGCAGCCCTATTAACAACGTTTAGCATCGTTCCTTGACTGTGTGTTGACTAGTGTAGTTCTATGTTTGCGTGATGCTGCTTTTCTTTATGACCTTGCCTGATTCACTTCTTTGTAATGATTGTTGGTGTATTGTGGGTCTTCTACCTACAAAAGTTGGGTTCTTCTTTTGTATCTCCCACATCCTTTTCCTTTTCTTTTCTTTCTCCCTATTCCAAAAGAGGATGTCGAGAAGGAAGCTAAAAATTTCAACAAGCAGAAGTTATTGTCACCACCATCGTCTGGATAGAAGCAAGTCAAAGAAAAGAAGACCCTACTCTAGTTCCTTTACCACCTTGCAGCTTGCTATTCTTTAGTCTACCTTACTCTGACGATGACCTCAATAACCCAGTAGGAAGTTGAAGGCAACACCGGCATCATCAGTAGAAACCTACAAACATCTGCAGTGGTCGACAAATTAAAGAAGCTAAAGCCAAGAATGCTCTATTTCCTTTTGTTATCTCTGTGCTATTCTCCTCTCTACCTTGATTTATTTGCTTACCATCTCAAAAATCAAGCAAATGAAGATGATATCATGGACTCTACCTTATTCCTCAATCATTATTTATCATTATTTATTCTCATTCTTCCTAATTTTACCTTTGCTACCCAACCAGATGGCGAGTCCCAACGGAAATCATGAAGAAAGAGCTAATGAAGGTGACCTCAACATTCCACCTGTAGCCTCATCATTTGAGCACAGGATGCTAGAGTATATGGCAGCGCAAACTCAAAGTCTACAAGCAATGGCTCAAACCATGATCAATATCCATCAGCATATTACAGAGCAAGCCTCAGCTCCTATGAACCACAACTCCCTTAGTAGTGATAACCATCAGATTTCACCAATTCTGTCACCATTTGATAAAAGGAAGCTATCAGCCATGCAGGCTCAAGTCTCACAAGGAAGGATGCAGCCCAATACATCATCCCCTCATAACATGAAGTTGACCAAACTAGACATTCCTACCGGACCAGTGAAGAGTCAAGTCGCTGAAGGAAGGAATAAGAAAAGTCGTGGAACGCTAGAGCTAGAATTGGAGAGATAATATAAAGATATCAAGACCCTAGGAATATGTCAATGTTGTGAGCATTATGGTCAGCCATGTCTTCAAGAAGATGCTAGCCTAATGACAGCTGAAGCCAGACAATATTACTATTTAGATATTATAAGGATTTATCTACCCAAGAGACTTTCCAAGAGGGAGTTACCCAATATCAAGATGGTACTCAGACTATGAACCTTGAGGATTGGAGTATTTCTTTCAAGGAATTTCAGCCTAGTAGAATCAAGCAACGCAAGAAACAAGCAAGCAAAGAAAGCCAAGAGAAGATGGAGTTACCAGAACAATTGGTACATAGCAGTACTCAACCCTGTTCCAACCAACTACAACCTAAAATTGTTCAACCTTCGCATGACAACTCTCTCAAGATGAATCCTGATGCCCAAATTGCTTCACGAAGAACTATGGTGGAGCAGAGAGGAAGCCCGGATGGATATGTTAAAGGAGTGTGCTTCAAATGTGGTGAAGAAGGTCACTATGTTAATAAATGTCCAACAAAGTGTAAGGTGACTAGATCGTGTGATGCTGGATTATATTGCCTCAAGTGTGAAGAAGACGGACATCTTACCAGTTGGTGTGCAAAAGACGATGATAATCAACCCCTGGACCAAAGTCCTAATGGCCCTGCACTCAGTCAGATGTCATCAGTTTGCCTCCTTAGCAGGATAGATGATCAGGATACCTCAGCTAGACAAGAATGCCATCAATCCCCAATGCCCATTTCTCATACCACCTCGAGTCGCCAAGATACCAAAGCAAGTAAAAGTTAGGCTGAGAAGAATTGAGGATATCTCAGAAGGAGACAGTCAAGCCAAGGAAAAGCGATCATGGAATCAATCCAGCTCTATTCAAATCACTTTATCAATATATGGAGAAGGTTCTTCAAAAGATGGGCCAATGAAGCTGAGGAAGGAATGGGTAGTTAAAGGTGGAATTAGACTAAGTATCCAAGAAGTGTTTTATGTGGTAGTGGAGCATTAACAAGTGTGATCGAGGAGCTATTGTACGAATGAACGATGTGGAAGAAAGTTGGTTGCCACTCACCTAAACCTTTGTCTCTTGCTAGCCTTTGCGAATCTCGGGACGAGATTCCTTTTAAGGGGGGGTATTTTGTTACACCCTAAAATTATTGGATTTCAGGATGTGATTAGAAAAAAAAATAATAATAAAGCAATGATTTTCTCATAATTATATAAAAATTTCAACATTTATTTTCTTACAGAGAATTTAGTACAGGAAAAATAAATAATTGTCTTTCTGAATTAAATAAAATGGTTTTATGTATGTTGCATTCATGTCGTTGCATTGATTTTTGTTTGCTAGCGTGTTTGACTTTGCAAAATAAAAATACCCAAAAACCTCCCTAAAAATATCGTTTTCTCTTCCCTATCTCTTTTGGCCCATCCCATCTTTCTCTCTCTTTCCCTTCTCTCAGCCCGGCCCAAATCCTCTCCCTCTCCTCTCTTTCCTTTCTCTTCCCGGAGCACCGATTCCGGTGTACAACGGCGAGGCGCCTGCGGAGTCGTCCCGATTCGCCCGACCCTTACTCCGCCGAGCCGCGTCCGATTCGCCCGACCCTCACCTTGCCTCCTGATCTAGATCTCACGGGCAGAACAGATCTGAGCCGCGCACGAGCCGCCGCCCACGCCCGACCCTTATCCTGCCACACGATTCTGATCTAACGGACCAGATACGTCCGACCCTAGCCGTCCCTGGAACTTTTGCAGAAAAGCCCCTAGACTTTCCATAAATCAACCCGCAGTCCCGATCAGTAGAAAAATAATTAGAGTTAAGTCCTTTCTTTTCTGTCCCGACCCCTGACCTTTCTAGAATTAATACCCGCCGTCCAGGATCTCCAGTTTTCACCCAGACTCTCTTTTTAAGGTTTAATTATGTTTTAGCCTCTGATTTCTCTAGATTTAGCCCCTGGAAGTTCAGTTTCTTCGCAGATAAGTCCCTGGAGCCTTGCTTTAGCCCTACCTTCGTCGTTTTAGCTCCCTTTCGACTCGTTCTTGTTGCGTTAAGTCTTATAAAACCCTAAGCTACCGTTTAGTCGTGTCGTTGTGCCTTAGTTCCTGTCTTTTAATTAAAAATAGATTTAATTTGATTAAAGTTCTCTCACCTAGTTTTTCTAATTAAAATCTACCTAGGTCTTTACCTCCGGTTTTCATAATTAATGTTAATTTAATTAATACCAACTCAAGTGTGTTCTAAATATAATTTATTTAGTTGAACACCAAATATAAAGTTATGCGTTTAGATGCTCTCACAAGTTTTATTTCTAATTAATTGTTAATTAGTGTAATTTGTACATAGACAATCATAAATAAAATATGACTAAGTTCTACTCCGCTTTTATAAATAAAAATATAATATAAGTTAATTATAATCAAGGATATTTTGTTTTGAATATCTTTTAAATATGTTTTCCAATCAAAATAAATAAAGCTCATAGTTCTTTTGTTTCTTTTATAATACCTATCTTCCGATAGCTGTGTCTTTTCAACCCTAGCTCCGTTTTCTGTGTTTCTTGTGCTCTTGTAACCGTAGCAGCGTGCCTTATCCTTTAGCACGCTCTTTTAAAAGATTTTGTTTTGTGATTGGTGTATTGTTCTTAGCTGTACTTGTTTGTTGTTTTGTATGTTTGTGCTCGATGTTTGCTTCGAGTAGAATGATCGCTGTTGAAGCTTGAAGATCAAGGTTTCCAAGTAAGCAAGAGCTGAAGAGCAGTAAGAGTAGCTTTTCGTTGGAAAAAGGCAAGTGACCCTAACCATCCTTCTATCTATGCTTATTGACAAGAATACCATGTATTAATTGGAACGTGGAGAACCACCCAGGAAAACAGTACAACCACGAGGACTATATGGCTCTGGTCTTGGATAAATAATTAGAGACTCTAGTTTGAAGCAGTCTTACCGAAAGGGCAAGAAGGGGGTCGGTGATTGGGGTATAGCACGGTCCTCTTGGGGTAGCAGCCTTCGCTAAGGTGCTGACCATTAGGGAGGGTTATGGTTCACGCCGCTACCGAAACTCTAGCGGACTACTTCTTATTAGGGAATCTTTGTAAAGGCCTCGTAGCGTCCCTATGCAATCACACCTTGGAAGTGTGGTATTGTGCCTAGCTAGCACAGCATGTTTGGGTCCAAAGTTCTTCTGAACTTTTATGCGACTTGTGGTGAAAGTGTACAACCTCTGCAGAGTGTCTAAAACTGATATATCAGCCGTGCTCACGGTCAAGAGCGGCCTGGACCCTCACATGATTAATAAACTTAAAGATGGATTTAAATCGTTACTCTGGTTATATCTTGTGGCCTTGCTGAGTACCAACCATAAGTGTACTCACCCTTGCTAACTACTGCTCAGAAGAAGAAGGTGTGAAGTCTACTGAGGATGATGAAGAGTTCTAGGCGCACGCAACCCCTAGTCGTTTGCCTGTGAAGTTTGGAGCCTTCGTTTCCATGTTAAGCGCATATCTCTGATAGTTTTGTAAGTCCTTATTTATGTTTCTTACGTGATACTGTTGCTGTTATTCACTGATGATGTCACTATATGTATGAAACTTGATCCTGGCATACATATAGATATGCATTTAGTTTTGTCCTTAAACCGGGTGTGACTGAAGTGGTATCAGAGTTGTATCGACTGTAGGACATAAGCCTAGATAGCAATGGTCGCTCCTTAAGATCTATTTTATTATACAACTTATTCCTATCTTACCCTTGACCTTTCTGATAAATATTCTCGCTCCCTGACCATTTTCTTTTCTCAATCCGCCTTGGTAACTCATCTTTCTCACCTGACCTTCTTTTTTTATTTGCACTTCCTTATTTTGCGAATGTAAAACCCTCATCCTTATCTATTGACTTACTCTTTCCTTGATAACTTATTTTGATACTCGACCCTTGGTCGATTATCCTTTCTGGTTTTTACTAAAACCGCAATCGCATCTCACCTCCTCTTGATTTGTTTGTGATGTTGCTTACCTTCACTCCTTAATATTTTCTTATTAATTCCTATATATCTTTTTAGACATATCTCTTTCTTAATTTTATCTTTTCCCCCATTGTACCTCCCCTTTCATCTTAAGCACTGCCACTTTGATTTCTTTCCCTTATCTTATTATTCCAAGGTGATCTTTTGTCCTCCTTTTATTCAAAATGTTTAGATCATTCGTGCCACCTGACCCAAAGCCTGCTCAAGACAACTGAAGGATGGAGTCATCACTTTATCCCCGGAAAAGTTAAAATTAACAGCGAAATACTATGCCACCCTCACCCGAAGAGCAAGATTTTACACTGCACAAGCTAAAGGATGCCTGTATCAAGAAAGTTGAATATGAAGAGACAACCCATGCTTAGGTGTACCCCTTGCAGCTCTATTAACAACGTTTAGCATCGTTCCTTGACTGTGTGTTGACTAGTGTAGTTCTGTGTTTGCGTGATGTTGCTTTTCTTTATGACCTTGCCTGATTCGCTTCTTTGTAATGATTGTTGGTGTATTGTGGGTCTTCTACCTACAATGACATTAGTTGCTTAGTTGGGTTCTTTTGTATCTCCCACATCCTTGTTCTTTTCTTTTCTTTCTCCCTATTCCAAAAGAGGATGTCGAGAAGGAAGCTAAAAATGTCAACAAGCAGAAGTTATTGTCACCACCATCGTCTGGATAGAAGCAAGTCAAAGAAAAGAAGACCCTACTCTAGTATTCCAGGGTATCGTAAATTTCCACGGGGAAGCATTGTGATCTAAAGAATATCGAATGAACTAGTGATAAACTTTACTGGAGATATCCACTGACTAACTTAGTGGGGGTAAGCCAAATAAGATATGATAGGATAAATGACCAAGTAATGACTGTTTGACACAGGAGACTCTAAACCTTAAAGCGGTAAGAAGCTGGGAGGACAACGAATGAGAAATACACCTAGAACACTTCTAGGCTAACGAGCTAGCCTCTCTAGACTAAACCTTGCTTCTAATTAGTTATCGGAAACCAAGAGCTTACATCGGCGGCTGGAAGAGGAAGGACTGTAGAGAGGGGTGAGAGGGGAGTCCAACGACAACCTGCTACTACTGCTAGGAAAGCACCCGAATGTGGTGGACTACAAGGGACGGATAGGGCCATCACCACCTGCCGCCTACCACACTGTTCCGTGGGGTGGAATACACTTCCTAGCTAACACTAAGCCAGACACTACGTCTGCACTCGGTGTTAGGATTTCTCTTGAGGCCTTCAAGAGAAATCCCCTCGGACCTGACTTGAGCTCTCTAGTCCGGGCGAGAAAACTCGTCAGGTAAGATCCCGATAAAACAGGAAAGATAACAAAGCCTAAGCTAAAGGATAGAACTTTTGCACACAAGGTGAATAACTTGGAAAGATAAATAAATGTGGAAAGTAAATATGACTCGATATGATAAAGAAGATAACTTATATTGATGAATGTCAAAGGGAAAGATACATGAGCTTATACCAGACTTCCGATGACGACTCGGGAATCCCAAGACAAGCTCGACTCGACTCTAACTCCCAAACTACTAAACCTAACTCTAGAAAGTGAAATGAGTGAGAACTCCTTGGTGTGTGTTACAAGTGATGGATGACCCTCTATTTATAGCTCTTGCAGGTTGGTGCTGAGGTTGATGCTTAGTTTGGACGCCACTTCGTCAGTTGAGGTAACTTCCACGCGAAGTTGAGCTCGATAGAGGTCGGCTGGCCCGGGATTTGTGCCACTTGGCCCCGCCCTTCTCCTGGACGTCCCTGATGCTCTCCTGGTGTCGGTGGCAGTTGCGTTAGTTCGAGGTTTGATAGTTAGGGCCCCGCCGGCCTGGTCAAGGTCGGCTGGCCTGACCTTAGCACGTTTCGTCCCTCCATGTCACCGACTTGATGATCAACACTTGTGCTTTGTCTAGGGAGGCGAATCTTAGGATTTTGTCCAAGTCTTGCATGCAGGTGGGCCCTTCAATCCCTGGGTAAAGCCTTTCGGGTCATCTGATCAAACCGACTTCAAGTGCATGGCTTAGGATTAAGGTAAGTCTGTTTGCTTGCACCTGGATCGATGACGTGGCAATTGGGTCCAGTGCCAAGCCGGCCGGCCTAGGTGAGGCCGGTCGGCCTGGGGTTTTCCCCATTTTGCCTCAAGTTTGGTACACCTGTCCCTCATTCACAACTCATCCAAAACTTGTGGAACTTTATTAGAATAAACAAAATATGTATGGAACATGATGTAAAGCTCTATTTATTCCCGAGAAGTTGACAGACAAAGTGTGATTTAAATGGCCGCCAACAACCATCTACTTCCCTATGGCATTTGAATTAGCACCACTAACCTGGCTCGAGAGCCTCAAGCCAGACTCCATCGACTTCTGGGAGGACCTGAAGCGGGTTTTCGTCAACAACTTCTAGGGCTCCATGCTTCGAGCAGGTACTCATCATGACTTGTCTTCAAGCAGGAGCAGAACGAGACCGTGAGGTCCTACACCCGGTGTTGCTTCGACACCCGCACCACCATCGCCAACATCTCCGATGAGGATGTCATCAACTGCTTCCAAAATGGCTTCGCCGAGTGGCACCTCTACCACGACTTTGGACGCAACCGCCCCAACACCATCGTGGAACTCTGTGACATGATGTAGTGATGGGCTGACTAGGAGGACCAGGAACGCAACCGCTACGCCAAGCGTAACAACGACAATGGGGGAAAGCGGAACAACGACAACTGCTCCGACAAAGGCCAGCGGGACTACTCAGGATCCTCCCGAAAGCGCAAGTTAGATGAGCTCGTCGCGGCTGTGGATCACAACCCGCGAGGCAAGAAGTCAGGGAACCAGCAGGAGCAGTTCAACAAGATCTTGCACAAGCAATGCTCGATGCACCCGAAGTCCAAGCATACACTAATCGAGTTCGTCAACCTCCGCAAGTCCTTGAATGCGCCTCTTCCCGAAAAGGATGCGAAGAAGGACAAGGAGGACGATGAGGGAGACAAGTCGGAGGCACAAAACTAACAACACCGTGCGAATGTCGTCGATGTCATCTTCGGCGGTGACTCCAGCTTCCCCACCAAGCGGGCGCAGAAGCTCTCCCTGCGCGAGATCATGGCTATCGAGCCGGCCATACAGCGTCCTCTGAGATACAGCGAGGTCCCGATCTCTTTCTCCAGAGAGGATCAGTGGACCAGCTTCTCCGAGCCGGGAAAATTTCCGCTCGTGCTGGACCCTGTGGTGGCAGGCTCAAAACTCACACGAGTACTCATCGACAGTAGGAGCGGCCTTAACCTGCTCTTTGCGAGTACATTGAAGAAGATGGGGCTGGACATCTCCAACATGCTCACCCCCAGCAAGTTACCTTTGGGACAAAGGACAACTACCGCACGGAGTACATTAAGTTTGAGGTGGCGAACTTCGAGTCATCATACCATGCCATCCTCGACAGACTTGCTTTGGCCAAGTTCATGGCTGTGCCCCACTTCGTCTACCTACTCCTCAAGATGTCAGGCAAGACAGGGGTGATGACCTTCCGCGGCAACTTGAAGAAGACGTATGACTGTGACCAAGAGGCCATCGAGTACTCCTCGACTACACGTGTGCTAGATGCTTCAACTGAAGTATTCGTGGCTGCGCAGCAGCCTCCGACTAAGTAGTCGAGCAAATCCACGGTGAAGCCCACCAACGACGTCAGCATGAAATCCATCCAACTGCAAGAGTGCGACCCATCCAAGACAGCCCTGATCGGAGCAGGGCTGAGCGACAAATAGAAAAGCGTGCTCATCAGCTTTCTTTGGGCCAACCGAGACATATTTGTGTCGAAACCAGCAGATATGCTAGGGGTGCCCAAGGAGCTAATTAAGCACTCCCTAAACATCGATACAAAAGCTATCCGAAGAAGCAGCGACTATGCTGATTTGCTCAAGACAAGAGGAAGGCCATCAAGAAGGAGTTAGCAAAACTACTCGCAACTGGCTTCATCAAAAAAGTTTACCACCTAGAGTGGCTAGCTAATATTATACTTATTTTGAAAAAGAACACTAATGAATGGAGGATGTGTGTGGATTGTACCGATCTTAACAAGCATTGCCCGAGGGATCTCTTCGGGCTCCCACGCATTGACCAAGTCTTTGACTCTACCTCCAGCTATATCCTGCTCTCCTTCCTTGATTGCTACTCAGGCTACCACCAAATTTCCCTCAAGGAAGAAGACAAGATCAAGATAGCATTCATCACTCTATTTGGAGCATATGCCTACACGACTATGTCCTTCGGGTTAAAGAACGTAGGAGCCACATACACCATACAGCTATGCTTCGCAGACCAGCTACATCGCAATGTTGAAGCCTACATGGACGATATGGTCATCAAGACAAAAGGCCACGATGAGTTCATCGCAGATCTCGAGGAAACCTTCAGCAGCCTGTGCAAATTCCGGTGGGAGCTCAACCCGACTAAGTGCGTCTTTGGCGTACCGTCAGGGAAACTACTCGGGTTCATTGTCAGTCACTGAGGAATTGAAGCTAACTCGTAGAAGATGACCGCCTTCACAGCCATTGAAGCTCCAAAGACAATTAAAGACGTCCAGAAGCTAACAGGCTGTATGGCGGCCCTCAATAGATTCATCTCAAGACTTGCAGAATGGGGACTACCCTTATTCAAGCTCCTGAAGCGGCAAGACAAGTTCTAGTGGAATGACAAGATAGAGCAGGCTCTGACAGATCTCAAGCATCATCTGCAGACGCCGCCTATCCTCACAGCTCCATTACCAAGCGAAAACCTACTATTGTACATTGCCGCGAGTACTCACGTCATCAGCGCAACCATAGTGGTCCAGTGCTCCGAGGAAGGCCATGCCTTTGGGGTGCAGAGGCTAGTATATTATGTTAGCAAAGCCCTTTTTGAATCCAAGGTTCGTTATCCTTCAATTCAAAAACTTCTCCGCGCAATACTCATCACATTCAGGAAGTTTCACCACTAAATACTTCGACGAGTACCAGATCTCAGTTGTCACTGATTTCCCATTGGCGGATATAATTCACAATCGGGATACCACTGGACGTATTTCCAAGTGGGCAGTGGAACTGGGTGCTCTCAGCATCGACTTCAAGCCTCGTAAAGCCATCAAGTCACAAGCACTAGTCAACTTCATGGCAGAGTGGCAAGAAAATCAAATTGGGTCATGGCAGAGTGAGAGAATTGGGTCATGTACTTCGACGGTACACTCAAGATTGGAGGCGGCGCCGCAGGAGTTCTCTTCATCTCACCCAAAGGAGAACAACTCCAATACGTACTGCAAATACTATTTGAGGTATCAAACAACGAAGCCGAGTATGAGGCACTATTGCACGGGCTACGCTGTTGGTATTTCTTAACGTTCATGAATAAATCCGCAAGCGCACGGATATACCGTTATAACACATCACCCGAAGAGTATTCAGGGTATCGTATTTTCTTAGGGAACGGAGGTGTAAAGGTCTTCTAACTAGTTTTACCTCGAAGAACAAGAGATAGAATGGCCTGGGTAGTGTGATTGGTCTAAGGGAAAGGATCAACGAAAGATAAACCTAGGCTGCTATTCGTTTACTTTAGGCACCGGTCTGACCCTGGTATGCCAAGGACCTCCGGCTATTAGCTCTACTCGGAATATAAACGTGGGGCATTCACTAACCACGGCAAAGCTGCTGTAGCGGACGGACAAGGCTGTCACCACCTACCGTCTACCCCTCAACACCGTGGTGCTCGCAGCAAACAAAGGTAATCTAAGGCCTAAACACCACGTTTATGCCGTCGACTACTACTCTAGCGTTGTGCAGGGTTATACCATTTCTATCAAGGGCCCTATACTAGAGTATCCACTACAAGAACGGACGATGAACCCGCAAACGAATGACAACATAAGGATAACTTTACCGGCAACTTACCAGTAGATGACCCCGGATACTTACTCAAATGGATCTTATCCGTCGAGGTACAAAGTCAGGGAGAGGCCAACAAGTCCGGCTCTTCTCTACCCTTCTTCCTCACACACTCTCTATCCTAACGATACAAATGGAAGGAGTCACTCTACTTCTTCTTCTCCAAAATGTGTTGTGTGTGAGAGGGGGGAGGCCTCCTTTTATGGCTTGAGAGGTCGGTTCCCACCATCTCTTTGTACGGAAACCTTAGCCACCGCCTCCAAGAAGATAAGGATGATCTTCCCGCCAAAGATTGGGTGGCCAGGATTACGGCCGACCCCAGGAGGCGCCTCCCCAGCATCGCCTTCCTCTGGATATCTAACAAGTGGGCCCTGGTGTTGATCCTCATTGATTTGTGCCTTGACGCACCTGTTTGGTCTGATTTGTGGGCCCTATGATCCTTTGTAACACAACAGATGATCTTCTGTGCATTTCTTGTGAGTGTCATGTGTGTTTTTCCTTGATTTCTGTATGTGGGTACATGCATATCACAATTCACCAAAACTTGTGGAGTTGGTTAGAATAAAGCCCTATAGCTAAGTTTGGTGATTAATTTTATATCAAATTATGTAGAAGTTGACGGTTCAATTTGTGACTTAAGGACCGTCAACAACATCCCCACACTTAGCCCTTTGCTTATCCTCGAGTAAAGGTTTGAGGACTAAGGTGGATGAAACTCCTTGATGTAACCTGCATAGAAGTTATTCCAAGCTTCTTCCAGTTTCTATGAACTTTTTGAGCGGCTACCATGCTTTCTTGGATAATTGAAAGATGGAACGATGAAGACTTCAAGTTCCCAGCTCTTCCTGCTTTGAAACTTGAGTTTTCAATTTTAAAAACAAAGAGCTGACGACAGCCATGCACCACCTATGTCCGCGTTCCTGAGGGCACCCCTCTCTTTCAAGAGGATTCGCGGCATGTCAAGCCCTGGTAAGGTTCTTCGCTTTGCATCGAATTAAATCACATGCTCCACTGCTTGTGCGGGGTCTTCCTCCTCAAATTTTTCTTACGAATCACCAAGGCAAAGTTGTTGCCTTCTTTTCTCCTATCATCTAATCAGGCTCATGTGGAGCTCAGGGTAGGAGTAAAGAGGCATGCTTGCTTTTTCTTATGCTGCTAAGTCAAAGACGAGATCCAAGAAGAAACAAGTCAAACAATCTGATCAAAATGTACGAATCACCACTGGTTTTGCATTTTGGGATGTGGGCTATCTCTTTCCCCTTTTTTTCTTGGACTTTCTTATGCCTAAACCATGCTTTCGAGCATGCTTTTATTTTTGTCTTTTTGCATAGCCCACATCTTTTTGCTGAGACAATTGGAGAGATTCACCTTAAGCGGAGCTTTATTTGATTGATGGATGGATGGAATGTTTTTGTGCAACTTCCTGTGTGAAATTTGGCGTGTATATGTGGAGTGACGTGCTTTTGATCATGAATGCATGAAAAGTTTCTAACATGGGTCAAAGAAATTGACAAAGCTCAAAGCAAGAACAAGCTACATGAAAGGGTTTTGCATGAAGATCAAACTTTGGCTTTGGTAGTAATTTTAATTTGAGGAGGCAAGCTATTGTATTTTTGATTTTATAAAAGAAATCCCAAGCACTTTGCAAGGAAGAACATGGTTCCCTTCATCTTGATCATATCACATTAGTCAATTACTTAGATAGCATGCGTTCCCAATGAAAATATTTGTTCACAAGAACTAGAGAGAAAGCAAGGAATAAAAGGTATGCAAATTTATTTATGGAGACACATGGAGTGAAAACCCCCTTTTTATTTTTATTTTAGCATTCTCAGAGTTGAATTTATTTTTGAAACAGGAAGATGTGTAGGAGTTTAGCGCAAACCAGCCAGCAGGAGAAGGCAGAGGCCAGCTAGGCCACTTCAGGGTTCGGCCGACCCGGCCTTGGGCCTTCTAGTCCCGCCCTTTGTCGTGCAGCATGTCTCGGGTCTGTGTTGCGCTTTTGGGGGGTGCTCTCCCCCTACACTTATTTCCGTACCTGCAATCTTTACTCAAGACATATGGAAACAAATGGAACTCTGCCGGTTTGAATCCCGAGGAGATCAAATTTTATTGAATTCAAATGGGGGCACATTACATTGAAATGGAAATTGGAAAAACAAAATTGGAAGGGAAATAAAATGAGCCCAAAAGATAACTAGGAAGGGTGATGGTGCAAGCTACTCGTTGCCATTCTCAACATCCTTTGCCAAGCGCTGAATCTTGGAGCAAAGGCTGCGACGGAGAGTATCGTACATCCCTCCGCGTCTCCTTTGGCCCTGGCGCAGGTAGGATGGCCAGGGGCGTCTTCATCACTGTTTCAGCTTCTTCCTTGGTGAAGACGTTCACCAAATCTTGGTGCGCCGGCAAAGGCTCTTTGTCGAGAGCAAAGGTGGAGGTAGAACTAACAAACGAAACAAGAGCCTTGCCAGCCATGGTGGTTGCAGAAGATTAGAGGAGGAGAGGAGATGAAGAATCAAGGTGTTGAATGTGAGGGAGAAAGGAGAGAGGAGGAGGCATTTGAAAGAGGAGAGGGCCCAAATTCGTAGCTTTCTTTCCAAGAATCATAATGGCACAAAAAGAAAAGCGTAGAGAGATGTTGGCCAGGCTTGTATTCAAAAGTTGGGGGTCAACGGCTCCAGGGGTGGTTCGGCCGAACCCTGGGTTCGGCGGATCCCCTTTGGGCCCTTCTGGGCTTCTCCTTCCTTTTATGGGCTAGAGGTACTAAGGTGCTCGTGCAAAGGTGGGTTTGGGCTCTTTTTCCCATGGATAAGGTGTAAAGAATTAAAGTCTACAATATTTATAACATTCATTTTCTCACTTGAATTAAATTGCTCAAGGAAAACTTTCAAACGCTGACCATTTACCTTGAAAATCTTACCTTTATCATCTTGAAGTGTGATTGCTCCATGTGATGACGTGTTGATGATGATGTACGGTCCTTTCCACTTGCTGCGGAGTTTTCCTTCGCCGAAGAGCTTTACCCTGGAGTTGAACTTTAGTACCTTATCTCCGGCCTTGAATTCTTTGGGCTTGATCCTCTTATCGTGCCATCTTTTGGTTCTATCCTTGTAGGTCTTGGCACTATGGTAGGCCTTTTCGCTCCATTCCTCCAACTCTGCAAGCTGGATTTTTCTATTTCTTCCCGCCAGCTTGAGATCCATGTTCCATTGCCGGATCGCCCAGTGGCTCTGTGCTCTAGCTCAACCGGTAGATGACATGTCTTGCCGTAGATGAGATAGTACGGTGAGATGCCGATGGGAGTCTTATAAGCTATTCTGTATGCCCAGAGTGCATTAGGTAGCTTATTTTTCCATCCTTTTCCCATTTCATTGACTGTCTTTTGCAGAATGCTTTTGATTTGCTTGTTTGAAGTTTCTACTTGACCACTGGTTTGCGGGTGGTATGGTGTGGCAATTTGGTGTTTGGTGCCGAGCTCCCTGAGAAAGCTTCGGAAGGTCTTATCAATGAAATGAGACCCTCCGTCGCTTATAACCATCCTCGGTGTTCAAAAATGAGGGAATATGATCTCGTGGAACATCTTACGGGCATGCTTGGCATCGGCAGATCGGCAAGGAATTGCCTCCACCCACTTGGAGACGTAATCCACAGCGACCAGGATGTACTCGCAATCATGGGACTTTGGGAATGGCGCCATGGAATCAATGCCCCATATGTCGAACAGTTCGACCTGAAGGTTGTATGTGAGGGGCATTACATTGCGAGCAGTGATGCCACATTGCATCTGGCACCTACGACACCTTCGGATGAATTCTCTGGTGTCTTCATACATTGTCGGACAGAAGAAACCACTTTGCCAGATCTTTGCTTGAGTCCGGAATGCTCCAAAGTGGCCTCCGTATGCTACAGTGTGGCACTTCTCTATGATTTGTATCCCTTCTGTTGTTGGTACGCATCTCCTTAGAAAACCATCTGTGTATACCCTATATAGGTAGGGTCGTCCCAAAGGTGACGTCTGCTCTAAAAAATGAGCTTCTTCTTGTTTCCCCCTGGTGGTACCTATCCTGAAACCATGAAATTTACAATGTTTGCGTACTTGGAGTTCATCACCTGTAGTAGCATGTCGTCACGTAGGAAAGCATTTATCGGGGGTTCCTGCACATTAGTCATTTGCATACGTGACAAAGGATCGGCGATAGTATTCTCTACTCCTGTCTTATCTTTAATTTCAAGATCAAATTCTTCGAGTAATAGAATCCATCGTATCAAATGTGGTTTAGCATATTTCTTGGTGAGCAAGTAGTTTAGATTTTCATGGTTAGTATAAACAAAAACTTTTCCTCCAACCAAGTATGATCTAAACTTGTCGATAGCAAAAATGACAACTAGGAGCTCTTTTTCAGTGGTTGCATAATTCAATTGAGCTCCTGTTAGAGTTTTGCTACTATAAGCAGTTGCATGATGCTTCTTATCTTTGGTTTGGCCAAGGACTGCCCCAACAACATAATCACTAGCATCACACATTATTTCAAATGGCAAACTCCAATCAGGGGGTTAAATGATTGGAGCTGAAACAAGTGCTTCTTTCAAGATATGAAAAGCTTTTAAGCACTCATCAGTGAACTCAAAAGGCGCATCCTTAGCTAAAAGGTTCGTGAGAGGCCTAGCGATCTGTGAGAAGTCCTTAATGAAAAAGCGATAGAACCCCACATGACCTAGGAAGCTACGGATGCCCTTAATGTTTACTAGAGGTGGGAGCTGTTCTATGACCTCAATTTTGGCTCTATCCACCTCATTTCCTCTTTCGGACACAAGATGCCTGAGAACAATGCCTTCCAGGACCATAAAGTGACACTTTTCCCTTTTTAACACTAGGTCCTTCTCTTGGCACCTTTGCAAGACCTTATCTAAATTCTCAAGAAAATGATCAAAGGTTTCCCCATAGATGGAAAAGTCGTCTATGAAAACTTCCATGATTTCCTCGATCATGTCAAAGAAAATAGACATCATGCACCTATGAAATGATGCAGGAGCGTTACATAACCCGAACGACATTCTAGATAAGAATAGGTTCCGTACGGGCTTGTGAACGTGGTCTTGCTTTGATCATCGGGGTGGATGGGTATTTGATGGTAGCCGGAATACCGATTAAGGAAACACAAGAAAGAGTGCTTCTTCCACAGCTCTAACATTTCATCAATGAAGGGCAGTGGGAAGTGATCTTTCTTTGTTGCTGTGTTGAGCTTCCGGTAATCAATGCACATCCTCCACCCCGTGACGGTTCATTATGGAATAAGCTTGTTTTTATTGTTTTCAACGACCGTCGTTCCTCCCTTCTTCGGCACAACTTGGACGAGGCCTACCCACTTGCTATGTGGCACGGGATAGATTATCCCGATGTGCAAAAGCTTAAGGACCTTTGCCTTAACGACTTCCCTCGCTGCATTATTAAGCCTACGCTGAGGCTCCCTGGAAGGTGTGCTAGCTGGGTCTATCGGAATGCGATGGGTGCAAAGGGTAGGACTGATTCCCTTGAGGTCCTGGAGTGAGTAACCGAACACGGCCCTATGTTTCTCTAGAACGGCTATTAACTTGGCTCTTTCTTCATCAGAAAGTTTGTAACTAATGATGACGGGAGATTCGGTGCCGCCATTCAGGAAAGCATAGCGAAGCCTAGAGGGAAGGGGTTTCAGCTCGATTGGTGGATGTGTTGGCCGTTCGTGTGTGGGTAGCTCAAGAGTTTCTCCTAGATCAACTTCCTCATGGATGAAAAGTTTAGCATCGGTTTCTAGGGACGTCTCAGGAGTTTCAACGGGAAGGATGGCTAACACTTCTAATGTGAACGAGGGTTCCCGATCTTCCGAAAGGTTCTGATAACTCTCGATTTGGTGGAGTCGCGACACGAATCGATCCGGCTTCCGGCAACACGTTCCGAAACCCCGCAGTCGTAGCACCACGTCTCCTCAGGTTATCGACCGGCTAATACACGGTCGACCTCGCCAAGAAGTCTAATCCCTGCCTGCGAATCGAAGAACACAAGCAAGAACAAGGAAGATTGCAAACCAATTGCAGATGTATGATTAGCTCACGAGTTGGGGTCTCACAAGCCGAGTACGGCGAAACTGTTCTTGACAGAATAATCTAAGTAAAACCCGAATCCTAACGAGGGCGGCGGCTACTGATATATAGGGTTTAGGGTCGTGTCCAAGTACCTGGACGCAACCCTAAAGGACTCGACGACGATACACGGCCCAAAGGCCAAAATACGGTGACGCAGCACCGGGACAGATTCTGGACGCCAACTTCCTCGGACGATTCCCGACGACTCATAATGAATTTGGGCCTCAAACCAACGCCATTGGAAGCTCTATCAAATTTTCTTTCTACCCATATGTAGATTGTCAAAATCGGACTTCGGATGCGGCCTGGGCGTCCAATTCAAGTCAAACTGCTCCTGGACTCCGAGGTGGACTCGAAGTTGAGTTGTATTGGGCCTCCACGTAGCTTGGACGTCCCTTGCTGTCCCTCCACGACTCCATGCTCCTCTCCATGTGTCATATTATCTTCTCCTTGGTTTCTAATCACAATATAAACATTAGGTAGCAAACTATTCTCGAAATTATTAAGAGAAACACTTAGGAGCGAGCTCACCTCTAAATTTAATTGTCGCGCGCGAGCTCTTGTGATTGGACCTTGAATGGTTTGGATGTCCAGCGAAGAAGCCTCGTGTATATCCGTAGGAGTGATGTCCTCATCAACTTCCTCAACCGGCTCTTCTTGGGGAATGGGCTCAGCTAAAGAATTCTTTGACCGAGCGATCGATAAAGTGTAACTCCTACCCCAAGGGTTACGTCGAGGGTCCCTAGTGCGGAGACATCTAGGAAC
Source organism: Panicum miliaceum (assembly GCA_032594955.1). Lineage (NCBI taxonomy): Eukaryota > Viridiplantae > Streptophyta > Magnoliopsida > Poales > Poaceae > Panicum > Panicum miliaceum. The sequence continues at coordinate 23,028,229 of CM064073.1, forward strand.
AGTTTCTCGACGGGATACCCTATCAAGGGCGATCTCGACTTTTTTGTACCAAACCGGTACGTCATGTATGACCCCAGTCCCTTCTATCATGGAACGTGGTCCAATCCTAAGGGTTCTTGTGGTTGGAAGCATGGGGTTCTCGCTTAGGTGGTTAAGCGCAAAGGATGCACAAAGGAGCTGGGACTACAGTTCCTTGGATAAAGCATGGAATGGTTAAAGAGGGAGTTTGGATCTGAATTGCTTTGGACGAAACTTCCCCTTCTTTTACCCATTCGCTGCTTATGACAGAGGTTAACCCTTTGATAATCTCTTTAAGGGAAGCCTTATCGAGAGGGTCAATCGGGTTTAACGAAACTGGAGGTCTCTTTTCATGTGGATAATTCGAGGTGTTCCCGAAGTTTTTGAACAAAACCTCCTCGACTTCAAAAGGGAAATCCGGAGTTTGAGTTTCTTCTTCTTCCGTGATTTCTGGTTCGGGGGAAGGCTCGGAAGATGAGTCTGGGTACATTAGCAACAAAGGTGTGGATTCACCTAACGGGACTTCCTGATGTCTTGAAGGTTTCATCTGCTGGAAGGGGCTCGGTGAAGGAGGTGTTTTCTATGATACGGTCTAAAAGAACTTCTCCTTCAGCGGTGGTTTTGTGCATAAGAGATCCCCCAGCAGTGATGTCAAGCTGTAGGGCAGACTCTTTGCTAAGCCCTAACCAGAAGTGTTGAAGCAACACATGGTCGGGTATAGACAAGTCTGGGCCGGCATGGGTTAACTGTGAAAACCTAGCCTAGGCTGCACCTAAGGTCTTCTTCTCCTCCTGACAAAAGTCGAGGATCTCTTTCTGTAGGGAAGCGATGCGAGAAATAGGGAAGAACGCAAGACATAACCTATCTCTTAGTTTGTCCCATTCTCCGTTTACCTTGCCTACGTTATGGGCGTACCATTGCTTTGCTCTCTCATCAAGGAAGAAAGAAAACAACTTCCATCGAAGCGTGTCTTGTGCCATGCCAAAAATGGTTAGGCATGAGCATAGCTGCTCAATCTCTTGCAGGTGGTGGTAAGGGTTTTCATCATCAAAACCTGAGAAGGGTTGCTCCGGGACCATGGCAATGAAGCCAGGACAGAGTACAAAGCCCGAAGCTGTGATGGGCTTGGATGATTGGGGTGGCTCTAAGAACTCGCCCTTAGGAGCAGAGAGGTTTTGGTTAGAAGTGTGTTCCATGGTAAGAAAGGATAAAAGAAAGGATACACGGTTAACTAGGTTCGAAGACAACTACAACAACTGCTCCCCGGCAACGGCGCCAGAAATGCTTGTTGGTATTTCTTAACATTAAAGAATAAATCCGCAAGCGCACGGATATACCGTTGTAGCACTTCACTCGGAGAGTATTCAGGGTATCGTATTTTCTTTGGGAACAGAGGTGTAAAGGTCTTCTAACTAGTTTTACCCTGAAGAACAAGAGATAGAATGGCCTGGGTAGTGCGATTGGTCTAAGGGAAAGTATCAAGGAAAGATAAATTTAGGCTGCTATTCATTTACTTCAGGCACCGGTCTGACCCTGGTCTACCATGGACCTCCGGCCATTAGCTCTACTCCGAACCCGAACATGGGGGACTTCACTAACCACTGCAAAGCTGCCGTAGCAGACGGACAGGGATGTCACCACCTACCGTCTACCCCTCAACATCGTGGGGCTCGCAGCAAACAGAGGTAATCTAAGGTCTAACACCACGTTTATGCCTTCGACTACTACTCTAGCGTTGCGCAGGGTTATCCCGTCTCTATTAGGGGGCCTATATTAGAGTATCCGCTACAAGAACGGATGACGAACCCGCAAACGAATCACAACGTAAGGATAACTTTACCAAGAGCTTACCAGTAGATGAACTCAGATACTTACTCAAATGGATCATATCTATCGAGGTACAAAGTCGGAGAGAGGCCGACAAGTCCGGCTCTTCTCCACCCTTCTTCCTCACACACTCCCTATCCTAATGATACAAATGGAAGGAGTCCCTCTACTTCTTCTTCTCTAAAATGTGTTGTGAGGGGGGGGGGGGGGAGGCCTCTTTTTATAGCTTGAGAGGTTGGTTCCCGCCATCTCTTTGTATGGAAACCTTAGCCACCGCCTCGAAGAAGATAAGGATGATCCTCCCGCCAAACATTGGGCGGTCGGGAGGCCGTCCAGGTTCGGCTGAACTTGGGGTTTGACAGACTCCAGGAGGCGCCTCCCCAGCATCGCCTTCCTCTGGATATCTGACAAGTGGGCCCTGGTGTTGATCCTCGGTGATTTTTGCCTTGACGCGCCTGTTTGGTCTGATTTGTGGGCCCTTTGATCCTATGTAACACAGCAGATGATCTTTTGTGCATTTCTTGTGTGTGTCATGTGTGTTTTTCCTTGATTTCTGTATGTGGGTACCTGCATATCAAAATTCACCAAAACTTGTGGAGTTGTTTAGAATAAAGCCCTATAGCTAAGTTTGATGATTAATTTTATATTAAATTATGCAGAATTTTATGGTTGAATTAGTGATTTAAGGACCATCAACATACGCCTGGCAGTCTCCCTTGGCATCAAGTAACTACTTGTCTATGGCGACTCCTTGCTGGTGGTTCAAGAAGTCAACAAGGAGTGGGACATCAACAAGGACATCATGGATGTGTATGTCATAGAGATACGCAAACTGGAGAACAAGTTCTTGGGCCTAGAAATTCACCACGTTATCCGAGATAACAACGTGGGGGCTGATGTATTCTCGAAGTTGGGCTCTAATCAAGCATACGTCCCTCCGGGAGTATTCATCCACGAGCTACACCACCCATCTATCAAGAAACCATATCAAGCTACCATTGGATAGGGTCTTATAGAACCCAATCGAGAGGTCATGATGATCGAGGTTGATTGGCGGGTACCTTTCATTGACTTCATTAAAGATCAAAAACTACCCCCCGGCAGCGATGAAAAGAGCGCTGAGGCTTCACGCAACATCAGGCGGAGCAGAGGGTACGTTCTGGTCGGCGACAAGCTATACAAGCATGGATCAGCCATAGGGGTACTCATGAAGTGTGTCCTCATTGAGGAAGGCAAAGACATACTCCGAGAGATTCATGAAGGCACCTGCAGCAACCACGAGGTGTCACGTACACTAGTCAGGGAAGCATTCAGATCAAGATTCTACTGGCCAATGGCTTTGGCAGATGCCGGAGACCTTGTTCGCCGGTGTACCAACTGCCAGTTCTTTGGCAAGAAAGCTCATGTACTGGCGCACAACCTCATCACCATACCACCTTCCTGGCCGTTCGCATGCTGGAGCCTGGACATGATTGGGCCTTTAAAAACAACGCCAGGAGGTTTTACTCATGTGTTGGTTGCCATCGACAAGTTTACAAAGTGGATCGAGTACAACCGATTACAAAGCTCTCAACAGACACAGTAATCGACTTCATCTGCGACATCCTGCATTGGTTCGGTTTCCCAACACTATCATCATAGAACTGGGATCAAACTTCCACTCTCACGAGTTCTGGGAATTCTATGAGAACAGCACCATTGAGGTCAAGTACGTTTTGGTGGCTCACCCGAGGGCTAATGGTCAGGTTGAGCATGCTAACGGTTTGATCCTTGATGGATTGAAGAAAAGACTTTGACACGAACAACAAAGAAAGGTGGAAAGTGGATCCACGAGTTACCACTAGTCATCTAGGTGCTTCGCACTCAACCATTCAAAGCCACAGGACAATCACCCTTCTATCTCATCTACAGGCTAGAAGCTATCCTCCCTGCAGACATCATGTGGAAATCTCCAAGACTGGAGATATACGAAGAGGGCGAGGCAGACGCGGCACGACAACTTGAGCTTGACTCTACTGAAGAAGTTAGATGCAATGCTCTAGTTTAGTTGGCCCGCTACCTCCAAGGCGTCCGACGCTACCACGACCGCAACGTCTAGGAGAGATCTTTCAACATTGGTGATTTAGTCCTTCATCGCATCCAAGTTGAGACTAGGCTACACAAGCTCAACTCGTGATGGGAAGGGCCCTTCATTGTCTCCAAAGTTACAAGACTAGAGTCATATCAACTATAGTACCCTGATGGCTAGGAGGTTCCGAACTCCTGGAATATCGAGCACCTACGCCGGTTTTACCCTTAGATAACTTGTATACAAAGTTGTCAGCTGCAACGCGGTATTTTTTCATCAATAATGAGTTGGTTTGGTACCCAAACGACTACTTTTATCACTCAGCTAGCTTGTATAACTCGAGGGCTCATGCCACAAGTACTAACAACATGCTAACTATGCCAAGTCACCAGGAGTACCTAGGGGCTACTGCCACAAGTCCTACCTGTACGACTACTACACCCAAAGCCAAACATAGCTAAGTCGCAAATTACTTGCACAGGTTCCAACTACTTCGAGTACTAGCCCTCATGGTTCCCCAGAATCAACTGCGCAGTAACTACGAATACGTCGAAGAGGCTACCACACCTACAACCTTAAGCAATCCAGAGTTCCGCACGATGCCGATAAATCCTAATTCGCTCAAAACCATCGCGAGGGGCTAACTATCAAATGCCAAGTTATTTACTACCTCCAGAGTCATTGCACTCTGAGTAGCTTAACTCCCGCATATCGAGTTTTATTAAAGTCCTACAATTGACGGTACCACACGAGTACTCCGTACAATCAACAAGCGTAATACATCATATATTACAAGGCAGGATAATTGTTTTGGCTACAACAGGCAATCAGAACAAGTCCTCACACATGTCATCAACTATCTTGTCAGCCACAGGCTCTACCTCCTAACGGTTCACATTGAATTGTTCCTCCGTGCGGTCTTCAGCGGTGCCATCGGCAAGGGGTCTCACATCCATAATTGGATGGTATGACTTGGCGATCCCCAATACATGTGCCAGCACAACCTTGGTTGTTCTGGAGGCATACTCAGTGATGCTCCGAGGTGCATCACGGAGACGTTCCAGCAAGGTATGCCCGTCAACCGTGGGATCCACCATTTCAGCAACGGCATGTGCAGCGGTCTCAAGCTCGTCAAGTTCCTTTTGTTTTCGTTCTTTATCGCGGTTGAGGAACTGGATCTACTCCATGTTAGCCACCAGTTACTTGTCCACATCTTGAAGTTCCTTGGTGACAACTTTGTGCTCTTCAACAAGATATGCATAATTCATTTGAAGGCTTTCAAAGGTGATATATATCACACTTCCTGTCAGTAAGGGATTTGTCTACTCTACTAAGTTCTGCGGAAAGTAAAGGGCAAAGTACTCAGCTAGACTACAGGAAATGACTACTCTATGCAAGACTACAACTCGGGAGATAGAACTGGATTCACTTACTTTTGTTCTCAGCAGCTAAGACCTTGGCTTTCTTCAGAGATGTTGAATGTCCATGATCTGTTTCCGATGGAAAGATATGATGCTGTCAAGCCGTTGCAGGAGCTGGGAGTTCTTTGTTTCTCTTCAGCGAGTTGTTTCTCTAGGAGCTCAGCACGATGGAGCCTGTCGCCAATGGACCTCAACATCTGTGACTTCTCCTTGGAGCGTTGGATTACATCCTACTCAGTAGATGACATGATGTCAACATACAACAATCAGTAACTTTTATGCCACAGAAAAGTACGACTGAACACCTGGGTGTACTCAAAGAAGCGGCGTTCGAATTCCATCACGCAGAACACCTTGTACGGATGGAGCAGAGGATCTAAAAGCAACTCTAGAGTCTAATCAGGAACATCATTGATTGAAAAATCATCTTCAAAAGTCATGGCGGCAGCAGTAGGGCCCTCTGGCTCATTCTATTGCGGCTGCCCGGCCATCTCCACGTCTTCAGGGTTCTCTGCCATCCCTGCTATTGCAAGTCTTGCATCCGGGACATCTGGAGGTGCGGGCAGAGATTCTTCTACTTGACGTGGGCCTTGGGACCCGGGGGCTGACACCTTGGTAGGTTGATCAGCCAATGCAAGATCTTTTCCTTCGCTCTGCTCTGCACCCTCGTTGACTGGTTCTTCTCTTGTCATGACGGGCGCGGGCAGTGCGGTTACACGGGCAGGCTCCTCTAGCACTGCAGAATCACTACTCTTCTCCCGCTCGGGGGCTGGAGTAGTCGAGGCAGGATGAGCATGGGGCAGAGGGTCTTGACATCTACTCGCAGGCTCCGTGCTAGACATCTTCGAGCCCTGGCTGGTGGAAGATTTTCCGCAGAGTAAGGTCAAGATTAGTTAGGACTACATCTACGGACCTACATAAATTACTACTTGGATACTTACCCTGAAGATTTCTTCAATGGAAACGCCCTAGGAATGACAAGTCCTTTGGGCATGGCCACAACCTTGGGGCCGGTGCACATAGTTTCCTTGGCTACCGAGGGCAGAACTTGCCCTGGCGCCAGGCTTCCCTCCCTGGTTACTTCTTCAACCCCTTGCTTTGGGGGCTCGGGGTCATGGATGGCAGCACTGCGGTTTTCATATTAATGAGTACTTGAGGAGAAAAAAGAGATCGACTGAAACATCATCAGCTCCGCAAAGAATTCTTACTCGTGCTGCTGCTGCTCGTCGTTGTCATTGTCGTTAAGAATTTGTACCATTAACTATCTCTACATAAAAATGGCTGGTAATGGCTAGTAATTTTATAGTGAATTTGTACTTAAGTAATGTGCTCTGCATAAAAATCTCAACACCATAAACTATCTCTACGAGTTGTTTTGTTTTAATCCATGCTTACTCTTGAAAAATGGCCATCGATGAAATGACAAAATCCCTCACTTACTTAATGAAGTTAGTTAATCTAGATACTACTGGATAAATGACTGCCCAAGGAAAAGAAAATGAAGTGCTTTACAACTTAACTTGAGTTTTGTTGAATTACAACTTTGTAGTGAAATAGTTATTTATCTTGTACCATTAAAACAACTCATACATATGCATTCATATAGAATCGATGACTCTCGCCGACGGAACCTACGAGTTGGTGTCGGAGTCCGAGAGTGAGCAATGCGAAGCTCAAGTTAATCTAACTGAAGTTGCTGAAGACCCGAACCAAAGTTCGGAAGAGCCCAAGGCTAGCTTTGCTTAGGAAGGCAAGCCCCGGAGCATAACCCCTACATTTAAACTTATGCAACTTTTATTATATATGGTATTGTGCATTAAGTATGTAGGAGTTGATTGAAACCCTAGTTGCATGATCCTAGTATCTATGATATGAACACTAGCCTGTGTTGATCGGTAGATTGCCATGCTAATAGGACTCCGGTAAAAGTCTAGTGATTTCGTGTCACTCGCGAGATATAGGAGTTGCTTGTTTTACCTATGTTGGAATCATAAGGTCGACAGACGGGGCTATGTTATGATATTCCTGTTGATGATTGAGGCCCCGTCTGTTTAGCGAAAATGCTAAGGTCGCGGTGTGTGGTAGTGGTGGTTAAGTTTTTGAACGTACTAACCACATGCCAAGAATATAGTAATCGGTAAGCTTAAGTACCTGATTGAACCGGGGCTGGAACATATCGCCCACAGTCCTGACATCGTTCCTATGGCCACATGGTGAGTGCAATAGCAGCCACGGCCCGGCGTCGTTCCGTGGTTCGTGGACCTCTGTACTCGAAGACGGTGGCCCTGTTCCATGAAACGGGAATAAAGGGGAAAAGTTGCACGTGTGACTCTGTGAGTAACCACGTGATGTGTGTTTAAGTTTCCCTTGCAAGGTTAAGAAATTCGATTCGAATCGTCCGTTTCTCATGGCCATTGAGACTGCTTAACCCTTTTACTACATAGAGTAAGAAGAGGAACAATGATGATGATTAATCTGGTTGGATGCTTAATTAAATATTTCCACCATACGTGATTGGATAGTTGCTTACCTAGAATGGTTAATCAACTAGAACATGATGCTAAAACTTGAAAGCAAGGACTCACTCTTAGATGCTTTTTGGCAAAAACAACCCTCAGCCAAAAGCCTTGCATTTCTAGGAGTCGACTAAGTATATACCACTAGCCGGGTAAGCCTTGCTGAGTATTAGTATACTCAGCCTTACTTGTGGCTTTGTTTTCAGGTGAGACCTTTGAGGACATGGTTGCTAGTTTGACTTGGCCATGTACTCTTCCTTCTGGTTGGTCGGTGGATTGGGATACGTCCCCGGCCAACGATGATAACGCTGAATGATGTCATGTACGGGCTTCATCATGATATCTTGTATCATCGTTAGAACTATCGTTTATTTTCCGCTGCACCATTAAACTCTAAAAGTTCTTGTTTATGAATGAATTCGAATTGGTTTGTAATAATAATTCATGTTGAACTCTGTGATGTCAAATTTGTGGATTGCTGTAATCTCTAGGCTCACCTTCGTGTGGGTTGTATGTATGCATTGTTTCAATCGAAATTCCAGTGGTTGCATCGGGATGTTATCCGACAGACTGTCGTTTTACTCTGTTTTAAGTGCGTGTTAGCGCGGATTGCCTCTACAGTGATGGTTAGCGCACTTAAGCTGGATTAATTCGGGCGGTTCTGCCACAACGCGATCCTTGTATCATGCTCTATAGCTTTGTCACCTTATCTTGCTCTGTTTGTTCTGTTTGTTGTACTATTTCTTATTTGTTGTATGTTTTGCTTGTGTGATTGCGTAGATGACGTGCCGTTCAAGGGAGATCAAGAGCAGTAGTACGAGGAAGAGAATCAACAGTTTGACGAGGAAGGCAAGTGGACTTCTCCCCCTACATGTTCTATTTTTGTCCTAGGAATAGCATGATGAAATACTTTACTTTATTGCTGTATTACATAAACTTGATGGGATACGTGCTAAGGATTCACCTAGTCTTTTCACCCAAGCCTTGAACACTGGGTTTAATCTTTTGTTGGGCAGAAATGCTTAATTTACATAAACTTGAACACTTTGGAAATGTTGTTATCATAAACTTTTGCAAATGATATTCATGTTTTATTTTGTTGTTATACCTGGATAATTTACAAGATCACTTTGTTTAATTGGAACATGGAGAATCACCCTAGAAAACCATACAACCACAATTGTCACATGGCTCTGACCTTAGCTGAATAATTAGGCATGTGGTTAACTGATAGCCTTACAGAAAGGGCAAGGAGGGGGTAGGGGTTGGGGTATAGCCCGGTCCTCTTGGGTAGTAGCCTTTGCTAAGGTGCTGACCACTAGGGAGGGTTATGGTTCACACCGCTACTGAAACTCTAGCGGGCTATCAAGTTTTCTATATGTCTTTGTAAATGTTTCGTAGTGAACCCCTCACCACTCACCTCGGAAGTGTTTAAGGGCTTTGCAAACCCGGGCAATTCAGGGGAACACAATTTATGGTGAAAGTGTACAACCTCTATAGAGTGAAAACTGATATATCAGCTGTGCTCACGGTTACAAGCGTCTTGGACCCTCACATGATAATTGGACTTAAAAAATAATTTAATCTATGGTTCCTGGGTTTTGTTATGGTGTTGGGTCCTTTATGCTTAATTGGGTTGGTATAAACTTTTACCTAGATAATAGGTGCTTGCTAATAAAATTTGACCAACTAAAAATGCTAACTGCTATAAACCCCAGCCTCTCCTTGATGGCCTTGCATCTTCCCCCACTTGTTGATTACCAACCATAAGAGTACTCACCCTTGCCTAACTGTTGTTCAAAAGAGAACGTGGAAGTGGAACACTATAGCGACTTTGAGGAGTTCTAGGCGTGCGTTCACCAGTCAATCGCCTATGGAAGAAGCTTCGTTGTAGATCTCGTTTAGGATATCGGTGAAATGCTTAAGACCTTCGTGTCTATTTTATTTGGAGTGTAATAATGTTATTTACTTTATCTCGTTTACGCTTTGAACACTGTCTTTGATATTTTCACATGATGTCTATCACATGTGTGTAAACTTGATCCTGGTGCACATATGAGATGCATCTGGTTCCTGTCTGAAACCGGGTGTGACCGAGTGCCTTCTTGAGGGTGTAGAAGGTTATGACGCAATCTTCATTGAAGTTGAATGGGGTTTCTTTGGCAAGAAGACTTGTTAAAGGTCTGGCTATATGGGAGAAATCCTTGATGAATCTCCTATAGAAACCAGCATGCCCCAGAAAACTTCGAACTCCCTTGACATTTGTCGAGGGTGGCAACTGTTCAGTCACCTTGATCTTTTCCCGATCCACTTCTATCCCTTTTTCTAAGACTCTATGTCCGAGGACAATCCCTTCTCTTACTATGAAGTGGCACTTCTCCCAATTAAGGACTAAGTGCGTTTCTTGGTACCTCTTGAGAACTTTGTCCAAATTCTCAAGGCACTCCTCAAAGCTCTTGCCATAGACTGAGAAGTCATCCATGAATACCTCCATGATGTTCTCGATCAGGTCAGAGAAGATTGCCATCATACAATTGTGAAATGAAGCAGGTGCATTTCAAAGACCAAACGACATTCGCCTATAGGCGAACGTGCCGTAGGGACAGGTGAAGGTAGTCTTACTCTGGTCATCTGGATGAATAGGAATTTGGTGATAACCAGACTATTCATCGAGGTAACAAAAGAATGAGTGCTTTGCCAACCGTTCAAGCATCTCATCGATGATGGGGAGAGGGAAGTGATCTTTCCAGGCAGCTTTGTTGAGCATCCGGTAATCGATGCACATCCACCATCCAGTAACTGTCCGCTGAGGTATGACCTCATTACTCTCATTCTGGACTACTGTCATGCCTCCCTTCTTCAGAATAGCTTGAACTGGGCTGACCCACTCACTGTCTTGCACAGGGTAGATGATGCCTGCGTGCAGTAGCTTCAGAACCTCTTTCTTTACTACCTCCCTCATTGCATCATTAAGCCATCGTTGTTGTTCTCTTGACGGCTTATGGTCTGGCTCCATAGGAATTCTATGGGTGCATAAGTTGGGGCTGATCCCCTTCAAGTCTTGTAGAGAATACCCAATAACGGATCGATACTTCTCCAAGACTGCAACGAGTCATCGAGTCTCACTCTCTGTTAGCTTATCACTGATGACGACTAGCATGCCCCTTTTGTTGTGGAGGAAAGCATACTTCAAACCAGGAGGCAATGGCTTCAACTCAGGAAGAGAAGGTTGTGGTTTCTCTTCTTCCTTAAGCTTACTCTTGCCATCCGGATCTGTTTCCTGGGTGAAGTGAATGGCATCTTCTTCAATATTGGGCTGAGTTAACCCTTCTGGAATAATGCTCATCGCCTCTTCCACTGGGTCTTGCTCTGGTATAGCTTTTGCAATGGTGTTGCATGAACGAACTAGGCTGACCGGGATTCTATCTTTGCCAACCTTAACCTCGAGGGTTGCTCGGTCTCTGTTTGGGTTGACAAGTGGCTCTATTGGCTGTCCGATCAGGATGAACTCTTCACCTTCAGGGATATCGAAGATGTGAAAATCCAGGAAGATCTTGTTGCGCCCCATCTTCAGGGACATAATGCGAAGGATTCCTTTACTCTCCACAATCTGGCCGTCGATCCACTTCAGGTGCTTACGAGAGAAAGTCAGGGGCTCTTTTGGTGCAATGTGTTCTGCCATTATTTTGGACATCACATTCACCCCGACTTTCGAATCATAAAAGACTTCTTGCAGTGCAGCGTCCCTAATAGTGCAGAGGTGTATTCTGAAATCGCAGTAGATCTGTATGATGCTACTACTGGATTCTGCTTCCTCTATCCATTCCTTGCTCATAATCGCAAGAAGACCCTCAATCTGCGGTGTGGCATCTGGAATGAACACCTCAGACCTTGAGCATATGCACTTGTGCTCCTTCGGCATCGCTGAAACCTTGCCGAGTTCCATATACTCTTCTTCTGTGAACAGATCAGGGATGAACATTTGCATATCTTCTATGAGTGGCTCATAATCTGTGGACTTGGTTGTTTCGGTGATTTCCTCTATGTATGGTGGAGGTGGAGAGGATGCAGCTGATAGGATGTGAACTTTCTGCTTCTCTTTGGGCTAATCAGTTGGCTCGGGTGGATCGTCAAATACTCCCATTGGCTGAGTGCTGTCAAGGACCTTCTCTAGAATGGTTCTTACTTCAACCACTATCTTGTACATGACGGATCCCTCGGAGGCGACATTCATGAATTGTGCGCTCTCCAGATTAAGACTACCAACGAAGTGTTGCATCAGCATCTCTTCCGGAATACTGTGAGGTGGTCCGGAATTTGCCATCTGCATGAATCTTTCCCACGCTGCTCCAAGTGATTCTTCGCCTTGCTTGAATGTCAGTAGCTGAATGCGAAGTGGCAACACTTTGGTAACAGGGAAGAAGAATAAGCACAACTCATCCTTCAACTCTATCCAATCTCCTCCAACTCTCCCTGCCTTCCGATTGTACCAACCCCCGTCAGAGAGAACGGGAATAGCTTCCACCGTAGGGTGTTTTGATTCGTACCGGGTATGGTGAGGAGAGAGCAATTCTCCTCAAATTCCTGTAGGTGAGCATAGAGACATTCATCCTTTCTACCAGAAAAAGACTATGCACGAACCATGGCTATGAGACTGGGACGGATCTCATAACCATTAGATAAAATGGGGTGGCAAGATGGAGGCGGTTACAAATACTCGTGAGATGGAACGCCTGGATAACTAGGAGAAAACTCCATGTGGTAAGGTGGAAAGGGTGTGGAAAGTGTACGACTGAAAAAGCTCTAAACTAGTATTGCTACCGTTCCCTGGCAACGGCGCCAGAAAGCTTGTTGGAACTCCTTAGCCTATACGAACTAATCCGCAAGCGCACAAATACCGATGTAGCTTTCACTAGGGAGTTTACCTGTGATATCGAATGCAAGGAACGATACGCGCAACTAGACCTAGTACTATTCAATCGGACCCACCAGGGGAGAAGAGGTAAGAGGGTAGAGGGCCTAACTTCAGTTAGCCAACTCGTTACCCAGATAACTTGCTACTCACTAACTTGATCTACTTCGGCGGCAAGAAGAGGAAGGACTTCAGAAAGGGGTGAGAGGGGAGTCCAACGACAACCTGCTAATACTGCTATGAAAACACCCGAACATGGTGGACTACGAGGGACGAACAGGGCTGTCACCACCTGCCGCCTACCACAACGGTTCCATGGGGTGGAACACAATCCAAGATAACTATCTAGCCTAGGCACCGCGCTTACACTATCAAGTTACTGACTTCCGCCTCGCGCTAAGGCTAGAAGAAACCCCAAATGGATAGAACTTGCTACCCACGCAGACAAGGGATCCCGCAGATCAAAGGAAGTAAATAAATAAATTACTGAAAGTAAAGAGAAGAACTAGCGAGATACTGAAGATAAACGAGGAACTTACTTAAAGAAGCTTTATTCCTCTGAGGTGGCTACAGAGTTGGAGTAGGATCGAGGGAACCCGGCTCCCCTCCTAGCTTGGCTCTCACCCAATCTCTCACCTCACACTCTCCCTATTCTACACTAAGGTAGAGCAACAACACTAAGACTCTTCTTCTCTCCAAGGATGGTGTGTCTTGAATGGAGGTGTGGGCTGCCTTTTATAGGATTTCAAGGTCAGTTCTTGCTGCGTAGCTTGTCTTGTAAGTAGGTATGGCGGTTGATGTAGCTTGTACGCGAAGATGGACACGTGTTGTGCTAGTGGCAAGCCGGCCGGCCTCTCCTAGGCTAGCCGGCCTAGGATTGTGGCCACTTAGCACCGACCTTCTCGTGGACACTCCTGATTGCTCCTGGAGGCAAAGTGATTGGAGGCCGGCCGGCCTGGTCAAGGCCGGTGAGCCTGGCTCTGGCTCCTCTCGGCCCTCCGTTGCACCGACTTGTTTGATCAACGTGTGCATGTACTCCAGGGGGGTCAATTTGAGCCTCAAGACTAAGTAGACGATGCATGTGGGTCCATCAATCCATGGCTCAAGCCTTTCGACCGTAGGATGGTTTCCTTCATGATGTGCCTGTCAGAATGGTTTGGACTTGTTTTTGTGTGCATGCAGGTGAAGTTTGGGCCTGAAAGGCCACTTTATACAGTGAGCTCCTGAAATCAAATAAACACTAGAACTAGTGGAACTCATCAGTGTAAATGATTTTAGCATGATTATGGCCATAGAAGTATGAAATCCGGAGAAATGTTGGCGGTAAAAATCATGGAAATCAACCGCCAACACATGTGTCATTAGGCAAAGCAAAGGGTACGTCCTGGTCGGCGACTAACTATACAAGCGTGGATCAACAACTGGAGTACTCATGAAGTGCGTCCCCACCAAGGAGGGCAAGAAGATACTCGAGGAGATCCATGAAGGAACCTGTGGCAACCATGCAGCATCAAGGACACTAGTCGAGAAAGCATTCAGATCAGGGTTTTACTGGCCAACAGCTTTGGCAGATGCCGAAGAACTCGTTCATCGGTGTACCAAGTGCCAGTTCTTCGGCAAGCAAGCTCACGTCCTGACGCATAACCTCATCACCATACCACCTTCCTAGCCGTTCGCATGCTGGGGCCTGGACATGATTGGGCCTTTAACAACAGCGCTAGGAGATTTTACTCACGTGTTGGTGGCCATTGACAAGTTTAAGAAGTGGATCGAGTATAAGCCGATTACAAAGCTCTCAGCAGACAGAGTAGTCGACTTCATTTGCGACATCCTATATCGGTTCAGTTTCCCCAACACCATCATCACAGATTTGAGATCAAACTTCCACTCGCACGAGTTCTGGGAATTTTGTGAGAGAAGCGCCATTGATGTCAAGTACGTCTCGGTGGCTCACCCGCGGGACAATGGCCAGGTTGAGCGCGCTATTGGCTTGATCCTTGATGGATTGAAGAAGAGACTCTACGACGCGAACAACAAAAAAGGTAGCAAGTGGATCCACGAGTTACCACTAGTCATCCGGGGGCTTCGCACTCTACCAAACAAAGCCACAGGACAGTCACCTTTCTTCCTCGTATACGGGTCAGAAGCTATCCTCCATGCGGACATCGTGTGGCAATCTCCAAGATTGGAGATGTACGAAGGTGAGGCTAATGAGGCGAGACAACTGGAGCTAGACTCAACATAAGAAGTCAGATGCAACGCCCTAGTACAGTCAACTCGCTACCTGCAAGGCGTCCGATGCTACCACGACCGCAATGTCTAGGAGAGGTCATTCAACATCGGTGATTTGGTCCTCCGTCACATCCAAGATGTAACTGGGCTGCACAAGATCACCTCGCAATGGGAAGGGCCCTTCATTGTCTCCAAGGTTACAAGACCAGGGTCGTATCAACTACAATACCCCGATGGCTAGGAGGTTCCGAACTCCTGGAATATCGAGCACCTACGCCGTTTCTACCCTAGATAACTTGTACTCAAAGTTGTCAGCTGCACAACAGCATCAATAAAAGAGTTGATTTGGTCCCCAAACGACTACTTTTTTCTCCAAGCTTACTGTAGAACTCGGGGGCTTCGGCCACGAGTACTAACAACGAGCTAAATATGCCATGTCACCGGAAGCACTCGGGGGCTACTGCCACGAGTCCTATCTGCACGACTTCTCTCCACGAGCTGCAAAGGCCAAAGTTGCAAAGACTACTTGCGCATGCTCCAACTACATCGAGTACTAGCCTACACGGTTCAACAAAACCAATTGCACCAAGTTACTACGGGATCTTTGAAGAGGTCCTCACACCTATACAATTCAAGCAATCCAAAGTATTGCATGACGCGAGTAAAACCTGATTTGCTTAAGTCCCTGTGCGGGGCCAACTACCAAGCGCCAAGTTACTGACTACCTCTAGAGTCGTTGCACTCTGAGTAGCTTAACTCACGCGTATTGAGTCTCCTGAAAAGTCCTATAATTGACAAGTACCATAAGAGTACTCTATACATATCAATAGGCATAACACAAAATATATTGCAAGACAAAACAATTGTTTTTGCTACACAGGCAATCAAAATAAGTCCTCACTAAAGTCTTCCATAAGCTGGTGTGCCACGGGTTCAACTTCTTGACGATACTCATTGAATTGTTCCTCCACGCCACCAACAGCAGCACCGTCTACAAGCAGTCTCATATCCAGGGATAGGATATATGACTTGACGAGCGCCAAGACATGTGCCAGCGCAACTGTGGCTGTCCCAGCTGCATAGCCGGTAATACTTTGCGGAGCATCACGTAGATGCTCCAGCAAGGTACGCCCACTTATGGTGGGATCCACCACTTCAACCAAAGCTCGCGCAGCGGCCTCAAGCTCGTCGAGTTCTTTCTGCATGTGCTCCTTGTCCCAATTCAGGGATTCGTTTATCTGCATGTTGGCTGCCAGCTGCTTGTCTGCATCTTGAAGCTGTTTGGTGACAACTTTGTGCTCTTCAGCAAGATCTGCATAATTCATTTGAAAATTCTCAAATGCTTGCTAAAGGCGTTCCTTTTCGTCTGAAAAGCGATATGTATCACACTTCTAGTCAGTAAGGGCTTTGTCGACTATACTAGGTTTTGCGGAAACTAAAGGACAAAGTACACATCTAGACTACAGAAAATAACTACACTACACAAGGCAACAACTCAGAGATAGGCTGGATTCACTTACTTTTGTTTTAGATAGTCAAGTCTTTGGCCTTCTTTAGTGATGCATCATATTTCTGCTGAATGTCCATGATCTGATTCCGGTGCGAAGATATGATGCCATCAAGTCGCTGTTGAAGTTGGGAATTCTTTTGCTTCTCCTAGCGAGTTGTTTCTCCAGGATCTCAGCATGATGAAGTCTGTCACCGACAGCCCTCAACATTTGCGACTTCTCCTTGGAGCGCTGGATAACATCTACTAAGAAGACGACACAATATCAACATACAACTATCAATAAACATCTATATTACATACAGTATGACTACTCACCTTGGTGTACCTAAGGAAGCGACGTCCAAACTCCATCATGCAGGACTCCTTGTCCGGATGTAGTAGAGGATCTAAAAACAACTCCATGGTTGGATTAGGAACATCATTGATTGAAAACTCATCATGACTATCGAGACGATAGTAGTGGAGTCTTCTGGTGCATTCTGCGACAGCTGCCCAGCCGACTCTACATTACCAATGTCCTCTGCCGTGCCTGCTGCATCAACTCTGGCTTCAGAAGCATCTGCAGGCGCGGGCGGAGTTACCTCTACTTGATCCGAGTCCTGAGACCCGGGAGCCGGCGACTTGGCTGCTGGATTGGCCACTAACGGAGGTAGACCCAGGTACCTCCCTGCCAAGTGGAGCCTAGTTCTTCATGAAACGACTCCACTTAACAACCCGGCGGACAGGCAATCGGTTGGACGACGGAAAGGGTCCTTCGGGATCAGGATCAGGGTTGAATCAGATAACCGTATATTGTGTATCTTAACTGACCTTATTCCATGTAAACAACCCGAGTAGATCTCCTAACTTGTAACCCACGACTGCACGGCTATATAAGGGAGCCGTTGGGGTACCCACCAGAGACAACGCAACTAGCCTACGCATTCCAGAAACCCTAAACCAGTCAATTCAACACCAAACACAGGATGTAGGGTGTTACGCTCCGAGCGGCCCGAACCCGTCAAAACCCTTGCATCTTTGTGTTACCATCAAGTTCTTGGCTCTGTGATCTCCCTCACCTACAAATCTACTACCTGAGGAGCATTTCCCGGGTGGACTTGCCGGAGTACAAATCCAACAGGTGGCGCGCCAGGTAGGGGAGATCTCCAGGGTGCAAGGTCTGCGGAAATGGTGGACACTCGGGGAACGACTGCGTCGAGACCCGTGAAGACGTTGCATTCATCATCAACAACAACAACAACGAGTACCGTCCAAAAGGAGGCCAGGGTGGAACCAGTCGCGCCCACCATATCAAGAAGGTAATAACTACAACTCAAATTTCAATTCGAATCAACCCTCCTTAAAAGATCTTGTGCTTGGCCAAGCTAAAATTAATGAATCTTTAAATAAAAAGCTTTTGGCCAATGATAAAACCTTCATATTCTTGCCCATGAGGCAGAAACGAATCTTCCCCGTCCCAACATCGATCCTGGCTCTAGCGTCACCTAGGTATGGTCGCCCGAGAATGAGTGATATTCCCAAGTCACCTTCCATGTCGAGGACCACGAAGTCCGCGAGGATAAAGGAATCCTTGACTCGCACTAGGATGTTCTTCACTATCCCCTCGGGGTACCGGATCGTCATGTCAGCTAGCTGTACGCACATATAGGTTGGGAAAGAGCTGGATATCATAGATTTTTGATTGTTACCTTGGGCATGATGTTGACGCTTGCTCCAAGGTCGCAAAGGGCTTGCTCGAAGTGACAATCATATATTGAGCAATTGATCATCGGGTATTTTGGATCTTCCTTTCTTGGTGCTGCTAGTTCACCCCATCGGTTTCTTCTTGGGTGTGCGAGCTTTTCTGCATAGTTAGTGAAGAATGCACCATGTGATGGCTTACCCCATCTGGTGGTCACCGCATTAACACTTTCCAGTGTAGGTTCAGGTTGCCCTAGAATCTTCCCTGTCTCAGCAGAAGGAACAATAGCAACCAGCTGTGCTTGTTGTGTTTCTAGCATTTTGTTGAAGCTCAGCTGATTCTTGATAGCGGAAGAGATGTCAGCCATCTTTCCTTGAATGGTCTTCAAGGACTTGTCGTTGGCGGCCATCATCTTTTATAGGGATTCATTTACCTTTATTTGGCCGAGGACAAGATCTCTAATAGAAGGTTGGTTAGGATTAAATGAATTTGAATTACCATTGCCTCCTTGGTAGTAGGGGCATGACTGATTCCACCCCGAACCTCCTTGTAGACAAAACCCGTTGTTGTTGTTGTTTGATGTGAGCCCGCTAGGGTTTGTTCCCGATCTTTTGATGAGAGGCGGGGGATAACTCGATTTGAGGATGGAGGTGACATCCACGGCTCAACTACAGCCTTCCAAAGACGCTACGCCTTAGCAACCAATACACAACCTCCAATGGCTACCGCGATCTTGTGGAGCGCGACACCCGACCACTAGGGCACTCGTCCTGCAAGCAATCGAAGAACCAGCAAGAACAAGTAAACAAGTACTGAATATACTAGATGTAGATGAAGGTTTCAAACTCAATCTGCAATGATGTGGGGTTCCGAAGACAAGAAGACGGGCGGATGATCCAGCACGCGCGCTCACAGCAAGTAGCAAAGGCTAAACTTGATCTAAACAAAACCCAAGTGTTCTTGGTGGTGGCTAAGGGATATAAGGATGTGGGAGGACAACCACAGGGGTGCTGGGGTCATACTACAACCCTAGGACGCGTCCGTAATGGACTCAACTTAATACACAGCCCATTGGGCCAAAATAAGGCGACACAGCACCGTGAGCAGAAAAGGTGTTGGCAACAAATCGACGATTGTGACCGACTCCGAGCAGAGATAGAATTGATGCCACATTCGTTGGAAACAAGACTTTATAAGTTTTCCACGAAGTACTTGAAAGCCCCAATCCGAGTCCATATGCGACTGTGGTGACCGTCACAAGTTGGTGCTATTCTGCAGTCCGAATTCAGCCTGCGCGAATCCGTTTTCCTTTCGGTCGTCTCCTTGGTTCCTAATCAAAATAAGAGTGCACGCATCTCCATGGTCTAAACATGATGGACATAAACTCAAAAGTGAACTCACCTGATGATTAAGTTGATGAGAACGGGCACGTGTAATAGGACCAGAAATAGGTACTTGTGTAGGCGTGGATGTATCGTTAGTATTGATGTCCACATCATCCTCCCCTTCTTGCATTTGAGTCGTCCTCGACTCAAACTCATCTTCTTCTCCCAAATATGGCTTCAAATCTGCAATATTAAAGGTGGGACTAAAATAACTGGAACAGCACAAGGACTAAGGGACTCACGTACATAACATTTGTCGAGTAGCTCTTGCACTTGTCACTGAATCTCTTTTGTTTCTTCCGGATTCGTTCTGTACGGTGCACGGTTAGGCAAAGATACACCAGGAATTAGATCAATCTGGTGCTCAGTCCCTCGAGTTGGTAGCAGCCCCAGTGGGATCTCACTTGGAAACAATCAGCATACTCCTGCAAAATGTTAGCAACAGCAAGAGGCAAAGAATGCTGCACATCGTGAATTAAAATTAAAGCATCTTTGCATACCAAAGCATAGGCAATAGAAGTGGAAGCAATCAATTCATTAATATCAGATTTAGTCGCAAGCAAGCAATGTCCTTTCAATCTTATTTCATCTTTCTTATCAGTAATAGATTTGGTATTTTTATGGCTCTCACTTTTAGCTTTTGCAGATTTAGCAACATCATCATGCAAAATAGCTTCAGGGGACATGGGCAGCAACACAATTTTCTTATCAAGGTGCAAGAGAGAATACAGATTTGATCTACAATGATGCATAGAATCTGTATCGAATTGCCATGGCCTACCTAGCAGAATATTACAAGCCTCCATAGGCACAACATCACATTCAACAACATCACGATATGATCCAATAGCAAAACTAATTCGCACCAGTCTAGTTACCTTTACCTTACCACTATTGTTTAGCCATCGAATGTGATATGGGTGTGGGTGCGGTTTGGTGGTAAGTGCAAGTTTCTCCACCATATCGCTGCTAGCCAAGTTGTTGCAGCTACCTCCATCGATGATCATGCGACAAGAACGCTCTTTAATGACACACTTTGTTTGAAACAATGTATGTCACTGATTTTGCTCCGCGTTCTCCATTTGTGCACTAAGCACACGCTGCACAATGAGGCTCTCATAATGCTCGGCATGCTCTGCGCCGAATTGCTCTTCTGTTCATTCATCACTACCTGCATGGTCAGCTGCAAGCAAAGCAAGTGTATCTTCATCAAAATCACTAGCAGAAGAATACCCACCATCTTCTTTGACCACCAAAACATGCTTGCTAGGACAGTCACGCTGCACGTGCCCAAAGCCCTTGCAATGATTGCACTGAAGATCTCTTGTTCTACCCGTGGAGGCAATTGAAGAAGCACTAGCAGCTGGTTTCTGGACAGATTTGATTGCTGAATTTGTGGGAGAACTACGTGGTTTGTCACAGGAGGAAGGCGATGGTGCTGGTCAACCAGGCGAGGGAGTTGGGAGAGGTGCACGTCCAGTCAGAGAAGTAGTCGTGCGCTGCTGCCATGATGTAGATTTTCCTGCAGAAACATTAGTCTTGGCACTAGCACGTCGCCGCTGCACTTCCCTTACAGCTTTACAAGCAAGATGAAACAAAAGGGTCACATTAGTATAATCTTTATAAGCAAGGATGTCGTGAATTTCTCGGTTTAAACCACCCAAAAATCTAGCCATCGCAGGTTCCTCACCCTCCTTTAAATTACAACGCAGCATACCCATTTGTAACTCCTGATAATATTCTACTACACTCTTAGCACCCTGTCTCAATTGCTGCAACTTATTTAGCATATCACGTGCATAATAAGAAGGAACAAATCTAGCCCGCATGACCCGTTTCAAAGCATCCCATGTTTGTGGCATGTTATTAGGATTTTTCTTGCCATGTTCTATCCACCGAACAAAAGCAAAATTGGTAAACTCACTAGTAGCAGCCATAACACGTGTGCTTTCAGGAAATTCATGACATGCAAACTTTTGATCAACAGCAATCTCCCAAGTAATGTATGCATCGGTATCATATTTACCATCAAAAGGAGGTATCTTCAATTTAATCTTAGTGAAAGCATTATCATTATTGTGTACCTCACGTCGGCGATGTCCACCCATACCTCTACGATTAGTACATAGCCGTCGACGGTTGTGAGCGTCTTGATCATCTTGTTTAGTATCAGCAACATAATCACCCCAATAATACACGACATGCTCATCTTTCTTGCTAT
Organism: Panicum miliaceum; assembly: GCA_032594955.1. Classification (NCBI taxonomy): domain Eukaryota; kingdom Viridiplantae; phylum Streptophyta; class Magnoliopsida; order Poales; family Poaceae; genus Panicum; species Panicum miliaceum. The sequence goes on from CM064073.1 coordinate 23,050,020, forward strand.
CTTCATCACGCCCATCGGGAGCTTTAGCATGCAGCTCATCAAAACGTCGTAGAAGAGCAGCAACACTTTTGTTGACACGACTGATCGACGTCTCCAACCCTGCAAGCTTGTTGTTTGTGAAAATCTGTCCACCCTCTAGGACACCAATCTTCTCATTCAGCACCTGCAAGTCTGTATCAATTCCTTCGGTGTACTCCCTCACTTGTTTTTTTAAATGTTGCATGATGCCCTTGGTACGAGGCGTAAGTGGACCACCCCCATCATCCTCATCCCCTGAACCTGCCATGTTAGAAGCACAAGAACAAACAGGGAACAAGTAAAGTAGAACAAACCCCTATAGCTACTAAGATGTAACCACTGTGAGGCGCTCTCTCTCAACCTGTTATATAAGCTCTTACCAATTCTTACCTTGCTCAACAGGAGGGGGGTGGCAACCAACAAGTCGAGCACCTGGAAGGGAGCGTATCGGTGCCGCAGCAGCAGGACCTATCAAACCGTAGTCGAATATGTGGAGCCGTAGGTGGGCTGATCAAGGGAAAATACTAGCACCACGTTAGTCAGAAAAGCAAGCTAAATAATTATTCAACGGTGGTACTGTGCTGGTCCTAGCCTAGACCGTGCTAGAGGCGCGAGCCTGGACACAAATGAAGTCACAAAGCACCAACCGAAATAGCAGGAACACAAAAGATGGATCAGCCCCTTTCTTCTTTTTCGTTTCTTTTCTATTTTTTTCACTTTGTTTTCTTCTTTTTCTTCTTTTTTTTGTAGAGGGCTAAAATCCTTTGTTTGACAACCAACGCAACAGGATTACTGCTTATAGCTACTACCAACTCAGATTGACGAAACTTGTTTCACGCAGCCAGGCGCACAAATCTCCAAGTTGATTCTGGAGCACTTAGATGGAGTTTGCGACCCAGGTCAAATCCATTGGAAAGATCACGAGTTAAGATTTCCAGATTGTACTAAAACTTGCAAATCGGAGACCGGACATAGAAACAATGAAAATTTTCCTCCACTGAAGAATTCAAACTCCGAGGCAAAAAGAGGTGACAAGAACTCGAAACTCTAAAGGACTAAACTAAGACCAGCAACACGACGCAACCGATGCAACCAAGTACTCAACAAGCCCTAACTAAGCAGTACTAGCAATGGCTCAAAGAGTTTATAGGATTGCAGGTAAACTAATCTACTAATTTTTTGGGCTTTTTGGACTATAGGAAAATAAAAACAGCAAAGGATTGGAAGTGTCTCACCGATAAACCTTGCTCTGATTACCAACTGATGTGAACCCGCTAGGGTTTCTTCCTGATCTTTTGATGAGAGGTGGGGGTTAACTCGATTTGAGGATGGAGGCGACGTTCACGGCCCGACTACAGCCTTCCAAGGACGCTACGCCTTAGCAATCGATACACCACCTCCAATGGCTACCGCGATCTTGTGGAGCGCGACACCTGGCCACTAGGGCATTCATCCTGCAAGCTATCGAAGAACCAGCACGAACAAGTAAACAAGTACTGAATATACTATATGTAGATAAAGGTTTCAAACTCAATCTGCAATGATGTGGGGTTCCGAAGACAAGAAGACGGGCGGCTGATCTAGCACGCGCGCTCACAGCAAGTAGCAAAGGCTAAACTTGATTTAAAGAAAACCCAAGTGTTCTTGGTCACGGCTAAGGGGTATAAGGACGTGGGAGGAGGACCACAGGGGTGCTGGCGTCATACTCCAACCCTAGGACGCGTCCGTAATGGACTCAACTTGATACATGGCCCATTGGGCCAAAATAAGGCGACACAGCACCGTGAGCAGAAAAGGTGTCGGCAACAAATCAACGATTGCGACCGACTCCGAGCAGAGATAGAATTGATGCCACATCTGTTGGAAAGAAGACTTTATAAGCTTTCCACGAAGTACTTGAAAGCCCCAATCCGAGTCCATATGCGACCGTGGTGACCATCACAAGTTGATGCTGTTCTGGAGTCCGAATTCAGCCTGCGCGAATCTGTTTTCCTTTCGGTCGTCTTCTTGGTTCCTAATCAAAATAATAGTGCACGCGTCTCCATGGTCTAAACATGATGCACATAAACTCAAAAGTGAACTCACCTAATGATTAAGTTGACGAGCACGGGCACGTGTAATAGGACCAGAAATAGGTACTTGTGTAGGCGTGGATGTATTGTTAGTATTGATGTCCACATCATATTCTATAACCGCCGCCTTCCTGCGGAAATATAAATACAACACCCAAGATTACTCACGGGTAAAATGCTACAGCAGTATTCAGTGCGCTTGCGGATTATCTGTGATGTAAGAAATACCAACAAGCATTTTTGGCGCCGTTGCCGGAGAATGCAGATAAAGTTCTTGATTAATTTCTTAGTTGGTATTCATTGCTTAAACAATTTAACTTGGTTTTGTTTTCTCTTTGATGTGAAAACAGGGTAGTGTATGACTTGTTTCGATATGCCGCAAAATTTCACTCAGGATCCGGAGTCACTCCTAAGAAGAGTTCGACCTCGTGTTGTGCCTCCTCAGGTTTCACTCTCAACAGCCAAACAAGTCGTTATTGCTCCATCAACTTCCCACATTATGGCTCTAAAGACACTCCGCGATTTCTCTGCTCCCTCCGCTGATAATGTCCCGGTCGGGCCATCCGTCAACACTGAAGCTAATAATTTCGGGTCTCGTTACAATGGTGCAGGCCAGCCCATTATGTGGCAGGGCCAATGAGGATGCCAGCGCAGATCTCCAATAATTTCTAGACCTTTGCATTACTTTTGTTATCAAGGGAGTCACTCAGTATGCAATCCGACTCCAGCTATTTCCATTTTCTCTTCTAGGGAAGGCAAAACAGTGGTTCTATGCTAACAGAAATGCAGTGACACATGGGAAGAGTGCACCAAGGAATTCCTCGCAAAATTCTTCCCAATGGGCAAAACTAATGCTCTTCATGGAAGAATGAGTCAATTTCTGGAGCATGGGAGAGGCTTCACGAGTACATCCTCGCGTGTCCTCACCACGGGATGGACGACTGGCTTATTTTCAGAACTTCTACAACGGGCTGACTCCGACAGCTCGTGCCACGTCGATGCTGCTGCAGGTGGTGCTTTCTTCTCGCTAACAATTGGCAGGGCCAAAACTTTGATCGAGAATATGGTGTCCAATCAAGGTTGGAATGATGAATATCTCCAACCGCGCCAGTGGGGCATGCACACCGTCAAAGAGACGGACATGTTAGCCGCTAAACTCGACCTCCTCCTTAAGAAGATAGAGGAACGTCCCCAAGACCAGGCTCCAATGCAAGCACTTCAAGCCTTAGACGCTCGGATGACGTGCGAGGTCTGCGGGAACACCGAACATTCGGGTAACGAATGCCCCGAAACCCATTAAGATGTCATGCACATGAACAATGATGTGGACATCAACACTAACGATGCATCCACGTCTACACAAGTACCTGTTTCTGTCCTATTACATGTGCCCGTGCTCGTCAACTTAATCATTAGGTGAGTTCACTTTTGAGTTTATGTCCATCATGTTTAGACCATGGAGATGCATGCACTCTTATTTTGATTAGGAACCAAGGAGACGACCGAAAGGAAAACGAATTCGCGCAGGCTGAATTAGGACTGCAGAACAGCACCACCTTGTGACAGTCACCACGGTCGCATATGGACTCGGATTGGGGCTTTCAAGTACTTCGTGGAAAGCTTATAAAGTCTTCTTTCCAACGGATGTGGCATCAAGTCTATCTCTGCTCGGAGTCGGCCACAACCGTCGATTTGTTGCCGACACCTTTTCTGCTCACGGTGCTGTGTCGCCTTATTTTGGCCCAATGGGCCGTGTATCAAGTTGAGTCCATTACGGACGCGTCCTAGGATTGGAGTACGACGCCAGCACCCCTGTGGTCATCCTCCCACGTCCTTATACCCCTTAGCCGCGACCAAGAACACTTGGGTTTTCTTTAGATCAAGTTTAGCCTTTGCTACTTGCTGTGAGCGCGCGTGCTAGATCAGCCGCCCGTCTTCTTGTCTTCGGAACCCCACATCATTGCAGATTGAGTTTGAAACCTTCATCTACATCTAGTATATTCAGTACTTGTTTACTTGTTCGTGCTGGTTCTTCGATTGCTTGCAGGACGAATGCCCTAGTGGCCGGGTGTCGCCCTCCACAAGATCGCGATAGCCATTGGAGGTGGTGTATCGATTGCTAAGGCGTAGCATCCTTGGAAGGCTGTAGTCGGGCCGTGAACATCGCCTCCATCCTCAAATCGAGTTATCCCCCGCCTCTCATCAAAAGATCGGGAACAAACCCTAGCGGGTTCACATCAGTTGGTAATCAGAGCAAGGTTTATCGGTGAGACACTTCCAATCCTTTGCTGTTTTTATTTTTCTATAGTCCAAAAAGCCCAAAAAAATTAGTAGATTAGTTTACCTGCAATCCTATAAACTCTTTGAGCCTTTGCTAGTAATGCTTAGTTAGGGCTTGTTGAGTATTTGGTTGCATCGGTTGCGTCGTGTTGCTGGTCTTAGTTTAGTCATTTAGAGTTTCGAGTTCTTGTCACCTCTTTTTACCTCGGAGTTTCAATTCATCAGTGGAGGAAAACTTTCATTGTTTCTGTGTCCGGTCCCCGATTTGCATGTTTTAGTATAATCTGGAAAGCTTAACTCGTGATCTTTCCAACGGATTTGACCTGGGTCCCAAACTCCATCTAAGTGCTCCAGAATCAACTTGGAGATTTGTGCGCCTGGCTGCGTGAAACAAGTTTCGTCAATCTGAGTTGGTAGTAGCTATAAGCAGTAATCCTGTTGCGTTGGTTGTCAAATAAAGGATTTTAGTCCTCTACAAAAAAAGAAGAAAAAGAAGAAAACAAAGTGAAAAAAAATAGAAAAGAAACAAAAAAAGAAGAAAGGGGCTGATCCATCTTTTGTGTTCCTGCTATTTCGGTTCGTGCTTTGTGACTTCATTTGTGTCCAGGCTCGCGCCTCTAGCACGGTCTAGGCTAGGACCAGCACAGTACCACCATTGAACAATTATTCAGCTTGCTTTTCTGACTAACGTGGTGCTAGTATTTTCCCTTGATCAGCCCACCTACAGCTCCACATATTCGACTACAGTTTGACAGGTCCTTTTGCTGCGGCACCGATACGCTCCCTTCCAGGTGCTCGACTTGTTGGTTGCCAACCCCCTCCTGTTGAGCAAGGTAAGACTTGGTAAGAGCTTGTATAACAGGTTGAGAGAGAGCGCCTCACAGTGGTTACATCTTAGTAGCTATAGGGGTTTGTTCTACTTTACTTGTTCCCTGTTTGTTCTTGTGCTTCTACCATGGCAGGTTCAGGGGATGAGGATGATGGGGGTGGTCCACTTACGCCTCGTACCAAGGGCATCATGCAACATTTAAAAAACCAAGTGAGGGAGTACACCGAAGGAATTGATACAGACTTGCAGGTGCTGAATGAGAAGATTGGTGTCCTACAGGGTTGGAGACGTCGATCAGTCGTGTCAACAAAAGTGTTGCTGCTCTTCTACGATGTTTTGATGAGCTGCATGCTAAAGCTCCCGATGGGCGTGATGAAGACAGCAAGAAAGATGAGCATGTCGAGTATTATTGGGGTGATTATGTTGCTGATACTGAACAAGACGATCAAGACGCTCACAACCGTCGACGGCTATGTACTAATCGTAGAGGTATGAGAGGATATCGCCGACGTGAGGTACACAATAATGATAATGCTTTCACTAAGATTAAATTTAAGATACCTCCTTTTGATGGTAAATATGATACCGATGCATACATTACTTGGGAGATTGCTGTTGATCAAAAGTTTGCATATCATGAATTTCCTGAAAGCACACGTGTTAGGGCTGCTACTAGTGAGTTTACCAATTTTGCTTCTGTTCGGTGGATAGAACATGGCAAGAAAAATCCTAATAACATGCCACAAACATGGGATGCTTTGAAACGGGTCATGCGGGCTAGATTTATTCCTTCTTATTATGCATGTGATATGCTAAATAAGTTGCAGCAATTGAGACAGGGTGCTAAGAGTGTAGTAGAATATTATCAGGAGTTACAAATGGGTATGTTGCGTTGTAATTTATTGGAGGGTGAGGAACCTGCGATGGCTAGATTTTTGGGTGGTTTAAACTGAGAAATTCACGACATCCTTGCTTATAAAGATTATACTAATGTGACCCGTTTGTTTCATATTGCTTGTAAAGCTGAAAGGGAAGTGCAGGGGCGACGTGCTAGTGCCAAGACTAATGTTTCTGCAGGAAAATCTACATCATGGCAGCAGCAGCGCACGACTACTTCTCTGACTGGACGTGCACCTCTCCCAACTCCCTCGCCTGGTCGACCAGCACCATCGCCTTCCTCCAGTGACAAACCACGTAGTTCTCCCACAAATTTAGCAATCAAATCTTTCCAGAAACTAGCTGCTAGTGCTTCTTCAATTGCCTCCACGGGTAGAACAAGAGATCTTCAGTGCCATCGTTGCAAAGGCTTTGGGCACGTGCAGCGTGACTGTCCTAGCAAGCGTGTTTTGGTGGTCAAAGAAGATGGTGGGTATTCTTCTGCTAGTGATATTGATGAAGATACACTTGCTTTGCTTGCAGCTGACCATGCAGGTAGTGATGAACGACCAGAAGAGCAATTTGGCGCAGAGCATGCCGAGCATTATGAGAGCCTCATTGTGCAGCGTGTGCTTAGTGCACAAATGGTGAACGCGGAGCAAAATCAGCGACATACATTGTTTCAAACAAAGTGTGTCATTAAAGAGCGTTCTTGTCGCATGATCATCGATGGAGGTAGCTGCAACAACTTGGCTAGCAGCGATATGGTGGAGAAACTTGCACTTACCACCAAACCGCACCCACACCCATATCACTTTCGATGGCTAAACAACAGTGGTAAGGTAAAGGTAACTAGACTGGTGCGAATTAGTTTTGCTATTGCATCATATCGTGATGTTGTTGAATGTGATGTTGTGCCTATGGAGGCTTGTAATATTCTGCTAGGTAGGCCATGGCAATTCGATACAGATTCTATGCATCATTGTAGATCAAATCTGTATTCTCTCTTGCACCATGATAAGAAAATTGTGTTGCTGCCCATGTCCCCTGAAGCTATTTTGCATGATGATGTTGCTAAAGCTGGAAAAGCTAAAAGTGAGAGCCATAAAAATACCAAATCTGTTACTTATAAGAAAGATGAAGTAAGATTGAAAGGACATTGCTTGCTTGCAACTAAATCTGATATTAATGAATTGATTGCTTCCACTTCTATTGCCTATGCTTTGGTATGCAAAGATGCTTTAATTTTAATTCATGATGTGCAGCATTCTTTGCCTCTTGCTGTTGCTAACATTTTGCAGGAGTATGCTGATTGTTTCCAAGTGAGATCCCACCGAGGCTGCTACCAACTCGAGGGATTGAGCACCAGATTGATCTAATTCCTGGTGCATCTTTGCCTAACCGTGCGCCGTAAAGAACGAATCCGGAAGAAACAAAAGAGATTCAGCGACAAGTGCAAGAGCTACTCGACAAATGTTATGTACTTGAGTCCCTTAGTCCTTGTGCTGTTCCGGTTATTTTAGTGCCTAAGAAAGATGGAACATGGCGTATGTGCGTTGATTGTAGCGCTATCAATAATATCACGATTCGATATCGACACCCTATTCCATGTTTAGATGATATGCTTGATGAATTGAGTGGTGCTGTTGTGTTTTCCAAAGTTGATTTGCGTAGTGGGTACCACCAGATTCGTATGAAGTTGGAAGATGAATGGAAAACTGCTTTCAAAACTAAGTTTGGTTTATATGAGTGGTTAGTCATGCCTTTTGGATTAACTAATGCACCTAGTACTTTCATGAGATTAAGGAAAGATATTTTGCATGCTTTCATTAGAAAATTTATTGTAGTCTAATTTGATGATATACTGATTTACAACAAATCTATTGACGAACATCTTGATCACTTACGTGCTGTTTTTAATGCCTTACGAGATGTATGTTTATTTGGTAAGCTTGAGAAGAGCACCTTTTGCACAGATCGAGTGTCTTTTCTTGGCATGTTGTGACTCCATAGGGAATTGAGGTTGATCAAGCCGAGGTAGAAGCTATACAGGGGTGGCCTGTACCAAAGACTATTACACAAGTGAGGAGTTTCCTAGGTCTTGCTGGGTTCTATCGCCGTTCAGTGAAGAAGTTTAGCACCATTGCTGCACCATTGAATAAGCTTACAAAGAAGGGAGTGCCTTTTAGTTGGGGCAATGAAAAAGAGAACGCCTTCAACATGCTGAAAGATAAGTTGACACACGCACCTCTTCTCCAACTTCCTGATTTTAATAAGACTTTTGAGCTTGAATGTGATGCTAGTGGGATTGGATTGGGTAGTGTTTTGTTACAAGAAGGCAAACCTGTTGCATATTTTAGTGAAAAATTGAGCGGGCCTATTCTAAATTATTCTACTTATGATAAGGAATTATATGCTCTTGTTCGGACATTAGAAACATGACAACATTATTTGTGGCCCAAAGAGTTTGTTATTCATTCTGATCATGAATCCTTGAAGCATATCCGTAGTTAAGGCAAACTGAACCGTCGACATGCTAAGTGGGTTGAATTTATTGAATCTTTTCCTTATGTTATTAAGCACAAGAAAGGGAAAGAGAATATCATTGCTGATGCTTTGTCTAGGAGATATACTTTGCTGAATCAACTTGACTACAAGATCTTTGGATTAGAAACAATTAAAGACCAATATGTTAATGATGCTGATTTTAAAGATGTGTTGCTGCATTGTAAAGATGGGAAGGGATGGAATAAATTCATCGTTAGTGATGGGTTTGTATTTAGAGCTAACAAGCTATGCATTCCAACTAGCTTCGTTCGTTTGTTGTTGCTGCAATAAGCGCATGAAGGTGGCTTGATGGGGCATTCTGGAGTAAAGAAAACAGAGGACATACTTGCTGGTCATTTCTTTTGGCCAAAGATGTAAAGAGACATGGACAGATTTGTTGCTCGTTGCACGATATGTCAAAAGGCTAAGTCACGGTTAAATCTACATGGTTTGTATTTGCCTCTACCTGTTCCTAGTGTGCCTTGGGAAGATATTTCTATGGATTTTGTGTTGGGATTGCCGAGGACTAGGAAGGGACGTGATAGTGTATTTGTGGTTGTTGATAGATTTTCTAAGATGGCTCATTTTATACCATATCATAAAACTGATGATGCTTCTCATATTGCTGATTTGTTCTATTGAGAAATAGTTCGTTTGCATGGTGTGCCCAACACAATTGTTTTTGATCGTGATGCTAAATTTCTTAGTTATTTTTTGAAGACGTTATGGGCAAAATTGGGGACTAAGCTTTTGTTTTCTACTACATGTCATCCCCAAACTGATGGTCAAACTGAAGTTGTCAATAGAACTTTGTCCACTATGTTAAGGGTTGTTTTAAAGAAGAACATTAAGATGTGGGAAGATTGTTTGCCTTATATTGAATTTGCTTATAATTGCTCGCTGCATTCTACTACAAAGATGTGCCCGTTTCAGATTGTTTATGGTTTGTTGCCTCGTGCTCTTATAGATTTAATGCCTTTGACATCTTCTGAAAAACTAAATTTTGATGCTGCTAAGCGTGCTGAATTGATGTTAAAATTGCATGAAACAACTAAAGAAAATATTGAGCGCATGAATGCTAAATATAAGTTTGCTAGTGATAAAGGTAGAAAGGAACTAAAGTTTGAACCTGGGGATTTAGTTTGGTTGCATTTGAGAAAGGAAAGGTTTCCTGAATTGCGAAAATCTAAATTCCTGCCTCGGGCTGATGGACCTTTTAAAGTGTTAGAGAAAATTAATGACAATGCATATAAGCTAGATCTACCAACAGATTTTGGGGTTAGTCCCACCTTTAATATTGCAGATTTGAAGCCATATTTGGGAGAAGAAGATGAGTTTGAGTCGAGGACGACTCAAATGCAAGAAGGGGAGGATGATGTGGACATCAATACTAACGATACATCCACGCCTACACAAGTACCTATTTCTGGTCCGATTACACGTGCCCGTTCTCATCAACTTAATCATCAGGTGAGTTCACTTTTGAGTTTATGTCCATCATGTTTAGACCATGGAGACGCATGCACTCTTATTTTGATTAGGAACCAAGGAGACGACCGAAAGGAAAACGAATTCGCGCAGGCTGAATTCGGACTGCAGAATAGCACCAACTTGTGACGGTCACCACAGTCGCATATGGACTCGGATTGGGGCTTTCAAGTACTTCGTGGAAATCTTATAAAGTCTTCTTTCCAACGGATGCGGCATCAATTCTATCTCTGCTCGGAGTCGGTCACAATCGTCGATTTGTTGCCGACACCTTTTCTGCTCACGGTGCTGTGTCGTCTTATTTTGGCCCAATGGGCCGTGTATCAAGTTGAGTCCATTACGGACGCGTCCTAGGGTTGGAGTACTACCCCAGCACCCCTGTGGTCGTCCTCCCACGTCCTTATACCCCTTAGCCGCCACCAAGAACACTTGGGCTTTGTTTAGATCAAGTTTAGCCTTTGCTACTTGTTTGTGAGCACACGTGCTAGATCAGCCGCCCGTCTTCTTATCTTCGGAACCCCACATCATTGCAGATTGAGTTTGAAACCTTAATCTACATCTAGTATATTCAGTACTTGTTTACTTGTTCTTGCTGGTTCTTCGATTGCTTGCAGAACGAGTGCTCTAGTGGCCGGGTGTCGCGCTCCACAAGATCGCGGTAGCCATTGGAGGTGGTGTATCAGTTGCTAAGGCGCAGCATCCTTGGAAGGCTGTAGTCGGGCCGTGAACGTCGCCTCCATCCTCAAATCGAGTTATCCCCCGCCTCTCATCGAATGATCGGGAACAAACCCTAGCGGGTTCACATCAGAATAGGTAAGTTGATGATTAATTCTTGGTTGAATATTCAATTGCATAAACGGGGGTAAGATAATATATGGATAATGGTGTACTATGACACACAAGTTACTCAAGCTCAAACTCATGAAAAGCTTAGGTAGGGAGAAAGGAAGAAGGAACCTACTCGAGACTTATGTACTTCTATCTAGATATACAGTTTATGTTATACACTTATGCATATACACATGATTATCCTTAGCTCTAGGATCTCAGGCACTACCGGGAGAACTGTATATAACTGGCAGAGGAGACGCCAGCCAACTCGGCTACTTTATGGACCTCCTACCGCCACTACCCGAATAGGGAGGATTACGCTGGACGGACAGGGCTGTCACCACGTACCGCCTACCTTATCTAACCGTAGGATAGGACCGCATCCGTCTACCTCGTCAATTGAAGAGTGGGCTTTTAATCCTCAATTGATTATTTAAGTAAATGGGCCTAGCCCGTTTATTCCAACACACACCATTATCGGGTTTTGACTACCACCGTCAATCTTCACCTCCACTGATCCACGTACTGCCCCATACTCTCAATTTCAATATAATGCATAATTCTTCCCTCCTTTGTGCAATCTACTACATATTTGCGGGTACTAGGATACATGGGAAATTGAAAGCAATGGAAATCTAAAACTGCTTCTGTACTATTTTCTTGAAAAATGCATCTGTACTATTGCAGTAGTGTTGTTAGTGTCAGGTACAAATGGCTGCGGGAGGAGCTCGATTTTGATAATTGAAATCTTCCATCAATATAAATGTGGTATGGAAATGCCATCAGTTCTTATTCATAGCAGCTACGTTTGTCGCACGAGTTTACCCCACCTAAGATTTTGGCCGAGCTACGCCACTGTGTCCTGCAGCTGGCACTCGTACAAACTCACCAAAGATATGTATGGCGGCTAAGGCCAACACAACTTATATACGCTGTTATATATATAGACATCACTCGAACCATTGTATGTGTTGTCTCTTTGCAATCATTAGTTATTATAGAGTTATTGATGACCAACTTAATACAACTTTTATGTTACATGGTAATAAAAATTTGCATTGTCTGGTTTGGTGTCTAAACTGTTGTAGATGACCTGAGTTGCATCTACAGTGACGTGGAAGAAAGGGAGGAAATTAAATGGGGAGAATGAGTGAAAGGGTGTATGTTGAATGAAAAGGGAAGAAGGCGAGATGAGATTGATCTGAGCCCATGCATCCTGCCCATCATGTGACAAGGATAGCAGCCTAGCTAGCAGGTGACATGGTGCGTGCGGATGCTGTCGGCTCTTGTGTGGACCTAGATGTTTGTCAGAAAAAGCCAGCTACGCCCGTGTCCTATCAGAAATTTGCGTGCAACATTTGGTCTACAAATCTAATAAGCTTGTCATATCACGTGTTCGTGAAAATTCAGATCATGTGGTTTGAGTTTGTACTACAGGTGAGCAGCGTGTCCACGGCAAAGGCTTATAAAAGGCCCCTTATTATTGCCGTTCATTCCCATGCAAAACTGCCAAGTAAAATCAGCCAAGCAATCCTCATCATGGAGCTAAGTGCAGCAACGCTTATCTTCCTCTCACTCCTCTCCCTGCCAATTTTCGTGACCTTGCTCAGCCGCAAATCCAAGAATCGGCGGCCGCCAGGCCCCTGGAATCTCCCCTTGATTGGAAGCCTCCTCCACTTCCTCAAGTCGCAGCCGCATGTCGCTCTCCGGGACCTGGGCAGGAAGTACGGCCCGGTGATGTTCCTCCGGATCGGCCAGATCGACACCGTCGTGATATCCTCGCCAGCGGCGGCGCAGGAAGTGCTCCGGGAGAAGGATGTCAAGTTCGCGTCGCGGCCGAGCCTTGTGGTCTCAGAGATCTTCTGCTACGGGAACCTCGACATCGGCTTCTCGCCGTACGGCCCGTACTGGCGGACGCTGCGCAAGCTCTGCACGGTGGAGCTGCTTAGTGCCAAAATAGTGCGGCAGTTCGCACCCATCAGGGACAACGAGACTCTGTCCCTCATCAGAAAGATCCAAGCCGCTGGCCAGGACGGCGAACCAGTCAACCTCGCCAGGCTGCTCATGACCTGCTCGAACACGATCACAGGGAAGGCGGCATTCGGCCAGGCCTGCAGCAGCGAGCTCCTGGAGGAGTTCCTGTCGGCGACAGATGCCTCGCAGAAGTTCAGCGTGGGCTTCACCGTCAGCGACCTCTTCCCACAGCTGCGGTTCATCGACGTCGTCAGCGGCCTGAGGCGCCGGATGTGGCGAGCACGTGGGCAGCTGGATGCCGTCTTCGACAAGATCATAGCTCGATGTGAGGCGCAGCAAGGTGATTCCCTTTTGAGCGTCCTCCTCCGGATCAGGGACGAAGGGGCGCTTGAATTCCCCATCGGCACAACAAACATCAAGGCAATTATAATGGTAATAATAGAGTGCTGAATCACTCTAGATCAATGTTATTCCAGGTCTTTTTCTTCTTCTTTTTCCATTATTCATGTTCACGTTGCTGATTTCGTTTAGGACATGTTCACTGGAGGGACGGAGACAACGGCGTCAAGTGCAGAGTGGCTCATGTCAGAGCTCATGAGGAACCCAGATGTAATGGCCAAGGCACAGGCCGAGGTGCGTCGAGTATTCGACAACAAGCGCCCACAAGACCATGAGGGCTTGGTGGACGAGCTACACTATACAAGGATGGTGATCAAGGAGAGCATGAGGCTGAACACGGTGGTGCCATTGCTGGTCCCCCATCTCTGCCGGGAGACTTGCGATGTAGGTGGGTTCCAAGTCACGGAGGGCACCAGGGTCATCATCAACGCGTGGGCTATGGCAAGGAGCCCCGAGTATTGGCATGACGCGGATAAGTTCAGGCCGGAGAGGTTTAAGGACGGAATGCTTGACTTCAAAGGCTCCCGGTTCGAGTACTTGCCATTCGGGACGGGGAGGAGAAGGTGCCCCGGCGATACCTTTGGGCTGGCTGTCCTGGAGCTCGTTGTCGCGCGCCTTCTCTACTACGTTGACTGGAGCCTCCCGGCCGGAATGCGGCGTGATGATCTTGACATGGACGTGTACGTTGGTGCGACGGCCAGGAGGAAGAACCCGCTGCACCTAGTGGCGTCACCGTATAAGGTGGCTCCCATGCAAAGCTGATCGACGGGTCAGTGTATCTGTTGTTTGGTGGCCAACGGTCGCGGTTCATCGACACGTGCCTTGACTACTGCTCCTTTAAAGTTACAACTAAATATAAATAACTAGGGACAATAATGTTCGTTAGGACATTGGGAAGTCCCAAACCAACGTGACACGTTGATCAGTTTGTACTTAAATATATATATGCTCCCAAAATATTAAGTGTTTCTTATGAAGGTTTATTTATAATGGTAATAATATACATATATGTACTTGTCGTTACGTGACTGATGTCGAATAGTTTCTCTCAGTCACCGGTCCTGGTCATTGGATCGTGATGGGTGGATGTCTATGATCAGCCTATGCGTAAATGATATAAATTGGGCTCGCATATGACGTGTTTTGGACGGTTTGTGGTTATCGCATCCATCCATTTTTGATCTAGTGAGTAGTGACCGCAAAATTCGAGTGCCGGGAAACCCTCCAACACCCTTAATATTATATGCACACCATGCTCGTTTTCCTGACATTGATCACTACTACAGAAAACGTTTTTAGGGGCAGGTAAAACAGTATTTGTAGGGGTGGATGCGGTACCCACTCTTATTTTTCGTAGCTACAAATAGCTATTTGCAGGAGCAGGTAACGTGCCTGTCCCTGTAAATGGTGGTTATTTCTAGGGGCGGGTGACATCATCACCCGCCCGTAAAAATGCATTTCCAGAGGCAGCTTGAAAGCTACAGTAACCCCGCTTTTTTTTTTATAGGAGCGGAGCAGGTACCTTTTGGGCCGTCCATAGAAACAAAGAGAGCGCTCCTAAAAATCATTTTTTAGTAGTGAATAGATCTCATTATTGGACATGGCAACATACCTGTACAAGTGCTTCTCATGACAATTTCTTCATAAATAGTTAGTACTACTCTCCATACGATCCCAGAGACCGGAGTTACCTTGGCTTTGACTCACGATATATGGCTTACTCCGGAGTGGATCCTACGGACTTTGTACGTGTGCCCATTGGTCACTTCGTGACGTGCTTGTCGTGGGATGATGAGAGTTCGTTGCCGATCGTAGTTGGCTAGGACTTTTGTGACTTGTTGCTATCTGATGCCATGTCTTTTTTTTTCTTTTTTTTCTTCCTTTTATTTTGGCTGTGTGCATCCTAGCTATGCAGAGGCTGGAAATAATCTTAGTACTTTTCTATCACCTTGATGTAGCTGTCTAAGATTAATAAAGTTTCTCTTATTGAAGAAAAATATTCAAACAACCACTTTGAAACATACAACCCAACCTACGACGCCTTTTGCGTGTATAAATGACTAGATTATAGAAGTGCCGACTTTTTAGCGCTGTCAAACTTCAATAAATTTTTATCAATAACTCTAATAATTTTAACCACTCATATCTCAAACTTTGTAGCCAGAGGAATGGAGGAACAGCCTGATGTGGCGGGCGGAGGGTATGACGACGACGCAGAGGGGATGTATCTTAGCTGTTGTGAGATGGACTCGTGACTGATGAGGTGGGAGCACGAGAATTCCTCAAGCCATTTCTCTATTTTTTCCCATGCACATGCATGTTTCTTGACATTTGGTTCGTCCTCTTGATAGGGAAGCTAGATGATGGTTTCGTTTTCGTACATACTGTGCTGAGCTTGAACTTATTCATGCGAAATGCAGATGGTTTTCTACTCTGCTTGTCATTCTCCATTTTATGTAGCTTGTCAAAACAATTTATTAACGCCGGCACCGGTGATGACGCTAAGTCCTCATCAACTACGCACGCATCTTGATTCCTTAGAGCATCTCCAATACAGTTCAAAAAGGCTCCAAACTAAAATCTAGTTTTGGGGTCTTGCCAAAATTTTTTGGGACGAAAAATACCTCATCGTTCAGAAAAAAATAAGTTTGCACCACGTCAACCATTAGTGAGTCCAGAACGTATTGGCCATGTATTTTGAGACAATTAGAGACCCACGAGACTGATCTTGGGGGTTTGTGCCGCATAGACCTTCTAGGTATATGGCCACGTTGGCTGTTGGTTTTGGATTACCTAAAATATTGTACATGCATGCATTTTGGGAACTGTTCGAGGGTGGGTTTTGCTCTTCACACCAAAATATTTTAAAGAAGATCTAGTAGCGGAGACTGATAAGCTTGGCCGTCGCTGTACGCCTGTACGTCCATGTGCACAGTTTTCTTTCCACGGGCTTATCTCCAAGAAAAGATCCAACAGTTGTTGACATTTTCCGATGCTGTCAACAACAATGATTCAAAAGTCCAAACATATTCTTGGTACAAGTCAATGGCGGCTTGGACGTTAAGCAGATCTTCCGTTCACAATTCCAATGCACTCCCCCCGTTCGTCAATCTAAGAACGAGAAAACAAAGGGGTATCCGAGTTCTCTACGATTGTAGTAAAATCGTAGTCAAGCAACCACTTTGAAACTTTGAACCCAACCTACGGCGCCTTTGCATGGAGAAAATGAATAAATTGTACGAGTACTACTTTGTAGAGCTTCCAAACTTTAATAATATTTTATCAGCAAACTCAATTTTAAACACTGGTGTCTCAAAAACTATTTAGTACTTTTTATGAACCTTCACATTCTGAACGGCTAGACTTCTTCAGTTTATAGTGCAAATAATTAATACGTTATTAAAACTATAGTAAATTAGGGGAAAGGTAAGAAACTCCTTCCTCCAATACATATTGTATAGTGGAGCTCGACAATGCCTTCACCTTGTTTACTAGTTACTGTTATAATTAATTAGAATTAATTAATTAGTGATCAATAGACACCTTTCTCTATAGACACATCTTCCTTATATAGACACCTTTTCCTAGATAGGCACCCTTTAGGGCCGTATATATATGTAACAGTTACACAATAGAATCAATCATTAGTTCGCTTTCACTTTTCACTTCTAACACGTTATCAGACTTTCGCTCTCCATCGAGCCTGAACACGATGGCAAGATCAGAGGTAATTTTCTGCCTCACCCAATGTGCGTACAAGGGAGTTCGCGAGAAGATCGGAGGAATTCTTGCCCCACAACGCACATCATTGCCAAGTTCTGGATCGCGGTGGTTCTGTTCACTCGGCAGAATCTGCATGAAGCGCATGCTGTCAGTTGCTGTCACCGAGGGAGAGGACGACAGCAAAAAACGAGGTAATTTCTGCCTCAAACTAAAAGCATTTGTTCTTGCCGATTGAGATGAAACAGAGAAGAACTCTACATCGACGGGAAATCGGCATCGACTCCACTCCTAGTACAATACTGAATCGCTCACCGTCGCTTGATTCGATTGTGGAGTTTGCTGTCACCGCGCGCCGACGTCTCTGCTTCTCATCGCTGATGCCTACCGGTCTAAGTGCCGGTGCTTGTTGGCCACGCACCATGGAGACCGGGACTCTAGTGGCACGGACGACACCGCGCTAGCCCTGCCTCCCCACCGGCCAACAGCCACGAGTCCTTCTCCGATGAGGAGTCGGCTTGAGCGACGACACTATAGCTCCGGGGAAGAGGGAGAGAAAGGGAGGGTGTGCTCTGGGCGCCAGAACAGCAGATCCGGCAGTGCGCCGGAGGATCTGTAGGGCGGTGGCATAGAGCGGCGGTTGCAGGTGGAGTGCGCGGCGCTGGTGTCGGGGGCTGGAAGCAAAGCGGATATGATAACTGCCCTACCGACGGGCCATTGCTAGCGCGGCTATGGTCCAAGGTGGCGCACGTAGGCTGACTCAGTCGTGGGCCAGCACGGCCGCTCGCTTACGTGGGCCAGCACGGCCGCGGGTTGTTGCAGCCGCAGGCCGGCGTGGCTCTCACGGGCCAGCATGGCCGCGGACCGTTGCAGCCACAGGCCGGCGTGGCTCTCGCGGCCACGGGCTGGTGCGGCTGGCAAGCCGGGGCGCGCTCCACTCGGGCCGATGCGGCACAGCAGGTCGGCAAGTGCGGCTGCTAGCGCTGAGAGGATCGCGGGCCTCGTGGACTGTGCTGCAGCATGGTCCAATCCGTTTGCGGGCTGACGCGGCCGAGCGGTGGCGGGCTGGAATCAGATTTTCGGCCCGCCGCCCAGTTATCTTTACCAATTTTAATTTATTTACAATTCCAGCGGTACATTCGTAATATAGCCTATGTGCTTATTTTATGCTGCTAATTCATCAGTGGTTTTTGAATCCATATATTTCTACCTTATGACAGCGGATGTTGTTTGTTATTGTACATATGTGTTTGTACTAAGTTTGGTCATTACAATTCATTCAATATTCTTCGATGTGTTTGTTATTTTGTTCTAGCCCATTGTAAATGCTTCATTCAATACAATTCATTTATTTTCCATTTTGGAATAATTTGTTCCATATTCTTCGATGTTGGTCATACACGAGGAGTATTTTCATACTTCCACGCAATCTACGCTATATTTTCACATATGATTATTCCTAAGTGAGATTCCAACATAGAATTTGGACAAAGGTCTACACCATTTCTGGTGATTACCAAGAGTTCAATTTTCCAGATTGGTCATAAACAAGGTGATATTACTATATCACTAAGGGATTTTATCCTCAACGTGCGTATCCAATCTTGAATTTTGGATTATAAGGCCTACTCTATTCTGATAGCTGTATTCATAATTATTTCAATTGTGTTGAGAATTTATTGTTGCAATTCAAGTTTATTGAATTCGCATTGAAAATTTATTGTTGTTGAATTCGCATACAAGAGGCATTGTCTATTGCCAAATTGTTCATATTTGGCATCCAATTTTGTGGGTGAAATTGTCGCCAAAGAGTTCGAGGGTCTCACTCTTGAGGGGCACAATTTTCCGCAAAGGGCTATGGACATAAAAGGGAGTCTATCGACCCATGGATTTTTCTTGGGTTTTGGCAGCACCCGTTGCGGGAGCTCGGCCTATACCAGATACAGTCAAGTTTGAGACCTTACAGGTGGTAAGGAACCATATCCACCCAGACTTCACGACTAAGTGTTGAGGAAGATCCACAAAAGTTGTGGGATTTTCTAAGGTAATATTATGAACAACAAAAGACATCTATCTTTTCGGAGGCTTCCTACGAGTGGAACCAATTACACGTTCAGGATTTCAAATCCGTGGGTGCGTATAATCATGTTGTTCATAAAATTAGCCAGAATTTTAGGTTCTTTGAGTAGGAGCCCTCTGATACGGATAAAATTGAGAAATCATTGTTTACAATGCTTCAATCAGAGAGACTCATCACTCAACAGTACCGTGAGAAGGATTTCACAGTCTATGATGCATTCATTTGGATATTACATCAAGCAGAGATCATAAATTCATTGTGTGGAACTCTCAGTAGCGCCTACCCGGTACCGCTCCTCTGTCTGAAGTAAATGTCACTCACAAGACTGGGAGGGATGGTTCTAGCAACCACCCTAGAAACTTATCTGGTTGTAAGAGGAAGAAAAATCGCAAGCCTCAGAGAGACTTCGACAAGGGGGGAGACATTTCTAAGCCCAAATACGATAACCACAAGACTTGTTTCAAGTGTGGTTATTGCAATCATATGGCTAAGAAATATAAGATCCCTAAATATTTGGTGGAATTGTATATGATGTCTATGAGATATGGAAAGAACGCTGAAGGAAGGAAGTATAGAGTATACTTCATCTCCAAAGTGCATGAGGATGGAACTTCGGACTCTGTTCCTGATGGAACGAGACCATGTGATACCAAGACTCTGTAACAGGGAGAGAATCCTTCGAGCAATGACAACATGGACGTGGACTATGAGTCCAACGACATGTTTGGAGACTTTAACAAGGCTCTGTATATTATCATCTAGATAATTTTATTTGCAAGGATTGAAATACAAGACATGATGTTGTCCTTTATTTGTATTGAGCACTATGTTTACAATAATAATATCAATGGTATGTGTTCTATGTATTTGCATGAACTTTATGTTAAATTCTGCAATATCATAGACTCAGATGGAGGAAGAGATAAGCCTCATGGATATTGTACTTAGAGAAATAAAATATTTCAGGCTCTTCGAAGAGAGAAGGAAATATTTTTAAAGATTGCTGGACGCTATGCTATGATATTTGGTTCTGGATGAGCCACTATCATACTCCATATGGGAACGTAGTAATCATCGAGGAAGCATTATTGCATACCGATGAGACTCGTACCCTCCTAAGTTACAAAGATATCCGTCGAAATGGCATTCACGTTGATACACATGAGTTAAATAGGAAATGGTTTCCTATTTTAACAAAGGCAACGATTTGGCAATGAAACACTTGACGAGTGTTTTCTCTTCCATCTGGATTGTACTACACATACATTCAATCTGTAATACATGTTGCGTACATAATAATTCTCTCTTGATGGAATCAAGACTTAGCATGAAGGCCTGGTCATTCTACCCAGAATGACGAGAATTATTATCAATTCTATTGATCACAAAATAAATTCCTCAAATCTTCAGATTTGATGCACATCATGTGCACAAGAGGGAATTAATTTAAGGGGCCTCTTACCTTAAATTTTGAATATGAGCATACAAATTTCTTGATAACATTCAAGAATCTTTATATTGCTCTATTCGACCGTCATATGGATCAACTAGGTAATTGGAAGAGCATGTTCATGCATAATATAGTTCCATTCTGTATCCCTTGGGGTGATACAATTTTTGGCAAAGTTGTTGCTCAAATTATTCATTTGGAGCAAATGATCCTGGACGCGGGATCACATCCATGCATATAGAATTGTTTGGCCTTTTGGGGAACTATATTATTAAGTACCCTATATCCATGACGGTTTATGATGATTTAGTTGCATCTCTAATCAAGAGAATGCAACTATTTTATGTGATCAAGGTAGAATTGAGATTGCCAACGTTTGTTGGTGAATATGGAATGTGGATGTACACACCACATTCATTTTGAATTCATTAAACTGCAATCATACGGCTCCCTCCGTTTGCAGCGAGTACATGGATATTTGATGATCAAATATTTCCCATTTAAAAGGTCAGATATGTCTTGCACATACTGATATCACCACCTCAGCATACACTTATGGGCATGGGAATCCTGGAGGTTGAAGTATCCGTCATTCAATACATACCTCGGATTATTCAAAGGGGATTTTATTCATAGCCTGTATGCTGATTATTTATGAGGAGGATTCCAGGCATTAGGGGGAGATTTATACCACACAGAATACCAGAAATTAGGAGTGAATGTCATATGTTGATATTCTCCCCTCATTTTTATCCATGTATAAGAAGAATCTGAACTACTGGTTCGGAATCATATAAATTTGCAATGTTTTGCAAATAATCTGCCGAATGCATTTACTCATGGTGTCATTTGTTTACCATTTTATTATGCCATAAAGAGTGGAGGTACCATTTGAAAACCACTCAACTCCCAATAAGAGGGGGAGAAGTATGGTCACAAGAGAGAGAGCTTTTTACAAACTTTCAAGTTGGTTGACACCTCATGGATATTTACTATCCAAGGCCTGTGGATGTGCGTCATCCTAGCGATCAGCATAAGTGTGCACATATTCAGGCGCTGAGTCATTTGGAACACCCTAACTATGCCATTGTGGGAAGTGACATAGAGTTCAAGGGTTAAAGTTTTCACAAGGAATATTGGTTACATTGAACCAATTATACAAAGTCTACAATGTCGACATTTCTCGAGCTCAGATTGTCTTATACCTAGTGGATCCAGACCAAAAGTCCTAGGCAAGAGTGTTTTTGACACTCACTTTGGGTCAAATAAAAGGTGGCAATTGAGGAGAATCGCTCTCGCTAAATAATGTTTGAGTAATATGTTACTCTTTCATAATGCTTTCTTTGGAAGAAGTATGGTGGTGAGATAGCAAGAGCTTGTAGCATATGGGTCGCAGACAGACCTAGCTGGCATACTCTTGGTATGTGTGAAAATTATGTTCCTACATTCGATCAATGGCAGATCTTTGAAATTTTATGGATTCAGATACACAAGTCAATGGACTTCGTGTTGGGAATAAAAATCGCAACATATGTTGCGTACAACTCAAGTCAATGCATGACTTGAAAACATCAATGTTTGTGGTACACTGATTGGGTGAGTTCTTTCCTCGAAAAGTTTACTCCCAACGACGATGGTTGCATAGGTGTGTTCGTATTGAAATCCTAAATGGATTTTGTATCATTCCCGACCACACAGTTGATCATGCAATCATCTTATGACGGATTATGAGATGAAGATTTAGGTAAAACCAAATCACGCTTAAGTCTATAACTTAAGCATGCACATTAGTCTACCAATATATTATGATATTGGAAGATCATATCCATCAGCTCTTATGGTCGTTTAATTTCTAAACATGGATTATTATCATTTTGACTCTGGGATTGGACATAGTACCAATAAAGCGCTCGTGTATCTTGCAAGTTGCAATAAATCTGATATTGCATTTGCAGATATATGCTAGCTTAAATAGCTCTACTCCAGTAAGACCTTTTTGGCAGGAGTTAGAAGATATCAATGGATATCTATATGGTACTAAAGATTTTTAACTTATCATTGGATGAGTTGAACATGACCATAAAGGGATATGAAAATACTGCTCAACTAAACACCGTTAATGAGTATTAGAGACTGTTATTTTGTGGTAGAATTCTCATAGAGAGTTGCATACACTCTAATGAGTATTCTCGCATACCGAAATCTAACATGTGCATGTAAGATTTGGTTAAGTGATCATTGTGAATTGATCATATCACTGACTTTATTTATGAAAATAAGGTTACTCGTATTGCTTGGATGCAAACAGGTTATGTGAAAGCAATATTGCACTCTTGCTCATAAAATGGTTTGTCCTCATGTATTTCAATAGATTTGAGGAACAAACAGCTTGCAAATTGAATATGCGATTACTTCGCTAATTTATTCACAAAGTCTCTACCATATTTTACACTTGCAAAGTGTTTATTGAATTGGTACGTGATGACTTTGAGGTTTGCAAGGTTCAGAGGGAGTCTCCACGTGATTATAACCTATTCGGCATCATATTGCACTCTTTTCTTTTATGAGTTTTTTCCCTTTGGGTTTCTCATATAAAAGTTTTTAATGAGGCAATATCAATACAAGAATATATGTCATATCTTCTATTTTTCCCCACAGGGGTTTTTAAAGGAAGATATCCAGGACATATCAAAGAGGTGCATTGCTCTTAAAATTCTGAAGGAATTTTGTTTGAGTAATGGTCGTATACACATATATCATGGTGTTTCTTCTTATTTTTCCCACTGGGTTTTAAGGAGTTTTGCCTGGTATATCGATACACTTTGGTTTTTGCCCACAGGGTTTTTCCAAGGTTTCAAGACGATAACTGATGAACAGCAACGGTGCCTACATAAGTCAATTGGTCAAGGGGGAGTGTTAGGATTAATTAGAATTAATTAATTAGTGATCAATAGACACCTTTCTCTATAGACACCTCTTCCTTATATAGACACCTTTTCCTAGATAGACACTCTTTGGGGCTGTATATATATGTAACAGTTACACAAGAGAATCAATCATCAGTTCACTTTCACATTTCACTTCTATCAGTTACATTGATCTACCATCTCAACAACTATATGTCGAGAATATTCAAGGGCTGAGTGGTCTTTGTACACTCAGAAGCAAATTATAACGCACCTACTTTTGGGAGGCCAACTGTGGTACGCAACCTATATAACCTTAGGTGCAGTTTACACGTCACTTCACTTCAGGTGATGGTTCCACCAACCATCATCTGAAAAGATTAATCAAAAAGAAATTTAGATGGATTGCCAGCCCAATAATGTAGCATGTTTGCGCACATGTTACCAGCTAAATAAAAGAGACAATATGTGCATCCTTAAACAATAATGACGTCACCCACGTACATGCAAATTCGAAACTAAAAAAACTATAACTATTAAACCAAGCATCCAGATTAAATTTGGATTGCACCATTATCTATTTTATGACAAGATCTTAAAAATAAGACCACACTTGCAAATATTTTAACAACACAAAAAAATAATTATTTTATGAACAAAAAATTAAACATAACAAACAAATAATAATGTACAATGAATAAAATATTAAATATTATGAATATTTAATTGTATAGACTAAATAATAGGAAACAGATATCGTGAATAAATGAATCAACATGGCCGAAGCATTTAATCTACAAAACGAACAAATAAATTATACACCTAAAATAATTATATTATGAATACAACATAAAATATTACTATCTATAAAAAATTAAAGGATAGATAGAACAACAAGGAGTACAGATGAATATAAAAATATAAAAAAAAGATAGGTACATAAAGAATAGGTAAAAAGAGTGGAATAAGAAATTAAAAAATAAAAGAAAAAAATAGATACGAAATAATAGGAAAATAATATTAGAAAATACATCAATTATTAGTACATTTAAAACAAGAAAAGAAAATAGAGAATAAAATAAGAATAGACGAGAAGAGAATGAAGACAGATTATATACTAGTGAAGAAATATTTACTGGAGCATTATAAATAAGAAAAAAGAAAATAGGAAGAAAATTAATAAAAAAATAAAATAAAGAGAAGATAAGTTCGAATCATGAGTCTACAATGCGAAAAAATAGTTTGGAATATGAGTCTACAATGTTAAAAAACAATTACCATGAATCTATAATGGCAGAAAAAATAGTATACACTAAGTACGAATCATTCTTCATTGCGAACAAAAAGTTTACATGGAAACAAATATAAATGATACAAACTACGAAAAAGAAGTGAAACTAGTTGAAAAGGAAAAAGGAAAAATGAAGATAAGAGTACAAAAGGAAAATAAGTAAAAGGAGAAGGGAAAAAGTTTTTTTATATGCAGGCTTATAGAAAATAAAAATAGGAAAAGAAAAAGATGAAGGAAGGGAATAAAAAAGAATAAAGAAAAGAAAAGAGAAGAAACAACTACCGCTAAATTCCATAGGTGAGTTGAGTTGCATGGCTGCATGCGCGCATGTGTAATAAAGTAGCAGGCATTAAGGCGTCTGCATGGCTGCATGTGCGCATGCACAATAAAGTAGCGACGGAATCAACTTAATACGGGAAACATGCAACATGTAGAGCCAGCGCTGCTCCATTCGCATGGAAGCGAATTGGGCCGAAACGGTTAGTTGTGCTGAATTAGAGCTGAGCGTCCCTAAGCAACTTTCTTCTTCAGGCGATGAATGTAGGATTTGTAGCATAAACGATATATAGCCGTGG
The DNA here is from genome assembly GCA_032594955.1 of Panicum miliaceum. Taxonomy (NCBI): domain Eukaryota; kingdom Viridiplantae; phylum Streptophyta; class Magnoliopsida; order Poales; family Poaceae; genus Panicum; species Panicum miliaceum. Next base: position 23,075,356 of record CM064073.1, read on the forward strand.
CGTATGACCTTGGCTTCTGATTGAGCCCACTCATTCTCAAGCTTCTTGGCATAGGAGCCCAAGAATGCATTAAGAGATCTTCGCTTTTAATCTTTACGTTTGATTAATTAGTCTCGCTATTTTCCCTTAATCTTTTTGATCGTTTTGGGCTTCACTCTAAATACCCTGCGAGTTGGACATCGTGAAGGGCCCTTCACAAGGGAATCGTGGCCTGGCTTGTATCAGCCATCCAGGCCCGCGGTGGCCAGGCTGACCAGGTGCTGTGACGCTTTGTTTGATTGGTGCCCAAACGGAAGAGCGCACAGTTTCATTTTTTCACTACGCACACCCGCCAGCGCGCTTGCTCAGGCACCATGCAAGCCAGACCTGTCGAATACGCCCAATTTTCTCGTATTCGTGGAGCCAGGCTGCCGGCCGGCTTTGCATCACGGACGACAGGCTCAGTAGGTGTTAGAGGTAACCAAACATATCGTTGTTGCACCAGACGGACCTGGCTGGGTGTGATGCAGGAAACCAATCACGTCCTTATCGTTTACTCAACATAGCCCATCGTGGGAAAGTACCCGATCCGATCAATTGCACGAACTTTTCGCAGAACAAATTGGCTTGTCGGAACACGGTCCCCTTTCTGTGGTTAGACTGTTTGGTATTTGATTGACATGGCATACAGTTATTGCTTTTATTACAAGTTGGTGAAAAGTGAAAATGGAAGAACTGATATTGATTTCTTGTGTAACTGTTACATATATATATATATAGCCCCAGAGGGTGCCTATCTAGAAAAGGTGTCTGTACAAGAAGAGGTGTCTATAAAGGAAAAGATATCTAGATCAATTGACTTTTGTAGGCACCATTGTTGTTCATCAGTTACGTCTTGAAACCTTGGAAAAATCCTGTGGGAAAAAATCAAAGTGTATCGATATACCAGGCAAAACTCCTTAAAACCCAGTGGGAAAAATAAGGAGAAACACCATGATATATGTGTATAATTTCAATGTTAATAGACCCTCTTGGTGACCCTAAAAACTTGATCTAAAAATAATTTGATCAGAGATCAATATGTCATGTATATTATCGTCGAAAAACTTTATAGGAAAAATTAGATAATATGACATCTACCATGTGTTAATTATTACCTCATTAAAAAAATTATACGAGAAAACTCTAGAAGAGTAAAACTCGTATAAAGAAAAGAGCGTAGTATGATATCTGAAGTAAGTTATATTTAGATAGATGCTCCCCCTGATTCTTGCAAATCTCGGAGTTTTCTCATACCAATTCCTTCAACACATTTACGGAATGTGGAGTATGGTAGAGACTTTGTGAATAAATCTACAAGATTATCACAAGACTTAGTTTGCAAGATTTCTATCTCTCCATTCTTTTGGAGTTCATGGGGTAAAATAATTTTGGAATAATATGTTTTGTCATATTGCTCTTAATATAACCTAACTCCATTTGAGTAACACATGTCGAATTATCTTCAAAGATAATAGTTGGTGTCTCAAGTGCACCAATACCTCATGATTGAGTTACGTGGTTTATCACTCTGCGAAGCCATACGCATTCGCGTGATGCCTCATATAAACCAATTATTTCAGAGTGATTGGTGGAAGTAGACACCAATATCTGCTTTAATGACTTCCAAGATATTGTTGTTCCACCTTGCAAGAATACAAAGCCAGTTTGTGATCTGCCGTTGTAGGGATATGATAAATAACCAGCATCTGTGTATTCCAATAGAATTGGATCTTGATTTCTGCTATAGAATAATCCAAGATCTCTAGTGCCATTGAGATATCTCATTACAGTCTTGACTCCAACTCAATGACGCTTGGTAGGAGCGGCACTATGTCTTGCTAGCAAATTTACTGCGAATGCAATATCCGGCCGGGTGCTGTTAGCAAGATACATTAGTGCTCCAACAGCACTAAGATATGGGTAGTGTGGTCCCAATATCTCTTCTTCTTCTTCCCGTGGTTGAAAAGAATCTTTCCTAATATCTATAGATCTGACTACCATCAGGGTTTTTGCTGGATATGATTTGTCCATGTTGAATTTCTCCAATACTTTCTGGACATAGGCAACTTGGTATATAAATATACCTGTATCAAAATGCTCAAGTTGTAAACCTAAGCAGAATTTAGTTTGACCCAAATCTTTCATTTCAAACTCCGTCTTTAAATGATGACGTGCTTCATTAATATCGGGTTCGTTGCCAATGATGTTGAGATCATCAACACACACCGATATGATGCAAAATCCTGTTGATGATTTTTTAATGAAGACACACGGGCAGTCATCATTATTTGTGTATCCCTTCAAATTAAGGAATTCACTTAACTGATTTACCACATTCGGCCCGACTACTTCAAGCCATATAATGACTTCTGCAACTTGACACAATACATGTTGTAATTTGCCTTAGGATTCGGTATATCGATTCCATCAGGAACTTTCATGTATATATCAGAATCCAATGACCCATACAAGTATGCGGTCACTTCGTCCATCAACTACATAGATAGACGATTTTGAACTGCCAGCGATATTAAATATCGGAACGTTATTCCGCTCATTACTAGAGAGTAAGTTTCGTTGAAATCAACGCCAGGTCTTTGCGTAAAACCTTGTGCCACTAGCCTTGCTTTATATCTCACCACTTCATTATTTTCGTTTCTTTCATGAACGAAAACCCATTTGTATCCTACAGGAAAGATACCGGGAGGTGTTGGCATTACTGCCGAAAACACTTCCCTTTTATAAAGCGAGGCAATCTCTGTTTCAATTGATACCTTCCACTTATCCCAGTCCGAGCATTTCTTGCACTCTGTCATAGACTTAGGATCTGAATCAATTTGAAGGATATTTGCAACTTGTTTAGAGAAACAACAGTCAACTATTATGGACTTACGATCATAAGACTCTCCAGTCTCTACGAAATTTATAACAATTTCGTCTACCCTTAAAGATTCATCATGACTTCCCGAAATAATGGATCTAGGGTCTTCCGATGTTCCAGCATTATTGTTTATGGCCATAACTGAGCTGGATTGTGGATCACATCTATCCACAGAACATTTTATGTCCTTCAGGTGTCTTTCAACCGGAGGTTGAGTTATATTTAAAGTCTTCTTTTGCTTACCGGCAATCACATCTTGCTTCTTTGAAGTGCTTTTCCCCTTCCTTTTACCAAGTTGGGGATGAGTGGTTTTATTAGGTACCTCCACTCTTTCGGGCACGTTCCTTGCAGGATGGAGATACTTTGTGACACCTTTATAATCAGTGAAAGCGTTTGGCAGATTGTTTGCAATATTTTGCAAATCGATAATCTTTTGAACTTGTGATTCAGTTTCTGAAGTACGTGGATCAGAGAATGAAATGCTTTCTGCATTCCAATTAATTTCCTGGCATTATTTTTGGTACAATTCTCCCCTAATGCCGGAAAATGATCCTCATTAAAAATACAATCAGTGGACCGGGTAGTAAATAGATCTCCAGTAAGAGGTTCTAAATACTTAATAATCGTCGGAGAGGAATATCCCACATAGATCCCCAGTTTCCTGTGAGGGCCCATCGATGTCCGCTGAGGTGGTGAGATGGGTACGTACACAGCGCACCCAAACTTCCGCAAACGGGAAATATTTGGAGTATTCCCACGTACTAACTGTAATGGGGAGGTTTCGTGATATGCAGTTGGTCTTAGTTGGATCAAGTCAGCAGCATGCAGAACTGCATGACCCCAACAAGATGTAGGCAATTTGCAATTCATTAACAAAGGTCTTGCAATGAGCTTGATTCTTTTGATCAACGATTCAGCCAAATCATTTTGGGTCTGTACATATGGAACAGAATGCTGAACCTGAATTCCCAATGCCATGCAATAGTCATTAAAGGCATGGGATGAGAATTCAGCAGCATGTCCATTCGGATAGATTGAATTCGATGTTCAGGATAATGTACCTTCAACTTGATCAGTTGGGCCATTATTTTTGCAAAAGCATGGTTACGTGTCGATAAAGGAGACACATGAGACCATCTAGTAAATGCGTCTATCAAAAGCATGAAGTACCTGAATGTCCCCGATAATGGTTGGATCGGACCACAAATATCTCCTTGAATTCTTTCAAGGAATTCGAGTGGTTTAGATCGAATTTTAAGATATGGTCTTAAAATTAATTTCCCAGTTGCACAAGCAGTGCAACAAAAATCATTATTTTTGGGAAATTTTGCGTTCTCCATATCGTGACCAATGGAATTGCTAATAATTTTCCTCATCATCCCTATTCCAGGATGCCCAAGTCGATCATGCCAGTTTCGAAATGTATCGACGTTTTGGAAAATTATTTTATAAGCAACATGTTCTATGGGTTTTATGTATGTAAAGTACAATCCAATTGGAAGTGAAGAATTCTATTCGCAGATTTGTTTGCCAAATCCCGTAAGCTTAGTGAAGAGGAGAAATTCCTCTTTATTATCCTCATGTGTTTCCACATGCAAACCGTTCTTACGGATGTCTCTATAACTTAGAAGGGTACGAGTTGAATCAAGATACAACAAGGCATTCTCAATCATAATTTGTGTACCCATAGGGAGAGTAATAGTGGCTCGACCTGACCCAACTATTAATGCATCTCGACCAGCGATAGTCATAACGTTTCCTTCTCTTTTCTTAAGAGTCTGAAAATATTTTATCTCTCTAAGTATAGAGTTAGTGGTACATGAGTCCACAAGGCATAATTCTTCCTCCTTTGGATTGATATCAAAAGACATCTATATGTAAAATAATCATTTAATTTAATATAATAATATAACATATAAAAGTATACATACAATATATTTAATACCAAGTATGAGAGTATGATATTACAATAATTAAATATATGTACATAACTCTCAAGCATACTAAATAATACAATTCAAATAACTATGTACGACTTAGACTTATTACAATATATAATTAATGTGATATCAATGTTGAACCGAGATTAGTTCAAATCTCCAAATATGTCTCCGGAATCAAACTCTAGGAGCATGTTGTCTGTTGATGGAAGATGCTCTTCAATATTAAGAGCTTTGTTGTTCATTGGTTCCATTGGAGCCTTGTTTGAACAATCCTTTTCCTTGACAGCCTCAGATGCAAGATTGGAGTGTGCCTCATATCTTGTGTCTCCTGCTGGCTTGCTCTCTTTTATCGACTCTTGCTATAAAGCAACCAAATGCTTTGGAGTACGACAATTCTTAGCAAAATGCGAGAAATCACCACATCTATGACACTTGTTGTCATTTTTGGGTCTCGCATTGTCTCTCTTCCTCCTGTGTGAATTAGGCTTTTGCTTCTTATTGAGTGAATATTTACCAGACTTGTTCTTTGGAGATGGTCCGTTGAACTTGTTCCTAGTATTCTTCTATACATTGTGAACTTCAGGTAATGGCGCCGAGCCAACAGGGTGCTTATGATGATTCTTCAGAAGAAGTTCATCATATTTTCCTGTCTGACACAATTTATGAATAAGCTTGGAATATTCCTACTCTGTATTGGTGTTGCAATACTCGATTAGACGGAAGCATAGTAGAGAGTGTTTTCTCTATCTTATCTGCATCCGTTGGCTCTTTCTCGCAAAACTTCAACATAGAGCAAATTCTATGAACAACGTGGTTATAGTCTGCCACGGATTTAAAATCTTGGAGACATAAATGATTCCATTCATGGTTAGCCTCAGGCCAAATAAGTTCCTTTTGCTGTTCATAACACTCTTTAAGAGCGCTCCATAATTCACGAGGGTTTTCAATCATAAGGTATTCAGCTTTAAGATCCTTATGAATATAAAACCGTAACATAGCCAAAGCAGAAAAAATTTGCTTATCTGGCAGAACAACCTCGGCTTGGAGTTCCTGAATTGTAGCCAAAAGACTACGAGACGCAAGTGCTATCTTGATATCTTGATATCTTGATATCCAATGCGAGTTCGTCGAACTCCTTAGTGGCCATAGTCCTATCTGGATAACCATGGAATAATTAATTTACTGTATGGTAAATTAAATCAACATGGTAATGTTGTAACGTCATATGCAATATAATAGATTGTATATCTTAATTAAAAATATTAGATATTGCAATATGAAAACGTACATAGGTGTATTGTTTGCTTATTCTGAGAATAACTTTGTTAAAATATTATTTAAATTATTCGCGAATTTAACATGTGTGTGGTGTATGTTGTAATTTAATAAAAGAATCACATATAGCTTTGTAATTCAAAGTCAACAAACCACATATATATATACAATAACAATATTCAGTATGTACAGAGCAACATCAACAATACAATAATCAGATGTTCTCACAAATAAATAAATTAGCTAAGTCATATGCTAATTACAGGTATTGCTACTTAGGAAACTAAATAACAGAGAAAATAAAAAAAATGGCAAACAGTAGTGTGTGGCCCGGCTCACGAGTACGGCCCGGCCTGGCGCGCGGTCCAGCCAGGCGCAGGCCGCCCAGTCGGGCACGCGGGTCCGGCCAGGCGTGGGCGGCCCAACAAGGCGCGCGGCCCGGCCTGCCAGCTCCCCTCCGCCGGCCCTTTAAAAGGGATTTGTACAAGAAGAGATGTGTATAGAGAAAAAAATATCTATTGATCACTATTTAATTAATTCTAATTAATTCTAACAGCTTTTACCGTCTTTTTCTTACCTTTCCTTGATTTTTGGTTTTCTCACTTAGGTGGCGGCTTCTGCACTCCGCCTTGATACTCTATAAAAGGAGGGATGTGGGCCAACTGTGTAGACTTTTCCTCTATGCTTGCCTTGTTTTTCTCTAAGTCCTCTTTCTGGTGGATTGTACTAGATGGCGTTTGTATTTTTTTGTCTTCTTTTGAGTTCATGTGTGGTTTCTCTCTCCTTTTGAATATTGTTTTTGTTTTTGCTTTGTCTCTAGTTTTGTTCTTGGCTTTTCCGATCTCTGGCCTTGCTAATTGCCGTTCCTTTTTCTTTGTATGGCTCCTAAGCCGAGAGCAAGTGGAGCTAGACCTGATCATTTATTGGGTCAGGGAGGATACAGGTAGGATAAAAAAAACTAGATGTTTTTTCTTCAGCTTGAAACCAATCTGACTCGACCACTGGGCTAGATTTTTCAGTCTGAACTCAACCCGATACGTGGTTGGGTCCGGTAAAACCGAACTTTATGTAATTTTCCAATCAAAAGAATTGGTCTGTACCTGGTCCGACTTTTGTGGCAGGTTGTAAATTTCGGTTCGAGCCCGGCTTGTGTATTGGTCGGGTTGGGTCAGGTCAGGTTTTTTTTCGGCTGGGTTGGGATGGGTTCGCCGTGTTGGGCTGCCCATAATCAGGTATAGGTCGAGTGCTCCAGGCCCTGGTTCAAAGCTTGTTCCTATTCCTCGCACCAACAAAGTTGTTGTCTCTGTCAACCAGCTTGGTGCCGAACTGTTTGATCTGTTGGCCGCTGAAATTTTTGATCTTTTCAAGATTTACTTCCTAGTATCTTTTATTAAATTGATCAGTAGAAGATTTACATAAATTTAGTTTTAAAATTTTGCATATTTATTTTATGTTGTAGATCAAGGCTGCTAGTAACATTTCCACTTTAAACTTGCGATTAATGCTTGAGAAAGAAAAGTTCAATGGAACAAATTTTATTAATTAATACCACAACCTGAGAATCATTCTTAGGAATGAGAAAAGGGATGTTCTAGAGCAACCATACCATGATGACCTCCCTCAATGTGCAAATACGGCAGCCCGTGGAGCTTATGAGAAGCAGTACAATGATTCACTCGGAATTAGTAGTCTCATGCTTGCCACCATATAATCTGATTTGCAAAGCATTATGGGAGTGCGGATGCTCACACTATGATTGAGGGGCTACGTGAAATATTGAGAACCAGTCTAGCTCTAAGATTCAACGTCTCAAAGTCCTTGTTTGCATGCAAGCTGACTTGACGTAGTCCGGTTAGTCCTCATGTGATCAAGATGACTAGTTATATTGAGAGCTTGGAGAGACTTGATTCTCCCCTCAATGATGATCTGGCTATAGATGTTGTTCTCCAGCCGCTCCCTCGAACTACGAGCGTCTCAATATGAACTTCCATATGAGCAACATGGAGAAGACACTAAGTGAATTGCATGGAATGCGAAGACAGCAAAAGGATAGCACTAAGAAAAATACCAATCATTTGGTGATGGTTCAGAAAAAGAACAAAAAGAGGGAGCGTTGGACGCTTCCTAAAGGCAAAGGATGTCGGTGTTTTATCCGCCAACCTACTGAGGGATACCCAGAGGTAGTAGAGTTGTAGGCAGGGTGTCGCCGAGATCAGAAACTCGAAGGTGCATAAAACACAAGATTTAGACAGGTTCAGACCGCCGAATAGTGTAATACCCTACGTTCTATGTAGTGGTTTGCATTGCATGAGATTGTAGATGTTTTTAAGACACTACGTTCTATGTTGGTATTTCTTACATCACAGATAAATCCAAATCCGCAAGTGCACGGAATAATGTTGTAGCATTTTACCCGTGAGTAATCTCGGGTGTTGTATTTATATTTTCGCAGGGAAGGCGGTGGTTTAAAGAGTAAGTTTAGGAGAATATCTTGATTAAATATCCCAACTCTAAGTGGGTAATAATAATATGGTAGAGAGGTAGTGTGACACAAGATTGTCGGCGTTTTACCGGGAAGCCTATCTACAGATACCCTAAGTTAGTAGACTTGTAGGCAGGGTGTCGCCGAGATCAGGACTCGAAGGTGCAAGCACCACAAGGTTTATACAGATTCGGGCCGCGATGTGCGTAATACCATACGTCCTGTATGGTGATTTGTATTGCCTTAGGTTGGTTAGTGTTTGGACGGGGTTCCTACCCACCCTTATATACTCATGGGGGACAGGGTTACATGTAATCCTAGACAGATACTAGCGTAGGAGTCCTACCCGAGTACTACTTGGGTAGTTTTCTTCTGTACCAACTAGTCCTACACGTATTCGAGTACTTTACAATAGATATAAGGTATGAGATATGCCCCATCCTTTATCCTAGAATATTCTATGCCATGCGTGCAGTCCCGTAGCCTCGGGTCTGACAAACCCCGAGCTCTTCATAGCCAAGTACTTCTGAAGTCGTCTTCAGTTTCTTCTGAAACTTTGTCTTGAAGGCGTCCTCCGAATACTTCCTTTGCTGCCTCGAGGCTGTGAGGTGCTCATACCCCAAGTAGTTTTAAGTCTTCTTTTATATGGGGTGCGATGAAAATCACACTCCATATGTAGTAGCCCCCGAGCCTTAGGTTTAATCGAAGAATCAGGTTGAGGGTCAAATTAGTCTTGAATCTTCTTTTATTATCTTCCAAATGTTTTTGAAAATTAGGCCATCGATGACACGTGCCCCGCAGCCCCTGAGCCTTGAATCCAAATCCCAAAGATTTGGAAAAGTATCCAAATGAACGTGGCATGCCTTGTAGCATATTTTTATAAACTTGAATTGATGATTAAGATAGGAAAAATTGGTTTGAAATTCAAAAAACCCCTTTTTTCGAGATGATATCCATGAAAAAATTGCTAATCAAATAACTTCCCTAAAATTATCCTAAATTATCGCTCAAAATAAATCTTACCCCGAGAAAAACTCTTCAGCCTCTACACCGTGAACCTAGGCCCGCCGCTGGTTATTTAACCGCGCGGTGACTTAGGGTTAACTTACACTTTTCACTGTGCGAACCCTTCGCCTTCCTCTGCTTCTAGCTGCCGCCGTTTCGTAGATCTAGATCTAGAACTATGCCTTCTCTGCTTCCTGCTTCCTCCCGTATTGCCCTCGCCGTAGTCTTCCCCCTCATTCTACGCGGATCTCCGCCTCCTCACTCCTCAGCCCCCGAGCGCATACGGGTGAAGCGACTCGTGACATCAAGGATGGGAAACAAGAAAACCGCTACCAAGGGAGATAAGCACAAGAAGGAGAAAGAACCCAAGATCGCAAATAGCGACTGGACATACAGTAAGTGCTCCAGAAATGTCTTGTTTCCGAGGGTCTTCTTCAAGAGAAAAATGTTGTGCAGTGGCGTCCGTCTTTCCGTCAACCTTATCTGCAAGAGAATGTTGATGAAATCGTTCTGTTTCAACACTTTGTTGAAAGGGGATTGGCCCTCTCCGCCTCCGACTTCTTTCATGGCCTTCTCTATTTCTATGGTCTTCAACTCAATCATCTCAACCCAAATTCTATAGTTCATGTAGCTATTTTTGTTCATCTTTGGGAGGCCTTTCTGGGCATCGAGCCCCACTTTGCTCTCTTCCGCTATCTTTTCCGAGTGAAGCCTCAGCCAAGTCTTGAGAACCAAAATGTAGTCGGAGGGGCCGAATTTCAGCTGAAGCAGAAAATGGATGAGAAATATATCAAGTATAAGTTCCCAACTAGTCACTCAGGTTGGAAAGGTTTGTGGTTCTATATCCAAAATCACAAGCCATCATTGCCAAAAAGGACTGGTGGAGTTCCCAAGCCGCATCCAGAATGGAATCAAAACCCTCCAGCAAGTGAGATGGAACAAGTCCATGAGTTACTCGAGTTGATCCAGGCGCTAAAGTTGATGGGAGTCACTGGTGCATCTGTGATGTACTCATTCTTCGAGCGTCGGATTCAGCCCCTGCAAAAGAGGTGCCACTTTGGTTTTGACTACCTTGAAGCTGAAGATCCCTCGCGTATGTCTATAGCGGAGTTTCCAACGGGGGAAGCGCTTAGGCGAGTAGGACATGTGGTGTTGGATGTAAACACCGTACCATATGTCCCGCCGCTATTTACCGCTAAGAATCAACCAAAACCGGTACGAAACTCCTTCGCTCGAGTACTTTTTCTACCCTTGTATTCAACTTGGCTTTGATGACTTTGCTGGAGCACACAAATTTGTATAGGAGTTCACCTCCACTTCTCGAGATAGAGCGCCCCGGTCACTTGAAACCGAGTGCGTATCAACCGCACAGAATTAACCGTCCTCCCATTGATCCAGTGACCGATGATGAAGATGATGATACTGATGATGATCTTACCCTGGCAGACTTCCTAAAGAAATCAAGCACGAGTACCGCCTAGGAAGACACAAGCTTGCCTGGTGGTGAACTCTTGCCCAGGCACCCAAGAAGCCAAGGGTCACCGCCAGAAAACGCAATGCAACTATCTTCGCTGTCGACGATGATGAAAAATCATGGTAAGAATTTTTTTGGCCACCGCAAGTACCTCTCTTGAGTTCTCCTTATGCCGATTTTTGAATACTCTCCCCTTCTTCTTTCTCTAGTGCTGCAGCCTCCAACCCTAAGCGCTCAAAGCAAAGGGTTGAAGAGGAAACCGTCGGGGATGGTGCTGCTACAGAGCGAGATGTGTCCTTTGTTGCACTGGACCCATTGCCAAATAGTACTGGGGCTACGCCGGGGCAAACACCGCCCTCGGCTAGCCGCCAATTGTCTGAGGTTATATCGAGTGCCCCGCCAGGACAAGTTTTGTCCTTAACTGGCAAGTCGATACCACCGAGTACTTTGGGTGCCGCTCTAGCACCCAAGGTACTCAAGGTGAAGAAATTAAGTGTCTAGAAATCTTCACTGTAAGTACTCGTGTACTTTTTCAATTGCAATTTGTAGGTTCGTAGTTGATAACTATTCTGACTGCTGCTTTTTCTAGATGTAGAAATCCTCTGCTCTAGGCATGGATGAGCCAGCGATGCCGCGGCTGCCCCAGCCCCCGAGCCAGAAAAGGAATCAGATGCTATAGTGTTGGAGGTTAGGTCGGATACTACAACCGTTGCCATGTCGTTAGTGCCCGAGGAGACTACTACGCCAGCCACCAGCAAAGCTAAAGGGGATGACGCAGGTGCTGGACCAGTCAAAGGAAACAGATCTATGACAGATGAGCCAGCCTCCGAGATGCTGTCAGGTGAGCCGATTGTGCCGCCCCCGCCTGCGAGTACTATTCTCCTAGAGGCTAGACTAATTACTACGGGTGAGGTGGCAGGTACCCCGCAGCAGCAACCAAATGCTGAAGAGGCAGGTGCTACGTGTACTTCATCGGGTACCATCCTAGTGACACCATCCGGGTGGCAACACGCTGTTTCGACGGAACTCATCGACGATCCAATGCTGACCGCGGAGACCCTGAAGCACTTTCAAGATACCTTCAAAGATTTGTACAAGTTCTCCACGGTATGTCCTCTGCTTGACCCATAATTGGGGTATGGAAACCCCGTTCGCTTGCTGCCGCGAACTCGGTGTCGAGGTCGCGCCGCACGTGGCGCTGGCGCTACATGGCATTTCTTCTACGTTTGGCACGCTTCTAGATCCTCAACTTGCGGGCGTCGTGCTCGGCATCGTTCTCATCACCGGCGTTGGAGGTGCCCTCATCCCCAGAGATTTGCTCGAGTAGCTCGTTTGGGCCCTTGTTGCCTTCACCTTCCACTTCCGCCATCTAGACGTGGCGGTGTGAGGAGTGCTCATCGAAGCTATAGTCAACTAGCATGGTTCCTTCTTCAGCAATGGTGGACAGGGGCCTGCCTTCTTGATAAGGCAGCGTATCGAGGTGTGCCACAAGTCGGGCGTTATCTCCGAGTAGTTTAGAGGGTTTCCTACCCTTCCAGTACACAAAGCGACCTTGTGGTGTCGAAGTGATCACCAGGCCCTGATGACCACCCATAAAAGGCTCCGAGCTATCATCAGACTCTGAGTCGTAGTCATCGAAGAAAGGAGCCTCCCGATATGCGGTGGCTTCATCTTTTCCGATCTTGAGTAGGCGATCCAAGTCCTCCACCAATGTAAAGAGGGACTCGAACCGCATGGCCTCCTGATATATAGTGGCCGCGTTGCGCAACCTGAAGGGAAATTGGGTATGTTGTTCCTTAGACCGGATTGGATCCGATTCGAGGAATCCTGGTGCAGCACGAATAAAGGTTGAGTTGAAAATGGATTGTTCCTCGATCTCCCCAGCTAGGTCAGGGAGCAGCATCTCATCGAGGTTGTCACCGAACTCGTCGAGATCGCTGCGTTGGGTTGCTATAGGCACTTCCGGCTCGCTGGGGTTGACTAGGTGGCTGTTGAAACTACCCGAGCCGTAGGTGATGTAGACCTAAGAGCCGAAAGTGAAGGTGGTGCCCTCCTCGAGTACGGTGCTGGTTAAGTTGAACGATGCCATCAAGTTCGCCGGTGGATCTTCGATGAATACCCCTACCTAGTGCGCCAGTTGTTGGTGTTTTATTGGCAAGCCTACCTAGGGATACCCTAAGGTAGTAGACTTGTAGGTAGGGTGTCGCCGATACCAGGTATTCGAAGGTGCAAGCAACACATGATTTAGATAGGTTCGGGCCACGATGTGCGTAATACCCTACATCCTTTATGGTGATTTGTATTGCCTTAGGTTGGTTATTATTTGGAGGGGGTTCCTGCCTGCTCTTATATACTCTGTCGGACAGGGTACATGGAATCCGAGACCGATACTAGCTTAGGAGTCCTACCCGAGTACTACTCGGGTAGTTTCCTTTTGTATTGACTAGTCCTACTCGTATCCGAATACTTTACAACAGATATAAGGTATGGGACATGCCCCATCCCTTATCCTAGAATATTCTATGCCATGTGTGTAGTCCCGTGGCCCCGGGTCTGACAAAGATAGACTAAACTCAGATAAAAGGAAACTAGGATTAGAGAGAGATAAAACAACATTCAAGGGCATATAAAGATATATTCCTGTCTAAGCAAGCATAGCTTATACTTGAATACACATACACATACACATGTTTAGGATCGAGCTCTAGGCTCATAGGCACTACCGGGAGAACCGTACATGACTGGCATAGTAGCCACCAGCCAACTCGGCTAGTTTGTGGACCTCCTACCGTGCTACCCGAATGAGGAGGATTACGGAGGATGGATAGGGTTGTCACCACCTGCCACCTACCTCAACAAACCGTGGGGTAGAACTGCATTCAAATGTAACCTTTAACCCAGACATCATGTTTACATTAATGATTACCACTCTAGCCTTATGCAAGGACATCCATCTTTATTAGGAGCCTTAGTTCTAGAGCGCCTAGTTAAGGGGGATGAAACTGTTGCCATGGCGCTAGATGTGTTACCGACTAAACATGCAAGGTACATGATTCAAGTATGAACTATGAAAAGATCACATACTAACCTTATGCATATGAACCATGGACAAGCTGAGATAAGGAAATAGACTTTATTGCATAACTCAAAGTCATTACATAAAACAGAAAATATAAGACCATACCCAACTCCTCACGAAGACCATGAGACCTTGAAGAACTACTCTTCACCTACACTCCACTAGCCTAGAGAGCTTTACAAGTGAGAGGATGGCTACATCTTGGTGTACTCATTTAGGGGGACCCCCCCTTTGTATTTATAGGCTTGGAAGGTCGATTCAGCTCAAGCATGCACAACTGATATTGAGACTTCACCTGAGATCACCACGTGGCAGCTGTAGGCGAGGGGAGACAAGGTCGGTACGGCCGAACTGATCCTGTCCCCAAGCGATCTCCCCTTTGGTCAGGAGGATGACAAGTGGGCCCTCTTGCTGTAGGTCGGTGATTACACTAAAGTTAAGACGGTTTTGTGCTAAGTGTGGGCCCTTCAATCTATGGGAAGCCTGCGTGGCAGAAGCTGATTCGTTGATGGCATGCTTCCTTGTCTTTGAGGTGTGTTTCTTCTCTTAAATTCATCCAAATTCCTGCATGCATAGATTTCTCCAAGGTTATGTGGAATGTGTTTTTATTAGCATTATGTGTGTAAGAAATGCAAGTTCCTCCTTATTGTCATATTGACGCACATTTTTGGTCCGTAACGAGCGTCAACAGGGTCCCTGCCCGCCCTTATATACTCTGGGGGGATAGAGTTGCAAGTATCCTAGCCTGGTACGAGCTTAGGAGTTCTACTTTGGTTGTATCGAGTAGTTTCCTTCTCTACCCACTAGTCATATTCGTATCCGAGTACTTTACAACAAGTCTAAGGTATGAGAAATGCCCCATCCTTAGATTAGCGACCGTTAAGAGAAGACATCGAATGCAGAAATAAGAAGTCGGCATTGTGACAAAGACAATGCGTGTTGCGCATAAAGTAGTCAGTGAGAGCGCGGGTTGTGCATAAAGTAGTCGGCGAGAGCGTGCGTTGCAGCGCGTATGTCCATAGGGTGTAGCTGATGTGAGCCCGACACAACTCGATACCAAGCCTGTGGGTAGAGCCCTACATGACTTAATGTACCAAGCGCATGGGTGGTGCACTACGAACTCGATGTACCAAGCGCATGGTCTGAGCCCTACGAACTCGATGCACCAAGCCCACGGGTTGTTAGTCAGCAGACCACAAGAGTAGTTGGTTGTAGTGCAGCCTTCGAGGGTAATTCCCATCGATGGGCGCACCTAAATCAGTAGTCGGCGCATGACCAATTTTGTGGAGAACAAAGAAAAGAATAAGTGACTTAGCTTAATTCGTGGGCGATTTGTTGAAGCCGACTAGTCGAAGTCGATTCCGATAAGTTATCGACTGCGCGGAAATCCCTCGCCGAGTAGTTTAAGATGCGTCCCTGACTAGTTTCTAGTCGAGACGAGTAGTCGAGGTCAGTGGTGGAGCGTCAGATTTGCGGCGCGAGCTGAAGTCGAGCCGAGTGGGAGTAGATGTCGGGTATGACTTAGACTTGTGGCCTCTGATAAGGTTAGAGAGCTGGATTTCGCTGAAATCTTCAATGAGGTTGTCAATGATGCGGCGAGGAGTTGTCGTAAAAGCCTTCTCCGTGGCGGATGCAAGGTGACGGCGGAAGCCTCTGCCGTGCCATCAGCAATAGCGTAATACTCTACATCCTATTTGGGGTATTGTATATTGCACAATGCGCTTGGGTGTTATGTTGCCCTAGTTTAGGCTTGAGTTGGTTCGCGATGTGCTTCTACCGATCTAGGTACCCCTACCCTCCTTTATATACTCCAGGGGGCAGGTTACTAGTCAGTTACAAGGTAGGAGTCTTAGTAGAATTATAGGGTATAAGTCGTAGTAGGATTACAAAGGAATCCTAGTAGGAGTCTGGCTTCTTCTTTCCTTTCGAATAGCTTCCTTACGGGTATCTGGGAATCTATCCCTAACATCAGGGGCTACAAAAGACTAGAAGATTTGCAAGAGGCAAATTGGATGTTCGTGTCGGCATTGGAGTAAAGGTTGCTGTCATGGCGGGCGGCACTTATCACTTATCATTACCTTCGAAATTAGTTTTAGAATTAAATAATTATTATTTCATTCCTACTTTGAGTAAGAATATTATTTCTTCTTCATGTTTGGAAGAAGGTGATGGTTATGCTCATTGTTCCATTTATTATAATGATATTCTATATGCTCATTGTTCATTGGTGAATGGATTGTATGTTCTTGATCTTGAGGATAAACATGTCTATAATATTAATGCAAAAAGGCTTCAATCAAATGATTTGGATCCCATTTTTATTTGGCACTTTTATTTAGGTCATATAAATGAGAAGCACATAGAATAACCCCATAAAGTTGGTTTAGCTCATTTGATTTTGAATTATTTGACATGAGCCAGTCTTGTTTGCTTGGGAAGATGACTAAAGCACACTTCACTGGTCAAAATGACAGGGCGAGTGACTTGTTGGGACTTGCATATACTGATGTATGTGGACCAATGAGCTCTATAGCCAGAGGTGGTTTCTAATACTTCATCACAATTACTGATAACTTTAGTAGATTCAGATATATCTACTTAATGAGGCACAAGCCTAAATCACTTAAAAAGTTCAAAGAATTTCATAATATAGTACAAAATCAATTGGGCAAGACAGTTAAACTTCTGCGATCTAATTATGGAGGTGAATATTTGAGCCATGAATTTGGTGATCATCTAAAACAATGTGGACTTGTTCCATAGTTGTCTCTATCTGGAATGCCTCATTGGAATGGGGTGTCCGAATGGACAAACCAAAACTTGTTAGACATGGTTAGGTCAATGATGAGCCAAACTGATCTTCCACTGTCACTTTAGGATTATGCTCTAGAAACCGCTATATTTACACTAAATAGGGTTCTAACTAAGTCTATGGAAAAGACACCACATGAGATGTGAACTGGAAAACGTCCCGGATTATCTTTTCTCAAAGTTTGGGGATGTGAGGCTTATATCAAGCATTTGATGTTCGATAAAATCACTCCAAAATCAGGCAAATATTCCTTTGAGGGGTATCCTAGCGAAACCAAATGATATTATTTTTGTAATATTATGGAAGACAAAGTTTTTGTCACTCGTAACGGTGTCTTTTTTGGAGAAAGAGAGTTTCTCCTAAAAGGAGTTAGTAGGAGCAAGTGCAACTTGAAGAAATTCAGGAAACATCTGAAAATATTTCAGCATCCACTGAACCTCCAGATGATGGACAAGATGTTGTGCAACCCATTGTTTAAGCACCATCCCCACAAAGATCTACAAGGGCACGTCGCGCAACAGAAAAGCTCATGCTCCTAACAACGGAATAGTGTGGATAACTTAAAAGCAATGATGGGACTTCACTTAGAGAAATGGCTTGGAGCCATGGAATCCAAGATAGAATACATGCGTGATAATCAGGTTTGGAACTTGGTTGATCCAATCGACGGTGTGAGACCTGTCGAGTGAAAATGGGTTTTCAAAAAAAAAAGATAGACATGGATGGAAATGTTCATATCCATAGGGCACAATTCAATCATATTCACGGAGTTGACTATGATAAAATATTTTAAACTGTCGCAACACTCAAGACTATTCGAATTCTCCTAGAAATTGTTGCATATTACGACTATGGGATATCAAAAATGGATGTCAAAACAGCTTTCCTTAATGGAAATTTAAGTGAAGATATGTACATGACACAGCCTGAGGAATTTTTCAATCCTAAAAATGCTGAGAAAATATGCAAACTTCAGAAGTCCATCTACAGATTGAAGCAAGCATCTCAGAGTTGTAATCTTTGTTTTGATGAAGTGGTCAAAAGGTTTGGCTTCATCAATAATGAAGAAGAGCCTTGTATTTATGAGAAGGCTAGTTTGAGCGTACTTGTGTTTCCAGTCCTATATGTGGATGACATATTGCTGATCGGAAATGATATTCCAATGCTTGGGGCCATGAAATCTCCATTCAGAAAGAGTTTCTTAATGAAAGATTTAGAAGATGTGGCATCTATTTTGGGCGCAAAGATCTATAGGGATAGATCGAAGAGGCTAAATGGATTAAGTCAACATACGTACATTGACAAGATATTGAATCGGTTTAATATTCAAGATTCTACAAAAGGTTTGTTGCCAATGTCACATGGCATTACTCTTAGCAAGCATCAGTGTCCTATGACACCTAATGAGCAAGAAAGGAAGAAAGAGTGTGCTTCCTTATGCTTCGGCTGTTGGATCCATCATGTATGACATGCTTTGCACATGCCCAGATGTGTCCTATGCTCTAATTGTTACAAGAATGTATCAATCAATTTGTGGTGACGCTCATTGGACAGTTGTAAGGAGCATCCTTAAGTACTTCAGAAGAACTATGAATGTTTTCCTAGTGTTTTGGGGTGAAGAGCCCATCATAAGTGGTTACACCGATGCTAGCGTCTAAACAATAAGGATTAATACAGATTGATGTCTGGTTTTGTATTCTGCCTCAACGGAGGGGCAGTGAGCTGGAAAAGTTCCAAGCAAGAGATGGTAGCGGATTCGACGACAGAGGCCGAGTATATTGCCCTGCTTGACTGATTTTGCCTCCTCTAGGATTCAAACTAGGACTTCTTGGTTCGCGCGAGCCTCTCCTAATCATTACACCACACAATCACTAGTGGTTGAAAGAAGTATGCATTCCTTTTATATTAACATTTTTAATCTTTTTAAATTTCTATAGGTCACACCTTAAGTCCGATTGGTTCTGGGGTTTTTTATGGTCGTCACTTATGTGCTCCTAGTTCAAGGAAAAATATCAGAAAAACAATAGAATATTTAAAAAAATTATGTGCACCACATTGGTAACGGACGTTAACAATACCCGTTACCAGGTAACGTCTGTTACCAATGTAATTCATATTGGTAATGGGCATTGTTAACCTCCGTTACAAACAATGAGTTAATGGTAATGAATGTCAGTGTTGCCAGATCAGGTGGGACTTATTAGTAACGGGCTTGAACAATGGCCTTTACCTTTAACTCTTCTTGTAACGGGCATCAAATATCCGTTACCAATCCCATGTTACCTAAACGCATTTTCATGTAGTGTATCACTTCATCCATGAGATAATTGATGGAGGTGATGTGAAGATTTGCAAGGTGCACAGGGATTTGAATATGTTGAGCCATTGGCGAAGCCTCTCCCACAACCAGATCTATGGGCATTAGATGCTTACATCAGCTATTCTAGTGGGTGGGGGAGATTTTTGTGTCATGGCTTATTCTTGAAGTTCTTTGTTCATTATGATGTTGTTCTAAATGATTCCTAGTCTATATCATTATGTGAAATAATAACAAAATAGACACTAGCACATGTATTAATCGATGGTCATATTTTATGGATTATAGATATCAGTGGCGGATATAGGATTTTACTTAAGGGTATGCCACTATAATTTTTTTTATATACATTTTGGTATAATCCATGTACAAATGGTTGATCCATATGTGATCTGGTAACTAATTTCAAAATTGTTCAAGAAAGTCATCATGTTTACCAAATATTGTACAATTAATTGGAGAAGTGATGGATGAACACACGACGTTTGCCGGAGGGCTTAGGTGGTAGGCATGTTTTTGAAAAAGAGATGCAAATTCTCCTTTCCTCTTCATAATTTAATAATTCTACAAACAAATAGTTAATAGCTTATAGGTAAATGAAATTATGAAATAGTCAATCAAGCAAAGAACACTCAAATCATGAAGCAGACACATCACATGAACTTACCTTGGCCACTTGGTCCTTAATGTCCTTTACCCAGCTATTCCAAACTTCTGCAACATTGTTTGTAATATGGTCACACTTTATCTCCTCTGAAAACTGGCTTCTCATCCATTTTAGATGGTGAAACTCTTTCAAATAAGGCCGCACCTTAGCATTTCCTGCATACATTTTGTAATATGGCCACACTTTATCTCCTCTGAAAATTGGCTTCTCATCCGTTAGATGGTGCAACTCTTTCAAATAAGGCCGCACCTTAGCATTTCCTGCATACATTTTGTTCATAAGGTACTCATGATAATGAGGATGGAAAGTCCTAGCTGCAGGTACATCCTCCCAAATGCAGGCCCTTGAAACCTTTTTACAAAATTTTTCATCAAGTGGAAAAAACATTCCCTATGATCTGCCCAGGGGTACACCTCCTTTATTGCATTCTCTATGGACTTGGCAGAATCTGAACTAATAGCTAGATAAGGTGGGTTACCAATTGCCTTCTACAGCTGTCTCATAAACCAAGTCCAGTTTTCAGTAGTCTCACCATAAAAAAACCCAAAGGCAATTGGAAACATCCAGTTGTGTCCATCTAGTGCTGTAGCTGATGGTAGCTGACCATTCCACCTACCATTTAAAGCTGTGGAATCTATACTCAAGTATGGTCTACAGCCATTTAGGAATCCATCAATACTAGGTTTAAAACAACAAAAGGACCTATGGAAATATACACCATCATCCTGCTTAATGACATCTATCTCTACAACACTTCTAGGCATCTTTAGCTCTACCTCTGCCTTGAAATTGAATAAGTATCCAAAACTTTCTTCCCATGTACCAAAAATGTGCTCCGCAGCCTTTTGTCTACCAAGCCATACAGTTCAGTAGCCAACTTCTCCTCTAACTCCCTCGACAGTTTCTTTGCCCCCATGTTTGGATCCTTCTTTAGAAAGGGGATGGCCTTCTCTGCTACCTAATGGTATGTGGTCAGCTTGGTCCTCACCCTCCCAGTGGATGCACAAAAGTGCTTCTCCTTATTCAATGTAATCGGTCAAACAAAGACAAATTGGTTAGCAATGAAGTATATTATGTTTCACACTAAGGTAATGCAAAGTTAGCAAATTGTACCCTGACTGGCTTCTTATCTTTCATGATCAACCTTGCTACAATAGCCCATGGACATCCATCAGCTTTGCAATAGCCCCTGAACAAGGTTTTACAAGATTTCTCTGTGCCAAGCTCAAACTGCTCTTTTATAGCATGCTGTCTTACTGCTGCCCTAAATTCTTTCATACAAGGATAAACTGTCCCAACTACCATAGGTGGATCTTCCCTATCATAAAAGGCAGACTCTTCACCAGGAATACGATCATCAACTGGCAACTCTACATCCCCTAATTCCATAGCACCAATATCAGTTTGCTTCTCCTTTTCAGCTGCAAGCCTTTCTTTCTCTGCTCTCTCATCCTCTTCTCTAAGACCTAGAAATTCATACATTACATCTTCATCCATCACAGGAACAGCAACACCTACCTGATCCTCTGCAATTGGAAGTATTTCTAGGTTGTCCCAATCAACTAAAGATCCAACAGCTAGCTCATTGCTTGCATCTACTGCTGCAATAACAAGTGTTGTACTATCCATCACCAGTTACTCATTACTTCAGTCACAACTGAGCTTGAAAGCAATTCTGTAGTTTTATCCTTCACCTCAACAAATAACAATAGCTTCTTAGTACTCTGTCTTCCTGAGAAACATAGTGTCAAAGTTCTATCATCACACAATTCCCTTTCCCACGATTGTCTGCATCAAAATTTTATACTATGATCTGCTGGCTGCTGCTACAATTCACCCTAGTTCCAATGTTCTTTTCTAGAACCTTGAATCTGTAACAGCGCGAGTCCAGTACCCATTCATGGTACTTATGCGGCAAGTCAATAGAACAACCATCATCGAGGACTCAGGTGAACTGGGAGACCTGAACAGACACCCTAAATGCTGCATCCGAGTCCACCCTACTGAGTTCCAAGAAAAAAAATAAACAAGCATATGTATCAGTCCAGTATGGGCTAACTCATCTGAAAAATCATCTTCCCCTTCGTATTTCTTCTTCCCCAAAGCAACGATGGCTACAATATGAGAGGGATTGGGGTTTCAGTAAGAGAGCTTACCCAGGAGGGATCTCGAAGGGGATCATGGAGTCCGTTCATCATAGCCCCGACGCCCGAATCCGCTAGTCCAATCCAGCACGGGAAACCCTAGCGGCGGCAGCGTCCTGTTCTTGGCGAGCGAGAGAACAGAGTGGGAGGAGAGAGGCGCACGGCAGAGAGACGGAGAGGGCCGATTGGACACAATCGGTGGTAAAGGATAAGGTGAGGGCAATCTTGTCTTTTCCTAGGGGCTGTAAAACGAAAAAGAGAAGGAAATTAGAGAAATAGAGAAAAGAGGGTGAAATCCCTTGAATCGAAAGAATTCGTGTGCAGGAGGTTATATTTTGAAAGGCTTGCGAATTGGATGTCAAAACATATGAGGTGTGCGTATTTAGTGTCAAATATCGAAATTTCTCGGCAAGCAGATCGCTGACGGCGGCCAGCGCGGTGCTGTGAACTAACCCAGGCGACGGGCGACAGTGCGCGATGCAGTCGAAATTGAATTGCATTGGATTTGAACTTGTGAGCAGCGCGAGGATTGGTACGCCGTATTTTATTTGGTACAAATCGGCCTCTTATTTTATTTGGTGCAAATTAACCTCTTAACTAAATCGATGTATTTATAATCTCCACCTTAGTTTAACAATACTTTAGTGTCATATAATATTAGTTTGAGCCATATAATTATCTTACTAATTATTGCTTAGCCATGTCTAATGTTGAGTCAATCGCTATAATAGTTCGGTGCGAGTCATTCTCTTATTTTTCCGATAAAATTTTTATAGGGTATCCAATTTAGAGGATTTACTAAATTGTTTTGGACTTTATATCTTCAATTCACAATATACATTGCTAAACGGGGATTAGTGAGATGATTGTGTGGCATAAACCACCATTCTTACATAGCACAAAACCATTATTATACTAAGGTGTGATCATAAATGCACCGGTTTAGTTAGTTAAGTTAGTTAAGGGGTTGATTTGCACCAAATAAAATATGAAGAATGAATATCACACTTTTGTAATACTTGAGGGATGAAAAATACACTTTTTCCTTACCTAATCCACTGCTACAATTATAACATGCAGCAGTTTCTTTGCATCAAGTTTACGTATCAATGGCTTATTTTCTTGCATAAGGTCCTTTTTGGATCTACTAATTAATAGTTTGCTAGCTAGATGCAAACAGACCAAATAATGGAGCAGCTAACGACGTTTATAAGCCATTGATCCAAACGGACCGAATTTCCCTTGCACCAATGAATCTGTACAATTAAGGAAGAGTAGCATGATCCATTATTCCCAACAACCAGTAATTAGCTAATGGATCAAAATACGCCCAGCTAATGATTAGCTAGCTGCGAAAGGGCATGTAGCATAGTGGTTACAAGAGCCTCAGTAGCACCTTAGGTCCTAGATTCGACTCCCCGTGAGAGCTATTTTCTAGGATTGAACGGCGTTGTGCTTTCAATAATAGGCGACGTTCCCGTCTACAGCGAGCCATCTGTGGTGACTTTGTCAATCTCGAAGATTTTCTGGCTCAGTGTTCGAGGATGCTCATAGGGGTAGAGTTTGTGTACGTGTGTTCATAGGGGTGAGTGTGCGTACGTTGTGAGTGTCTGAATTGTACCGTGTAATCTCAAAGAAAAATGATTAGCTACTAATTAAAAACCATTATCAATTAGTTAGTTAACCTTTACAGGTTGGTAATTGACTAGTTAACCATTAGTTGGGATGGATCCAAACAGAACCTAAATTGGTCACAGTTATGGTGGCTGATTTTCTCTTCGGTGGCTCCCTCATTGTATCGTAAATAGAGTTCCCTCTAGTCGCCAACCTGACCAAATTGATCTCGCCACCATCCCCTGCACCTAACAATTCTGGTTTGATGATCCTTACATGTTACCACCCTTCCAGCTGATCAGATTAACCTTACCAGTTAATTCCTCCGTCCACAAAAGAATGCAATTATGGGATCCGTACCGGCCAAACTAGTTCAAGTTTGACCAAATTTGTAATAAATAATATTAATGCTTATATCTCCAAATAAACTTATTATGAAAATATATTCTACAACTAATATAATGGTACTTATTTTGTATCATGGATGTTATTATTTTTTATATATTTTTAGTCAAAATTTAAAATGTTTGACTTATCGAAAACAAGAATTGCATTTTTTTTTTGAAGGAGGGGAGAACATCCTTTCAGCTGATGCTTGCCTCCCAATGCCCTGTTGCCCTTTCTGCTGGAGAAAATGAAAGTTTACTTTCAGCTTGATGCATTCTATTTGTGAAAGCGTATTCTTAGGTCTGGTACATTCATGTAGGACCGAAACGGGCGACGGGGGGGGGGGGGGGGGGGGGCGGGGGGTGAATGGGAGCCTTTAAAAAAATTTCCGATGAAACAAGGCCTATGTCTCAAATTCGCCCAACGAACCTCTCTTCTAGAATTGTCAAGCCCACATAGCCATTTGAGATGCTATTGGACCTAGAACCAATACTAGGGATCTTCAGAGACAAAGCGGAGGTAAACGCCACAAGCCAGGATGAAAAATCAACACTTCTCAGAGTAAAACTAGAACTCAATCTAGAACTTTTGGGTTCGAAACCGGAACTCAAATTCGGAACTTCTTGGTTTCAAATCCGGAACTTCCGGGTTGTTTAGACAGGAAACAGTCATGTCAAGAAAAATAGAAAAACTATAGCAAACTGTGTCCAAACTTGATGAAATTTTAACCAGAACCAGAGCTTCGCATGTTCATGGTGAGTCTTTGACCAAAAGATCTCAAAAAGATCAAGACTTCACAACGGATTTCACGAATTCGGTCAAGAACACTAAAGAGGAAGGGTTTCGGGAAAACTCAAGATTCAAGGTGCTCGTGCATGAATTCAGTGGGGGATCACCCTAGATGAGTTTGCACATGTCCCAGCACCAAATCCCACCAAGAAATCCAAGCCAAATTGCAGCCAAAGTGAAGAACGAATAATCACTCAAAAATAGCTCTGAAAATCACATAAAAAGAAAAATGAGGAGACTAGCCATGAATCAACCATGAATGATTAGATTGAAACAAAGGTCTTACAAGATCCGAGGCTAGGAACCTCCCATCATCCTTCCCACTAAAGATTAGAGTCACTAATCTAAGGGTAATCACTCCCTAAGCCTAGTTTCTAACCATTAAGCAAACACTAGCCTTTTGTCTTAGGAAAATAAACAAAGGGGATGGAAGATATTACCTCTACAACCAGCCATCTAGCTATATATAGAGGTCTGAACCAAAGACTAAACAACCCCTAAGATATTTCTAAGAAAACTGCCCACACAGGGGCGAAACGGTCTAGATTTTTCTCGGAGCATCGGACAGACACGCCATCTTCACGACTTCCTTTTGCCTCGAAGTAAGCTCCACGATGATGCCACGTGCCCTCCATCCCAGACGCTTGGCCGCACTGAGTCCGCCCCCGGTTTTGAGGCCCAAACCGGGAAACCAGCTGAGGCCCAAACCACCCAAACCGTCCATCTCCGCGTGGCCGCTATGCGACCTCCTCGATATCGACACGTGTCCGACCTCCTGCCGAGCCTTGATGCCTTGAAATCTTTCGCGCTCCCACCGCATGGGCCGCCTACTTGACTTGCCATTGCCTTCCCGCTCGACTTGGCCGACGCCGTCTCCATCCTCCTCCATGCATTCTTGCTCTTCCATGCACCATGTAAATTGCCTTTGACTCCGCCCGGTCCCTTCGGGTCCCTCTGTCCAAGTCTACTCATGTTCACCCTGGACCTTTGACTTGACCTTCACCTCGCACCGTCGGCCACCATGTCGCACCAACACCTGCACTTCACAAGCCAAGACATGCATCATACGCCACGGTTGTCAATCACTCATCATCCAAGAGTGACCACCATTGGTCCTCAATCTCACCCTTGATGAGGGCATTGACAACACGCCTCACAAATTCATCTTTTGAAAGGATAAAATAGAAAACAGATGGAAATCTCACTCAAATGATCAAAAGCTAAGTGGAAAGGCAAACAAAGACCATTTGAGGAGAGAAAGTCTCAATCCCCTAAGACAAGGGCAACTGCTTGACACACTGAGACAAAATCGCATGATCCCCTCAAGAAGAGGTAGAAAGGGCTCAACACCAATCATGTGACAAACTAAAGCTTCAGTCAAGTACAAACACATGATCCTTCAACAAGAAGCAGAAAACAGGCTCAACACCAATCATGTCAAGATCGAAAGCAAGAAATATACAAGAGCAACACAAAAGCTCAAACTCCCCCTGAAAACATGCTATTCACATGTATGCACAAAACTCCCCCTAGCTAAATGCTTCCCTTTCAATGCAATCTCTCCCCGTTATTGACAATGCATCCATCAAGAGATAGCAAAAGAGAGCATGAAAGCATGTTATGACAGGATAAACCTACAAAGCTTCCCAGATATACCACAAGCATTTACAAACACTACAAGTGATCTAATGCAAAGAGAAGCAGGTCAGAAGCAAGTGCAAATAGCCATCATGAGGATATTATGATATAATCAAGAGGCAAAAGCAAGATTTCAGGTTTAGCAATTTATAAATCATATCACCACATGAGCATGCCACTAGCTATGAACCACTCAAGCAAAAGCTAAACTAGATCACAACAACTCATACAAGGATGACATATTCTCAACATAAGATCATTGCTAACACCCGCAAAACACCCTTTTCATGTCCGAACTCACTGAGACCATGTTCCTACTTCTATGACAAGCACATGCAACAGCAGAGCAACCTGGTGAGTGGTTTTAATTTAGCGACAGAAATAAAAGATATCTTTGCATTTCTTTTGCTTTTTCTTTCATTTTTCCTTTTTTTTTAATTTTACTTCTAAGCAACCAAGGTTCATGAAGTGCCCCTTGGCACAAGTGAAGAACAACATCAATGCTTACCCAAGGTATGCGGTGCGGGCACAATGATAAGCCATATGCAAAGAACATTTAAATTCGAGAACAAGTTATCATAAATCTAGTTATTCAAGCAAGAGCAACACATAGCCAAAAGCTAATCATGGGTGATAGACATTTCAGGTTCATTTTAAAAACTTAGCTCACAAGTTTAATATAATAAAAGAGCATAAGCAGCACATTGCGAAAACACCACAAACCTATGCACTAGTTCTCAGGAGTATAAGCAAATACTCAGGGTATATAAGAGAAGCTCATCTAGTGCAAGGTATGATACAAATGCATTATGATACATATGCTAACCAATGCATGAAAATGTATGGTGCAAAAACAAGATCAAGGTCAAATATCTCACATACAAGTAATAGTGAAACCCAGCTCAAAATGGGAAACACACACCAAGCTCCCCCCACAAACGAGCAAATGTTGCTAGGTCCAAGGGCTTGGTGAGGATATCGGCTAGCTAGTTTTGGGTTTCAACATAGATAAGCTCTATGTCTCCCTTTTCTGCATGATCTCTTAGCAAATGGTAGCGTACATCAATGTGCTTGGTTTTTGAGTGGAGGACAGGGTTTTTGGCAACACTGATGGTGTCGGTGTTTTACCGCCACGCCCATCGAGGGATACCCCCAAGGTGGTGAGTTTGTAGGTAGAGTGTCGCCGAGATCAGGAACACGAAGGTGCAAGGAACACAAAGTTTAGATAGGTTCGGGCCGCCGAGAGCGTAATACCCTACGTCCTGTGTGGTTTGTATTGCCTTAGGTGGTGATCGGGTGATCTGTTGTTTGTAGGGGTCCCTGCCCGCCCTTATATAGTTTGGGGGGATAGGGTTACATGGAAGTCCTAGTCGGATACGAGCCCAGGAGTCCTACCCGAGTACTTTTTGGGTAGTTTCCTACTGTCTCCGACTAGTTTTACTACTATATGAGTAGTTCTACTACGCTACGAGTAGTTACAACTGGTGTAGGGCGTGGGCCATGTCCCACCCCTTATCCTGTAAGATGTAGGCCATGTGCGCAGTCCCATGGGCCCGGGTCTGACAAGCTCCCGAGCTCTTCGTAGTCGAGTACTGCAGGCTTCCGAGTACATCTGGAGGCGTCCTCGAGTTCTCCCGAACTTCATCTTGAAGGTGTCTTCCGAGTACTTCCTTGGCTGCATCGAGGTTGTGAGGTGCTCATGCCCCGAGTAGTTGTCAAGTCTTTTTTTATATGGGGGTGCGATTGAACTCGCACTCCATATGGAGTAGCCCCCGAGCCTTAGGTTGACTCGTAGAATCAGGCTGAGGGTCAATTTAGTTTTGAGTCTTCTATCATTATCTTTCAAAAGATTTGAAAAATAAGTTGTTGATGACACGTGTCCCGCAGCCCCCGAGCCTTGAATCCAAATCTCCAAGGTTTGGAATAAAGGATCCGAAGAATCATGGCATGTAATATACAACGATAAAGATTTGATGGTTAAGATGGGCAAATTGGTTCAGAAATCTGAAAACCGCTTTTTGGGATGAATTCCCTGAAAAAATGGTTAAACAAATAACATCTCCAAAAAGCGCCCTAAATTACCGCTCAAATCAAACCTTGATCGCTGAGGGCCGTGTCGTATCCAGCCCCCGAGCATGGGAGCTAGATGAGTCGCACAAGATACACCTAGCAGTCAGTGGCGCCAACCCCCGAGCCTAGGCATTGGTCAAGTTGCCGCTGGATCTTGATCTATCAATGAAGCCGACTAGTCAGAGTCGATTCTGACTAGTTTTGTAGGCGAGATAAGTAGTTGAAGCAGTCGAACACGCGTAAAACTAGGCGGGAACTAGTAAATGCAGTGCCATGGGAGCGATGCCCCTTCAGTAAATTACACATTGTACTAGTCGTGAACCAGTAAACGGAGTTGTACTAGAAGTATGGGAGCGAGGCCCCTTCAGTAAACTTGCACGTAATGCCAGTCGTGAACCAGTAAACGGAGTTGTACTGGAGGTATAGGAGCGAGGCCTCTTCAGTAAACTTGCACGTAATACCAGTTGTGAGCTAGTAAACGGAGTTGTACTGGAGGTATGGGAGCGAAGCCCCTTCAGTAAACTTGCACGTAATACCAGTCGTGAACTAGTAAACGGAGTTGTACTGGAGGTATGGGAGCGAGGCCCCTTCAGTAAACTTGCACGTAATACCAGTCGTGAACCCGTAAACGGAGTTCTACTGGAGGTATGGGAGCGAGGCCCCTTCAGTAAACCTGCACGTAATACCAGTCGTGAACCAGTAAACGGAGTTGTAGTGGAGGTATGGAAGCGAGGCCCCTTCAGTAAACTTGCACATAATATCAGTCGTGAACCAGTAAACGGAGTTGTACTGGAAGTATGGGAGTGAGGCCCCTTCAGTAAACTCTACGTAGTACTAGTCGTGAACTAGTAAACGGAGTAGTACTGGAAGTATGGAAACAATCCCACGCAGTAAACTCGACGTAGTACCAGTCGTGAACCAGTAGACGGAGTAGTACTGGAAGTATGGGAACAATCCCATGCAGTAAACTCTACATAGTACTAATCGTGAACTAGTATACGGAGTAGTACTAGAAGTATGGGAGCAAGCCCACACAGTGAACTCTACGTAGTACCAGTCGTGAACGAGTAAGCGGAGTAGTACTGGAAGTACGGGAGCGAGGCCCCTTCGGTAAACTCGATGTAATACTGGTCGTGAAATAGTAAACAGAGTAGTACTAGAAGTGTGAGAGCAATGCCCTTCCAATAGACCATGCTACGCCGCAGCTGTCAACTTGGGATACAAGTTAGCTAAGGGTGAAAACGCCGTAGGTGCTCGATATTCCAGGAGTTTGGGACCTCCTAGCCATCAGAGTACTGTAAACGATACGACCCTGGTCCTGTAACCTTGCGCATGAGGAAGGGTCCCTCCCATCATGAATTAAGCTTGTGCAACCCGATTTCATCTTGGATCCGATGAAGGACCATATCTCCAATGTTGAAAGAACGTTGTTGAACGTTTCAGTCGTGGTAACGATGGACTCCTTATAAGTAGCAGGCCGACTGGAGCAAGACATTGCATCTGATTTCCTCTGGCGAGTCAAGTTTAAGATGTCTTGCATGATCAGCCCCGCCTTCTTCATACATCTCCAGTCGAGAAGATTTCAACATGACATTAGCCGGTAATATAGCTTCGGACCCATAGACAAGAAAAAAGGTGACTGTCCTGTAGCTTTGCTTGGTTGTGTGCGAAGCCCCAGATTACTGACAAGGTCTCATTGATCCACTTGCCACCCTTTTTGCTGTTCTCGTCATAGAGTCTTTTCTTTGAGCCATCAAGAATCAAGCCATTGGCACGCTCAACCTAGCTGTTGGCCCGCGGGTGAGCCACTGAAACGTACTTGACCTCAATGGCACTGAGTTTACAGAAATCCCAGAACTGATGCGAGTGGAAATTGGATCCCTGGTCCGTGATGATGGTGTTGGGGAAGCTGAATCGGTGCAAGATGTCGCAGATGAAGCTAACCTCTCGATCTGCAGAGAGCGTTGTGATTGGCTTGTACTCGATCCACTACGTAAACTTATCGATGGCCACCAACACGTGAGTAAAACCACCTGGAGCAGTTGTGAAAGGCCCTATCATGTCCAGGCCCCAACATACAAACGGCCATGAAGGTGGTATGGTGATAAGGTGGTTAGCTGGGACATTGGGCTGTTTGCTGAAGAACTGTCAGTTTGTGCACCGGTGAACGAGTGCTTCGGCGTTTGCCAAAGCAGTCGGCCAGTAGAAACCGGATCTAAAAGCCTTGCTGACTAGTGTGCGAGAAGCAGCATGGTACCCGCACACGCCTTCGTAAATCTCCCTGAGTATTTCTTTGCCTTCCCCTGTGCAGACACACTTCATGAGTATGCGTGATGCTGATCCACGCTTGTACAAGTTGTCCCCGACTAGAACGTACCCTTTGCTGTGCCTTAGAATGCGTGTGGCCTCAGCACTTTTTGGGTCGACGCCGGGGTGTAATTTGTGCTCTTGGATGTAGTCGATGAACGTCACCCACTAGTCGACCTCGATCATCAAGACCTCTCGGTCGGGTTCTATTGGACCCTGAGCGATGGTACTTGGATCAGGTGTCTTGATGGATGGGTGATGCAACTCGTGAACGAAAACTCCCGGTGGGACGATAGCTCGATCAGAATCCCACATTGTTGTCGCGAATCACATGATGGATTTCCAGCCCCGAGAATTTGTTCTCGAGCTTGCGTATTTCCACGACGTACGCGTCCATGGTGTCCTTGTTGACATCCCACTCTTTGTTGACTTGTTGGACCACCAGCAAGGAGTCGTCGTAGACGAGCAGTCGCTTGATGCCCAGAGAGACTGCTAGGCATAGCCCGTGCAATAGTGCCTCATACTCGGCTTCATTGTTGGAGACCTCAAATAGTATTTGGAGCACATACTTGAGTTGTTCTCTTTTTGGACTGATAAAGAGAACTCCCGCGCCTCCGCCTCCGAGCTTGAGTGATCCATCGAAATACATGACCCAATGCTCTGGATGTTTGGCCGGGGCTTCCACTTGGTTTTCTCGCCACTCCGCCGTGAAATCGACTAGTGCCTGTGACTTGATGGCCGTCCGGGGCTCGAAGTCAAGGCTGAGAGCCCCCAGTTCCACTGCCCAC
Source organism: Panicum miliaceum (assembly GCA_032594955.1). Classification (NCBI taxonomy): domain Eukaryota; kingdom Viridiplantae; phylum Streptophyta; class Magnoliopsida; order Poales; family Poaceae; genus Panicum; species Panicum miliaceum. Next base: position 23,107,049 of record CM064073.1, read on the forward strand.
TTGGAGATGCGCCTGGTGGCGTTCCGATTGTGGAGGATATCTACCAATGGGAAATCAGTGACCACCAAGATGTTGTATGTGTCGAAGTAGTGGTGAAGCTTCCTGGAGGTGATGACTATACCATAGAGTAGTTTCGGAATTTTCGGGTAACAAACCTTGGATTCAGAAAGGACTTCGCTGATGAAGTAGACTGGCCTTTGTACACCGAAGGCATGGCCTTCCTCTTGGTGTTCCACCATTGTGGTGCTGACGATGTTAGTAGTCGCGGCGATGTAGAGAAGCATGTTCTCACCGGGTTGTGGAGCCATTAGGATGGGGGGCGACTGCAAATGATGCTTGAGATCTTACAGCGTCTGCTTCGCCTCCTCAGTCCACTAGAACTTGTCATGGCGCTTCAGCAATTTGAAGAAGGGTAATCCTCGTGCTCCATGTCACGAGATGAATCTGTTCAGGGTCGCCATACAGCCTGTGAGCTTCTGGACATTGTTGATCGTCCGTGGAGCATCCTTGTCTGTGATGCTGGTGATCTTCTCAGAGTTTGCTTCAATTCCTCGGTGACTAACGATGAAACCGAGTAGTTTTCCTTGTGGCACACCGAAGATGCCCTTGGTTGGGTTAAGCTTCCATTGAAACTTGCATAAGTTGTTGAAGGTTTCCTCGAGATCAGTGATGAACTCATCATGGGATCTGGTCTTGATGACCACGTCATTCACGTAGGCTTCAACATTGCGATGTAGCTGATCAGCAAGACATAGATGGATGGCCCGCTGATAGGTGGCTCCTGCATTCTTCATCCCGAAGGACATGGTTGTGTAGGCCTATGCTCCAAAGGGGGTGATGAATGACGTCTTGATCCGGTCTTCTTCCTTGAGAGCGATCTGGTGGTAACCCGAGTAGCAGTCGAGGAAAGAAAGCAGGACGCAGCCAGCCGTAGAGTCGATGATTTGGTCGATGCGTGGGAGCGTGAAGGGATCCTTCGGGCAGTGTTTGTTGAGATCAGTGTAATCCACACGCACCCTCCATTCATTACTATTCTTTTTCAAGACTGGTACAAGGTTGGCTAACCAATCGGGGTGGTATACTTCTTTAATAAAACCAGCCGCGAGTAGTTTTGCTAGCTCCTTCTTGATGGCCTCCCTCTTGTCGGGAGCGAAGCGTCGTAGTCGTTGCTTCTTCGGAGTGGCTTTGGGGTCAACTTTTAGGCAATGCTCAATCAACTCCTTGGGCACCCCTGGCATAAACGCTGGTTTCCACGCAAATATGTCTTGGTTAGCCCTAAGGAAGCTGACGAGCGCGCTTTCCTATTTGTCACACAAGCCGCCTCCGATCAAAGCAGTCTTGGACGAGTTGCCTTCTTGCAGCTAGATGGCCTTGACGCCGACGTCGCTGGGGTTGGGTTTAACCCTCGACTGCCTAGGTCTCTTGCTGGAGATCTCCATCTCTGAGTCGATGACCTTTTGCGCGGCCGAGAAGACTTCTGCAGAAGGTTCTGGCATGCATGATGTCGCAGCATACTCGATCACCTCTTGGTCGCAGTCGTACGACTTCTTCAAGTCGCCGCGGAAAGTGAGGACGCCTTTCTTGCCTAGCATCTTGTGTAGTAGGTAGACGTAGTGAGGCACGGCCATGAATTTGGCCAATGCTGGTCTACCGAGGATGGCGTGGTATGGCGACTCAAAGTCAGCCACCTTGAACTTGACGTACTCCGTGCGGTAGTTGTCCTTCATCCCAAAGGTGACCGGCAGGACTGTGACAACCCTGGTAATTACATTTCCAAAATCAATGTCATTAGCCTAACTCTATGATTAAACCAACTAATGAAAGGGTGGAAAGAATTAAAACGAGTTCAGTTGGAATTCAAATTTAATTTGAGCACTTTGGGTTACTTTTGAACTTTTAAATTTAACTTTCAAACCATAAGCCAAATGAGATTTTGCCTGAAACCTATATTGTAGAACTTTTTATTTTGAACAACTTTCGTGTTTAAAAGTTTTTGAAATTCCAATCAGAAAGAGGAGAAAACGCCCTGTTTGCACCCAGCCCCCTGAAGTTTTTCAAATTTTTGCACTTCGGTCCCTCGCTCACCCCTCCCTCCTCTGCTGCGCCGCGCGCTCGCCCGACCGCCGCCGGCCACCTGTCCCCCGACGCCTGCGCGGCACCAGACGCCGAGCCAACCCCGACGCCCTGCCTGCTGCCCGCCCCCGCTCGCCCAACCGCGGCCGCGCCTTTTCTTCTCCCTCCCGCACACCTCGCCTCTGCCCAACCCGCTGCTCCCTGCGGCACCGCCCCGTGCTGCCCAGTCGCTGGCCGCCGCCCCCTCCACCAGTGCTCCGTCGTGCCGCCCGAGCTCCCCAACCGCCCGCCAGCGTCGCCTACACGCGACGTCGCGCCCCCGGCGCGCCCAGCGCACGCACGCCACGCGCACGCCGCGCCTCTGGCCGCTGGTCACCGCCGCGCCGCCCAGCCACTGGCCGCCGCCCAGGCGCCCAACGACGTGCCCCCGTCGTGCCGCCCGGCCCAGCCCTGCCTGGACCCCTCCTCCCTCCCTTGCGCCTATAAAAAGCCGAACAGAGCCCCCCCTCGCGCGCCTGGAAAGCCACCGCGCCTCCATTGCCGCCGGCGCCCCCACCTCGCCGTGGAACCCCCTGCTCCGGCCCACCTCCGCCCGAGGCAAGCACTGAAACGGATTCCCCTCGACGCCCTGAAGCTCCCCAGCCCGAGCCCCGCCGCCCTCCTCGCCGGAGCGCCGCCGTCCGCGCCGCCCCACCGCCGCCGCCCCTGCTCTCCGCGGCCAGCCCGCCACCGGCCACCCCGAGCCACTCCAAGACCACCAATAGGTGCGCCCTGGTTCCCTCTCCGTGCTCCCCCACCTTGCCCTCGCCGCCGGCGACCGAGCTCGCCGGAATTTGGCCGGACAGGATGACCCCGCCGTGAAATTGCGACCAGGGACCACATTGCAAACGCCCAAATCTTTCTAGGGGGTTTTCTGCTAATTTTCAGGGACCCCTCTGTAAAGAAAGTTTTAACCAAATCAGTGAACTTGTAAAATTCGTATAAAATCGTAGAAAATTCAGAAAAACGAAAACTCAACTGTTCTAGAATCCTTAGAAGAAACTCTACAACTTTTGTTACATAAAGTTTCTCAGATTATCAATATATTTAGCTCTAGACTAAATGGAAGGTTTAATGGACTTCTTTTGTACCCACTGTTGTAGATCATTGCTGACTCTAATTTTTGGGAAGTGAGTTATTTGCTTAATGTTTAGGACTGTGTAAAAAGATCAGGACCAAAAGCCATCTCTAGATACACTTTTTGTCCAACATTGCTTTATGCCATAAAGTGATAGAACTAATTATTCCTGCTGTTCTGTGATGTTTAATGTCATGAAACTTTTTCTGTGTTGTTGTAGTGATACCTAGAGGCCATAGAAAAATTTAGAAACATTTTTACTATATGTAACCTGTTCACATGAATTTGTGGTAGGAAAACTTCACTAATTCAAAATAACTAGTAAAGCCCTTATAAAATGTTCATCTTTTTACTATGAAACACAATAGAGTAGATCAACCTGTACAAAAAGTTTCAAACATAGAAACCCTGTATAACATCCTGTAGAAAATAATCTTTTATAACATGAGCGTAGCTTGTCCCATTTATTATGCTCTAAATAATGTACAATAAAATCTGAAAAATTTACAGTAGCACAAATATGGTTATAGCAACACCCTGTAAAATTGGTAGCATCAATACTTGCATGGTTTGTTCTGTATAAAAATAACTAGATTCTAGTAGTGGCTGTGTATTACATTTTTCATATTTAACATGCTACACAAATATGTCTGAAATTTTTACAGTGATCTTATCTCTGCATAATGTACCTTGAATAAAAATTTTATTTCCAGAAGCTAACTAGATTAGTAATTGTGTTCAAACTCATGTTTGTGTTTAAAAAGAAACTAAGTTTTCAATATAACACAACCCCTTCTCCTTTAATAAAGTTAAATAGATTAAGATAAATTATATTAACGATTGCCCACGATTGATGAAGTAACTCACTCCACAACAAACTCGTGTTTTATAAACTGCAACTTTATCGTGAAGGAAATCATGTCGTTTAACATCACCACTACTTAAACTTGTGCATTCATGTAGAAACAACGACTCTCGCCGACGGAACGTACGAGTTGGTGCCCGCGTCTGAGAGTGAGCAGCGTGAAGCTCAAGTGAATCTAACTGAAGTTGCCGAAGACCCGAGCCCAAGTTCGGAAGAGCCCCGGACTAACTTTTCGCAAGAAGGCAAGCCCCGGAGCATGGACCCTATTTTCTCAACTTATGCAACTTATTACTCTACTTTACTTGTGCATTAAGTTTATAGGAGTTGGATGAAAACTTAGTTGCATGATCCTAGGTACCCATGCTCTGAACACTAGATGCAAGGTTCGATGGAATGCTATGCTAATAGGACTCGGTAAAAGTCGAGTGATTTCCTGTCACTCGCGAGAAATTAGGAGTTGATTGTTTACTACACGCTGCAATCATAAGGACGACGGACGGGCTGTGGTACGATGTTTATGTTGATGATTGAGGCCCGTCTGTCTAGTGAAAAATGCTAAGGCCGCAGTGTGTGGTAAGTGATGGTTAAGTCTTTGAACGTACTAACCACATGCCGAGAATATGGTAATCGGTAAGCTTAGTACTGGATTGAACCGAGGCCGGAATATACTCCCCACTGTCTTGAATTCGTTCACATCTAGCTAATGGCGGGTGCATCGGCCGCCATGGCCCGGCTGCGTCCGTGGTCCATGGGGAGGTGTAGTCGAGGGCGGTGGGCCTGTTCCGTGAAGCGGGAATTGAAGGGAAAAGTTGCACGTGTGACTCTAGGGAGTAACCACGTGACGTGTGTTTAGGTTTCCCTTGCAAGGTTAAGAAATTCGATTCGAATCGTCCGTTTCTCACGGCTATTGAGACTGCTTAACCACTTTTACCCACAGAGTAAGAAGAGGAACAATGATGATGAATAAACTGGTTGGATGAAAATTTAATGCTTCACCATGTATGATATTGGATAGTTGCTTACCTAGAATGGTTAAAGAAAGCTAGAACTTGGAGCTAAAATCTGAAAGTAAGGACCTACTATATATGCTTTTTGGCAAAACAAACCCCTCAAGCCAAAAGCCTCGCATGTCTAGGAGTCGGCTAAGTATACCCCACTAGTCGGGTAAGCCTTGCTGAGTATTAGTATACTCAGCCTTGCTTGTGGCTTGTTTTCAGGTGAGTCCTTCGAAGATTTGATTGCTAGCTTGACTTGGCCCCGCACTCTCCCCCCTGGTTGGTCGGTGGAATGGGATACGCCACCGTCCCACGGAGATAATGCCGAGTGATGTCTCGTACGGGCTTCATCGAGACATCATGTATCGTCGAGTAGCTTCCGTTGTTTTTTTTTCCGCTGCAACTTAAACTCTGAAGAACTTATTTATGATCATTGAAGTACTTGGTTTCTAAATTTAAAAGTTGGTCTGTAATATTTACTTATGATAATGTTGAAATATTTGCTGGAATGTGGTATTCTCTGGGCTCATCGTCGCGTGAGCATTTGTATGTATGGCACTCGATCCGATTACCGTGGTTGTATCGGGAGGTTATACCCGACAGACCAGTGGATTACTCCGTTTGAAGTGTAAGGTTAACCGAGATTGCTTTAATGGTGATGGTTAATACACTTGAGCCGGATTAATTCAGGTGGTTCTGCCACAAGGACCACTGAACCGAGTGATGTAGCCGCATTTCTTAGGACGATGCCGTAAAATAGAGCTCTGCTAGGAGTGAGCATCTTGGAAATGTCCAACCCCATCTTCTTCAGAGTACTCACAAAGAGCAGGTTGAGGCCGCTCCCGCCGTCGATGAGTACTCGGGTCAGCTCTGAGCCCGCCATGACAGAATCTAGGACGAGCGGGAATTTTCCCAGCTCGGAGAAGCTAGTTCACTGACTATCCCTAAAAAAGGAGATCGGGACCTCGCTGTATCTCAGAGGCTTTTGTATGGCGGGCTCGATAGAGAGGATTTCGCGCAGGGTCTGCTTTTGTGCGCGCTTGGAGGGGAAGCTGCCGTCTCCAAGGAAGATGACGTTGACGACATTCTTCGGGTCTTGGATATTTTGAGCCCCTGAATTGTCACCCTCGTCGTCGTCCTCCTGATCCTTCCGCCTTCCGTCTTGAGGGAGGAGTGAAGCGTTGAGTGACTTGCGGAGGCTGACGCACTAGAACAGCGTGTGCTGGGCCTTCGGGTGCATCGGGCATTGTTTGTGCAGGATCTTTTCAAACTGAGCTTGATTGCTCCCCGGCTTTTTGCCCCGCGGATTTCGCTCAACCACCCCAACTTCTTGGTCTAGCTTGTACTTTCAGGGGTTCCTCGAGTGGTTCCGCTGACCCTTGTTGAAGTTGTTGTTGCCTATGCCCTGCTTGTCGTTGTTGTGCTTGGGGAAGCGATCATTCTCCTCGTTCTCCTGATCAGCCCACCGTGCCATCATGTCACGCAGTTCCACGACAGTAGTCGGGCGGTTGCATCCGAGGTTGTGGAATGTGTTCTTTGAGATGAGGCCGTTCTGGAAGCAGCGAATGACGTCCTCGTCGGTGATGTTGGCGATGGTGGCTCGCATCTCAAAGAAACGCTGGGTGTAGGATCTCAGGATCTCGTTCATCTCCTGCTTGACCTGGGACAGATCGTGGCGAGTGCCTGCGCTGATCATGGATCCCTGGAAGTTGTCGATGAAGGCCTGCTTGAGTTCCTCCCTAGAGACGATGGAGTTTGGTTTGAGACTTTCAAGCCAAGTGAGGGGCGTGGATTTTAAGGCTACTGGAAAGTAGAGTGCCTTGGTAGAGTTGGATCCCCCTGAGACCTCGATGGCAACGGAGTAGCATCGAATCCATTGGCGCGGGTCTTGCTTGCCGTCATACTTGGGGATCGCGACTGGTTTAAAATCCTTCGGGTAGGATTTCTTGGTGATGTTGGAGGTGAAGGCGGGGAAGCGGTCGTTATCTTCCTTTTCATGGTACCTGTCGGGACGGTCTCTTCTCCATGCCTTGATGATGCGCCGCGCGTCATGGCCCTTGTTGATCTTCTACCTAAGATCAATCGTGGGAGCGTCCTGGAGGCTGGCCTCGGGTGGATCTTCGCCTTGAGGCCTTACATCGCGCCGGTTGCGAGGTGGGCGAGTGGATTTCTGCACCTCTTGTTCGGGGTTGCCACGCGCGGACTGCTAGCCCTGGGGATTGCCATGGCCGACTGGATTGTCCTGGTTGCGCTGGCGATTGTCCTTCCTCCAGTACCCGAGGCCTCCTCCACGGGCACGACTAATCTGCGCAGTATCACCATGGTGCTCAGATCTCAAGGGCATGTTCCGAGTGGAGGACAGTGGATGTTTCCCATCGAGTTGCACGAGCGTGCGCTGGGTTAGATACTGCAGCATTTGTACCTAGGGGTTGGGTGGTAATTGTTGAGCTAGGAGCGCTGCTTCTGCAATGGCACCAATCGGTGTACAATACTCCCGATCCGCAGCTGCTGCAAAAGCTTTGTTGAGGTTCCTTTGGTGCATTGGGTTGCGGCGCGGTTTTCCGCGTTCCATCTACGTTGGGTGCGCTTGGCGTTCTTCAACCGCCGGATCCTTCTATGCTCCTCGTTCTCATCTTGGGGGCATCTGCCGTACGCTTGTCGGCAGACACGTCCGCGAGTAGTTCATCATCATACTCGGGACGCAGCTCGTCGTCATTTGTATTGCGGAGGGAAGCCATGTAGACTTGATGATCCGGCGAGTTGTCAGCCGTAAGGCTGTACTCGAGTAGCTCTGTGCTGCTCTCTCCCCTTTAAGAGATGGGAGAGAGGGGTTTGCCCTCCTGGAAGGGCAGTTCTTGCGTGAAGGCCACAAGACGGGAGTCGTATTCGAGTAGTTTAGAGGGCTCCAAGCCCTTCCAGTACACGAAACGGCCTTGCGGCGTGGACGTTATGGTCAAACCCAGGAGAGTACCCGAAAAGGATTCGGGGTGGTCATCGGGTTGCGAGTGGTTGTCGAGAACAGGGACCTCCCAACAAGCAGTGGCTCCCTCATCTTCGATTCCTCCTCGGCTCTGGCTTGAAGGTGTAGTACTAGTCAATGAGTACTCTTCGTTGGAGTCCGAGTAGTTGTCGAAAACGAGGGCCGCCCGATAGGCGGTGGCTCCCACGTCCTCGAGTTTGAGCAAACGATCTAAGTCCTCCTCCAAGTTAGAAAGGGACTGTGTAGTCTCCTCAGATCAGTTTGAATCCGATCCGAGTGGTCCTTGGCAGCACGAGTTGAAGTCGCATCGAAAACGGACATCCTCTCGATCTCCCCAGCGAGATCATGGAGCAGCAACTCATCGAGGTTGTTGATGAACTCGTCGAGGTTGCTGCGTCGAGTTGCTGCAAGGGCCTCCGGCTTCTTGGAGTCGGCTAGGTGGCTGTTGAAGCCACCTGAGCCGTTGGTGACGCAGATCGAGGAGCCGAAGACAAAAGTTTTGCCCTCATCAAGCACGGTGCTGATGAAGCGGAAAGATGCCATTGAGTTCTCTGGTGGATGCTCGATGAACACCCCTACCTGGCGCGCCAGCTGTCGGTGTTTTACCGCCATGCCCACCGAGGGATACCCGCGAGGTGGTGAGTTTGTAGGTAGGGTGTCGCCGAGATTAGGAACTCGAAGGTGCAAGGAACACAAAGTTTAGACAGGTTCGGGCTGCCGAGAGCGTAATACCCTATGTCCTGTGTGGTTTGTATTGCCTTAGGTGGTGATCGAGTGATCTGTTGTTTGGAGAGGGTCCCTGCCCACCCTTATATAGTTTGGGGGGACAGGGTTACATGGAAGTCCTAGTCGGATACGAGCCCAGGAGTCCTACCCGAGTACTTTTCTGGTAGTTTCCTACTATCTCCGACTAGTTTTACCACTGTTTGAGTAGTTCTACCATGCTACGAGTAGTTACAACTTGTGTAGGGCATGGGCCAGTCCCACCCCTTATCTTGTAAGATGTATGCCATGTGTGCAGTCCCGTGGGCTCGGATCTGACAGATGGCACTAGTGCTATCACACAGCAAGGGGACTCTCTCAAAACTAAGACCAAAGTCTCTCAAAGTGGATATCATCCACAAAAGCTAGGAGCAGCAGCTTGCAGCGGCAACATACTCGGCTTCTGTAGTGGATTGAGCAACACTAGACTATTTGCGAGAAGACCATGACACAAGCGAAGAACCCAGAAACTTACATGTACCCGAAGTAGACTTACGATCAAGATGACAACCCGCAAAATCCGCATCAGAATACCCCCAAAGAGACAAAACTAAAGACGCAGAGCTCGGCTGTGAATCGCAAGTACCTCATGATCCGCTTCACCGCTTGATGATTAGAAGTCCTCAACGAAGCTTGAAAACGAGCGCACAGACACACGGCGAAATGTATGTCTAACCTCGTTGCCGTCAGGTACAAGAGGGAGCTGATCATGCTCCGGTACTCCTTCTGGTCCACCGCTTCTCCGTTTTCATCCGCATCCACAGCCGTCTTCATCAACATGGGTTTGACAATGGCTTGGCATCATGTCAAACTTCTTCAGCACGTCCTTCGTGTACTTGCCCTGGTGCACGAAGGTGCCTTCCTTGCTTTGCTTGATTTGAAGGCCCAAGAAGAAAGTCAACTCACCCATCATAGATATTTCAAACTCCCTGCTCATGGTATCTGCAAACTTGTCAACAAGTTTATGAGAAGAACCACCAAAGATAATATCATCCACGTATATCTGCACAATCAAGGTGTCCTGCCATGCTTGAGGAGAAAAAGAATTTTATCAACCGACCCCATCTCAAACCCATTTTCAAGCAAAAAGTTTTTCAGCCTAGCATACCAAGCCCTAGGTGCCTGTTTTAAACCATACAAAGCCTTTTGCAGTTTGAAGAAAACGCAGTTTGGAAATTTGGAACTCTCAAAACCAGGGGGTTGCCTCACATACACTTCTTCCTCGATAACCATTCAAAAACGCACTCTTCGCGTACATTTGAAAAAGCTTAAAACCTTTTGAGGCTGCATAGGCAAGAAGGATCCTAATGGCTTCAAGGCGAGCCACGGGAGCAAATGTTTCTTCATAATCTATTCCCTCCTTTTGACAAAAGCCCTAAGCCACGAGCCTAGCTTTGTTTCGAACTACCATCCCGTTCTATCCCTGTTTGTTTTTGAACACCCACTTGATTCCTATGGGGTGGCAGTTTGGTGGAGGCTCAACTAGGGTCCAAACTTGGTTTCTTACAAAATTTTCCAGATCCTCATGCATGGCATTTACCTAGTTTGAGTCAGATAGAGCGTGTCCAAAATCTCGGGGTTCAAAAGAAGCAATGAAAGCAGAGTGTGCAAAGTGTGAGATTCTGGAGCTGTGCCTATTGACTCTTTCATGGATTTTACCAATCATTTGTTGAGGGGGGTGGCGACGTTGAATTTTCCATGGAGCCCCACGCTCTGAAGTAGCCTCCCCCTCAACATCATCTGGCTCCTCTTGGTCTTCTTCCTCGGTCTGTTTGGGTACATGTACTTGTTGATGGCTCGGGGTAGTCATACTAGAGGCTGGACCATCCAACAAGATAGTTGAAGCAGACAGTGGAGGTGCAGCAGCTGGTGGATGAACAATCACTTCATCTTCTTCATCATCACCTGCAGTAAAGTCATTCCGCTCCTCAAAAATACTCTGCCCCATCACGTCATCACCTGCAATCTCAAAGCTGGATGTTGTACAATGCAAGGATTCATCGAAATTCATTTCAAACGTTTCCATGATCCGGTTAGTTTCAAGGTTAAGAGCACGATAAGCATGACTATGTGTAGCATAACCAAGAAAGATATCGTTGGTAGAACACGACTCAAATTTATCCAGATTGCCTTGTTTCAGAATAAAACACTTGCATCCAAAAGACCTCAGGTGACTCACTTTGGGAGGGCGACCATGCATAAGCTCATAAGACGTTTTCTTCAAGATAGCATGCAAGAAAATCCGGTTCGAAATATAGCAAGCTGTGTTTATCGCTTCGGCCCAATATTTCCTAGGAGTCCTGTGCTCATCGAGCATCGTCCTAGCCATCTCCACAACGGTCCAGTTAACACCATTCTGAGGGGGCACATAGGGAGAAGAAAATTGATGTTTGAGCCTGTGATCACAACAAAAAGCATCAAAATGAGCATTCTTGAATTCTGCACCATTGTCGCTACGAATAGCTCTAATGGTGTCTCTCGGTCGCTCATTCTTCAGCCTTAAGATCAGATCTCGAACATGGTGAAACACTTCATCTTTCAATTCAAGAAAAACACCCAAGAGTATCGGGAAAAATCGTCAACAATCACCAGCACGTACCACTTCCCACCAACTGAAATCACCCGAGCAGGACCAACTGTGTCCATATGCAAAAGCTCTCCAGAGTGGTCAGTCATCACCTGAGTGACATGTGGGTGAGAAGCAGCCACCATTTTCCCGTGTCTACAAGGCGTACAGACCAAATCTTTTTCAAACTTCAGCTTAGGCAAACCTCGGACAAGACCCAAAGAACTCAGACTGGAAAGCAAATCAAAGCTCAAATGCCCTAGCCTTTGATGCAACTTCCAAAGTTCGGAGGATGATCTTGCAACAAGACATTAGGACGATCCAAAAGAGGTTGAGAAATCAGCACGGAAAATCTGACCCTCAGGGATGCTCATACACACAAGCTCACCCTGAGAGTCGAGAATACGAGAGGCACTGCGCTTGAAGCGCACCTCAAACCCTTCATCCAACAATTGCGAGATTGAGAGCAAATTATAACCCAGAGGTTTGACAAGTGCAACCCGTTTGAGAATGAAGCTTTCACTTACCCTGATTGCACCCTCTGAAACTACCTTACCTTTGCTGTTATCCCCAAAAGTGATGTACTCCTTTGTCATCACTGGGGTGAGGCTGGAGAACTATTTATCATCTCCAGTCATGTGGTGGGAACACCCGGAGTCAATTAGCCACACGTTCTCCAGCCCGCCAAGCTGCTCAGTAGTAGGAGAAAGGATGAGCAAACGACTCAACACGGGGGTTAGCTAAACATGTAGAGTACCAATGTTGAGCCATCTGCTCAAAAGTTGGGTTAGAGAAATCCCTAACATCTTGTCTCCTTGAAGAACAACGACCATCACGAGGGGAAAAACGTGGTGCGTCGAACCTTTGAGGCACAATGCCACGGCCGTGAAGTCCAAAACCATATTGACCATGACTAGGATCATGCCTAGCAAACTCACGCTCACCTCTAGCACGAAGAGGCGGAGGGGCAGGCCTAGGAGCATGTACACCATGGGCAGGGTGGTACATGTCCTGGTTTCTCCACTGGCATTCATGCCTCTCAGCTTTCCTTCCGCGAAAGCAAAACTTTTCAAGGTGACCATCCCTCCCACAGTACTCACAGTGGAACCTCACGGGTCTCTCTGGCTGTGGACCAGCTCTTTGTTGTGGGTTCACTCTCAGCTATGGAATCTCTCTCAGCTGTGGGTATGCTCTCTGAGGTTGGTTCACTCTTGGCTGAAGGTTCTCTCTGGGTTGTGGTTTCACTCTCTGTTGCTGGTTTGCCCTTGGTTGAGGATCCTCTCTAGGCTGTGGTTTCCCTCCTGGTGATGGATACATAAACGCTCTTGGTTTCACTTCGGGTAGGGACTTAGCCTTGAAAGGAGGCTGTGTTTGGGATCTGATGAAAGGCCACTTGGGATCCAAACTGTGGTAGGATTCTCTACAGGCTTGGGATGTTCTGGAGTATAGTCTGGGGAGGTGTCAAGCTTGTTTCTTAGTGGGTTTGGTTTCTCTATCCACACGGCTTTCTTTGGGGCATGCTTTGGTGGCTCAGTGTATACTCCATCCTTGGGATTCTCTCCACTCAGGTTAGCTGGTGTTTGGGGTGTGGTGGTGGAAGAAGTTGGTTTCTCAATCTGTTTCTCTCCACTTCCCTCACCAACCTGGTCATAATATCAATGATAATTGCAATGCACAATGATTTTCCCAACCCCAAAACCATCATGCCTCTTAAACTTCTGAAACAGCATGCCCAACTGTGGTTCTTTACTTGACACCCAACTCAAAACAATTCGCAAATATTCATTCTCATCCTCAGTTGCTACTAGGATAGCCCTCAACTCATTCATCTCATTCACTCATGCCAGACATGATCAGCACTCTAGGATACTTGATTTTTCAAGTTCCTTGATTCTGGCACGAGCTTCGTCAAGCCTAATCTAGAGAGTGGGACAAGCGTCACAAGTAGACAGCAAGACATGACTCGATTTCAATTCATCCAAAGCTACCTGAGCAAGATCACGTTCCTCTATGAGAGCAGCACACTTGGACTTCAGGTTTGTCAAATCAAGCATATGGGACATGCACTCGTCACACTTAGCAACATCGGAAACAACCGGCTCGGACTTAAGATTTTCTATTTCACTTAAAGCATCTGCAAGATTTTCCTTCATCCTAGCACGTTCATGCTTAAACTCTCTAAGGACCTTATGATGATTATCCAACAGCAAGTTTAACTTCTCGACCTCAAGCACAAGTTGGTCATGAATTTTTACCTCGGCTTCCGGCTCAGAGTCGCTGTTGTCGCTGTCCTCCTTGGAGTTGGAGCTATGGGCCATGACGCAGTAGCCACCGGTGTTCTTCTTGTTGGCGAGGTAGCAAAGCCCGGTGATGTTCTTGGGGGCTTTCTTCTTCTTCCCCTTGCAGACGACATCCTCTTCGCTTGAACTTGACTCGGTGGAGGTGTCAACATCACTGACGGTGGCGATGAAGCCGCGGTCCTTGCGTCCCTTGCCGTACTTCTTCATCTTCTTGTAGTCTTTCTTCCTGTGATCCTTCTTCTTCTTGTCGCAGGACTTGTCCTTGAAGTAATCGTCCTTGGCCTTGTCCTTGCTCGTGCACTCGACGGCGAAGTGGCCTGGCCTGCCACACTCAAAGCAGGTGTTCTTCCCTCTCTGCCGTTCTCTTCAGTTATCGTTGAACCGCTTCATTCTCCCGGCGAACACGGCCAACTCGTCATCGTCCAGACCCTCCAGCTGCTCCTCTATAATGGACAACAAGGCAGACAAAGCAAACACACTGGGTTTTGGGTTAGCGTTAGAGGACGTCTGTCCCGGACCAGATACAAGAGCCAAGCTAGTGGGATCTATAGCAGAGTTCTCGTGCATGGCCCGGAGTTGAATATCCACCTAAGTAGATTTCAACTTGGAAAACAACTCATCAACCACAAGAGTCTCATAGCTCATGGACTCTATGATGGCATCAACTTTCGTTCCCCACACACTCCTGTCCAAAGCATGCAAGAGCTTCAAGGCCCTGTCATGATCTGAGTAGGGAAGAACAGTGATGTTTGGCTTCATAGAGTTCACGATTATGGTAAAACGCTGAAACATCAAACCCACAGACTCCCCTGGCAAATACACAAAATTCTCGTACTCTCTTCGGTATGTTTCAAACAAGCGAGCCTTAACCTGGTTGTTGCCCTCATGGCAAGTCTTGAGTGTAGACCATATCTTATGGGCTAAGTCATGATCTAACACTCGATTGGATTCAGCTTCACACAAACTTTGGAGGAGAAAATCAACAGCCTTGCTGTTACCATGGTTTTGTCTTTTGCGTCCTGTGTGAGGAGACTTTCCGGAAATTGATAAGTCTCGTCTTGAGTGATCTCCCAAACTGCAATCCCATGCTCTTCAAGAAGGCATGCATCCGAACTTTCCAATATTGGTAATTCGTGCCATTGAAGTAAGGAGGCCCATTCGGGGCAGACCGCTCAGAAGTCACCATAATTGATCACCAAAACCAATTAGGGTGGAAGGTGATCCGAATTGGCTCTGATACCAATTGTAGGACCGAAACGAGCGACCAGAGGGGGGGTGATTGGGAGCCTTTAAAAAATTCTCCGATGAGAACAAAGCATATGTCCCAAATTCGCCCAACGAATCTCTCTTCTAGAATTGTCAAGCCCACATAGCCATTTGAGATGCTATTGGACCTAGAACCAATACTAGGGAACTTCAGAGACAAAGCTGAGGTAAATGCGACAAGCTGGGATGAAAAATCAATACTTCTCAGAGTAAAACCGGAACTCAATCCAAAACTTTTGGGTTCAAAATTGGAACTCAAATCCGGAACTTCTTGGTTTCAAATCCGGAACTTCCGAGTTGTTTAGACAGGCAACAGTCACGTCAAGAAAAATAGTAAAACTATAACAAACGATGTCCAAACTTGATGAAATTTTAACCAGAGCTTCGCATGTTAATGGTGAGTCTTTGCCCAAAAGATCTCCTCAAAAAGATCAAGACTTCACAATGGATTTCACGAATTCGGTCAAGAACACTAGAGAGGAAGGGTTTCAGGAAAACTCAAGGTTCAAGGTGCTCGTGCATGAATTCAGTGGGGGATAACCCTAGATGAGTTTGCACATGTCCCAACACCAAATCCCACCAAGAAATCCAAGCCAAATCGCAGCCAAAGTGAAGAACGAACAATCACTCAAAAATGGCTCCGAAAATCACATAAAAAGAAAAACGAGGAGACTAGCCATGAATCAACCATGAATGATTAGATTGAAACAAAGGTCTTACAAGATCCGAGGCTAGTAACCTCCCATCATACTTCCCACTTAAGATTAGGGTCACTAATCTAAGGGTAATCACTCCCTAAGCCTAGTTCTCACCATTAAGCAAACCCTAGCCTTTTGTCTTAGGAAAATAAACAAAGGGGATGGAAGAGATTACCTCCACAACCAGCCAACTAGCTATATATTGAGGTCTAAACCAAAGACTAAACTACCCCTAAGATACTTCTAAGATAACTGCCCACGCAGGGGTGAAACGGTCCAGATTTTTCTCGGAGCATCGGACGGACACACCATCTTCACGACTTCCCTTCGTCTCGAAGTAAGCTCCGCGATGATGCCACGTGCCCTCCACCGATGCTTAGCTGCACCGGATCCGCCCCTGATTTTGAGGCCCAAACCGGAAAACCAGCCTCCATGGTGGTTTTGAGGCCTAAACCACCCAAACCATCCATCTCCGCGTGGCCGCTACGCGACCTCCTCGATGTCGATGCATGTTCAACCTCCCGCCAAGCCTTGACGCCTTCAAATATTTTGCGAACCCACCGCACAGGCCGCCTACTTGACTTGCCATCGCCTTCCCGTTCGACTTGGCCGATGCCGTCTCCATGCATTCTTGCTCTTCCATGCACCATGTGAATCGCCCATGACTCTGCCTAGTCTCTTCGGGTCCCTCTGTCCAAGTCTACTCGCGTTCACCCCGAACCTTTCACTTGACCTTCACCTTGCACTGTCGGCCGCCATGTCGCACCCAACACCCGTGTTTCACAAGCCAAGACATGCATCATACGCCACGGTTGTCAATCACTCATCATCCAAGGGTGATCACTCCCTACAGCACAGGTAAACTACAAGTACACTGTAGTAGCAGTACAATATTTCACCAAGTGGATAGAGGCCAAGCCTCTAGTCAACATAATTTCTGAAGCTATTAGAAAATTCTTTTGGTAGAATATCATATGTAGATTTGGGGTACCCAAGGAACTAACTGTCGATAACGGCAAGCAATTCGACTCTGATCTCTTTAAAGAATTCTGCCATAACATAGACACGAAGGTCATGTTCGCTTCTGTCTATCACCCGCAATCCAACGGAGCAGTGGAAAGAACAAATGGGCTAATATTCTCCAGCATCAAAAAATGCCTCTTCGATCAAAAGAAGGGCAAATGAGTCGATGAACTCCCGAAGGTTATATGGTCACCCAAAACCTCCAAGTCCAGAACAACAAGGTTCACTCCATTTAGATTACTCTACGGAGCAGAAGCTATGAGCTCAGAAGAGCTCAAAAAGAAAAGCCTATGGGCCCAGTCACAAGAGAACGAAACACATCCTTCGAATGAAGCTGACCTAATTGAGCTCGATATCTTACAAGCAGCAAACAACCTAAGCAAGTACCAACAAGAAACAAAAAGATGGAGGGACAAAAAGGTAGTCAGAAGAGACATATCAGTGAGTGATTGGGTGCTCAAGAGGAAGCCCAACGCCGAAACCATTGGAAAGCTACATGCCAAGTGGGATGGTCCATTCCTCGTGGTGAAAAGCAATAGGCCAGGCTCCTTGTACTTGGCAGACAGTGAAGGTCATGAGCTGTAGCATTCTTGGAATGTTGACAGCCTAAAGAAATAGTACATCTAGGACCCTTGTAACAAGCCTGGGTTGTAGAACTATAAACAGACCCAAGCTTGGTAGTCTACTTTGTTTTCCTTGTAAACTTTTAAGGACCGTACTCTTTTCCTCACAAAGGGGACTCCACATCGGAGGTGAAGTTTTTAACAAGGCGGATCCTATATAATAACTCTCCAAATGAATAAAGAGTTACTTTCCCTAAACTTTTGTTCAGGGTCGAAGCAGCAGTGCTGCGAATATCGACCATCGCCTCACAAAGGATACATCTATGTAAGTTAGCAAAGTTCGCATGCCTCGCAAGCTTTGCATACTTATCTAAGATGTGCAACAAGCACAAAAAAGCCAAGGGGCTATCGAACCTAAGGGTATCGAAGCCAAAACACCTTCGGCTCAAAAATAAAAAGTGCAACTAGCACTAAAAAAGCCAAGGGGCTATTGAACCTAAGGGTTTGGAAGCTAAAACACCTTCGGCTAAAAAATAAAAAGTGCAACAAGCACTAAAAAAGCGAAGGGGCTATCGAACCTAAGGGTATGGAAGCCAAAACACCTTCAGCTGCAAAATAAAAAGTTCAACAAGATCCTAAAAGCCAAGGGGCTATCGAACCTAAGGGTATCGAAGCCAAAACACCTTCGGCTCAAAAATAAAAAGTGCAACAAGCACTAAAAAAGCCAAGGGGCTATCAAACCTAAGGGTATCGAAGCCAAAACACCTTCGGCTCAAAAATAAAAAGTGCAACAAGCACTAAAAAGCCAAGGGGTTGTCGAACCTACGGGTATCAAAACCAAAACACCTTTGGCTAAAAAACAAAAAAAAAAGTACAATAAGCACTAAAAAAGCCAAGAGGTTGTCAAACCTAAGGATATCGAAGCAAAAACACCTTAGACTCCAAAAACGTATTGCGCGCTAGAAAGGTAAAGGGAAGCCCAACCCAAAGGAACAGAACCCTCCAATGCAACAAAGGCTAGGGAGGGGGAAGACATTTTCTCCTAACAAGAAAAGTAGAATCATTTAGCCCTTGTTGCATCGAAGGTCAACAGCTTATAACCTTGAGATAGATAACCCTCGTGCAATGCGACCTTACGACTCAAAGCAAACACAACAAGTATCTATTCGGATCATTCTAGCAATAGCCGCGTATTTTGATTATGAGATATGGCAGATGGATGTCAAAACAGCTTTCCTGAACGGAAACCTAGATGAGGACATGTATATGATACAGCCCAAAGGTTTTGTCGATCTAACCAATGCTGGAAAGGTATGCAAACTTCAGAAATCCATCTATGGGTTGAAGCAAGCATCTCGGAGTTGGAATATTCATTTTGATGAAGTAGTCAAAGGGTTTGGTTTTCTTCAGAACGAAGAAGAAGCTTGTGTTTACATGAAGGAAAGTGGGAGCTCTGTTGCATTTCTGATCCTATATGTAGATGACATATTGCTGATTGGGAATGATATTTCTATGATGGAATCCGTAAAGACTTCACTGAAAAATAGTTTTTCTATGAAGGACTTAGGGGAAGCCGCATACATTCTGGGCATAAGAATCTATAGTGATAGATCGAGAAGGCTTATTGGATTAAGCCAAGATACTTACATTAATAAGGTGTTGAAACGTTTTAGCATGGATGTTGACGCCTGATTTTGACACGTGTTAAATCGGCCTCAAGAAAGGCAGAGGTTGGCCGATGCGGCAGATTTAAAGGCTGCAGTTGGGAATCGGCCGATTGACGCTACAGTTAGGAATCAGCCGATTGGAGTTGCAGTGTTTCGTGCGACTGGCGAATGGAGTTGATGGGGGTCGGCCAGTTGAAAGGCTAGAGCATTTGGGCCAATATGGGCTTGCGCCAACAGATAGAGGATGAAGCCAATGGAGTCCCAGAAGAGGATCCCAGTCAAAGATGATCTGACGTTGGTCAAAGAACGACGTCGACTCGGTCAAGAAGTAATGGAAAGAGTCCGGAATGGACTAGGAGATGGCAGGAGAAGATTCTGCGGGAGCCCGTTTCCTTTAGGAAAGTCTTATAGATAGTAGTTTTTATTTAAATCAAGTTTGTAACGGATCGTAATAGATCAGGAGTCTTAGTCCTAGGGTATAAATAGAAGCAGTTAGGGTTTTGTATGATATACATCAATCAATACAAACAATCTACTTTTTCATCGTACTTTACTTTCAAGTCGTCGACTTCGCCAATACTTCTTTTTCTTTCACGAGTTTGTACGGATTGGCAGGGCTGCATCGACACGATCTCCGGCCAATTGGTAGGTTCCGTTTATCGAATAATATCTAAGCTTTAACTTTGGGGGCATCGCCGTTGTTTCGTTTAGATTTATTCATCAGTTATCGATATTTACTAGAATTATAGGTTTTACCTATTGTTCTAGTTTTATCACCAGTTATCCAGCTTGAGATCGAACTGTCAGCTTTATCATTATCTTTCCTTGTTTATCATCGTATAGCCGATTAGATCTATTTCGAGTGTTGCATCTATAGCAATTGTTTAAGTTACTCCAGTAGTTTCTTGGCAATCGTTATGTGATTATCGGCTGATCTATAGCCGGTCATCTTCATAGCAAATCGGCCGATTCGCTAATACGCTTTTCGGGACAGATCAGAACTTCAGCCGATCGAAACCCCAGAATTTAATACATTTATTTCCTTGTCAATCAACAGGTCAGATTGACTGGCACGCCGCGCGAACCGCACCAGGGCAATCACCCAAACAGGAGTTAAGCAGATTCTTCCGGGTCGTGTGTCCGACGTTGAAGGTCATCGGCCGATTCCCGGCCGATTTTTAACGCCAACACACTTTTGGCACGCCTGGTGGGACACCCTCAATATCCAACATGTCAAAGACCACGGAAATCTCTGAGAACAACATCATTGAGGTTACGGAGGCAGATCTCAAGGACGACCAGAAAGAAGAACTGGCAACACGCCTAGAAGACTACAAGAGGGTATATCTACAATCTTTCAGTCGTACCAGAAGCGGGGAGACCGTCAAGAAAGCTCCTCTTCTAGTTCCCCGCCACATCACCATCGCTGAGGATTCGGGCAAGATGTCCGATATGATTCAATAGTCCGTTTATTAGGCATTAATCGACCAATCCTCAGTAATGACCAACACGGTATACAATGCCGTCATCAGCTCTCTGGTCAGCGGAGTAGCTCAGGGATATCAGGGGCCACCATACGCCCCACCTATTGTAGCTCCAGCCAGAAGCTTACCAGGCACGTCTCACTCAGCTCCTCAGCCGATATCGACGCAACACGAAGGATACAACACTTCATTGCCTTCAATGCCTCCAGGATATAACAGTGCACCATGCTTTCGATCACAAGCGTCGCTTCAGCCTGTCCAGATTGCTTCCGTGCAATCACTGCCCCCAAACTCAGTACCTTGGGGGGCACCAGCAATGGCGGCTTTTTCGGACCAATCAACCGGTCATGGGAGCCCTCCGATCCAGGCACCGTTCCACTTGGCTGTCCAGCCGATGGTCCCTCAATATCAACCAGCCACGTCAGAAATCGGCAGGGGGGCAGATGCCGCAGAAACACTCAGAAGCGCGGCGCCGATGATGCTATACGATGGGGCGGCTGATTTTCTACGCCACCAACCGTCAACTGCTCAGCCGGCCACGGTGCAGCAGAATCCGCCACACGCTTTGTTCCATCACCCGGCCGTCCCGCCGCCGATCCACCAACATGTGCCGATGCCCCGACCGGTTGTTCATCAGCAGCAACTAGATTGGACAGCAAGGATAGCAGAGGTAATTCAAGACCAATTCGGGTTAAAGCCGAAAGTACAAACCTATACGTACAAAACGCCATACCCATCTGCCTACGATCTACTGCCGTTTCCCCATCGGTACAAAGTTCCCGACTTCACCAAATTTTCGGGGCTGGATGACACCTCAACTGTGGAGCACATAAATAGATTCATCATCTAGTGCGGGGAGGCCGCCACTCAAGATGCTCTGCGGGTCCATCTATTCTCGTCATCCCTATCTGGGTCGGCCTTCCCGTGGTTAACTACCCTACCACCCAACTCCATCGTTACTTGGGCCGATCTAGAAAAGCAATTCCATAAATACTTCTACGCGGGAGTCCACAAGATGAAGCTTTCAGATCTGACCAGCCTCAGAAAGAGGAGCGATGAACCAGTAACTAATTACGTACAGAGGTTCAGAGAGGTCAGAAACAAATGCTATACCCTAGCCCTGACCGACGCTCAGCTGGCCAACATCGCTTTCCAAGGTCTCCTGCCACACATCAAGGAGAGGTACGCCTCACAAGAGTTTGAAAGTTTAAGTCAGATCGTTCACCGATTGGCCGGTCAAGAAGTACGTCCATTTGATCAGCGGAGGAATTTCCAGAAAAAGGTGGCATATTTGGAAGGGTCTGAATCTGAGGGAGAAGAAGAAATCGGCCTAGCAGAATGGGTCAAAGGGAAGAAGCCGATATCGTGCCCTTTCGGGAAGAAAGAACCAGAGGCGTTTGGCTTTGACACGTCAAAGGCTGATAAAATCTTCGACTTACGTCTCCAAGAGGGGCAGATCAAGCTCTCACCTTACCATACCATTCCCTTGGCCGATCAGCTCAAAAAGATGAGATATTGCAAATGGCACAATGCCACATCTCACGACATAAATGAGTGCAAAATCTTCCGTCAGCAGATACAGTCGGCCATTGAGCAAGGCAGACTTAAATTTTAAGTCCCGGCGAAGCTAGCAAAGCCGATGAAAATTGACCAGCATCCTTTCCCTGCTAACATGGTTGACACGGGAAAAAACTCGCTTCAAACCAAGGTGCTAACGTCAGAATCGGCTAAGAAAAGCGGCGCCGTGGACCCCAAAAAGCAGGTTACGGTGGACGATGTCAAAGGGAAAAGACGGGTTGAAGACGAGGGCGAAGGATCAGAACAATCGCGTAGACCCGTCACTTCCTAATTCTTACTTAGCAAATATCAGCGGCAGCAAGAAAGATCGAGACACCGTGAAGAGACGATACGCGGACACGAAGATCATTGGCGATGCCCGTTCTTCATCCATTGCTGGGAAAATGACCTTAGATTGCCATCAGCTGATAATTTCCCTGAGTGCAGCGGATCAAATCGCAATGATCGCCCGCTCAAAAGATCACGCTCCAGAGACAGAGGATCAGAGCCGATCAACAGAAACTGGCGCGAACAAGAGGGTCGGCGCCTTTCAGTGCATGATCGGCTGGGGGGCAGAGTTGACCGGTATGACCGGTCGAGGGGCAGGATCAACCAGCAGAAGCGACTGGGGGTAGAACCAACAGAAGCGGCTAGAAGAAATGGCCGATGCTAGGGTGTCAGATGAGAACCCCCTAGGAAGGGAACCAGACTGGGAGTGCGCCAAACCACCGGCCAAACCAGTGAACCCCAGGTGGTGCCCTGATGGACTGTCCAAATCTCAAAAATGAAGGATCCAACGTCTGCGCCAATGGGAACAACAAGAGGAAGAGCAGAGGCAGGTGGTGGATAAGAAAAACGACAGGTCTCGAGTCTGGCGCCCCAAAAGAGGGCGACAATCAAGAATCGGCAGCTGACGTCAACATGGTGTTCATCTTGCCGATGGAGTTCATGGCGCCCGCTGATCGAGACAACGCAACAAGGATAGAGGAGCAGATGGCGCAATTGGCTTTGGAGCCAATGACAGCCACTTTTGAGAAACCGGAAGACGAAAAATGGCAACATCTCAAGGCTCTATTCCTCAAAGGACACGTTAACGGACGACCTGTTACCAGGCTACTAGTAGATGGAGGCGTTGCAGTCAATATCATGCCATATGCCATGTTCCGGAAGTTGGGCAAAAGCGATGAAGATCTGACCAAGACGGACATGATGCTCAAAGACTTCAAAGGCAACGTGTCTCCTGCCCGTGGAGCGCTCTGCGTTGACTTCACCATCGGCAGTAAGACCCTTCCCACTATCTTCTTTATTATTAATGGCAAGGGGTCCTACAACATGTTGCTCGGTCGCGATTGGATACACGCGAATTGCTGCGTCCCGTCTACGATGCACCAATGCCTCGTACAGTGGGTCGGCGACAGTACCGAGATAATCACCGCCGATTCCGCATACAGTATTGCGGCAACCGATAGGCAACAGTGGAGCTACGAACACGTCAAGTGTATATCCGGTTGAATTTGGGACACTGATTTCCTGAAAGTGTCCGATTTTGGCCTACAGCCGATCCGAGCAGTCGGCTCTGAAGATTCAGATTAGATGGATGAGTTCGTCCGAGAAGACGGGAAGCTTGGGCATGGATTTACGTCGGCTGATTCATTGGAGATGGTGGATTTAGGGGATGGTAGCAAGCCAAGGCCGACGTATATTAGTGCTAGCTTGGATCCCGACTACAAATGTAGGTTGATAAGTTGATTAAAATAATTCAAAGATTGCTTTGCTTGGGAATACCATGAGATGCCTGGTCTAGACCGGTCCATTGTCGAACACCAGTTGCCTATAAAACCAGGATATCGGCCATACCAGCAGCCTGCACGACGATGCAACCCTAAAATTCTACCTGATATAAAGGCCGAGATCACAAGATTGATTGAAGCAAGATTTATTCGGCAGTGCCGTTACGCCGAATGGATTTCTAATATTGTACCCGTATACAAGAAAAATGGAAAGTTGCGCGTATGCATCGACTTCAGGAACCTAAATCAGGCTACACCAATGGACGGGTATCCAATGCCGACAGCCGATGTTTTGATAGATGCTGCCGCAGGACACAAAGTCATCAGTTTCATGGACGGTAATGTTGGGTACAATCAAATATTAATGGCCGAAGAAGATATTTCAAAAACGGCTTTCAGGTGTCCGGGCCACCTCGGTTTATTCGAGTGGGTAGTAATGACCTTTGGATTAAAGAACGCCGGCGCTATATACCTATGGGCTATGAATTATATCTTTCACAAGCTTATTGGTGTATCGGTGGAAATCTACATCAACGATGTTGTAGTCAAGTCAAAAGGTCATCAGGAACATCTGGCCGATTTACAAGAGGTGTTGGAGTGCACAAGGAAGCATGGGTTGAAAATGAACCCGAACAAGTGTGCATTCGGTGTGTCGGCCGGGCAATTCTTAGGATTCATGGTCCATGAGCGCGGGATAGAAGTCAACCGGAAGACCATAGCTGCCATCAATAAGGTTGTGGCCCCGCAGAATAAAACTGAGCTGCAGTCCCTAATCGGCAAGGTCAACTTTATCAGAAGATTCATATCCAACTTGTCCGGGCGTATTCAAGCTTTCACTACTTTGCTGAAATTGAAGCCCGATCAGGAATTCGTGTGCGGAGAAGAACAACACAAAGAGTTAGAAGATATCAAGCAATATCTAATTTCACCACCTGTATTAGTCCTGCGACAGGCTGACAAGCCGTTCAAACTATACTTGTCTGCCGACAAGCGGGCTATTGGATCGGCGCTGGCACAGGAGTTTGAAGGAAAAGAACGGGTGGTATATTATGTCAGCAGAAGACTCCTGGACGCTGAAACGAGATATTCCCCAGTGGAACGGCTGTGCCTGTGTCTATATTTCTCGTGTACCAAGCTCAGGCACTATTTGTTATCGGCAGAGTGCATAGTCGTATGCAAGGATGATGTGGTGAAATATATGCTATCACTGCCAATTTTGAAAGGACGGATTGGAAAGTGGATCCTGACTCTGTCAGAGTTTGATCTAAGGTAGGAATCGGCCAAAGCTGTCAAGGGTCAAGTTATGGCCGATTTTGTGGCTCAGCATTGTGGACCGGAAATCGCTGTCGTTGAACCAGTTCCATGGACTCTATACTTCGATGGTTCCTCATGTGGAGCCGGATCGGGAATCGGCATCGTTCTCATATCGCCTCAGGGGGCAAGCTATGATTTCTCTCTACCGATAGAAGCATCCGCGACCAACAATCAGGCAGAATACCGAGCCGTCCTAAAAGGTATACAATTGTTAAGAGAAATCAAAGCCGACGCGGTGGAAATTTTTGGAGATTCCATGCTCATTGTAGATCAATTAACGGGGAGATCTGAGTGCAAAGATGATGTCTTAAGGATCTACTACGAAGATTGTCTCCAACTGTTAAAGAAATTCAAGTCTGCGATTATTGAGCACATTCCCAGAAATTACAATGAAGAGGCCAACAGGCTTGCCCAACACGCGTCCGGGTATCGGCCGATTCAAGGGGCCATGATTCTGGAACTTGCGGCCGACGATTGGCGAAAGGAGATTGCCGATTACTTGAAAGATCCGTCCAAGAAAGTGGATCGGCGAGTGCATTTTCAGGCCACAAAATATGTGTTGCTCGAAGACGATTTGTTTTACCGGACGATTGATAGGGTTCTTTTCAAATGCCTGGGAACGGAAGAAGAAAAGGTCCTGATGGGAGAGATCCATGAAGGCGTATGCGGAGCTCATCAATCGGCTCACAAGATGAAGTGGATGATTAGAAACAACGGGTATTATTGGCCGACGATTCTCGAAGATTGTTTTAAATATTATAAAGGTTGTCAAGACTGTCAGAAGTTTGGCAATGGGCAGCGCGCACCAGCCTCGGCTATGAATCCAATAATCAAACCATGGCCGTTTAGACGTTGGGGAATAGATCTCATCGGACAGATTTACCCTCCATCGAGCAAAGGGCACAAGTTTATAATATTAGCCACTGATTATTTTACCAAATGGGTGGAGGCAGTTCCGTTGAAGACTGTGACATCGGCCGATATGATCAATTTCGTGAAGAACCACATTGTTTATCGGCTCGGCATCCCTCAAACTATCACAACTGATCAAGGAATGATGTTCACCTCAGGGGAGTTCAAAGAATTCACCGCCGATATGGGGATTAGATTGTTGAATTCTTCTCCGTATTATGCTCAAGCCAACGGCCAGGCCGAATCATCCAATAAGGGTATAATCAAGTTGATCAAGCGGAAGATAGAGGAACAACCAAAGAAGTGCACATGTCTTTAACCGAATCTCTATGGGCTTACAGCATGGCTTGCCACGGGGCCACTAAGATATCTCCTTATCAGTTGGTATATGGTCACGAGGCAGTATTGCCTTGGGAATTAAGGATAGGTTCAAGGCGTACATCGCTTCAAGATCAGTTGACGGCCGATGACTACTCCTTCCTCATGAAGGGAGAGCTCAACGATTTGGCGGGTCAGCGATTAAGAGCCCTGATTAGCATCGAAGAAAACAAGAAAAGGGTGGTCAGGTGGTACGACAAGAAGGTCAAAGTTAAACAATTCTCCCAAGGAGATTTGGTATGGAAGTTGGTGCTGCTGATAGGGTCTAAGGATCCCAAATTCGGTAAATGGTCGCCCACTTGGGAAGGGCCGTATAAAATCGGCCGATGTGCTCCGGGAAATACATATATACTAGAAACTATCGAATTGGAAGAATTCACAAGAGCCTTAAATGGGAGATATCTGAAGAGGTACTATCCAAGTATATGGGTGGGTGCATAACTTACGATAGGGTACATCAAGACAACATGGCCAACTCCCATTGGCTCCTGTCTATATAGCCGATGTAAAGATGACATCACCTTAAGGATGAAACATTTGATTTAGTCTGACCGATTCATTATTCGGTGAGAACAGCAGAGTACATGGCCGACACAGTACAAGTCGTCCTTAGAACAAAAGTACCAACATATTTATTGACCATGCTTTTTCTTAATTTCCCTCTCGATCCGGCCTAATTTTATCAAGAGGCGGATGCTCTTTTCCTCCAGATCCTCCATGGCGGCTTCAACATCGACTTGACGAGGGAGTGGGTGGCTCCTGTCGAGAGGTGGTTGGGATGTCCTCGCCGCAGCATCTTCAAGGGCGACTGAGCGAGGGAGTGGATGACTCCTTTCAGTTGGCGGCCGCCTGGAGCAGTTAGCGTCTATATGGTCCCAGACCTTCTGGATATCAGCAGGGACATGACCTTTGAGTTCCTCGAAATGAGCTTTGATCAGATCTATGTCTGCCTACGACAATGGTTCTTCTGAATGCATGACTTCAATCGCTCGTTCCAGACTGGGACTAAGGCGTTTCGGCTAAAAGGAGAGCAAACAACTACCCAGTGTCAGAATGATTGAAATGTCAAGAGAGGAAATAGAGGGGGGTTCATACCTGGTTGACGGAGAAGGAAGAAGATGAAGAGGACATCTTGATGTCTAGTCTGGGAGGACGGAGATCAAATTGTTGGAGGGGAAGAAGATGGGTAATACGGACGCCTTTGGAAACGATACGGGATCTCATACTTATAGAAGGAAGAGGGTGAAGGGATGGTAGGATGCATCCCATCGGAATAAAAGGGTAAACAAATGAAAAGCTGCCAAGAAGGATGGTCCAAGATTGAATCTGCGCGTCAACGGCAAGAAGACATTAAATGTTTACAGAATTTTTATAGTTCACCCAAGGAGGGCATCAATAGCCGCAATCGCTCGTTGCCTAACTTGATCGGCCGAGTCTACAATTCTTTGGTCGTCATCAGCCGATCCAGGGACTTCTGGCATATGCCGATGGATTTTTATTGCTTCACGGGCCAGGTTCTGCCTTTCCTGCTTCAGCTCGGCGATGATAGACGGGAGGTCTTGGAGTCTTTTTTCTTCAGCAGCTATGGCCTTGGTCACCAGCTCCATCTCTTTGGCTAGCTCTACTTTTCGCCGTTTAAGGCGGTCTATGGCACCGACGATATCTGGACGAGAATTCTCAAGGAAGCTGATTCGCCGATGCACCTCTTGAGCTCGGTGTTTGTAGGAGTCTTCCTTCTCGCGGGCTTTCGCTAGTTTGGCGCAATCGGCCATAAGGCGCAAGGCCCTAAACACTGAAGTCTGCATTGACTCTATATATGCAGCAGGATCCAGAGCCTCTGTCGCTTTCTCTGGAATTCGGCCTCTGATTTCACTAAGAAGTTGCCGAATCGACGAGGCATCTCCCACTAATCGGCTGATGTCGTCTTGGAGGAGGGTCCATATACTCTCGAGCTTGGCACGGACGTCATCAGGGATTGAGCTCAGTGTGACTTGGCGTGAAGCAATCTCTTCATCGTCAGAAAGGGCAACCGCGAAAGAAAAAAGACTGTTGTTGGGAGTGTCCTGCTCCTGCGAGAGAATAAAAGAGATAAAAATACGGAATAGCCGACGGTAAGTGGAAATCGGCTGATTTGGGTAACAAGTTCCTTACCTCTTTGAAACGGATTTCTTTTGCTTGCGCCAGCGGAAATGCCGCCCTCATCTCGGGAACTGGCACGATTGGCTCGTCAGAAGAAGAAGATTCGACGACTATCAGTGCTCTGCTCGGGCCAGCCTCCTGGAAAGGTATGGAAACGGATTTTATAAGCATAATGCAAGTGATTAAGTCTGATGATATATGATGCATGCCGTACCTCCATGAGTCCTCCGGCCGATGTTTGTTGGGGAGGAGCAATCGATGCGCTCAGAGTAGCCTGCATCAAAAATTGGTTACTTTTTGGTTGAGTATCAAGAAATTGAGTTAAGAAACTCTCTACCTCGGTGAGGGAAATTGCTGGCGTTTCGGTTTCTGCCTGGGATGTAGCCGATTGCTGCGGAGACTGCACTGGGGCGATTTGCGCAACCTGGCAGAAAGAAGAAGTTAATATCGATGGAATACTTAGAAGTATGTGAGGTGTGCGAAATTACTTGAACATCTTCTACTAGTAATGATGCAGCAGCTGCTCCAACTTCTGTAGCAGCCTGGAGATCGACTTCCTCAATAATCGGCAGAGTTGGTGCAGCTAAAGGTTCAGCCGATACCGCCGCCGATTGATCAGCCGGTTCTATACGGGCACGCACTCGGCGGCTCGTCTTCTTTAAAGAAGGTCTCTTCGGTGTTTGCTTCGATCGGCCGATGGTGATGTCTTTGATGGTTGGAGCATGGTAGCCGATGAGTGGAAATTGTGTGTATGGGCGGCTATTCTCTATCGGCCTACCACTTCGGCTCCGCGTCGGAGGAAGTCGACTTTCAGACTAAAAAGGGAAATAAAAGTTAGCGGCAAATTTGTAGCATAAAAAGGAATAACATCGAAATCGACCGGGAGAAGGGCAGTACCGCTGCATTTGAGTCGATGTTGTTAGGATCCAGATTATTGCAATATGCTGAAGGAGATGCACAGAAGAGATGTTGCTTCCATTCTGCCCATCATAACTTGAATTGTTGGACAGCAAAAGGAGCCACTATCCAATTGCTTAGGTCAATGGTACTGGAGTCTGGCACTAAATCACACAGCCGACTGTAGTCAAGGCCCTTTGTGAGCTCATCTCGGAATTTTGCGCGACCGGCAAAATAAATTTGAATCGATAGCTGACCAAAGCCGAACTACCGTGCTGCAACTGATGGGTTGTAAAACTCATAAGTTGGGGAATCTTTCCCAGAGAAGAAGTTTGCCGGTAAAATCCCTGGTTTGATCAAGACGTCCATGAGATCATTATCAAAGGAGTTGGACGACGCAGTAGGGAAGCTCAAAAAGTGGCTCTGTCCTCCGGTATGGGTACCAACTTTTGGTTTCTTCACTAAAGTTGTTGTAAAAACATCTGAAATACTTGGCTGTTTGGGTGGCGGTGAACTGGCAACCAGGAAAAACTGATGACGCTTCGCTGAAAGAAGTGCACCGTCGTCGTATGGTGGGGTTCTCCTCTGACTCAATGTTGGCGAATGTTTTGGTCTCTATTTGCTGCTGGGAGACTTTGCTCATGTACAAGTTAAGACAGAGGGTGATGAACCACCAGGGGCCACCAGGGTTACCAATCGGCTCTCCCTTTGATAGTTTGACGCCGATCTGGTGCATCATATGGTAGGCCGATCCTAGTAGATACTTCCCGAGGGGGATGGTGGATCCTCTTGACAGGGCTTCGGCTAGAGCTTGTGTATTGGAAGAAGGACCAACCGCTCTGCCGCAGAAGAAGTGCTTCTCTAGCCACATCATCAAGAACGTTGTATGTTCTCTCTCCAAAATCGTCCCGGTCCTCATGTTTCTGCTGATATACCCTTTCCACCCGCCGATTCCTTTCGTCTCTAGCCGATGGGTTGGTTTGATCAGATAATCAAAGGGTGTATTGGGAGAGGAAATGTCAAGGCCGGCCAACATCAGGACATCGGCCAGAGTTGGGGTCATGGGTCCGTGCCAAAAGAGGAACGCGTTGAGCGCGTCAGACCAGAAATAGGAAGCTGCCATTACCAGGGGTTCATTCTTCTCCATCTAGGACAAAGAGAGATTGATGCATTAGCCGATTTTCAATTCGTCCCATTGAACTCTCTTAGAGTTGGCCATTCTTTGGTACCACTCTTTCCAGCTGGGGGTTTCATTCGGCCAAGATCTAAAAGTGCCTGACCACTGACCCAAATCCATAGGTGATTGCTTGAAAGGGATTCTATGAGTTTCTAAGTTAATCAGATCAGTCGGGTCTAGATTCCCCATAGGGCCTAGGCAGATGAGACCAGGAGCTTCGGGAAGAGGAATAGTGATTTGGTGTCTAACTGCCTAAAAAAGGTAAAAAGGGGAGGAACTAAGAACAGATCTAAGAGATGCCTGGGCGGTAAAAAGTAAAAGGGGATAGTTTCGGATTATTACCTCTGGATGAAGCTCATCGTCGCCGATGGAGTCGCTGATGGAACCGCCATCGCCGATGGAGTTGTTGGTGGAGCCTCCGTGGTTGGCGGGATTGCTGATGGTGCCGCCATTGAAGGAGTGGAGCGGAGTGTAGATGAAAGAAGGATCACCAGAGATTGCGGTTGGAAGCCAAAAGAGCGCTGGGAGGAGATGGAAAGTGATTCACCGGGGAAGAAATTACTGAGCTCGTGGAGAAGAGACGGCGGAGAACGCCAGTATTTAAGGACGGTCCAAGAAAGAAGGGGTAAAGACGGGATTTTTGCCGCGCCGTCTACACGAATTCCAGGGGAACAGTTGTCTCAGGCGCCTAGTTCGAAAAAATTGCAATCATCATGTAGAAGACCGCGAAACGGAAGGAGATTTTTTGCCGCAGAGGATGGATTAAAAAAGAATTTCGAAGTAATAGTCATGTTTTACTCCGAAACTTGAGGGCATGTGTTGATGCCGGATTTTGACACGTGTTGAATCGGCGTCAAGAAAGGCAGAGGTTGGCCGATGCGGCAGATTTAAAGGCTGCAGTTGGGAATCGGCCGATTGACGCTATAGTTAGGAATCGGCCGATTGGAGCTGCAGTGTTTCGTGCGACTGGCGAATGGAGTTGATGGGGGTCGGCCAGTTGAAAGGCTAGAGCATTTGGGCCAATATGGGCTTGCGCCAACAGATAGGAGATGAAGCCAATGGAGTCCCAGCAGAGGATCCCAGTCAAAGATGATCTGACGTTGGTCAAAGAACGACGTTGACTCGGTCAAGAAGCAATGGAAAGAGTCCGGAATGGACTAGGAGATGGCAGCAGAAGATTCTGCGGGAGCCTGTTTCCTTTAGGAAAGTCTTATAGATAGTAGTTTTTATTTAAATCAAGTTTGTAACGGATCGTAATAGATCAGGAGTCTTAGTCCTAGGGTATAAATAGAAGGAGTCAGGGTTTTGTAGGATATACATCAATCAATACAAACAATCTACTTTTTCATCGTACTTTACATTCAAGTCGGCGACTTCGCCAATACTTCTTTTTCTTTCACGAGTTCGTACGGATTGGCAGAGCTGCATCGACACGATCTCCGGCCAATTGGTAGGTTCCGTTTATCGAATAATATCTAAGCTTTAACTTCGAGCGCATCGCCGTTGTTTCATTTAGATTTATTCATCAGTTATCGATATTTACTAGAATTATAGGTTTTACCTATTGTTCTAGTTTTATCACTAGTTATCCAGCTTGAGATCGAACTATCGGCTTTATCATTATCTTTCCTTATTTATCATCGTATAGCCGATTAGATCTATTTCGAGTGTTGCATCTGTAGCAATTGTTTAAGTTACTCCAGTAGTTTCTTGGCAATCGTTACGTGATTATCGGCTGATCTATAGCCGGTCATCTTCATAGCAAATCGGCCGATTCGCTGATACGCTTTTCAGGACAGATCGGAACTTCAGCCGATCGAGACCCCGGAATTTAATACGTTTATTTCCTTGTCAATCAACAGGTTAGATTGACTGACACATCACGCGAACCGCACCAGGGCAATCACCCGAACAGGAGTTAAGCAGATTCTCCAGGGTCGTGTGTCCGACGCTGAAGGTCATCGGCCGATTCCCAGCCAATTTTTAGCGCCAACAATGGAACAATCAAAGAAAGGGTTCTTGCCTATGTCACACGGTATACATCTCAGCAAGACTTAGTGTCCTTCGAGAACTGATGAGCTAGATCGCATGAGCAAGGTTCCATACGCTTCGGCAATTGGATCTATCATGTACACGATGATAAGTACACACCCAGATGTCTCATATGCTCTAAGTGCTATCAGCAGGTACCAATCTGATCCAGGTGAGAGTCACTGGACAGCGGTGAAAAATATTCTTAAGTACTTCAGAAGGATTAAAGATGTGTTCCTAGTCTATGGAGGTGAGGAGGAGCTCACTGTAATGGGTTACATTGATGCTAGCTTCCAAGCCGACAATGATGATTCAAAGTTGCAATCAGGATTTGTGTTCACATTGAATGGTGGTGCTATAAGTTGGAAAAGTTCCAAGCAGGATACCGTGGCTGATTCTACAACGGAAGCTGAGTACATTGCAGCTTTGGAAGCTACAAAGGAAGGTGTTTGGATGAGAAAGTTGCTCATTGAGCTTGGTCTGTTTCCGAATGCGTCCAGCCCATTGAACCTCTACTGTGACAACAATGGGGCAATAACGCAGGCTAAGGAGCCAAGGAATCACCAGAAGAACAAACATGTACTGCGGAAGTTTCACCTCATACGAGAGTTCGTCAGACGGGGTGAGATCAAGATATGCAGGATACACACGGATTTGAATGTTGCTGATCATTTGACAAAGCCTCTTCCACAGCCTAAGAATGAAGCGCACACAAGGGCTATGGGTATTAGATATCTTCTAGATTAGACTCTAGTGCAAGTGGGAGACTGTTAGAAATATGCCGTAGAGGTAATCATAGAGATGATCCTATTTTGTTGTATCCATGATGTATTATGTGTTCATTGAATACCCATGAAAGGAAACTTGTATTGATTGGCAATTATGTGAATTGTTTGTGAGATTCTTTACTTGTATGGTTATTCTAAAGTTGTTACTAGTCGGAGTTCATGTATGGACACACATGAATATTAGACTAGCACATGTATTAATTGATGACTGTGTTTCACAAGTCATAGACATGGAGAAGTCAAACTAATAATGCGGGCGCGTGTATGACATGAGGTTGGACCGACCCAACTCAAGAAATAGTGATTTCTCATTACACAATGTGTACGTTGTGTCCTTAGACCTGAGATTGTCGCATGTACTCAAGATGTGAACCAACCTACTTAGGAGCCATCAAACGCTACTCCGTAATTGGGTAGTCATAAAGGTGGTTCTCGGGTTTGTCAAGAAGCATGCTGTAAGACATGGTCAGTCAAGATGGGATTTGCCCTCTCTGCTTGAGAGAGATATCTCTGGGCCCCTCGAGTGATCGGATCAAGAAATGCATGGCCGTGCTAGGGTAAGTGTTAACCAAGAATTCTGGATCACAGCATCGAGAAAGAGAGGTCAGCTTGGAGCTTGACCAAATATTGTGAGGCAAAGGGAATAGCATGTATATGAGATTGTGATGGCTCGTCTGATATGATCTTTGCGCGCGCATAGGAGTTGACACGTCTTGCTAGAGGTATTACGCTCTTAGCGGCTCAAATCTGTCTAAACTTTGTGTTCCTTGTACCTTCAAGTTCCTGATCTCGGTGACACCCCACCTACAACTTACCACCTCGGGGGTATCCCTCGGTGGGCTTGGCGGTAAAACACCGATAATTGCATCATCTTAATCCCAACTCCATCCTTCACATTTCCATCTTTGTTCGGTTCTGTGAAGTATTCTTAGGAATAGAGCCGTACTTTGATCTTTTCACCTATCTTTTCCACCTCAAGTCCCAACCCAATGATAAGGTCCTGTACGAGGTTGGAGG
This sequence comes from Panicum miliaceum, assembly GCA_032594955.1. Taxonomy (NCBI): domain Eukaryota; kingdom Viridiplantae; phylum Streptophyta; class Magnoliopsida; order Poales; family Poaceae; genus Panicum; species Panicum miliaceum. The sequence continues at coordinate 23,141,408 of CM064073.1, forward strand.
TGCTGAGCTGCAACTGAGGCAGGGGATGGAGAAAACATACATTTCTTACAAATTCCCGAGTAGTTTGTTAGGGTGGAGAGAGAAGTAGTTCTACATCGGAAACCACACGCCTTCCCTGCCAGAGAGGACCGTGGGAGCACTTAAGATCACGAAGGAGTGGTCCAAGCCCTGCAGGGATGAAAGCCAGATCCCAGATTTGCTCGGTGCGTCACTAGTGTAGTGGTGATGTTCTCATGGATCGGCAGGCGGATCCAGCCACTGCAGAAGTGGGCGAGGTTTGGCTTCAACTATCTTGGAGTCTTAGCCCCTTCTCGGTTTTCTGAAGAACCAATTCAGCGAGCTGGTGCCATAGTTTTAGTGAGCCGGGTACTCATGGGCGCTGAGACAGTATGTATTCTCGGTTTTATGTCTTGAAGATGTACTCTGCTAAGGAGCCTCCAAAGCATGTATGTATCCATATCCTTCTGTACTGCAATCTTGTGTTGAGTGATACTAACTCACCTGTCCATCTTGTTCCAGCAGAATGTGAATCTATATAAAAGTATGCCGCCGATGTCAGAGATCGCACGTCCACTGCATCTCCAGCCATCGGCATACCAGAAGCCAATCTTCCATCCTTCCTTTGATCCAGTCGGTACGGACAATGATCAGGACAGCAACGATGGTCGCACACTGGCTGAAGTGATGAAAGGCCAGAGTGAGAAGACTGCCCAGGAGAGCGTAAGCTTTCCTGGTGGTGATCTTTTGCCTAGCCATCCGCGGGGACCAACAGTCACCGCTTAGAAGCACAAGGCCAGCGCCTCACCAGCAGGCGATGACGTCGGAACATCCAGGTAAGTGCTTGTTATTCCATTCCGAGTACTTTTCCTGCTTTCGCTTGGGTGTTTCTTGATTGAAATTCCCCCTTCTTCTTGACTCTTGTCAGTAGCTCCCCGACCCCCAAACGTACCAGGGGTATGGTTGAAGATGAGATCGGGGATGACACTGCAAGGAGATAGGGCCTGCCCATCGTTGCAGTTGACCCGTCAAGTGGTACTACTGAGGGTGCGCCAGAGCGATCACCGCCCCCGGCTGACCGCAATTTGAGGGTGACCATCGCGGTTGCCCCGACGGAGCAAACGCCACCCTCGATTGGCAAACCTGCGGCAACGAGTTCTCTGGGTACTGGACCACTGCCCCGAGTGCTGAGGAATAAAGTATTGTCTATAAAGAAGTTTGCATTGTAAGTATCCGAGTGCTTTTCTGTTGTGTATTGGAGGTTCTTATCTGTCTGGTAACAACTCATAATGTTTTTTCCCTATGCAGGTCGTCCTATGCTCTGGGCTTGGGCAGCCTAGCGATGCCACGGATGCCCAAGCCCCCGAGCCACAGAAGGTGGTTGATGTGACACCAGCGGCCATGGAGGTTTTTGAACCATCGCAGCAGCCAGATGCCTATGTCCCCTCACCTACAGAAGTTGAAGGTGCCGGTGAAGGGAACGTGCCAAGTGCTGAACCAGAGTCGGCGAACGCAGAACAGCCTTAAGAAAATCCCATAGGTAGGTTGCGTTGATCTGCATTTCACCCGAGTTCTTTGTTTTTTGCATGTTTGCTTATGGAGTAACCATGTGACAGGGAGCCCGCAACCGCAGCAGCATGACCCTAACGAGCAAGGCGCTGCGAGTAGTTCAACAGTTGTCACTCCGATGCAGTCATCAATTATGGAGAGTGGCATCCCATTGGAGCTCTTCGACGACCCAATGTTGGTAGATGAACGTATGAAAGAGTTCGATGATTCATTCCAGGATTTATTCCGGTTCTCCACGATTAGTGCCCTGAATTGTCCATATTTGCTGTTATCGAGTAGTATTGCTTCTTAAACTTCTTCTCAATGTCAAATAGACCAGGGCTAACCGATCCCGCATCAAGTCGGACAAATTGCAAGCCGTGGAGATCAAATTCCAATAGCTGCAGACCAGGGAGCAAGAGGTTGAAGCACAAGCAACAGAGAATGCTAAAGTGCGCTATGAACTGGATACCTTCAAACTCGAGCACACCCGGGAGGTCTGGCTGCTGACGAAGGAGATTGAAAATCTGAAGGACAGAAACAGACTACAGGCCAAGTCCTACCGAGGTAATACTCTGTCAACTGCTTTATCCTTATTTGCGATAACTGGAGAGTAGTATCTGAACTAGTAGAAGTATTTCTTCATCTCCTTTTGCTTGCAGAACTTAATAATATCATAAGAAAAAAGGATGACAAGATCACTAACTTGAAGAATCTTATGTACCGTCATTCAGATGATGCGGAGAAGTTGATTCAGGGCCTCCAAGATGCAGAGTGTATGACACATGTCAGGGAGATGGCCGGTGAAAAAGAGCAAAACAAGAAGGAACTTGAAGAGCTCAAGGGTGCTGCCCAGGTTGTGGTCAACATGGTGGATCCGTCAGAACAAGGGGTTGTGAGCAACAAGACACTGTTAGAGCGACTTCACAAAACCCCCCAAAAAATTTCTAGTTATGTCTCAGAAACCACCAAGACCTACGTGGAGCACATCATAGGACTCGTAAAGTCCTATTGGCCCAAGGCCAACATGGAGCCACTAGCGACTGGGATGTCTGCTGACTACATGTAACAACCTTGACAAATTACTTTTCTAAAGCAATGTCTTTAGCCCAACCCTATGCTTAACCAATTAAGAAAAGGGTGAAAAGAATTAGAACAAGTTGAGTTGAAATTCAAATTTAAATTGGGCACACATGAATACTTTTGAATTTTTAAATTAACTTTCAAACCATAAGCCAAATGAGATGTTGCCTGAAACCAAACTTGTAGAACTTTTTATTCTGAACAACTTTCATGTTCAAAAGTTTTTGAAATTCAAATTAGAAAGAGGAGAAAACTACCTGTTTGCACCCAGCCCCCTGGAACTTTTCAAATTCTCGCAAAAAGGTCCCTCGCTCCTCTCTCTCTCTCCCCTCCCCGCCCGACCGCGCGGCCAGGTGGCCGGCGACGCCTGACCGGCGCGAGCCGCCAGGCCAGTGGCCGCCGTGCCTCGCCCCCAGAACCGGCTTTGCCCCCCCCCCCCCCACTGCCGTGCTGCCCAGTCCGCGCCCGCGCGTGCGCCACGCCGTGCCATGCCCCGCCCGCCGCTCGCCGCGCCCAACCGCCGCGTCGCGCCGTGCCGTCCCGACCCCCGCGCCCCGCCCGTCGCTGCGCCTGCCGCCCGCCTGAGCCGCTGCTGCAGCTGTTCCCCAATCCGCACGCCGCGCTATCTCCTCGCTCCCACGCAAAATCCCCGGCCGCCAGTCGCTCGCTCCCGCCCGCCGCACGCCGCGCCGGCGAACCAAGCCGCCCACCGTGGCCAGTGGCATGCCATTACCGTGTCTCCGCCCCCGCACATCACCCAGCACCCCCACCCCCTCCTGCCCCTATAAAAGCCGCGCCCAGGCCGCCCGCGCGAGCCACCAGCAGCCAGAGCACCTCGCCGCCGCCATTGCCGCCGCCGCGCTCCACCCGCTCGTGGACAGCCATCCACAGCCGCCCCCTACCCAAATTGAAGTGTCAGCCACCACTACATCACCCCACCGAAGCTCGCCGACCCGCCCAACACCGCCCAGGACCACCGGAGCGCCGCCGCCCGCGCTGCCACCCGCCGCCGCCGCCCCTGCTCACCGCGGACAGCTCGACTCCGACCTCCTCCGCCCAAGCCAAGCACCCGAGCAGCTTCCCCACGCGCCACTGAAGCTTCCCGTCCGGACCAGGCCGCCCCAAGCCTGCCGGAGCAACGCCGTCGACGCGTGCCGCCGCCGCCGCCGCCCCTGCTCCAACGCCGGCGAGCTATTCCCGGCCGTCCCCCACCCGAACAAGACCCCCACGAGGTAGCCCTCGCACCCCTGATCCTTCCCCGACCCTCACCCCTCGCCGCCGGCGAGCCCCTCGCCGGAATTTTGGCCGGCCACCGTACCCGAGCCGCCCGAGGACCCAATTGCAATAATTGAAATCTTTAGAAGGGTCTGCACGTAAGATTCAAGGACCCAGTTGTAAAAGAAAGTTTCAAATCTAGATTCAAAATTCAGTGAACTTGTAAAATTCGTGTAAAATCGTAGAAAATTCAGAAAAATTCAAACTAAACTGTTCTAGAATCCTTAGAAGAAACTCTACAACTTTTGTTACACAAAGTTTCTCAGATTCTCAACATATTTTGCTCTACATTAAATGGAAGTTTTAATGGAATTCTTTTGTACCCACTGTTGTAGATCAATGCTGACCCTAAATTTTGGGCAGTGAGTTAGTTGCTTGATGTTTAGGACTGTGTATAAAGATCAGGCCCAAATTCCATCTATATCTGCACTGTTTATTAAACTTAGTTTCATACCATGAGTGGTTAAATATTTTTATCCCTGCATATGAATCACCTAATGAAACATTTTCTATACTGGTGTAATGGTACCTAGATGCCAGAGAAAAATTGGGAGACTTTTTATCTCACAGGAAGCTATTTAATTGATTTATGTGCTAATAACATGCATTAAATTAAGAAAATAGTATCCTAGCTTGGAAAATCCTCATATTTTTACTAGAAGATACTCAGTGGTAGAGGATGCTGTGTAAAATGTTTCATGGACAAAAACCCTGTGCAGGATCCTGTAAAAATAAATCCTTGATTAACCTAGGTGTGTAATGTCATTTTTACTATGCTCTGCAAACTGCATAATAAATCCTATAAAAATTACAGTAGCTCCTGCATGATTAAATGAAAGCCCGGTAAAATCTTAGACTCAGTTTTTGCACCATTTGTTCTGTACAAAAAGAACAAGGATCTAGCAACCACCATGTGTTATATATTTCATAATTAATCTGCTGCATGAAATTGTCTGGAAATTTTACAGTAAGCATATCTTTCTCTGTTGTGCCTAGATCCAAGATTTCATGACCAGAAACTACTCACTGAAGAAGTTACATTTAAATCATGTTTCCATGCGGAACATAAGTTCCCATGAACACCCACCTCACCTTGCTTAACGAAGTTACTCATAGTACTAATCTACTCTATTAACGAATGCCCACGAATGATAAAGTAACTCACTTCACAACAAACTCGTGTTTTACAAACTGCAACTCGTGAAGGAAATTATGTCGTTTACCATTACCACTACTTAAACTTGTGCATTCATGTAGAAACGACTACTCTCGCCGACGGCACTTACGAGCTGGTGCCCGAGTCCGAGAGTGAGCAGCGAGAAGCCCAGGCGAATTTATCTGAAGCAGTTGAAGACCCGGGTCAACGTTCAGACGATCCCCGGACTAACTTTGCACAAGAAGGCAAGCCCCGGAGCATAACCCATTTCCTTTCCTAAATTATGCAACTCGCTACTCTTTTGCTTGTGCATTAAGTTTATAGGAGTTGAATGAAAACTTAGTTGCATGATGTTAGGAACCCATGCTTGAAAACTAGATGTAAGGTTCGATAGAATGCTGTGCTAATAGGACTCCGGTAAAAGCCGAGTGATTTCCTGTCACTCGTGAGAAAATAGGAGTTGAATGTTTACTACACGCTGCAATCATAAGGACAACGGACGAGCTATGGTACGATGTTTACGATTGAGGCCCATCTGTTTAGTGGAAAAAAATGCTAAGGCCGCAGTGTGTGGTAGTGATGGTTAAGCCTTTGAACGTACTAAACACATGCCGAGAATATGGTAATCGGTAAGCTTAAGTACCTGATTGGCCCGGCAAGGGGACGGCATCCTACCCTTTGAACTTCGGTCCCATGTGCATATGGCGAGTGCAGAGAGTGGTCACGACCCGGCGCCGAACCGTTGCGTGGGGCTCTTGTACTCTCGGAGGGTAGCCCCGATCCACGACCCGGAAAGAAAGGGGAAAAGTTGCACGTGTGACTCTTGGAGTACCCACGTGACGTGTGTTTAGGTTTCCCTTGCAAGGTTAAGAAATTCGATTCGAATCGTCCGTTTCTCACGGCTATTGAGACTGCTTAACCCCCTTTACCCACGGAGTAAGAATAGGAACAATGATGATGAATGAACGTGTTGGATGAAAATTAGTGCTTCACCATGAATGCTATTGGATAGCTGCTTATCTAGAATGGTTAATGAAACTAGAATCTTGAGCTAAAAGTTGAAAGTAAGGACCCACTTATAGATGCTTTTCGGCAAAACAAACCCCTGAGCCAAAAAGCCTTGCATGTCTAGAGTCGGTGGAGTAGATTCCACTACACGGGTAAGTCTTGCTGAGTATTAGCATACTCAGCCTTGCTTGTGGCTCGTTTTCAGGTGAGACCTTCGAAGATATGATTGCTAGCTTGACTTGGCCCTGCACTCTTCCCCCTGGTTGGTCGGTGGAATGGGATACGCCCCCGTCCAATGGAGATAAAGCCGAGTGATGTCTCGTACGGGCTTCACTGAGACATCCTGTATCGTCGAGTAGCTTCCGTTGTTTTATTTTCCGCTGCAACTTAAACTCTGAAGAACTTATTAGTTATGATCACTGAAGTACTTGGTTTCTAAACGCAAACTTGGTCTGTAATATTCACTTATGATAATTTTGTAATATTGCTGGAATGTGGTATTCTCTGGGCTCATCGTTGCATGAGCATTTGTATGTATGGCATTCGATCCGCTTTACCGTGCTTGTATCGGGAGGTTACCCGACAGACCAATGGATTACTCCGTTTGAAGTGTAAGGTTAACCGAGATTGCCCTAATGGTGATGGTTAATACACTTGAGCCGGATTAATTCAGGTGGTTCTGCCACAGCTGGTATCAGAGCCGTAGCTGGTGCCACAGCTGGTAACAGCGGGCTCCAGAGCCGAAATGCATACGCTAGAGAATGCGACAAGCCTTAAAAACTCGTTTTACTAAAACTTGACTAGAAGGATGTGTTGCGAAATACGTTGGTGCGTTAAGGATGGTGCCTAGTTCGTAAAGCCCTAAGGGATTATGGGAAAGTTACTAGGTGGCTATCTAACTTATGAAATATTATCCACTGACTTCCAGCACATTACTTTCTGTCAAAACTTACTTTCATGCACAACCGACCTTAAATTCTGTAACGACGCACTCATCGCTAAGGTAAGAAGGTAAGAATCCTTAGCCAACTGAGAGAGCTTGGCCTTCCTGTCGGTGATGCGAACCGAACGCTGCCCTCAAGCAGTGGCTTACTTGAGGTGCTGCCAATATGCCAACTGTTAGTTGAATATATTGGGAGTAGAAGGTTTGGCGCAGGGTATGGCGATCGCTGTTCATACCCCCGTCTCATGACGGTACCCCCGTGAATACGTTATCTCGATAGCGTATGTTAACGTCGTCTGTACGGCGGAAATTGTACAGATATCGTTTCTATAAGTAAACGGTAATGAATACGGACGCTTTCATGAGTGCTGGCATGAAAGGTTCATGAAATATATGCTCTATCAATCTTGTGCAGGTACACTAACCGCGATTACGATAAGTTAAAGAACGGTTAGAAAAACTCGACTAGCTATTATAGTGAGAGCCGTATCATGTATGCCACCGAAACTAACTTCGTAAGACCAAAACTATTTGGCAATTATTTATTTTGTGAGGACGAATAGGACGTGCATGCATCATGACCATATATATCTGAAATTGAAAATGCGTTGTACGAGAGTGGTAAGGTTCTTGCGTATCTAAGCGTGATTTTGCATAAGGACTATCTAGCGAATCTGCCATGACCGAAAAGAGAGATTTATTGATCAAAGAAAATGACCTTTTCTGGTAAAGCTCATGTTGAAAGAATTGTTCCAAATTTTGTGTTCTATCTCCTGTTCAAAAATTAAAAATTCTGAACTTATGGATAATAGGAAACAACAAAAACCTTGGAATGTCAGATTTCTGTCCAGAATAAGCACTTTAATTTTTAGGCCCCCCTTCCTACGGTTTTCTGCAAAAGAGTACAACACAAAACTTGTTCCAAATTTACCCAGGTAGCTGCTGTTAAAATTTGGTAAATTTTGGCTGGGTATATTTTCCCTGGTGCACGAAACATTGGCCCACTGTTCCCTGAAATTTCTGGGTAGACATTAAGGTAAAACCTGAAAAGGAAGACCATCTTAGAAACCTATCTAGCTCTGGAGTTGACTAGCAAAGTTGTTCACAAATACCTTAGGAGTGATCTGGAAAAATTTGAGAATTTTTGGATGAGAACTGTGGAAGTTATGGTTATTTTTGCACACTATACAGAATCTGTCCCTGTGCTGTTCACAGTTCTTCACTATCTCACTCCATTTGATCTTTTGTTCAGATGGCCGAGCCTGTTGCTATGATGGTGGATGAGGATGAACGCGTTCACTCGTAGTGTCTCCACTGGGAGGGCTTTCCCTCTATTTTGTGGGATGTTTTGCGCACCGCGGGCTATCCAATTCCCCCACGTTACGCCGGACTGGAGTTTGCAGAGAATGGAGTTACCCAGTGCTGTGTCAACGTGACCATCTTTCCGCACCCGCTACACCCGGAGTGGCCCGCCTTGGAGATTCAGGCTGTTGGTCGCCGTTTGGCCGATGCTTGGGAGCTTGCAGCCATGAGGGCGCTCACCACTTTTTGTGCGCAGCGTCCCGAGGTTGTCACACTCGCTCCCATTGGTTTGTTTCCTGCTGCCCAGGACAACGACCCCTTTTGGCTCAACAGGGTGCAGCACGCACAGTACTTGGTAGACTTTCACGCCCAGGAAAATATCCATACCTCCGTGCGGTGCATGAATGCACTCTACCGACTTCAGACTCTCCAGAGTCAGGCGCTTGAGCAGCTCACTGAACTTGCTCAGGCCTACCACATGATGGCAGATACCAGGGATGAGCAGATTAAGGAGCTCAGTAAGGATCTTGAGGACAGTGATGCTCAGATTGGCCAACTTGAGGGCCAAATTCAGGAGCAGGACACTCTCATGGGTGAGAGAGATGCCACGATAGCACACTTGGAGGAGCAGCTCCATGATCTGAGCCTTGAGTTGGAGGATGCTAATGAGCACATTCAGTGGCATCATGATCAGAATGACCATCCCCATGAGGAGGACATGGAGGAAGATGAGGAGGAGCCACAGGAGATTGATGGTATTTCAGGAATGGACTTCGAGGGTGAGGTACCACAGGCACCTCAGATGGGAGCTCACTTTCCTACTCACAGCGAGTCGTCCGTCAACGACCTAGATGACTTCTAGATGACGACCTAGAAGGACTTTTGCACATACTCCTCGATAGGGTAGCCTAACTTTTGGCAAGTGTTGTAATAGGCTAACTAGGAGTTGAGTAACTCTTTGTGATGGGTACACCTGAACCATGTGGATACCCTCAGCATGTAAGGAACGGCGATAAACTTGGGTGATTTCGTTGTAAGTTGGTGAACAATGAAATCCACAATCGCTGAAACTTGTCGGAAATTTTATTCATGTCTCCTTACATTTCTGAGCTATGAGTTGAATACCAAACCTGTCAGGAATTTTGTGATCATGGTTCTCACAGAAATTCAGCATCATTGGACCTCGCTAGTTTGAGTTATAGGCAAAACATCACCTATCGATCTGCTGAAAAACAGCTGAGACAGTAAGGCAAAGGACGAGCCTTTCAACCATCTTAGCTATAGTTCTAGCACCTGAGTTAAATACCTATACCAAAGTGGTGCATCCCTAAGTTCCCTAACTACTGCCAAAGTATGAGATGTTTTGGATGGACCCACAACAAGCTATGCTTTTTCTCGTAGCAAATAGAAATTCTGTCCATACTTCTAGCTGTGATTTCGGAAGTCTATGACTACACCAATCATTTATGAATCGAGGAAGAATTATGGATCGCATTGCTAATGGTAACCTTTCGCGTTTCAGATGGTTGGATCAACACATGGCAACCCCGAGGGTTTTGGTGCCGGTGGCAGCAGATCGCGACAATCGCCACCACCCCCGCCCAGTTTGGTGGAAGTGATGGCCGCTCAAACCGAGCTGCTGCGTCAGCTGGTGCAAGGACAGCACCAGCAGAGGGGTGGGCAAAATGTCCACCACCCCCAAGCTGCAGGATATACGGATTTTCTGGGGACCCAGCCGCCCTTGTTCCATAAGACAGAGGAACCCCTGGACGCGGACGCATGGATTCGCACTATCGAATCCAAGTTCACCCTACTTGTGGCCCCATGCTCAGAGGCCAACAAAGCTCGCTTTGCCGCGCAACAGCTTCGCGGTACCGCTCGTCTGTGGTGGGACCACTATTTTGCTATGCTCCCCGCTGATCACATTGTCACCTGGGATGAATTCAAGACTGCATTCCGGGCACATCATATCCCCGAGGGTCTCATGGAGAGGAAGTTGGACGAGTTCCTGGCGCTTACCCAGGGCACCCGCACCGTGCTGCAGTACGCCCAGGCGTTCAACAACCAATGCCAGTATGCGGGCTATCACGCTGATACGGATGCCAAGAAGCGTGATCGTTTCCGCCGAGGTCTGAATACCAAGCTCAAGGAGCGTCTGAACCTAGTCAGGGCTGACACCTACAACGAATTGGTCAATATGGCCATTACCCAGGAAGACTGTATCATGGCACACCGGGCAGAGAAGAAGAGAAAGGCACCCGCTGGACCTTCAAGTGCTCAGCCACCAAGGTATCGCATCGTGCAAAATGCCGCACCCACAGCTCCACCTAGGGCCCCTCAGCCCGGAAGATGGATTGCCAGACCCCCACAGCAGCCAGGCATGGTACGACCCCCGATGCCTCCACAGAATGGTCCGAGGCCCACTCTTCAACAGTCTCTTCGACCCAGCCCCGCGAATCGTTGTTTCAAATGCGGGAGTTCCAACCACTTTGCACGAGAATGCCCTCAGTCTGGGCCGCCCAACCAAGGTCAGGGATCCAACCTGAACAACAAGAACAAGGGCAAGAGACAGACCCTGCAGGTCAAGCAAGGATGGATTAACTTCACCACGCTTGCAGAGCTTCCTGAAGGAGCCCCAGTGATGTCGGGTACATTCTCTATCCATAACAAGCCTGGAGTTATACTGTTTGATTCTGGTGCATCGCATAGTTTCATAAGTGCAAAATTTGGTGCAAAAGTAGGCTTCGATGTTTGTCACACAAAAGGGTCATATATGATATCAACACCGAGTGGTAAAATTGCTTCAAACCAAATGGTCAGACAAGTACCAATCAAGTTGGGTAGTAAAACCATCGACACAGACCTTGTTCTTTTACCCCTTGACGGCATGGATATTATTTTGGAAATGTACTGGATGACTATGCATGGAGTCACGCTGGACCTTTCTTCCCGAGCCGTTGAGATAAATTCACCTAGTCACGGAGCCACTACCCTTTACCTACCATTCCGGGATTGCACGAATTCCTGTGCTTACTTGATGGAAGGACTTAAGCTAGAGGATATTCCTGTAGTAAACGAGTATGCCGACGTTTTTCCGGATGACTTACCAGGAATGCCACCGGATAGGGATATTGAGTTCATCATTGAACTACAACCAGGCACTGCACCTATATCCAAAAGACCATATAGGATGCCCCCTAAAGAATTGGCAGAGCTGAAAATTCAACTCCAAGAACTACTGGACAAGGGTTTCATTCGCCCTAGCGCGTCACCTTGGGGATGTCCAGCCCTTTTTGTAAAGAAAAAGGATGACAGTTTAAGACTATGTGTGGACTACCGACCTCTCAATGCGGTAACTGTTAAAAATAAATACCCACTTCCTCGTATCGATGTACTCTTCGATCAATTAGCTGGAGCCAGAGTCTTCTCAAAAATTGATCTTCGTTCGGGATATCATCAAATCAAGATTCGCCCGTGCGATATTCCTAAGACTGCCTTCTCCACACGATATGGACTATATGAATTCTTGGTCATGTCCTTTGGACTCACAAATGCCCCTGCCTACTTCATGTATCTCATGAATTCGGTATTCATGCCCGAACTTGACAAATTCGTCGTAGTGTTCATCGACGACATCCTTATCTATTCCAAGGATGAGGAAGAGCACGCTAAGCACCTGCACATTGTTCTTCAGCGTCTAAGAGACCATCAGCTCTATGCTAAGTTTTCTAAGTGTGAATTCTGGTTGGATACTGTAAAGTTCTTGGGTCACACGATCTCCAGCGAAGGCATAGCTGTTGACCCCAGCAAGGTACAAGAGGTGATGGATTGGAAACCCCCTACCTCTGTTCATCAGATTCGCAGTTTTCTCGGCTTAGCCGGTTACTACCGTCGTTTCATCCCGGATTTCTCCCGAATTGCTAAGCCCATGACTGAACTGTTAAAGAAGGAAGTAAAGTTTGTATGGAATGAGAAATGTGAAGAAGCTTTCCACACTCTCAGAGAGCATCTGACTACTGCACCTGTGTTAGCTCAACCCGATAATACCAAGTCGTTCGATGTGTATTGTGACGCATCGGGTACTGGTCTAGGATGTGTGCTTATGCAAGAGAATCGAGTGATTGCATATGCCTCACGAGCCCTTCGGCCCCACGAGCAGAATTATCCCACTCATGATCTTGAGCTTGCAGCTGTCATCCACGCCCTGAAAATATGGAGGCACTATCTCATGGGTACACAGTGCAACATCTACACTGATCATAAGAGTCTCAAGTATATCTTCACACAAGTCGATCTGAATATGAGACAACGAAGATGGTTAGAATTAATCAAGGATTATGACCTTGAAGTGCACTACCACCCCGGCAAGGCTAATGTAGTCGCGGATGCACTAAGCCGCAAGTCCCATTGCCATTGCTTATCCATGGAATCCTACAATGAGACATTGTGTGCAGAAATGAGGAAGCTTAACATGGAAATGGTTTCCCAAGGCACTCTAAATCACATCTCAGTTGAGCCCACTCTTCACGACCAAATCGTCATGGCACAACTACATGATGAAGGAATTAAGATCATCAAACAAAAACTCTCTCTAGGTGAGGAGAAGTATAAATGTTTCCGCCAGGACCATAAGGGAGTTCTATGGTTCGAAAGTCGTATAGTCGTTCCGAAGAATCGAGAACTCCGCAAGCAAATTCTCAATGAGGCACATCTTTCCAAATTCTCTATCCACCCCGGCAGTAGCAAAATGTATCAAGAACTAAGGCAAAACTTCTGGTGGACTAGAATGAAAAGAGAAATTGCTACGTATGTCTCAGAATGTGACACGTGCCAGAGAGTAAAAGCTAGCCACTTGAAAATAGCCGGTACACTTCAACCGTTACCTATACCATCCTGGAAATGGGAAGACATAAGTATGGACTTCATCGTTGGACTACCAAACACTTTCCAGAAACATGATTCCATATGGGTTATCGTTGATAGACTCACAAAGACGGCACATTTCCTTCCGGTACACACCACCTATACCGCCAAGAAATATGCCGAGATTTACCTCGATCGTATTGTTTGCTTACATGGGATACCTAAGACCATTATTTCTGATTGTGGTACTCAGTTTGTAGCACGCTTTTGGGAACAACTGCAAACGTCTCTTGGTACCAAACTGATTCGCGGCTCAGCATACCATCCTCAGACTGACGGACAAACGGAAGGAGTAAACCAAATTCTTGAAGACATGCTAAGAGCTTGTGTCATTCACTATGACAAGAACTGGGACAAATGTCTACCCTTAGCAGAGTTCTCGTACAACAACAGCTATCAAACGAGTTTGAAAATGGCACCATTTGAGGCCCTGTACGGACGAAGGTGTCGAACTCCTTTGAGCTGGTCACAAACCGGAGAACGTAAAATAATTGGACCCGACCTGGTAATCGAGGCAGAGGAGAAAGTAAAAGTGATACAAGCAAATCTTAAAGCCGCACAAGCCCGACAAAAGAGCTATTCCGAAGTTGGCGATCATGTCTATCTTCGAGTTTCACCAACCAAGGGAGTGCAAAGATTCGGAATCAAAGGCAAACTAGCTCCCCGTTATGTTGGTCCTTACGAAATCATTGAGAACTGCGGACCCGTAGCCTACAAATTACGACTGCCCCCTCAGCTCACGGCCACCCATGATGTCTTCCACGTATCTCAACTCAAGAAGTGTATTCGAGTCCCTACCGAGATTGTGGAACAACAAGAAATATTGGTAGGACCCGACCTCTCGAATGTCGAACACCCGGTTAAAATTTTGGATCAAAAAGAAAGAGGGACCAGGAGGAAAGTGATTAAAATGTATAAAGTTCAATGGAATCATCACACTGAAGAAGAAGCCACCTGGGAAACCGAGAGCTACCTAAACCAAAATTTCCCTGGTTTTCTTATCTCAACCACTGGTATGTGCACCCATGTCCACACTAAGATTTACCGAATCTCGGGGCGAGATTCTTGTTAGGGGGGAAGGCTGTAACAACCCTGATAAATTACTTTTCTAAAGCAATGTCTTTAGCCCAACCCTATGCTTAACCAACTAATAAAAGGGTGAAAAGAATTAGAACAAATTGAGTTGAAATTCAAATTTAAATTGGGCACACATGAATACTTTTGAATTTTTAAATTAACTTTCAAACCATAAGCCAGATGAGATGTTGCCTGAAACCAAACTTGTAGAACTTTTTATTCTGAACAACTTTCATGTTCAAAAGTTTTTGAAATTCAAATTAGAAAGAGGAGAAAACATCATGTTTGCACCCAGCCCCCTGGAACTTTTCAAATTCTCGCAAAAAGGTCCCTCGCTCCTCTCTCTCTCTCCCCTCCCCGCCCGACCGCGCGGCCACGTGGCCGGCGACGCCTGACCGGCGCGAGCCGCCAGGCCAGTGGCCGCCGTGCCTCGCCCCCAGAACCGGCTTTGCCCCCCCCCCCCCCCCCCCACCGCCGCGCTGCCCAGTCCGCGCCCACGCGTGCGCCACGCCGTGTCGTGCCCCGCCCGCCGCGCCCAACCGCCGCGTCGTGCCGTGCCGTCCCGACCCCCACGCCCCGCCCGTCGATGCGCCTGCCGCCCGCTTGAGCCGCTGCTGCAGCTGTTCCCCAATCCGCACGCCGCGCTATCTCCTCGCTCCCACGCAAAATCCCCGGCCGCCAGTCGCTTGCTCCCGCCCGCCGCACGCCGCGCCGGCGAACCAAGCCGCCCACCGTGGCCAGTGGCACGCCATTGCCGTGTCTCCGCCCCCGCGCGTCGCCCAGCACCCCCACCCCTTCCTGCCCCTATAAAAGCCGTGCCCAGGCCGCCCGCGCGAGCCACCAGCAGCCAGAGCACCTCGCCGCCGCCATTGCCGCCGCCGCGCTCTACCCGCTCGTGGACAGCCATCCACAGCCGCCCCCTGCCCAAATTGAAGTGTCAGCCACCACTACATCACCCCACCGAAGCTCGCCGACCCGCCCAACACCGCCCAGGACCACCGGAGCGCCGCCGCCCGCGCTGCCACCCGCCGCCGCCGCCCCTGCTCACCGCGGACAGCTCGACTCCGACCTCCTCCGCCCAAGCCAAGCACCCGAGCAGCTTCCCCACGCGCCAATGAAGCTTCCCGTCCGGACCAGGCCGCCCCAAGCCCGCCGGAGCACCGCCGTCGACGCGTGCCGCCGCCGCCGAGCTATTCCCGGCCGTCCCCCACCCGAACAAGACCCCCACAAGGTAGCCCTCGCACCCCTGATCCTTCCCCGACCCTCACCCCTCGCCACCGGCGAGCCCCTCGCTGAAATTTTGGCCGGCCACCATACCCGAGCCGCCCGAGGACCCAATTGCAATAATTGAAATCTTTAGAAGGGTCTGCACGTAAGATTCAAGGACCCAGTTGTAAAAGAAAGTTTCAAATCTAGATTCAAAATTCAGTGAACTTGTAAAATTCGTGTAAAATCGTAGAAAATTCAGAAAAATTCATACTAAACTGTTCTGGAATCCTTAGAAGAAACTCTACAACTTTTGTTACACAAAGTTTCTCAGATTCTCAACATATTTTGCTCTACATTAAATGGAAGTTTTAATGGACTTCTTTTGTACCCACTGTTGTAGATCAATGCTGACCCTAAATTTTGGGCAGTGAGTTAGTTGCTTGATGTTTAGGACTGTGTATAAAGATCAGTCCCAAATTCCATCTATATCTGCACTGTTTATTAAACTTAGTTTCATACCATGAGTGGCTAAATATTTTTATCCCTGCAGTTAGGTTATGAATCACCTAATGAAACATTTTCTATACTGGTGTAATGGTACCTAGATGCCAGAGAAAAATTGGGAGACTTTTTATCTCACAGGAAGCTATTTAATTGATTTATGTGCTAATAACATGCATTAAATTAAGAAAATAGTATCCTAGCTTGGAAAATCCTCATAATTTTACTAGAAGATACTCAGTGGTAGAGGATGCTGTGTAAAAAGTTTCATGGACAAAAACCCTATGCAGTATCCTGTAAAAATAAATCCTTGATTAACCTAGGTGTGTAATGTCATTTTTACTATGCTCTGCAAACTGCATAATAAATCCTATAAAAATTACAGTAGCTCCTGCATGATTAAATGAAAGCCCGGTAAAATCTTAGACTCAGTTTTTGCACCATTTGTTCTGTACAAAAAGAACAAGGATCTAGCAGCCACCATGTGTTATATATTTCATATTTAATCTGCTGCATGAAATTGTCTAAAAATTTTACAGTAAGCATATCTTTCTCTGTTGTGCCTAGATCCAAGATTTCATGATCAGAAACTACTCACTGAAGAAGTTACATTTAAATCATATTTCCATGCGGAACATAAGTTCCCATGAACACCCACCTCACCTTGCTTAACGAAGTTACTCATTGTACTAATCTACTCTATTAACGAATGCCCACGAATGATAAAGTAACTCACTTCACAACAAACTTGTGTTTTACAAACTGCAACTTTATCGTGAAGGAAATTATGTCGTTTACCATTACCACTACTTAAACTTGTGCATTCATGTAGAAACGACTACTCTCGCCGACGGCACTTACGAGCTGGTGCCCGAGTCCGAGAGTGAGCAGTGAGAAGCCCAGGCGAATTTATCTGAAGCAGTTGAAGACCCGGGTCAACGTTCAGACGATCCCCGGACTAACTTTGCACAAGAAGGCAAGCCCCGGGGCATAACCCATTTCCTTTCCTAAATTATGCAACTCGCTACTCTTTTGCTTGTGCATTAAGTTTATAGGAGTTGAATGAAAACTTAGTTGCATGATGTTAGGAACCCATGCTTGAAAACTAGATGTAAGGTTCGATAGAATGCTGTGCTAATAGGACTCCGGTAAAAGCCGAGTGATTTCCTGTCACTCGCGAGAAAATAGGAGTTGAATGTTTACTACACGCTGCAATCATAAGGACAACGGACGAGCTATGGTACGATGTTTACGATTGAGGCCCATCTGTTTAGTGGAAAAAAATGCTAAGGCCGCAGTGTGTGGTAGTGATGGTTAAGCCTTTGAACGTACTAAACACATGCCGAGAATATGGTAATCGGTAAGCTTAAGTACCTGATTGGCCCGGCAAGGGGACGGCATCCTACCCTTTGAACTTCGGTCCCATGTGCATATGGCGAGTGCAGAGAGTGGTCACGACCCGGCGCCGAACCGTTGCGTGGGGCTCTTGTACTCTCGGAGGGTAGCCCCGATCCACGACCCGGAAAGAAAGGGGAAAAGTTGCACGTGTGACTCTTGGAGTAACCACGTGACGTGTGTTTAGGTTTCCCTTGCAAGGTTAAGAAATTCGATTCGAATCATCCGTTTCTCACGGCTATTGAGACTGCTTAGCCCCCTTTACCCACGGAGTAAGAAGAGGAACAATGATGATGAATGAACTTGTTGGATGAAAATTAGTGCTTCACCATGAATGCTATTGGATAGCTGCTTATCTAGAATGGTTAATGAAACTAGAATCTTGAGCTAAAAGTTGAAAGTAAGGACCCACTTATAGATGCTTTTCGGCAAAACAAACCCCTGAGCCAAAAAGCCTTGCATGTCTAGAGTCGGTGGAGTAGATTCCACTACACGGGTAAGTCTTGCTGAGTATTAGCATACTCAGCCTTGCTTGTGGCTCATTTTCAGGTGAGACCTTTGAAGATATGATTGCTAGCTTGACTTGGCCCTGCACTCTTCCCCCTGGTTGGTCGGTGGAATGGGATACGCCCCCGTCCAATGGAGATAATGCCGAGTGATGTCTCGTACGGGCTTCACCGAGACATCCTGTATCGTCGAGTAGCTTCCGTTGTTTTATTTTCCGCTGCAACTTAAACTCTGAAGAACTTATTAGTTATGATCACTGAAGTACTTGGTTTCTAAACGCAAACTTGGTCTGTAATATTCACTTATGATAATTTTGTAATATTGCTGGAATGTGGTATTCTCTGGGCTCATCGTCGCATGAGCATTTGTATGTATGGCATTCGATCCGCTTTAGCGTGCTTGTATTGGGAGGTTACCCGACAGACCAATGGATTACTCCGTTTGAAGTGTAAGGTTAACCGAGATTGCCCTAATGGTGATGGTTAATACACTTGAGCCGGATTAATTCAGGTGGTTCTGCCACACTACACCGAAGAGAAGTTCAAGGAACTTGTTGAAGAGGTGAAGCCGGTAGCCCAGAAGCTAGTCGAGAGCTTAGAGAAGGAGTAGGTTCAGATGTGCAAACATTGAAAACTCTATCGTAGCTATGTATGACTGTAGATATATGTATTAGATGCTTGCCTGTTGATGTGTTCGGTGTGCTGACTCGTAGAGTAGGACTGAAAATCGTAGGATTTAGAGATAATAGAGACGCCCATATGGAGCTACCTAGAAGGAAACGCTTCTGGAGGTAGTCAATGGTTGTGTGTTAAAAAGTTAAACCCAAAATAGGGATGTAGACAAACTAGGATGAAATCGCGTTGTGCAATATCCTAGATTGCTTTGTAGGCATAGAAGCCTCTCCAACTGTATCATAGTAACTAGGTCCATTAGTTCTGGTGAACTGTGTAGGGTAGTAGTCGTAGTAGTCGGTAATGTTCGCAAGTGCTCAATGCTTGCGACCACGTAGGGCCGTTGCAAAGTAGTCGTGTCAAAAAGTACTTGTGGCGTAGCCCCCGAGTATAGTTGAAAACTTATCGTAGTTAGCGTATTGTTAGTACTCGTGGCTGCAGCCCCCGAGTTCTTGCAATGTAGCTAAAGAAAAAGTAGTCATTTTGAGACTGAATCAATTCTTTATTGATGACAAGATGTTGCGCTGTAGCTGACAACTTTAGATACAAGTTATCTAAGGATAGAAACGACATAGGTGCTCGATATTCCAGGAGTTTGGGGCCTCCTGGCCTTTAGGGTATTGTAAGTGACACGACACTGGTCTTGTAACCTTGAGCACGATGAAGGGCCCCTCCCATCGTGAGTTAAGCTTGTGCAGCCCGGTTTCGTCCTGGATGCGGCGAAGGACCAAATCTCCAATATTGAAAGATCTTTCTTGAATGTTTCGGTCGTGGTAACGATGAGCGCCTTGTAAGTAGCGGTCCGACTGGAGCAGGACATTGCATCTGACTTCTTCTGCTGAGTCAAGTATGAGATGTCTTGCATCATTAGCCTCGCCTTCTTCGTACATCTCCTGTCATGGAGATTGCCATATGACATCAGCCGGTAGTATGGCTTCGGACCCATAGACGAGGAAGAAAGGTGATTGTCCTGTGGCTTTGCTTGGTTGTGTGCGAAGCCCCTAGACTACTGATGAGATCTCATGGATCCACTTGCGGCCCTTTTTGTTGTTCTCATCGTAGAGTCTTTTCTTTAGTCTATCAAGGATCATGCCGTTGGCACGCTCAACCTGGCCATCGGCCCACGGGTGAGCCAATGACACATAGTTGACCTCAATGGCTCTGCGCTCGCAGAATTCCCAGAACTCGTGCTTGTGGAAATTGGATCCCTGATCCATGATGATAGTGTTGGGGAAGCCGAATCGGTGCAAGAAGTCGCAGATGAAACTGACCACTCGATCTGCGGAGAGCTTTTTAATTGGCTTGTACTTGATCCACTTTGTAAACTTGTCGATGGCCACCAAAACGTGAGTAAAACTTCCTGGTGCAGTTGTCAAGGGCCCTATCATGTCCAGGCCCCAGCATGCGAATAGCCATGAAGGTGGTACGGTGATGAGATTGTGAGCCGGGACGTGGGGCTGCCTGCTGAAAAACTGGCAGTTGACACACCGGGGGATGAGTTCTTCAGCGTCTACCAAAGCTGTCGGCCAGTAGAAACCAGATCTGAAAGCCTTCCCGACCAGCGTGCGAGAAGCTGCATGGTTCCCGCATGCGCCTTCATGGATCTCCTAGAGTATATCTTTGCCTTCCTCCATGCGGACACACATCATGAGTATGCCTGATACTGATCCATGCTTGTATAGGTTGTCTCCGACTAGAGCGTACCCTTTGCTCCGCCTTAAGATGCGTGAGCCTCAGCGCTCTTCTTGTCGACGCTGGGGGTAGTTTGTGCTCCTTGATGAAGTCGATAAAAGTCACCCGCTAGTCAACCTCGATCATCATGACCTCTCGGTCGGGTTCTGTTGGACCCTGAGCGATGGTACTTTGATCTGGTATCTTGATGGATGGGTGATGCAGCTCATGGACAAAAACTTCTGGTGGGACATTTGCTCGATCGGAGCCTAGCTTCGAGAGCACATCCGCCCCCACATTGTTGTCGTGAATCACATGATGAATTTCTAGGCTCGAGAACTTGTCCTCGAGCTTGTGTATCCCTACAACGTACGCGTCAATGGCGTTCTTGTTGATATCCCATTGTTGACTTGTTGGATCACCAGCAAGGAGTCGTCGTAGACAAGTAGTCGCTTGATGCGGTAGGCATAGCCCGTGCAATAGAGCCTTGTACTCGGCTTCGTTGTTTGAGACCTTAAATAGTATCTATAATACATATTTAAGTTGTTCTTCTGTTGGATTGATGAAGAGTACTCCAGCGCCACCGCCCCCGAGCTTGAGTGAGCCATCGAATTACATGACCCAATGCTCTGGTAGGTTGGCTGGACCTTCCACTTGGTTTTCCCGCCATTCTTCCATGAAATCGACCAGTGCTTGCGACTTGATGCCGGTGCGAGGCTTGAAGTCAAGAGTAAGAGCCCCTAGTTCCACTGCCCACTTGGAGATACGTCTAGTGGCATCCTGATTGTGGAGTATATCCGCCAATGGGAAATCAGTGACAACTGAGATCTTGTATGCATCGAAGTAGTGGCGAAGCTTCCTGGAGGTGATGAGTATAGCGTATAGTAGTTTCTGATTTGATGGGTAATGAGCCTTGGATTCAGAAAGAACTTCGCTGATGAAGTAGACTTGCCGCTGCACACCGAAGGCATGTGTCGGGGTTTTACCGCCACGCCCACCGAGGGATACCCCCGAGGTGGTGAGTTTGTAGGTAGGGTGTTGCCGAGATCAGAAACTTGAACGTGCGAGGAACACAAAGTTTAGACACGTTCGGGTCGCCGAGACCGTAATACCCTACGTCCTGTGTGGTTTGTATTGCCTTAGGTGTTGATCGGGGTGATTTCCTGTTCGGAGGGGGTCCCTGCAAGCCCTTATATAGTTTGGGGGGACAGGGTTACATGGAAATCCTAGTCGGTTACGAGCCCAAGTGTCCTACCCGAGTACTTTTCGGGTAGTTTCCTACCATCTCCGACTAGTTTTACTATTGTATGAGTAGTTCTACTATGGCACACTTTTTTGCATTTTGGCCCTTTTTGTGAAAAAAATTCACATTTGGACCCCTGGAGAACGTATTTCAGAATTTGGACCCAGAGGGCCGGCGCCGTGAGCCATGGCGCCGAGATCCCTAACCTAGTCACTGACTTGGCGCTGACGTGGCTGAGGTCTTGGCGCCATAGTTCTTGGCGCCGAGCTCAACGCCACAAATCACGGCGCCGAGCACTTATCTATACGTCTCGCCCTCTTCCTCTCTTGCTCTCCCTTGCCGGCCGTGCGGCCGCCGGCGCCCTCCTCCGACCGCCCCTCCTCCGGCCGCCCCTCCGCGGCTAGGCGTGCGGCCTCCTCCGGCCGCCCCTCCGCGGCACCGGCCGCCTCTCCTCCGGCTCGCCGCTCGCCCGTTCCAGCCGCCCCAGCGTGAGCACCGGTGGCGAGGGCACCCCCGCGCTGCCTCCTTCGCCTGGCCGCCACGCGAGCACGGCGTGGCCGCAAGCCGGCGCGTGGCCTCCTCTGCCTGGCCCTCCTGTAAGGTTTTTTAATTAGTTTTTTTTAATTTAGTTAGGTATTGTAGTAGTTAGCTATTTAGGTAATTTTAAATAATTTATTTAATTAGTTTTAGTAGTTTAGTTAGGTAATGTACTTAGTAATTTCTTGTAGATAGTTAGAAACCATATTTAGAAAATGTAGTTAGACAGTAGATGTAGGTATTTAGTTAGGTTACTTAGATAAATTTAGGTATTTAGTTTGGTAATTTGGTTAGGTACTTTAGTTAGGTAGTTCAGTTAGGTATTTTTAAGTAATTGTAGGTATTTAGTTAGGTAATTTAGATAGTTAGGAAATGTTATTAGTTAATTTTGTATATTATACCCATCATAACCTTCGTGTTGTGCATACGAACTAGATGGACAATTTAGTGACCTTGTATCATGGAGGCAGTGTCGAGGAAGATGTGTTTGAGAATATCACTTTTGATGGAATGCACGGGGTCTCCCTGATATTCAATGATCGGCCGTTGTTTAGTGAGGTGTTTGGTAGAGCTCGTGATAAGCTTCAATGCATTTCAAGTGAGGATGCCATCTCAGTTCAAGGGGTTGTCCACTTTGGTAAATCGGGCTAGATTTTCAGACGGCTGGTCGCTATTGCATGTGAGGTTGAATGGGAGAACTATGTGAAGACTATCATGAAGAATGAGTATCAATGTTTGGATTTGGATGTGCGGAAGTAGTCAAATGCTCCCAGCCCTCATGTGCATTGAGCCCCTAATGTGCCACCTGCTAACCCTCCGTTACCCAACCTTGAGGTGGATCAGGAAGATGCGGTTGCGGTCCCTGATGCTCAATCCGGCCCGAATGAGTTTGGCATTTGTCTTGATGATTGTGTACATTGTTGGATTGATGATGCCGGTACGGCCCCCAGGAGATTCCTTTGACTCAGAACCATCCAAGTAAGTGTCGTAGTAACACCACCTTTTCTTTTGTTATTCGCCCTTGATTCCATTCCTTTGTCCCAGTGCCATCTTTAATTGTTGTTTAAATGCAGGAGATATTCCAGATAATATTGGTGTTCCCCCTGTGCCTCCGTCTTCCAATACAGGACGGGCTTCTAATAGTGTGGATGTTCAGATAGATGATGACGAGGAGCCTTATGGGAATGCAAGAGCCGTTGATTCAGATGATGACCGCCCAGTTGCAGCATTGAGCGAAGAAAATATGGAGCGCATCAGACTATTTTGTCCTGATCGTGATCCACTAGTTCATGAATTCAGCGATCTCAGTCGTTCTCGTAGTGCTTATGCAGAAGGAAGAGATGGCGAGCTGCTAGAGGCTCCTAAGGCTGGGGATAGCATGGAAATTAAGAAGGACCTTCTATTCAAGGACTTGCCTACATTGACAAGGTGGTTACAGGAGTATTCTGTGAAACGTAAAAGACCATTCAAGGTTAGGCACTCCTATGTGGAGTGGCACTACATAGTGGTGTGCGAGAAGGTTGATTGCAATTGGAGGGTCTGTGCTCGAAAACAGAAGGCCACCGGAAAGTTCAAAATCACAAAAATTGTAGGTCCACACACTTGTGCCGACATAGATCTACAACAGAGGCATTGACAGTTGACCTCTACTCTCATTGCCAGAAAGTTGTACTCAACATTGAAGTGTCAGCCCAATTTGAAGGTGAAGACAATTATGGATGTGGCTGAGAAAATATTTGGTTACAAGATCAAGTATGGGAAAGCATGGCGGGCAAAGCAATGTGCCTGAAAGATGATATATGGGAACCGGGAGGAGGGGTATGAAAAGCTACCTGCACTGTTCAATGCAATGAAAGAAGCTAATCCAGGCATGCACTATGAGCACATTCCAAAACCGAATGAATGGAAGGACGGGAGGCAGATTTTCTTTCGTGCTTTCTCGTGCTTTCCATAGTGTGTGGAGGCCTTCAGCCATTGTCGTCCGGTGTTATCCATTGATGGTACTTTTCTGATTGGCAAGTACGAGGGCACGCTATTGATAGCCATTGCAATTGATGCTGACAACGCATTGGCTCCTTTGGCCATTGGTTTGGTGGAGAGGGAGAACAAAGCCAGCTGGGGATGGTTCTTGCGGCTAGTTCGGATACATGTTGTAGGCCCTGGTAGAGAGGTTGGTATCTGTTAGCACTAAAAATTGGCTGGAAATCGGTCGATGACCTTCAGCATCGGACACATGACCCGGGAGAATCTGCTTAACTCCTGTTCGGGTGATCGCCCTGGTGCGGTTCGCGCGGCGTGCCAGTCAATCTGGCCTGTTGATTGACAAGGAAAGAAACGTATTAAATCCTGGGGTCTCGATCGGCTAAAGTTCCGATCTGTCCCCAAAAGCGTATCAGCGAATCGGCCGATTTGCTATGAAGATGACTGGCTATAGATCAACCGATAATCACGTAGCGATTGCAAAGAAACTACTGGAGCAACTTAAACAATCGCCACAGATGCAACACTCAAAATAGATCTAATCGGCTATATGATGATAAATAAGAAAAATAATGATAAAGCCGACAGTTCGATCTCAAGCTGGATAACTGGTGATAAAACTAGAACAATAGGTAAAACCTATAATTCTAGTAAATATCGATAACTAGTGAATAAATCTAAACGAAACAACGGCGATGCGCCCGAAGTTAAAGCTTAGATATTATTCGATAAACAGAACCTACCAATTGGCCAGAGATCGTGTCGATGCAGCCCTCGTGAAAGAAAAAGACGTATTGGCGAAGTCGCCGACTTGAAAGTAAAGTACGATGAAAAAGTAGATTGTTTGTATTGATTGATGTGTATATTTTACAAAACCCTGACTGCTTCTACTTATACCCTAGGACTAAGACTCCTGATCTGTCACGATCCATTACAGACTTGACTTAAATATAAAAACTACTATCTTCTGCTGCCATCTCCTAGTCCAATCCGAACTCCTTCCATTGCTCCTCGACCGAGTCGGCGTCGCTCTTTGACCAGCTGTGGCAGAACCGCCTGAATTAATCCGGCTCAAGTGTATTAACCATCACCATTAGGGCAATCTCGGTTAACCTTACACTTCAAACGGAGTAATCCACTGGTCTGTCGGGTATAACCTCCCGATACAACCACGGTAGAGCGGATCGAATGCCATACATACAAATGCTCATGCGAAGATGAGCCCAGAGAATACCACATTCCAGCAGATATTACAAAATTAGCATAAGTGAATATTACAGACCAAGTTTGAGTTTAGAAACCAAGTACTTCAGTGATCATAACTAATAAGTTCTTCAGAGTTTAAGTTGCAGCGGAAAATAAAACAACGAAAGCTACTCGACGATATAGGATGTCTCGGTGAAGCCCGTACGAGACATCACTCGGCATTATCTCCATTGGACGGGGGCGTATCCCATTCCACCGACCAACCAGGGGGAAGAGTACACGGCCAGGTCAAGCTAGCAATCATATCTTCGAAGGTCTCACCTGAAAACGAGCCACAAGCAAGGCTGAGTATACTAATACTCAGCAAGGCTTACCCAACTAGTGGGGTATACTTAGCCGACTCCTAGACATGCGAGGCTTTTGGCTGGAGGGGTTTGTTTTGCCAAAAAGCATATATAGTAGGTCCTTACTTTCAGATTTTAGCTCCAAGTTCTAGCTTTCTTTAACCATTCTAGGTAAGCAACTATCCAATATCATACATGGTGAAACATTAAATTTCATCCAACAATTTTATTCATCATCATTGTTCCTCTTCTTACTCTGTGGGTAAAAGTGGTTAAGCAGTCTCAATAGCCGTGAGAAACGGACGATTCGAATCAAATTTCTTAACCTTGCAAGGGAAACCTAAACACACGTCACGTGGTTACTCCCAAAGTCACACGTGCAACTTTTCCCTTCAATTCCCGCTTCACGGAACAGGCCCACCGCCCTCGACTACACCTCCCCACAGACCTCGGTACGTCGGGTTGTGGCGGCCGATGCACCCGCCATTAGCTAGATGTGAACGAATTAAAGACAGTGGGGAGTATATTCCGGCCTCGGTTCAATCCAGTACTTAAGCTTACGGATTACCATATTCTCGGCATGTGGTTAGTACGTTCAAAGACTTAACCACCACTACCACACACTGCGGCCTTAGCATTTTTCACTAAACAGACGGGGCCTCAATCATCAACATAAACATCGTACCATAGCTGTGACAACCCTTATAAATTACATTTCTAAATCAATGTCATTAGCCTAACCCTATGCGTAACCAACTAATAAAAGGGTGAAAAGAATTAGAACGAGTTAAGTTGAAATTTCAAATTTAATTTAGGCACATTTGGTTACTTTTGAAATTTTAAATTAACTTTCAAACCATAAGCCAAATGAGATGTTGCCTGAAACCAAACTTGTAGAACTTTTTATTCTGAACAACTTTCGTGTTCAAAAGTTTTTGAAATTCAAATTAGAAAGAGGAGAAAACGTCCTGTTTGCACCCAGCCCCCTGGAAGTTTTCAAATTCTCGCACAAAGGTCCCTCCCTCACCCCCCCTCCTCTGCTGCACCGCCCAGCTCGCCCGACAGCCGCACGCCACGTCGCCGGCGATTCCTGCCACCCGTGCCGTGCCAAGCCAATGGCCGTCGCTCCCTGCCGCAGCGGCTTTGCCTCCCCCACGCCCGTGCCTCTGCCCAATCCGAGCGCACCCAGCTTCGCGCGCCGCCCTCCGGCGCCCTGCAGCACCGCCCCGCCGCCCAGTCACTGGCCGCCGCCCAGGCACCCAACGGCGTGCCCCCGTTGTGCCGCCCGGCCCAGCCCTGCTTGGACCCCTCCTCCCTCCCGTGCGCCTATAAAAGCCGAACAGAGCCCCCTCGCGCGCCTAGGAAGCCACCGCGCCTCCATTGCCGCTGGCGCCCCGACCTCGCCGCGGGGCCCCTTGCTCCGGCCCACCTCCGCCCGAGACAAGCGCTGAAACGGGTCCTCCTCAGTGCGCTAAAGCTTCCCAGCCTGAGCCCCGCCGCCCTCATCACCGGAGCGCCGCCGTCCGTGCCGCCCCACCGCCGCCGCCCCTGCTCTCCACGGCCAGCCCGCCACCAGCCACCCCGAGCCACTCCAAGACCACCAATAGGTGCGCCCTGGTTCCCTCTCCATGCTCCCCACTTCCCCCTCGCCGACCGGCCCTTCCCCTCGCCGAATTTTGAGCCAAATCGAGCTCCCAAGGGCCAGCCATGGCGCCAGGACCACATTGCAAACGCCCAGATCTTTCCAGGGGGTTTTCTGCTAGTTTTCAGGGACCCCTCTGTAAAGAAAGTTTTAACCAAATCAGTGAACTTGTAAAATTCGTATAAAATTGCAGAAAATTCAGAAAAATGCAAACTCAACTATTCTGGAATCCTTAGAATAAACTCTACAACTTTTGTTACAAAAAGGTTCTCAGATTCTCAACATATTGTGCTCTACATTAAATGGAAGCTTAAATGGACTTATTTTGTACCCACTGTTGTAAATCAGTACTGACCCTAAATTTTGGGCAGTAATTTAGTTGCTTGATGTTTAAGACTGTGTAAAAAGACCAGGCCCAAATTCCATCTCTATATGCACTGTTTATTAAACTTAGTTTCATACCATAAGTGGCTAAATGTTTTTATCCCTGCAGTTAGGTTATGAATCACCTAATGAAACTTTTTCTATACTGGTGTAATGGTACCGAGATGCCAGACAAAAATTGGGAGACTTTTTATCTCATAGGAACCTATTTATTTGATTTATGTGCTAATAACATACATTAAATCAAGAAAATAGTATCGTAGCTTGGAAAATTCTCCACTTTTTACTAGGCGATATAAAGTTTTAGGGGTTGCTGTGTAAAAAGTTTCATGAACAAAAACCCTGTCTAGGATCCTGTAAAAATAAATCCTTGAATAACCTAGGTGTGTAATGTCATATTTTCTATGCTCTGAAAACTGCATAATAAATCCTACAAAAACTACAGTAGCTCCTGAATGCTTAAATGAAAACTCTGTAAAAATCTTAGTCTCAGTTGTTGCACCATTTGTTCTGTACAAAAAGAACAATGATCTAACAACAACTATGTAATATATTTTTCATAATTAATCTGTTACATGAAAATGTCTGAAAATTTTACAGTAAGCACATCTTTCCCTGATGTGCCTAAATCCAAAGTTTCGTGACCAGAAACTATCCACTGTAGTAATTACACTTAAATCATGTCATTTACCATCACCACTATTTAAACTTGTGCATTCATGTAGAATCGACGACTCTCGCCGACGGAACTTACGAGCTGGTGCCCGCGTCCGAGAGCGAGCAGCGTGAAGCTCAAGTAAATCTAACTGAAGCTCTAGAAGACCCGAGCCCAAGTTCGGAAGAGCCCCAAGCTAACTGCGAAGGCAAGCCCCGGAGCATAACCCATCTCTTTCCTAAATTATGCAACTCATTACTCCTTGCTTGTGCATTAAGTTTATAGGAGTTGAATGAAAACTTAGTTGCATGATATTAGGTACCCTTGCTTGAAAACTAGACGTAAGGATCGATAGAATGTTGTGCTAATAGGACTCCGGTAAAAGCCGAGTGATTTCCTGTCACTCGCGAGAAAATAGGAGTTGAATGTTTACTACACGCTGCAATCATAAGGACAACGGACGGGCTATGGTACGATGTTTATGATTGAGGCCCGTCTGTCTAGTGAAAAATGCTAAGGCCGCAGTGTGTGGTAGTGATGGTTAAGTCTTTGAACGTACTAAACACATGCCGAGATTATGGGAATCGGTAAGCTTAAGTACCTGATTGGCCCGGCAAGTGGACAGCAACCTACCCTTTGAACTTCGGTCCCATGTGCATATGGCGAGTGCAGAGAGTGGTCACGACCCGGCGCCGAACCGTGGCGTGGGGCTCTTGTACTCTCGGAGGGTAGCCTCGATCCACAACCCGGAAAGAAAGGGGAAAAGTTGCACGTGTGACTCTAGGGAGTAACCACGTGACGTGTGTTTGGGTTTCCCTTGCAAGGTTAAGAAATTCGATTCGAATCGTCCGTTTCTCACGGCTATTGAGACTGCTTAACCATTTTTACCCACAGAGTAAGAAGAGGAACAATGAGGATGAATGAACCGGTTGGATGAAAATTTAATGCTTCACCATGTATGCTATTGGATAGCTGCTTACCTAGAATGGTTAATGAAACTAGAATCTTGAGCTAAAAATTGAAAGTAAGGACCCACTTGTAGATGCTTTTCGGCAAAACAAACCCTTGAGCCAAAAAGCCTTGCATGTCTAGAGTCGGTGGAATAGATTCCACTACTCGGGTAAGTCTTGCTGAGTATTAGTATACTCAGCCTTGCTTGTGGCTCGTTTTCAGGTGAGACCTTCGAAGATATGATTGCTAGCTTGACTTGGCCCTGCACTCTTCCCCCTGGTTGGTCGGTGGAATGGGATACGCCCCCGTCCAACGGAGATAATGCCGAGTGATGTCTCGTACGGGCTTCATCGAGACATTCTGTATCGTCGAGTAGCTTCCGTTGTTTTATTTTCCGCTGCAACTTAAACTGTGAAGGACTTATTAGTATGATCATTGAAGTACTTGGTTTCTAAGCTCAAAACTTGGTCTGTAATATTCACTTATGTTAATGTTGTAATATTTGCTGGAATGTGGTATTCTCTGGGCTCATCGTCGCGTGAACATTTGTATGTATGGCGCTCGATCCGCTTACCGTGGTTGTATCGGGAGGTTATACCCGACAGACCAGTGGATTACTCCGTTTGAAGTGTAAGGTTAATCGAGATTGCCTTAATGGTGACGGTTAATACACTTGAGCCGGATTAATTCAGGTGGTTCTGCCACAGCTGGTATCAGAGCCGTAGCTGGTGCCACAGCTGGCAACAGCTGGCGCCAGAGCCAAAATGCATACGCCAGAGAATGCGACAAGCCTTAAAAACTCGTTTTCCTAAAAACTTGACAAGAAGGATGTGTTGCGAAATACGTTGGTGCGTTAAGGATGGTGCCTAGTTCGTAAAGCCCTAAGGGATTATGGGAAAGTTACTAGGTGGCTATCTAACTTCTATATATATTATCAACTGACTTCCAGCACATTACTTTCTGTCAAAACTTACTTTCATGCACAACCGACCTTAAATTCTGTAACGACGCACTCATCGCTAAGGTAAGAAGGTAAGAATCCTCAGCCAACTGAGAGAGCTTGGCCTTCCTGTCGGTGATGCGAACCGAACGCTGCCCTCAAGCAGTGGCTTACTTGAGGTGCTGCCAATATGCCAACTGTTAGTTGAATATATTGGGAGTAGAAGGTTTGGCGCAGGGTATGGCGATCGCTGTTCATACCCCCGTCTCATGACGGTACCCCCGTGAAAAAGCTATCTCAATAGCGTATGTTAACGTCGTCTGTACGGCGGAAATTGTACAGATATCGTTTCTATAAGTAAACGGTAATGAATACGGACGCTTTCATGAGTGCTGGCATGAAAGGTTCATGAAATATATATGCTTTGTCAATCTTCTGCAGGTACCCTAACCGCGATTACGATAAGTTAAGAACGGTTAGAAAAACTCGACTAGCTATTATAGTGAGAGCCGTATTGTGTATGCCACCGAGACTATCTTCGTAAGACCAAAAGTATTTGGCAGTTATTTTATTTTGTGAGGACGAATAGGACGTGCATGCATCATGACCATATATATCTGAAATTAAAAATGCGTTGTAGGAGAGTGGTAAGGTTCTTGCGTATCTAAGCGTGGTTTGCATAAGGACTATCTAGCGAATCTGTCACAAATCTGCCATGACCAAAAAGAAAGATTTATTGACCCAAGAAAATGACCTTTTCTGGTAAAGTTCATGTTGAAAGAATTGTTCAAAATTTCGTGTTCTATCCCCTGTTCAAAAATCAAAAATTCTGAACTCATGGATAGTAAGAAATAACAGAAACCACGGAATGTCAGAATTCTGTCCAGAATAAGCACTTGTGCCCCTTTAATTTTTAGACCCCATTCCTGCGGTTTTCTGCAAAAGGGTACAACACAAAACTTGTTCCAAATTTACCCAGGTAGCTGCTGTTAAAATTTGGTAAATTTTTTCTGGGTAGATTTTCCCTGGTGCACGAAACTTTGGCCCACTGTTCGCTGAAATTTCTGGGTAGATAGTAAGGCAAAACCTGAAAAGAAAGACCACCTTAGAGACCTATCTAGCTCTGGAGTTGACTAGCAAAGTTGTTCACAAATACCTTAGGAGTAATCTGGTAAAAATTGAGAATGTTTGGACGAGAACTGTGGAAGTTATGTTTATTTTTGCACACTATACAGAATCTGTCCCTGTGCTGTTCACAGTTTTCCACTATCTCACTCCATTTGATCTTTTGTTCAGATGGCCGAGCCTGTTGCTATGATGGTGGATGAGGATGGACGCGTACACTCGCAGTGTCTCCACTGGGAGGGCTTTCCCTCTATTTTGTGGGATGTTCTGCGTACCGCGGGCTATCTAATTCCCCCACGTTACGCCGGACTGGAGTTTGCAAAGAATGGAGTTACCCAGTGCCATGTCAACGTGACTGTCTTTCCACACCCGCTACACCCGGAGTGGCCCGCCTTGGAGATTGAGGCTGTTGGTCGCCGTTTGGCCGATACTTTTGAGCTTGCAGCCATGAGGGCGCTCACCACTTTCTGTGCGCAGCGTCCCGAGGTTGTCACACTCACTCCCATTGGGTTATTTCCTGCTGCCCAGGACAACGACCCCTTTTGGCTCAACAGGGTGCAGCACTCACAGTACTTGGTGGACTTTCATGCCTAGGAGACCGTCGATACCTCCGTGCGGTCCATGAATGCACTCTACCGACTTTTGACTCTCCAGAGTCAGGCACTTGAGCAGCTCACTGATCTTGCACAGGCCTACCACATGATGGCAGATACCAGGGACGAGCAGATTAAGGAGCTCAGTCAGGATCTTGAGGACAGAGATGATCAGATTGGCCAACTTGAGGGCCAAATCCAGGAGCAGGACACTCTCATGGGTGAGAGAGATGCCACGATAGCACAGTTGGAGGAGCAGCTCCATGATTTGAGCCTTGAGTTGGAGGATGCTAATGAGCACATTCAGTGGCACCATGATCAGAATGACCATCCCCATGAAGAGGACATGGAGGAAGATAAGGAGGAGCCACAGGAGATTGATGGTATCTCCGGTATGGATTTCGAGGGTGAGGTACCACAGGCACCTCAGATGGGAGCTCACTCTCCTGCTCACAGCGAGTTGTCCGTCAACGACTTGGATGACTTCTAGATGACGACCTAGGAGGACCTTTGCACATACTCCTCGATAGGATAGCCTAACTTTTGGCAAGTGTTGTAATAGGCTAACTAAGAGTTGAGTAACTCTTTTGTAATGGGCACACCTGAACCATGTGGATACCCTCAGCATGTAAGGAACGGCGATAAACTTGGGTGATTTCGTTGTAAGTTGGTAAACGATGAAATCCACAATCGCTGAAACTTGTCGGAAATTTTATCCATGTTTTCCTTACATTTCTGAGCTGTGAGTTGAATACAAAACCTGTCAGGAATTTTGTGATCATGGTTCTCACAAAAATTCAGCATCATTGGACCTCGCTAGTTTAAGTTATAGACGAAACAGTACCGATCGATCTGCTGAAAAACAGTGAAGACAGTGAGGCAAAGGACGAGCCTTTCGACCACCTTAGCTATAGTTCTAGCGCCGGAGTTAAATACCAAAGTGGTGCATTCCTAAATTCTCTGACTACTGCCAAAGTATGAGATATTTTGGATGGACCCACAGCAAGCTATGATTTTCTCGTAGCAAACAGAGATTCTGTCCATACTTCTAGCTGTGATTTCGGAAGTCTATGACTACACCAATCATTTATGAATCAAGGAAGTAATATGGATCGCGTTGCTAATGGTAACCTTTCATGTTTCAGATGGTTGGATCAACACGTGGCAACCCCGAGGGTTTTGGTGCCGGTGGCAGCAGATCGCGACAATCGCCACCACCCCCGCCCAGTTTGGTGGAAGTGATGGCCGCTCAAACCGAGCTGCTGCGTCAGATCGTGCAAGGTCAGCACCAGCAGAGGGGTGGGCACAATGCTCACCAACCCCAAGCTGCAGGATACACGGATTTCCTAGGGACCCAGCCGCCCTTGTTCCATAAGACCGAGGAACCCCTGGACGCAGATGCATGGATTCGCACCATCGAATCCAAGTTCACATTACTTGTGGCCCCATGCTCAGAAGCCAACAAAGCTCATTTTGCCGCACAACAGCTTCGCGGTACCGCTCGTCTGTGGTGGGACCACTATTTTGCTATGCTCCCCGCTGATCACATTGTCACCTGGGATGAATTCAAGACCGCATTCCGGGCACATCATATTCCCGAGGGTCTCATGGAGAGGAAGTTGAACGAGTTCCTAGCACTTACTCAGGGCACCCGCACCGTGCTGCAGTACGCCCAGGCGTTCAACAACCTATGCCAGTATGCGGGCTATCACGCTGATACGGATGCCAAGAAGCGTGATCGTTTCCGCCGAGGTCTGAATACCAAGCTCAAGGAGCGTCTGAACCTAGCCAGGGCTGACACCTACAACGAATTGGTCAATATGGCCATTACCCAGGAAGACTGTATCATGGCACATCGGGCAGAGAAGAAGAGAAAGGCACCCGCTGGACCCTCAAGTGCTCAGCCACCAAGGTATCGCATCGTGCAAAATGCCACACCCACAGCTCCACCAAGGGCCCCTCAGCCAGGGAGATGGATTGCCAGACCCCCACAACAGCCAGGCATGGTACGACTCCCGATGCCTCCACAGAATGGTTCGAGGCCCACTCTGCAACAATCTCTTCGACCCAGCCCCGCGAACCGATGTTTCAAATGCGGGAGTTCTAACCACTTTGCACAAGAATGCCCTCAGTCTGGACCGCCCAACCAAGGTTAGGGATCCAACCCGAACAACAAGAACAGGGGCAAGAGACAGACCCTGCAAGTCAAGCAAGGACGGATTAACTTCACCACGCTTGTAGAGCTTCCTAAAGGAGCCCCAGTGATGTCGGGTACATTCTCTATCCAGAACAAGCCTGCAGTTATATTATTTGATTCTGGTGCATCGCATAGTTTCATAAGTGCAAAATTCGGTGCAAAAGTAGGCTTGAATGTTTGTCACACCAAAGGGTCATATATGATATCAACACCGGGTGGTAAAATTGCTTCAAACCAAATGGTCAGACAAGTACCAGTCAAGTTGGGTAGTAAAACCATCGACACAGACCTTGTCCTTTTACCCCTTGACGGCATGGATATTATTTTAGGGATGAACTGGATGACTATGCATGGAGTCACGCTGGACCTTTCTTCCCGAGCCGTTGAGATAAATTCACCTAGTCACGGAGCCACTACCCTTTACCTACCATTCCTAGATTGCACGAATTCCTGTGCTTACAAGATGGAAGGACTTAAGCTAGAAGGTATTCCTGTCGTCAACGAGTATGCCGATGTCTTTCCGGATGACTTACCAGGAATGCCACCAGATAGGGATATTGAGTTCATCATTGAACTACAACCAGGCACTGCACCTATATCCAAAAGACCATATTGGATGCCCCCTAAAGAATTGGCAGAGCTGAAAATTCAACTCCAAGAACTACTGGACAAAGGTTTCATTCGCCCTAGCGCGTCACCTTGGGGATGTCCAGCCCTTTTTGTAAAGAAGAAGGATGACAGTTTGAGATTATGTGTGGACTACCGACCTCTCAATGCAGTAACTGTTAAAAATAAATACCCACTTCCCCGTATCGATGTACTCTTCGATCAATTAGCTGGAGCCAGAGTCTTCTCAAAGATTGATCTTCGTTCGGGATATCATCAAATCAAGATTCGCCCGTGCGATATCCCTAAGACTGCCTTCTCCACACGATATGGACTATATGAATTTTTGGTCATGTCCTTTGGACTCACCAATGCCCCCGCCTACTTCATGTATCTCATGAATTCGGTATTCATGCCCGAACTTGACAAATTCGTCGTAGTGTTCATCGACGACATCCTTATCTATTCCAAGGATGAGGAAGAGCATGCCAAGCACCTTCGCATTGTGCTTCAGCGACTCAGAGACCATCAGCTCTATGCTAAGTTTTCTAAGTGTGAATTCTGGTTGGATACTGTAAAGTTCTTAGGTCACACGATCTCCAGCGAAGGCATAGCTGTTGACCCCAGCAAGGTACAAGATGTGATGGATTGGAAACCCCCTACCTCTGTTCATCAGATTCGCAGTTTTCTCGGCTTAGCCGATTACTACCGTCGCTTCATTCCGGATTTCTCTCGAATTGCTAAGCCCATGACGGAACTGTTAAAGAAGGAAGTAAAGTTTGTATGGAATGAGAAATGTGAGGAAGCTTTCCACACTCTCAGAGAGCATCTGACTACTGCACCTGTGTTAGCTCAACCCGATAATACCAAGTCGTTCGATGTGTATTGTGACGCATCGGGTACTGGTCCAGGATGTGTGCTTATGCAAGAGAATCGAGTGATTGCATATGCCTCACGAGCCCTTCGGCCCCACGAACAAAATTATCCCACTCACGATCTTGAGCTTGCAGCTATCATTCACGCTCTGAAAATATGGAGGCAGTATCTCATGGGTACACAGTGCAATATCTACACGGATCATAAGAGTCTCAAGTATATCTTCACACAAGCCGATCTGAATATGAGACAACGGAGATGGCTAGAATTAATCAAGGATTATGACCTTGAAGTGCACTATCACCCCGGCAAGGCTAATGTAGTCGCGGATGGACTAAGCCGCAAGTCCCATTGCCATTGCTTATCCATGGAGTCCTACCATGAGACATTGTGTGCCGAAATGAGGAAGCTTAACATGGAAATGGTTTCCCAAGGCACTCTAAATCACATCTCAGTTGAGCCCACTCTTCACGACCAAATCGTCATGGCACAACTACATGATGAAGGAATTAAGATCGTTAAACAAAAACTCTCTCTAGGTGAGGAGAAGTATAAATGTTTCTGCCGGGACCATAAGGGAGTTCTATGGTTCGAAAGTCGTATAGTCGTTCCGAAGAATCGTGAACTCCGCAAGCAAATTCTTGATGAGGCACATCTTTCCAAATTCTCTATCCACCCCGGCAGTAGCAAAATGTATCAGGACCTAAGGCAAAACTTCTGGTGGACTAGAATGAAAAGAGAAATTGCTACGTTTGTCTCGGAATGTGACACGTGCCAGAGAGTAAAAGCTAGCCACTTGAAGGTAGCCGGTACACTTCAACCGTTACCTATACCATCCTGGAAATGGGAAGACATAAGTATGGACTTCATCGTTGGCCTACCAAACACTGCCCAGAGACATGATTCCATATGGGTTATCGTGGATAGACTCACAAAGACGGCACATTTTCTTCCGGTACACACCACCTATTCTACCAAGAAATATGCCGAGATTTACCTCGATCGTATTGTTTGCCTACATGGAATACCTAAGACAATTATTTCCGATCGTGGTCCTCAGTTTGTAGCACGCTTTTGGGAACAACTGCAAACGTCTTTTGGCACCAAACTGATTCGCAGCTCAGCATACCATCCTCAGACTGACGGACAAACGGAAAGAGTAAACCAAATTCTTGAAGACATGCTGAGAGCTTGCGTCATTCACTATGACAAGAATTGGGACAAATGCCTACCCCTAGCAGAGTTCTCGTACAACAACAGCTATCAAACGAGTTTGAAAATGGCACCATTTGAGGCCCTGTACGGACGAAGGTGTCGAACTCCTCTGAGCTGGTCACAAACCGGAGAACGTAAAATAATTGGACCCGACCTGGTAATCGAGGCAGAGGAGAAAGTAAAAGTAATACGAGCAAATCTTAAAGCCGCACAAGCCCGACAAAAGAGCTATTCTGACAAAAGGAGAAAGCCCCTAAAATTCAAAGTTGGCGATCATGTCTATCTTCGAGTTTCACCGACCAAGGGAGTGCGAAGATTTGGAATCAAAGGCAAACTAGCTCCCCGTTATGTTGGTCCTTACGAAATCATTGAGAGTTGCGGACCCGTAGCCTACAAATTACGACTGCCCCCTCAACTCACGGCCACCCATGATGTCTTCCACGTATCTCAACTCAAGAAGTGTATTCGAGTCCCTACCGAGATTGTGGAACAACAAGAAATATCGTTGGAACCCGACCTCTCGTATGTCGAACACCCGATTAAAATTCTGGATCAAAAAGAAAGAGAGACAAGGAGGAAAGTGATTAGAATGTACAAAGTTCAATGGAATCATCACACGGAAGAAGAAGCCACCTGGGAAACCGAGAGCTACCTAAACCAAAATTTCCCTGGGTTTCTTATCTCAACCACTGGTATGTGCAACCCCTGTCCACACTAAGATTTACCGAATCTCGGGGCGAGATTCTTGTTAAGGGGGGAAGGCTGTGACAACCCTGATAAATTACATTTCTAAATCAATGTCATTAGCCTAACCCTATGCGTAACCAACTAATAAAAGGGTGAAAAGAATTAGAACGAGTTAAGTTGAAATTTCAAATTTAATTTGGGCACATTTGGTTACTTTTGAAATTTTAAATTAACTTTCAAACCATAAGCCAAATGAGATGTTGCCTGAAACCAAACTTGTAGAACTTTTTATTCTGAACAACTTTCGTGTTCAAAAGTTTTTGAAATTCAAATTAGAAAGAGGAGAAAACGTCCTATTTGCACCCAGCCCCCTGGAAGTTTTCAAATTCTCGCACAAAGGTCCCTCCCTCACCCCCCCCCCCTCTGCTGCACCGCCCAGCTCGCCCGACAGCCGCACGCTACGTCGCCGGCGATTCGTGCCACCCGTGCCGCGCCAAGCCAATGGCCGTCGCTCCCTGCCGCAGCGGCTTTGCCTCCCCCACGCCCGTGCCTCTACCCAATCCGAGCGCACCCAGCTTCGCGCGCCGCCCTCCGGCGCCCTGCAGCACCGCCCCGCCGCCCAGTCACTGGCCGCCGCCCAGGCACCCAACGGCGTGCCCCCGTCGTGCCGCCCGGCCCAGCCCTGCCTGGACCCCTCCTCCCTCCCGTGCGCCTATAAAAGCCGAACAGAGCCCCCTCGCGCGCCTAGGAAGCCACCACGCCTCCATTGCCGCCGGCGCCCCCACCTCGCCGCGGGGCCCCTTGCTCCGGCCCACCTCCGCCCGAGACAAGCGCTGAAACGGGTCCTCCTCAGTGCGCTGAAGCTTCCCAGCCTGAGCCCCGCCGCCCTCATCGCCGGAGCGCCGCCGTCCGTGCCGCCCCACCGCCGCCGCCCCTGCTCTCCGCGGCCAGCCCGCCACCAGCCACCCCGAGCCACTCCAAGACCACCAATAGGTGCGCCCTGGTTCCCTCTCCATGCTCCCCACTTCCCCCTCGCCGACCGGCCCTTCCCCTCGCCGAATTTTGAGCCAAATCGAGCTCCCAAGGGCCAGCCATGGCGCCAGGACCACATTGCAAACGCCCAGATCTTTCCAGGGGGTTTTCTGCTAGTTTTCAGGGACCCCTCTGTAAAGAAAGTTTTAACCAAATCAGTGAACTTGTAAAATTCGTATAAAATTGCAGAAAATTCAGAAAAATGCAAACTCAACTATTCTGGAATCCTTAGAATAAACTCTACAACTTATGTTACAAAAAGGTTCTCAGATTCTCAACATATTTTGCTCTACATTAAATGGAAGCTTAAATGGACTTATTTTGTACCCACTGTTGTAAATCAGTACTGACCCTAAATTTTGGGCAGTAATTTAGTTGCTTGATGTTTAAGACTGTGTAAAAAGACCAGGCCCAAATTCCATCTCTATATGCACTGTTTATTAAACTTAGTTTCATACCATAAGTGGCTAAATATTTTTATCCCTGCAGTTAGGTTATGAATCACCTAATGAAACTTTTTCTATACTGGTGTAATGGTACCGAGATGCCAGACAAAAATTGGGAGACTTTTTATCTCACAGGAACCTATTTATTTGATTTATGTGCTAATAACATACATTAAATCAAGAAAATAGTATCGTAGCTTGGAAAATTCTCCACTTTTTACTAGGTGATATAAAGTTGTAGAGGTTGCTGTGTAAAAAGTTTCATGAACAAAAACCCTGTGTAGGATCCTGTAAAAATAAATCCTTGAATAACCTAGGTGTGTAATGTCATATTTTCTATGCTCTGAAAACTGCATAATAAATCCTACAAAAACTACAGTAGCTCCTGAATGCTTAACTGAAAACTCTGTAAAAATCTTAGACTCAGTTGTTGCACCATTTGTTCTGTACAAAAAGAACAATGATCTAACAACAACTATGTAATATATTTTTCATAATTAATCTGCTACATGAAAATGTCTGAAAATTTTACAGTAAGCTCATCTTTCCCTGATGTGCCTAAATCCAAAGTTTCGTGATCAGAAACTATCCACTGTAGTAATTACACTTAAATCATGTCATTTACCATCACCACTATTTAAACTTGTGCATTCATGTAGAATCGACGACTCTCGCCGACGGAACTTACGAGCTGGTGCCCGCGTCCGAGAGCGAGCAGCGTGAAGCTCAAGTAAATCTAACTGAAGCTCTAGAAGACCCGAGCCCAAGTTCGGAAGAGCCCCAAGCTAACTGCGAAGGCAAGCCCCGGAGCATAACCCATCTCTTTCCTAAATTATGCAACTCATTACTCCTTGCTTGTGCATTAAGTTTATAGGAGTTGAATGAAAACTTAGTTGCATGATATTAGGTACCCTTGCTTGAAAACTAGACGTAAGGATCGATAGAATGCTGTGCTAATAGGACTCCGGTAAAAGCCGAGTGATTTCCTGTCACTCGCGAGAAAATAGGAGTTGAATGTTTACTACACGCTGCAATCATAAGGACAACGGACGGGCTATGGTACGATGTTTATGATTGAGGCCCGTCTGTCTAGTGAAAAATGCTAAGGCCGCAGTGTGTGGTAGTGATGGTTAAGTCTTTGAACGTACTAAACACATGCCGAGATTATGGGAATCGGTAAGCTTAAGTACCTGATTGGCCCGGCAAGTGGACAGCAACCTACCCTTTGAACTTCGGTCCCATGTGCACATGGCGAGTGCAGAGAGTGGTCACGACCCGGCGCCGAACCGTGGCGTGGGGCTCTTGTACTCTCGGAGGGTAGCCTCGATCCACAACCCGGAAAGAAAGGGGAAAAGTTGCACGTGTGACTCTAGGGAGTAACCACGTGACGTGTGTTTGGGTTTCCCTTGCAAGGTTAAGAAATTCGATTCGAATCGTCCGTTTCTCACGGCTATTGAGACTGCTTAACCATTTTTACCCACAGAGTAAGAAGAGGAACAATGAGGATGAATGAACCGGTTGGATGAAAATTTAATGCTTCACCATGTATGCTATTGGATAGCTGCTTACCTAGAATGGTTAATGAAACTAGAATCTTGAGCTAAAAATTGAAAGTAAGGACCCACTTGTAGATGCTTTTCGGCAAAACAAACCCTTGAGCCAAAAAGCCTTGCATGTCTAGAGTCGGTGGAATAGATTCCACTACTCAGGTAAGTCTTGCTGAGTATTAGTATACTCAGCCTTGCTTGTGGCTCGTTTTCAGGTGAGACCTTCGAAGATATGATTGCTAGCTTGACTTGGCCCTGCACTCTTCCCCTTGGTTGGTCGGTGGAATGGGATACGCCCCCGTCCAACGGAGATAATGCCGAGTGATGTCTCGTACGGGCTTCATCGAGACATTCTGTATCGTCGAGTAGCTTCCGTTGTTTTATTTTCCGCTGCAACTTAAACTGTGAAGGACTTATTAGTATGATCATTGAAGTACTTGGTTTCTAAACTCAAAACTTGGTTTGTAATATTCACTTATGTTAATGTTGTAATATTTGCTGGAATGTGGTATTCTCTGGGCTCATCGTCGCGTGAGCATTTGTATGTATGGCGCTCGATCCGCTTACCGTGGTTGTATCGGGAGGTTATACCCGACAGACCAGTGGATTACTCCATTTGAAGTGTAAGGTTAATCGAGATTGCCTTAATGGTGACGGTTAATACACTTGAGCCGGATTAATTCAGGTGGTTCTGCCACAATAGCCCCGTCCGTCGTCCTTGTGATTGCAGCATGTAGTAAACAATCAACTCCTAATTTCTCGCGAGTGACAGGAAATCACTCGACTTTTACCGCGTCCTATTAGCATAGCATTCTATCGAACCTGGCATCTAGTGTTCAGAGCATGGGTACCTAGGATCATGCAACTAAGTTTTCAAACAACTCCTATAAACTTAATGCACAAGTAAAGTAGAGTAATAAGTTGCATAAGTTTAGAAAATAGGGTTCATGCTCCGGGGCTTGCCTTCTTGTGAACAGTTAGCTTGGGGCTCTTCCGAACTTGGGCTCGGGTCTTCAAGAGCTTCAGTTAGATTTACTTGAGCTTCACGCTGCTCACTCTCGGACGCGGGTACCAGCTCGTACGTTCCGTCGGCGAGAGTCATCGATTCTATATGAATGCACCAATATAAGTTATAGTGAGGGTATATGACGATCATGTTCACTCACGTCAAAGTTGTAGTTCACAATATAGCGATTGGGTTGTGATGTTACTTAGTTGAGATTTCTGTGGGCAATTGTTAATAGAGTAGAAAAGTACAATAAGTAACTTCGTTAAGCAAGGTGGGGTGGGTGTTCATGGGAACTTATGTTCCTCATGGAAACATGATTTAAGTGTAACTACTACAGCGAGTAGTTTCTGGTCATGAAACCTTGGGTCTAGGCACATCAGGGAAAGATAAGTTTACTGTAAAATTTTCAGATGTTTTCATGCAGCAGATTAATTATGAAAAATATAACACATGGTGGCTGCTAGATTCTTGTTCTTTTGGTACAGAACAAATGGTGCAAAAACGGAGTCTAAGATTTTTACAGGGCTTTCACTTAATCATGTACGAGTTACTGTAATTTTTATAGGATTTATTATGCAGTTTTCAGAGCATAGTAAATATGACATTACACACCTAGGTTATTTAAGGATTTATTTTTACAGGATCCTACACAGGGTTTTTGTCCATGAAACTTTTTACACAACATCCCCTACCACTGAGTATCTTCTGGTAAAACTATGAGAATTTTCCAAGCTAAGATACTATTTTCTTAATTTAAAGCATGTTATTAGCACATAAACCAATTAAATAGGTTCCTGTGAGATAAAAAGTCTCAAAATTTTTCTGTGGCATCTAGGTATTAATACAACAATACAAAAAAAGTTTCATGACATTAAACATCACAGAACAGCAGGAAAAATTAGTTCTAACACTTTATGGCATAAAACAAGGTTGGACAAAAGGTGTATCTAGAGATGGCTTTTGGTCCTGATCTTTTTACACAGTCCTAAAAATCAAGCAAATAACTCACTGCCCAAAATTTAGGGTCAGCATTGATCTACAACAGTGGGTACAAAAGAAGTCCATTAAAATTTCCATTTAATGTAGAGCAAAATATATTGAGAATCTGAGAAACTTTTCGTAACAAACGTTGTAGAGTTTCTTCTAAGGATTCCAGAACAGCTGAGTTTGCATTTTTTTGAATGTTCTATGATTTTCTACGAATTTTACAAGTTCACTGATTTGGTTAAAACTTTCTTTACAGAGGGGTTCCTGAAAACTAGCAGAAAACGACCTTGGAAGATTTGGGCATTTGCAATGTAGTCCCTGGTCGCGATTCACGTCGGGGATCATCCTGTCCGGCCGAATTCCGGCGAGCTTGGTCGCCGGCGGCGAGGGCAAGGTGGGGGAGGAGCAAGAGGAGGTTGGGGGCTACCTTTGGGTGGTCACGGTTGGGG
Source organism: Panicum miliaceum (assembly GCA_032594955.1). NCBI lineage: Eukaryota > Viridiplantae > Streptophyta > Magnoliopsida > Poales > Poaceae > Panicum > Panicum miliaceum. The sequence goes on from CM064073.1 coordinate 23,184,325, forward strand.
CGGAGGCGGTCTGAGCGGGGCTGCCCGCGGCTACCAGGGGGGCGGCGACGGGTGGAGCTCTGCTCCGGCAAGCTCCGGCGAGCTGGGCGGCGGGGCTTGGGCTGGGAGGCTTCGCGCGGAGGTAGGAGAGCGATTTTGGGGCCTAGCTCGGGTCGAGGAGGGGCGGAGGAGGGGGTTCCACGGCGGCGGCGTGGGGCGGAGCTCGGCTCTGCTCTGCTCTGTTCTGGCAGGGAAGAAGGAGGAACAGGGAGAGGAGGGAGGGGCGCTGTGCCGGGCTTTATAGCCGGTGGAGCTCATGGGGGCGGGCTTGGCACGGCCGGGGCGCTGGGTGGAGGGGGGCGGCGAAGCTGGGGCGCCATTGGGTGGTGGGGCGGCGGCCAGAGGCGCTCCCCTGCGAGTGGCCGGCGTGCTGGGCGGGCAGGTTGGCGCACCGGGGCGCGACGTCACGTGCGGATGACGCGGGCGGGCGATTGACGAGCTGGGGCGGCACGACGGGGGCACGCCGTTGGGTGGCGGGGCGGCGGCCAGCGACTGGGCGGCTGTAGCGGCCGGGGCGCTCGGATTGGGCAGAGGCATGGCGTGCGGGAGGGAGAAGGAGACGCGGCCGCGGTTGGGCGAGCGGGGGCGGTGCTGCAGGGCGCCGGGGTTGGCTTGGCGCCTGTTGCCACGCAGGCGTCGATGGCGAGGTGGCCGGCGGCTGTCGGGCGAGGGAGCGGTGCAGCAGAGGAGGGGCAAGGGCCTAAATGCGGAAATTCGAAAATTTCCAGGGGGCTGGTTGCAAACAGGACGTTTTCTCCACTTTCTAATTTGAATTTCAAAATCTTTTGAACATGAAAGTTGTTCAGAATAAAAAGTTCTACAAGTTTCGTTTCAGGCCAAAGTTCATTTGAGCTTTAGTTCCAAAGTTATTTTAAAAACTTAAAGAAAACTCTATTCGGAGAGCGCGTCATTTTATTTCAAAATTTCATTTTCTTCCCTAGGCTTCAACTAAACTTTTATTGGTCACGCTAATACTGGTGTGCTCATTTAATTTCATAGCCATATTTGCTTTGATGTGAAAGTTATCCAATTTGTTTCATTAAAGTATATGCATTTATGCACATACAAACTTTTAAAGGTAAAAGCTAAACCAAACTTAATCCATTCCTTTTATTTTCTTAGTTAGTGCTGCATTTTATTATGCCCGGAAGACTTGTTTAACAATTAAAACACCTGAGGTATTACACCAACATCATGTCATCTTTGACTGGGATCCTCTGTCATCTTGACTCAACATTCCCTCTTGGGATTCCATTGGCTTCATCCCCCTTCTATAAATAACTTATCTATTGGCGCAAGCCCATATTGGCCCAAACGCTCCAGCCTTTCAATCGGCCGACCCCCACCAACTCCATTCGCCAATCGCCCGAAACACTGCAGCGCCAATCGGCCGATTCCTAACTATAGCACCAATCGGCCGATTCCCAATTGTAGCCTTTAAGTCTGCCGCATCGGCCAATCTCCTCCTTCCCTGATGCCGATTCAACACATGTCAAAATATGGCGTCAACACATGCCCCCCAGTTTTTGAGTACAACATGACTTTTACTTCAAAATTCTTTTTTAATCTCTCCTCCAAAACAAACGCGGCAAAAATCTCCTTCTGTTTCGCGGTCTTCTACATGATGATTGCAATCTCTTCGATCTGGGCGCCTGAGACAACTGTTCCCCGGAATTCGTGTAGACGGCGCGGTAAAAATCCCACCTTTACCCCTTCTCTCGGACAGTCATTAAATACTGGCGTTCCCTGCTGCTTCTTCTCCACGAGCTCAGTAACTTCCCCTCGGCGAATCACTTTCTATCTTCTCCCAGCGCCCTTTTGGCTTCCAACCGCATTCTCCGGCGATCCTTCTTTCGTCTACATTCACTTCATTCCTTCAATGGCGGCACCATCAGCAACTCCACCAACCACAGAGGCTCCGCCAGCAACTCCATCGGCGACGGCGGTTCCATCAGCGACGATGAGCTTCAACCCGGAGGTAAACATCCAAAACTTTCCCCTTTTACTTTTTACCGCCCATGCATCTTTTAGATCTATTCTTAGTTCCTCCCTTTTTACCTTTTTTAGGCAGTTAGACACCAAATCACTATTCCCCTTTCCGAAGCTCCTTGTCTCATCTGCTTAGGCCCTATGGGGAATCCAGACCCGACTGATCTGATTAACTTAGAAACCCATAGAATCCCTTTGAAGCAATCACTTATGGATTTGGGTCAGTGGTCAGGCACTTTGAGATCTTGGCCGAATGAAACACCCGGCTGGAAAGAGTGGTACCAAAGAACGGCCAACTCTAAGAGAGTTCAATGGGATGAATTAAAAATCGGCCAATGCATGAATCTACCTTTGTCCTAGATGGAGAAGAATGAACCCCTGGTAATAGCAGCCTCCTATTTCTGGTCTGACGCACTCAACGCATTTCTCTTTGGGCACGGACCCATGACCCCAACTCTGGCCGATGTCCTGATGCTGACCGGCCTTGACATTTCCTCCCCCGATACACCTTTTGATTATCTGATCAAGCTGACCCATCGGCTAGAGACGAAAGGAATCGGCGGGTGGAAAGGGTATATCAACAGAAACATGAGGACCGGGACAATTTTTGAGAGAGAACATTCAACGTTCTTGATGATGTGGCTAGAGAAGCACCTCTTCTGCGGCAGAGCAGTCGGCCCTTGTTCCAACACACAAGCTTTGGCCGAAGCCCTGTCAAGAGGATCCGCCATCCCTCTCGGGAAGCATCTGCTAGGATCGGCCTACCACATGATGCACCAGATCAGCGCTAAACTGTCAAAGGGAGAGCCGATTGGTAACCCTAGTGGCCCCTGGTGGTTTATCACCCTCTGGCTCAACTTGTATATGAGCAAAATCTTCCAGCAGCAGATAGAGACCAAGACATTCCCCAACATCGAGTCAGAGGAAAACCCCACAGTACGACGACGGTGCACCTCTTTCGGCGAAGCGGCATCAGCTTTCCCTGGTTGCCAGTTCACCGCCACCTAGACAGCCGAATATTTCTGATGCTTTTACAACGGCTTTAGTGAAGAAAGCACCAGTTGGTACCCATACCAGAGAATAGAGCCACTTTTTGAGCTTCCCTTCTGCTATGACTCGACGTCCAATTCATTTGATAATGATCTTACGGACGCCTTGATCAAACCAGGGATCTTACCGGCAAACTTCATCTCTAGGAAAGACTCCCCAACTTATGAATTTTATAACCCATCAGTTGCAGCACGGCAGTTCGGCCTTGGTCAGCTGCCGATTCAAGTTTATTTTGCTGGCCGCGTGAAATTTCGAGATGAGCTTACTAAGGGCCTTGACTACAGTCGGCTGTGCAATTTAGTGCCGGACTCCAGTACCATTGATCTAAGCAATTGGATAGTGGCTCCTTTTACTGTCCAACAATTCAAGTTATGGTGGGCAGAATGGAAGCGGCATCTCTTTTGTGTATCTCCTTCAACATATTGCAATGATCTGGATCCTGACAACATCGACCCAAATGCAGCGGTACTGCCCTTTTCTCGGCCGATTTCGATGTTATTCCTTTTTATGCTACAAATTTGCCGCTAACTCTTATTTCCCATTTTAGTCTAAAAGTCGACTTCCTCTGACGCAGAGCCGAAGTGGTAGGCCGATAGAGAATAGCCGTCCATACACACTATTCCCACTTATCGGCTACCATGCCCAACCATCGAAGACATCACCACCGGCTGATTGAAACAAACGCCAAAGAAACCCTCTTTAAAGAAGACGAGCCGCCGAGTGCATGCCTGTATAGAACCGGCTGATCAGTCGGCGGCGGCATCGGCTGAACCTTTAGCTGCGCCGACTCTGCCGATTGTTGAGGAAGTCGATCCTCAGGCTGCTACAGAAGCTGGAGCGGCTGCTACATCATTGCTAGTAGAAGTTGTTCAGGTAATTTTGCATACCTCGCATCCTTCTAAGTATTCTGTTGATATTAACTTCTTCTTTCTGTCAGACTGCGCAAATCGCCCCAGTGCAATCTCCACAGCAATCGGCTACATTCCAGGCGGAAACCAGAACGCCAGCAATTCCTCCCACCGAGGTAGAGAGTCTCTCAACTCAATTTTTTGATACTTAACCAAAAACTAACTGATTTTTGATGCAGGCTACCCTGGGCACATCGATTGTACCTTTCCAGCAACCATCGGCTAGACGACTCACAGAGGTATGGCAGTCATTATATATCACCAGACTTAATCATTTGCATTATACTTATAAAAATCTGCTTCCCATACCTTTCCAGGAAGCTGGCCCGAGCAGGGCACCAATAATCGTCGAATCTTCTTCTTCTGATGAACCAATTGCGCCAGTTCCCGAGATGAGGGTAGCACTCCCGCCGGCGCAAGCAGAAGAAATCCGCTTCAAAGAGGTAAGAAACTTGTCATCCAAATCAGCCGATTTCCCCTTACCGTTGGCTAATCCGTATTTTTATTTTTTTTATTCTTTCGCAGGAGCAGGACACTCCCAACAACAGTCTTTTTTCCGTTGCGGTTGCACTTTCTGATGATGAAGAGGTTGCCTCGCGCCAAGTCACACTGAGCTCGATCCCTGATGACGTCCGTGCCAAGCTTGAGAGCATATGGACCCTCCTCCAAGACGACATCGGCCGACTAGTGGAAGACGCCTCGCCGATTCAGCAACTTCTTAGTGAAATCAGAGGCCGAGTTCTAGAGGAAGTGAAAGAGGCTCTGGTACCTGCCGCATACATAGAGTCAATGCAGATTCCAGTGTTTAGGGCCTTGCGCCATATGGCCGATCGTGCCAAACTAGCGAAAGCCCGCGAGGAGGAAGACTCCTACAAACATCGAGCTCAAGAGGTGCATCGATGAATCAGCTTCCTTGAAAGCTCTCATCCAGATATCGTCGGTGCCATAGACCGCCTTAAACGGTGAAGGGCAGAGCTAGCCAAGGAGATGGAGCAGGTGACCAAGGCCATAGCTGTTGAAGAGAAAAGACTCCAAGACCTCCCATCTGTCATCGCCGAGCTGAAGCAGGAGAGGCAGAACCTGGCCCACAAAGCAATAAAAATCCATCGTCGTATGCCAGAAGTCCCTGGATCGGCTGATGAGGACCAGAGAACCTTAGACTCGGCCGATCAAGTTAGGCAATGAGCGATTGCGGCTATTAATGCCCTCCTCGGGTGAACTGTAAAAGTATTGAATGCTCTGTAAACATTTAATGTCCTCTTGCTGTTGACGTGCGGATTCAAACTTGGACCGTCCTCTTCGGCAGCTTTTCATTTATTAACCCTTTTATTCCGATGGGTCGCATCCTACCATTCCTCTACCCTCTTCCTTCTATAAGTATGAGGCCCCGCATCATTTCCAAAAGCATTCGCATCGCCCGTCTTCTTTTCCTCTAACGACTTGATCTCCATCCTCCCAGACTAGACGCCATGATGTCTTCTTCGTCTTCTTCCTTCTCCGTCAACCAGGTATGAAATCTTTCTTTGTTCCCTCTCTTGACATTTCAATCAATCTAACGTTGGGTGGTTTTTTGCTCCCCTTTTAGTCGAAATGCCTTAGCCCCAGTCTGGAACGAGCGATTGAAGTCATGCATTCAGACGGACCATTGTCGCAGGCGGACAGAGATCTGATCAAGGCTCATTTCGAAGAACTCAAAGATCATGTCCCCGCTGACGTCCAGAAGATCTGGGACCATATAGACGCTAACTGCTCCAGGCGGCCGCCAACTGAAAGGAGTCATCCACTCCCTCGCCCAGTCGCCCTGGAAGATGCTGCAGCGGGGACATCCCAACCACCTCTCGACAGGAGCCACCCACTCCCTCGTCAAGTCGAGGTTGAAGCCGCCATGGAGGATCTGGAGGAAAAGAGCATCTGCCTCTTTATAGAATTAGGTCGGATCGAGAGGGAGATTAAGAAAAAGCATGATCAATAAATATGTTGGTACTTTTGTTCTAACGGCGACTTGTACCGTGTCGGCCATGTACCCTGCTGTTCTTACTGAATAATAAATCGGTCAGACTAATCGAATGTGTCATCCTTAAGGCGATGTTATCCTTGCATCGGCTATATAGACAGGAGCCAATAGGAGTTGGCCACGTTGTCTTGATACACTCTATCGTAAGTTATGCACCCACCCATATACTAGGATAGTACCTCTTCAAATATCTTCCGTTTAAGGCTCTTGTGAATTCTTCCCCTTCGATAGTTTCTAGTATATATGCATTTCCCGGAGCCTCGGCCGATTTTATACGGCCCTTCCCAAGTGGGCGACCATTTACCCAATTTGGGATCCTTAGACCCTATCGGCAGCACCAACTTCCATACCAAATCTCCTTGGGAGAATTGTTTGACCTTGACCTTCTTATCGTACCACCTGGCCAACCTTTTCTTGTTTTCTTCAATGCTGATCAGGGCCCTTAATCGCTGACCTGCAAAATCGTCGAGCTCTCCCTTCATGAGGAGGGAATAGTCATCGGCCGTCAACTGATCTTGAAGCAATGTGCGCCTTGACCCCGTCCTTAATTCCCAAGGCAATACTGCCTCGTGATCATATACCAACTGATAAGGAGATATCTTAGTGGCCCCGTGGCAGGCCATCTTGTAAGCCCATAGAGATTCGGTTAAAGACAGGTGCCACTTCCTGGGTTGTTCCTCTATCTTCCTCTTGATAAACTTGATTATCCCCTTATTGGACGATTCAGCCTGGCCGTTGGCTTGAGCATAATACGGAGAAGAATTCAACAATTTAATCCCCATATCGGCGGTGAACTCTTCGAACTCCCTTGAGGTGAACAGCGTTCTTTGATCAGTTGTAATGGTTTGAGGGATGCCGAACCTATAAACAATATGGTCCCTCACGAAATCGATCATAGCGGCCGATGTCACGGTCTTTAACTGAACTGCCTCCACCCATTTGGTAAAATAATCAGTGGCTACTAATATAAACTTGTGCCCTTTGCTTGATGGAGGGTAAATCTGTTCGATGAGGTCTATCCCCCAACCTCTAAACGGCCATGGTTTGATTATCGGATTCATAGCCGAGGCTGGTGCGCGCTGCACGTTGCTAAACTTCTGAAAATCTTGACAACCTTTATAATATTTAAAACAATCTTCGAGAATCGTCGGCAATAATACCCGTTGTTTCTGATCATCCACTTCATCTTGTGAGCCGATTGATGAGCTCCACATACGCCCTCATGGGTTTCTCCTATCAGGACCTTTGCTTCTTCCGTTCCCAGGCATTTGAGTAGAACCCCATCAATCGTCCGGTAAAACAAATCATCTTCGAGCAACACATATTTTGTGGCTTGAAAACGCACTCGCCGATCCACTTTCTTGGATGGATCTTTCAAGTAATCGGCAATCTCCTTTCGCCAATCGTCGGCCGCAAGTTCTAGAGTCACGGCGCCTTGAATCGGCTGATACCCGGATGCGTGTTGGGCAAGCCTATTGGCCTCTTCATTGTAGTTTCTGGGAATGTGCTCAATAACCGCATACTTGAATTCCTTTAACAGTTGGAGGCAATCTTCGTAATAAATCCTTAAGACATCATCTTTGCATTCAGATCTCCCCGTTAATTGATCCACAATGAGCATGGAATCTCCAAAAATTTCCACCGCATCGGCTTTGATTTCTCTTAACAATTGGATACCTTTTAGGATGGCTCGGTATTCCGCCTGGTTGTTGGTCGCGGATGCCTCTATCGGCAGAGAGAAATCATAACTTGCCCCCCGAGGCGATATGAGAACGATGCCGATTCCCGATCCGGCCCCACACGAGGAACCATCGAAGTATAGAGTCCATGGAACTGGTTCAACGACAGCGATTTCCGGTCCACAATGCTGAGCCACAAAATTGGCCATGACTTGACCCTTGATAGCTTTGGCCGATTCGTACCTTAGGTCAAACTCTGTCAGAGCCAGGATCCACTTTCCAATCCGTCCACAAAATTGGCAATGATAGCATGTATTTCACCACGTCATCCTTGCATACGACTATGCACTCTGCCGATAACAAATAGTGCCTGAGCTTGGTACATGAGAAATATAGACATAGGCACAGCCGTTCCACCGGGGAATATCTCGTTTCGGCGTCCAAGAGTCTTCTGCTGACATAATATATTACCTGTTCTTTTCCTCCGAACTCCTGTGCCAGCGCCGATCTGATAGCCCGCTCATCGGCGGATAAGTATAGTTTGAACGGCTTGTCAGCCTGTGGCGGGACTAATACAGGTGGCGAAATTAGATATTGCTTGATGTCTTCTAATGCTTTGCGTTCTTCTTCTCCCCACACGAATTCCTGATCGGGTTTCAATTTCAACAAAGGAGTGAAAGCTTGAATACGTCCGGACAAGTTGGATATGAATCTTCTGATAAAGTTGACCTTGCCGATTAGGGACTGCAACTCAGTTTTATTCTGCGGGGCCACAACCTTGTTGATGGCAGCTATGGTCTTCGGGTTGACTTCTATCCCGCGCTGATGGACCATGAATCCTAGGAATTGTCCGGCCGACACACCGAATGCACACTTGTTCGGGTTCATTTTCAACCCATGCTTCCTTGTGCACTCCAACACCTCTCGTAAATCGGCCAGATGTTCCTGATGGCCTTTTGACTTGACCACAACATCATCGATGTAGATTTCCACCAATACACCAATAAGCTTGTGAAAGATATAATTCATAGCCCGTTGGTATGTAGCGCCGGCGTTCTTTAATCCACAGGTCATTACCACCCACTCGAATAAACCGAGGTGGCCCGGACACCTGAAAGCCGTTTTTGAAATATCTTTTTCGGCCATTAATATTTGATTGTACTCAGCATTACCGTCCATGAAACTGATGACTTTATGTCCTGTGGCGGCATCTATCAAAACGTCGGCTGTCGGCATTGGATACCCGTCCATCGGTGTAGCCTGATTTAGGTTCCTGAAGTTGATGTATACGCGCAACTTTCATTTTTCTTGTATACAGGTACAATATTAGTGTTGACGCCAGATTTTGACATGTGTTGAATCGGCATCAGGAGAAGAGATTGGCCGATGCAGCAGATCTAAAGGCTACAGTAAAGAATCGGCCGATTGAGGCTACATTTGGGAATCGGCCGATTCGCAATGCAACTTGCGCCAAACCGATTGGAACCACAACAGAGGATCCCGGTCAAAAGTGGCCTGACGTTGGTCAACGGAGTAATGCTGATTCGGTCAAGAAGCAATGGAAAAAGTCCTGATTGGATTAGGAGACGGCGGTGGAAGATTCTGCGGGAGTCCGTTTCCTTTTTAAAGATATTATAGATATAGTAGTATTCCTGTTTGAAATAAGGTTGTAACAAGTTGTCATCGACCAGGAGTCCTGGTTTTAGGGTATAAATAGGAGTCACCGGGGCTTTGTATGATATCAACACATCAATCAACAAAAACACTTCTACTTTTTCCCAGCACTTTACTTTCAAGTCGGCGACTTCGCCAATACTTTTTCTTCTTTCACGAGTTCGTACGGATTGGCAGGGCTGCATCAACTTGATCTCCGGCCAATTGGTAGGTTCCGCTTATCGAGTAACATCCGAGCTTTAACTACGGGCGCATCGCTGTGGTTTCGTTTGGATTTATTCACCAGTTATCGATATTTACTAGAATTATAGGTTTTACCTGTTGTTCTAGTATTATCACCAGTTATCCAGCTTGAAATTGGAGTTATCGGCTTTATCGTCGCCTTTCCTCGATTTATCATCATACAGCCGATTAGATCTATTTCAAGTGTTGCATCTGTAATAATTGTTTAAGTTGCTCCATCAGTTTCTTTGCAATTATTACGTGATTATCGGCTGATCCATAGCCGATCATCTTCATAGCAAATCGGCCGATTCGCCGACACGCTCTTAGGGACAGATCGGAACCCCAGCCGATCGGAGCGCCCTGAATTTAATACTCTTATTTCCTTGTCAATCAACAGGTCAGATTGACTGGCACGCCGCGCGAACCGCACCAGGGCAAATAACCCGAACAGGAGTTAAGCAGATTCTCCCGGGTCGTGTGTCCGACGCTGAAGACCATCGGCCGATTCCTGGCCGATTTTAGTGCCAACACACTTTTGGCACGCCTGGTGGGACAAACTTCAAGATCCGACATGTCGAAGAACGCAGAAATTTCCGACAGCAACATCATTGAGGTCACAAAAGCGGACCTTAAGGATGACCAGAAGGAAGAATTGGCTAAACATCTAGAAGATCACAAGAGGATGTATCTGCAGTCGTTCAGTCGTACCGGAAGCGGGGAGGCTGTCAAGAAAGCTCCTCTTCCAGTTCCCCGCCATATCACCATTGCTGAGTATTCGGGCAAGATGTCTGATATGATCCAACAGTCCGTCTACCAGGCGTTCATCGACCAATCCTCGGTGATGACCAATACGGTGTATAACGTCGTCATCAGCTCTCTGGCCAACGGGGCAGTTCAAGGATATCAGGGGCCGGCGTATGCCCCGCCGATTGCACTTCCAGCCAGAAGCTCACCAGGCACGTCCCAATCGGCTCCTCAGCCGACGTCGATGCAACGCGAAAGCTACAACACTTCGTTGCCTCCAGTGTCTCCAAGGTACAGCGGTGCACCATGCTTCCCATCGCAAGCACCACTTCAACCTGTCCAGATCGCCTCTGTGCAATCGTTGCCCACAAACTCGATACCCTAGGGGGCATCGGCAACGGCGGCTTTTCCTGAGCTGTCAACCGGACATGGGAGCTATCCAATCCAAGCGCCGTTCCAATCGGCCGTTCGGCCGACGGTCCCTCAATATCAACCAGTCCCGTCAGAGATCGGCAGGGGGGCAGGTGCTGTAGAAGCACTCAGAAGCATGGCGCCGATGATGATGTACGACGGGGTGGCGGACTCACTTCGCCATCAACTGTCAACTGGTCAAACGGCCATGATGCAACAGAATTCGCCGCATGCTTCGATCCATCGCCCGGCCGTACCACCACCAGTCCTTCAACATATGCCGGCACCTCAGATGGTCGTTCACCAGCAGCAGGTGGATTGGACAGCAAGAATAGCAGAGGTAATTCAGGATCAGTTTGGGTTGAAGCCGAAAGTGCAGACTTACACATACAAGACGCCATACCCATCGGCCTATGACTTGCTGCCGTTTCCACACCGCTACAAGGTACCCGATTTCACCAAGTTTTCGGGGCTAGATGACACATCCACCGTCGAGCACATCAACAGATTCATCATCCAGTGCGGAGAAGCCGCTACGCAAGATGCTCTGAGGGTGCGTCAGTTTTCATCATCTTTGTCTGGATCGGCCTTCCAGTGGTTCACCACGTTGCCACCGAATTCTATTGTTACTTGGGCTGATGTGGAGAAGCAGTTCCATAAGTACTTCTATGCAGGAGTACATGAGATGAAGCTCTCAGATTTGACCAGCCTCAGGCAGAGGAGCGATGAACCTGTAACTGGATACATACAGAGGTTCAGAGAAGTTAGGAACAAATGCTACAGTCTGGCTCTGACCGACGCCTAGTTGGCCGATATTGTTTTCCAGGGCCTCCTGCCACAAATCAAGGAAAGGTATGCTTCGCAAGAATTTGAAAGCCTAAGCCAGATCGTTCACCGATTGGCAGGACAGGAAGTCCGTCCATTTGAGCAGCGGAGGAATTTCCAGAAGAAGGTGGCATACCTAGAAGGATCTGAAACTGATGGGGAGGAGGAAATCGGCCTAGCAGAATGGGTGAAAGGCAAAAAGCCAATATCATGCCCTTTCGGAAAGAAAGAACCGGAGACATTCGGCTTTGACACATCAAAAGCCGATAAGATTTTCGACTTATTACTCCAGGAAGGGCAGATCAAGCTATCTCAGTATCATACCATCCCTTCGGCCGATCAGCTCAAGAAGATGAAGTACTGCAAGTGGCACAACGCCACGTCTCATGACACGAATGAATGCAAGATCTTTCATCAGCAGATATAATCGGCCATCGAGCAGGGGAGGCTCAAGTTTGAAATCCCGACCAAACCGGCGAAGCCGATGAAGATCGACCAGCATCCTTTCCCGGCCAAAGTGGTCGACACGGGAAGAAATCCACTCCAAACCAAGGTACTGACGTCGGAATCGGCGAGAAGGAGTGGCGCCATAGACCCTAGGAAGCAAGTCACGGCGGCTGAAGTCAAAGGGAAGAGGTGGGCTGAAGACAAGGGCGAAGGATCAGAACGATCGCGCAGACCCGTCACCTCCCAGTTCTTGCTCAGCAAATATCGGCGGCAGCAGGAACAATCAACATACCACGACGAGATGATACGCCGGCACGAGGATCACTGGCAATGTCCGTTCTTCATCCATTGCTGGGAGAACGACCTCCGATTGTCGTTAGCCGATAACTGTCCTGAATGCAATGGATTAAGCCGCAATGATTGCCCGTTCAAAAGATCGCGCTCCAGAGACAGAGGATCAGAGCCGATCAGCACAAATCGGCGCGTACAAGAAGGACAGCGCCTTTCAGTGCATGATCGGCTGGGGGGCAGAGTTGACCAGTATCACCGGTCGAAAGGCAGGATCAACCAAAAGGATGGACTGGGGGCAGAATCAGCGTACACGATCGGTTGGAAGAGATGGCTGATGACAGGGTGTCAGATGAAAACCCCCTAGGAAGGGAACCAGATTGGGAGCACGCTAGATCATCGGCCAAACCAGTAAACCCCAGGTGGTGCCCTGATGGCCTATCCAGATCCCAGAAACGGAGGGTCCAACGCCTGCGCCAGTGGGAGCAACAAGAAGAAGAGCAGAGGCAGGTACCGGAAAAGAGAAACGTCAAGTCTCGGGTTTGGCGCCCCAAGAAAAACAACAGCCAGGAAGCAGACAATCAAGAATCGGCAGCTGACATCAACATGGTGTTCATATTGCCAATGGAATTCATGGCGCCTGACGATCGAGACAAAGCGACAAGAGTGGAAGAGCAAATGGCGCAACTGGTGTTAGAGCCGATGACGGCTACTTTTGAGAAACCAGAAGAAGAAAAACGGCAACATCTTAAGGCGCTGTTTCTCAAAGGCTACGTTAACGGACGACCCGTCACCAGACTGCTAGTGGATGGAGGCGCCGCAGTCAACATCGTGCCGTATGCCATGTTCCGCAAGCTAGGCAAGAGCGACGAAGATCTGACCAAGACGGACATGATGCTCAAGGACTTTGAAGGCAACGTGTCCCCTGCCCGTGGAGCGCTCTGCGTCGACCTCACCATCGGCAGTAAGGCCCTTCCTACTACCTTTTTCGTTATTAATGGTAAGGGGTCCTACAACATGCTGCTCGGTCACGACTGGATACATGCAAACTGTTGTGTTCCATCTACAATGCACCAATGCCTCGTGCAATGGGTCGGCGACAGCACAGAGATAGTCATCGCCGATTCCGCCTACAGCGTCGCAGCGGCCGACACGCAACAATGGAGCTGTGAACACGTCAGGTGTATATCTGGCAGGACTTGGGACACTGATTTCCTGAAGGTGTCCGATTTCGGTCTACAGCCGATCCAAGCAGTCGGCTCTGAAGATTCAGAATAGATGGATCAGCTCGTCCGAGAAGACGGGAAGCTTGGGCATGGGTTTACGTCGGCCGATTCATTGGAGATGGTGGATTTGGGAGATAGTGGCAAGTCAAGGCCGACGTATATTAGTGCTAACTTGGATCCTGGGTATAAGTGTAAATTGATAAGTTTATTAAAAGAATTCAAGGATTGCTTTGCTTGGGAATACCATGAGATGCCAGGTCTAGACCGGTCCATTGTTGAACACCGGTTACCTATAAAATTAGGATATCGGCCATATCAGCAACCTGCACGACGGTGCAACCCCAAGATTCTACCTGATATAAAGGCCGAGATCACAAAGTTAATTGAAGCAGGATTTATCCGGCAGTGCCGCTACGCCGAATGGATTTCTAATATTGTGCCCGTGTATAAGAAACATGGAAAACTGCGCGTGTGCATCGACTTCAGGAACCTAAATCAGGCCACACCAATGGACGGATATCCAATGCCGACGGCCGATATCTTGATAGATGCTGCCGCAGGACACAAAGTCATCAGTTTCATGGATGGTAATGCCGGGTACAATCAGATATTAATGGCCGAAGAAGATATCTCAAAAACGGCTTTCAGGTGTCCAGGTCACCTTGGTTTATTCGAGTGGGTTGTAATGACCTTTGGGTTAAAGAACGCCGGTTCTACATATCAGCGGGCCATGAACTATATCTTTCACAAGCTTATTGGTACATCAGTGGAAATTTATATAGATGATGTCGTGGTCAAGTCAAAAGGTCATCAAGAACATCTGGCCGATTTACAAGAAGTACTGGAGTGCACAAGGAAGCATGGGTTGAAAATGAACCCGAACAAGTGTGCAGTTGGCGTATCGGCCGGGAAATTCTTAGGATTCATGGTCCATGAGCGCGGGATAGAGGTCAACCGGAAGACCGTAGATGCCATCAACAAAGTTATGGCTCCACAGAACAAAACTGAATTGCAGTCCCTCATCGACAAGGTCAATTTTATCAGAAGATTCATATCCAACCTGTCAGGGCGTATTCGAGCTTTTACCCCTTTGTTGAAATTAAAGCCCGATCAGGAATTTGTATGGGGAGAAGAACAACGCAGAGCATTGGAAGATATCAAGCAATATGTGATTTCACCTCCGGTGTTAGTCCCGCCACAGCCTGGTAAGCCGTTCAAATTATATTTATCGGCTGATGAACAGGATATTGGATCGGCGTTGGTACAGGAGTTCAAAGGGAAAGAACGGGTGGTATATTATGTCAGCAGAAGACTCCTGGACGCCGAAACAAGATATTCCCCGGTGGAGCGGCTGTGCATGTGTTTATACTTCTCATGTACCAAGCTCAGGAACTATTTGTTATCGGTAGAATGCATAGTTATATGCAAAGATGATGTGGTGAAATATATGCTATCATTGCCGATTTTGAAAGGGCGAATTGGAAAATGGATCCTGGCTCTGTCGGAATTCGACTTAAGGTACGAATCGGCCAAAGTTGTCAAGGGTCAAGTCATGGCCGATTTCGTAGCTTAGCATTGTGGGCCAGAAATTGCTATCGTCGAACCGGTTCCATGGACTCTATACTTCGATGGTTCTTCGTGTGGGGCCGGATCAGGAATCGGCATCGTTCTTGTATCGCCTCGGGGGGCAAGTTATGATTTCTCTCTGCCGATAGAAGCATCCGCAACCAATAACTAGGCGGAATATCGAGCCGTTCTAAAAGGTATCCAATTATTAAGGGAAGTCAAAGCTGATGCAGTCAAAATTTTTGGAGTTTCCATGCTCATCGTAGATCAGTTAACGGGGCAATCTGAGTGCAAAGATGATATCTTGAGGATTTATTATGAAGATTGCCTTCAACTTTTAAAGGAATTCAAGTCTGCAATAATTGAGCATATCCCCATAAATTATAATGAAGAAGCCAACAGGCTGGCCCAACATGCGTCCGGATATCGGCCGATTCAGGGAGCTATGATTTTGGAGCTCATGGCCGATGACTGGCGAAGGGAAATCGCCGATTACTTGAAGGACCCCTCCCGGAAAGTGGATCGGCAAGTACGTTTTCAAGCCACAAAATATGTGTTACTTGAAGATAATTTATTTTACCGAACGATTGATGGGGTTCTTCTCAGATGCCTGGGAACAAAAGAAGCAAAAGTTCTGATGGGGGAAATCCATGAAGGCGTATGTGGAGCCCATCAATCGGCTCACAAGATGAAGTGGATGATCAGAAAAAATGGGTATTATTGGCCAACGATTCTTGAGGATTGTTTCAAATATTATAAAGGATGCCAAGACTGTCAGAAGTTTGGCAATGTACAGCGCGTGCCAGCAGCGGCGATGAATCCAGTAATCAAGCCGTGGCCGTTCAGAGGTTGGGGAATAGATCTCATCAGACAAATTCACCCTCCATCGAGTAAAGGGCATAAGTTAATATTGGTAGCTACAGATTATTTTACTAAGTCGGTGGAGGCAGTTCCTTTAAGGAACGTGACATCGGCCGATATGATCGAATTCGTTAAGAACCATATCATTTATCGATTTGGTATTCCTCAGACTATCACGACTGACCAAGGGACGATGTTTACCTCTGGAGAGTTTGGAGAATTCGCCGCCGATATGGGGATTAAATTATTGAATTCTTCTCCATACTATGCTCAAGCCAATGGCCAGGCCGAATCATCCAATAAAGGGATAATCAAGTTGATCAAGAGGAAGATAGAGGAACAACCCAAAAAGTGGCACATGTCTTTGGCTGAATCTCTATGGGCTTATAGGATGGCTTGCCACGGAGCCACTAAAATATCTCCTTATCAGCTGGTATATGGTCACGAGGCAGTCCTGCCTTGGGAATTAAGGACGGGGTCAAGGCGTATATCACTTCAAGATCAGTTGACGGCCGATGACTATTCCTTCCTCATGAAGGATGAGCTCGATGACTCGGCAGGTCAGCGTTTGAGGGCCTTGATTAGCATAGAAGAAAACAAGAAAAGGGTGGCCAGATGGTATGACAAAAAGGTCAAAGTTAAATAATTCTCCCAGGGAGATTTGGTATGGAAGTTGGTGCTGCCGATAGGGTCTAAGGATCCCAAATTCGGTAAATTGTCACCCACTTGGGAAGGGCCGTACAGAATCGGCCAATGTGCCCCTGGAAATGCATATATTCTAGAAACTATTGAAGGGTCTGAATTCCTAAGAGCTTTAAATGGACGATATCTAAAAAGGTACTATCCAAGCATTTGGGTAGATGCATAACTTGTAGTAAGATATATCAAGACGACATGGCCGATCCCTATCGGCGTTTGTCCATACAGCCGATGTGAGAATGACATCGCCTTAAGAAAGAAACATTGTGATTCGGTTTGACCAGCTCATTATTCGATGAAAACGACAGAGTACATGGCCGACATGATACAAGTCGCCCTTAGAATAAAAATACCGATACATCTATGGATTACGCTTGCTCTGGATTTCTCTCTCGATCCGACCTAATTCTAACAGAAGGCGGGACCTATTCTCCTTCGGATCCTCCATGGTGGCTCCGGTCTCGACTTGATGGCATAGTTCTATCAGGAGGCGGGTCTTCTTCTCCTCCAAATTCTCCATGGCGGTTTCAGTCTCGACTTGATAAGGGAGTGGAGGACTCTTTTCAGATGGTAATCGCTTGGGGACTAGGCAGTGAGCGTCTATAAGGTCCCAATACTTCTGGACAACAGCAGGAACATGGTCTTTAAGTTCTTCAGAATGAGCTCTTATCAGATCTACGTCTGCCTGCGACAATGGTTCGTCTGAATGCATAACTTCGATCGCTCGTTCCAAACTGGGACTGAGACATTTTGGCTAAACAGAGATGAAAAGCTACCCAACATCAGAGCGATTGAGAGGTCAAAGGGAGAAACAGAGGAAGGTTCGTACCTGGTTGACAGAGGATGAAGAAGAAGAAGACATCTTGATGTTCAGTTTGGGAGAATAGAGATCCAGTTGTTGGAGGGAGAGAAGATGGGTAATGCATATGCCTCTGGAGATGGCGTGGGATCTCGTACTTATAAAGAGAAGGAAGAAAAAAGATAGTGGGACACGTCCTACTGGAGTAAAAGCATTCATAAATGCAAATCTGCCGAAGGAAGAGGTCCACGATCAAATCGGCGCAGTAACATTAAAGGAGCATTAAATGTTTACAGCATCCTTTACAACCCGAGGAAAGCATCTATGGCGGTGATAGCTCGTTGCCTAATCTGATCGGCCGAGTCTAGTACTCTTTGGTCGTCGTCGGCCGATCCGGGGACTTCTGATATATGGCGATGAAGTCTTATCGCTTCACAGGCCAAGTTCTGCCTTTCTTGCTTCAGCCCAGCGATGATGGATGGAAGTTCTTGAAGCTTCTTTTCTTCGGCAGCTATGTCTTTGGTTACTTGCTCCATCTCTTTGGCTAGCTCTGCTCTCCTCCGTTTGAGGTGATCTATTGTGCTGACGATATCCGGGCAACAGCTCTCGAGGAAGTTGATCCGTTGGTGTACCTCTTGGGCTCGGTGCTTGTATGAGTCGGCTTCTTCCAGGGTCTTTGCTAACCGGGCACGATCGGCCATATGGCACAGGGCTCTGAAAACTGGGGTTTGTATAGATTCTATATATGCGGCACGTTCCAAGCTTTCTGTTGTTTCTTCCAGGATTCGGCCTTTGATGTCACTAAAAAGCCGCCGAATCGGCGATGCATCTTCCACCAATCGGCCGATATCATCTTGGAGGAGAATCCGCATGCTCTCGAGCTTGGCGCGGACATCGTCAGAGATAGACCTCGGCGGAACTTGGCGTGAAGCGATTTCTTCATCGTCAGGCAAGGTGACCGCAAAGGAGAAAAGGCTGTTATTTGGAGTGTCTTGTTCCTACGGAAGAATAAAGACAAGGATCAGCGAACAGTAAAAGGGGATCGGCCGATTCCAGTGATAAGTTTGTTACCTCCTTGAAGCGAATCTCTCTTGCTTGCGCCGATGGGAGTACCTCCCTCATCTCAGGAACCGGCACGATTGGCTCGTCAGAGGACGAGGACTCGACCACTATTAATGCTCTGCTTGGGCCAGCTTCCTGGAAAGGTATGACAAATAAATCCTGTGAGTATACTACGATAATTGAATAAGATGATATGGGATATTTGCCATACTTCTGTTGGTCCTTCGGCCGATGTTTATTGAGGAAGTTCGACCGACGCACCCAAATCGGCCAGCATCAGAATCAGTTAGTCTTCTGAATGTCGAGAAATTGAGTTAAGAGGTTGTCTACCTCGATGAGAAGGGTCGCTGGAGTTTCGGCTTCCGCTTGGGATGTGGCCGATTGCTGTGGGGACTGCACTGGAGCGGCTTGTGCAGCCTGACAGAAAGAAAAAGTTAGTATTAGTGGAGCACTTAAAGATATATGAAGTGAGCAAGATTACCTGAACAGCTTCCACTAGCAGTGATGCTGCAGCTGCTCCGACTTCTGCGGTGACTTGAGGATCGGCCATCTCGGTAGTCGGCAAGGATGGAGGAGTCAGAGTTTCAGCCGATACTACCGCCGATTGGTCAGTCGGTCCGATGCGGGCACGCACTCGACGGCTTGTTGTCTTCAAGGTTGGCCTTTTCGGTGTTCGTTTCAATCGGCCATTAGCGATGTCCTTGATGGTTGGAGCGTGAAAGCCGATGAGTGGATATGGCGTTTATGGATGATTGTTCTCTATCGGCCTGCCGCTTCAGCTCCGCATCGGAGGGACTTGGCTTTCAGACTAAGAAGATAAATATAAGTTAACGGTAAGATGGTAGTATGCAAAGAGACAACATTGAAATCGGTTGGGAGAAAAGACATACCGCTGCACTTGGGTCGATGTTTTTTGGGTCCAGAATGTTGCAATATGTTGATGGGGATTTGCAGAAGAGGTATTGCTTCCATTCTGCCCACCATAGTTTAAATTGCTGAACGGCAAAAGGGGCCACTGTCCAATTGTTCAGATCAATGGTGCTAGAATCTGGCACTAAGTTGCACAGCCGATTGTAGTCAAGACTCTTGGTCAGTTCATCTCTGAATTTTGTTTGACCGGCAAAGTAGACCCGAATCGGCAGTTGACCAAAGCCCAGTTGCCTTGCTGCAGCCGATGGATTATAGAACTCATATGTGGGAGAGTCCTTTCCAGAGAAGAAGTTGGCCGGCAAAATACCTAGCTTAATCAGGGTATCCATAAGTTCCCTATCAAAAGTATGAGTAGACGAATCGTAGCAGATGGGAAGTTCGAAAATCGGCTCTACTTTCCGATATGGATACCAACTGGCAGTCTCTTCACTGAAGCCGTTGTAGAAGCATCTCAAGTATTCGGCCGTTTGGGCAGCAGTGAATTGACAGCCAGGGAAGGCCGATGCCGCTTCTCCAAAAGATCTGCAGCGTCGTTGGACGGTTGGGTTTTCCTCTGACCCAATGTTGGGGAAAGTTTTGGTCTCTATTCTTTGCTGAGAGACCTTGCTCATATATAGGTTGAGCCAGAGAGTGATGAACCACCAGGGACCGCCAGGGTTCCCAATCGGCTCCCCTTTTGACAGCCTAGTGCCGATTTGGTGCATCATGTGGTTGGCCGATCCCAACAGATGCTTTCCAAGGGGAACGGACGATCCTAGTGACAGCTTCTGCAAAGGCTTGGGTGTTAGAGGAAGGGCCAACTGCTCTGCCACAGAAAAAATGTTTCTCCAGCCACATCATCAAGAACGCAGTATGCTCTCTCTCCAAAACTGTCCCAGTCCTCATATTTTTGCTGATGTACCCCTTCCATCCGCCGATTCCTTTGGTTTCTAGCCGATGTGATGGCTTAATCAGATAGTCAAAGGGGGTATCAGAGGAGGAGATGTCAAGACCGGTCAACAACAAGACATCGGCCAAAGTTGGAGTCATGGGTCCATGTCCAAAAAGGAACGCATTGAGTGCGTCAGACCAGAAGTAAGAAGCTGCTATGACCAAGGGCTCATTTTTCTCCATCTGGGATAGAGAGAGGTCTATACATTGGCCGATTTTAAGTTCATCCCACTGAACTTTCCTAGACTTGGCTACTCTATGGTACCATTCTCTCCAGCCAGGGGTCTCATTTGGCCAGGACATAAAGGCACCTGCCCACTGATCTAAATCCATGGGCGATTGCTTGAACGGGACTTTGTGAGTCTCTAGGTTGATCAGGTCAGTTGGATCAGGATTCCCCATGGGGCCTAAGCAGATAAGATCGGAGGATTCTGAAAGGGGAATGGTAATCTGGTGCCTAAATATCTAAAAAGAAGGAAAAAGGGAAAAAGCTAAGAATGGAACCAGGAAATACTTGAATAGTAGAAGAGCAAAAGGGGAAATTTCGGATAATTACCTCCGGAATTAAGCTCATCGTCGCTGATGGAGCCGTCAGTTGAGCCGCCGATGGGGCCGCCACCGCTGAGGGGGTTGCCGACAGAGCCTCCGTGGTTGGGGAGGTTGCTGATGGCGATGCCATTGGGAAGTTGGAGCAAATCGCAAGCGAGATTGCCGGAGGGAGCGGTTGGAGATCGAGAGGGCTCGGGAGGAACATGAATAGTGGTTCGCTGGAGGAAAATACTAGGCTCGTGGAGAAAAGTAGGCGGAGAATGCCAGTACTTAAGGATAATCCGAGAGAGAAAGGGTAAAGGCGGGATTTTTGCCGCGCCATCTACACGAATTCCAGGGGAGCAGTCGTCTCATGCGCTCGGTCCGAGGAAATTGCAATCATTATGCAGAAGACCGCGAAATGGAAGGAGATTTTTACTGCGCCCGTTTCGGAGAAAAGGATTAAAGAAAGAGTTTCGAAGTAAAAATTATGTTTTACTCCGAAGCTGGGGGGCATGTGTTGACGCCAGATTTTGACACGTGTTGAATCGGCGTGAGGAGAAGAGATTGGCCGATACAGCAGATCTAAAGGCTACAGTAAAGAATCGGCCGATTGAGGCTACAGTTGGGAATCGGCCGATTGGCAATGCAACTTGCGCCAAACCGATTGGAACCACAACGGAGGATCCCGGTTAAAAGCAATGCTGATTCGGTCAAGAAGCAATGGAGAATGTCCTGATTGGATTAGGAGACGGCGGCGGAAAGTTCTGCGGGAGTCCGTTTCCTTTTTAAAGATATTATAGATATAGTAGTATTTCTGTTTGAAATAAGGTTGTAACAAGTCGTCATCGACCAGGAGTCCTGGTTTTAGGGTATAAATAGGAGTCGCCAGGGCCTTGCAAGATATCAACACATCAATCAACAAAAACACTTCTACTTTTTCCCAGCACTTTACTTTCAAGTCGGCGACTTCGCCAATACTTTTCTTCTTTCACGAGTTCGTACGGATTGGCAGGGCTGCATCAACTTGATCTCCAGCCAATTGGTAGGTTCCGCTTATCGAGTAACATCCCAGCTTTAACTACGGGCGCATCGCTGTGGTTTCGTTTGGATTTTATTCACCAGTTATCGATATTTACTAGAATTATAGGTTTTACCTGTTGTTCTAGTATTATCACTAGTTATCCAGCTTGAAATTAGAGGGCTTTATCGTCGCTTTTCCTCGATTTATCGTCATACAGCCGATTAGATCTATTTCAAGTGTTGCATCTGTAATAATTGTTTAAGTCGCTCCAGTAGTTTTCTTTGCAATTATTACGCGATTATCGGCTCATCCATAGCCGATCGTCTTCATAGCAAATCGGCCGATTCGCCGATACGCTCTTAGGGACAGATCGGAACCCCAGCCGATCGGAGCGCCCTGAATTTAATACTCTTATTTCCTTGTCAATCAACAGGTCGGATTGACTCGCACGCCGCGCGAACAGCACCAGGGCAGATAACCCGAACAGGAGCTAAGCAGATTCTCCCGGGTCGTGTGTCCAACGCTAAAGACCATCGGCCGATTCCTGGCCGATTTTAGCGCCAACAAATCCTTATGCAAAGACAATCTTGTGCATGCATGAACCTTACCACTCTCAAGCATCGCATTTTTAATTTCAGATTTATATGGTCATGATGCATGCACATCCTATTAGTCCTGACAAAATAAAATAATTGCCAAATAGCTTTGGTCTTATGAAGTTAGTTTCTGTGGCATACACAATACGTCTCTCACTATAATAGCTAGTCGAAAATTCTCTAACCGTCCTTTAACTTATCATAATCGCGGTTAGTGTACCTGCAGAAGATTGATATAGCATATATATATCCATTGAACTTTTCATGCCAGCACTCGTGAAAGCGTCCGTATTCATTACCGTTCACTATAGAAACGGCATCCGTACAATTCCCGCCGTACAGACGACGTTAACATACGCTATCGAGATAGCGTATTCACGGGGGTACCGTCATGAGACGGGGGTATGAACAGCGATCGCCATACCCTGCGCCAAACCTTCTACTCCCAATATAATCAACTAATAGTTGGTATATTGGCAGCACCTCAAGTAAGCCACTGCTTGAGGGCCGCGTTCGGCTCGCATCACCGACAGGAAGGCCAAGCTCTCTCAGTTGGCTGAGGATTCTTACCTTCTTACCTTAGCGATGAGTGAGTCGTTACAGAAATTAAGGGTCGATTGTGCATAAAAGTAAGTTTTAACAGAAAGTAATGTGCTGGAAGTCAGTTGATAATATTCATAAGTTAGATAGCCACCTAGTAACTTCCCCATAATCCCTTAGGGCTTTACAAACTAGGTACCATCCTTAACGACCCAACGCATTTTGCAAACGCATTTTTCTGGTCAAGTTTTATGAAATAAAGGTTTTAAGGCTTGTTGCATTCTCTGGCGTATGCATTTCGGCTCTGGTACCAGTTGTGGCAGAATAATCTGAATTAATCTGGCTCAAGCGCGCTAACCATCACCACAAGGGCAATCAGGGCTAACTCGCACTTCAAACGGAGTAATCCACTGGTCTGTCGGGCAACCTCTCGATACAACCACGGTTTTGCCGATCGAAACCACACATACAAAGTACTCACACGAAGGTGAGCCCAGAGGATACAACATTCCACAAATTTTTCATCATAGAGTTCATCATAAATTATTATTACAATTGAGTTCGAATTCGTAAAACAAGTAATTCAGAGTTCAAAGTCATTGAGTTCTTCAGAGTTCAATGCAATGGAAAAATAACGATAAACTACTCAACGATACATGATGTCTCGATGAAGCCCGTACGAGACATCACTCGGCATTATCGTCGTTGGCCGGGGGCGCATCCCATTCCACCGACCAACCAGGAGGAAGGGTACACGGCCAAGTCAAACTAGCGATCATATCCTCGAAAGTCTCACCTTAAAACAAGCCACAAGCAAGGCTGAGTATACTAATACTCAGCAAGGCTTACCCGACTAGTGGAATATACTTAGCCGACTCCTAGACATGCAAGGCTTTTGGCTTGAGGGGTTTGTTTTGCTGAAAAGCATATACAAGTAGGTCCTTACTTTCAAATTTTAGCTCCAAGTTCTAGTTTTCTATAACCATTCTAGGTAAGCAACTATCCAATATCATACATGGTGGAAGAATTAATTTGCATCCAACAAGATTAATCATCATCATTGTTCCTCTTCTTACTCTATGTGGTAAAAGGGTCAAGCAGTCTCAATAACCGCGAGTAACGGACGATTCAAATCGAATTTCTTAACCTTGCAATGGAAACCTAAACACACGTCACGTGGTTACTCCCGGAGTCACACGTGCAACTTTTCCCTTCAACTCCCGCTTCACGGAACAGGCCCACCGCCCTCGACTATACGTCCCCATGGACCACGGACCCGGCCGGGCCATGGCGGCACATGCACCCGCCATTAGCTAGATATGAACGAATTCAAGACTTTGGGGAGTATATTCTGGCCTTGGTTCAATCCAGTACTTAAACTTACCGATTACCATATTCTCGGCATGTGGTTAGTACGTTCAAACGCTTAACCACCACTACCACACACTGCGGCCTTAGCATTTTTCACTAAACAGACGGGGCCTCAATCATCAACATAAACGTCGCACCATAGCCCGTCCGTCGACCTTATGATTGCAGCATGTAGTAACCATTCAACTCCTATATTCTCGCGAGTGACAGGAAATCACTCGACTTTTACCGGAGTCCTATTAGCATAGCATTCTATCGAACCTTACATCTAGTGTTCAGAGCATGGGTACCTAGGATCATGCAACTAAGTTTTCATTCAACTCCTATAACTTAATGCACAAGTAAAATAGAGTAATAAGTTGCATAATTTAGAAAAATAGGGTTCATGCTCCGGGGCTTTCCTTCCTGAGTACATCTAGCCTTGGGCTCTTCCGAACTCGGGTTCGGGTCTTCGAAAGCTTCAGTTAGATTCACTCGAGCTTCAAGCTGCTCACTCTCGGACTCGGGCACCAGCTCATACGTTCCATCAGCGAGAGTAGTCGATTCTATATGAATGCACCAGTATGAGTTGTAGTGATGCTATATGATATTTATTTTCTTCATGATAAAGTTGCAGTCCACAAAACATAGATTTGGTTGTGAAGTTACTTAGTTAAGATATCTTTGGGCAATCATTAATAGAGTATAACTTAAACTAATTAACTCCATGAAACAAGAGGGGTTGGGGGTTGTGTTTTTTTAGAAACTAATTTTTCTAAGCACAACATGGATTAAACACAACTTTTGGACTAGGTAATTTCTGGTGATGAAATTTATTTAGAGTACACTGTGCAGAGACAACAGCACTGTAAAAATTTCAGATATTTTGATGCAGCAAAATAATTATGAAAAATGTATTACATAGCCACCGCTAGATCCTAGTTATTTTTATACAGAACAAACCATGCAAGTATTGATGCCAAAAATTTTACAGGTGGTTAACCTATCCACATATATGTTACTGTAAATTTTTCAAATTTTATTGTGCACTATACAGAGCATAATAAATAGGACAAGCTACACTTATGTTAATACAGATTAATTTCTATGTATGAAATTTTTTATACAGCATAAACTAATCCAAAGTATCCCCCTAGTAAAAAGGTGAACATTTTCCCATCATAGAAACTAATTATTTTTATTTAGTGCATTTTTCTCACCACAAAATTATAGAAGTGGCTACAGACAGGTAAAAAGTCTCTAGTTATTTTTGTGGGATCTAGACGTCCATACAAAAGCACATAACAACAGGATTAATTTGATTTATCTCTTTATGGCATAAAATAAGTTTAACCAAAAGTTTATCTAGAGATGGGTTCTGGTCCTAATATTTTTACACTGGCCTACACATCAAGCAACCAATCTACTGTCCAAAAATCGAGTCAGAACTAGTCTACAACAGTGGGTACAATTAAAGTCTATTAAACCTTCCATTTAATTTAGAGCAAGATTTATTGAGAAAATGGGAAAGTGCATGTAACAATAGTTGTATATGTTCTTCTAACGATTCCAGAACAGTTAAGTTTGTATTTTTCTAATTTTTCTATGATTTTATATGAATTTTACAAGTTCACTGTTTTTGAATTTAAAGTTTAAACACAGGTTTGCAGATATGCCCCTGGAAACTTGCGTGCAGACCCTTCTAAAGATTTCAATCATTGCAATTGGGTCCCTGGGCGGCGCTGGCACGGCGGCCGGCCAAATTCCGGCGAGCTGTTCGTCGGCGGCGAGGGGAAAAGGGTCGGGGAGATCCAGGGAGGTGAGAGCTACCTCGTGGGGCCTTGGTCGGGTTTGGGGGTGACCGGAAAGGGCTCGTCGGCGTGGAACAGGGGGGCAGCAGCGGTGCGGAGCGTCGGCGACGGTGCTCCGGCGGGGTTGGGGCAGCGCTGGCAGGTCAGGAAGCTCCGGTGGGGTGATGTAGTCCCGTTCCGAGCCTTGGTTCAGGCGGAGGAGGGCCGGGGAGGTGAGCTCCACGGTGAGCTGGGCACGACGGCGGTAATGGCGACGGTGGCGACGTTCTGGTGGCTGGGCGCGCGAGTAGGGCTTAGGGCGGCTTTTATAAGGACAGGAGGGAGGGAGAGGGCCGGGCGAAGCTGGGGCCGGGATGGCATGGCGGAGGTGTGCCATTGGGCGCGGCGGGCGGCGAGAAAAGCCGGCGCGGCGTGCAGTGGTCGCGAGCAGAGGATTGGGCGCTGGGGATTTGGCGTGGGGAGCGGAGGATCACGCGGCGCGCGGTTGGGCGAGCAGCTGCAGCAGCTGGCCTGCCGGGTGGCGAGTGCTGCGACTGGCGGGACGCGGCGGAGGCTCGGGCACGGCGCGGCTTGTCCATTGGGCGCGGCGGCGGCGAGCTGAGGCAGCGACGGCGTCGCGCGCGTGGCACGCACGGGCTGGGCAGGGACGCGGCATAGGGGGGGGGGCAGCGCAGCTGGTCGGGCGGGGCTGGCCGGCCATTGGCTTGTCGCGGCGTGGGCGGCAGGCATCACTGGCCAGGTGGCCAGCGGCAACTGAAGCGGCGGCGGGGTGTGTCGGGCGAAGCAGAGAGAGAGAGAAGGGAGGGACTGAAAGTGGAAATAGAAGAAAAGGTAGGGGCTGGTTTGCAATTTCAAGTGTTTCTCAAATTTTTGTGTTGCAACTCAAAAATCTCTGAACATGAAAGTTGTTCAAAATTAAAAATTATACAAGTTTTCTTTCAGGCCAAAGTTCATTTGAGTTCTAGTTTAGAAGTTATTTTAAAAACTCAAAAAGTATGATTCGGAGGGCACGTCATTTCCTGGGCAAAAATTTGTATTCTCTCCTAGGCTTCAACTAGACTTTTGTTTATCCTGTCATCGATGATGTGCCTATTAAATTTCGCAGCCATAAGTGCTTTGAGGTGAGAGTTATTTAATTTGTTTGATTTGAGTACATGTACTTATGCACATATACACATCTATTTTCAATTCAAAGCAAAACCAATTTATAATTCATTTCTTTTAAACTTTTCTTAGTTATTTATGCATCGTGTTAAGATAATGAGGCATATTTCATAATTTAAACACCTGAGGTGTTACACTTCTGAAGGCATCTTTGAGTTCTCCCGAACTCCATCTTGAAGGTGTCTTCCGAATACTTCCTTGGCTGCATTGAGGCTGTGAGGTGCTCATGCCCCGAGTAGTTGTCAAGTCTTCTTTTATATGGGATGCGATTGAACTCGCACTCCATATGGAGTAGCCCCCGAGCCTTAGGCTGACTCGTAAAACCAGGCTGAGGGTCAATTTAGTCTTGAGTATTCTGTCCAAAAGATTTAAAAAATAAGTCACTGATGACACGTGTCCCTGCAGCCCCCGAGCCTTGAATCCAAATCCCCAAGGTTTTGAATAAAGGATCCAAAGAATCATGGCATGCAATATATGACGGTAAAAATTTGATGGTTAAGATAGGCAAATTGGTTCAGAAATTCGAAAACCGCTTTTTCGGGATGAATTCTCTGAAAAAATGGTTAAACAAATAACTGCACCAAAAAGTGCCCTAAATTATTGCTCAAATCAAATCTTGTTCACTGAGAGTCGTGTCGTATCCAGCCCCCGAGCCTGGGAGCTAGATGAGTCGCACAAGATACACCTAGTAGTCGGTGGCGCCAGCCCCCAAGCCTAGGCATTGGTCATGTTGCCGCTGGATCTTTGAACTGTCGATGAAGCCGACTAGTCGGGGTCGATTCCGACTAGTTTTGTAGGTGGGACGAGTAGTCGAAGTAGTTGACGACGCGTAAAACTAGTCGGGAACTAGTAAACACAGTGTCATGGGAGTGAGGCCCCTTCAGTAACATAGAGTACTAGTCGAGAACTAGTAATCTGACTGTTACTGGAAGCATAGGAGCGAAGCCCCTTCAGTAACATAGAGTACTAGTCGGAAACTAGTAGTCTGGGCGTTACTGGAAGTTTGGGAGCGAGGCCCCTTCAGTAACATAGAATACTAGTCGGAAACTAGTAATCTGACCATTACTGGAAGCATGCGAGCGAAGCCCCTTCAGTAACACAGAGTACTAGTCGGAAACTAGTAGTCTGGGCGTTACTGGAAGTATGGGAGCGAGGCCCCTTCAGTAACATAGAATACTAGTCGGAAACTAGTAATCTGAGCGTTACTGGAAGTATGGGAGTGAGGCCCATCAGTAAACTTACATGTAGTACCAGTCATGAACCAGTAAACGGAGTAATACTGGAAGTATTGATCTCCAATCGCCTACTGAAGATGATTCCTTGGGTGGGCCACGAGAATTCACATGTTGCCTTGCGAAAACATCGCGGTTGGCCCGAAGGAAGTGACGGCAAGGTTTTTCATGTAGGGTTGAGCAGTTCCGTGTATGACGCCGCGTGAAGATGTCTTGGTTGGCTAAGGATGAAAACGTCGTAGATGCTCGATATTCCAGGAGTTTGGGACCTCCTAGCCATCAAGGTACTGTAAGCGATACTACCCTAGTCCTGTAACCTTGTGCACGATAAAGGGTCCCTCCCATCGCGAATTAAGCTTGTGCAGCCCGGTTTCGTCCTAGATGCGGTGAAGGACCATATCTCCAACATTGAAAGACCGTCGTTGAACGTTCCGATCGTGGTAACGACGGACGCCTTGTAAGTAGTGGGCCGACTAGAGCAAAACATTGCATCTGACTTCTTCTACCGAGTCGAGTTCGAGATGTCTTACGTCATCCGCCTAGCCTTCTTCGTACATCTCCAGTCGAGGAGATTGCCACATGACATCAGCTGGTAATATAGCTTCGGAACCATAGTCGAGAAAGAAAGGTGACTGTCCTGTGGCTTTGCTTGGTTGTGTGCGAAGCCCCCAGATTACTGATGAGATCTCATTGATCCACTTGCCACCCTTTTTGTTGTTCTCGTTGTAGAGTCTTTTCTTCAAGCCATCAAGAATCAAGCCGCCATTAGCCCGTGGGTGAGCCACTGAAACATACTCGACCTCTATGGCACTGCATTCATAGAAGTCCCAAAATTGACGCAAGTGGAAATTGGATCCCAGGTCCGTGATTATATTGTTGGGGAAACCAAAGCGGTGCAAGATGCTGCAGATGAAGCTAACCACTCGATCTGCAGAGAGCTTTGTGATTGGCTTGTACTCGATCCACTTCGTAAACTTGTCGATGGTCACCAACACGTGAGTAAAACCTCCTGGCGCAGTTGTCAAGTGCCCTATCATGTACAAGCCCCAGCATGCAAACGGCCATGAAGGTGGTATGGTGATAAGGTTGTGGGCTGGGACATGGGGCTGCTTGCTGAAGAACTGCCAGTTTGTGCACCGGCGAATGAGTGTTTTGACGTCTGCCAAAGCAGTCAACCAGTAGAACCTGGATCTGTAAGCTTTGACAACTAGTGTGTGGGAAGAAGCATGGTTCCCGCACACTCCTTCGTGAGTCTCCTAGAGTATTTCTCTGCCTTCCTCCATACGGACACACTTCATGAGTATGCCTGATGCTGATCCACGCTTGTATAAGTTGTCCTCGACTAGAACATCCCCTTTGCTGCACCGTAGAATGCGTGTGGCCTCAGTGCTTTTTGGGTCGACACCAGGAGGTAGTTTGTGCTCTTGGATGTAGTCGATAAATGTCACCTGTCAGTCGACCTCGATCATCAAGACCTCTCGGTCGGGTTCCGTTGGACCCTGAGCGATGGTATTTGCATCTGGTGTCTTGATGGATGGGTGATGCAACTCGTGAACAAAAACTCCTGGTGGGACATTAGCTCGATCAGAACCCAGTTTTGAGAGCACATCTACTCCCACATTGTTGTCGCGAATCACATGATGAATTTTGCAGCCCTGAGAACTTGTTCTCGAGCTTGCGTATTTCCACGACGTACGCATCCATGGTGCCCTTGTTGACGTCCCACTCTTTGTTGACTTGTTGGACCACCAGCAAGGAGTCGCTGTAGACAAGTAGTCACTTGATGCCCAGTGAGACTGCCAGGCGTAGCTCGTGCAATAGTGCCTCATACTTGGCTTCGTTGTTGGAGACCTCAAATAGTATTTGGAACACATACTTGAGTTGTTCTCCTTTTGGACTGATGAAGAGTACTCCCGCGCCACCACCTCCAAGCTTGAGTGAGCCGTCGAAGTACATGACCCAATGCTCTCGCCAGTTGGCTGGGGCTTCCACTTGGTTTTCTCGCCACTCGGCCATGAAATCGACCAGTGCCTGCGACTTGATGGCCGCCTAGGGCTTGGAGTCAAAGGTGAGAGCCCCTAGTTCCACTGCCCACTTGGAGATGCGCCTGGCGGCATCCCGATTATGGAGGATATCCGCTAATGGGAAATCAATGACCACCGAGATGTTGTATGCGTTGAAGTAGTGGCGAAGCTTCCTCGAGGTGATGAGTATACCGTAGAGTAGTTTCTGAATTGTCGGGTAACGAAACTTGGATTCAGAAAGGACTTCGCTGATGAAGTTGACTGGCCGCTGCATACCAAAGGCATGGCCTTCCTCTTAGCGTGAGTAGTCGCGGCGATGTAGAGTAGCAGGTTCTCACCTGGTTGTGGAGCCATTAGGATGGGGGGCGACTGCAAATGATGCTTGAGATCTTCCAGCACCTACTTCACCTCCTCGGTCCACTAAAACTTGTCGTGGCGCTTGACCAATTTGAAGAAGGGTAATTCCCGATCTCCAAGTCGCGAGATAAATCTGTTTAGGGCTGCCATACAGTCTGTGAGCTTCTGGACATCCTTGATCGTCCATGGAGCGTCCATGTCTGTGGTGGCGGTGATCTTCTCCGGGTTTGCTTCATTTCCTTGGTGGCTATGGATGAAACCGAGCAGTTTTCCTTGTGGCACGTCGAAGATGCACTTGGTTGGGTTAAGCTTCCATCGAAACTTGCGTAAGCTGTTGAAGGTTTCCTCGAGATCAAGGATGAACTCATCGTGGGATCTGGTCTGGATGACCACGTCGTCCATGTAGGCTTCAACGTTGCGATGTAGCTGATCAGAAGGCATAATTGGATGGCTCGCTGTTAGGTGACTTCTGCATTCTTCAACCCGAATGACATGGTTGTGTAGGCATATGCTCCAAAGGGGGTGATGAATGT
This sequence comes from Panicum miliaceum, assembly GCA_032594955.1. NCBI lineage: Eukaryota > Viridiplantae > Streptophyta > Magnoliopsida > Poales > Poaceae > Panicum > Panicum miliaceum. The sequence goes on from CM064073.1 coordinate 23,215,850, forward strand.
TGTCTTGATTTGGTCTTCTTCCTTGAGAGCGATCTGGTGGTAACCCGCGTAGCAGTCGAGGAAAGAGAGCAGGGCGTAGCCAGCCGTACAATCGATGACTTTGGTCGATGCGTGGGAGCGCGAAGGGATCCTTCGGGCAATGTTTGTTGATATCAGTGTAATCCACACACATCCTCCATTTATTATTGTTCTTTTTCAAGACTAGTACAGGGTTGGCTAACCACTCGGGATGGTAGACTTCTTTAATAAAACTAGCCGCGAGTAGTTTTGCTAGCTCCTTCTTGATGGCCTCCCTCTTTTCAGGAGTGAAGCGTCATAGTCGTTGCTTCTTCGGAGTGGCTTTGGGGTCGACTTTTAGGCAATGCTCGATCACCTCCTTGGGCACCCTTGGCATATCCGCTGGTTTCCACATGAATATGTCATGGTTAGCCCTAAGGAAGCTGACGAGCGCGCTTTCTTATTTGTCACTCAAGCCGCTTGGACGTGTCACCTTCTTGCAGCTGAATGGCCTTGATGCCGATGTCGCTGGGGTTGGGTTTTACCCTCGACTGGCTAGGCCTCTAGCTGGAGATCTCCATCTCTGAGTCGATGAGCTTTTGCTCGGCCATGAAAACTTCCGTAGAAGGTTCTGGCACGCGTGATGTCGTGTACTCGATCGCCTCTTGGTCGCAGTCGTATGACTTATTCAAGTAGCCACAAAATGTGAATACGCCGGTCTTGCCTGGCATCTTGAGTAGTAAGTAGACGTAGTGAGGCACGACCATAAATTTAGCCAATGCTGGTCTGCCGAGGATGGCGTGGTATGACGACTCGAAGTCAGCCACCTCGAACATGATGTACTCCGTGTGGTAGTTATCTTTCGTCCCGAAGGTGACTGGCAGGACCCCTGACCCGAGTGGTGTAGCCGCGTTTCCCGGGATGATGTCGTAGAATGGAGCTCCGCTAGGGGTGAGCATCTTGGAAATATCCAGCCCCATCTTCTTCATAGTACTCGCAAAGAGTAGGTTGAGGCCGCTCCTGCCGTCGATGAGTACTCGAGTCCGCTGTGAACCCACCATGACAGGATCTAGGACGAGCGGGAATTTTCCCGGCTCGAAGAAGCTGGTCCACTAATCATCCCTAGAAAAGGAGATCGGGACCTCGCTGTATCTCAGAGGATTTTGTATGGCGGGCGAGACAGAGAGGATTTCACGCAGGGTCAGTTTCTCCGCGTGCTTGGATTGGAAGCCACCGTCTCCGCCGAAGATGACACTAATGACATTCTTCAGGTCTTGAAAATCTTGAGCCCCCAACTTGTCACCCTCATCGTTGTCCTCCTGATCCTTTCGCTTTCCGTCTTGAGGAAGGGGTGGAGCGTTGAGTGACTTGCGGAGGCTGACGCACTCGAAGAGCATATGCCAGGACTTCGGGTGCATCGGGCATTGTTTGTGCAGGATTTTCTCAAACTATGCTTGATTGCTCCCAGACATCTTGCCCCATGGATTGCGCTCAACAACAGCGACTTCATGGTCTAGCTTGCGCTTTCTAGGATTCCTCGAGTTGTTCCACTGGCCCTTGTCGAAGTGGTTGTTGTCGTTGCCCTACTTGTAGTTGTTGCGCTTGGGGAAGCGATCGTTCTCCTCGTCCTCTTGGTCAGCCCATCGTGCCATCATGTCGCGCAGTTCCACGGTGGTAGTCGGGCAGTTGCATCCAAAGTCGTGGTGCGTGTGCTTCGAGAAGAGGCCGTTCTGGAAGTAGCGGATGGCGTCCTCGTCGGTAATGTTGGCGATGGTGGCTCGCATCTCGAAGAAACGCTTGGTGTAGGACCTCAGGGTCTCATTCATCTTCTGCTTGACCTGGGACAAATCATGACAAGTACCTACTCTGATCATGGATCCCTTGAAGTTGTCGATGAAGGCCCGCTTGAGGTCCTCCCAGGGGTTGATGGAGTTTGGTTTAAGGCTTTCAAGCCAAGTGAGGGGTGCGGATTCCAAGGCTACGGGAAGTAGAGTGCATTGATGGAGTTGGATCCCCCTAAGACCTCGATGGCAACGGAGTAGCATCGAATCCATTGGCGCAGGTCTTGCTTGCCATCATACTTGGGGATCCCGACTGGTTTAAAATCTTTGTGGTAGGATTTCTCGGTGACGTTGGAGGTGAAGGCGGGGAAGTGGTCGTTATCGTCATCATCGTGGTACCTGTCGTGACGATCCCTTCTCCTTGCCTTGATGATGCACCGTGCGTCACGGCCATCATTGATCTTCTGCCTAAGATCAATTTTGGGAGCGTCTTGGAGGCTGGCCACGGGTGGAGCTTCGCCTTGAGGCCATGCATCGCGCCGGTTGCGAGGTGGGTGAGTGGATTGTTGCACCTTTTGTTCGACGTTGCCACACGCGGACTGCAGGCACTGGGGATTGCCATGGCCGACTGGATTGTCCTGGTTGCGCTGGCGATTGTCGTTCGTCCTGTATCCGGGGCCTCCTCCAGGGGCATGACTAATCTGCGCAGTGTCACCATGGCGCTCAGATCTCGAGAGCATGTTTCGAGTGGACGACACTGGGAGTTGCCCATCGAGTTGCACGAGCGCGCGCTGGGTAGATACTGCAGCCTTTTATCTATAGGTAGGGTGGTAATTGTTGAGCTAGGAGCGCTGCCTCTGCAATGGCGCCAATCGGTGTGCGATACACCCGATCCACGGCTGTTGCAAAAGCGTTGTTGAGGTTCCTTTGGTGCATTGGGTTGCGAGTGCAGTTTTCTGCATTCCACCTGCGCTGGGCGTGCTTGGCATTCCTCAACCGCCAGATCCTTCAGTGCTCCTCATTCTCATCCTGGGGGGGCGTCCGCTGTACGCTCGTCGGCAGACACGTCCGCAAGTAGTTCAGCGTCATACTCGGGACCCGGCTCGTCGTCATCTGCATTGCGAAGGGAAGCCTGGCGAGTTGTCAGCTGTAAGGCTGTACTCGAGTAGCTCTGTGTTGCCCTCTCCACCTTCTGAGATGGGAGAGAGGGGTTTGCCCTCCTGGAAGGGTAGTTCCTGCATGAAGGCCACAAGGCAGGAATCGTACTCGAGTAGTTCAGGGGGCTCTAAGCCCTACCAGTACACAAAACGGCCTTGCGGGGTAGACATTATGGTCAAACCCAGGTGACTACCAAAAAAGATTCGGGGTGGTCATCAGGTTGCAAGTGGTTGTCAAGAACAGATGCCTCCCGATAAGCGGTGGCTCTCTCGTCCTCGAGTCCTCCTCGGCTCTGACTTGAAGGTGTAGTACTAGTCGACGAGTACTCTTTGTTTGAGACTGAGTAGTTGTCGAAAATAGGGGTTGCCCGACAGGCGGTGGCTCCCGCGTCCTCGAGCTTGAGCAGATGATCTAAGTCCTCCTCCAAGTCGGAGAGGGACTTGGACTGTGTAGCCTCCTCAGATCAGTTTGAATCCGATCCGAGTAGTCCTGGTGCAGCGCGAGTTAAAGTCGCGTCAAAAACGGATATCATCTCGATCTCCATGGCGAGATTGGGGAGCAGCAACTCGTCGAGGATGTCGATGAACTCGTCGAGGTTGATGCGTCGAGTTGCTGCAAAGGCCTCCGGCTTCCTGGAGTTAGCTAGATGGCTGTTGAAGCCACTCGAGCTGATGGTGATGCAGATCCAAGAGCCGAAGAGGAAAGTTGTACCCTCATCCAGCACGGTGCTGGTGAAGCTGAAAGATGCAATCGAGTTCTCCGGTGGATGCTCGATGGACACCCCGACCTAGCGCGCCATTTGTTGGTGTTTTACCGCCACGCCCACTAAGGGATGCCCCCGAGGTGGTGAGTTTGTAGGTAGGGTGTCGCCGAGATCAGGAACTCGAAGTTATAAGGAACACAAAGTTTAGACAGGTTCGGGCCGCCGAGAGCATAATACCCAACATCCTGTGTCGTTTGTATTGCCTTAGGTGTTGATCGGGGTGATCTCTTGTTCGAAGGGGGTCCGTGCCCGCCCTTATATATTTTGGGGGGAAAGGGTTACAAGGAAATCCTAGTCGGATACGAGCCTAGGAGTCCTACTCGAGTACTTTTCGGGTAGTTTTACTACTGTATGAGTTGTTCTACTATGCTACAAGTAGTTACAACTGGTGTAGGGCGTGGGCCATATCCCACCCTTATCTTGTAAGATGTAGGCCATGTGCGCAGTCTCGTGGGCCCAGGTTGGACAACATGGCCTTCCTCCTAGCGTTCCACCATGATTGCCATGCTGATGACGTGAGTAGTCACGGCGATGTAGTGTAGCAGGTTCTCGCCTGGTTGTGGAACTATGAGGATCGGAGCAACTACAGGTGATGCTTGAGGTCTTCCAGTGCCAGCTCTGCCTCCTTGGTCCACTAGAACTGGTCCTGTCATATTAGCAACTTGAAAAAGGGTAATCCCCATTCTCCATGTCGCGAGATGAATCTGTTCAGAGCCGCCATAGAACCTGTGAGCTTCTGGACATCCTTGATCGTCCGTGGAGCCCCCATGTCTGTGTTGGCAGTGATCTTCTCCGGGTTCGCTTCAATTCATCGGTGACTGACGATGAAACCTAGTAGTTTCCCTTGTGGCACGCTGAAAATGCACTTAGTCGGGTTGAGCTTCCACCGGAACTTGCGCAGGCTGTTGAAGGTTTCTTCGAGGTCGGAGATGAACTCGTCGTGAGTTTTGGTCTTGATGACCACGTCGTCCATGTAGGCTTCAACATTGCGATGTAGCTGGTCAGCGAGCCATAATTGGATAGCTTGATGACAGGTGGCTCCTGCGTTCTTCAGCCCAAAGGACATAGTTGTGTAGGCATATGCACTGAACGGGGTGATGAACCCCGTCTTGATCTGGTCTTCTTCCTCGAGGGCAATATGATGGTAGCCCGAGTAGCAATCGAGGAAAGAGAGCAGGACACAACCAGCCATGGAGTCAATGACTTGGTCGAAGCGTGGGAGCGCGAAGGGGTCCTTCAGGCAGTGTCTGTTGAGATCAGTGTAATCCACACACATCCTCCATTCATTATTATTCCTTTTCAAGACTAGTACAGGGTTAGCTAGGCACTCTGGGTGGTAAACTTCTTTAATAAAGCCAGCGGTGAGTAGTTTTGCTAAATCCTTCTTGATGGCCTCCCTCTTGCCTGGAGCGAAGCATCGTAGTCCTTGCTTCTTTGGAGTGGCTTTGGGGTTGACTTTTAGGCAGTCCTCTATCAGCTCCTTGGGCATGCCTAGCATATCCACTGGTTTCCACGCAAATATGTCACGATTGGCCCAAAACAAACTAATGAGCGCGCATTCCTATTTGTCACTCAAGCCGCCTCCGATCAAAGCTGTCTTGGATGGGTCAACTTCTCACAGCTAGATGGTCTTGATGCCGACGTCGTTGGGATTGGGTTTTACCCTGGACTGGCTAGGCCTCTGATTGGAGACCTCCATCACTGTGTCGGCAAGCTTCTGTGCGGCCGCAAAGACTTCTACAGAAGTTTCTGGCATGCGTGATGTCGCGGCGTACTCAATCGCCTCTTGGTCGCAGTCATATGACTTCTTCAAGTCGCCGCGGAGTGTGAGTACCCCTATCTTGCCTGGCATCTTGAGTAGCAAATAGACGTAATGAGGTAGGGCTATGAACTTGGCCAGAGCCGGTCTGCCAAGGATGGCGTGGTATGACGACTCGAACGTGATGTACTCCGTGCAGTAGTTGTCTTTAGTCCCAAAGGTAACTGGCAGGACCACTGAACTGAGTCATGTAGCCGTGTTACCTGGGACGATACCGTAGAATGGAGCCTTGCTCAAGCATCTTAGTGATGTTCAGCTCCATCTTCTTCAGTGTACTCACGAAGAGCAGATTGAGGCCGCTGCCGCCGTCAATGAGTACTCGGGTCAACTGTGAGCCTGCTAGAACAGGATCTAGGATGAGCGGGAATTTCCTTGGCTCAGAGAAGCTGGCCCACTGGTCCTCCCTAGAGAAGGAGATTGGGACCTCGTTGTATCTCACAGGTTTCTGTATGGCTAGCTCGATAGAGAGGATCTCGCGTAGAGTTAGCTTCTGCGCGCGCTTCGAGGGGAAGCTGCCGTCTCCGCCGAAGATGACATTGACGATGTTCTTTGGGTCTTGGAAATCTTTGGCCCCCAACTTGTCGGCCTCATCATCATCCTCCTGATCCTTCCGCTTGCGTTCTTGATAAGGGAGTGAAGCGTTGAGTGAATTGCGGAGGCTGACGCACACGAAGAGCGAATGCTTGGACTTCGGGTGCATTGAACATTGCTTGTGCAGGACTTCCTCAAACTGAGTTTGATTGTTCCCCGACTTCTTGCCCCGCGGATTGTGCTCAACGGCCACGATTTCATGGTCTGGCTTGCGTTTTTGGGGGTTTCCCGAGTTGTTTTTCTAGCCTTTATTGGAGTGGTTGTTGTTGTTTCCCTGCTTTTCGTTGTTGCGCTTGGGGAAGCGCTCGTTCTCCTCATCCTTCTGGTCGGCCCACCGTGCCATTATGTCTTGGAGTTCCACGGCAGTAGTCGGGGTGTTGCGTCCGAAGTCGTGGTTGGTGTGCTTTGAGAAAAAACCATTCTGGAAGCAGCGGATGACATCCTCGTCAGTGATGTTGGCGATGGTGGCTCGCATGTCGAAGAAGCGCCGGGTGTAGGACCTTAGGATCTCGTTCATCTCCTGCTTAATGTGGGACAAGTCATGACGAGTACCTGCTTGGATCATGGATCACTGGAAGTTGTTGATGAAGGCCCTCTTAAGATCCTCCCAGGAGTCGATGGAGTTTGGCTTGAGGCTCTCGAGCCAAGTGAGAGGCGTGGATTCCAAGGCTACCGGGAAGTAGAGCGCCTTAGTGGAGTTGGATCCACCTGACACCTCAATGGCAACGGAGTAGCAGCGAATCCATTGGAGTGGGTCTTGCTTACCATCGTACTTGGGGATGCCGACTGGTTTGAAGTCCTTGGGGTAGGAATGATTGGTGATGTTGGAGGTGAATGCGGGGAAACGGTCACTATTGTCGGCGTTGTGGTATCTGTCAGGTCGGTCCCTTCTCTTTGACTCAATGACGCGCCGCGTGTCACGACCATCATTGATCTTCTGGCTCAGATTAGTTGTAGGAGTGTTCTGTAGGCTGGCCTCAGGCTGGGCTTCGCCGTGAGGCCTTGCGTTATGCTGGCTGCGAGGTGGTCGTGGAGGTTGCTGCACCTCTTGGTCGATGTTGCCACGCACGGACTGTTGGCCTTGTTAATTGCTGGTGGCCGCCATAATTGTCTTGGTTGCGCTGGCGGTTGTTGCCCCTCCCCCCCCCTCGGGGTCTGCCACCACCTCCGGGGGTGCGACCGACCTGTGCAGATTCACCGTGGCGCTCGGATCTCGAGAGGGTGTTCCGTGATGAAGCCATCGGGTTTTGCTCATCAAGTTGCACGAACGCGCGCTTGGTCAGGTACTGCAGCATTTGCACCTGTGGTTTGGTGGTAGTTGTTGAACTAGGAGTGCTGCCTCTGCAATGGCGCTGATCGGGGTGCGGTACTCCCAATCTTCGGCCGTTGCGAAGGCGCTGTTGAGGTTCCTGCGATACAGTGGGTTGCGTGCGCGGTTTTCCGCATTCCACCTGCACTTGGCGCGCTTGGCATTCTTCAACTGTCGAATCCTCCTGTGCTCTTTATTCTCGTTCTGGGGAGCGTCCGTCATGCGCTCGTCGGCGGATACGTCCGCGAGTAGTTCGGCATCATACTCTGGACCTGGCTCGTCGTCCTCCGTGTGGCGGAGGGAAGCCATGTAGACTTGGCGATCTGGCGAGGTCTCAGCCGTATGGCTGTACTCGACTAGCTCTATGCTGCACTCTTCCTCTTCAGTGATGCGAGAAAGGGGCTTGCCTTCCTTAAAAGGCAGTTCGTGCGTGAAGGCCACAAGACGGGAGTCGTATTCGAGTAGCTCAGAGGGCTCCAGGCCCTTCTAGTACACGAACCGGCCTTGCGGCATAGTAGTTATGGTCAGACCCAGGTGACTACCCGAAAAGGATTCCGGGTCGTCGTCTGAATCCGAGTAGATGTCGAAGACAGGGGGCCCCCGCCAAGCAGTGGCTCCCTTGTCTCCGATCTTGAGCAGATGATCGAAGTCTTCCACTGAGTCGAAGAGGAACTCAAACCGCATAGCCTCCTGGTAGACCGAGGCGGCATTGCGTAACCCGAACGAGAATCGGGTACGATCCTCCTTACATCGGGTTGATTCCGATCCGGGAAGTCCTGGTGCAGCATGAGTTGAAGTCACGTTGAGAACGGACATCTTCTCGATCTGTAACACCCTAGGTGTTTAAAATCCTAAGTAAGAAAATCTAAACATAGCATCATGTATAATAACCTAGAATCATTAAAACAATGCATTTAATTATGTGTGTGCATATGCATGTGTATGAATGTGTATGTGCATGTGTATGTATGCATGTTTGTGAGTTTTGTTCTTTTGTGTTTATAACCTTTTCATGCTCCACATTTCATGACAAATGGAGTAGATAAACACACTCATATTTTAGCACCTTACAGAGTGTACTTCAAACATCAATTGCAAAATTAAAGATTTAACACAGGAAATGACTAGTAATTCAAATCCAAGTAGTCTTGAAATGAAAATAACTTTTAAACCGTGGCTCAAATGAACTTAAAATGAAAGATGTAGATTTTCAAATTACCTACAACTTTTGTGTTTAGAGTTTTTCAAGTTTCTTTTTGAAATTTTAAGAAAATTTAATTTGAATCCTGGCCCTTTTCTCTCTCCCTCCCTCTGCCTTCTCTCCCCTCCCCTGTTCTGCTCCAGCCGGCAGACAAGCGCCACCGCGCGGCAGGGCATCCCAGCGCCAGCGAGCCGCGCCAAGGCGTGACCCCCAACGGGCCCCGACCAGCCACCGATCGAGCCTGCTGCTGGCGATTTGCCCCTCCCCGTATCCCGCCCTGGCCAGTTCGCACGCGCCACGCGGCCGACAATTCCCGACGGTCAAGGCACGACGCGCCGGCGACGCCGCGCCCTTGCCGCGACCTTGTCCCGGCTGCGCCTCCCTCCGTTGTGTCGCGCCCAGCTCCTCCTCCTCCCTCCTGCGCCTATAAAAGGGCTGCACTGAGCCCTTGCTCACACGCGCCCGAGAACAACCACCACCCCGCCATTAACGCCGCCACACGACCTCGCCATCGAGCCCCACTTTCCGCTCCTCCACTGCCCAAACCGAGGCTCCAAACGGGTCGCCCTCGACCTGCTGGTACTCCCAATCTTCCCCACGCCGCCCTCCCTCGCTGGACCACCGCTGCCCATCGCCCGCACCTTGACGGAGCTTCTGCTCACCGCCGGCAGTCCAACTCTAGCCACCCCAGCCCAAACAAAGCACACCAACAGGTTCCCCTCGACCTCCTCGTGCACCCCCACCCCTTTCCCCTCGCCGCCGACTAGTTCCCTCACCGGATTTTGGCCAGGAACAGCCCAGCCCCGCCCAGGTACTACATTGCAATCGCTAAGTTCTTTTTAGGATCTTTTCTGCTAGATCCAGGGACCTACGGCGAGAGCCCGAGTACTTTTGTTTTCAAAAGGCTGTCACTTGTAAAATCAATCTAAAATCATAGAAAAATCAGAAAAATGCAAACTAAAATTTGTTGTAACCCTCTGGATGAACCCGACTACGTTGGCACAGTGGGATGACTAGTTGCAAGCTATAACCTGGGCTAAGATGAATCTTGTTTTAAATGGCCCATAAATGTATCTCTTGATCTAGGACAGTACGGTGGATGATTTTTGGATGGTAAACTAGTCTCTGCTTGTTAAAACTTGTGTGAAAATTTCAAGGCCATAACATGTCTCTACGAGTATTTTTTGTGGTATCTTGTTTGATGTGCTATTTTGCTAGAGTTGTTTGTTCATGCTGTTTTACATATATTTCAGGGTTGAAACTTTTACAGTAGAGTAACGTTGATGCCTAAGAGCTAGGGGCAAAGTTTGGAACCTTTTACTTCTATCTAACTTGTTCATATGTTTTTAGTTAAGAAAAACTACATTAAATCAAAGTAACTAGTTCTGGTGCTTAGAAAAATATGAAAATTTAATCAGAGACTACCTTTGAGTAGCTTATCATGTTGGAAAAGTTTGAGATACAGAAATCTTGTGGAACTACCTGTAAAACAAATCTTGATTAATGTAGATACATCTTGACTTATTTTCTATGCCCTGTACCTTGCACAATAAAACCTGAAAAAAAAATTTACAGTAGACTCACCATAAGTTTATGAGTACTCAGTAAAATGTTGAGCACTAGTTCTTGCATGCTTTATTCTGTATAAATAAATCTTGATCCTAGCAGTAGCCGTTTACTGTATTTTTTATGATTAATCTACTGAATGAAAATGGCTAAAACTTTTACACTAGGTTTTTACCTAAGTAATGTGCTCTGCCTAAAAATCTCAACCCCAGAAACTACCTCTGTGAGTAGTTTTGTTCAATCCATGCTTACTGTTGAAAATGGCCGTTTATGAAATGACAAAACCACCCACTTACATAATGAAGTAGTTAATCCAGATAAGTACTCGATAAATGACTACCCAAGGAGAAGAAAATGAAGTGCTTTACAACTTAACTTGAGTTTTGTTGAATAACTACTTTTTAGTGAAATAGTTATTTATCCTGTACCATTAAAACCACTCATACATGTGCATTCATATAGAATCGATGAATCACCGACGGAACATACGAGCTGGTGCCCGAGTCCGAGAGTGAGCAGCACGAAGCTCAAGTCAATCTAACTGAAATTGTTGAAGACCCGAACCAAAGTTCGGAGGTACTCCCGACTAGTTTTTCTCAAGAAGGCAAGCCCCGGAGCATAACCCCTACTTTTAAACTTATACAACTTTATTTATATATATATGGTATTGTGCATTAAGTTTTTAAGAGTTGATTGGAACCCTAGTTGCATGATCCTAGTACCTATGATATGAATACGAGTTTGTGTCGGTCACTAGATTGCCATGCTAATAGGACTCCGGCAAAAGTTGAGTGGTTTCCTGCTACTCGCGAGATATAGGAGTTGCTTGTTTTACTTATGTTGGAATCATCAGGTCAACGGACGGGGCTATGTTACGATATTCCTGTTGATGATTGAGGCCCCGTCTGTTTAGCGAAAATGCTAAGGTCGCGGTGTGTGGTAGTGGTGGTTATGTTTTTGAACATACTAACCACATGCCGAGAATATGGTAATCAGTAAGCTTAAGTACCTAATTGAACCGGTGCGTGGACATACCTCCCACCATCTTGACGTTGTTCCCATGGGCACATGGTGAGTGCAAGAGCAGCCATGGCCCGACGCCATACAGTGGTTCGTGGACCTCTGTACTCGAGGACGGTGGCCCTGATCCAAGAAATGGGAATAAAGGGGAAAAGTTGCACGTGTGACTCTGGGAGTAAGCACATGACGTGTGTTTAGGTTTCCCTTGCCAGGTTAAGAAATTCGATTCGAATCGTCCGTTTCTTGCGGCCATTGAGACTGCTTAACCCTTTTACCACATAGAGTAAGAAAAGGAACAATGATGATGATTAATCTGGTTGGATGCTCAATTAATTATTTCTCCACCATGTCTGAATTGGATAGTTTCTTTCCTAGAATAGTTAATCGACTAGATCTTGATGCTAAAACTTGAAAGCAAGGACTCACTCTTAGATGCTTTTTGGCAAAAAATACCCTCACCCAAAAGCCTTGCATGTTTAGGAGTCGGCTAAGTATATATACCACTAGTTGGGTAAGCCTTGCTGAGTATTAGTATACTCAGCCTTGCTTGTGGCTTGTTTTCAGGTGAGACCTTTGAGGACATGATTGCTAGTTTGACTTGGCCATGTACTCTTCCTCCTGGTTGGTCGGTGGAATGGGATCTGTCCCCTGCCAACGGTGGTAATGTTGAATGATGTCATGTACGGGCTTCATCATGATATCTTGTATCGTCGATTAGAACTATCGTTTATTTTCCGCTGCACTATTAAACTCTGAAAGTACTCGTTTATGCATGAATTCGAACTGGGTTTGCAATAACAATTCATGTTGAACTCTGTGATGTAAAATTGTGGATTGTTGTAATCTCTGGGCTCACCTTCGTGTGAGTTGTATGTATGCATTGTTTCGATCGAAGTTCCAGTGGTTGCATCGGGATGTTACCCGACAGACTGTCTTTTGACTCCATTTTAAGTGCGTGTTTGCCTGGATTGCCTCTATGGTGATGGTTAGTGCACTTAAGCCGGATTAATTTGGGCGGTTCTGCCACACGATCTCCCCAGCGAGATCGGGGAGCAGCATCTCATCGAGGTTGTCGATGAACTCGTTGAGATCGCTGCATCGGGTTGCTGTAGAAGCCTCCAGCTTGCTAGTGTCGGCTAGGTGACTGTTGAAGCCACCTGAGCCGTAGGCGACGCAAATCCAGGAGCCGAAGACGAACGTTGTGCCCTCGTCGAGCACGGGGCTGATGAAGTCGAAAGATGACATCGAGTTCTCCGGTGGATGCTCGATGAACGCCCCTACCTGGCGCACCACTGTCGGTATTTAACCTCCAAACCCACCGAGGGATATCCCCGAGATGGTAGATTGTAGGTGGGGTGTCGCCGAGATCAGGAACTCGAAGGTGCAAGGAACACAAGATTTAGACAGGTTCGGGCACCGAGAGCGTAATACCCTACGTCTTGTGTGGTGGTTTGTATTGCCTTAGGTGTTGATGTATTTTGAAAGGGTCCCAACCCATCCTTATATAGTCTTGGGGCCAGGGTTACATGGAAATCCTAGCCAGATACGAGCTTAGGAGTCCTACCCGAGTACTACTCGGGTAATTTCCTTCTGTTCCGACTAGTCCTACTAAGGTACAAGTAGTTACAACTGACGTAGGGTGTGGGCCATGTCCCATCCCTTATCCTAGAATATGTACACCATGTGCGTAGTCCCGTGGCCATGGGTCTGACACTATGGCACCAAGTGACACAAAAATCCAAGCGTGGGGAGGTAAAGTCTGTAAGTATCAAATGCTATGTTCCATTCATTCAAAAGTTTTGTCTTATTAGATGAAATGACAATCCCTATGCCTTGCCGCTTTGCTTGTTCCCTCTAGAAAAACAATATAAAATCTACTTCCTTCTACCTATAATAAAGAGTAACCCAAGTTTGACGACTCGTTAAGGTAAGTTGCTACTTCGGTCGGTGTATTCTTTACACCGACCGAATTCCCTGTCTCACATTCTAAGTCAACGCACATATATAAGAAAAATAATGGCGTGACTAGGAACCAAATCGGCCGATTCACCCTCTCCACCAATGTGAAAATGGGTAATGTACCACAATGAAAGCCACTCATGGGACCTCGTGTACCACAGAACGGCTGAATTTTTTGGCTCTTAAGGCGACACATCTCGTGTCGGTGTTGGCGGTCGTTAACCCAGAATTACCGACCTCCAACAAGTTAATGAAATGATTATGTGAATGGAAACACCTTAGTTATAGGGCTTATTGTCACATGTTCCACAAGTTTTATTGAGTATCTGGTGCAGGGGTGCAACAGAACAAAAATGGGCATGAACCAAGGAAACTCTGGTTTGGCCGAACATAAGTGGTTCGGCCGAATCCAAGTTGAGCCCAAATCAACCCAGATTTGCACACATGCAACGAAACACAATAAGAACACATCCTAGATGTTGGTTCAATGACGGTTTGATCCGAGGCTGCATGGAAACACCCATGGATCTATGGGCCCACAAAAGAATGAAAATGAACCAAACATACCGGACACCCACCTGAGGGATACTTCACAAACCACCCAAGCAATACGTCGGTGGAACAGAGGGCGCAAAGGCCATGGGTGTGGTTCGGCCGAAGTCCATGTGCTTTGGCCGAACCACACTTGTCTCCCACGCAAGCTCAACCACCTCAGATAGGAAGTTACCAACCTCCGGAAGCAATCCCCACCGTGCAGCACTCAAGTCGGTGGAATAAGTGGTTTAGCCAAAGCACACGTGTTCGGGCGAACCAGGCCCACAGCGAACCGACCTCAGCTTTCTCCTACCAGTACCCCCAAGCTCCCTAAGCACTATAAATAGGTGTGTTAGCACTAGAGATAACGACACAAGTGAAGAGAAGCTCCAAGGTGAAGCCCTGCAAGAATAGAAATAGAAAATAGGGAGAGAGGTGAGGTGAGAGTGCTAGGGAGGCGCCGGAGTGTCGGCACCTCTACCTCGGCGGATGTGGCTCAACTTCGAGTAACATCGGGGTCTTGTCTGGTAACTCTGGTCTTTCTAACTAATTGAGCATTAGTAATTACTTTCATTGTCTACGGGTTCCTCGCTCATTATTTAGTAAGTTTATCTTATTGGCTTTGAGTGATTTGCTCTAACATGGAGTAAAGTAGTAATCGACTGGTGTAGGCGTGGTGTCTAGACTTTAGATTACCTTGGTTTGCACCCAACCCCATGGATAGTAGCGGTAGCCAGCAGGTGGTGATAGCCCTGTCCGGCCTACGTATTCCACCACGTGAGAGCGGTTGGTGCTGTAGGACTTAGGAGTAGACCGCACAAGCTCCCCTTCTCATCCCTTTCTGGAGCTTGTCCCGTCCGGGCGCCCAAAGTAGGCAGTGTAGGTAATATCTGATTCCCTCAATTGCTTAGTTAAATTTAGTTTATCTAGCAAGTACCGTCTCTACCCTCTATCCTCTACTCTCTTCCTTCATCGCCCACCTTACCCCCAGACGAATTAGTTAGGATTAATGCACTTCATGTTCCCCGTGGAAATGGATACTCTGGAATACTCCCGGGTGAAAGCTACATCGGTATTCGTACGCTTGCGGAAATTGTCTCGGCACGATTCACCTCCGCGAGTAGGCCACCCCTCTGACGACGCTCGAGGGAGACACTCCCTCGAACGAGCCGCTGGCTGACCTTGACACTGAGGCGCTCGCACGCCACATCGAGCTCATGCTCGGTGCCAACCCCCTAGCGAGTAACGTGCACTTGCTCCTGTTCTCGCAGCGCGACGTCTTCCACCAGCTCCCCGGAGGGACCCCGTTGTCCCCACCACGCTCACCGCACGGTCGGTCCATGTTTGGGCACGCAAACGCCTCAAGCGTTTATGCCAGGGACCTCTGGAGGGCCCTACCGCAGGCCCCGCCCGCGACTAAGTTTGTGGGCATGACGGCGTACGGTCCAACCTCATTCCATGATCTCTTCTCCAACGATGACCTCCTGAGCGAAGGGTTAAGCGTCGACGACCTGTCGCCCCTAGGCTGTCCCGCACTGCGGGAATGCGCCATGGCAGGCGTGCAAGGGCGACAGCCGGTCCTGGTGGACACCGAGGAGACACACACCCCACCAGACCAACGCGTGCAGGCCCTAGCTAACTCCCAGGCACATGGTGAGGACTTACGCCAGCGGCGGCGGCACCAGCCCCCACCCGCATCGGTGCACCTCCAGCGCAACTCCGAGCCGAATACTCGTAACGTTGCGGGCGGCGCGTAGGCACGTGCCCATCAAGTCTTACAAGCCATTGTCGCAGAAGCCAACGGCCCCCCGCAGTTTGCGCGGGCCGGGCAGAACATCGCCGCCGAAATGATGCTCCTGCGCAACCTACCCGAGCCTGCGGACCCTCAACAGTAGGAGCTCCACCGCAACATCCGAACGTTGGTGCAGTGTGCCACCATACAGCAGGCGGAAAGCTCTGCATCACGCCACCGGCACGTGGCCTCCTGTCCTGTTGGGGGGGCAGGCTCGCAGCAGCCAAACCCCTCGGTCCACAAGCAGCGAGGGCGTCCACCCAGGCGGGCTGCGACGCCGCGGCTATGCCATGGCCCAACCTGGCGCCCACCTCGTAGTGCCCCTCGGTGCATGACCGGCTTGAGCCCAACTATGACACGCACAGCGTCATCCACTCACATCAACTTGACCGCCGAGGCGTTGTTGTCGACTGGGCCGCCACGGACACGAATGATGCCCACCAGCCTGAGAGGGAGCACAAGGAGGCACCCCCCCAAGTGTGGCAGTTGACCGTGCGATCAGGATGGCGACCGGAGCCCCAGTCCGGATGGCCCGGGCCCACAGGCCTTCGGTCATCGCGTCCAGAAAGCGCCATTCCCACCGCGCTTCCGACCGCCCAATAACATCGCCAAGTACAATGGGGAGATGAACCCCGCTGTATGGTTGGAAGACTTCCGGCTCGCCTGTCAGGCCGGAGGAGCGGATGATGATTACTTCATCATCCAGTACCTCCTTATCTGTGTCGGGGAGTATGTTCGAGCTTGGCTCGAATTCTTACCGCCCAACAGCATCCGTAGCTGGGCCGAGCTCAAACAGTTCTTTGTTGGAAATTTCCAGGGGACATACATGCGCCCTGGAAACTCCTAGGACCTCAAGAGCTGCAAACAGGAACCTGGCGAGTCCCTGTGGAACTACATTCGCCGGTTCTCCAAGCAATGCAATTCCCTCCCTAACGTCGTCAACACAGACATCATCAGCGCATTCCTCTCTGGGACAACTTGCAAGTCCGGTGGACTTTGTCAGCGAGGTACTCACCAAGACCAAGGCCCCCTACACACAAGTGTAGAAGCTCTTATACGTCGTGCTCATGGCAACTAAGAAACTGCAGCACTATTTCACCGACCATGAGGTTACCATCGTCACCTCATTCCCACTCGGGGAGGTCATCCACAGCCACGACACTACGGGATGGATCTCCAAATGGGCGCTAGAGCTCATGGGCTACAACATCAAGTACGTCCCCCGCACCGCCATCAAATCGCAGGCCTTGTCCGACTTCATCGCCGAGTGGACGGAGGTCCAAACCCCGACTCCAGACGTCGCCCATGAATACTGCACCCTGTACTTCGACGGGTCGGTTATGCAATCCAGCGCGATGGCCGGCGTGGTGCTAATCTCGCCTGAGAGGAACAAGCTCCTCTACGTGATCCGCCTCCACTTTCCAGCCTCAAACAACATCGCCTTATCAATGGCCACAGCATCGCCATTCAGCTCGAAGCAACCCGACTCTACGCATACGGCGACTCCAAACTGGTGGTGGACCAATTCATGAAGGAGTCCAACTGCGAGAGCTCCCTCATGATTGTGTACTACCAAGAGGTGTGCAAGCTAGAAGACAAGTTTTGTGGAATCGAGTTCCATCATGTCCTGCGAAAGGACAACAACGACGCCAATGCACTCGCCAAGATGGCAGCCAAGCGGGATCCCGCTTCCAACGGGGTCTTCATCAACGACCTTCACGCACCCTCGATCCGCGTCAAGCCGGATCCGCCTCAAGGGTCGTCCGACTCGGTACCCAGGGGACCTGGTCTGGTACCTCCCGACCAGACGTCCCCCGACAAAGGGCTCGGAGGGCCCGATTGCCTCGTGGTGGAGGCCACAACCTCAGCGGACGCCACGCCGACGACCAACTCCGACTAGAGTGTGCCCCTACTAGCCTACCTTCTTGATGAGGCCCTCCCGGCCGACCAAACCGAGGTGCGAAGGATTGCCCGATGCGCCAAGACGTATGTTGCCGTTGATGGTGAGGTTCACAAGCGCAGCCCATCGGTGGTGGGAATGCTGATGAAATGCATCCCGACCCATCAGGACAAGGAACTCTTCCTAGAGATCCATGCTGGCATCTGTGGACCCCACGCAACCCCGCGGTCACTAGTCGGCAATGATGAGGACATCACTCCTTCGGATGCACACAACACTCCTTTGAACATTCAAGGTCCAATCCCTAGAGCTCGCACGAGACAACTGAATTTACAGGTGAGCTCGTTCCTAAGCACTTCCTTTTATGAGCGCTGCCGTCTTTTGGGCTGTTGGTCCGTGTATCATATTGGAGCCCATTAGGGGTGTGTCCAGGGGTCTTGCACGCCCCTAAACACTTTATATTCAGTAGATTAGCCCAAGTTAGGGTTTGGGTTTTGCTTAGATTATTCTATCAAGAACAGTTTCGCCATTTGTCGATTTGTGAGACCCCAACTTCGTGAGTTAATCATACATCTGCAATTTTGGTTGCATTCTTCCTTGTTCTTGCTTGTGTTCTTTGATTCGCAGGCAAGGATTAGCCTTCTTGGTGAGGTCGGCCGTGCAATACCGGTCGATAATCTGA
This sequence comes from Panicum miliaceum, assembly GCA_032594955.1. Classification (NCBI taxonomy): domain Eukaryota; kingdom Viridiplantae; phylum Streptophyta; class Magnoliopsida; order Poales; family Poaceae; genus Panicum; species Panicum miliaceum. The sequence goes on from CM064073.1 coordinate 23,233,922, forward strand.
GGAGACGTGGTGCTGCGATTGCGGGGTTCGGAACGTGTTGTTCAGAAGCCGGATCGAATTGTGTCGCGAATCCACCAAATCGAGACTTAACAGAACCTTTCGCAAGATCGGGAACCCTAGTTCACATCAGTTGGTATCAAAGCTTCTGGTTCACCGTCAGGTTCATCCTTAACCTAGTTCACGTGTTTTTGCTTTCATCCTAGAGTCCACAGAAATACCAAAAAAAAATTTAGTCGTTAGGTTTTCCCTATCCCAGACCTTGTTTAGCCTTTGCATAATTCTGTTTCAGAGTCCATAGTGTTGAGTTTGTGTCCTAGTTCATGTTTTTGTTCCAGGTTTACTTCATGTCTGAGTTCAGTCGTGTGATCCCCATCCGCTGCCACCACATTCATCCATCCAATCCAGTATCGACCTCAACAAAAACCTAATATGGAGGGTCATCTTTAAAATAGGCATTACCTTTTCGCTCAGAACTCCGATTGAGGCATTTTTTTTCAAATTTTCCTTGTGAAATTTTCTACATACGATTCCCCCGCTTTGCTTGGTTTGGCGATTTCAGAATTCCCAAAAAAAATCAGAAGATTGTCTGTTTTTGCTCACAAGTCCCACCAACCGTTTTAAAGAAAGCTCGTAATTTTCTACGGATCACATCTTATGTCAGATTGAGCTGATACTTTGTGGTGTTCCTATTCTCGTGCTCCTAGTTGAGAGAAAAATATCAGAAAAATAAAAGAAAAAAATTGATTTCTACTAGTGCTAAAAGACAAAACAGGAGGCACATAGAGAGGATACACTTGCTAATATCGTGTGTGCTGCTGGTTACTTGCTGAAATCGTGTCGTTACTGATCTTCATTGTTTCTTTCTAGCTTCTTATTATTGACACTACTGTTATAAGGATACGAGTAGACCAGCAACTAAGGACAAGCAATTCGGACATTTATTCAGCATTGCTATCTGTTATTGAATTGTGTTCCACTCGCATACTTGGCCTTCCTATAGCTCCACATACTACTTCTGGATAACACAGGTTTTTGACCCTTGCAATCGTGGGCTACATCTCCCAGGTATCCTTTGTCTTGCTGGTAAGAACCTTGTAAAAGCTTGGTAAGGTGTTTCCTTTTTGCTATGTTGATTGAGAGGCACCACTACCCCTGCATAGTATATTATTAGGGATAACCTTTACCGTGTGTTGCTATTCTTGTGTCTACAATGCCAGGAGACGATGACACAACACTCCTAAGGACTTCAACGAGTGTGTCAGCCAAGAGCAACTACAGTCTGCTATAGACAATGCTTAGAAAGATATGAAGGAGACGGTTGTCAAGGCCGTCACCGACGCGTTCATTGAACTCAACCTCGGCGACATCATTGAGAGGTTGGACAGGAGGGTATCCACGCTAGCCGATAGGGTTGCTGTGCTGGAAACTCGTCAACTGACCTATGAAGACACCGGACACCCCGAGGATGAGGTGTATGATGCCCATGGTAATATAGATCACGTAGCTACACGACAAGCACGGCTATGACGTCGTCTTCGCAATAACACCACAGGTATGAGCGGTACTGGTAATCGTACTCGTGTTCCCGATGATCCTTATGCTAAGATTAAATTTACCATACCTTCTTTTTGGGACATTATGATGTTGAAGGATACCTTGATTGGGAGATGACAGTAGAGCAAAAATTTAGTGCCCACCTTGTTCCTGAGCAACATAGAGTTAGACAAGCCACTAGTGAATTTAAAGACTTTTCAATCATTTGGTTGACTGGTTTAGCTGCAGAGGGCACTTCACCGGGTACATGGGAAGAACTTAAGGTTGCTATGCGTGATAGATTTGTTCCACCATCTTATACCAGAGATCTGCGTAAGAAATTGATGCGCTTAGATTAGGGAGATAAATCTGTGCAGGACTACTATGGTGAGCTCCAAAAAGGTTTGATGCGTTGTAGCATAGTGGAGGGAACCGAGGATTCTATTTGTCGGTTCTATTCTAGTTTGAGGCGGGAAATTCAGGATATTGTTGACTATAAAGAATTTAATACTATCAACCAGTTGTTCCACTGTGCTATGCTTGCAGAGAAGGAATTGCAGCGGCGTGAGCAGTAGAACAAGACCAACGTCCGGACATCCTTTGCACCGCGTATGCCGGTGCATTCGGGGCCGGCCACGCCCTACAGCTTTCGGACGCCCACATCAGCAGGCAAACAACCTACCATGAGTGGCGTTCCTGCTGCACCAAACAAGCCTTCCACAGGTGCTGCAGATTTAGGTAAAAATTCTTTGCAGGTTCCTGCCCTAAGTTCCTCGTCTGCTGCCTCAACGGGACGCACATCCGGCATTCAGTGCCATCGCTGCCATGGGATTGGCCATGTGAAGAAGGATTGCCCAAGTCAGCGGGCATATGTGGTGACAGAAGATGGAGGTTACATCAGTACCTCTGACGTAGAAGAAGAAGATGATGATGATGATGTTTGTACCAATGATGCTGAGGACCATGTCCTTGGTGGTGGAGATACTTCGGGTTACATGAACATCATTGTTCAGCGTGTGCTCAGCACGCAAATTCAGCAGCCTGAAAGGCTACAGCACCACAACTTGTTCTAGATTTTCTTCATCATCTAGAACCGTCGTGCACGTGTAATTATTGATGGAGGAAGCTGCAACAACTTGGTGAGTTCAGATTTGGTCACGATGCTTTGCTTGATCGCACGACCGCATCCATATCCATACCATATTCAGTGGTTTAATGATTCTGGAAAAGCTAAGGTAACAAAAACTTGCAGAGTTTCCCTTTCCATTGGTGCCTATGCTGATTTTATTGATTGTGATGTGGTACCTATGCAAGCTTGTTCACTTTTATTGGGTCATCCTTGGGAACATGATAATGATGCTACACACCATGGTAGGAGTAATAAATACACTTTTATGCATAAACAAAAAAAATTACTTTGGTTCCTTTGTCCCCTGCTGAAATTGTACAAGATGATAGGGAAAGAGATACTAGTTCGAACAATGTTAAATCTGAAAACCAGCAAATTGCTAATTCTATTTTCCCACCTAAAAAGGAGAAGCCCCCACCTAATTCAAAGGTCGAGGGAATTAAATTAAAGGGGGAAGTTATGCTTGCAACAAAATGTGACCTTACTGAAATTTCTGATGAAGATGTATGCTATGCTTTGATACGCAAACGAGCCTTGTTTTCACTTGATGATATTGCTAGCTCTTTGCCTCCTGCTGTCACTAACATTTTGTAAGAGTATGAGGACATTTTTCCAGCTGAGATATCCCCGGGGCTACCACCTATGAGAGGGATAGAGCATCAAATTGATTTGATTCCGGGAGCCACTTTGCCAAACCATGCTGCTTACAGAACCAACCCCGAGGAGACTAAGAAAATTCAGCGACAGGTCCAAGACCTTTTGGACCGTGGGTATGTACATGAGAGCCTTAGTCCTTGTGTTGTTCCTTTGTTTTTGGTTCCTAAGAAAAGATGGTACTTGGTGTATGTGTGTTGATTTGCAAAGCCATCAATAATATTACTATTCAATATCGTCATCCTTTTCCTAGGCTAGATGACATGCTTGATGAATTGTGTGGCTCTATAATTTTCACAAAGATTGACTTGTGTAGTGGTTACCACCAAATTAGGATGAAACATGGAGATGAATGGAAAACAGCTTTTAAAACCAAATTCGGGTTGTATGAGTGGTTAGTAATGCCTTTCGGTTTAACTAATGCACCTAGTATTTTCATGCATTTGATGAATGAGGTTTTGAGGGCCTTCATTGGTCGATTTGTGGTGGTTTACTTTGATGATATATTAATTTACAGTAAGTCTTTGGTTGAACATATGGATCATTTACGTGCTATTTTTAATGCTTTGAGACATGCACGTTTGTTTGCTAACCTTGAGAAGTGCAACTTTAGCACCGATAGAGTTTCCTTTCTTGGCTATGTTGTTACTCCACGGGGAATTGAGGTGGATGAGAAGAAAATTGAAGCCATTGAGAGCTGGCCGCTACCCCAAACCATCACACAGGTGAGAAGTTTTCTCGGTCTTGCAGGTTTCTATCGCTGCTTCGTCAAAGGTTTCAGCACCATTGCTGCGCCATTGCACGAGTTGACGAAGAAAGGTTTGATGTTTCATTAGGGAAAAGCACAAGAGGAGTCCTTTGCCACTTTGAAGGACAAGCTTACGCACGCGCCATTGCTGCAACTTCCAAATTTTGGTAAGACTTTTGAGCTTGCATGTGATGCTAGTGGAGTGGGCATTGGTGGTGTTTTGATGCAAGAGGGTAAACATGTTGCATACTTTAGCGAGAAATTACACGGTCCTGTTCTGAATTATTCCACGTATGATAAGGAATTGTATGCTCTTGTACGTTCTTTAGAGACGTGGCGTCATTATTTGTGGCCTAAAGAATTTGTTATACATTCTGATCATGAGTCGCTTAAGTATCTTCGTTCACAAAATAATCCGAACCGTAGACATGCTAAATGGGTTGAATTTATCAAATCTTTTCCTTACATCATCAAACATAAGAAAGGGAAGGATAATGTGATTGCCGATGCTTTGTCTAGACGATATACTTTGCTGTCCCAACTTGATTGTAGGATTTTTGGACTTGAATCAATAAAAGACCAATATGCGCTTGATCCTGATTTTAACGATGTGCTGCTGAATTGTAAAGAGGGACGTACATGGAACAAGTTTGTGATCAATGATGGATTTGTGTTTACAGCTAATCGTCTGTGCATTCCAGTTGGTTCCGTTCGTCTTTTGTTGATGCAGAAAGCACATGGTGGAGGATTGATGGGGCATTGAGCTAAGAAGACGGAGGATGTTTTGGCCTCACAATTCTTTTGGCCCAAGATGAGGAGCGATGTTGAGCGGTTCGTTGCTCACTGCAGGACATGTCAAAAACCTAAGTCTCGGTTGAATCCACATGGTTTATACATGTCTCTTCCTGTTCCTTCAATTCCTTGGGCAGATATTTCTATGGACTTTGTGTTGGGATTGCCTACGACTAAAAGGGGGAGGGATAGCATTTTTGTTGCAGTGGATCAATTTTCAAATATGGCACATTTTATACCATGTCATAAAAGTGATGATGCTACTCATATTGCTGACCTTTTTTTCAAAGAGATTGTACGTTTGCATGGTATGTCTGCTACTATTGTTTTAGATCGTGATGCAAAATTTTTGAGTCACTTTTAGCGTACTTTGTGGAACAAGTTGGGTACAAAATTATTATTTTCTACCACTTGTCATCCACAAATTGATGGTCAAACGGAGGTGGTGAACCGCACTTTGGGCGCCATGTTGCGGGCTATTTTGAAGAAGAATTTGAAGATGTGGAAAGAATGTTTACATCATGTGGAATTTGCATACAATCGGGCAACGCATTCTACCACAAAGGTAAGTACTTTTCAGGTAGTGTATGGTTTTATTCCCCGCGCTCCTATTGATATTCTACCTTTGGCTACTAGTGAGCGAATTCATAGTGATGCTAAAGAACGTGCTGATTTTATTTTGAAAATGCATGAAACAACTAAGCACAATATCGAAAAGATGACTGAAAAATATAGAGTAGCTGGTAGTAAAGGTAAATGAGAAGTTAAACATGAAAAGGGTGATTTAGTGTGGTTGCACTTGAGAAAGGATCATTTTCCAAATTTGAGGAAGTTAAAGTTAATGCCTAGAGCTGATGGTCCTTTCAAAATAATTGAGAAGATTAATGATAATGCATATAAACTTGAGTTGCCTCCTGAGTTCGGGGTTAGTCCTACCTTTAACATTTCAGATTTGAGCCCTTACGTGGGGGGAGAAGATGCGCTTGAGTCGAGAACGACTTCAATTCAAGAGGAGGAGGATGATGAGGACATCACTCCTTCGGATGCACACAGCACTCCGCTGAACATTCAAGGTCCAATCACTAGAGCTCGCGCGAGACAATTGAATTTACAGGTGAGCTTGTTCCTAAGCACTTCCTTTTATGATCTTGAGAATAGATTACTACCTAATGATTATATTTTGATTAAGAATGAAGGAGAAGACCAGGGGATGCATGGAGAGGAGCTTGGACTCGGACAAGGCTAGCAAGGGACGTCCAAGACACTTGGAGGCCCAATACAACTCAACTTCGAGTCCACCTCCGAGTCCAGGAGCAGTCTGCCTTAGATTGGACGCCCAGGCTACATACGGAGTCCGACTTCGACGTTCCACATATGGTTGGAAAGATATTTTCATAGAGCTTCCAATGGCACCGGGCCCATGACCAAATGATACTTGAGTCAACGGGAATCATCGAATCAAGTGGACGTCCAGAATCTGTCTCGGTGCTGCGCCGCCGTCTTTTGGGCTGTTGGTCCGTGTATCATATTGGAGCCCATTAGGGGTGCGTCCAGGGGTCTTGCACGCCCCTAAACACTTTATATTCAGTAGATTTGCCCAAGTTAGGGTTTGGGTTTTGCTTAGACTATTCTGTGAAGAACAGTTTCGCCATTCGTCGGTTTGTGAGACCCCAACTTCATGAGTTAATCATACATCTGCAATTTTGGTTGCATTCTTCCTTGTTCTTGCTTGTGTTCTTTGATTCACAGGCGAGGATTAGCCTTCTTGGTGAGGTCGGCCATGCAACACCGGTCGATAACCTGAGGAGACGTGGTGTTGTGATTGCGGGGTTCAGAACGTGTTGTTCAAAAGCCGGATCGAATTGTGTCGCAAATCCACCAAATCGAGACTTAACAGAACCTTTCGCAAGATCGGGAACCCAAGTTCACATCAGGCAAGGCCTTCTGCCAAGGTTTTTAATTGCCGACAGCACTGCGCGACACGGAGGAGGCCGTCCGCACGTGTGAGGGATGTCAGTCCTACGCTCGGCGGACCCACTTGCCAGCGCAGGCGCTTCAGACCATCCCCCTCACATGGTCGTTCGCGATCTGGGGTCTCGACATGGTCGGGCCTCTCAAGAAGGCCCCTGGCGGTTTCACTCACCTGCTCGTCGCGGTGGACAAGTTCACTAAGTGGATTGAGGCGAAACCCATTACCAAAACCGATTACCAAGAGGTTGTCAAGTTCTTCCTGGACATCGTCTACCGATTTGGTGTGCCAAACACCATCATCACAACAATAGGACTTCACAGTTAAGAAGTTCTTGGAGTTCTCCGACGGATACGGGATCAGGATCGACTGGGCATCTGTCGAACACCCTCTCACCAATGGGCAAGTGGAGAGGGCGAATGGCATGGTCCTCCAAGGACATAAGCCTTGCATCTTCGACCGGCTCAAAAAGTTTGCTGGACGCTGGGTCGAGGAACTCCCGGCTATCCTCTGGAGCCTGAGGACAACTCCAAAACGATCCACTGGGTTAAGCGGTGCTCCCCTCCAACCTAGACTACGGCGCCCCAAGGGTCAAAGCCTTTGACCCTGATCGAGCCGCGGAGGCTTAGCTGGACGCGGTCGACTTGTTGGAGGAGGCCCGGGAGATGGCCTTGGTCCGCTCGGCTCGTTACTAGCAAACCCTTCGCAGGTACCACGAGATGAAGATCCGGGGAAGAACCCTCGAAGTCGATGACTTGGTACTACGGAGAGTGCAGTCGACGAAGGATAGCACAAGCTCACTCCACCCTGGGAACGACCATACACCATTGCGGAGGTGGTTCGGCCAGGAACCTACCAACTGAAGGACAGCGACAGCAACATCCTCACCAACATTGGAACATTGAGCAGTTATGTCATTTCTTCCCCTAAGTTCAGTTCCTTTGCATGCTTTTATACAAATGCCGACTTCTACAGCACCCCGGCCCGAGCACTCTCGACCCGGGTCGCTCGGGGGCCCCATGGGGGTACACCGCCACGCGCACTGCTACCCCCTCTTTCCTTTTGCAAACCACAATCAAAAAGGCAACCTTTTTTCACCCAAGCAAAAGGGCGACCTGTTCCCCCTGCGCAACCTAAGTGATTTTTGCTGGGCCACCCGACCTACCGAACTCTCGTCACAACCTACGGCGAACTAGCAACTTAAGCCTCTCAGGCCAGCCCAGGCTACACGCTGCAGCATATGGTTAGCGAGTAATTTCGAAAGAAAAAGTGCGAAGGCAAGAATCACTCCAAGAAACAAAGGGATACGGGTGGGACAGGCTTCCCAAACATCACTAAAAACAAGAATGATTACAAGCACTTAAAGTTGTTTACTCGGGAACAACTTCAAGTCCCCCGCACCAAGTGTCCAAAAACAAAAGCTAATTATGAATCTTTCTACTGCGGCACCTCGTCTGCGTTGGCTGACGACGTGGACGGGAGGAGCCGCGTTGCAGGGTCGACGGAGGATTTCCCTAATTGGGAGCTGGCTCGGTCGGGGCGGCACTCGACTCGGCTTCTGTAGACTGGCCGCCGCCTCTGCACAGAGTTGCTTCCCTCTCCACGCGACAAGCCTCCTTCACCCACTCCACTGTGGTCGCCTCCGCGATCACTATCGCGACCGGAACCAAACCCTGACCAAGTTCGAGGAGCTGGTTGGCGGATCACCTGGCGGCGTAGCCTCTCCCAATTGCTTTGAAGTCGATGGTCGGGTGATGCGATGCCACTAACGTCAACACTCCCGAGGCGCCGTGGAAGACTCCTTCGGTGATGAGCCCCGCCACCTCGCCCGGCATCTCCGAGAGGTCGGCGACGCGCGCGCTCAATGCCGGGCGAGGCCCGAGCACCTCTGTGACCACCGACCGCCCCGCGCCTCGGAGCTGACCAAGCTACTCTTCGAGAACCCTGCTCCTCTCCAGGGAGTCAGCCAACGCTTGCGAGTTCCGCGTGATCACCTCTTTGGTGCCCGTCAGCGCGGACACAATGGCGCGGCAGGATTCCTCCGACCGCGTCAACTCATCCCGCAGGAACATGTTCCTCCCTCCTAATTATGAGCACAAGCAGAGGGGAAGTTAGAAGCCACAAAAGGCGAAGCGAGAACCGACGGGACAGACGAAAAGAGATACTCACCAGCCCTAGCATCCTCCGCGATCTTGAGCCCCTCTTTCCTCTGGGATAGCGTCGCCTCCAACTCGCTGATACGCGGCCCCCTGGATTGAGCCTGCCCCTCAGCAAGGGTTCGGGCCCCCTGCTCCGCGCTCAGAGCCGACCGGATCGCGGTAAGTCCTTGCTCGGCAGCAATGGCGCGCTCGCGCTCATGAAGTACCGACCCCCGGGCGGCCTCCAATTCGCGGGTTAGCTCCTCGACCCGTCGCTGCACGACCGCCTCCTCCCGGAGAAATCGGGACTTGCTCAACGAAATCCTCTCCATGTTCTTCAAAGCGAAAAGTCAAAAATGCCGAGACAGATTACCCACCATAAAAAAAATGGAGACTATGAAGGAGCCATTGAGACTCACCTGAGCAAACCTCAGCAGTTCGCCGGATGCGATCCACCAAGTGACCCTGCCCATATTGAGGGCTTCCACGAGTCCCAACTCTACGGCAGCAAGCTCACCACAGGCCGACTGTCCGCTCCACTTGAGAAGACCCTAGAGCTTCTCCTCCCGGTGACCGCGCAAGACAAAACCGAGCCTCTCCCGGTTTGATGGGGTTGGGCCACACCCACTCGGCGACCGACCCGCTCGCAGATCCGGATGACCTGGAGGCCAAGACCATCGCCTGCTCCTAGTTCCCCTCTGGTGCCGCCCGCAGAATCGAGGGGCCGCCCTCCTGTTCGGGATGATCATCCCCCTGAGTCCAGACCTCCTCGAGCTGGGCAAGAAGCACAGTCTCGGTCTCCACATCCACGAGCACCGGAGTGGCCCCCTCATCCTTCTCCAGCTGGGACCAAGCGGCACCTCCGCCTGGGGACGCGGGGGCCACGATTTCCTCCTCCCTTCCTGCACTCGACGGGGGAGGCATCGCTACGGTCACCCCCGCGTCGAATTGTACGGGGATCGCCGTCATCAATGTCGGCCCACCTGTAGAGGCCACTTCTCGGCTCCCTCCTCGACTCGGAGCGAACAGCGCCTGGTTAAGCCTCCACGGCACCAGTTCGGCGCAAGGATGGAGGCCAGTCGACATCAAGGAGCTGCATAGGAAAGCAGAATGAACGAAAACATCTGGGAACGAGGCCGAAACCCTAGGACGATTCCCTTACCTCGAAGTCCGGCTGAGTGGGGGATGTCCAAAGCTCCAGATGCCCGGTGGCAGCTGCGAGCCAAGCCCCAGCACATCAGCCGAGGCGGGGACCAGTTCTGCTAATCCCTGACCAGCCTGCGGAACACCATGGCCAGATCCCGCCGTCCGGGAGCCCGCTATGGCCTCCTCCTGACCACTGGGCGGGTCGGCCGCGCTTGCCGTTTCCGATCATTGCTCTACTCGGGTCTGCTTCACCTCCTCCTCCTACGCCGTGCCCCCATCAGCGGCGCGCTTTCATGCCTCAGGGGCGCTGGAGGATGCCCTGAGGCCCTTCATGATCCCCGTCACTGCGTCATCACAGGGTTCAATCACGAACGCGGAGTCATCCTCGTACTCCGACTCCACCTCCCTAGATTATTCCTCGCTGTCGGAGTCGGTCGAGCGCTCCGACTGGAGCTCCTCCTGAACGGCGTCACGATCCTCCCCCATCCAGACCCAACGCGCGACCTCCATCTCCTTCTTCGTCCACCTCTCAGCCTTCTCGGCTTTCTTCTTCTTCCTAGCTCGAGAAGCCTCTACCTAGGCGGCCTGCTTGGCCGCACCTTCTGCCCCCTTCGGAAGGTGGGGGTGGGATTGGGGACAACCGAGCCCCAGGAAAAGCAAGCCAAAGTCACGAGACGGTCGGGCACTCGAGGACCAACAAGAAGGAGGAGAGAGGAGGACTTACCAAATTTGGCGGGTGCCTCTTGTCGAAGGCCTCCGAGCCCCAACCGACTCGTTGGTTCCCCACCTTGAGGATCATGTCGAGCCACGACCATACTTCCTTGTTCAACACCACCACCAGTGACACCCGGTCGGGATTCGCGGGGCAAGTGTACTCCCACATCTTGGTTGTCCTGATGTCCAAAGGGACGACCCGGCGGGCGAACACGGTGCCGAAGAGCTGCACACCGTCAAGGCCCCACTCCACGACACGCTTCCGCAGTGACATCTCGAGGACCCCCACGTGCCTTCTTCGGAGTAGGGGACCCAATGTCCAGATCTCTTTCCTCACAAGGTGCGCCCCCGTGAATGATTGGAACGGGTTCCCGGCCGGGTTCCTGATGTAGAACCACTCTTCATGCCACCCTCGGCTCGAGCCCACGGGGGTGTACACCAGGTAGTCTCCCGGCCGGCGGGCCCTCATCTGCAAGCTGAAGCCCTTGACCGGCTCGAGCTCCGGGTCCCCCTTCACCGACAAAGCCCGACCGTAAGAAGAAGGCTCGGAACATATTCGCGTGCGGATCTATTCCGAGGAACCCCTCGCAGAGCATCATGAAGCCAGCAATGTGCAGCACCCCATTCTGGTTGAGGTGCTGCAACTCCACCTCCCACTCGTTCAGCAGCCCGAACAGGAACGGGTGCGCCGGGTACCCGAGTCCGTGCTCGTGGAATGCGAGGAAGCTCATGATCTTGCCGGCTTCAGGTTGCGGCTCCTCGTGCTCCGCCGGAGGAGCCCTACAATGCGCCACCGCCCTTGGTGGCAGCAACCCCTTCGCCGCGAAGTCTTCGAGTTGCGCTTCCTACACGGTCGACGGCCTCCAACTCAACATCATGCCTTCGGGAGGGAAAGACGGAATGACTTTTCCTTTCCCTCTCCCTCTTTCTCTCTTTCTCTCCTCAGGCACGACGGAGGTGGAGAAGGAGGGTGGTGGCGATGATTAGAGAGCAAGGGATGGGGAGGCGAATGCCGGAAGCAGGAACATGGCAAGGGCGAGATGGAGGAGGACAACAACCTCCGACCCTTCAATTTTAAAGAGGCGCCTCGCGGAAGCCCAGTCGGCGGGGAGTAACACGCGGCACGGGGGCCCACCACGACCGCGGCATGGGCGCGAAAAATGAGGTGACGTTCCGACTCCCCGGGTAAGCCTCAACAGTTCGTGTCCTCATTTAATACTCGCATTTAAATTTCTCGAATCTCATAAAGGCATCAAAAAAAAAAGGCGCAAAAAGTGTAATAACGGATCCCAACTCGGGAACCCAACCGGCCGAGGTTCGAAGGCAGGTCCACGGAAGACTCGAGGCCGCCTCGCGTCAAACAGAGCCAAAGGAGAAAACGTAGATGAACTCAGGCAGCTATTCGGATCATCTCAACCTTCTCGTCCCATCCGGACCACGAGCCATGCCCAAAGAATCTCCATTGAGGAGAGGCCAATAGGCCACCTAAGTCGGTCGGACGACTCGGGCATCTGCCGGGACGCCGGTCGTTGAGCAATGGAATGCCACCTGCAGGCTATGCCGACCCTGTCACGAACGACGGACCCGGATTCCACTCGGACGCTCAAAATTTTGCCCGGGCACACCCGTTAGGAGCTCACCGAACCCGTCATTCGAGCCATTGAGGCAAGTGACGCCGACTCAACCCCTCCGGTCGCGCAGACCGCGGACGGGGTCACCTCCACACGTATTCGCATGCGATGCCGCCGACCCGACCGCCTTCCTTTGCGGCGAAGCCGTGGTGAGTCGGGGTACTGCGTTCTCACCCACAGGGGACGACAAAATTCCAACCCCCGACCGGACTCGCGGTCGGACGCGGCAGGTACAAAGCACTCTGGAATAAGCGTGTTTTATTCTTGGTGAATAAACATTGCAAAATACAGTCAGCCCACGGCCGTTACAAAGTACAAAAACCTGTTACCACCACCAAGGTGGTAACGCTGGAAGCCTTGAGGGGAGCTGCTACAAGTGCGGGAAGACTGGGAGGAGCATCTTCCTCACAAGCCTTCTTCTTGCACCCCCTTCCTCAAGGGCAACTTGGCGGGGGATGACGGCGAGCAGTCCATCTACCGCCGCCGCCAACCGAACTCCCTCGCCATCTCGAACGACAACGAGGAGCTCTTCCCCATCTCCAACCGCCTAGAGAGGACAAGCCTCCTCATAACGCGAACTGGGGGTGAGGAACATGGAGAAGGAGAACCCGCTCGGGACCCAGGCGACCCTGGGGAGTGCGCCCAGCAGCAGTCAAGAACGAAGAGTCCCTCCCCGTTTCAGGGCATGGCCGGTGGAAACCCTGGCACATCCACCGCCAGAGGCCGACGCTCCCCCCGTAGTCGCCTAAGGCGCCTAGGGAAACGGCGTCGACCACCGGCCAGAAATGGTAGCCTACCAGCGCACCCGCTCCCCTCGATCATCCGAGCCGAGCACTCGGAGGACCGAGCTTGGGAGAGGCCCGGGCGTGCGGCGTTGCCCGAGTGCTATCCCCTGCCACTCGCAAGCATTCTTCTAGCACCAGATGCTGAAGGAACCACCAACTCTGTCAGGTGGACGCACGCGGGCTGAGAGCAACTCCATTATACAAGACAAGGTTCACCCGCGACTCAGGTTCCGGATGAGTTCAAAAAGGAGCCCCGGAGACCTCCATTTATAGCCACCCAAGCACCTCCCTGTCTCGCAAATCAGCTTCGCCGCGTGGGGCGCGGGTCCACCACAAAAGGATGGAAACCCTCAAGGGGGAAACAGGGAGGAACTCCTCCGCAGCGGGCCGATGTGACGGATCGGGCAGGCTTCAATATTTTGCACCAAAAGCAGGCGGCTGGTACCACTGCAGCGTACCCATTACACGGTCAAGACCAAGGCAACCCCGATTGACTCACGATTACAAGGGGGAGCCTCTCCTGTGTTCTACCTCTCTGCGCCTGAGGCAGAGTGATGCGATCTCTCACTCTAAGAAAAGCACGACGCAGTAATAATAGCGCCTTTGCAATTTAACAAATCGCAAAGCACCTGGGGGGCCTCTGACGGGTCCAGGGACCCGGGGTCCCTGGCGGGCCCACTTCCTGCTGGCACTCTGGATAGCATAAGACCGCACATGGATCAAACGACTACCATCCTGGGCCATGACTTTCTCCAGGCCACCCGGGCCCACGGTCCCGACCAGCCGGCCGGTCGGCAGGAGCCTCGACCCGCGTCCCCGACCGAGGGACGACCGTGGCCTGGGTTCATACCATGGTCCTGAAGTAAGGGGCCGACCAGACTCCGCCATACATGTATCGCTGCCCCCGACTAATGAGGTCGGGGGCCAGCCAGGCCTTGCGCACTGATGGTCCCCGGGAGCAGGAGCTGAGGATAAGGGCGGACGTCAGAGTCAACTTGCCGTAAGAGGCCAGCCACCCCCACCATAGGGGCTACAGACCCCCTTTGCTGCCACAGCAAAGGAACGCTATTCCACCTACCCGTCCTCACGAAGGGACGGGGCGCAACGTCATCATAACACAACGGACACGCCTCCGTCACAACAGAGTGACAGGGCGTGACTGTCGTACCATACTTATCGGCGCACGCCCGGCCCCCGATTGGCAGAGCTCGACATACAAGGAAGAAACGTGACGGCCACTCCGCGAGACAGGACTTGGACGGTGGCCACCTGAGAACTCCGACTGACAGAGCTGACGACCCCGACCGGTAGGGCTAGAAACTCTCTCTCTCTCTCTCTCTCTCTCTCTCTCTCTCTCTCTCTACCTCTGTTTTCCTACCCTTAGTTTCCCTGTAAAGGAAACCCCCCTTTGGACTATAAAAGGGAGGGTCAGCCGCCTAGGAAAGGGGACCAGACCAGAATCCAAGAGATTCACCCTCCACACGCAAGTCTGTAACTCCCCAACTCTCACGAGCACCTGGGCTCAAGCAATACATCCGACTGACCACTGACTGGACTTAGGGCACATTTGCCTGAACCAGTATAAATCTTGAGTCATTGTGTGCTAGGCCACCTCCAATCACGACGCACGATACACACTTCGAGTAGGTTTAGCTGCTGGCCACTTCCGGAACTGACACTAACGCTAGCTCCAGGATGAGCAAAATTGTATCTTTCCCAAGAAGATCCTTGCATGAAGACCCCATCACACCCTATGTTCACAGGTGGTACGTCAAGCACGGGCCTCGCAACCACGAGCGCCTGGCCAAAAGTTGGGAATGTTACATCAGAGGTTCATCAAAAATACAAGCCAGAAAAGTTCTTCACTCAGAGCCCCATTCTACACCTTCGGGTCCTCATCATCACCACCAGTGGTCTTGTTAGCTCCGGAACTTTCAGCAACATCCGAAGCTTTCGCCGCCAACTTCTTACCTTCCTGAGCCCTCTTTATCTGCAAAAAAATAGCTCCTCACAACCAAAGCAAACAAAACAAAGAAAAGGGAGGACGCACTCACAAACTTACCGCTTCCAACTGACTCTAAGCAACATTGCGTACAACCTCTCAGCCAGCAACCTTCCAAAACCTTCGAATAAAAGCCTTCTTCACAACTTGAATGTTCGAAATATTCTGACCGAGGTTGGAGTACGTCGGAAAGACGTAATCACTGGAGCTCAAGCGATTCAAATCTTGACAACCTTCATGGTCCAAAATTGCAAGAATGCTCTCACAAGAGATGACTACAGAGTTATCGAAGGCCATGCTTAATGTGTCTGTCAATGAAGCGAACTCCTTCAGGATCCAATTGAGCAAACCTGTGGCTCCCCCCTCAGGATCTTGGGGGAGGGGTTCAGGCTCAGCTCCAAGAGTTGCCAAAGCCTTCTTATACTCAAGATAAATCTGATCGCTCTTCTCAACGATCTCTCCAATAGCCTCGTCCATAAGCTTCGATTCTCTTCAGCCTCCTTCAACAACTTCTCAATCAAAAGATCATTCTCGGTGTTGTCAGCCTTAAATTGGTTTACTCTCTGCTCCAGAATATTAATCTTGGCGGCATCTTTCTCCACAGTAGAACAAAGGTTCTCTAGAACCTGATCATTCTGATCGATGGTTTTTTGCATCTTATGAATAACCTTCTCTTGATCATTTGCCTTCTTGGTCAAACTATCAACTCGATCATTGAGCAAAACACGCAGATCTTCTAGAACCTTGTTCTGCTCCTTCAGCTTCTGGTTCACCATAACCAAGCGAAGGTTCTCAACTAACTTACCCAAGTGAGTTTCACCATCCTTCTTGGCACTACGAGTCACGGCTTGACTCGCCAGAAAAGCCTGCACCAAATTCAATCCAATGTTCAACCCCCAAAAGACAACACACAAAGCTATCAATAGAAGATACATTATTTTCAAGCACAGAGATGTGGTAATGCGTCCTAGAGCCTCTGTCTCGTAAGCTCCCAAACTCTTCCGAAACCCTGCAAAATACAAAACAATAAATAACAAAAGCACAGCCCAAGCAATGATAAACCAAAAGGCAGGGGCACTAACCTTCACCATCAAAATCTTCAAGCTCTTCAGATAGGCCTCTGGTCTGGGCAGAGGTCCCAGCCTGTGCAGTCGCCTCGGAGCCCGAAGGGCCTCCAAGGACCCCACCAAGCTCAGACATAAGCTCCGCAACATCTACTTCAAGTGCCTAGCAAAGGTAAGGGTCGACATCATGACCTTGAAAAGGAAGACGACAAGTCATCAAAATTTTACCTAGCTCTGAAAAGCTTCAAGGAATACCATCATCACCACCAAACCCAGCCAAGCGCGTCGGTGAAATCTCCCGTGCGGGAGAAATCTGAACTCTCCTTGAGGTCTCCGGCTCGGCCTCCTAGGACAATCAAGCAGCACCATAACCTTCGGGGGAACCTCCGCGGCTTCCTCATCGCTCTCATCATCAACAAGGTTCACTATGCAAGTTGGTGCGCTCGGCCTCCGATGGAGATCCAGAATCACCGCTCCAACGCTCCCAGGGCCTGCGCAAAGAGATCCAAACTGCTCAATATCAATCTCTATGTGCCTTCCCCTACTCCAGGGACTCCAAGGAATACTACGCTCAGTTGCCTTCAAAGCTTTCATAAAAGCAGGACTCCCCATATCACATTCGGCAATCTTGAAAGAATACTTACTTGCACTAGCATCTTTCTTTTTCTGAATTCCCGTCTGACCAAACCGCAACCTAGCAGAGGGCCCCTTCGGAGGTCTACCCAACGTAATCTGCTTGGAGGCACCGCCAACCACCGATGCAGCTTCTTTCTTTCCCTTTTTGGCAGCGGGCTCCTCGACGCCCACATTTCCGGCCGCCCTACCCCTCTTTGCGGGTTCTGGAGGTGACTGCCGAGCTTCATATTGGACCCCCATCTCAAACAAGCAGCGATTGATACGGCTTCCATGAGAACAACAATCCAAGAAGGCTTTGTACTCCTTGTTGTTGTAGACTCCAAGCAGCGCGTGTGCTTCACGCTCAACCCCCGCCGCCACCATCTCATCACTCTGATCAGCAGGTTTCTCAAGCCTAAATTGGGGGCAATGGATAGGGTGAGACATCTTGCTAAACTTAACCTTCGAGAAGGATGTGGCCGACCAACCGAAGGATAGCGGCCAAATCTTAGCTGCCAAGTATTCCTCCACAAGATCACGGCCACCAATAGCCTTCGCCACCTCTCAGAACGCGGCGCAACAATCCTTAAACTCCTTAAGAGACTTACCAAAATATGGCTGATTGATGTGCTGAAATGGAAGAATCTTCGATGCAAGAGGAGATATCTCCCCTTGTGAATCATCTGAGCCAGCAAAGCCAATTTTGGCATAGAACCAATACCAGGCCCAGTCACCATCCCACTTGTTCTTCTAACTGTAAGAAATCTCAACTCGATCTAGCTTCAAAACCTTGTTGTTCCGTCTTGGGACGAAGGTGCAGCAACCGCTCTGCGCATTATAAAACTCATCTTCACCCTCGAAGGAGATCTTTCGACCTTGGGGATGCAACTCATAAAACCGGCAAAAGGTGTCCGAAGACACCGGACCACAGAAGGTCCTCACAGCCCAGAAAAATTTTGACAACTGAATGATGGCATTCGCCGTCAAGTGATGCATCTTGACGTTGTATCTGGCCAGGATCTCAGGAAAAGATGGATCGAGCGGAAAGCGCAATCCAGCAGTGAAAAAATCACGAAACACAATAGTTTCGCCTTCGAGTGGATTAGGGGTATCCTCATCCCCCGGGGGCGGCACTCCCCTGCCTTGAAGTAACCCTTGTCAACATAAAAGTTTATAAGGTTCTGCGACACCAGTGATGGTCCAAATCGAAGGGTCGCCTCGGGTTTCTCACGGCCCATCAGATCAGAGAGATCAGCGTCCACTTGAGACAAGTCCTCCTCGTCCCCCAAGTTCTGAATCTGGTCCTCGACTGCGGAGCTAGCTTTCTCACCTTCGACAAGCTTAGCAGTCTCTTTCACACGAGCCATCCCTAAAAAGAAAAATGAAACAAGTCCAAAGAGGAACAGCCCATAAAGCCAAGGAAAAAACCTTCGATTCACTTACAAAGATCAAACCGAATGAAAAATTCCATCACAAAAGTAACACCGAATCAGCTTATGACGCGTTGCAGAAGAAAAGGAAACCGAAGGTTCTTATCGAAAGAAACCGGGAAAGCAAATCAACCCCCCCCCCTATATAGGGGGTAAAAATGAACAGTAACAACCGGCGGTAAAACCGAGAGGAAGTCCAAACGTCATCCAACCAGAACCCGACACGTAAGCAAGAATAACCTTCAGCTCGTGCCAAGCTCCGACGTCCGGGGAGACGTTTTCTCACGAAGGTTAATTGGCAATCTTTTTTCATGGGTTCGGACCGTCGGAGTCGGCCCTCGCCCGCGAGGGGCTACTGTTGGGGATCGCCACCTTCGAAATGATCTCGCCGAAGGTTACACTGAGCATCGAGGTAGGAACCTTCGGGAGTTTGGAAAGCATTACACGACCTCTTCTTGTTGCAGGATAAGCCCCTCCTCAGGTAATCGAAGGTTCGCGGACGTCATGCTGAACGCGCGAAGGTTTCCGCACAACCTTCGCGCAAGGGTGACATCGAAGGTCGAGGGCGAGTTCCGGATGATGAAGGAAGCACCTGCACGACCTTCGACAACGCCAGGATCTCAGCAGCGGACCAGAGGATGAGGCGAGTGCGTGACGGAAAGCCTAAGGTCTCGTAGAAACTTCGGCGTCACATGAGAAGCGTGGTCTACCTTCGGAGTCACATGAGAAGGGTGGAACCGGAAATGACGAATATTCTGTGGATATGCTGAATAGGTAGGGGCATTTCCAAAACCATGTAACGGAGGATGTAACGGAGGTAAAGGGTATAAATACCCCCATCTTTTACTGTAATCAGGATAATTTTTTAAACGCTATTTTGTTGGAACACCATTTTCCACTTTTCTGTTTGGAAAAATTATCCTTCGGATCCCAACATGATGTTTCTACGCGAGGCATCTCCAACAGCCGTTCTACTTCTAGCTACATCATTACTACTACCATGCAGGAATCAGGAATGTCTTGGCAACAAAACAAACACGTTCGTCCCGGATTCCAGTCATCCTACCCTGCAAATTTCCTTTAAGAAAGAAAGAAACGCAGGCATGCACGCAGAGGTTGTTGCACAATGAACAATCCGTACTTATTGTTTACAAAGATTTCAGGCTAGATAAACAAACACATAAGTTAGTCCAGCAACCGAGAGATCAAAAAACTGGTGGTACTCTTGCTTAACTGCTATAAGTCTGGGGTACATGCTAAACATCACATGACAATAAGAACACAATCAAGCTGCTGGATTAGAACGCATGGAGCTGCACACGTTATGCAATTGACATCACCCTATCAAATACTTCGAACTCAGAAATACAATTGACAGCACTGCTACATTATATGTACAGTAAGCAAGGAAACTAAGAACAGGTATGAAGGCATTTCACAACCATTAATGAAGATTGCAAATTTTGTTTTTGTTCCCTTCTTTCTTCTTGAACTTTATTTTCAGCTCTAAATGAATACTGCCTCAGAAGCACATCTCTCATAGAACCATGAGTCCTCCATAGCAAGAGACATTCCGGGGATAGATTATGCATATGCATGCAGTTGACATCACACTACCAAAACAATTTGAGCTCATGCATACAGACAGCATTGCTACATTATATGTACAATAAGCACAGAAACTAACAGGTGCAACTGGAGGTATCCAAATCGTCGTCCCATCCAGCGCCCCCCCCCCCCCCCCCCCCAATACCCCCCTCTTCTTTTTTGTTCAACCTCAAGAGAGTGACCACATGCATTTCTTCTACTCTACATTCTACAAGAACAAGAGAAACTGCTGCCTCAGAAGGTACATCTCTCATCGAACCATTAGCCCTCCACACAAGGATTAACCTTAACATTTTGGTGACAGACATCACGCCTACTTTGCTATCACAAGGCAGCCCATGTTTTCATCATGAGACATGAGTAACAACCATCCAGATTATCCGGATCCTTTTACATCTGGCGACCAGCTTGTGATGACACGTACAGATCCTACTACTATGGTACTTCAGCTAAATACTGTCATTACCTATACTCTCAGGGCCAACTGATCCTGCCATGAGATCTTCCTCTTCCCAGCTCGCCCCACTGGGCTCCGGGCATCCCAGAATGCAGGAATCCGTACCTCACTAGGGCCAGCAGCAGCATCTTCCATCGGGTACCTCCTCACCTTGTTGATGCCTAGAGGCTCCCGGTAACCATGATGGTCACCCATTTCCATCTCCTCATAACCCTGAAATGAGACAGACCAGTCCAGATAACAAAATTCGCAGATATTGCAAGAGGTGAAATGGTTTATCACAAATATTACGGGCTCACAGGCCTCATTGAGGTCAATCACTGGAGATGCCCTTGGAGAATCATCTTGTCTCCATTGCACCAGCTGATCTTGTCTCCATTGCACCAGCTGGCTTCTGCTGGAACTCCCAATGGCTTGAACCGACCGGTGCTGGGCGTCATTGGCCCAAGCAGCAGTGCGACATGCAGGCCGCATTGCTGGATTCCTCACTCTACAAACAATCGTCTGAGATGGGTTTTCAGACATGGATTTGTATCTCTTCCGCAAGAATCTGCAACAGCATGGGTTTACACTAGAAATTAGAAACACACACACACACAGAGTATCAAATAACACACACACACACACACGAGAGAAAGAGAGAGAGAGAGATCACATAACACACACACAGAGATATCACATAACACACAGAGAGAGAGGTATCACACATACATACAGATATCACATCACAAACATACACACGTAGATATAACATAACACACTAGAGCAAAAAATGGTATGATCGGAGAATTACTTGACTTCAGCCAATAGCCTCTGCTTGTTGAGCCTCTCCATGTGCAACCTTCTCTTCTTTGCTTGAGCTTCCTGAGCAAATAAACATGAGCTAATCATCATCCGATACCAGCAGACATGAGATAATAAATCAACAAAATAGTGGAAGTTCTAATGCGTCCAACAAATGAATTGCAAATCACAGAGATGTAACCAAGAAAAAAGTTAACACCGTCAAGGAAAACTCTATTTGCGTGTTACTCTTTCAAAATTACGGCCGCAGGCCCAAATCAACCTCAAACGCAGTAACGAACAGGTTGAACCTAGGAAGCACAGCAGATCCACAAGAAATTCTGACAAAAACAGCCGAAAAGAACAAGGCCACACACAGGATTCATAAAACCGCAAGGATAAAAATAACGCAGATCGCGCAGCGCAGAACTCACGGGATGAGCCAGGGGTTGAAGAAGCGCCCAACAAATCCCCAAAAAACCACAGATCAAGCGCAGCTCCAGAACGATCAGCAGCAGCAAACACACCCCCCCCCCCAAAAAAAAAACAGATTAGGCGAGATCAGATCGTCCTCGATAGGAGGTTGAAGAAGAGAAGAGAATCACCTTGACGAGCTCCTGGTAGTCATGGAGGAGGGCCTGGTACCTGAGCCTGGCCCTGTACGCCGCCTCATCCCCGGAGCCGCGGACGGGTCCGTGCGCGCGCGAGAAGAGTGGCGGCGGGCGCGGCGGCGGCGCCCCCGCCGCCGGCTGGGCCAAGACGACCCTGGCCTTCTTGCCGGCCGCCATGGCGCCTAACCTGGCCTCGCCGGACCTCAGCTGCTCACCTCCTCAATCCCCCAAAACCCGCAAGAAACGGAGCGCGGGGGAGGAGAGGCGAGGAGGAACCGAAGAGGAAAAGGCGGAGCAGGGGGGGAGGAGGAGATAGGACCGAGGAAGGAGACGACAATATCGAGTAGAAATAAAGGCGAGGAGGGAGGTGGGGGAAGTTTCTTGCCCGGCCGCAGCCCGGCTGCTTGCTTTCTCTCTCTCCTGCCGCGGGCGGCGTGTGACGGGGAGAGCTCTCGGCTGTCCTCTGACCTGATCCATGGGGGGTGAGGCGAGGCGAGGTCGAAAACCCAAAAAGGCCCATGGATTGGTGGCAACAGGAGAGGCCGGCCGGGCGGGGGCGAGTCTGGGGAGCCGAAGCACGCATGCCCGGCAGGCAAGAAACGCCACCGACCGTCTGGCTGGATGGAGTTTCAACTCTCTCGTCCGGTTTCTCTCTCCACCCATCATCATCCTATCAGCAGCGGCGGTGGTGGTGGTAGACGGGGTGGGTGGGCAGGCGGTGGTAATGGTGTGTGGACGGGAGCCGGGGGCTCGCGCTCCAGGGCTCAGGGCTGGGCCCTGCCCTGATTCGGCTTGCTTCCACGCATCCCCCGGAGGAGAGGGGGGGAAGCAGGTGCCGTGATGGCGTCAATGAGGGGGATGATGGATGAGGCGTAGCACGCGACCGTGCACCGGGGGCACCACCGTGCACGCCTGTGCGCCCGCCCCTTTTTCCTTCCGCCGAGTCGCTCTCGCCGCTGTTTCTCTCTCTAGAAAAGTCACTCTAGTAGGAAGGGAGGAAAAAGTCATGGTGTCGTTCTCTCTCCTCCCGCCTCGCCTCGCCTCCACGGATGGCCGTGTGTGCGTCGTCCTTCCTCCATCCTCTTCGGATGGAGAGGGAGAGAGAAAGGGAGTCCCATGCCAGCGGTTGTAGAGAGAGAGGGGCGAACGAATGGACACGGACAAGGTGGGGTGGGGACTCGGCTGTACGCGTCGATGGAAGCGCAGGAATGGATGATGTGCTGTGCAGTGCGGTGCCGCTGTGGCCTGTGGAGAGGGGAGGAGGGGGACGCACGGTAGGTGTGTAGGTGGTAGCCGCTTCATCACGCCCGCAGGCTTCTGTTTCTCCCCTTCCAATTAAATACTCTCACCACCATGTTCGCTCGCTGCGTGGTAGGGAGATTACCTTGCTGCCCCTAGCTGTACCGTCTCAGGAACGCAGATGGGGACTGGCCTGGAATTCTGTGAGGATGGCGATGTGCACGGCGCCACGGGATGGATGGAAACTGCGGCTACTTCGAAAACTACTCGAATACTCTCGCGCAGCAGCGGCTTCTCCGGTTCATCTAAAACTATTTTGGTAAAATAACTTCTCTTGTTGTTTAATATACATAGAAAAGGTCAAATGACCATATTACCCTTATCCATTTTTTTTTCTTAAATCTTCCTATTTTTCTACACCTCCTACTCCCTCTCTCCTTATCCATTCTTCCTCCGTGCGCCCCATAGGCATTCGCCCCGCCTCCCCCTATCAGGCGTGTGTGCCTGCCACCATAACCTCTGCCCTCCTCCTCTCCCTCCCGCCGCGGCCCGCGGGTCCTCCACCCCCGTCGCCGGCACCTCCGCCCTCCTCCTCTCCGTCCTACCGCAGCCCGCAGCAACTCCACCCTCCTCCTTTCGCTCCTGCCGCGGCGCCATCGTCACCTTCCTACGGTCGTCCCCTCCACCACCGTGCGCTCCTGTGGCCGGCTGGCCACCGCGGTGCACTCCGGTGGTTGTTCATCCCCACCACAGCCTCGCACTCCTGCGACCGTCCTTCACCACCGCCGCGCGATCCCGCGTTCAGCTGTCTCATGACGCCGCCGCCACGCTCCCGCGACCGTCTAGCTCTGTTCGCGCCACTCTCGGAGGGCAAAGGTGGCAGGCGAGATGGAGGAGCCGGAGGAGCCACGCGGAGCCACATTTTGTGGCTCCTCCTCCACCAAACAGCTCCAGAGAGCGCGATTTCAGGAGCTCCTCCACTGGAGCCGTCGTGGAGCACCCCGTTTGGCAGGGCTTCGCGTGGAGTCGGAGCTGGAGCCAATTTTGAAGCTTGGCCAAAGGGGCTCAGAGTAAGGGCAGGGTACCCCTTGGAAATTTCAATATTCAATGTCAAATCCGCAGATCTCGTATTTTTAACCTTCTGTTTGTAAGCCTTTTAAAATATAACTTTCGCTGTACATTTTTTAATTTGAATATTTCTTCTCTTTTTTCAATCTCTTTCATTTTATTTTCGGTTTTATTTTACTAGCTAAGGGAATGGACCAATTTGCCCCTAACTTTATCCTTCTATACCGATTGTATACAATCAATTGAACCGCATCATGCTGCTTCTCTCGCTCATCTCTTCTTCTCTATCACCGGCGTCCTCCACTCACTCGCCTCTCTCTTGCTGATCTCCTCTGTCGTCCCTCGTCGGGCTCCAGCATCGGCCACCAACTCCACTGCATAAGCAGGCTCTGCAAACTGCCGGAGCCAAACCTTTGGCTGCCCCGTCACGCAAGCCCCCGTTGCCATTAGGATCCGTGGCCACCCTCCCACCACTTCCATCTTTCTCGTCGTTGCCACCGCAGTGACAACTGCAATCCCCCGTGGTGGCGCCCAGCCTCCGTGGATGCCACGAACAGATCCCGTAGCAGCAGGGCCGCCGTCGCCGCCCGGCTGGCCAGCCGCCGAACACCAGCCTCTTGACATCATCCTCCTCCCGCCGTGCAGCTGCTAGGGGCTCGCCCCCTGCAACACCAGTTCCGTCGCCACAGCAGTGGCAGAGGAAGCAGCACAGGCGACTGCAGCGCCAAGTGCTGACGCTAGCCCCCGTGTCGCCCCGGATGAGACATAGGCACCAAAAATGGTCAACATCTTGTGACTTTCACAGAACAGGCATATTCACATAGAAGCCAACTGATTGGTCCGAAAAAAATAGTTATGTCACTTATTGAAGAAGAAAGCAATAGGGGTTGTTGTTGTACTGAACAAATCTGTAACACCAAAAAATATAGGAAATAAAATTTTAAAAATATTTTATAAAAGCTACAAAATAAAATTATGCATGCATCTCTCTTTCTCTTCTCCCACTCTCTTTCAGCCCAGCCCAGAATCTCACCTCTTTTCTTTCAGCGCGGCCCAAAAACGCACAGCCGGCCCAGCCCGCAGTGCTCTCCCTCTCTCACCGCCAGCTGGGTCCCACTTGTCAGTCTCCCCCCCCCCCCCACCTTCCTTTCTTCCTCCTCCCGCTCTTCTCTTTCCTTTCCTGCCGCGACGCCAATCCCGCCCGCGTCTCCGCCCCCTTCCTTTCCGCGACGCCCGCCTGCCATAATGCCGTGGCACGCGCTTCCCCGGGTGACTAGCCCCCATTTCGCCGCGGAAATCACGGCCGTCATCCCCGGCCGCTGCGAGAGACGCCGCCTCCCGTCCCCCAGTCGCTCCACCCCGCTCCCTCACCCTATAAAACTCGAGCCCGAGCGCCAGCGCTCCCCTTCCACTCCGGTTTCACCGCACGCCCGACTACCCCGCTGCTCTGCGCCGCCATTTTCCTAAGCCCGAGCCCGTCGTCGAGCCACCGTCTCGCTGCCTCTCCGTCGACTGCGACCGTCGCCGGAGCCCCGCCTTGGACCCAGCGCTGTCGTTGTCCACTCCTTCCCCTCCGTGCCGTCGCTCCACGCCGGCATTTCCTCGCCGGAGCGAACATCTCCGCTCGTGTCGCACCTCGTCGTCAACCCGCCGTTTCGCCTCGACTCCGCCGTCTTCAACCCTCGCAAGACTCTCGTGAGGAAGTAAGCACCACGCCGCTCCCGTTTCCCCCTCCCTCTCGCTCTCTTGCCCCGGCAATTTCTCGCCGGAGCTCTGTCTCCGCCCGCCACCGTGGTCCGCCGGTCTACGGCCGCCGCACGGCCATCCTGCGACCCCCACTACCTTCACCGTGCCTCCCTCTCCCTCCCTGGCCTAATCCCGGCCTAGACCGAGCTCCAGAGCACCGGATTCGGTGAGCTCCGGCGATCCTCCGCCGCCCCCACTCATCGCCGACGCCCAGCGCCACCTGCCAAGCCGACCGAGCCGCCCCAACTACCCCCTGCCGCCCGATCTAGATCCAAGGGCCAGATCGGATCTGAGCCGCGCCCGAGCTGCCAAGCCAAGCTTGAGCCGAGCCGCACAGCCACAGCCATCAGATCATGATCCAACGGATCAGATCCACCTGACCCGAGCCAGACCCTAGCCGTCGCCAACTCTTTTGCAGAAAAGCCCCTAGGTTAGCCAGAAATCAACTCGCGGTCCAGTCCTGTTTAAAAGTAATTAGAATCAGGTCCTTTCTTTTTTGTTTAGGCCCCTGACTTTTCTAGAATTAGAACCCGCCGTCCAGGACCTCCAGTTTTGCACCCAGAGCCCTCTGTTTAAGGTTTAATTATGTTTTAGCCCTTGGTTTCTGCAAATCTAGCCCCTGGAAGTTTAAAACTCTCACAGATAGGACCCTGTACTACTGTTTTAGCCATATCTTCATCGTTTCAACTATGATTTCAACGATTATTGCTCTCACGCGATCTTTGCATCATGAACTACAACTTTATCATCTTTATATTCTCTATTTGTACTGTTTCTTATTTGTTTGTGTATGCTTGTTTGTGTGATCGTGTAGACGACGTGACGTTCGAACAAATCCAAGAGCAAGCTTACGAGGAAGAGAACCAGCAGCTATTTGAAGAAGGCAAGTGGACTTCCCTCCCCTGCATATTCTATTTTATCCCAACAATAGCATGATAATTCACTTTACTTTAATGTTGCTTTGCATAAACTTGATGGGTCACCTATGCTAAGGACATACCTAGTCTTTTACCCAAAGCCTTGAATCATCGGGGTTTACTATTCATGTTGGGTAGTCACGCTTAGTTGCAAACTTTGGGATTGGTGTTGGTTTACTCCTATGATAATGTTGATCACGTTTCATAATGTTGTTATACCTCGTTAATTCAAGATCAACTTTGTTTAATGGGAACATGGAGAACCACCCAAGTAAACAGTGCAACCACAAAGTCACATGGCTCTGACCTTAGCCAATTAATTAGATGTGTAGTTAGCTGGTGGCCTTACCGAAAGGGCAAGAAGGGGGTCAGTGATAGGGGTCATAGCCCGGTCCTCTTGGGGTAGTTGCCTTTGCTAAGGAGCTAACCATTAGGGAGGTTTATGGACCACACGACTACTGAAACTCTAGCGGGCTGCCTAGCTTTCGACATATCTTTGTAAAGGCTTCGTAGTGTACCCTCGCCACTCACCTCGGAAGTGTTTAAGGGCCTTGTAAACCCGGGCGACTCAGGGGAACACGATTTGTGGGAAAAGTGTACAACCTCTGCAGAGTGTAAAACTATTATAACAGCCGTGCTCACGGTTAAGAGTGGCTTGGACCCTCACATGATAATGAAACTTGAAGATTAATTAAATTGTGGTTCTTGGTTTATGTTTATATTTGTTGTTGGTACCTTGATGTTTGTGTTTGAGGGATGGTATAAACTTAAATCTAGTTAATAGGTGCTTGCTAATAAAAACTTGACCAACTAAAAGTGCTCGCTGCTGTAAACCTTAGCCTACCTGTGGCGGAACCACCTGAATTAATCCGGCTCAAGTGTATTAACCATCACCATTAGGGCAATCTCGGTTAACCTTACACTTCAAATGGAGTAATCCACTGGTCTGTCGGGTAACCTCCCGATACAACCACGGTAGAGCGGATCGAAGCCATACATACAAATGTTCATGCGAAGATGAGCCCAGAGAATATCACATTCCAGCAGATATTACAAAATTATCATAAGTGAATATTACAACCCATGTTTGAGTTTAGTAACCAAGTACTTCAGTGATCATAACCAAGAAGTTCTTCAGAGTTTAAGTTGCAGCGGAAAAAAGATAACGAAAGCTACTCGACGATACAGGAAGTCTCGGTGAAGCCCGTACGAGACATCACTCGGCATTATCTCCATTGGCCGGGGGCGTATCCCATTCCACCGACCAACCAGGAGGGAGGGTACAAGGCCAAGTCAAACTAGCAATCATGTCCTCGAAGGTCTCACCTGAAAACGAGCCACAAGCAAGGCTGAGTATACTAATACTCAGCAAGGCTTACCCGACTAGTGGGGTATACTTAGCCGACTCCTAGACATGCGAGGCTTTTGGCTCAGGGGGTTTGTTTTGCCGAAAAGCATATACGAGTGGGTCCTTACTTTCAACTTTTAGCTCAAGATTCTAGTTTCCTTAACCATTCTAGGTAAGCAGCTATCCAATATCATTCATGGTGAAGCATTAAATTTCATCCAACAAGTTTATTCATCATCATTGTTCCTCTTCTTACTCTGTGGGTAAAAGTGATTAAGCAGTCTCAATAGCCGTGAGAAACGGACGATTCGAATCGAATTTCTTAACCTTGCAAGGGAACCTAAACACACGTCACGTGGTTACTCACAGAGTCACGTGCAACTTTTCCCTTCAATTCCCGCTTCACGGAACAGGCCCACCGCCCTCGACTACACCTCCCCACAGACCACGGTACGTCGGGTTGTGGCGGCCGATGCACCCGCCATTAGCTAGATGTGAACGAATTCAAGACAGTGGGGAGTATATTCCGGCCTCGGTTCAATCCAGTACTTAAGCTTACCGATTACCATATTCTCGGCATGTGGTTAGTACGTTCAAAGACTTAACCACCACTACCACACACTGCGGCCTTAGCATTTTTCACTAAACAGACGGGCCTCAATCGTAAACATCGTACCATAGCCCGTCCGTTGTCCTTATGATTGCAGCGTGTAGTAAACAATCAACTCCTAATTTCTCGCGAGTGACAGGAAATCACTCGACTTTTACCGAGTCCTATTAGCATAGCATTCTATCGAACTTTGCATCTAGTGTTCAGAGCATGGGCACCTAGGATCATGCAACTAAGTTTTCATCCAACTCTTATAAACTTAATGCACAAGTAAGGTAGAGTAATAAGTTGCATAAGTTTAGAAAAATAGGGTTCATGCTCCGGGGCTTGCCTTCTTGTGAACAGTTAGCTTGGGGCTCTTCCGAACTTGGGCTCGGGTCTTCAAGAGCTTCAGTTAGATTTACTTGAGCTTCACGTTGCTCACTCTCGGACGCGGGTACCAGCTCGTACGTTCCGTCGGCGAGAGTCGTCGATTGTATATGAATGCACCAATATAAGTTATAGTGAGGGTATATAACGATCATGCTCACTCACGTCAAAGTTGTAGTTCACAAAAATAGCGATTGGGTTGTGATGTTACTTAGTTGAGATTTCTGTGGACAATTGTTAATAGAGTAGAAAAGTACAATAAGTAACTTCGTTAAGCAAGGTGGGGTGGGTGTTCATGGGAACTTATGTTCCTCATGGAAACATGATTTAAGTGTAACTACTACAGGGAGTAGTTTCTGGTCATGAAATCTTGGATCTAGGCACATCAGGGAAAGATAAGTTTACTGTAAAATTTTCAGATATTTTCATGCAGCAGATTAATTATGAAAAATATAACACAAGGTTGCTGCTAGATACTTGTTCTTTTTGTACAGAGCAAAAGGTGCAAAAACTGAGACTAAGATTTTTACAGAGCTTTCATTTCATCATGCAGGAGCTACTGTAATTTTTATAGGATTTATTATGCAGTTTTCAGAGCATAGTAAATATGACATTACACACCTAGGTTATTCAAGAATTTACTTTTACAGGACCCTACACAGGGTTTTTGTCCATGAAACTTTTTACACAGCAACCTCTACCACGGAGTATCTTCTAGTAAAAAAATGAGAATTTTCCAAGCTAAGATACTATTTTCTTAATTTAAAGCATGTTATTAGCACATAAATCAAATAAATAGGTTCCTGTGAGGTAAAAAGTCTCTAAATTTTTCTATGGCATCTAGGTACCATTACACCAGTATAGAAAAAGTTTCATTAGGTGAAACATAACCTAACTGCAGGGACAATTAATTCTATCCAAACATGGTATGAAACTAAGTTTAATAAACAGTGTAGATAGAGATGGAATTTGGGCCTGATCTTTTTACACAGTCCTAAAAATCAAGCAACTAACTCACTGCCCAAAATTTAGGTTCAGCATTGATCTACAACAGTGGGTACAAAAGAAGTCCATTAAAACTTCCATTTAATGTAGAGCAAAATATATTGAGAATCTGAGAAACTTTACGTAACAAAAGTTGTAGAGTTTCTTCTAGGGATTCCAGAACAGTTTAGTTTGCATTTTTTTTATTTTTATATGATTTTATACAAATTTTACAAGCTCACTGATTTGGTTAAAACTTTCTTTACAGAGGGGTCCCTGAAAACTAGCAGAAAACCCCCTAGGAAGATTTGGGCGATTGCAATGTGGTCCCTGGTCGCGATTCATGGCGGGGAACATCCTGTCCGGCCGAAATCCGGCAAGCTCAGTCGCCGGCGGCGAGGGCAAGGTGGGGGAGGAGCAAGAGGAGGTTGGGGGCTACCTTTGGGTGGTCACGGTTGGGGCGGAGGCGGTCTGAGCGGGGCTGCCCGCGGCTACCAGGGGGGTGGCGACGGGTGGAGCTCGGCTCCGGCGAGCTCCGGCGAGGAGGAAGAAAGGGGCTGGGTTGGGAGGCTTCGTGGGGAGGTAGGAGAGCGATTTTGGGGCCTAGCTCGGGTTGAGGAGGGGCGGAGGAGGGGGTTCCACGGCGGCGGCGTGGGGCGGCAACCGGTTCTGCTCTGCTCTGTTCTGGCGGGGAAGAAGAAGGAATAGGGAGAGGAGGGAGGGACGCTGTGCCGGCTTTATAGCCAGTGGAGCTCATGGGGGCGAGCTTGGCACGGCCGGGACACTGGGTGGAGGGGGCGGCAAGGCTGGGGCGCCATTGGGTGGCGGGGCGACGGCCAGAGGCGCTCCCCTGCGAGTGGCCGGCGTGCTGGGCGGCCCGCGGTTGGGCGAGCGGGGGCGGTGCTGCAGGGCGCCGGGGGTTGGCTTGGCGCCTATTGCCGCGCAGGCATCGATTGCCAGGTGGCCGGCGGCTGTCGGGCAAGGGAGGCGGTGCAGCAAGGGAGGGGGAGGTGAGGGAGAGGAGGGGCGAAGGGCCTAAATACGAGAATTTGAAAATTTCCAGGGGGCTGGTTGCAAACAGGATGTTTTCTCCACTTTCTAATTTAAATTTCAAAAACTTTTGAACATGAAAGTTGTTCAGAATAAAAAGTTCTACAAGTTTGGTTTCAGGCAACACCTCATTTGGCTTGTGGTTTGAAAGTTAATTTAAAATTTCAAAGGTATTCAAATGTGCCCAAATTCAATTTGAATTTCAACTTAACTTGTTCTAATTCTTTTCACCCTTTTATTAGTTGGTTAAGCATAGGGTTGGGCTAATGACATTGATTTAGAAATGTAATTTATCAGGGTTGTTACACTACCCTTGATGGCCTTGCATATTCTCCCCCACTTGCTGAGTACCAACCATAAGAGTACTCATCCTTGCCCAACTGCTGTTCAGAAGAGAACTTTGAAGAGGAGGACTCCGACGACTTCGAGGAGTTCTAGGCTTGCGTTCACCAGTCATCGCCTGTGGAAGACGGAGTTGTTGCAGACTTCGTTTAGGGTATATCGGTGTAACGTTTAAAGACCTTTGTGTCTCTTTATTCGGAGTGTAATATTGTTAAATACTTCATTTAGTTACTTTTTGAGGATTGTCCTTGATATATTACACTTGTCCGTCTATTATGTGTGTGTGAACATGATCCTGGCGTACACATGAGATGCATCTGGTTCTTTCTAGAATCGGGTGTGACAAAATCCCACCCTACATCTGAAGTTTCATATCATGCTTCCCACCCTTAAATTGATGATGTACAATCGAAATATGATGATATGTTCAAGGAACCAAGTAAGTTACCACAAAAGAGAGTTATCGGTCATGCTATTCCCCTAATTGATGGTAACAAAGCAATTAGTCGGAGGCCCTACAGACCGCCATTTCATCATAAAAATACAATGAAGGACCTAGTTCAAAAATTGTTGCGTGCTAACATGATCAGACCAAGTGTGAGTCCATATTCTTCCCAAATCATTCTTGTGAAGAAGAAAGATGGTACTTGGAGATTATGTGTGGATTATAGGCAGCTTAATTTCAATACAATCAATCAAAAACAAATATCATATCCCAATCATTGAAGATCTGCTGGATAAATTATTTGAAGCCAAGATGTTCTCTAAAATAGATCTAAGATCTAACCATCACCCAAATCAGGATGAAAAAAGAAGATATTTAAAAGATTGTATTCACAACACATATGGGTCATTATATGAGTATATTGTCATGCCATTTGGGATTAAACAAATGCTCATGCAACCATTTAGACATTAACGAGTAATGTATTAGCTTAGTTTCTAAGAAATTTTTCCCTGGTATTCTTTGATGACATCCTAATTTATAGCATAGGCCTTTAGGAACATATTCAGCATCTCAGGACAGTACAGGAAGTTTTCAAGCAAAATAAGTTATTTGTTAAGTTGAGCAAGTGCACATTTGCACAGCCCGAGATTGAATATTTAGACCATATTATAAGTGCTCGAGGGGTTGCTACTAATCCAGCAAAGATAGAAATCATTCAAAAATAGCCTTCACCTAATTACGTCCTAGAACTTAGAGCATTTTTTGGTCTAGCAGGTTATTACCGAAGATTCATACAAGGATATGGGATAATTTGCGGACCTCTCTTTGATGCTCTTAAGAAAGATGCATTTCTGTGGACAAACAAGAAACAAGAAGCTTTTTCCCAAATCAAGCATATCATGTCAACACCTCCTATTTTAGCACTGCCTGATTTTACACAACCATTTTCCCAAGAGGCTATGCAAGTTGCAGTGGAACAGGAGCTGTTCTGATGCAAAATTGGCTCCCCATATCATTTTTCAGCAAAACATTGGGCCCAAAAGCTTCAGCTTCATGCACATACGAAAAGGAAATTATGGCAATATTAGAAGCTATAAAAAACAATATTTTGCTAGCACTTTAGTGATCATCAAAACTGACCAACAAAGTTTAAAATACATTCAAGATCAAAGGCTAGTTGAAGGAGTCCAACATAAGTTATTGATCAATTATTGGGATATAATTACCAGGTGGAGTACAAAAAAGGCAGAGAGAATAAAGTAGCAGATGGTTTATCCAGGGTAACTCATTCTGCTAAAATTCTTGCAATATCCACTGTAGTCCCAGTGTGGATGGAACAAGTGAACAATACTTATGAAGAAGACACTCAGTGCTTGGAATTATTGGCCAAACTGAGCATTGATCCTAATGTAGTTTCAAACCATTCCTTTAATAGTGGAGTACTCAGATTCAAGGGCAAATTATGGATTGGAAATACAGGTCCTCTTAGACAACAATTGTTGGATAGTTTTCACAAATCTGCCTTAGGTGGGCATTCTGGTGAAAGGGCAACTTGTATAAGACTGCAATTAGTGTTTTATTGGCCTAATATGCAACAGCAAGTCAAGCTTATGTCAAAAATTGTCCAGTTTGTCAAAAGAAGAAATCTTGGTCTTCTCGCACCACTCTCTTTACCTGAGATGGCTTGGACACACATATCAATGGATTTTGTGGAATGTCTTTCTTGTAGTGATGGATAGATTTACTAAGTACTCCCATTTCATTGCTCTCAGACATCCTTATACAACACAAGATATAGTTAAGTTGTATCTTAAAAATATCTTTAAACTACACGGACTCCCAAAAGTTATTGTGGCTTCAGTCAATTAAAGAAGCATCTGGGTCCCATTGCTATTCCAAGTCCGGAATTACCTCTCATAGATGCCAAGGGAACAATTAAAGTAGCTCCACCAGCAATTTTGCAATGGTTGATTCATTAGGTTAATTTACCAGAATTTGAAGCCACATGGAAGGATACTTCATTCATTTGTAAGGTTTTCCCTTCATTTCATCCTTGAGGACAAGGATCTCAAGGAGGGGGCATTGTCAAGATGGAAAGGTGTTCATACTCAGTTTCGTCAGATAACTAGTGGCGGGAGGAGTGCAGGATAAGTTGGCGACGTGGGGAACGTTTCGGCGACTTCACTACGCCCGTTCATCCGCCATCCGCCATCCGACGGCTATTTTTGTTTCACTTCATTTAGGGCGCTAGTGCGTCTTTTACTTTCGGATTGTAAAGTGTTTAATACTGCCAACTTAATTGTTGCGTCATGTATTTAGAGCGGGGGGGGGGGGGGGGGGGGGGGGGGGGCATCGGAGTCATGAACTGAAACCCTAAGTTGGTAGTGTAGCGTAGCTTTCCATCTTCCTGGCTGCGCCTATATCTGAACAACATGTGATCCTCGATCTGATTCAATACTTAAGTGCTTTACCAATTCTATCGAGTTCTTATCATCCTTGTTGGTTTACTTCGATTTGCTTTCAATTCCACTTTCCGCTCGTTCCAGTTCCTGACAGTCTCATGATATACATCAGTAACCAGCTATCACCATTAACCTAACACAAGTGCCCGTGATCACCGATATACTCAACAAAGGAACTGAACTTAGTGACCTCCGCCAACCTTTAATACAATGCAATTTCGCCATGTCAGGAAGAATGTATTTGAGCTCTCAGAACTGTTTGCTGCTTAGGTGTAAATTCCTGCTGTGCAGAGAACCACATACACAACACAAAACAACAGCCTCACATGCATATATACCACAGAAAAACAAAAGCTTCTGCAACCTACCAGCGGTATAAACTCCCCAGAAATGCAAAAATGTTAAGTGATTTCTATCGCGATACATTCTACGCAGGCACACCAGTTCTCAATTGCCACAAGAAAAAGTCTGCAAAAGATGTTCATCCATCAGAATGAATACATTGATTATGTCTTACACAGGCTGAGTACCCCAAAATTGCTGGAGGTCACAAATCTTCCACAGATTGTAATTGACATTCAAATATATGACAACACTCAATATTAGGGGTGCTGCAACGCACAAACCATATAATTACTCCAACTCCTCTACCAAATAGATAATCAAAATTTTCTTTCCAGACAGGAACTCAGATACAAGATTTGAGGTCAATAGCTCCCAAAACAGAGGAAGCAAGCAAGCATTTGCTCCATTGCCTGTTCCATATACAACAACACAGCACTCTAGGGTTATCTTCATCATCCAGAACTTCTACCTTGCTTTGCATAGCTGATGAATCAGGCATGTGCATGTCACCTGGTTAATATCCATTTTTCCTGAATGGAAACAGAACAAATAGTCAAGAGGCCTGAAGAGACCACAACCAAACACAAGCTAGAGTACATGCATAACAAAAACATAGACTTTCATCATGTAGAAGAGATTTTTGTAGAACTCCAGAATGGTTGTGGTACAAGAACAATTGATGTAGGGGCAAGCAGAGTATACTTATTATGTTAAGTTAGAAGAAGACTTTGTTCATGCAACACAGGATATGAACACACATTTGTACCACAGCATAAACAACTCTCCCAAAAACGTGCCCTACTGCCTTCAATCTCAAGTTGTGCATTTTCAATAGCATGAAAAAATAATTTGTCCACAAAACCACCATTCCAATACATGGTCCTATCCATTTAATAATAATAAAAATGCCATTTATGATTATACACTTGGCGACAAGAAAATTATATCAATCAACCATCACTAAGGCCTCTTTGTTTCAGTGAAAAGGTGCAGATTATAGCACACATTAGCGTTTTGTTTCATCTTGTGATTTTTAAAGCTATGATTTGCAATCCCAGGCTGAAACAAACAAGGCCTTAAATAATTTACAACCAAGCCTAACTAATTCTCACCTCATGTGCATTTGATGACGTACAAAATTTATGGAACTGAGATGCACTTGAATGTACAGAAACTATTCATCAGGTATGGAACACAAGAAATAATTGGCTATCGAAAGCAGATGCATGCTCCCTTGTGTGGATACAACATCCACTGGCAAGTAAACAAATTGCAATAAACTTATTATATGTGTACCAAGCTCTTGTACAGCCTTCACTTGTAAAGCTGACATTATCTGCACAATTAATATGATTTATAACTTTCATCTAAACGCCATACTCATCAATCATAAATGTTAAACCTAACATGACATCTGTATTCCGTATTTAACTATCCAGACCCTGTCAGTGACAACTAGGCAACTGTTTATAGAACATGTGTTTCACTATACATGTCAGCAAAGAATGATTGTGAAGCTAAAAGTTGATCCGAGGGTGCACTTTAACGATAGTAGAGGGACAAACATGCGTTTAACATTTATAAATTCAGATACAGGAACTGAGGTACCTAAATTACATTCTTCTGATTTTTAGCATTAGCAGAGTACAAGAAAAAAAAACTATCTAAAACGACACCTGAAGATATTTGAGTTAGGTAATTTCAGATATTCTCACAAGGATGGCTAACCTCTACAAGGATCTAACATGTACATGCAAGGATGGGGAATTGTGATTTATAATATGTAGAGAAATTCCATGAACTGTGATTTTGTTGCCGTATATACCCTCATGTCAGATGTATTTTACAATGTTGTACAAATCAGCATGTGAATATTACTTTTAACATGTGAGTACAAATCAGCATGTGAGATGGAATTTCTCACAAGGATGGCTAACCTCTACAAGGATCTAACATATACATGCAAGGATGGGGTATTGTGAATTATATTATGTAGAGAAATTCCATGAACTTGGATTTTGTTGCCGTATATACCCTCATGTCAGATGTATTTTACAATGTTGTACAAATCAGTATGTGAGTATTACTTTTAACATTTTGTAGGTGTAGCATTACTCATGCAGTAAGAACAAAACTACAGAAGCAGCAATAAATTCTTGATATCTTGACAAAACTAACATACTGATCTAGTCCTCATCTTCATCAGGAATGAGTCTAACAGGACCCTTCACCCTGCTATCACTATTCCCAATAAGTTCCTGAGCAGCCTTTGCAAGGAACTCTTCCGCAGCAGCACGAACAGACTTCTTTTCAGGCAAAGGCTCAGGCTTTCTCTTCTGCCCAGACCAGCCCCTTCTTTCTCCTCTACTGATTGTCTGCATGCTTCTCTTCTGATCTGAAACAACAACAAAAAACCTCAAATCCAAGCCATAATAACCGAAAAATCCACACAAATTTAATATTCAAATATGTACCAGGTGTCAGGTGGGAAAGTGAGTGTCCAATGAACCTTGCTGCTGCTTGTGTATTCAGTGTAGTAGTAGGGTGAAGTGGTGCTGCAATTGAGTTCAGGTAGTAACTGGGTACCAGCATTGCATATCTATGAATAAACTATGAATACACATGAAAAGCACAGGACAGTACCCTTGTCCCAATCCTCAAATCGATCTAACTTCTCTTGCCACAGGCTTAACCTCTCCTGCAAAGAAAAGAATCAGAGCTCAGGAAAAAAAACTATCAACTGAAGAGCTAGACTAATTGACAAATACAGAGATTGCATTTCCACTTTAAGTAGTGGCCATGTAGACTCCAACAAACAATTGTAAACATCAAAACTTTCTCCCAGTCCAGGTAGCAGAATAGTTGAAAAGATATGAGCATTGAATTGATGTGGCTACATAGAATTCTCCACTCAAGGATTACAAAATATCATTTTCTTTCTTTTAACATATAACTTTGAACAGAATACCTGACAGCATACATAGACTGAATTTTCCAAATCATGGTATATTCAAATATAATTCTTCATTCAAGAATTGCCGTTATCAAAAGTTTTCTCAATAAATTAAATTTCTGACAGAACTAGAACAAATTGTTGACAAAAATGAAAAAAAAAATCGATTTAAGATGCCCTCACACAGAATCCCATATCACAAGTCATATTGCTAATGTCCAGCTTTCACTTAATTATTTTTGTTGTTGGTCTTGCTGATTGCTTTGTTGCTCATTCTTTGTGCAGCTTGCTGCTTGGGAGAAGAGAAAGGATGGCAAGAACAACTGGAAAGGGGAGAATGTATGGTACAACAGCTCAACGAAAGTATGTATATGCTACTAAATTTTGCTGTCAAGGTATGTTTAGGATATGTCTATGGCGCCGCGCGCCTTATAGCCTAGGAGTTGTGAGGGGTCTAGGTCACCACGAGTTGCCTTAGCGCCTTAAGAACCATGATCCCAATGACCACAAATACTAAAACTTTCTGCCATGCAAATTCTACAGTAAAAGGGCAATAACAGCAAATTAAGCTAAACGCTGAACCATGTCAAAGGCGATATTACAACGATAGAAGCTCTGTTCGGATCCACAAAAAGCTACTGTAAAACCATGCGCATGTTCAATAAGCCCAAGCTAAAGTGCTCCACCCTCGCGCTCAATGCTCCAAGGCAATTATTTACACAAAGTACACCCATCTTTGTTCCAGTCAATAACATTGACATGTAACTCCTACTTCAAGCGCGTCCCGAAACAAAACACTTCGAAAGATTGAGAATTTCATAGCTTACAAACTCCTTTCTGATGGGATGCTCGT
Source organism: Panicum miliaceum (assembly GCA_032594955.1). Taxonomy (NCBI): domain Eukaryota; kingdom Viridiplantae; phylum Streptophyta; class Magnoliopsida; order Poales; family Poaceae; genus Panicum; species Panicum miliaceum. The sequence goes on from CM064073.1 coordinate 23,272,465, forward strand.
CGGGGTCAATTCCCGAACACCTTAGACGCACTGCAAAAATCCACAAAAAGAGACCTTTAATGAGAAAATATAAAAGAGCTAAACTCACGCAACGAGAAGGGGAAGCGCCGACGGTACCCGCTAAGAGGGAGGTGGCGGCCTGCGCCACGGCTAGGAAGGCGCGCGCCCGGAGCAGGGGCGGGAGCTCGGCGACGGCGTCGGGGTCCTCCGCCGCCGCAGCGAGCAGCTGGGATAGGTGGTCACCGACGGACTCGGCGGCCGCGAGCGTATCCTCGGCGGCGGATACCACAGAAGGCGGAACCGCCGAGGCGGCGTGGGCGGAGGTGGAGGCCATGGTTTGGGCAGATTAGACGGCGGCGAGGAGTTCAGGGAAGCGGGTCGTTTGGGTGCACGGTTAAAAGGATGTATTAGGGTTGGAACCGGGTCCTTGGGTAATCCAAGGTTTATGGATATACTTTGCTGCGGCAACACATACTCGGGCGGTTACTTTGTAAAAAAGCCGATCCAAATATTGAAACTTTGACTATCAAAGTAATCTCTGTTTCCTCAAATTTTTTAAACTTTGCCTATCAGTCCTAACCTCCATTTATATCTACTTGTTAGGAGTAGTAGTTAGATGCGCAATTTGAACCCCACATCTTGTCCTAAACAAATTATAAAGAATTAGAGGGGGTTGAGCTCGAGTGGTTCCTTGCGCTCCTCTCACGCCGGCAGCCCAGGTTCGATCCTCGGGGCTGGCACCGGGGAGGCTCCTCTGCTAACCTTTCTTCTGAAAAAAATATAAAGAATTAGTAAATACATGAAACTTCCTCATAAATATATTTATGATGAAATATATTGTATTAGTATGGTACATATGATGAAATATATTGTATTAGTATGGTACACTCAGAAAGAAATCAGCCGATCAAATTTGCTACAGTAATCTGGTACTCGCTTATTTTAACTTTTCTAGATGTATAGATTTTGCAGCAAAATCTATGTATCTAGAAAATAAAATTCAACATTTTTTTTACAAAATTCAACATTTTAGACAATCTAGTCCAATATTTTACATAAAATGTTGATCTATTGAATTGTAAATGTTGGCATAGGTCTTTGGAAATGCTGATTCTTTTTAAAAATAAGGAATATACATATTGAATCTTATTTTATTGTATTATTTATAAATAATATTATAGTTCAAAACGGATTTGGAAAAAGATATATGGTCTAGGAGAAAAGTTTGTTTGAAGTTTTGGAACCTAAGTAATAACTCACGATTCGCACCAGTTTCATCTAATCAACTATGAGCACGTGTCCCAACTCAACATATGCACGTGCGTCCGCAAAGCCGGTTTTGGCACCCGCATTCACTTCGTGCTCCACTTGTCAGCCATCGGATTAATTGCACGAATATCAAATATTGGTAGATGTAAAAGTGTATTTTTTGCGGAAGATGTATAGGAATGCTGCTTTTCAGGTTCCTCGAAAATAAAAAAGAGGCCGTTTATAGCTAAAAGAAGAAGTAAAAGAAACGGGAGGAGACGAAGAAAAAGCCAGGCTGCCGGGTCAGGCCCAATTGCTTGCTAAAAGACCAGCTAACGTGAGCCCATGAATGTTTCAAAAAAAATTAAAAAATGTGGGCCCATGAATGCCACAAAGCTCTCTTGCGGTCTTGCGGCGTGCCACTGCCACTGCAGATTGCTTCTTCGTTCTTCCAGTTCCACCCTTTGGAAGCTTTGGTTGCCGCAAAACAGGTAGAGGGGGGAAACGCAGAGAACCCTAGCCAGCCAGATGGCGACCGGCGGGCTGGCCAGCGGCGAGGAGTCGGCGGCGCCAGCGCCGGAGGAGGAGCGGGACTGGTCGGAGATGACGCCGGTGTGCCTGGCGGAGGCGTTCTCGCGTCTGGCGCTGGAGGACCTGTGGCGGGGCGCCATGGCGTGCTGCCGCTCCTGGCGTGATGCCGCGCGGTCCCGCCCGGGGCTCTTCGCGGCTCTCGACCTCGAGCCCGGGTTCGCGGAGTCGACCCCCGGCGCCGAGGCGGCCGCGTGGTGGACGCCCGCCTTCCAGCGCCGCGTCGACGCCATGCTCCGCTCCGCCGCCACGCTCGCCGCGGGTGAGCTTCGCGAAGTCCGCGTCAGGTACTGCTCCGACGACGGGCTCTCTTTCGCCGCCGAGAGGTACGTGGGATCTTTGATTTGTGAGAATTGATGCCTCATGGGTGTAGCGTGATGACCTCAAGCTCTCCCATGACGAAATGTTTGAGCAAGATTGAGGCTTTTCCCCCGGCATGTATTGGTAGACCTACTGAATCCCCGTGATCTGATTAGATGCTCAGATTAGCTGGAATGATGCATATGCAATTTATTGTGCATGTTAGTGCCTTAAATTTGTGGACCCGCAATTTATTGTGTACCTGCAAAAAAAAATTGTGGAGGTTCCTTTCTCGGCTGTTTCAGTTCTCAAATTTTTATCTTTCATAAAAAGAAGGAGAAATTGTGCAGGAAACCAACATACCAAGTTATAGTCTTTGTTCATGTATTGTCATTTATTAGCTTTTTAGCCAATTTCTCACTAGAACTAATAGATTGACAGAAGTGTAAAACATAAGTTGAAGCAAAGAGGAAATCTTTGAAATGGGATACTTCGAAGAGGCCATTGGTGTATGGTGGGGTTTTATTGCACTGAGGATGGAGCTACAAATGTTTGTATCTCATTCTGAACATTTGCGGGATTTGAAAGAAAATGTGCACTGAAGATTCTAATGATATTCTTGGGATGGAGAAAGGTGACCACTTTCTCCAAATTCCTAAATGACCAAACAGTCCATGTTGCTGAAGGTCTTGATCATTTCTAGGAACACAATTTATGGGTTTTATCTCAAAAAAATGGGACTTAAACAAGCATATTCCTTCCAATTAATACATTTTTATGTATAAACCCGAAACCGGGGGATACATTCATTTTTCCTACAGTACAACTGAAGCTTTCGAGGAAAGAGATCTTGTGAACTAAGTCCAGACTTCCAAACGGCTTTGAGGATTATTTGTGTTTTGGGCACCAATTTTTGGATCATGTTCGATGGTGACTAGACTTATTAGGGCACAATAGTCTTGTATGTTCTTGATTGAATGTTTTCTAGTGTATGCTGTTTTGTTTTACTCATTTCCATGTTTGATAAGCTTAATGGAAACTATATTGTTTGCAACCAAGCTTGAGTCTTGACAGTTTTGTCTGGTAGAGTTGGATTCATACAAGTTAATCAAATAAGTCTTCATTATTGAAGTTTTTGGTAGATTGTGGTCTGGATACTAAAAAAGCATGGGTACCTCCACGCCATATAGCTGATTTCTGGCACATAGCAGTTTGTGAATGTCTTAGGATAAAGGGTGGGAAGTGGAAACAGGTGCCGCATCAATTTCTATTGCCACATGGATGAGATGCCACAAAAAACATTTTTTTGGCATACATGGGTAAATATACACTTTGAAGGACCAAAACAGTTTTCAAGTTGATGGATCTACCTGGACTAAACATACAAGTTTACAGACCTGAGATACTGCATCTTTCCTATTATACATGTGTTACATGTGTAGAGTATCCTTGATGGGGGCTTGTTATATGATTGTGAATACAAGTTGTGCTAATGCTACGATGTTTTCTGGCAAAACATATACATTAATATGCACAAAAGTATCGATATTGACCTCATGAAAATGATATTACTATAATCAGAATGAGGCAAACAGCATATAAATATGTCATTGTTAAGCTTTTCAAGTAAATGCAATGGTATTTATCTGAAGTAAATTCAAGTAAATGAAGTGTACAGTTACTGTGCAGTTCAAATATTGTTGTTTTCTTTCCAGTTATTTTATGGTGAAATTGATAATTGCTTTTACTAAAATGATATTGCCTCAGTCTACTGAAAATCTTCTCTTAAGAGTTAAGTCTTAACCTTGTTTAGTCTGCTGTGTCATGTGAGAAGCATCATGTTATCTTTATTTCGTCCTAAGTTATGTGGCTTGAATCCTGCTAATCTAGCTATTTTAGATTGTCCCATCTTATAGCCAAATATCCATCCTACCTTATTTGCTGTTTTTGTTGGGAATGTAGCCTCAGCAACAGAGAATGAAAGATGCCTTGTTCTGGTCCATATACCTAAAGTAGTTCCTATTGCTGTTTCTATATTTGTATTTTGCATGCCATCATGGGTGAGTCATTCTGGTGCTATTCCTTTACTTAAATTTTTGTTGTCTTATGTATTCTGTAATCTGTACCATATTTTCACTTAGATTGAAAGTGTTAATCTGAGCTCTAAGTGACTTAATCATGTGCAGGTCTCCAAGTATTAGTATCCTTTCCATCAGAACAAGCCCTGCTGTAACTGATCGATCAATGCTCATTGTTGGAGCATGCTGCACCATGCTTACAGAATTGGACATCAGCAACTGCTATGAGGTTTCATACAAATCATTGGAAGTTATTGGCCAGAGCTGTGAGAACCTCAGGGTCCTCAAGCGGAATATATTCAACTGGATCGACCCATCAGAACATGTCGGAATAGTTCCCGAGGACTACCTAAGAGAATGCCCCCAAGATGGTGACAGGGAAGCCATTACGATATCCAAGTTCATGCCAAAGCTGAAAATTCTCGAGCTAAGGTTCTCAAAGCTGACTTCTGTCGGTCTCAACTCAATCCCTGGAGGATGCAAGGAACTGGAGGTCCTGGACCTGTTTGGCTGTGCGAATCTGACAAGCCGGGGGATAGATCAGGCTGCTGCTAACCTGAAAAATCTGGAAACACTTGTGAAGCCCAACATCTACATACCTAGGTCCTTCTTCCATATGGGGAGGTATGGCCACTGGCAGTTATATGACGAGAGGTTCCAGACAAATATATTTCAGATATGATTATAGCGTCAGGTTTCACGTCAGGTGTCCCTTGGATCTATGGTTTGTGCTCTATAATATAGGTTGTATGTATCTGTGCACAAATAATAATAATGATGTGTGGTGTTATTTATTTCTTTTGACATCATTTTTGTACAGATGGTTCTGCTCCAGTTATTCGTAAAGTTAGTATGGTTTTATTTTGACTTAGTACCCAATTACCCATTTATGGTTGCAAGAAATATTTCCCTCTCTTCCATCTTTCTCTTTGGTTCTGAGAAGATAGTGGATATTTATCATCTATGAGGTGAAAACAACATTCTGTACAAGGAATTATGGGTATGGAACTCTTGAGTTGACAATAATCAGTTCATCTTATTTTTTGGGGTGAATAGTCTATTTGCCTTATCTCTACACTATTGTGCTTTGGTTCATCCTGGAATAATGCCACAAATTGTTCTCCTGTAACATGGTTTGCTTATTCGGTGCTGATTCAAGGGCATCTTTCGTGCTTTGGTGTCATCCTACTGGCCCTTCGCTGCACCTGACGGTGACCACTTGATGCCGTTACCGGTCATGTTCATGTCATGTGCACCAAATCTGATGCGTTGTTTCGGATAGATAACGAAGTGCCTTTCAGCCGGTTGGGATCTGTCTCGCTGTTTAGAAATTTAATTTAGGAAAAAATCCATTTTACTCCCCTCAATAATTCACTTTGTCCACTTAACCCCCTAAACAAAATTTAGGCTCAAACTACTACCCAAACTATTTCAATTGGTCCAATCTACCTCCTAATGAGATTTCTCTTTTTTATTTCTCCACTTACAAGTGGAATTTGAACTTTAAATTTTGCAATGTAACTTATAATATGATGTCCTATGTTAGAAAAATACATTATGATTTCTTTCATGAATATTTTTCATGCAGAATTGTATTTTTGTGATAAATTTCGTGTTAAATGTTTCCAAATTATGAAAATAACCATGAAAAATTCTTAATGTATTTTTTAACATATGACATCATATTCTCTATCCACTCACAAAATCTGAACTTAAAATTCAATTCGTACGCGGAGAAACAAATAAGAGAAATATAATTAGAGGGTAAATTGGACTAATTGAAATTGTTGGGGGGTAAATTGAGCCTAAATTTTGCTCAGAGGGTTAAGCGGACAAAGTGAATTGTTGGAGTGAGTAAAATGGACTTTTTCCTTTAATTTATGTCCTCCTTTTCTGACCACAAATACATCTGTTTGGAACAGAAATGACTTAAGACCTTGAGGAATGCTCCGCGGTCTTCTTTATTATGGACCAGAGAGCTGTAGAGTGTAGAGAGTGGCCCAAATTTCAATCCCCAATTTATATTTTGCAGAGCTGAACAGAAAAATGGGAATTGGATGCCCTTCTTTATCTGAAATCTTCCCTGTAAAGACCGCCTTTGCCTTCCCTTTTGATATCACACTATCTTTTTCAGAAAGACGGACGCTGACTCTAGAGAACTTGTAACTTGAATCTTACTCAAACAGCTGATGAATTCCCATGATCGAGGTAGTATTGATGGGCATCATCCAAAATATTTAACTAAATTAGTAAATTTCTTACATGTTTTGCTGAAAATTTATTTGCATATACGTGGTCATCCTTTCCTTCCTGTTCACGATCTGCACTACAATTCAGTGAAAACTACATGCCATGATGAAAAGAACAATGTATCCGTACCTTTGTTTGGGCAAGTCACCGACGAAAGGTGAAAACCAGTTAACTGACTTTACGCTACAGTGTGGATGAGATCTGGCAAGCAAAGGCCCTGGTCCATGGAGCACCAAGCAAAAATCTGCACCCACCACATGCAACAAAGCCACCAAATCTGCACATTGCAATTCCATCTGTCCCTCTTTTCCCCAACAGCACATCATTGATGCCCAAAGGCGTGCAAACAAAAAAAAAGGTTCCAAAATCAGCAATCTTTATTGGGATTTAGGTCCCATTAGGACCTGAACCATCCCTACTAATCTTAATTCATATGTAACCCAAGGGTGAGTAACAAGAACAAAAGAACAGCCCCGTTCAAATAGTTTGCTGGTCTTTTCAGAATGTCTGCCGTCCAAAAAAGCTCAAATGAATCAGGTGCCATCTTGCCAAATAAGTTGGTGACCTTATCTTAGTACCTGCAGCTTCTGTGCAAGAGTTATAAGAGGAGTCTTCGCAGACGCTCCACATCAGAGCTGAATTGCTGCTTCTGGTGACAGTCCATCACAAGATGAAGAAAGGCATCCTTGCACTGTCTCTCCTCTTCCTCCTCACCCTTGCCTCCCAGGGTTCATGGTGTGCAGCTGAGAGAAGCGCCGGAGTATCCGCGGGGCATCGTCTCAGGCCTCATCTCCAGATACAAGAAGAATTGCATGGTCAGTTTTTCCTCTCCCTTCTCAATTGGTGTTTCAGCTCATGCCATGATTGTGATGGTTGTCCTGTGGAGAGTTACTTCTGAGAGACTGCTTGGATTGTTCATGAACTGAAGGCAAGAAGGACCTGGAGATCCAGAGCCCCAGCAGGAGGCTTGGGTTTGGGCACAAGGTGAGCACGGTGGAGATGAAGCATCACAGGAGGATGGTCACCGGGCATAAGGGCGGCAGCGTGGGTGGAGGAGGCGGCGCGGGCGGCGCCGCCGCGGGCGCGGGTGGCCGGACCGTGGGCGGCGGGGGCGCCGTGACGAGGCCGCACAACAACAAGAACGGCGCGGCGGCGCTGCCGGTGCCGGTGGCGTCCGTCCTGGCGCTGGCTCTCGGCTGTGGTGTTGCTCTTTCAGCCTTCAGCTTCTGAAGCTCTTTGCCGTCTTCAGAGCTGATATCAGTATCTGTGAGTTACATTAGTAGTGTGCTAATTTCTCGATTTGTTTGTTATTATACAGTGTGTAATGTCCAACGGAGTATCTGTCAGTACTTCACTAAACTGTTCAGGACCGTTGTCATGGCCACTTGATTCTTCTTTTTTCAGTTTTCTCTGTTTTTTTTGTCTCGGGAAATTTCACGTGGCTCTATGAAAGACATGTGAAATTTTCAGATTTTATATGGAAACCCAATGTTCTTCTCGGATTGGTCATTATGTAACTTACAATATCAACTTATATCAATATCAATCTTTGATTGTTTTATAATTCAATTTCAAGTCAAGCATTATTTGGTGACCTTGAGGACTAATTTGGATAGGTAGGGGCATAGGGCTTAGTGAGATATGTAATGGTTCAGTATAGTTGAATAGGCTGTAACGAAGCTCCATTATCTTTTTTGGCAGAATATAAGGGTAGGCTTTTGCGGACGTGTGCACGTATTTCGTTAAGAGAAAAAAGATACCCCTCAAAATGTAATATTCTCTTGCGCAGAAGAGGACAAGGTGCGCGGCCAATCGCAGGAAGTGCACTACTGAACCCAGAAAACATTGCTGTCGTGCAAACCGGAATTTGGCGCGTGTGAACCGTTCAGCTGCTTGCCAGTACTTTTATTCTTTCTTTTATTCTCTGTTATCCGTGGAAGAGAATTTTCCCTGTTTATTAATTGAAAAGGAAACGTTTTCTTTTCTAAAGTTATACTAAAACCTGATTGGTTGCTTTTTAAATGGAACCTTGTTGGCTCTAAAATAAATGAAAACATTATTACAAACTATACATCTATGAGCAACAGCAAGTGCCTGGTGTCACAATCTAGTCCTCCAGGGCTAACTGGTCAACATTTTCCAAAAAGTCATACATCAATATATCCTTTTGCTGTCAACCTTGAAAACACCATCCAAAATGGACCCAAGAAATTATAGAACAATTTGGCACGTAGATATGACAATCATGAGCTGGAGCATCCGAATTATGTGGAATGTGACTCCGTGGCCATAGTAGGCATGTTTTGCTAATTCAGCTCCAATGTGGTCACGTCACCTCTAAACTCTCAACCATGTATAATCTAGAGTTGCCCCCCCCCCCCCCCCCCCCCCCCCCTTCCAATCTTGGCCCAAGCTCCACCACTGGAATGACTTGACTTTTTACATCATCAAGCAAGCGTAGGTCTTGCAAGCAGGCCTTCAAGAAGATAAACCTGGAGCAAAGAAAATTCACTTCCTAAAAATGGCTAGAAAGATTATTGTAATCCTTTTTTCTTTTTTGTTTGTCTTTTATTGAACTTATAGTCGTTTTGTTCGTTTTACTATCAGTATATAATAAGTACGGGACAACTCCTGCTCCTTAGAGAAACAAGATAGAAGCAAAGTAACACACTATTCATTTAATTTTTCAGAAGTTGTCCAATTGTCAGGCAATTAGGGCTCTCTTTATGCAAAACTGCAAATGATGACCTAAATTAGAATTAGAAATTGTATTATTATTATTTGAGCATCTTAAAATACCTAGGAACAGCTAGATAACTGTCATGTAAAAAAATTTCCCCAAAACATAAGAAGCAAGGGCCAGGACTAGCAGAATACGACCACAGGCCATGGAAAGTTTATTTCAGGTGTCCAATATTGAATAAGAAGTGAGCCCAACAACAATGTTAATAAACTAGCTGGGCTAAGCCAATTTGGGCTGGGGTTGTCATCATTTTGTTGTGGCCTACTAGCAGCTGTATTACGGCCCATGAAGAAATCAAAGCCATGTTTTAGATTTCCTATCTTATTTAATTACAAAAACATATATCCAAATGAAATAATTGCAAAATTGGTATCCTCTCTCCTTTTCAAAGAGCAATCAAAATGACTAGCCGGACAAACATGCGATCCATTTTGGATAGTATGAATAGCCGGGAGTTTTATTACTATTCAAAATGTACCGCCCGATCAATTGATGATTCATTTACCAAAACGATCATCTGTTCAACCAATTATCCATATTTATTTTAGTTTTTTCAAAAAGTTATTGATTTTAAAGTGGAGACAGTGGCTTTGCAAAAAGTGGGTGGCAAAGTGGATAGTATAAGTTTTTTATAAGCAGGTGCAGTCAAAAAAATAATAAAGGAAGCAACTATAAAGTTACAAAAACAATATAGTGGCACATTTTACCGTTTTGACAAAATCGTTGAAATTTTTTTTTGAGTTGTACAAAGTTTCGCACACATGGTAGTCACTAATTTGTTTAGGTAGTTTAGATAATGAATTTCAAAAAGCTATAAATATTCTTTAAAACTAAAATTATTTAATATATGGATCCCCCTTTAAATGGGGTGATCTCTATGGATAAACAGTTGAACTGGTGATTCGTCGCGCAATCTATTTTGAATAGTAATAAATCTACAATCCCTTTAAAATGGCCATCTATTACTATTCAAAATGGATCACCAGTTCACCGGGCAATTTATTTTAACCACACTTTTAAAGGGAGACATGAGACCATTTTTGCAAATATTTCATTTGGGTATTTATTTGTAACTAAAAAAGATAAGCCTTTCCTGTTTAATGTCACTATAGATGCATTTAGTTACATAGAACTGGCTATATGTATGCTAGGCAATATACTTGGTCAAACAATATGCAAAACTAGACCTTTGAAAAATTAGATAGGATAGCATGAGCTGAATGGGAGTCCAAGTTCCCACGTACCACTGTCAAAACACTAACTCGTTAGAAATCGGGCCAAAACCTTTGTTCCTAAATGTTAGAATTAATTAGAATTAATTAATTAGTGATTAATAGACACTTTTTCCTCTATAGACACCTCTTCTTATACAGACACCTTTTCTAGATAGGCACCCTTTGGGGCTATATATATATATATATATATATATATATATATAACAGCTACGCAAAAAATCAATCATCAGTTCTTCCATTTTCACTTTTCACCAACTTGTAACACGTTATCACGCACGCGCTCAAGCCGCTGACGCTAGTAGACGCTGAACAGAAGCACAGGACACCGACTCGCCGTCTTCCCAAGGTAGAAGATGGCCAACCCTGTTCCTTCCATGAATGCAATGGTAGACTCGATCACGGACGCCGTGGAATCCGCCATCCGTCGTGGCCAAGCCGCCGGAGGTCTTCGCCGGTACATGTTGCAAGGCGCTGTTCGCCGCGTCCTCAGGGACATCAACGGCAACCGCACCCCGCATCACCGCTCCCACGGCATTCGCTCTGGAAGCCAGGGCGGCCGCCGTTCGTCACCTCGCTCCTCGCAGCATGCCCCAGGCTTCTGCCCGGGCCATGGTCCCGCCATGCCCAAGCAACGCTCGACCGTCACCGCCGATGCCGCTGCCGCCACCGATGCCTCCAATGCATTGGACCGGAGAAGACGTCCCTATGGCCGCACGCCGCAGGACTCCGTTCCCTAGCGAGCGGGCCGGAGGTGACGCGTGGCCGCTGGGCTTCGCCTACGATCTCGACGTCATCCTCCCACCGCCTCCTCCATTGCCGGGCCGGCGCTCCTACGCCGACATCACGGCCAACTCCGGGCGCCGCGATGTCCTCCCGCCGGCCAACGCCCTCAGAGCCACCTTCATCTCCTCCTCGGCCGAGGGGGAGACGGCTCGCCGCTCCTGAGCGCCTGGGAAAGGGCCGACATGGGCGGATCCACTGCCCCTAGTGGCAGTGATGGTCATTGCGACCAGAGCTCGCCGGGGAAAGGGCGGGATCCACCTCGCCGGCTGGGCCTCCATGGCCGGGCTCGGGCCTCGCCGTGAGAGGAGAAAAGAGGGAGGAAAGGCAAGAATAGAAGGGCAAATTGGCGGTGGGCGGCGGCGGTCAGCAACGACGGCGGCTGACTGGGCGGCGGCGGTCGGCAGTGGCGGCGGTGGGCGGCGGCGACCAACAGGCGGCGGCGGCGGGTGGAGGATGGGGGCGGTTAGGGTTTCTAAACCCTAACCGTCACCCCTTTTAAAGGGCTAGCGGAGGGGACCTGGTAGGCCGGGACGCGCGCCTTGTTGGGCCGCCAGCGCCTGGCTGGACCCGCGTGCCCGATAGGGCCGCCCGCGCCTGGCTGGACCGCGCGCCAGGCCGGGCCGTACGCCTGAGCCGGGCCACATACTACTATTTGCCATTTTTTTATTTTCTCTGTTATTTAGTTTCCTAAGTAGCAGGACCTTTAATTAGCATATGACTTAGCTAATTTATTTATTTGTGAGAACATCTGATTATTGTATTGTTGATGTTGCTCTGTACATACTGAATATTGTTATTGTATATATATATGTGGTTTGTTGACTTTGAATTACAAAGCTATATGTGATTCTTTTATTAAATTAGAACATACACCACACACATGTTAAATTCGCAAATAACTTAAATAATATTTTAACAAAGTTATTCTCAGAATAAGCAAATAATACACCTATGTACGTTTTTATATTGCAATATCTAATATTTTTAATTAAGATATACAATCTATTATATTGCATATGACGTTACAACATTACCATGTTGATTTAATTTACCATACGGTAAATTAATTATTCCATGGTTATCCATAGGACTATGGCCACTAATGAGTTCGAAGAACTCGCATTGGATGGCAATAATTACCCTACATGGACTTCTGATATCAAGATAGCACTTGCATCTCGTAGTCTTTTGGCTACAATTCAGGAACCCTAAGCCGGGGTTGTTCTGCCAGATAAGAAAATTTTTCTGCTTTGGCTATGTTATGGTTTTATATTCATAAGGATCTTAAAGCTGAATACCTTATGATTGAAAACCCTCGTGAATTATGGAGCGCTCTTAAAGAGCGTTATGAACAACAGAAGGAACTTATTTGGCCTGAGGCTAACCATGAATGGAATCATTTACGTCTCCAAGATTTTAAATATGTGGTAGACTATAACCACGTTGTTCATAGAATTTGCTCTAAATTGAAGTTTTGCGAGAAAGAGCAAACGAATGCAGATAATATAGAGAAAACACTCTCTACTATGTTTCCGTCTGATCGAGTATTGCAACACCAATACAGAGCTAAGAATTACGAGGAATATTCCGAGATTATTCATACATTGTGTCAGGCAGAAAAACATGATGAACTTCTTCTGAAGAATCATCATAAGCGCTCTATTGGTTCGGCGCCATTACCTGAAGTTCACAATGTACAGAAGAATACTAGGAACAAGTTCAATGGACCATCTCCAAAGAACAAGTCTAGTAAATATTCATTCAATAAGAAGCAAAAACCTAATTCACACAAGAGGAAGAGATACAATGCGAGACCCAAAAATGACAACAAGTGTCATAGATGTGGTGATTTCTCACATTTTGCTAAGAATTGCCGTACTCCAAAGCATTTGGTTGCTTTATACCAAAAGTTATTAAAAGAGAGCAAGCTAGCAGGAGACACAAGATATGAGACACACTTCAATCTTGCATCTGAGGCTGTCAAGGAAAAGGATTGTTAAAACAAGGCTCCAATGGAACCAATGAACAACAAAGCTCTTAATATTGAAGAGCAGCTTCCATCAACGGACAACATGCTCCTAGAGTTTGATTCCGGAGACATGTTTGGAGATTTGAACTAATCTCGGTCCAACATTGATATCACATTAATTATATATTGTAATAAGTCTAAGTCGTACATAGTTATTTGAATTGTATTATTTAGTATGCTTGAGAGTTATGTACATATATTTAATTATTGTAATATCATACTCTCATACCTGGTATTAAATATATTGTATGTATACTTCTATATGTTATACTATTATATTAAATTAAATTATTATTTTACATATAGATGTCTGTTGATATCAATCCGAAGGGGTTAGAATTATGCCTTGTGGACTCATGTACCACTAACTCTATACTTAGAGAGATAAAATATTTCCAAACTCTTAAGAAAAGAGAAGGAAACGTTATGACTATCGCTGGTCGAGATGCGTTAATAGTTGGGTCAGGTTGAGCCACTATTACTCTCCTACGGGTACACAAATTATGATTGAGAATGTCTTATTGTATCCTGATTCAACTTGTACCCTTCTAAGTTATAGAGACATCCGTAAGAACGGTTTGCATGTGGAAACACATGAGGACAATAAAGAGGAATTTCTCCTCTTCACTAAACTTACGGGATTTGGCAAATAAATCTGCGAAAAGATTTCTTCACTTCCAACTGGATTGTACTTTACATACATAAAACCCATAGAACATGTTGCTTATAAAATAATTTTCCAGAACGTCGATACATTCCGAAACTGGCATGATCGACTTGGGCATCTTGGAATAGAGATGATGAGGAAAATTATTAGCAATTCCATTGGTCACGATATGGAGAACGCAAAATTTCGCAAAAATAAAGATTTTTGTTAATAAACCTCTTACTGGAGATCTATTTATTGCCCGGTTCGCTGATTGTATTTTTAATTAGGATCATTTTTCGGCATTAGGGGGAGAATTGTACCAAAGTGAATGCCATGAAATTAATTGGAATGTTGAAAGCATTTCATTCTCTGATCCACGTACTTCAGAAACTGAATTACAAGTTCAAAAGATTATCGATTTGCAAAATATTGCAAACAATCTGTCAGACGCTTTCACTAATTATAAAGGTGTCACAAAGTCTCTCCATCCTGCAAGGAGCGTGCCCGAAAGAGTGGAGTTACCTAATAAAACCACTCATCCCCAACTTGGTAAAAGGAAGGGGAAAAGCACTTCAAAGAAGCAAGATGTGATTGCCGACAAGCAAAATAAGACTGTAAATATAACTCAACCTCCGGTTAAAAGACACCTAAAGGACATACAATGTCCTGTGGATAGATGTAATCCACAATCCAGCTCAGTTATGGCCATAAACAATAATGCTGGAACATCGGAAGACCCTAGATCCATTATTTCGGGAAGTCATGATGAATCTTTATGGGTAGACGAAATTGCTATAAATTTCATAGAGACTGAGTCTTATGATCGTAAGTCCATAATAGTCGACTGTTGTTTCTTTGAACAAGTTGCAAATATCCTTCAAATCGATTCAGATCCTAAGTCTATGACAGAGTGCAAGAAACGCTCGGACTAGGATAAGTGGAAGGTAGCAATTGAAACAGAGATTGCCTCGCATTATAAAAGGGAAGTGTTTTCGGCAGTAATGCCAACACCTCCTGGTATCTTTCCTGTAGGATACAAATGGGTTTTTGTTCGTAAAAGAAACGAAAATAATGAAGTGTTGAGATATAAAGCAAGGCTAGTGGCACAAGGTTTTACGCAAAGACCTGACGTTGATTTCAACGAAACTTACTCTCCGGTAATGAGCGGAATAACGTTCCGATATTTAATATCGCTGGCAGTTCAAAATCGTCTATCTATGAAGTTGATGGACGTAGTGACCGCATACTTGTATGGGTCATTGGATTTTGATATATATATGAAAGTTCCTGATGGAATCGGTATACCAAATCCTAAGGCAAATCACGATATGTATTGTGTCAAGTTGCAGAAGTCATTATATGGCTTGAAGCAGTCGAGCCAAATGTGGTACAATCGGTTAAGTGAATTCCTTAAGTTGAAGGGATACACAAATAATGATGACTGCCCGTGTGTCTTCATTAAAAAATCATCAATCGGATTTTGCATCATATCGGTGTACGTTGATGATCTCAACAACATTGGCAATGAACCCGATATTAATGAAGCACGTCATCATTTAAAGACGGAGTTTGAAATGAAAGATTTGGGTCAAACCAAATTCTGCTTAGGTTTACAACTTGAGCATTTCGATACAGGTATATTTATATACCAAGCTGCCTATGTCCAGAAAGTATTGGAGAAATTCAACATGGACAAATCATATCCAGCAAAAACCCCGATGGTAGTCAGATCTATAGATATTAAGAAGGATCCTTTTAGACCAGGGGAAGAAGAAGAAGAAGAGATATTGGGACCACACTACCCATATCTTAGTGTTGTTGGAGCACTAATGTATCTTGCTAATAGCACCCGGCCGGATATTGCATTCGCAGTAAATTTGCTAGCAAGACATAGTGCCGCTCCTACCAAGCGTCATTGGGTTGGATTCAAGACTATAATGAGATATCTCAATGGCACTAGAGATCTTGGATTATTCTATAGCAGAAATCAAGATCCAATTCTATTGGGATACACAGATGCTGGTTATTTATCAGATCCCCACAACGGCAGATCACAAACTGGTTTTGTATTCTTGCAAGGTGGAACAACAATATCTTGGAAGTCATTAAAGCAGATAATGGTGTCTACTTCCACCAATCACTCTGAAATAATTGCTTTATATGAGGCATCATGCGAATGCGTATGGCTTCGTAGAGTGATAAAACACATAACTCAGTCATGTGGTATTGTTGCACTTGAGACACCAACTATTATCTTTGAAGATAATTCGGCATGTGTTACTCAAATGGAGTTAGGTTATATTAAGAGCAAAATGACAAAACATATTATTCCAAAATTGTTTTACCCCCGTGAACTCCAAAAGAATGGAGAGATAGAAATCTTGCAAACTAAGTCTTGTGATAATCTAGCAAATTTATTCACAAAGTCTCTACCATACTCCACATTCCGTAAATTTGTTGAAGGAATTGGTATGAGAAAGCTCCGAGATTTGCAAGAATCAGGGGGAGAATCTATCTAAATATAACTTACTTCAGATATCATACTACGCTCTTTTCTTTATACGAGTTTTACTCTTCTAGAGTTTTCTCGTATAAAGTTTTTAATGAGATAATGATTAACACATGATAGATGTCATATTATCTAATTTTTCCTATAATGGTACATGACATATTGATCTCTGATCAAATTATTTTTAGATCAAGTTTTTAGGGTCACCTAGAGGGTCTATTAACATTGGAATTATACACATATATCATGGTGTTTCTCCTTATTTTTCCCACTAGGTTTTAAGGAGTTTTGCCTGGTATATCGATACACTTTGATTTTTTTTCCCACAGGGATTTTCCAAGGTTTCAAGACGTAAATGATGAACAACAATGGTGCCTACAGAAGTCAGGGGGAGTGTTAGAATTAATTAGAATTAATTAATTAGTGATCAATAGACACCTTTTCCTCTATATACACCTCTTCCAGTACAGACAACTTTTCTAGATAGGCACCCTTTGGAGCTGTATATATATATAACAGTTACACAAGAAATCAATCATCAGTTCTTCCATTTTTGTTTTTCACCAACTTGTAACACTAAATGCAGGTGATCCACAATACTCAAGTAATTCAACTTTGTTCAAATTTGAGCTAGGTAGGCTATTACGCGACGGGTTTGCTGAAATGGTCAGCTATTTGTGCTAGAGGGGCATACATCCTTAGAAAAGTGGCAATAAAAATTAGAAGACTAAGTCAGTGTATCTAAGGGGGGTGGGCTAATAAAAATATTAGTGGTGCATATAAAAAATAAAAAAGCTCCTAAATAAGCTTAATGAATTAGACAAAAAAGCTGAAATGACTTCGCCAAACACTAAAGAGGTTGGCCCGAAATTGTAGTAAATGAAAGATTAGAGGAACTACTTAGAGAAGAAGAGATAAAGTGGTACCAACGGGCAAAAGTCAAGAAACTCCTCTAAGGTGATGCAAACACTAAATATTTTCAATTAGTGGCCAATTGAAAGCATAGGAAAACAAGAACTTTTCAACTATGATCAAAAGGAATGAATGATATAAGGTGATATTGTACTCAAACAATTTATCACTAAATATTATAAAAATCTTTTTGTGCCACCCGATAGGAGTGATGTGTATATAGATGTGTCACGATGTGATGGCATTCCTCAAGTCTCGAGTGAGGGAAATGACACGCTGATCCAAAATTTCTCGGAAGGGGAAGTGAAGGAGGAATATTTCAAATGGAACATAACAAAGCGCCAGACCCTAAATGTTTTCCTCCAGAGTTTTATTAAGTCTTCTAGCATATTATCAAGGAATATTTGATGGTAATATTTGAGGATATAGACCAATTTATCTATTGAATGAAAGTTTTAAGATTTTAACCAAGGTGGATACTACTAGAATTGCAGGAGTTTCCCAAAAGATACCATCACAAACTACTTTTCTAGCAGCTAGAAATTTTATGGAGAGGGTGTTATTTTACACGAAACATTGTATGGGTTACACCGAAAAATTAGGATGGGGGTAATTGTCGGAATCTCTCACCGGTTGCGGAGGCCCATGGCGGATCCCCCTTTTTGAGTTCGGCCGGAGAAAGCAATTCCCCGAGGTGGGGGCATGTACGGAACGGATTGGACAGACGATGTAGGTTCAGACCGCACGATGACATAATACCCTACATCATTCGGGTGGAGTGTGTCTTCTTTCTCGGGCCGAGCTTGGGAGAGCCCGACAATGGTGTTCTTTTTTCGCGAACGTGGTTGAGCACGTGTTTCATTAAGAAGAAAGCAATATGACCGTTACAAACCATAATAGGCAGAGGCTATTAAGACAGTTAAAGAACACCATCAAGCAAGTGGCAGGCGACCCCAACACCGAACAAGAACATCAAGAACAATAGGGGACGGAACACAAACCTCAAAACCTAGACACGACCACACCTTTGAACCTACTAAAAGATACAACATCGTCAAGGGTGCACAAAGTCTACAACACATCAAAGGTGGCAAAGCATCCACCCGACCAACACAACCAAGGCGGCCAAGCATCCGCCTGAAGCAAACATCAACCAACGTGACAACGGCGGCAAAGCATCCGCTAGAGCAAGCAAAGAAATGGCGGCAAAGCATCCACTAGACGACGACCTATGCAACCCCAATGAGGTGGACGAAACAAAACAAAGGCAGGCGCAGAAGCAGAGAGCAGGTGACCACCGTCAGGCCAAACGAAAGGGATCGGTGCACGGCAACGAACCTGCTAGTAACGGCATCGACAACCAGCAGAGCTTCCAAGACGACGCCTCAAGGGAGGGAGCGACGCCATAGGCGCCGTCGCCATCCGACCAACATGGTCGAGGTTTTCACCCGGAAAGCTCACTGAAGAGGAGGTAAATGGCGCCCGAAGGCGTTGCCGTCATTGGCCCGCAGGCAGGGCCAAGGCTTTCGCCATCACCCGGTTCCCTCTCAAGAGTCGAAGAAACCGTCACGGGATCGAAAAGCACAGGCACATCGCGGAGCGCGGACAGGGACAGCCCGCCGGCCGGTACCCCGCCGCAGAGGGCCACTAGCAACGAGCAGCCAGCAGGGGCAGTTGCTGACCGCCCAGGCGCCAGCGAAGGGGGAGGGGGGCGACACCCCAGGCCAAAGGCCGGTAGCCGGACCCCTGACCCGAGGCGAAGCGGACCCCAGCCTCCACCGCGGGGTGAGTGCAGCAGCACAGCCACGCACCCGCGGCGACATATGGGGCGAACGTCGGCATGGCCATGCACCCAAAGACCCGCCGCGGGACGAGCGCAGCAGCACGGCCGCGCACCCGCGTCGCGCGTGCCAGCACGGTCGCGCACCCACGGCCACACACCCTTGGACCTGCTGTGGGGCGAGCGCTGCAGCACGATCGCGCACACGCGGCCACCCGCGGGGCGAGCGCCAGCATGGCCGCGCCACGTAAGACCATGCCCGCGTCAAGAAGTTGTGATGGCTGGGGGCGGCCAAATTCGGCCTGGTGGACCCCAGATCCGGCGAGGAGCGGCCGGCGGTGGAGCTACCACATCAAAGTTTGGAGGTCAGGGGAAGGGTGGCGGGAGAAGAAAGAATAGGAGGGGGGAGGGGAGGTGAGCGGAGCCGTCTTCGGTTGGCCTGGTGAGGGGCGGACGGCGGCGCGGTTGTCACCCCCTGAGTCGCTAGGAGAACGGGAGGGGGGGGGGGGGGCTCGATGATATTCTTACAAGCCTTTTTTTGAGTCTATCATATTGCGGTGTCTAAACTATATGGAGTCCAATCCTTCTACATGCACACGGGACCTCCCCTTATATACTCAATCGGGGGGCACCACAGTATCGTTTCTATTGGATCAGACCGAGCCCTCCGGCACTACATAGCTGTGTGCCAGTGATGTCCCAGCCGTACAGGTTCTGTCCGGCTACCATGGTGTAGTAGGTAAGGCCTCCCATGCCCAAAGGCTTTAGTGGGGGATTACTGGCATGCATGGCAAAACCTTGTAGCAAGATTAGTGGACATAAATGGTTCTTTTAGTGTGCACTTGACGTATAAATATCTTATCAATAGTGGGATCAAAGTCACGTAGAAGATTTGGTGTACTAAAGTACAGCTAAAAATAAAGTTTTTTTTTGTGGTACTTAAAAAGAGGTGTTATTATACTTACAAAAAAGATACCCAACTAGGAGAAACTGAAATGGGAGTAAGTTATGAGGCTTTTATAATTCGTGTGAAACTTTACCACACCTGTTGTTGTAGTTATGCTAAATTCCTGTGATGTGGTGTTTACATAGTTTTTGGTATTGCTCCACCCGAAAGTACATATGATATGTTTACTCAATGGTTAAAATAAGGAGGCAAAAGCCAAATATGTACTTATTGACGGGGCAGCTGGCTCACAAGAAACGATGTTGCAGCAGAGTTTTATGTAGGTTGTATTTAGCGCAATGTACTAGCTCCAACACTGAGCGCAGTTGCAGCAGAGTGAAGGTCACAAAGAATAAATAATCCAGGCACGCCAATCTTGGAGACTTCGGCTCTTTATTTCTTCGCTTCTCATGGTTGGTCCTTTGGTTTATGAATTGACTTTTAATTTGATCATTGGAGTTATCTACTTTGAGTTGTGAGTGTGTAGCATTTGACTACTATGCCAGTGTAATAGTATGCGGGCCGATTCTCCTTTTTTGAGGGATTGAAGCCGGATCTTCTTTTTGTTATTAAAAAAAGAAAAAATTCCAGATTACTCCTATCAAGTATCGGCAAAGTATGGATATCCCCTTAAACTATTTTTTGGTTCAGTTCACCTCCTAAGCTATGTCATTTGGTCCAATTCCACTCAATAAGATTTATCTTTTTTTTATTTATCCATGCACAAGTGAAATCTTGAGTTAAAATTTTGCAGCATGATAGGGGATACCATAACATATTTTAGAAAAATATGTCAATAATTTTTCATTATTATTTTAGTGGATATGATATTTAATCATAGATTAATCTTTATGATAAAAAAATATAGAAAAAATAATGATAAAAAATTTATATATGTTTTTTAGCACATTGTGATGCCCACTGCAATCATGTAAAATCTTAAATTATAATTCTACTTGGACGTGGAGAAATAAAAAAAGATAAATTGTACTAGGAGGTAAATTGAATTAAATGGTGTAGTTTAGAGGCTAAATTGAACTTGATAGTTAAGGAGTTATCCAGGGGTAATTTGGACTTTAAAAGTATAAATAGAAAAATCTCTTTTTCGGTGTGAAGGAGTCGGGAGAGGCGGCCGGTACAACCCTGTCCACCCGTTATCTTTTACATATATGAATCCCCCCGGCCGAGGCGGAAGGCCAGGTAGACCACGTCAGTAAATTTTTTTTCACCGTTCGATTCACGATTAACGGCGCTCCCAATTAGCTACTGTCTAGCCACCGTTGCACAATAGGGAAGTGTAAAAATATCAGCCCTTCCGGAACCATCGACTCCATCCGACAGAAAAAAAAAAACCACACCCCTTCCTCCGCTCGCCCATCGTCCAGCTCGACTCATCGCCGCCGCCGCCGCTCCTACCTTTGCTAGCCCCGGCCACTCCAAGGTCGAGACCAGCCGCTGCGTCGTGCTGCTCGCTGCCACCATCTTGCTTGTCGTGTCCCAGACCCCTCGGCCGCGTCCCCGCCACCGCTCTCCTACCCGCCCGGCGTTTGCTGGAACCTTCTCGTGCGTCTCCTCTGGTCTGGCAGGTCCGCCTTCTCGCGGCCGAAGCCCGGCGGGATCTCGATCTCGCCGCGGATGTTGATGCGGCGTTACGGGCGGCCTACCGTGCCCGCCGCCGTGTTCGCTGGCCCGGGCCCGCGCTCGAGGTACAGCTGCGGTAGCACGGGATCAAGGTCATCCTCCATGCCCAGGTCAAGGTCCCGCTGCCAGTCCGACGCCGAGCGGTGGGGGCTGCGACGCAGCAGAGGAGTATTTGTGCTCCCCGAGAAGAAGGCGGAAGAGTGGAACCCCGTGCGGCGCGCCGAGCGCCGCTCCCGCGGTCGCCCGCCCTCGCACCGCCTCCTGCACCACCGCGGTCGGTGGTCCGCCTTGAGCTCGGCATCACCGCGGCCGCGCGCTCGAGGGATCGGAGCCAGCAGAGGCAGAGCAGATGAGCAACGCAGTGGATAGTGCGGCCTGCGGCGTCATCCAGATTAATTTTCTAGCTCCACGTTCTTTCTCCAGACTCCAGGACGCTCGCCAAGATGAACTCATCTGACAACAATGAGTCCTTCCGCTCGGGGAACATGTCCAGGGCGTGCCATTTGTGCGTCACTTCGCTGGCCAATGCGGCCAAGCAGGTACGGCCGCGCATATCCACTTCCTGATTTCTCTTCTCGCCGCCATGTCTTTGCTTCTGGGCGTCTATGATGCGACACAGCAAGGCCAGCAGCTGCACCGCTGCAATTCCATCCCCTGCTGCCTACACGTGCTTCGTCCATGGAGGATTTACACCATGTGTTTGATGGCTTGCTTGTGCAACCTGTGCTTTGGCCATGGAGGATGCACGCTATGTGTTTGATGGTTTGCCTCTGCAACACTGATCAACTAACCATGCGAAATTTATCTAACAAAGAGACCTATTGGATGAACAGAACACACATTCAGGCTACTTACCTTGTCTAAGATAATGTTTCTAGCTCGAATATGAATTTTATTTTATAAGCAATAATTTAAACAAGTTAAAAGTACCTTGGATATTATGCTACTTTGCCTGTCTGACATAAAAAAACTTAAGAGAAAATTACATATGTGCATAACAATCATTCTTTATCTTTTGCGATTAAACTCACCATATGCTTTTGTGACATGGTCATATCTGATGTAACCATACTTAATTTCGTATAAATAGACATTTTCTGGTCAAGATTTGTAACAACACCTGCAGCTAAGGAAGGTTTGTGGTTGTAAAGGTAATGAGGTGATGATACTATCCTTAATCATGACATTTTACAATTAGTTTTCTTGAGTGCTGCTGTATCTGTATCGTTGCTATTGCTATTCTATCCACATCGACCATTTTACTTAAATAGTGCACCTATTGTATATGATTCCACACCAGAGCATCAGATGGCGACAGTTCTTTATTTTAGCCATTGGAAACTTAGAAATATTTTGTTGATGAAGATTTTGTTAGAATGCTAAATCGCAGTTAATATTTTTCTGATGTTCAGAACAAATCTTATGACTGATGGGGATATGGAATATGGACATATGCAGATTGGTATTTGCACCTTCAGGTATCTTTAAGACAATTGGTTCAATAGAACCATGTAAAACTCACCACAAAAAGGGATGCATTCTTGAACAAAAGTATTTCACATTGTTCTTTTGTTGCAAATGCATAATTATGGCAGCGGCTAAAGGAAAAGGGTGGTTGCTGATAAGCTCCTTCAGTTTGTGGTGGAGTGATGATGCCTGTTGTTCAAAATCGTTATTTATGTCAAGCTTTATTAAGCTAATCACAAATTGTATTTTAACTATCAGCTCTGATTTTAACTTTCTTACCTGCATTTATTTTTTTAGCCCTTATTTTTAATGCACAGGGAGATACTATTTGTGGTACTAATTCTAGAGAGGTCCAGTTAGAATGAATAAGTTCACATGTTGTCTGATTTTTGCAGAGTTCACCGGTAGAACGAACCTAACATGTGGCTCAGGTGTCCATCCACTTCTTTCTGCTTCAGTTCAGATGCACACCACTGACCACTTGCTTGTTGTATTGCCCGGACAAAGGGTTGAGTACATACTTTCTTGATTTAACTGCTTTTCTTGTGTTAACTTAATCCCGTACCCACAGTTTTCTGTATTTGCATACATTTCATCAGTGCAAGGTCGAATGAGTTACTGAAGCTAGATCAGTAGTGTGCAAAGTGGTGATGTGTGGAGACGCAATGAGCAGGCAAAAAAAGTTGCTTAGGTCTATGCATCTCTCACATGTAATGTGAAGGCTCGCAACCTGTTTGGTTGATTAACCAAGAAAGTCTGAAAACAGAATAATAAATTACATCATTATTGAACAAAATTTCTTATTTTCTATAACTTATGGACTCATTCAGTTATTCTGATTTGCAAAGTGAATTATTGTAAAACCCAATATTTCAACTCCAGTATGGGTAGGTAAGGCACTATACAAGTGTGCATTATATTTACTGAGGAAAATATTAATATTCCCAAATAAAATCTTAGAGAACAGGACGCGCGCAGAGGCGCGCGCAATGTACTAGTCTTTTACATACAAGGACAGGTGACTACTTTGGCGGGTAAAAGATTGTAAGCACACCGTGGGCGAGTAGGCCTTATGTGGCTATGTGCACACCAGGGCTCGTCGTGCCTTGCCGAAAGGAGGGAAGAAATCAACCAGTTCTTCCAAAAGACAAACAAACTGGCGTGACGGGCCCTAATCTGAATCTTTCACATAAACAGAGACCCCGTCACTTTCCAAGTAAATCCAACCTATTGAAAATGCTTTTACGGCCACGTGGTGGTTGCCGACTGGCCTGTCGGCGCCTCCACCTTCTGGTCCTTCGCGCCACTGGCTTCCTCGTGACGGTCGCTTAAAAACACAGGCCCCTGTCCCAATCCATTGAAACAGACGGAGCCCATCACCGGATATGTGGGGGCCCACCGTTCGCATCCAGCTAGTTGACTTGATCTGGCTTTCCCCCCCCCTCCCTTTTAATTTTCTTCTCCAAATTAATTTGGGTCAAGCTGACAGGTTCTTGAGAATTGGAAAATGATCGTGCACGTTAATGTTGTTTAAGAAAGTAGTAGGGAATAATTTAAACAAAGCTGAATGGGTACCTTTATATATCAAGCCAATGGATTGAAGCCTCTTCATGCCCCTTTCACAATGATTGTTAACAAAGAGGATTAGTTTATGCACAAATGTAGCTCTCCTTTCTCCTGAAGTCGCCGATTATTGACACTTGTGTATCACTCATCCTCATTGGAAAATCGGAGCATCTGGCGTCTGCTCAGCAACACGGTCTCTCTCAAAGGTTGGTGCTTTTTCTGCCTGCGGGTTTCTTTTCTTCCGGATTTGCATTAGATAAGCACGCGGTAATCCGTACGTCACGACTTGTCATCTTCCACTCTGGATTCTCTTTGCCATAATCTATTCATCAGCAAAGCATCCAAAAAGCAAGCTTTGTTATAATCCAGCAATCCCAAATCATTTTTCCTTTTTGGTTTCTTTCAAGATTCCGTTGTTTCCAGACGTGTACAGCACTGTTCTATCTGTTGATTTGACACTGCTGTGATAGCACAAATCTTTTGCTTTTCTTTAGTTTTGCATCGCCTCGTTGAAGCGTAAATCTTGTTGAAGTCAGTTGCTACACATTATATTCTTGCACTGCGGAATCGATGGCCGGAGTCGAGGAAGAAGGCGATGTAGCGGCGCTGCGGGAGGCTCTGCGTCAGCAGGCGCGGGCCGTGGAGGAGCTGCGGGCGGAGCTGGAGGAGGAGCGGCAAGCGGCTGCGTCGGGCGCCGACGAGGCGCTGGCCATGATCCTGCGCCTGCAGGCGGAGAAGGCGGCGGAGCGGATGGAGGCGGAGCAGTTCCGCCGGGTGGCGGAGGAGCGGATCCAGCACGACGAGGACACGCTCGCCTTCCTCAAGGCCGTCGTCTTCCACCAGGAGATGGAGATCAGCTCCCTCAACCGCAGGCTGCTCGCCGTCCACGCCACCGGCGACGACCCGTTCTCGCCGGCCACCGTCGATCTCCCCTGGCTCAGGAAGCTGGCCAAGAACGGCGTGGCGTCGCGGAGGAACGCGTCCCTCCCGTCGGCGCACCTGGAGGAGCTCTGCTCTGAGCTCGACGTCGTCGTGGACACCGACGCCGCTGACAAGAAGAGCGTCGGCGACAGAAGGCCGGCGAGGACGGTGTCAGACATAGGCGAGGTGATCGGCAAGGAGGACAGGGCAAGGCACAACCAGTCGGCGCCGCCAAGGCTGTACCGGTCAGCCTCCCACCGCCTCCGCCGTGCACCGAGCTACTCCGTGCAGTGCCGCAGGACCTCGCCGGAGATCATCACCGAAGAAGACGAGAAATCGTGCAAGAGCAACGCCGCACTGGAAGCCGACATTGAGCAGATCAAAGCCACCGTGCAGTCGCTCCAGACCGAACTGACAAAGCTGAGGGAATCCACCTTGTCCGTCGGCGATGCACATTCCCAGCTACTAAGCGAGATCCACTCGAAGCTCGACGTCGCCATGCCGCGGCAGCAGAGCCCTCAGGGGGGCCATGTATCAAGCCCTGTGCTGCCGAAGAAGGCAATCAGGGAAGCAGGCAGTAGCAGTTCGTCCAAGGAGCAAAGCTACCAGCCGCAGGGCGAGCTGCTGATGAACCATTTCATTGAGGTATGTGGCCTCGCCTTCTCTGCTGCCATTGTTAGGCCCCTGATCAAGATCGCTGCATCCATGTCACTGCTTAGGTGCCTCCTGATTTTGATCTTAGCTGCGGCGATGAGAAAAGTTTTGATGAGTTCTTGATGTGTAAGCGAAGCAGATAATCCTTTCGCTAATGACTTTTTGTTAGTTCCCCTTTTAATCACCAGACATTGTAATAATGGCGTCTCTTCAAGATGATTGATGCTGAAACAATAATTTGCAATCTTTTTCGCTTATAGAAACAATGAACAGCAAGATGACCAAGCCAATGCACGAGTGGCAACGAAAAATTGTCGCTGTAGAACTGTCCTACTGTATTCTCAGTGATCCGATGTGTGCTTGTTTACTACTCCAAATCCAAAGCAAATGAAACGAGTCAACGGATGATTTTTACTGCTGTGTTTTTTCAGATGGATTTTTGTTGTTGCTAGCATCATGATATGTGATAACTATCTTTTGAGCTGCTTGGATAAGAGCGTCAACTGAATTATCTGTCTCGACAGGCGATGTTGTACATAGCATGAGAGATGAGACGGTGAAGATCACAACAGCATTTATTCGTCCTGAAGATTGCTTAGTGTGAGTAAAAGACTGATGATCTGAAGATCTAGACAACATTTACTAGTTTTGAAGATTGCTTAATGTGAGTAAAAGATCGACGATCGCTAAATTCTTTCCTTTTTTCTGTTGTTTTTGCCACTGTTGGTACGTATTATGTGTACATAGCACATATTGCCGCGAGGATGAGATCCCATGTATTTATGTTACTACTGTGACAAGAAAAGGAAGTTCATGTAAAGTTATAATTGAGATAGTTGTAAATGTCAAATAGTCAAGTGTTTTCCCCTCCGCATCATTGGAAGCTGGAAATATGCTGTCTCCAGCGCTCACTGTCCATGGATAGTTTACCTACAATCATTTTCTTGGACAGGCGATTACCAGCAGCAGCCAAATGTTCAACAAATAACCAGAATTAAAAAAAATTGAAGTTTAAACTGGAGTGCAATCCGTCGAAAAGCCAAAGTGAATTAAAAATGTTCGAAACAGAGGATTAAGTGCAAAAAATATACACAATATTAACCACTTGAAATATTATTCCAACCATGGCAACAGCCATTTCCAAATTCGGCACAACCCAGTAACCTTGTTTCCACGGAAGGAATGAATACCATAACCATGATAAGGTTAAGGGCTATAAGTAGCAGAAACTATGACTAATGATTGGCTATGTAAACTAGCTGACTGGTTATGTACTAAATTTTGCTAACCCTGCTGAACTTGCTATACTCTGTTCAAACAAACAAAATAAGAATCAGTTATTGGATTAAAGGACCAATAAAGAGAAATAAATCCCAGATAGAAATAAACTAGAAACAGCATACCCATAAAAGCTGATTGACCAATATTATATAACACCAAGAAATATGTAACTAAGATAGGTAATATGATGAGGCCCAAAAAATCTTCCAGCTGTCAGTTAAGAAGAATCCTGGTAAAAATAATCACAAGGGTTAGCACCTCCTGACAAATTTGCAGCTGATCGAAAAGGAAAATTCTGTTGCAGTCCTATTGTTGGAAAAATTCTAAGTAGACAGGTAGTCCAGTTATAACCACGTTTATCAATTTCAATCAGTAGCAAGTAGCAGCATTTCTCGGCAATAAAAACAATTATAGCTTATTTGGATGCTTTAAGCTGTAACAGTAATGTACTAATTAAGCTCACAGACCAGCCAATAGCGTGGTGATTGAATCGACTCTGCAAATTCATGACTCCCCACCAGACAAGTTTACGATCTCACTTTTTATACTTTTTCTTTTGAAGTTGAATTTGATAACCAAAGACTGCCTGATAACCTGATGGGGTCTGGTAAAAAATTTAAAACCGGATTCAATGGATTTTAAGCTGGTCAAGGCATTAAGAATGTGTCTGATTTAGAGCCTAGTAGCCAAGCCCAGCAAGACAGTCACACAACTTTGATTTTGCTTGATCACAAATCAATTATTGTTTTTTGGCCTTGTTTTTTCCCTAGCGTGAAGTAGGCACTTTTGGGGGGATTTTGTATAGCGAAAATTTTAGTTAGCATACCTAAGCACAACACAAGAATGAGAGAGCAGATGGAAACAAAGGTGTTGGTGCCACTTAGGGTGCGTTTGGTAGGCTGCATGGCCTCCAAGCCAGGCCCACGGGTGCAGGAGGCCTAGCTTGGTAGCCTGGAGAGGTTTTTGGGCCAGACCCGCAAGCACCTTAGAGCAGCAAAAAAACTGCATCCAGCGAAATGAAAATTTAGATCATTTCTCCAAGGCCAGGCTCGCACGCTGCGAAGTGGGAGAAAACACAGGCCCGCTCATGCGCGACTGGGCTGCACCTGGCGCGCTCGCGTAGGAGGGGTGAATTTCCCAACCGCCACCCCAATATAAGCCCATCCCCGTCCGCCTCCTCCCCCCTCTATTTCAATCCGCTCAAGTCTCGGTTCTTCTCCATTCCCTAGTTCAGTAGGCACATGGTTAGCCACAACCAGAGGCAGGGTAATCCACCAAAGCTTTAGGAGGTCCATTGATACTGAGCAGGCAGTTCCAGCAAGTTTTGTATGCAATAGGCGAGCGTGGAGTGAAATGATTAGGGCTCCACATCTTCCACCCACCCAAAGATACTAGGAAGCAAGAGGTGGAACACGTATTTTAAGGTAATGTACTAGATTCACAAATGCATTCATAAGTGAGATGCACATCTGAAGATCTAATTGAACTGTCACCATTTTGCATGTTAGGATTGCATTGAAGCAATTGATGGAACTCACATACTGGTCAGGGTTCCTAGGCACATGTAGGGAGCATTTCGAGGTAGGAAGCATAACCCCACACAGAATGTTATGGCTGGCATGGTCTAGCTGAATACTTGCAGCTTTGGGACATGATCTCCAGCATTGCTCTTAATGTTAATGAAGATGTCCATCGGTGGAGGTTTGAATCCTCAGGGATCTTCTCTACCAGATCAGCCTATCGTGCTTTCTTCATCGGCTCCATCTCTTTCAAGCCTTGGAAGAGGATTTTGAAATCTTGGGCACAGGGCAAATGCTAAACATTCATTTGGTTGGCCATCCGCAACCGTTGCTGGACAGCTGACTGGCTACAAAAGAGAGGGCTCCCCCACCCAGACCACTGCCCCCTGTGCGACCAGGAAGACGAAACGGTTCAACATCTCACTTCATGCGTCTTTGCTAGACAATTCTGGTTTAACATCCTGCAGGCCCTGAATTTGACAGTCCTGGTGCCAAATCGAAGATGTACTTCTTTGGCTGATTGGTGGAAAAAATCCTGGAGGAAAATACCCAAGCAACACAAAAAGGGATTTAACTCCCTGGTCATCCTGGGGGCTTGGACCCTTTGGAAGCATCATAACGCTTGTGTTTTCGATGGATCCACCCCCAATATTCAGAGGGCCCTCCAGGCTTTTCAAGATGAGTTGGAGCTATGGTAATCGGCTGGAGCAAAGGGCCTAACTGCCCTCGGCATAGGCCAGGTGGTTCAGTAGTTTTTCTAGCCCTGTGTGTTGGTGGTCAGGTCCTTAAGTTAGTTTCTTGTAATAGTTCTTTTTAGCTGTCAAACACCAGCCCCATTCTAGTCCAAGGTGGTGTTAGAATCGAAACTCTTACTCTCATCGAGATGACACTAAGAGTTGGGGCAATTTTCTGGTTTACTTCTCACACAATGCCATGCCAACCCGAGGGGTTGGGGTTACATATTTATAGCTGGCCAAGACAGCCAAGCATATGCCAAGATGCTAGTATAAAAGCTAGTGATGCTTAGTCTAAGATGCTGTCTTAAAAGCTAGTCTAAGATGCTATCCTAGATGCTGTCCTAAAAGCTTGTCTAAGATGCTAAATGCTGTCCTGGTTAGGGCAGCAAGACCATCATACCGAGGACCACAAAGACCAACAGTACAAAAACTTATCCCATCATTCTCACCCTAAGTCTTGTGCGTCGTCTTGTGGGAAAGTTGGACCATCCCGGTCCGAGAACAAAGCTCAAGAAACTTGATCCTCCCAAAGGGTTTGGTGAGCAGGTCCGCAAGCTGGTCCTTGGTGTTGATCTAGCTCGCCTTGATGCTCCCTTCCTCCAAGCAGCCTCGGATGAAGTGGTACCTCACCCGGATGTGCTTGCTCCGTTCATGGAAAACGGGGTTCTTTGCCAGGGCCAGAGCGGACTTGCTGTCCACCCTGAGTTCCACCGCTTCAGTGTCTCTTCCGAGAAGATCACCGAGCAGTCGAGCGAGCCAGAGTGCCTGAGTCGAAGCGGTGGAGGCCGCTATGTACTCAGCCTCGCAGCTGGACAGGGCCACCACCTGCTGCTTGACCGATTGCCAGCTAACGAGGCACTTGCCAAGGAATAAGAGGATCCCGCTTGTGCTCTTGCTGGTGTCGATGTCGCCGGCGTGGTCACTGTCGCTGTACCCGACGAAGTGTGCCTCCCCAGGACACCTCGGGTAGTAAAGACCGTGGTCGAGAGTCCCCGCAACGTAGCGGATGATTCTCTTCACAGCCTGCTGGTGCTCCGTCGTCGGTCGCTGCATGAACCGACTAACGTAGCCGACGGAGAATGCCAAGTCCGGCCGTGTGTGGGCGAGGTAGCGAAGGCTCCCCACAAGACGCCGGTACTGCGTAGCGTCCAGCTCCTCCGCCGTGCTGTCGCGGCTCAGCTTCAGCCTCTCCTCCATCGGAGTGAGAGCTGGGTTGTAGTCGGTGAGCCCAGCCAGCTCAACGACGCGCTTGGCGTAGGCGGTCTGTCGAAGCGTGATCCCAGAGTCATCCTGGTGCACTTCGATCCCTAGGTAGAAGGAGAGAGGTCCCAAGTCACTCATCTAGAAGGTGGCCTTCATCTCTTCCTTGAACGCCGCCACCTCCGCATCCTTGGTGCCGGTGATCACCAAGTCGTCGACGTAGACACCCACCAGCAGAGCATTTCCTCCATTGCCCCGCCGGTAGGTGGCCGCCTCGTGCGGGCTTTGCTCGAAGCCCATTCCCTTGAGCGTGGAATCCAACTTGGCATTCCATGCCCTCGGTGCCTGCCGCAAGCCGTAGAGAGCCTTGCGCAGGCGTAGCACCTTGCCTTCCTTGCCGGGGATCGCGAAACCCGGCGGCTGGTGTACGCAGACCTCCTTCAAATCGCCGTTAAGGAACGCCGACTTGACGTCCATATGATGAACGCGCCAAATCGCCGTTAAGGAATGCCGACTTGACGTCCATATGATGAACGCGCCAGCCCTTCTGGGCGGCTAGCGCAAGGAGGAGTCGCACGGATTCCATCCGTGCCACGGGGGCGAAGGCATCGTCGAAGTCGATCCCCTCCTGCTGCACGAAACCTCGTGCCACCAAGCGGGCCTTGTGCTTCACGATGGCGCCGGCTTCGTCCCTCTTCAGCTTGAACACCCACTTAAGGGTGATCGCGCGGTGACCACGAGGAAGGTCAGCAAGCTCCCAAGTGCGGTTCTTCTCAACCGCGTCCATCTCCAACTGCATTGCGGCACGCCATGCCACGTGTCTCTCGGCTTCTGCAAAGGACCGAGGCTCGCCGTCGTCGCACGCAAGGTGCAACTGCGCCTCCAGGTCGTGAGGCACCAGTCTTGGCACCAGCTGGTCGCCGAGAAGGTCTTCCATTGTGTGGTACCGCAACGGCTCGCCGTCGTGGTACGCGTCGATACGCTCCTCGTCATGGGAGAGAGGAGTGGCAAACTCCATTGGGCTATGCTCGGCACGGGCTGGTGTTGGAGTAGGCGTGCCCGGAGGGGTAGCTGGTGGTGCTGGAGGCCGTGGGGTCGCCGGCTGTGGTGGAATCGGCGAAGAGCTCATCGCAGTCGAAGTAGTGGCTCGAGAGCGTGCCGCTGCCGAAGTAGCGGGCGCCGGAGTCGGTGGAGACTCGGGGACTGGGGTAGGCACGCTCGGTGAGGAGGAGCTGCCTACTCCCCCAGCTCCCTCGAAGTGGACGTACTCGACAGTGAAGTCTTCGTACGTCGGTGTCGAGCCGTTGTCCACCGTCTTGTCCCATGCCCATCCTCGCCCTTCGTCGAACACTACGTCGTGCACCGTGCGCACACGCTGTGTCTCCGGGTCGAGAATGCGGTAGGCCTTCGAGCCCTCCGCGTAGCCGATGAACACCCCTGGAGTGCTCCTGTCGTCGAGCTTGCCGATGTGGCCAAGCTCCTTGGTGAACGCGAGGCAGCCGAAGACCCGTAGGTGGGAGACCGCCGGCTTGCGCCCATGCCAAGCCTCGTACGGAGTCCTGCCATCGAGGGCCTTGGTGGGCGAGCGGTTGAGGATGTAGACAGCTGTCACCACCGCCTCTCCCCAGAAGACAGGCGGCATCCCCCTCTGTTTGAGGAGGGCCCGAACCATCCCTACAACCATCTGGTTGCGCCGCTCGACGACGCCGTTCTGCTGCGGGCTGTACGGCGCGGAGTAGTTGCGCTGAATGCCCTCATCATCGCAGTACAACGCGAATTCAGCCGCTGTGAATTCGCCGCCGTTGTCGGTGCGCAACACGCGTAGCTTGCGGCCGCACTCGCCTCCGCAGCAGCCTGCACGCACCTGATGGCGTCCGCAGCCTCTCCCTTGCTGCCGAGGACCATCACCCACATGTAGCGGGAGAGGTCGTCGACGAGCAGCAGAAAGTAACGTCGTCCTCCCGGTGTGGCCGGTGTCACCGGGCCACACAAGTCCCCGTGCACGAGCTCGAGCCGCTCCTTGGCTCGGAAGCTCGTCTGCTGGGGAAAGGGGAGCCGCCTCTGCTTCGTCATCACGCAGACGTCGCAGAACTGCTCCACGTGGTCGAGGCATGGCAGGCCTCGCACCATCTCCGTGGCACTGAGCCGCTTCAGGGCCTCGAAGTGAAGGTGCCCGAAGCGCTCGTGCCACTGTCACGCTTCGTCATCCCGGCGAGCGGCGAGGCAGAGAGGTTGTGCCACCTGCAGCTTAAGGATGTAGAGTCGATTCGCGCCTCTGGATACCTTGGCAAGAAGGCGATGATGGCGATCCCAAATCCTCATGACTCCGTCCTCGATCGTTACGCGCGAACCGTTCTCATCCAGCTGTCCCAAGCTGATGATAGAGTTCCTCAATGCGGGGATGTAGTAGACTCCGGTGAGCAGCCTGTGCTCACCAGACCCGGCGGTGAAGATGATGGAGCCGACACCATTGATCTCTACGCCGGAGGCGTCCCCAAACTTGACGGAGCCTCGGATGCTGGAGTCAAGCTCGGAGAAGAACTCCTGCCGACCGGTCATGTGATGGGTGGCGCCGGTGTCGAGGCACCACCCATCAATCTTGTCGTTGTTGGAGGCGTCGCCGAGAAAGGCGTGTGCCCTCGACTCGTCAAGGTGAAGGAAAGCGCTGCGGCCGATGCCGCTGGAGGTAGCTCGATGCTTGCGTGTGCCAGAAGGAGAGCCGACTCCTCCTCCACCTGTGCGACGTGGGCCTGGCCGCGTCGTGGCTGTCGACAGTTTCTGGCCCAATGACCAACCCCGCCGCAGTTACGGCAGGTGTCATCTCGTGCCGGCTTGCGTGCGCCGGCGGCGTCGCCCTGGGCGCCTCCACGAGCGCCACCCTCGGTACGTCCTCGTGCCCCGGCCTGGGCGCCTCCGCGCGCCTTGCCGCGCTTGCGACCGCTTGTCGAGGAAGAGGACTCCCCCTTCCTTCCGCCACCCTGGGATGCCTCCCACTGCTCTCGAGTGAGATGGAGTTTCCCGCCAATGGTGATAGGTCCCGAGAGAGGCTGTGGCTCATCGCTGTCGACGACCTTGAGGCGACCTATCGCCTCCTCGATCGTCATCGTAGAGAGGTCCAGCAGAGACTCGATCGAGCGAGCGATCTGCCCTGTACTTCTCGAGGACGCAACGAAAAACTTCTCGATAGCTCTCTCCTCGTCGTAGGTGTCGTCGCCGTACTGCACCATCTTCTGCAGTAGAGTGTTGAGACGGAGAGCAAAGTCATCAATGTCCTCACCTGGCTTGAAGGCCAGGTTCTCGAGTGCCTGCAGTGTGGACTTGCGGGCGCAGTCACTGCCGATGCGTGCCGCAGCGATGGCGTCCTTGGCGGTCCGCTTCTTGGAAAGCGTGAATTGCATCTCGGTCGGGACTGCAGCGATGAGAGCATCCAGCGCCCGTCGATCTTCATCGAAGTCGACATCGCCGTACCGGATTGCCTCCCACATGTGCCGCACCTGGAGCCTCACCCTCATGACCGCGGCCCACTCGACGTAGTTGGTCTTGGAGAGGGTAGGCCACCCACCACCGGGACCAAGGTCCCTGACCACCGCCTGGACACCATGGTAGCCATGGCGCCGGTCTGGGGAGGGAGAGCCGCGCTGCCTGTGAGGGCCGCGCTCTTCGTTGACCCGGTCGCCGTCGCCGGGCGCACCGCCGTCGTGCGCGCCCCCGCCTGGGGCTCCACCGGTGTGGGCGTCCGCGCCTGTCTGGGCTGCCACCGCCGCGCTCGCCCCCGCCTAGAGCGCCGCCGGCGCGTCCGCGCCCATCTGGGCCGTCGCCACCACCCCCGTGGGGGTGTGCAGCTGCCCACAGCCTCGCCCGCTCGCGAGCTGTTTCCCTTGCCAGCCCGAGGTCCACGTCGGTGCCGCCGTCGGCGGAGGCAGAGCTACCGGAGCTGCTGCTGCGCAGAACCTCGAGCTCCGCTGCCGGCGCCGCCACCGCATATGCCGCTGCCTCCACCTCCGCCCTTGCTGCTGCCAGCTCCGCCGCTGCCAGCCTTGCGGCCCTTGCCACCGTCGCTGCAGTTGCTGCCGCCGCTCGCTTGCGCTCCTCTGCCGCGGCGACCTCAGCCTCCTACCGGTGCCATGCGCTCGAGGCGACCGAGCGCTGAGACTGCCCTTCGGACATGGCGTGCTAATGGGGGGCTGCTGCGTGGGGAGGAGGTTGCCTCAGACGTGCTGCTGCTGCTGCTTGTCTGTGCAGGGGAGGAGAGGTGAGCAGAAACAGCAGGTGTTGTTGCTGCTGGCTGAGAGCGAAAGGAGACGTGGGAGGGAGAGGAACATGAGATGTTCAGGCTGCAGGAAAGAACGGCTTTGATACTAGTTGTTTTAGTTGTTAGAATCAAAACTCTTACTCTCATCGAGAGGATGACACTAGGAGTTGGGGCAATTTTCTAGTTTACTTCTCACACAATGTTATGCCAACCCGAGGGGTTGGGTTACATATTTATAGCTGGCCAAGACAGCCAAGCATATGCCAAGATGCTAGTCTAAGATGCTAGTCTAAAAGCTAGTGATGCTTAGTCTAAGATGATGTCCTAGATGCTGTCCTAAAAGCTAGTCTAAGATGCTGTCCTAGATGCTGTCCTAAAAGCTAGTCTAAGATGCTAAATGCTGTCCTGATAGATGCTGTCCTGGTTGGGGCAGCAAGACCACCATGCCGAGGACCACAAAGACCAACAAAGACCAACAGTACAAAGACTTATCCCATCAGGTGGGGTTTGGGTTCTGTAATTGGACAATTCCTTCTTAATACAAAGATACGCAGCTCTCCTGCGTGTTCGAGAGAAAAAAATGTTATGGCTGCAGTGGACTTTGACCTCAGATTCACCTATGTCATTGTTGTGGAAGGGTCCGCCCATTATGCACGAATACTAGCTCATGCATTGGAAGTGAGACTACCTTGGAAGATGAAGGAGCTGACACTCTCCACTGTGAGCAGGTCTCTTCAGTTCAGTGTTGTTGAGTTGATTATTGAGGTACTGAATGTTGTGTGGTCTACCTTGCTTTGATCATGAAACAGGATGGTGGTTGAAGGTGGGATTACTTTTAAGCTGAGGTGGATGCTGGGTGGGGGCTGCTGGTGGTGAGGATGATGTGGTTGGTATTCAGGGTCCAGTTGGTGCAATTCTTCCTCCTACACCAGCTGCTGCTGTTGACCAGGGTGGGCAGCAGCCTCCCATGAGGTGGACCAATGCCACCTCAGGTTTTGTACTGTGCCGCATGGCTGAGCTGATTAACAAGGGTGCTAGGGCAGACAAGGGGTTCAAGGAGGTGAGAGAGTTCTCTGGTGAGGAGGTTACCTCCACCCGGGTGTACAATCACATTCACAAATGGAGGCAAAGGAGGGGGGGAGGGTGAGCACGCCGAAAGATCTGAGCAGTGCCCCTGGGATGAGGAGACTATGTCTATAGTCCTGGAGCAGGAGCACAGCCTTGGCCATGTTAAGATAATGAACTGACAAATAATTTGTTTTACTTTGCTTTGTATATCTTTCTACTGCTTTGTATAATATTCTAACATATACTTTGTTCAATGATTATGGTTGCAGGACCACCCTAAGGATGGTGACTTCCTCAACAAGCCTATCCAGTATCATGAGCAAATTGACCATATTTGGTGGTGCCATGGCAACTGGCAGTTATGCCATGGGTTCTTCAGAGGCACTGTATTTTCTTTTTCTGGCTATGGTGAGTGTGCAGCTACCAAGATGGAGGGCGCAGAGGTGAACATGGAGACCAAGGATAAGAAGACAGATTGTAGAGGGGATCCAAGACTACAGAAGGATGTACAGCCGGGAACAAGCGCAAGAAGACCTTCGTGTTCTTCGATACCTTCGTGGAACCATTTCTCGACAGTTGTTCTTCCCTAGCTCTAGCTCTCTCCAGCTTCAAGTGTACTCTGATGCGACCTGGGCTAGTGATCCCTTCGATCATCATTCTTTTTCCGCTTAGGGCCTGTTTGGATCCTGGTGACTAAACTTTAGTCCCGTCACATCGGATGTTTGAACACCAATTAGAAGTATTAAATATAGGCTAATTATAAAACTAATTGCATAAATGGAGACTAATTCACGAGACGAATCTATTAAGCCTAATTAATCCATCATTAGCACATGTTTACTGTAGCACAACATTGCCAAATCATGGACTAATTAGGCTTAATGGATTCGTCTCGCGAATTAATCTCCATTTATGCAATTGATTTTATAATTAGCCTATATTTAATACTCCTAATTAGTGTCCAAACATTCAATGTGACAGGGACTAAAGTTTAGTTCGGGGTATCCAAACAGTCCTTATTGTGTCTTCCTTGGATCCTACTTGATTGCCTGGAAAACCAAGAAGCAGACAGCAGTTTCTCATTCCAGTGTTGAGGCGGAGTTGAGGGCTATGGCGACTGTGACAGCTGAGGTCACCTGGCTCAGGTGGCTCCTTGAGGATTTT
Organism: Panicum miliaceum; assembly: GCA_032594955.1. Taxonomy (NCBI): domain Eukaryota; kingdom Viridiplantae; phylum Streptophyta; class Magnoliopsida; order Poales; family Poaceae; genus Panicum; species Panicum miliaceum. The sequence continues at coordinate 23,309,986 of CM064073.1, forward strand.
GGTGTGACGGTTTCCACACCAACTCCTCTTTATTCATACAGCACTGATGCGATCAGTATTGCTCGTGATTCTATCAAGCATGAACTTACCAACCACATTGGTGTCGACGCCTCATACGTGCGATCGCAAGTGCACGATGATGTTGTGGCCCCTCGCTACGTGCCTTTGGAGTTTCAGTTGGCGGATTTCTTCATGAAGGCTTAGACGAAGTCGCAGCGCAGTTATTTCCTCTCCAAACTTAGTGTTGTTGACCCACCATGAGTTTTTTTTTTGGGGGGGAGGGGGTGGGGTGGCGGGGAGGAGGGTAGATATACATTGTGTAACTAGTCACTAGTCTAGGGTGCTATCTGCACTTTGTACATCTTCGTAGCTGCCCCTTTGGGCATGGCAATAGATGAGTTGCTCATTCCTAACGGTGTTCAGGCCTTCAATCTGATGCCCAACTACATGCTTTGTTCTTGATCATAACTAAGGACTGAACTATCATGTTTCAGATCATGCCTACATGCTTTGTCGTCTTCAAAGACGTCGATCCAGGCCCTTACCAACATGGCCTGAGTGCCATGATCAAGAAGATGGATGCCCAGGAGCTTGTTACTGAAAGTTGTCATCCTACAATCTAGCGCTTGAAGCCTTCAACTCAACCATTACCATCTAAATTACATGGAATTTTGAGGACAGGTCCAGTGTGTGTAGAGTAGATTCTTGTGGCGCTTCTAAGTTAGGTGTCATTGCTGTTCTTTGTGCTGTAGTAATTACTTTATGGGCTAAACAAATAAAACACTCTCTACTCTACAAGCACTTTTATTGCTGATTTAATTTCTCGCTTATTTTTGGCAGCACTGCTACAAAATTTTATAGATATCAGCTATAGCCGGTTTTATTTGCAGCCACTTATGCCACTGTAGTTACCATTAGTAGCCAGCGCGTCACCTAACACATAAGTGATGGCCTAGTGGTCCCACCAGTTGCTATGTCCCACCACACCTACGGGAATATACATACTAGCTAGTTCAACGAAAAACAGTCTCCAGTTGTTCAATTGTAGCTGCATGTACTCACTGGTAAAAGTCTGGTTCTTGTAATCCTTGCTGGTCACCTCCTGATGACATTGTAATTTGTAAAAATGTTCTCTATTTTGCCAGAGCTTATCAGGCGATACCTTTTCCATTTCATAATAAAACGCCATAACTATTGACACCTTTTTCAGGTAAGGTCTCGCTTCCATTTTATAGTGAGGGAAATTAGGTCAAATGGTCGTCATTTTGACAGATTCAGGTAACATATTTCTATGACATGGTTCATTACCATCCTACTTATGTTTTGTCAAGATTAAATTGGTTAAGAACTAGAATTTCTATATACAAGTAAACATACCTGTCCTTTAAAGAAGTCCATCTTGGACCTTTAAAAGGTACATCATAGTGAACTCAGGGCTCGTCACCACTTTTCAAAACCAAGTGTCCATCTTCAGTAGAAATGCAGATCTCAGTCACGGCCTAAAAGTAACCAAACATGTCATAACTTTAAACATTAGAACAAACTGATATACCATGAAACCTGTTGCTAACAAAAAGCCAAAACCACTAAAACATGCATTTTTCAAGAAACACTACTATCAGAACTTTGAAGCATAATCCTTTGGCAAACAAAGGATAGCAACCTCATATACTGTGACACGGACCTAGCCATGTACTCTTTTATCAGAAACAAAACATTGTTAGTTTTTGACTAGTCAAGTGCCTTCTAGATTATACTAATGGTTTTATGGCGTCTACCCTACCGTACAAAAGAAGTCGAAATTGCATTTAACACTCAAATCTGTTATCTTATTGTAAACTCATACCTAGGGATATTCAATAGTGTAGAATAAGGCTATGACTCACAGATAAGGCACCAACAACGTCACATATCCCTGCCAAAGTGCACTACTATATAGGCTGAATTCTCAAGTTGGTGATAGTGTATGAAGGCTTTAGGATGGAGCAGAGTGTTTTTCTCTCTCTCAAGCACGCAAGAGATATGTGTATCATTATATTAAGAAGAAGAAAAGGGGAAGAGCCCTTGCAAACCCACCCACACCCACACTAAACCAGAATCACACCAAGAAGTTGCGTACTGTGATTCAGAGCGGTACTCATATAACTGATTATCACCAGAGTAGCAAACACATCAAATGACAAGGAAACAAAAACAAGGTAGGGATAATTGAAAGAGGCAGTTCTGCATGCACATCTGCCACCATCTGCAGCAGATCGAGGTTGCCGTGACAATACAATGCAATGGTATATGCAGCATCCCATCGCGTCGCTGTTCCGATGGCCATCATCACCCCATCTCCATTGCGGTGGTTTTCACTATGGCCTGGATAGTGATTACCAACACGATTGATGGTTGTGTGTTGGGGATGTGGGACGCGAGTGCATGTTGTGTGTTTGTGCAGCGGGGGAGTGGAACTGGGAGCAAAACAGAGCAGAAGGCATGATGGTCCCGATTGGGCTGGCCGGCTGGCTTGATCAAGGGTCGCTGGCCAAGTATGTTTGAATTATATATTTTTCAGTTCCTTTCTTGATACATATGGCCGTCCTAGAATCTATGTGGCTGCTGATCATTTATATGTTTGAATATCCATACATTCTACCATCATGTTTTTTATTTCATTGGACATAATTCTGAATTGAGAACCCCATCCCCAATCCGTAAACACATTTCCTGATTCACGAACAGAAGAGGTTTACCCCTAAGGTACCCAACTTTCAATTAACAAACCGTGAACCTATTCACAAACCAAACGAACCATGGTCCTAGTAATCAAGGTGAGAGAAATCAAGAGAAGATGCATGAAGTAAAGTGCAACTTTTGTGGTTCTAGGTTCCAAATTGTGCATCAGGTGCGAGGGATGTGAGTTGCGAAACGCAACTATTTAACTTGAAGGTTATTTGCTATGTGATTGACTCACCCCACCCACCCACCCACTCTCTCCCTCAAAAAAATGTGATTTGGACTTCTTGGAGTTTGATTGTTTTGTTTCAAATTGTTGGAGTAGGCAGCAACTATAGGATGAGCAGGAAGGGAAACAGGGAGAGTCTAGACAGCACACAGTTCAGTTTTGGGACTGCACGAACTGAAAGGAGAGGCTAGGTTCTTTTTGAAGCATAAGCTTACATTCATTGGCAGCATATAGATACATATATATAGGAAAGACCCAACACTACTGCTGTTGTCCAGCAGCTTGCAAAAGGCAACTTGACCACTGCTACTTGCTATCAAAGACAGCTGCTAGACTTACTTGCTGACCAAGGACTGACCTTGCCGACCAAGAACATACCCCCTAAGGAAACTAGACTTGCTGCCTAAGGAAAGACAGAAGATACCCTACACTAACATGAGTAAACGAACTCTAGTTAGATAGATAACTAACACAAGGATTACTGCTAACACAAATAATTTACTACTGCATCTTCATCGGTGAAGAGATGGGATGCCTAGCTCGTGGTAATATCATGCATTATAACATCACCGGTAATTTCCTACAGCTTCTATTAATGTACCAAACTTGTTGAGTAACATAAAGGAGCAACATAAAAAGCAATAAGTGATTTCGATCCACACCTGATGGTACTCCTTATCACTAATCTCTCTTTTTAAATGCGAAGGAGCAGTAGCAAGAATTTCCTGCTTGGTCAATGTTGCATTGGGTTCTTTCATACGGAAGAGCAAAATGAGTACGTTCCTGTAGCAAAAATTCAATAAATAAAATGTACAGCTCCGTCATTCCGTCAATATCAAAATGGTATTTAATGCATTTTCAATTAGCGTCAGTGCATTACCGTACAGTTCGTTTCTTCTCATGCTTTGCAACAAATACATCATGAACATTAACAGCAACATCAGATATTGATCTTTTGAGCTCATCATGAGAGAGCGATGCACAAGATTTTGCAGCCTCGCACAGAGCTTGCAGTTTTGATCCATCCTTTCTATTGGAGGCATATTTTGCAGCCAACTGACGCAAGTCTCTAACAACTGCCTGCATGCTGCAGTAAACATGTATGGATCATTTTATATCCCACTTAACTGTTAATTGGAACCTATCCAAGATGTAATGGCATATAAATTGTTGTTAATACAATATCAAACTAAATAAGATGTAGTATGAAGGGGAAAATATTAAGGAAGCAATTAGAACTGGCTATGAATGAATTTACTCTAAAGAGTCACAAGATACTGAATCGAGAAATTTTTATTGTGAATCAAAAAAGATAAAAAAATCAGGGCAACATGTGAATTCATAGAACAGACCTGCGAACTTTGTTGGCAGCGAAAACAGTACGCAAAACATGCACATGGTCATCCCTACCCTTGCTTGTATTTGGATTAGGCCCTTTAGAAGCAACATTAGGTCTGGTTGAATTCTTGGTCTTCCGTTCCACTGTTCTGGACACTTCAAGAGACTCACGGATAGTCATCTCATGAGTGGACCAAGCACACTCTTGTTCATTGACTATGTGAGGATAGCGTTTTAGAAAGGACAAATCTGAGGATATAAATTTATAGTCCTTCATAACTCCACGTCTTTTACACAATGGAAACAGTATCCTCTTCCTCCTAAGGTCATCCGGTTTGATCCATACTCCTAGAATTTTCTCAGGGATGGACTCACTTTTTGTAAATTCAAGAAGGATTCTGTCTCTTTTGGAATCATATCCATCATCAAACAACAAAGAACTTTTGCATACCCATAAACCACGCACCAAATATGCATAGTCTGGAAGGACTTTCAGGATTTCTTCCTCTGAATAGGTAGGAGCAAGGTGCTTCAGAGCATCAAATTGATTTACTTCTGAAACCTATTTTAACAGGTAAACATAAAGAAGAAAGTAGAAAACAACTTCAAATATTGACCTGTTCTTCTCAACTCGTTAGAGTTCAAATTATTCATTAAAACAGGAGTGTCTCAATCTAACCTCAGTAAACCATTTTTTAAGGCGTTCTTCAAGTGGTAGCAAAAGCATCTCCCTGTTATGAAATGCAGATCAAAATATTAAAAATGCATTGTACGGTTCAGACACAGTGACAACAATCAGACAAGTGAAGGAAAAGCAACATAGGGTTATACGCAAAATGCAAAATAACACATTTGAAGCAAGATAGTTTTGCTGCAAAATATGGATGTAGCAAATTAAGTTGCGCTTTTGTAGCATGCCTTGTGAACTCAGTAGCAGAAATTTCCTACCATAGGGGGGGCGGGGGGGGGGGGGGGGGAATAACACCACGCAGATCAGAGTGCGTGAAACATCTTCATAAATATCAAAAAGCAATCAGAGAAACACAAATATTCTTCAACTAATATGTCTGAAATCAAAATTCAAAAACAGTAACCCTAGTATGTCTAATATCAAGTAGTTAACCTACTGTCTAATTAACTGATTAATCCCACGAGCACAAATAGTGAGGATAGGAATGTTTCAGTGTTTACCATTATCAGGTAGAAGATGTGAATACAGCATGCTATGATGTGGTGTCATGACCCATCAGTGAAAGTTGGGGTACTTTTAATAACATCCAAAGTGACATTCTTTAATGACCAAATGACAAAGGGAGCAGAACAGCAGATTGGATTGTTATGATGCTCTACATAACAAGAGGAGGTGGTGCGCAGTTCAGAATTGAGCAAGACAAACACATTAGTCCCCCAGTCTAGATCTATCAACTCTCCGTTGCACCTCACTCCAAGCTGTTTCCATCCTACCTCTTAAAACTAGGAAACAGGGTCCTGACAGGGTGTCATAATACCTCCTACTTACTATAGTCACCTAATTTCTTCAATTAGCAGTTTGCAGACAACATTACACATACCATACACCAAGAGCCTGTTTGGCACAGCTCCAGCTCTGAGATCCATGCAAGATTTAAGAGTTTGTACAATAAAAAAATGATTTAAAAATGTATTTTATCCAAAATAATAGAAAAGTCGCTTAACTAAACACCTTTAATGTTCCCAGAGCACCAGTTTCCAAGAGTTTCTGGAGCTAGGATTTTTTCTACCGAATAGGCAGGAGAGCTGCCTGTCATTATATTAAGAAGACTGGAGCTAGGGATGACCATCTCCAAAAATTCTTGGAGCTGGAGTTGTGCCAAACAGGCCCTTAACGTATCTGCTTTTATCAATTTATCCTACTTGTTTTTCCCAACAAACAATCTGCAGAATTCTTGTTTTCCTCAAGTTATATACAGCTGACGAATCGATGACTTGAGAAATCAACTAATAAAAAAATGCAGAGATAATCCTTCCATAAAATATAAAATCAAAGAAAAGGTACACTCAGAGAAGTTAAACATTACCACTACCGTAGTATAATCATAAAATGAGCTGGTCCACCAAATACTAACAATTTCTCATAACCACAAGGAGAATAGGGAAATGACGTGCACTGCACCTTATTGCTTGGCATTTGTTAATATGCTTGCTCCTAGTTGAGGCTCCAGGACACAAGGACATTACATAATCAGAGCTGAACAATAAGACAGGATCAGTTGTGTTGGCAAGGTAGGTAAAAAGGACGACTGTTTGATAAAACTTCACATTAACCCTAACAACGATAACAACAAGCAAATAAGGAAACATAAGATGCCAACGAAATAAATTTAAATACCCAATGTAGATATTGCAGTTCTACTAAATTGTTTCATGATATTTCTTTTCGTTACAATCAATATGAAGTGGGAGGATGCAGCCAAGAGAGGCTTGAAGGAGCATACTGTTTAATTATATAGAGCACATGAAACTATGCAATCCATGTGCTCAAACCATGAGCTACGATATTGATAATGTTGCTATTTTTTACTCAGATATTCTCTGCTTTCAACTCTCGTTGAGGTCAATATCTAGCCTACACCAAACCTTTTTTGGACAAAAAAAATATCGTTATTTTTATACCATGCATGCATATGCACTATTTGCAGTCTCAATATTATGAACATTGAAAGCTTTGGAATCAACACTCTTGATCCATACCTACGGAAACTACAAATATCAAAATTGTACATTCATTTTTGGCTATTATGTGCCAAATCAAACACTCAGGTGAACAATTCCTGCGTTGATTTCATATGTTTTTCATATCCATACATTGACAATCAAGTGCTCCAAAATCTCTACCACAGTAAAAAGAATGAAGTTGGACAAAAATTTGGCACGACCTTTGACCCGGTCAGTGTGGATCTGCCAACTCCGCATCTTAGCCGTCCGATCAATCTTTCCGTCCGATCTGCACAGCCCACCCCCTCCTCCCCGACCCGCCTCTCACCCCGCGCTGACCGACGGTTCTTCCCTCCGAATCCCGCCGCCATCCCCCACGCTACACCACGCTCCGCCCTACCCCTCTCGGTCCGCCCTCCACCTCGCAACTCAATCCCCCGGGCCGCAACCGCCGCCGCCACCCTCCCCAACGCACCACCGTCCTCCCCAACGCGACGTTGGATGCCCTCCCCTCACGCCGGACTCCCATTCTCTTCGACCTCACATCGCGACTCAAGCCCAAGCGACGCCACCGCTGCAGCCGACCCGCACCTGCTCCTCGCCGTAGCGCTAACCCAGACACCACAAGCCGCCGCTATCGCACCGTCCAGCCGTCAACACCTTGTCGCGCCGCCGTGAGGTGGCCCTGTTTACCGCAGCAAGGGGGTACCCGGCACCAGCGCGAGGACGGTACCAGGCAAGGAAGCCAAAAAGGACAGCGGTGCCGAGCACGAAGAGCTAGGCAATGTTGACGAGCAGCAGCGCCTGGCCGGAGACGGGCGCGGAGCCGGCGCCGACCCTGCAATAGCCGCGCCGCGAGACGCAGCCCCCAGCGCAGGCCGCCTTAGGGCAGCCACACCAGTACGTGACCCCGTCGGCACCGCAGACCGGGTCCGGGCGGAAGCACAGCACCTGGCACAGCTGGACGTCGCCGTCGCCGTCCGCCTACCTCCCCATTGTGTACTGGTCTGATTGGCCACGTGATCTGTTCTGCGTGGGGTAAATAGTAACAGGATTTGTTCAGCTGATTGTTCGATGGGCGTGGTGCAGTGTGGATTTTTACTGCTATTTGGGTTCAGGGAAAGATAATCACTTGTACTGCCGCATCTATGTTCTGGTTCTGACTCTTAACAGATTGATGTTTGTGTTCCAGGGCTTGCCTAAGCTCAGAACCACCTGAGGGATTTACTGGCTGAAGCAAAGTTAAGACATTGTTATGAAATGTGAAGGTTAGTTCTTCTCTTGAAAGGAGTATATCTCAGCCCTGGTACATGGGCGGGCTATCTTTTGATATGAAAACCACATTGACTGAAAGATCATTACACTTTGGGCTAGATTCTTTTAAAAAAAATTGAATTGCATTGCGTGGGGCTTCACTGAAATATCTAATACATAATTCAGAATGGCTTTTGCATCTACAATATAATTAGCTGATTTTTGCTTCATTGGATTTACAGAGTATACCACAACTTTGTGTGGCACTACCACTTCAGTTGCAGATACTGCTATATCGCTTGTTTGACTGCATGCCATAGTTGTTACTTATGGTTTTGCTCACTTGCAACATTGAGTCCAGTGTTTTGCATGGTCTAGGGAAACCTCATGTGTGTTGGCTAGCTCTTGGCCTTCACCTCTCATGCGGCAGCAACATCCTCAGCAGAAAATTTTGCAAGTTTTTACGACACCATGTGACACTCTAATGATTTTTAAGCCTGTCATATGCATGGAGAAACATACTCACTTTTGATAACTGTTTTCATTTTTTTCTGCAGAAAATTGAAAGCAGAAAGGGATGTATATTATACAAAATAGTAGGAGCTCACATCAAGCACAATAAGCTCAGTAGGTGGGCCCAACTGTGTCCTATCAAAATTTTAAACTCTTCAGATGCTGCTTCTGGATTATGAATTTGGCTTTTGACCAAAATGCTAAGTAACTATTCAACATGAAGGCATTTAGCATTTGTATAGTTCTGTAGCTTTCACAGCATCAACGTAATTTCAGCAAAGCACTTTTCTTTACTCAATCTGCACACATGTAGTTTCTTTTTCTTGATAATGCTTCATGTTTCTTGATAGTGATCATTTTGATTTGCGTGTGCCTTGCTTTGTTTATTTTAAAATCTAAGATCTTGATTATCTATTTTCGTTCTTATTTTGTACAGTCCTACACTAGGTGGAGAACACAGCACATAATCAAACAGTGTTTTGCTACCTCGTGGAACATCTGGGTGTCATTACTCACTAATTGAATTTTGTTTTTCAGATGATGCACCCTTTTCCATGTTGAATTGGAAAAATTGTGCCTCTCATGTGAGAGGGTAATTAAGAGAGAGAGGGTAACTATTAACCACCCTTTGAATAATTATATGTGCTTAGACAAATTAGAGGGAGTTAAGGAGTAAGTGCATGGTGTGGAGGGAGGTTTGGGACACTACTTGGACTCACGGAAGTCATAGTATACTCTACGGTGACCCAATTTAGTTTCATATCAAACCCAGCTGCTGACATCAGATCTTTGTAATATAGGGTGTGTTTGGTTCATGGGCTTATACTAGCCTGGTTAAGATCTAGAACCAGGCCAGCTCAAGCCTGTCTCCACTAGTACATTGATTCATGTTTGGTTGCATGTACCAGCGTAGCCTGACTTAATTTTGTTGTGTTTGGTTTACTAGCACCTCTGAGTGGCGTCACCTTATCTTGGCAACCGGTGAGCCGTTTGCCTTCAGCTACCTCCCTTCCACCACCGTGAGCTCCCTCCAGCTCAGCCACCGCGTGCAGGCAAGCTCCACCGGCTGCGCAGGCGGGAGCCGCGCAGGCAGGCTCGGCCGAGCTCCGCTGCGGCGCGTGGGCGGGAGCTGCGGGGGCAGGCTTCGCCGGTGCGCTGCCCGCACGCGGCGTGTGTCGGTGCGTGTAGGAGGCGCGCGGGCCGGCTCCTCCGAGCTCCGCCGGCATAACACCGCCGCACGTGGGCGGAGCCGAACCGTCTCTACCAAGCTCCATCGGCCCGCCACCGCCGGCAGGCTCCGCCGAGCTTTCGCCGGCCATGCGAGCGAGCTCCCCCGCGTGAATTCTTGAATCCCCTATCAAATTCTTGATTCCTCTCTTGATTTCCGATCGATTCTTGGTCTCCCCATTTAATTCTCAGTTCATTCCTTATTTCCTTCCATCGTCCAAATCTGCTTTCTTTATTTGCTCAATTTTAACCTCGTTCTCGAGGGCCTCCCTCCATGCCGCTACAAGGTCTTTTCCCCAGCCTGATCTGTAACCTGTACTCTATGTTTGTTTTCTTCTCCTCCTCTTAATGAAATACGAGCTCAGGCACGTTCAGGGAAAAAAAACATCTTAGATCTTTGTGAAGTTGCGCAATATCCTGTTTTTAGATACAGGGCCTTAGTCCCTGACTTTTCTGAAGGGTGCGTGGGAACTGGGGTTAACCAGCTCCATTCCTTGGAGCTTAAGCAGATGCACCGATGTAGCACCACAAGTCTGCAAACTCTGGTTCATGCGACTTCCTCATTTTCTTATGTTGCAGTTACAGTCTTTGTTCAGAAAAAAAAAATGTAACTGTTCACTGGGACAGTTTTGGACTTGTATACATCGTTTATGTGCTTTAGTTGACTACAATTACTCCGAAATCTCATGAAGAGTTTTTGCAGCGCACCAGCAATCAACTATATTAAATAATTCATATGAAAAAAATTTATCACCCGTAGCAACGCACGGGCATTCAACTAGTGATCCTAGCTAGGGAAGTTGGTATCTAAACCAGCCAATGTGACTGCTGGTCTAAAAGGCAGTCACCTACCAGCCTCGGCACAAGGCACCACCCTTCTGCCTAGTGCTTGATTGGCGCATCACCCGACTAACCCATCTTAGTGCCAGCTTACTGGTATTTAGGCATTAGGTATCATGCCATTTTTCAGCCTGTCCCATACAACAGAATATGACACAACAACAGCAATCATATCTTGCTAGAAATAAACTGACAAGCAAACAGGAACCAAAAAAACTGCAAACAAGTAGCAAGTTTTTTACGATGTAGTAAACTAATCTTTTTGGATCCATTTAGACAAATTTGTTGCAAACAATAAATACAATCCAGCACTCCCCTGCTACAATTCAAGGCCATATCACTTTCTAGTTTATGCCAATTTTGATGTCATCTGGTTAAGTTCAATATTGGCAAATCTGCTATTTTTTAAAAGTTGCCCTTAACCCTCCCAAAACAAAGTCATGTCATGCACCTTACTACTTTCGTTATCAACATTCATGAAAATTTAAACTGGACATGTGAACATTCGAAAGGTACTTCCATACTACTATAGTTTTAGTGAGGCTTCCAATCTAATATTATATTAATTATGTACTATGTGGTCTAGTGTGTACATATACCAATTTAATAAAAGGAAATGATCACAAATAGATTTGCAGTATAATTGAACCACTTTTTAGAAGACAAGATGAAAACAAATGAATGAAGACACTCACTTGCTCATTGTGAAATCAATAGGTCCACCCTCGTTTGATATCATCTTATCATGGTACTTGGTAGCAATATTACTCTCTGCTGGTTGGTACGTGAGAGAAATCCATGGCTGGAACAACAAATGTATTATGTCAATAAACAGAACAACAGATAGGTACATAATAAGTCAGGGTGGGCATAATTAACCCAAACCGACGAAACAAACCGAAATGACCAAAACCGAAACCAAAAAAACCGAAACCGAAAAATTCGGTCACAAATTCGGTTCTAGAAAGTAACTAACTGAATTAAACTCGGTTAATTCCGTCTTGACCTAGGTTAACTAAAATATACGAATTAACCAAAAATGCACACTAAAGCCCAACATAATTCCAGCCCAGACTGGCCCAATAGCCCACCAATGCAAACCCTAACTATAAAACTAAGTCACTCACCCTCACGGCCTCACCCCTCCCCATTCCCAATTCCCAGTCCCACCCCGACGCCCCACCAGACCACCAGCACACGCCGCACATGCTTTCTGGCCGGCGGCTGATGCCTCACCTCAGCACCTCGGCTCGCATGCTACAAGTGGTGCTGGAGCCGTGGGCCGGGGCCGGCGACGCCCGCGCGTAGCGTGCTGGAGCCGCGGCCGGCGCCCAGCGGCGCGCCCACGCGCGGCTCGCGTGCTGCAGCGGCGCCTGCGCGGCCGGCGTGCTGCAGGTCGGCATCTCCCGATCCGCGTGCTGCAGGGCTGGATCCGCCGCCTTCTCCCCTCCTCCGCGGCTGCAAGCTTGTTGTAATTTATCTCTTGATTTGGGATCGATTTTGTACGTTGATTTAAGGATGGATTGTTTTTGGACTTGAGCACGATTTTTTTCTGTTGATTTGGGGATCGGTCAGTTCGGTTAGAACCGAAGACCGAAACCAAACTCGTCGGTTCCAAGAAATTTATAGAACCGATTGGTTCTCATTTTCAGGTAACCAAAATTTATTAAAAACCGAGGAACCGAACCGATCGGTTCAGTCTAGCCGAATGCCCACCCTGAATAATAAGAATGCAAAAGACTGAACTTTTGTAATAGTTACCAAAAGCATACTTGAGTAACACATGTAAATCACAACATTATGTGGCCCATCGCTCACAAGAAATGGTAAAACAGATCATAACAGTACCAAAGGTGAGCTTGAAGACTAGCTAATGCAAACAAATTTCTGAAAGTAAAATTAAAAATGGTATCATTATATCTAACCTCAGAATCTTCTGCATGGTCCTTGGAATCTTCTGCGCGCTCATCTCCCTGTAAGCACAAGATATATGATCATGAATACATCATAACACCAGAAGCCAAGTTCAATCCACTCTTATTAATAGTGGCACTCCTCTTACATGTAACTTGACCAATATAACCACAACAGAAAGTAGGAAGCTTATGAACCAAAAAAATGAGGACAGCCCAATAAAGGGGAAAAATAATGCTGATAATAGTAAGGGAAAGCAATATTAGAAGGTTTATCAGAAACACCAAGGGCAAAACATGTTGTACCATATTCCAAGCCCGTATTAATCTATTCTCCTTGGCATTTTGGATCAAAATAAGCGAATGATGAGAAACTCCTACACCAATGCAAACAGAACATATGACTCATAATTGCAGGCAATTAGACTCAATCAGATGTTCTATACATAAACATTATAACTATTGGACAAGAGAAGATTTTGCATGTATAAAACAGCAAACTAGTTGATTTCATAATTTTAAGGCCAGCAAACCTTTAGAGCAACAAATGGTACTAAATCTGACAGACAGAGAACTTGTGCAACACCTTACGAGATGGAGCCTTTGAGCCACTAGCACCACCATTCATCTCCCGAGATTGTAAAGCCTGCCTATTATATGCTCGACCAGAAATTACATGTGACATTGATGGTCGCAGTTGCACCACTGCATCAATATGATTCAAATGAACCTGTAAAATAAAACAAGAGATTTGACTCCACAGAACATCATACTAAATAAACATCTAATGTTAGTGATTAGTCCATGTTGCCTAGTAAGCAACCAGCCAACAAGTTCTATGGAGGCAAAAATACAAATGTGTTAAGTTTTGAATTACAATTAGTAACTGCTAGATATAAAGGACAAGAAGCTATGAAGGTCACAAACTTAGTACCAGCGGAACTGTGGGGGTACCTTGGGTAAAGGAGTGTTCAGGGGTACAGATTGAATCAGCAATATTGTAAATAACTATAATTAACTAGTACTAGTTTTATCTCTGACTGATGTATTACATCAGCTGCAACAGAACATATCAAAATGAAACGGTAATACAAGATTAATGAAGCAGTCAGGAGTTACATTGCCTGGGGGCTTATTCAGATAGGAAGGCAGCAACTTAATAACCCTTCATTCCAAATTATAGTTCACTTTAGCTTTGCCCTAAATCAAACTGCTCTAACTTTAACCATGTTTTTTAGAAAAATATATTAACATCTATAGTACCAAACAAAGGCATTATAAAAACATATTTCACGGTGGACTTAACAAAACTAATTGGATGTTGTAAATATTGGTGCTTTTTCCTATAAACTTGGTCAAATTTATAGAAGCTTGACTTAGACCAAAGCTAAATTGAACTATAATTTGGAGCGGAGGGAGTACACAGGAAAAACACTAACCTGTCCCTACTAATACAGCCAAAATGAGCAATATCAAACATTTAGGATTTGCTTCACTGCTGCTGCCATAAATATCCAACCTACTCCCTCCGTCCCAAGAAACAAGTTATTCTAGGACCAAAATTTGTTCCAAAAAACAAGTCATTTTACCCTATTTAGAAAGTGCATGTGCATGCAAGAATCAATTAGTGCCAAATATGGATAATAAATAGGGGCAAACATGGCCATTCTACCTCCTTGTTAATCTATCATAGAATTTCAATAATGACTTGTATTTCAGGACGGAGGGAGTAAGTGTGGAATGCCACAATTCCATAGGCTGTAGCTACCTACTCATTAGCAATTTGTGTCCACCAACCAAAGAATCACAGAAGCTGTTATAATACTTACCAAGTTGCCTTTAAGAACGCCAACCGCATAATCAGAAACATCTTCTGCCTTTGATGATGAAAGTGTCTGTTAACAATACAAAGGACAGAAACATGATATCAATGAGATATGAACAAATGTGCGAGCAGATTATTTGAATGGCAGCAGAACTACTACCCAATTAAGATACCATCACAAATGCTAGAGAAGAATCTTATATTAGCTTAACTAGCAGAACTAAAGTTTATTATGATTCAATATACTCCCTTTGGTCACAAATACTTGGCAATTTTAAAACAGGCACCACCTTGAAAACACAATTTCACAAACTAAACGTTTTAACCGGAACTGTGGTGGTAAATACCCAAGTGAGATCATTTGTTACTCATATAACATGATGTGGACATCACCAGAATGGATACACCCACATGTAATAAACACACATGGAAGGTATGGAGGACCAAAGAAGTTGATTGGGGACCAAGCCTAAGTCTTCCCAATGTTCTCCATCAGGCCACCACGTCACTTTTGGTGCAAGGAAAGAAAGAGTCCATGTCCAACACGTTTTGGAGGCTGGATTCGGACTGCAGAACAGCACCAACTTGTGACGGACACCACGGTCGCATACGGACTCGGATAGGGACGTTCAAGTACTTCGTGGAAAGCTTATGAAGTCTAGTTTCATATGGATCCGGACTCAAGTCCATATCTCTCCTGATTCGTCCGCAATGACCAAAATACTACCGACTGGTTTTCTGTCTAAAGGTGCTGCGACATCTTAATTTGGCCCGATGGGCTTTGTATCAAGTCGGGTCCATTAGGGACGCGTCCTAGGGTTGGAGTGCGACTCAAACACCCTCTTGGTCGTCCTCCTAGGTATTAATAAGGGTTAGAGCCGCCATGAACAGATTGGGGGTTTTTGTTTTGTTGAAAGTTTAGCCATTGCTACTTCCTTGTAGACGCGTGTGTCGACTAGACCATCCGTTCTACTCGATTCGGAACCCCACCTTGTTGATTCCAGATTGGTTATTATCTCCATATTTGCAATTGAGTTGCTTGTTCTACTTGTTCTTGCTGGTTCTTCGATTGCTTGCAGGACAGGTGCCCTAGTGGCCGGGTGTCGCGCTCCACAAGATCGCGGCAGCCATTGGAGGTGGTGTATCGGTTGCTAAGGCGCAACGTCCTTGGAAGGCTGTAGTCGGGCCGTGAACGTCGCCTCCATCTCAAATCGAGTTATCCCCCGCCTCTCATCGAAAGATCGGGAACAAACCCTAGCGGGTTCACATCAGTTGGTAATCAGAGCAAGGTTTATCGGTGAGAGACTTCTAATTCTTTGCTGTTTTATTTTTCCTATAGTCCAGAAAAGCCAAAAAAAAATAGTAGATTAGTTTTCCTTCAATCCTATAAACTCGTTTGAGCCTTTGCTAGCACTGCTTAGTTAGGGCTTGTTGAATTTTTGATTGCATCGGTTGCGTCGTGTTGCTGGTCTTAGTTTAGTCCTTTAGAGTTTCGAGTTCTTGTCACCTCTTTTTATCTCGGAGTTTCAATTCATCAGTGGAAGAAAACTTTCATTGTTTCTGTGTCCGGTCTCCGATTTGCGAGTTTTAGTACAATCTGGAAAGCGTAACTCGTGATCTTTCCAACGGATCTGACCTGGGTCACAAATTCCATCTAAGTGCTCCAGAATCGACTTGGAGATTTGTGCGTCTGGCTGCGTGAAACAAGTTTCGTCAATCTGAGTTGGTAGCAGCTATATGCAGTAATCCTGTTGCGTTGTTTGTCAAACAAAGGATTTTAGTCCTCTACAAAAAAAAAGAAGAAGAAAAAAAGAAAACAAAGTGAAAAAAACAGAAAAGAAAAGAAAAGAAACGAAAAAGAAGAAAGGGGCTGATCCATCTTTTGTGTTCCTGCTGTTTCGGTTGGTGCTTTGTGACTTCATTTGTGTCCAGGCTCGCGCCTCTAGTACGGTCTATGCTAGGACCAGCACAGTACCACCGTTGAACAATTATTCAGCTTGCTTTTCTGACTAACGTGGTGCTAGTATTTTCCCTTGATCAGCCCACCTACAGCTCCACATACTCGACTATAGCTTGACAGTTTTCTGTTGCTAAGGCACCGATACACTTCTTTCAAGGTGCTTGACTTGTTGGTTGCCGACTCATCCTGTTTTGCTTGGTAAGAACTGGTAAGAGCTCGTATTAAACAAGTTGAGTTTGAGAGAATTACAACCGACACATTCCAGTAGTTGACAGGAGGATACATATTATTTTTGTGTTCTTGTTTTCTACTGATCATGGCAGGTGATACAGTGATTTTTGAGCGGAGCAGACAACAACAAAATATTCTGGACATTATTCAATGCTTGCCTTTATATCCTGGTGAGTTTGATCCTAAAGCTTACATTGATTGGGAGCTAAAAGTAGATAATGAATTTGATGAGCATGACCTGTCGGAGCAACAAATGATTTATATTGCCTCTAATATTTTAACAGAAAATGCTTTGCTAGAATGGAAATATATTTGTAGGCATAACATTATTCCGCAAACTTGGAAAGAATTCAAAATACATTTTAGAGATGCCTATATTCCTGCATATTATGTTGATCATTTGCTTACCAAACTAGAGAAATTAAAACAGGGTAGTAGGACTGTGAAACAATACTACCATGATTTTAAAATTTGTATCATGTTTGGTGGATTGGATGAATGCATGGAAGATGTTATGAATAGGTTCATGAGAGGGCTCAATTCTGAAATTCGAAACTTGTTAATTGGCAAGTCCTATTGCTATATTGGTCAATTGTTTTGTCTTGCTCTCCATGCTGAAAAAGAAATTCTTTCATTTGTGAATACTTGCAAGAATGATGTGACTCATAGTGTCCAAACTTTGTCCACTCTACATGCTAACAAAGAGCAACGAATAGTGAAACCTGCTGCTGATTCAACTTTTTCACAAGATGAATTACTTGTTGTTTCTTATGATAAAGAGGACTTGTGTGCTAATACTTCTTTTACTCATATACCAGAATTAATGAATAAGTGTGATATTTTTGGTTTGGAACCATACGAGTGTGCTGTAGATAATCCTTCTCATCCTATTACTTGTGTACAAGATGAACTGAAATTGTTGTCTTCTTTAAATACTTTGGGTTATATTGAATTTAATATTCTGTGTAATCTAAATTGTCTAAAAGAGAAGGTTCAATTAGATTCTAATTTGCCATGTTTAAATCATTATTCGCTTCATGCAATTGGAAAAAATGACATCAAAGGAGAATATTTGGTGCATAAAGTGTATATCTGTTCTAATCTGAAATATTCTTTTGGGCTACAATACCATGAGCAAATAGGGGGCTGCATTAACACTAATAATATCTTGCAAAGTTTTTCTAGTTTTTCTCTTATGCAACAGGATCAGCCTGAAGAACGGGAGCATTGTTTGTTGTGCCCATGCAGCATAGTCGTCGCTCCATGTTCCAACAACAAAGCAAGCACCTTTGAATGCCGTTGGAGCAAGTCGAGGACGACTTCCAGCCAAGAAGGGGAGAATGATGTGGACATCACCAGAATGGATACACCCACATGTAATAAACACACATGGAAGGTATGGAGGACCAAAGAAGTTGATTGGGGACCAAGCCTAAGTCTTCCCAATGTTCTCCATCAGGCCACCACGTCACTTTTGGTGCAAGGAAAGAAAGAGTCCATGTCCAACACGTTTTGGAGGCTGGATTCGGACTGCAGAACAGCACCAACTTGTGACGGACACCACGGTCGCATACGGACTCGGATAGGGACGTTCAAGTACTTCGTGGAAAGCTTATGAAGTCTAGTTTCATATGGATCCGGACTCAAGTCCATATCTCTCCTGATTCGTCCGCAATGACCAAAATACTACCGACTGGTTTTCTGTCTAAAGGTGCTGCGACATCTTAATTTGGCCCGATGGGCTTTGTATCAAGTCGGGTCCATTAGGGACGCGTCCTAGGGTTGGAGTGCGACTCAAACACCCTCTTGGTCGTCCTCCTAGGTATTAATAAGGGTTAGAGCCGCCATGAACAGATTGGGGGTTTTTGTTTTGTTGAAAGTTTAGCCATTGCTACTTCCTTGTAGACGCGTGTGTCGACTAGACCATCCGTTCTACTCGATTCGGAACCCCACCTTGTTGATTCCAGATTGGTTATTATCTCCATATTTGCAATTGAGTTGCTTGTTCTACTTGTTCTTGCTGGTTCTTCGATTGCTTGCAGGACAGGTGCCCTAGTGGCCGGGTGTCGCGCTCCACAAGATCGCGGCAGCCATTGGAGGTGGTGTATCGGTTGCTAAGGCGCAACGTCCTTGGAAGGCTGTAGTCGGGCCGTGAACGTCGCCTCCATCTCAAATCGAGTTATCCCCCGCCTCTCATCGAAAGATCGGGAACAAACCCTAGCGGGTTCACATCATAACAAGAAAGAAACAGGGTACAATAAGGCCAGACACCCAACATTCAACAGCCAGCAAGCATGGTTTTTAAGTCATAGCCTTGGTGTCCGGGCGGAATTTCAATCCTGGCGTCACGGTCGCCACGACCTCCCCGTGTATGGCATCCAAAGTCGTCGCCTAGGCATGATGTGGCGCCATTTTTCCACCCAGCAGAAGCTGCATGAGCCAAATCAATTCTACGGGGGAAAATGGGCATGGCGCGGAGCTGCGCGCGCGGAAAGGCACGGCGCAGAATTGCGCGCCCAGGAGCCAAAAGAGTTGCATGCGAGGGAGAAACGGTGGGAGCAGCGTACCGTGTCCGTGCGGAGGAATCATGCACCTACACCTCCCGTGCGACCCCATCTGGGCTGCATGCTGATTCAGAGAGAGGGAAGGAGAAACGGAAGGAGGGTGGCGGTGCGGGGCCTCAGTACAGCTGCGCCCGTACCTTGGTCCAGCGGCTCCCGTCCCTACTGCTGTGACCAATCCAGTCCGCCTAAGTCTACATCCAGGCGCTCATCAGGCTCATACCCCTTCTGCTCCGACATCCACTCCACCTCCCCGTCCTCCCGTGGTCTGCTATCAGTACACATGTACCTCTTCCTCTCCCCTCCTCTGCTCTGGTGTGCTGCCTGCTGTAGGATGCAAACAGCATTGGCTGCTCTGCTCCATACATATTATATAACAAGGCAGCTTTGTGTGAATGTGTGCCTGATGGCTGCTTCATGTGCTTGTACCTTACTGCATTTTGCTTAGTTTTGCTACTAGCTACTCTCGGCTTCAGAACTGACAGCAACAAGGTTTATGCTGCTTCATCCCAGGTTAGGATATGAGTATGGCGTCGCCTCACCGCGCGCCTTAGGCCCTGTTTGTTTCACAGCTTCTGGGAACTTTTGGACCATTGGCTTTCGGGATCTCCAAAAGTCAAATGCTCTTAAAAGCCAGAAGCCAAAAGCACTCTGCCATGAGCTTTCCAGCTTGTGGCTTTTGGGGGCATCTGGATTTTGGACATTCCAAAAGCTAGCAGTCGAAGAGCTCAAACAAACAGGGCCTTACTCACCTAGGCGTCTGGAAGGGGGTGGGTCGCAGCGCCTCACCTTACCGCCTTAATAACCATGCTAGCAAGGACGAATCCAAAGAAAAGAAAAAACAAGAGTAAAAGAGAAGGACCAAACACACCCGTATCCAACCAAACAAGTAGGCATTTTGGTCGTGACTCCAGCAAATTTTTGAGAGTTTGATTCTCTTTAAAACTATATAGATTGAGAGAATCAGATGCATAGACTTGTTTTGGAAAGTGGTTTCATAATATCTACCTTTTGTTGTATTTCATAGAGATATTCAAATAGGAACAGTAATCGAAGTTACGCTTTGTGTCGTTGTCAAAAACATCACCCTTTTCTTGACTGGAGGGAAGTGATATGCATATAAAAGACACAAAAGATATTATATGCATTTTTCTTACCTAAATACCTTAAAAGATGTTCATAGTCAAAACTGACAAAATTTGACCGCATGCACGTATAAAGTGTCAAGTATTGGTGACCAGAGATTTATAGAACAAAAAAGTGGAACAACCAAAATAGCATCCACCTTCTATTTCAGCACTAGTAACCAAAATTTACAACATAAGAATGTTTGTCTTCTTGTGCCACTAGATACTTCAATATATGCTACCAAATATCTCCACAGCCATCAAACTAAGCAGATCTCTGAATCTATTTTTCTTTCGCATTCACTATAATAGTGGCTTTTTTGAAAGAACCTTTAGTTCATTATTGGTTTTTTTTTTGTTCCATTTCATACAAGTTGTTGATTTTTATGTTGGCTCACCAAGCCTATCACAACAATCCTCCTTCACCAGTTATGTATAAAAATCTTAGAACAACGGTTGAGAAGAAAACACTACATAAGCCACCAAAAAAAATAAATAACATGTGAAAGTAGAAAAATAGGAGCATTTTACTACAAAAGGTACAAGTGAGTATCTAGATTATGCAGCACAGCACAAGTGTACCAAACTGGCCCTCCAGTAACAAAATCATACTACTATCACTAACCATGTGAAACATGCAGGTCGTACATTTCTACTGAGCATCGCAAAAGATAATTTATGGTTAAAGCAAGTAAAATTTCATCAATGGTGGTGGTAGTTGTGGTCGACTCATGTTTGATACGGGCGCGTTTGTATTTTAAACCCAGGGTGTGTGTGGGGGTGCGTGTGTGTTTGTATGGCTATTTTAGCCTTTCGACTTCTTTCTTAATGCAATGATAAGCAGCTCTCCTGCGTATTCAAGAAAAAAAAATTTCATCAATGCACAAAATGATGGCACTGCAATATGATTGCCATCCTGCAGTGGTGCAATAAGTTTAGATGCCTCTGAACCCATGTGATGTGATGACGCTGACAACCAGCTGCTGCACCACAAGGACAGGATCGGTTGATATTTCTTATACTTAGTGGAAACGATGCTGCATCCTCTCTTTTGATAGAGTCTGACACTAAAACACAGGATCATACAAAACTCAATCTCAACAAGTGATTCTTATCCTAAATTACTTGATGCTGCAGAACACAGCTAGTCTTTATCTCTAACTCTAATCTACAGCTGGACCTAACTAAACCCTGGCATATTTCACATTATGCCAACCAGAGATTATGCAATAGTAAAACAAACACCCAGCAGTTAGATGTTACATTGTGTAAATAATGAGCAGAAAGTTCATAATCAATCAAAACAACCACAAAGAGAAGGGGGACAAACGAAGCAGTAAAAACATAGTCACGAAAGTAAGAACAACAAGTTCTTAGTAAAGAACAAAATTACGCTGCACATGCACACTAAGTAAAGCAACCATTACACAACTAAGAACAAATCTAATGTTCGTCAAAAAAATGACAATCATGCAAGAGCCCAAACATTAAACATAGAAACATTATATTTTACTGACACTGATCAGATTAAAATAACACGTGAACACAAACTCAACTCTGCCTATGGGCATCACAGAGCTAATAAGTACATTCAAATTGTAATTTACCTGTTTTGTCAATCTCAAAGGTGCCTCTTGGTCATAATTTTCACTCTGTTTATTGACACTCAAATCAACTTCAACTTCTGAACTCAATGGCTTCACGCGAACCTGATATATTCATAATCCTTTAGCTAATTAAGATAAGTACAAGTTAAATAATAGAAACTCAAGACAGCAAAAGAACATGTGCAGTTAATCCGGGATGTACCTCTTCACATATCTCATTTAACTCATATGGGCGCCAACATGGCCTCAGGGGATATTGCATAATGTACAGCTGTGGTATAGATTATAAATCAAAATAAGTATTCAGAGATAAACATTGACAGAAACACAATTAGTAGAATAGAACAGAATTTATAGTTTAATTCATCATGAAGAAGAAGCCAACAGATGTTACTGCTGGATGTTTGGGGCAGATAAAAAAATTAACCTAGCATAGTCAGCTATTAACTTTTTCAGCAGGCCCTAATTGCTCAGCTAATTTGATTATATGTAGAAGTTTAGTACGAGTACATTCTTATTTTACCACAATCTAAAATATGAAGAGTTTACAATCAACACTTATAAGCCTTCTTATACAAGTTTGTACAATGCCATATTCTGAATAATGACTGCACGAACATGCAAAGATGAGGAGAAAATAGTTTACTTGATAAGCTCCACAATTCAAAAGCTAAAGAAAATGTAATACCCTAGAATAAACAACAGGGAACAAAGAAGCCATTGAATCAGATTACAAGAATGTGCAATGCCTAGCATAGAACAAAATATACCTCCCTGCAAAAGCACAAAATTTGTTCTTCTATCTCTTAAACGGTAGAACTGCTGTATCCAATAGGGAAGTGGATCTAGATAGAATTAGAAATTCTCCATGGGAATCTCATAATAAATAACTATACAACCCTACAAAGACTATCAATTATGCTGCGTAGTTGTGTGGGCCACTTTTTTCGCCAAGGCTTACTATGAAATTTAAATTGTTATGCAATTAGTACAAAAAACGTTTTTGGACATAATAATTTTATTGAAACAAAGGAGTAAACAAATGAGTTTTAGGATATCCAAATTTCATTCAAAAATTACAAAACAAGGTGAAAAAACCCAATTGAACAAAATCTGCCTAAATCCAAGCTCTCATTCAGCCGAACAAAGATACAACAATACAAAATGCACAGATGTGTCCCAAGAATTGAAACAGAAAATTAGATGGTCATTACCATACCACTTCAGAGATATTAGCATGATCATTACTGTACCACTTCAGAGATATTAGCATGGTAACAACAGCAACAGTGCTTGTGAAATGTTAAACAACCTTATGAACTGAAGTTTCCAGCAATACAACACCACAATAACAGAATGATCCAATTCAATCTGCCAATTATTTCAACATACTCCAATCTAAAGTGTATTACACTTTGAGAGCAGGAAATAATTTATTTTAAAGAATCTCAGGAACCAATCCAGTGCTTAGCCAATTTAGGAAGAAGCACATCCTGTGATTAAGAGACAAGACTCTGAATGTTGCAGTTACACATGTCATTATAGTCGGAGCAATCACAATCCCCCAGCAGTCATCAATAACAAAATGAAACAAGTGACTTGTACAGGGTTCCGCTGGACTGGACATTACCTTGGTCTCGTCGTCGAAGGGCTTGGGGTTGAAGTACACATCGATCTCGCGCACCACGAAGTCCTCCTCCTCATCCTCCGCCTCCTCCCCCGCCGCCGCCCCCTCTCCAGGACCAGCAGCGTCCCCCGCCCCGTCCACCTCCATAGCGTCCACGCGATCATCCTCCTGCGGCGCCGCGGGGTCGGCCACGGGCCCCGGCCACGGCTCCGGTACCGACACCGGCTCTGGTTCCGGATCCGGATCCGGCTCCGGCTCTGATTTGGGCACGACCAGAGGTTCGGGCTTGGGGGCCACGGGCTTCGGCTTGGGCTTGCCCTTGGCCCTGGGGCGGAAGCGGGTGGAGGGGGCGCCGGCCGCAGCGGCAGATGAGGCGGCCGGGGCGTCGAGGGAGGCGAGGTCGGCCATGTCGACGTCGGCGTCGAGGGACGGGGGCTTTTCCCCGCCGGTCGCCATCGCCGCCGCGGGACCGCCTAGGGTTTCGTGGGTGGGAATGGGGGTTTTGGGATTTTGGAGGGACTGAGGTTTAGGCAGCAGTTTTGGCTTTTTTTATTTTTTCTAGAGGAGTAATTTTGGCTTTTCGGCCTCACGAAATTCGCGTGCCGGCGGTTGCAGGTACCCATGACCCAATGACCGTGACCGCTAATCGCTGATTGCCGGCTGAACCCACACGATCCGGAGGCTGTACCGTGACCGCTACTCCGGCCCGAACAGAGTTTTGGTCTGATTCCAGACCTCGCTGCCGTTGCCTTCTCTGCTCCTAAGGCCACTCTCACAGTGTCATAAGCATTAAAAACTATAACACATCAGCAAAAATGCTGAGTTGGCAACAAAGTTAAGAGGAAAGAGAGAAAGACGGGTCATCACCACGACACAAGCCAGACGCGGTTACCTAGTGCATGACACGGGATGAAACTCACATTAAGGCTCATCTTCGTTTCATCTGGGATCCACTGCTCCCCTCCACCGCCGCCAGCCCCGTCCTCCCCGCTCACTCCGCTCCAGCTCCAGGCTCCCGCGTTCGCGCCGCTGCCGCGCTTGGCTCCCACGCTCACGTCCAAATCTCCTCCGAGCCCGCGCCCAAATCCCTCCACCTCCAGCCCCTCTCCCTGCATCTGCTGCCGCCGCCGGGCAATTGGCATCGCCCGCAGTCATCCCCTCCTATTTCCCCTTGCTCCCACGCCCAAATTCTTCCTCTTCCAGCCCTGCGCCCTACCTCTGCCCCGTTTTCGATATCTACTCGGATTCCGATGAAGAGTACTCCCCGTGCAGTACTACAACTTCAAGCCGGACCCAAAAAGGACTCGGAGACGAGGGAGCCGCCGCTTGCCGGGCGGCCCCCGCCCTCGAAAACCACTCGCAACCTGACGGCCACACCGAAACGTTTTCGGGCAGCCTTCTGGGTTTAACCATCACATCAACGCCGCAAGAACGTTTCGTGTACTGAAAGGGCTTTGAGCCCTCCGAACTACTCGATTACGAGTCCCACCTCGTGGCCTTCACGCAGGAACTACCCTTCCAAGAGGGTAGACCTCTTTCTCCTATCGCAGAAGAAGGAGAGAATAGCACAGAGCTACTCGAGTACAGCCTTAGAGCTAACCACTCGCTGGATCGCCAAGTCTGCATGGCTTCCCTTCGCAACACGGAGGAAGATGAGCTGGGCACCCAGTACGACAACGAACAACTTGCGGACGTCTCAGCCGACGAGCCCACAGCTGACGCTCCCCAAGATGAAGACGAGGAGCACTGAAGGATCCGGTGGGCAAAGAACGCCAAGTGCGCTCAACGCAGGCGCAACGCGCAGAACCGTGCCCGCGAACTAAGGGATCTTAACAACGCTTTTGCAGCAGTCGCGGATCGCGAGTACCGTATGCCGATTGGCGCCATTGCAGAGGCAGCACCCTTAGTCCAACAACTCCCATCCAACCTCAGATACAAAGGCTGCAGTAATTGACTCAGCGCGCACTCGTGCAACTCGATGGGCAACTTCCAGTGTCTTCCACTCGGAATCAGCTCTCGAGGTCTGAGCACCATGGTGATACCGCGCTGGTCAGTCGCACCCCTGGAGGAGGCCGGCACATCGTACCATGTCATCCTTGGCAGGCCGGCACTAGCCAAATTTATGGTTGTGCCCACTATGTCTACCTGCTACTCAAGATGCCAGGCAAGACAAGCGTACTCACACTCCGTGGAGACCTGAAGAAGTCGTACGACTGTGACCAGGAGGTGATCGAGTACGCCACGACTTCACGAGTGCCAGAGCCATCTGTAGAAGTACTCGCGGCCGTGCTGAAGCTGACCAACACAGAGATGGAGATCTCCAACCAACGGCCAAGAAAGTCGAGGGTTCAACCTAACCCCAACGACGTCGGCATCAAGACCATCCAGCTACAAGAAGGCGACCCGTCCAAGACTGCTCTGATTGAAGGTGGCTTAGGCGACAAATAGGAAAGCGCGCTCATCAGCTTCCTTAGGGCCAACCGTGACATATTCGCATGGAAACCAGCGGATATGCCAGGGGTGCCCAAGGAGTTGATCGAGCACTGCCTAAAAGTTGACCCTAAAGCCACTCCGAAGAAGCAATGACTGCGTCGTTTCGCCCCGACAAGAGGGAGGCCATCAAGAAGGAGTTAGCAAAACTACTCGCGGCTGGTTTTATTAAAGAAGTATACCACCCCGAGTGGTTAGCTAACCCTGTACTTGTACTGAAAAAGAATAATAATGAATGGAGGATGTATGTGGATTATACTGATCTCAACAAACATTGCCCGAAGGACCCCTTCACGCTCCCACGCATCGACCAAGTCATTGACTCCACGGCTGGCTGCGTCCTACTCTCCGTCCTCGACTGCTACTCGAGCTATCATCAAATAGCTCTCAAGGATGAGGACCAGATCAAAACAACATTTATCACCCCCTTTGGAGCATATGCTTATACTACAATGTCTTTCGGGTTGAAGAATGTAGGAGCCACCTATCAACGGGCCATCCAACTGTGCCTTGCGGACCAACTACATGCAATGTTGAAGCTTACGTGGATGATGTGGTCATCAAGACCAGATCCCACGACGAGTTCATCTTTGATCTCGAGGAGACTTTCAACAGTTTGCGATGGTTTCGATGGAAGCTCAACCCGACAAAGTGCGTCTTTGGCGTGCCTCAAGGCAAACTACTCTGGTTCATTGTCAGTCATCGCGGGATCGAAGCAAATCCAGAGAAGATCAACACCATCACAGCCATGGATGCTCCAAAGACGATCAAAGACGTCCAGAAGCTCCCAGGCTGCATAGCAGCTTTGAACCGATTCATCTCCCGACTTGGAGAAAGGGGACTACCCTTCTTCAAGGTGCTCAAGCACCACGAAAAGTTCAAGTGGACCGAGGAGGCAAACCAGGCGCTACAAGATCTCAAACACCACTTGTAGTAACCACCCATCCTGACGGCTCCCCAACCAGGCGAGAACCTGCTACTCTACATCGCCGCGACTACTCACATTGTCAGTACGGAAATCATGGTGGAACGACAGGAAGAAGGCCACGCCTTTGGGGTGCAGCGACCAGTTTACTTCATCAACGAAGTTTTCTCTGAATCTAAGGTTTGTTACCCAACGATTCAGAAAATACTTTGCGGTATACTCATCATTTCCAGGAAGCTTCGCCATTACTTCGATGCATACAACATCCTGGTTGTCTCCGACTTCCCATTGGCGAATATCCTCCACAATCGGGACGCCACCAGGCGCATCTCCAAGTGGGCAGTGGAGCTGGGAGCCCTTACACTCGACTTCAAGCCCCGGACAGCCATCAAGTCGCAGGCACTAGTCGATTTCATGGCGGAGTAGCGAGAAAACCAAGTGGAAGTCCCAACCAACCAGCCGGAGCATTGGGTCATGTACTTTGACGGTTCACTCAAGCTCCGTGGCGGTGGTGCGGGAGTACTTTTCATCAGCCCGAGAAGAGAACAGCTCAAGTACGTGTTTCAAATACTGTTCGAGGTCTCTAACAATGAGGCTGAGTACGAGGCATTGTTGCACGGGCTACGCCTGGCAATCTCCCTGGGCATCAAGCGACTACTCGTCTGTGGCGACTCCTTACTGGTGGTTCAACAAGTCAACAAGGAGTGGGACATCAATAAGGACACCATGGACGCCTACGTCATGGAAATACGCAAGCTCGAGAAAAAGTTCTCGGGGTTGGAAATTCACCATATGGTCCGCGACAACAATGTGGGCGCGAACGTGCTCTCCAAACTGGGTTCTGATCGAGTTAACGTCCCACCGGGAGTTTTCGTTCACGAGCTGCATCACCCTTCCAGTGCTCTGGGTGCTTTACCCGATCGAGAGGTCTTGATGATCGAGGTCGGCTGGAGGGTGGCCTTCATCGACTACATCCAGGAGCACAAACTACCCCCCGGCGTCGACCCAAAATGTGCTGAAGCCACTCGCATTCTACGGCGCAGCAAAGGGTATGTTCTAGTTGAGGGCAATCTGTACAAGCGTGGATCGGCATCAGGCATACTCATGAAGTGTGTCAGCACGGAGGAGGGTAAAGAAATACTCCAAGAGATTCATGAAGGCGTGTGTTGGAACTGATGAGGACATCCTCCACTATTACCCGCTGGCAAAGACGCAACAAAGGGGGCCGAGTGGCCCAGTTGTAGTCGGGCGGCGACCGTGTGAGCCTCTGAATAATCCCACCTTGCTTAGCTTGGGAGGAAGAAACCACCTTTAAAGGGAGAGTCACCCTTCCCTATTGGACTAATCTTTTAGGGAGACTGGGCCTTTCCCCGAGTAGGTGCGCCTAAGAACTGTTGGGGTCCGGGCAACCTTAATTTATTGGGCCTCGGCCAACCCCACCTGGGCCGGAATGCATCATTTGGTATCAGAGCTGGGCCCTTGTTTAAGGGGGTGGGAATGATGAGGACATCCTCCACTATTACCCACTGGCAAAGACGCAACAAAGGGGGTCGAGTGGCCCAGTTATAGTTGGGCGGCGATCGTGTGTGTGACAACCCTGGTAAAATTTGATTTCTAAAATCAGTATCATTAGCCTAACCCTATGCTTAACCAACTAATAAAAGGGTGAAAAGAATTAGAACGGGTTAAGTTGAAATTCAAATCGAATTTGGGCACATTTGGACACATTTGAAACTTTTAAATTAACTTTCAAACCATAAGCCAAATGAGATGTTGCCTGAAACCAAACTTGTAGAACTTTTTATTCTGAACAACTTTCATGTTCAAAAGTTTTTGAAATTCAAATTAGAAAGAGGAGAAAACGCCCTGTTTGCACCTAGCCCCCTGAAGTTTTTCAAATTCTCGCAATCAGGTCCCTCGCTCCCCCCCTCTCTCTCCTCCCCGCCCGACCGCCGCGCGCCAGGTGGCCGGCGACGCCTGACCGGCGCGAGGCGCCAGGCCAGTGGCCGCCTTGCCTCTCCCCCACGCGCGGCTTTGCCCCCTCCCCACGCCGCGCTGCGCAGTGAGCATCCGCGCGTGCGCGAGCCTTGCCGCGCCCAGCCTCGCCCAACCGCCGCACCCCGCCATGCCACCCCGGCTCCCGCGCCCCGCCCGTCGCTGCGTCTGCCCTCCGCCCGAGCCGCTGCAGCAGCTCCTTCTCCAATCCACGCGCCACGCTATCCCCTCTCTGCCACGCCAAATCCCGGCCGCCAAGTCACCCGCGCCCGCTCGCCGCACGCCGCGCCGGCGTTCTGCTGCCGCCCGCCGTGGCCAGTGCGCGCCGTGCCGTGCCTCCGCCCCGCACGTTGCCCAGGCGCCTCCACACCCCCTCTGCCCCTATAAAAGCCCCGCCCCGGCCGCCCGCGCGAGCCACCGCAGCCCAGAGCACCTCGCCGCCGCCATTGCCGCCGCCGAGCGCCGCCCGCCCGTGGACAGCCCTCCGCAGCCGCCCCCTGCCCAAATTGAGCCTCCAGCCACCACTACATCACCCCACTGAAGCTCGCCGACCTACCCAACGCCGCCCAGGACCGCCGGAGCGCCGCCGCCCGCGCTGTCGCCGCCGCCGCCGCCCCTGCTCGCCGTGGGCAGCTCGACTCCGACCTCCTCCGCCCAAGCCAAGCCCCTGAGCAGCTTCCCCACGCGCCCCTGAAGCTCGCTGACCGGACCAGGCCGCCCCAAGCCCGCCGGAGCACCGCCGTCGACGTGCGCCACCGTCGCCGCCGCCTCTGCTCTAACGCCGGCGAGCCATTCCCGGCCGTCCCCCACCTGAACAACACCCCCACGAGGTAGCCCTCGCACCCCTGAACATTCCCTGACCCTCACCCCTCGCCGCCGGCGAGCCCCTCGCCGGAATTTCGGCCGGCCGCCGTACCCGAGCCGCCCGAGGACCCAATTGCAAGAATTTAAATCTTTAGAAGGGTCTGCGCGTAAGATTCAAGGACCTAGTTGTAAAAGAAAGTTTCAAATCTAGATTCAAATTCAGTGAACTTGTAAAATTCGTATAAAACCGTAGAAAATTCAGAAAAATGCAAACTCAACTGTTCTGGAATCCTTAGAAGAAACTCTACGACTTTTGTTACAAAAAGTTTCTCAGTTTCTCAACATATTTTGCTCTACATTAAATGGAACCTTTAATGGACTTCTTTTGTACCCACTGTTGTAGATCATTGCTGACCCTAAATTTTGGGCAGTGAGTTAGTTGCTTGATGTTTAGGACTGTGTAAAAAGATCAGGACCAAAAGCCATCTCTAGATACACCTTTTGTCCAACCTTGTTTTATGCCAAAAAGTGATAGAACTAATTTTTCCTGCTGTTCTGTGATGTTTAATGTCATGAAACTTTTTCTGTGTTGTTGTAGTAATACCTAGAGGCCATAGAAAAATTTAGAAACATTTTTACTATATGTAACCTGTTCATATGAATTTGTGGTAGGAAAACTTCACTAATTCAAAATATTTAGTAAAGCGCTTATAAAATGTTCATCTTTTTACTATGAAACACATTAGAGTAGCTCAAGCTGTACAAAAAGTTTCATACATAGAAACCCTGTATAACATCCTGTAGAAACTAATCTTTAATAACATGAGTGTAGCTTGTCCCATTTATTATGCTCTAAATCATGTACAATAAAATCTGAAAAATTTACAGTAGCACAAATATGGTTATAGAAACACCCTGTAAAATTTTTAGCATCAATACTTGCATGGGTTGTTCTGTATAAAAATAACTAGATTCTAGCAGTGGCTGTGTATTACATTTTTCATATTTAACATGCTACACAAAAATGTCTGAAATTTTTACAGTGACCTTATCTCTGCATAATGTACTTTGAATAAAAATTTTATTACCAGAAGCTAACTAGATTAGTAATTGTGTTCAACTCATGTTTGTGTTTAAAAAGAAACTAAGTTTTCAATATAACACAACCCCTTCTTCTTTAATGAAGTTAAATAGATTAAGATAAACTCTATTAACGATTGCCCAGGAAATGTTAAAGTAAGTAACTTCACAGCAAAACTTATGCCCTATGAACTGCAACTTTATCGTGAAGGAAATAATGTCAGTTAACTATCACCACAACTTACGCTCCTGCATTCATATAGGATCGACGACTCTCTCCGACGGGACGTACGAGTTGGTGCCCGCGTCCGAGAGTGAGCAGCGTGAAGCTCAAGTGAATCTAACTGAAGTTGCCGAAGACCCGAACCCAAGTTCGGAAGAGCCCCAAGCTAACTGTTCACAAGAAGGCAAGCCCCGGAGCATAACCCTTTTCTTTCCTAAATTATGCAACTCATTACTCTTTGCTTGTGCATTAAGTTTATAGGAGTTGAATGAAAACTTAGTTGCATGATGTTAGGAACCCATGCTTGAAAACTAGACGTAAGGATCGATAGAATGCTGTGCTAATAGGACTCCGGTAAAAGCCGAGTGATTTCCTGTCACTCGCGAGAAAATAGGAGTTGAATGTTTACTACACGCTGCAATCATAAGGACACGGACGGGCTATGGAACGATGGTTACAATTGAGGCCCGTCTGTCTAGTGAAAAATTCTAAGGCCGCAGTGTGTGGTAGTGGTGGTTAAGTCTTTGAACGTACTAACCACATGCCGAGAATATGGTAATCGGTAAGCTTAAGTACCTGATTGGCCCGGCAAGTGGACAACAACCTACCCTTTGAACTTCGGTCCCACTATATGGTGAGTGCACGAGTGGTCATGACCCGGCGGCGAACCGTGGCGTGGGACTCGTGTACTCTCGGAGGGTAGCCTCGATCCACAACCCGGAAAGAAAGGGGAAAAGTTGCACGTGTGACTCTGTGAGTAACCACGTGACGTGTGTTTAGGTTTCCCTTGCAAGGTTAAGAAATTCGATTCGAATCGTCCGTTTCTCACGGCTATTGAGACTGCTTAACCATTTTTACCCACAGAGTAAGAAGAGGAACAAGGATGATGAATGAACTGGTTGGATGAAAATTAATGCTTCACCATGAATGCTATTGGATAGCTGCTCATCTAGAATGGTTAATGAAACTAGAATCTTGAGCTAAAGGTTGAAAGTAAGGACCCACTTGTAGATGCTTTTCGGCAAAACAAACCCCTGAGCCAAAAAGCCTTGCATGTCTAGGGTCGGTGGAGTAGATTCCACTACACGGGTAAGTCTTGCTGAGTATTAGTATACTCAGCCTTGCTTGTGGCTCGTTTTCAGGTGAGACCTTCGAAGATATGATTGCTAGCTTGACTTGGCCCTGCACTCTTCCCCCTGGTTGGTCGGTGGAATGGGATACGCCCCCGTCCAACAGAGATAATGCCGAGTGATGTCTCGTACGGGCTTCATCGAGACATCCTGTATCGTCGAGTAGCTTCCGTTGTTTTATTTTTCCGCTGCAACTTAAACTCTGAAGAACTTATTAGTTATGATCACTAAAGTACTTGGTTTCTAAACTCAAACTTGGTCTGTAATATTCACTTATGTTAATTTTGTAATATTTGCTGGAATGTGGTATTCTCTGGGCTCACCGTCGCATGAGCATTTGTATGTATGGCACTCGATCCGCTCTACCGTGGTTGTATCGGGAGGTTATACCCGACAAACCAGTGGATTACTCCGTTTGAAGTGTAAGGTTAACCGAGATTGCCCTAATGGTGATGGTTAATACACTTGAGCCGGATTAATTCAGGTGGTTCTGCCACAGTGTGAGCCTCTGAATAATCCCACTTTGCTTAGCTTGGGAGGAGGAAACCACCTTTAAAGGGAGAGTCACCCTTCCCTATTGGACTAATCTTTTAGGGAGACTGGGCCTTTCCCCGAGTAGGTGCGCCTAAGAACTGTTGGGGTCCGGGCAACCTTAATTTATTGGGCCTCGGCCAACCCCACTTGGGCCGGATGCATCAGGAACCACGCTGCTTCTCGCACACTAGTCGGTAAGGCGTTTCGCTCTGGTTTCTACTGGCCGACTTCTCCGGCAGACGCCGAAGCACTCGTTCGGCAGTGCACCAACTGCCAATTCTTTGGCAAACAGCCTCATATTCCGGCTCATAACCTCATCACTATACCACCTTCATGGTCGTTTGCATGCTGGGGCCTGGACATGATAGGCCCCTTCACAACTGCGCCAGGAGGTTTCACACACGTGTTGGTGGCCATCGACAAGTTTACAAAGTGGATCGAGTACAAACCAATAGCAACGCTCACTGCAGATCGAGTGGTTACTTTCATCTGTGACATCTTACACCGTTTTGGCTTTCCCAACACAATTATCACAGATTTGGGATCCAATTTCCACTCGCATCAGTTTTGGATTTCTGTGAACGCAGCTCCATCGAAGTCAAATATGTTTCGGTGGCTCATCCGCGGGCCAATGGCCAGGTAGAGCGCGCCAACGGCGTGGTTCTTTGATGGACTGAAGAAAAGACTTTATGACGAGAACAGCAAAAAGGGCGGCAAATGGATATGGTTCTTCGGCGAATCCATGATGATACTAGGCTACACAAGCTTAAGTCATGATGGGAAGGACCTTTCATTGTGCACAAGGTTACAGACCCTGGATCTTATCGATTACAGTACCCGGATGGCCTAGAGGTACCAAACTCATGGAATATTGAACATCAACTGGGGACATCTTCTATTGGTGCCTAGAGGTTAATACTACCATTACAACTCCGATTTACCGGTTTACGACTAGTATTACGCGCAAGTTTACTGAAGGGGCCTCGCTCCCATACTTCCAGTACCTAATTACTAGTGTATGACTAGTCTCTTGGGCTACTAAAGGGCTTTGGTGCTAATACTTTCAGTACAACTCTGTTTTACTGGTTTACGACTGGTACCACGTGCAAGTTTGCTGAAGGGGCCTCACTCCCTTATTTCCAGTAACATATTACCTTTTTTCGACTTGTACACTATGTTATTGAAGGGGCCTTGCTCCCATGACAAGAAGTTTACTAGTTTACGACTACCTCTGCACATGTGCGACTACTTCAACTACTTGTTTTGACTACAACCCTAGTCGAGATCGATTCCGACTAGATGGCTTCATTGACCGCTCAAGCACTAGCGGCTACTTGCTCAATTCCTGGACTCGGGGGCTAGCGCCACCGTTACTGCTATGACTACTTTATACTTCTCATATGGCTCCTGGCTTGGGGGCTTGATGCGACAAGGCACTCAGCGCGCCTCAAGAGACAGCTCTCATGCTTATATGCTGGATGCTGTACAACAACTCGACAATACCTGATCTAAGAGGCTTTTTAAGATTTATCTTGGGTAGATGTTTGTTAACCATTATTTTAGGAATTTTACTCCGAAATAAGGGGTTTGTTCAAGTTATTACCCAGAGAACTTATTTAGTCAGTGGCTTAGGGCACAAAGATTGATTTGAGAGGTAATTTTGGGTTGTTTGTTGGGGATGCTATTTGTTTAACCATTTTTTCAGGGAACTCATCTCGAAAAAAGAGGTTTTCCAATTTACTACACCAATTTGCCCATGTTCACCATCAAATCTTTGCCGTCATATATTGCACGCCACGATTCTTTGGATCCTTTATTCCAAAACCTGGGGATTTGGATTCAAGGCTCGGGGCTGTGGGATACGTGTCATCAGCGTCTTATTTTTTAAATTTGCTGGAAGATAAGGATAGAAGACTCAAGACTACATTGACCCTCAGCCTGATTCTACGAGTAAACCTAAGGCTCGGAGGCTACTCCATATGGAGTGCGAGTTTAATCGCACCCCATATAGAAAATACCGAACAACTACTCGGGGCATGAGCACCTCACAGCCTCGACGCAGCCAAGGAAGTACTCGGAGGACATCTTCAAGATGAAATTCTAGAGAACTCGAAGACGCCTTCAGAAGTACTCGTACGTCTGCAGTATTTGGCTACGATAGCTCGGGGGCTTGTCAGACCTGGGTGCACGGGACTGTACACGTGGCACACTTCTCCTAGGATACAGGATGGGACATGGCCCACGCCCTACATCTGTTGTAACTACTCGTAATGCAGTAGGATTACTCGTACAGTAGTTAGACTAGTCGGGCACGGTAGGAAACTACCCGAGAAGTACTCGGGTAGGACTCCTGGGCTTGTACCCGACTAGGACTTCCATGTAAACTTATCCCCCCAGACTATATAAGGGCGGACAAGGATCCCCTCGGGGACAATCATCATCAAAGGCAATACAAACCACACAGGACGTAGGGTATTACACTCTCAGCGGCCCGAACCTGTCTAAGACCTTGCGTTCCTTTGCACCTTCGAGTTCCTGATCTCGGCGACACCCTACATACAAACTCACCACCTTGGAGGTATCCCTCGGTGGGCGTGGCGGTAAAACACCGGCACCAACCCCACGGCCAACTGGTCCATGGCTGCTCGGATGTGGAGTTGGCAGCGGTCCCAGTTATTCCTCCCATGGAAGCCAAGCGCTAAATCCATGGTAATCCATCCACTGTCTCAGTTGCTTGTGAATTGTTGATGCAATGTTACTGAATAGATGGAGCACTCGTGTGGTTACTGAAATAGCAGTGTTGGTTTGGTCGTTAACTGCAATAGTAGTGTTGGTTTGCTTGTTAACTGAAATAGCAGTGTTGGTTTGGTTTAACTGAAATAGCAGTGTTGATTCAGTTGTTAACTGGAAGCCAAAAATGTGTGCTGGTTTGGTTGGATTTCATGATTTAATTTAGTTATTTGTTGTTGCCAAAAATCTTTGCAGTGATGATTTAATTTAACTATCATGAGCACACAGACACTATTTAGTTGTAACCATATGTATGTTGTCACTAGAAAAACCAGATTATCTGATCTTGTAGTGGATACACTATTTTTACTTGTATATCCTACTGATCTTGTAGTGGATACACCAATCCTGTACATGTTTGATGGTTCTACCCACGAAAGAACAGATAGTGTTCCTTTATATTTCACTAAAAATTTATTTAATTGTGTGTTGGCGCTAAAATCGGCCGGATAGGAATCGGCCGATGATCTTCAGCGTCGAACACTCGACCCTGGAGAATCTGCTTAGCTCCTGTTCGGGTTATCGCCCTGGTACGGTTCGCGCGGCGTGCCAGTCAATCTGACCTGTTGATTGACAAGGAAATAGAGTATTAAATTCCAGGCGCGTCGATCGGCTGGATTTCTGATCTGTCCCGAGGAGCGCGTCGGCGGCGAATCGGCCGATTTGCTGTAGAGATGATCGGCTATGGATCAGCCGATAATCGTGTAGTAATTGTAAAGAAAACTGCTGGAGCGATCTAAACGATTACTACAGAGGCAACACTTGAAATAGATCTAATCGGCTGTAGGATGATGAATCGAAGGAGAGCGATGACGAAGCCGATTACTCCGATCTCAAGCTGGATAACTGGTGATAATACTAGAATAATAGGTAAAACTTGCAATTCTAGTAAATATCGATAACTGGTGAATAAATCCAAACGAAACCACAGCGATGCGCCCGAAGTTAAAGCTCGGATATTACTCGGTAAGCGGAACCTACCAATTGGCTGGAGATCAGGATGATGCAGTCCTGCCAATCCGTACGAACTCGTGAAAGAAGAAAAATATTGGCGAAGTCGCCGACTTGAAAGTAAATTGCTGGAAAAGTAGAAGTATTGTTGTTGATTGATGTGTTGATTTTTTGCAAGACCCTGACGACTCCTATTTGTACCCTAAAACTAGGACTCCTGGTCGATCACGACTTGTTACAACCTTATTTAAACAACAGGAAAACTACTATATCTATAAGAACTTTAAAAGGAAACGGACTCCCGCAGAATCTTCCGCCGCCGTTCCGTAATCCAATCAGGATTCCCTTCAATTGCTCCTTGACCGACTTAGCATGCCCTGTTGACCAACTTTTGACCAGGACCCTCCGAAATAGTCCCATCCTGTTGGCACAGGCTGTATCACCAATCGGCCGATTTCCAACTGTTACCTCAATCGTCCGATTCCTTACTGTAGCCTTCAGATCTGCCGCATCGGCCAATCTTCTCCTCCTGACGCCGATTCAACACGTGTCAAAATCTAACGTCAACACATGCCCCCCAGTTTCGGAGTAAAATATAACTTTTTCTTCGAAACTCTTTCTTTAATCTTTCCTCCGAAACGGGCGCAGTAAAATCTCCTTCTGTTCCGTGGCACAATGATTGCAATTTCTTCGAACGGAGCGCGCGAAACGACCGCTCCTCTGGAACTCGTGTAGACGGCTCGGTAAAAATACCATCTTTGCCCTCGCTTCCGTTGATTTTTTCTTAAGTACTGGCCTTCTCCGCCTATCCTTCCCCACGAATCTAGCATTCTCTTCCAACGAACCACTGTTCATCTTCCTCCAAGCTCTCTCGATCTCCAAGCGCTTCCCCCTTTCTGGTGATTTCATCCGCGGCCTGCTCCACCTTTCCAATGGCGTCACCATCGGCGACCACACCATCTACGGAGGCTCCATCGGCAACTCTTTCGGCGGCGGCGACCCAATCGGCGACTTCCCCAGCGGTCTCATCGGCGACGATGATCTCCATCCTAGAGGTAAATGCTCGAAATTTTCTCCTTTTCGCCTTTCTACTGCTTCAGTATTTTCCGGACCCTCTCTCAGTTTCTTCTCCTTTTCCCTTTTCTAGGCACTTAGGCACCGAATTACTATTCCTCTCTCAGAATCCCCTGACCTCATCTGTTTGGGCCCTATGGGGAACCCCGATCCAACGGACCTGATCAGCTTAGAAACCCATAGAATCCCTTTTAAGCAATCATCTATGGATTTAGATCACTGGGTAGGCACTTTCAGATCCTCTGGTCATGGCAGCCTCTTATTTTCTGTCCGATGCACTTAATGCGTTCCTTTTCGGACACGGACCCATGACCCCGATCTTGGCCGATGTTCTGCTGTTGACCGGCCTCGATGTCTCCTCC
The DNA here is from genome assembly GCA_032594955.1 of Panicum miliaceum. Taxonomy (NCBI): domain Eukaryota; kingdom Viridiplantae; phylum Streptophyta; class Magnoliopsida; order Poales; family Poaceae; genus Panicum; species Panicum miliaceum. The sequence goes on from CM064073.1 coordinate 23,348,011, forward strand.
GCCGATACCCCTTTCAATTATCTGTTCAAGCCATCTCATCGGCTGGAGACCAAAGGAATCGGCGGGTGGAAAGGATATATTAGCAAAAACATGAAGACCGGGACAGTCTCGCAGAGGGAGCATACTGCCTTTTTGATGATGTGGCTGGAAAAGCATTTCTTCTGTGGCAGAGCAGTTGGCCCCTCTTCAAACACTCAAACTTTGGCAGAGGCTCTATCACAAGGATCGGCCATCCCCCTTGGAAAACATTTGCTGGGATCGGCGTATTATCTGATGCACCAAATCGGCATCAAACTGTCGAAGGGGGAGCCGATCGGGAACCCTGGTGGTCCTTGGTGGTTCATCACCCTCTGGCTCAATTTACACATGAGCAAGGTCTCTTAGCAACGGATAGAGACAAATACCTTTCCCAATATCAAGTCAGAGGAGAATCCATCAATCCGTCGCCGCTGCAGATCTTTTGGAGAAGCGGTATCGGCCTTCCCCGGCTGCCAGTTTACTGCTGCCCGCACAGCTGAGTACTTCAGATGTTTTTACAATGGCCTTAGTGAAGAGATGATCAGCTAGCACCCATATCAGGCAGTAGAGCCGATTTTTGAATTACCCATAAGCTACGATTTCTCCACCCACACTTTTGACAGAGAGCTTATGGACATCTTGATCAAGTCGGGGATTCTGCCGGCCAATTTTTTCTCAGGAAAGGATTCACCCACCTACGAGTTCTACAATCCATCGGCTGCGACAAGGCAACTGGGTTTTAGCCAACTGCCGATTCGGGTCTACTTCGCCGGTCAGGCAAAATTCAGAGATGGACTGACCTCAAGTCTCGATTACAGTCGACTGTGCGATCTAGTACCCGATTCCAGTACCATTGACCTGAATAGTTGGTCAGTTGCCTCTTTTGCCACCCAACAATTCAAATTATGGTGGGCAGAATGGAAGCAACACCTTTTCTGTAAATCTCCATCGTCTTACTGCAACATTCTGGACCCAGAGAACATTGATCCAAATGCAGCGGTATGTCCTTTTTCTCAGCCGATTCCAATGCCATTTCCTTCTACATTGTCATCTTGTTATTAACTCATGTTCATCTCCTCAGTCTGAAAGCCATGTCCCTCCTATGCGGAGCCGAAGCGGCCGGCCGATAGATACTCATCACCAATACACGCCGTATCCACTTATCGGCTTTCATGCTCCGACCATCAAGGATATCTCTACTGGCCGATCGAAGCGAGCACCAAAAAGGCCAACATCAAAGATAACCAGCCGTCGGGTGCGAGCTCGCATTGGATCGGCCGATCAGACGGGAATAGCATCGGCTGAAGTTCCCCGCATCGGATCAGCCAACCAGATGGCAGTGGTATCGGCCGAGACTTCCCGCATCGGATCGGCCGACCAAGTAGTGGTGGCACCAGCCGAGACTCCTTTACCTTTGCCGGCTGTCGAGATGGCCGATCCCCAAGTCACTGCTGAAGTCGGGGCAGCTGCAGCATCGTTATTAGTAGAAGCTGTTCAGGTAATTTTACTTATCTCATATATTCTTCAAATCTTCCACTGACTATAACTCTCTTCTTTCGCCAGGCTGCACAAGCTATCCCACCACAATCTTCGTAGCAATCGGCCACGTCCCCAGTGAGAGCCGAAACTCCAGCAGCTCCTATCATCAAGGTAAACGAACTCTTGCCTTAAATTCTTATTCTTCAGAAGACTTAACCGATCTTGGTGCAGGCCGATTTGGGTATGCCAACTACAACCCCACAACAGGCATCGGCCGGGAGATCCACAGAGGCATGGCAAATTTCTGTCACCATCTTATTTCAATTCCCCATAGCATATTCACAAGATCTTCTTTTATATCTTTTTCAGGAAGCTGGTCCAAGCAGAGCGCTAATAACCATTGAATCTTCCTCCTCTGACGAGCCAAATGCACCAGTCCCTGAGACAAGGGAAACACTTCCACCGGCGCAGGCAAGAGAAATTCGCTTTAAAGAGGTAACAATCTTACCATTAGAATCGGCCGATTTCCTTTCACCGCTTGCTTACCCTTTACTTTATTTCCTCACAGGAGCAAGATACCCCCAACAACAGCATCTTCTCTTTTACTGTCTCCTTGGCCGATGACGAAGAAATCGCTTCACACCCAATTCCATCGAGCTCCACCTCCGACGATGTCCGCGCCAAGCTCGAAAGCATGCACACTCTCCTTCAAGATGACATCGGCCGATTGGTAGAAGATGCGTCGCCGATTCGACGACTTTTCAACGAGATCAAAGGTCGAATCCCGGAAGAAGTATCAGAAAATTTAGCGTATGCTGCCTACATAGAGCACATGCAGATTCCGGTCTCTAGGGCGCTACGCCATATGGCCGATCGTGCTCAGATGGCAAAAACTCAGGAGGAGGTCGATTCATACAAGCACCGGGCTTAGGAAGTACACCACAGGATCAACTTCCTCGAAAACTGCCGTCCGGACATCGTCGGCGCAATAGATCGACTGAAACGGAGGAGAGCAGAACTGGCCAAGGAAATGGAACAGATAACCAAAGAGATAGCCGCTGAAGAAAAGAGGCTCCAAGAACTCCCATCCATCATCAGCGAGCAGAAGCAAGAAAGACAACATGTGGCCCGCGAAACAATAAGACTTCGTCGCCGTGTGTCAGAAGTACCAGGATCGGCCGACGATGATCAGAGAGTACTAGACTCGGCCGATCAAATTAGACGACGAGCTATCGTAGCCATAGATGCTTTCCTTGGGTTGTAAAGAATATGTTAAACATTTATTGCTCCTTCAATGTCACTGCGCCGATTTGAATTTGAACTGCTCCTTCAGCCTGCTTTGCATTTATGTATGTATTTACTCCGATAGGACGTATCTCACCACCCATCTACCTCCTCTTCATTTATAAGTAGACTATTCACCATCTCCAGAGGCATACACATCACTTATCTTCTCCCCCTCTTTTACTATCCCAATCTGAACGGCAAGATGTCTTCTTCGTCCTCTTCATCTTCTTCCTCTGTCAACCAGGTACGAACTTTTCTTCTGCCTCTCTCTTAAGCATCTCAATCGCTCCGATGCTGGGTAACCACTTTTATCTCTGTTTAGCCGAAACGTCTCAGCCCCGGTCTAGAACGAGTGATAGAAATCATGCACTCAGAAGAGCCACTATCACAGGCAGACAGAAATCTGATAAGAGCTCATGCTGAGGAACTCAGAGATCATGTCCCCGCTGCTGTCCAGGAATACTCGGACCTTATAGATGCTCACTTTTTGGTCCGCAAGCGACCATCTTCTGAACAAAATCTTCCACTTCCTTGTAAAGCTAAAACCGAACTTGCCATGGAAGATCTGGAGGAGAAGAAGACCTGCCTGCTGAAAAGAACTTTGCAACCAAGCTGAAACTGGAGCCACTGTAGAGGACCTGAAGGAGAAAAGGCTCACCCTTATGATAAAACTGGGCCGCATTGAGAGAGAAATCCAGCGTAGGCGTAATCAGTAGACACATCGGTATTTTTATTCTAAGGGCGACTTGTACCATGTCGGCCATGTAATCTGTCATTTTCATCCAATAATGTATCCCAATGTTTCCTTCACCAGATGTGCAGACGAAAAACCGATGAGAAATCGGCCGTGTTATCTTGATATATTTCGTTGCAAGTTATGCATCTACCCAAATGCTTGGATAGTACCTCTTCAAATATCGCCCGTTTAAAGCTCTTGGGAATTCCTCCCCTTCGACTGTCTCCAGAATATATGCATTCCCAGGGGCACATCGGCCGATTCTGTACGGCCCTTCCCAAGTAGGAGACCATTTACCGAATTTGGGATCTTTGGATCCTATCGGCAGCACCAACTTCCATACCAAATCTCCCTGAGAGAACTGTTTAACTTTGACCTTTTTGTCATACCATCTGGCCACCCTTTTCTTGTTTTCTTCTATACTAATCAGGGCTCTCAACCGTAGACCTGCCGAATCGTCAAGTTCATCTTTCATGAGAAAGGAATAGTCATCGGCCGTTAATTGATCTTGTAACGATACACGTCTTGACCCTGTCCTTATCTCCCATGGCAAGACCGCCTCATGACCATAAACCAACTGATAAGGGGATATTTTAGTGGCTCCATGACAAGCCATCCTATATGCCCATAAAGATTCAGCCAAAGACATATGCCACTTCTTGGGTTGTTCTTCTATCTTTCTTTTGATTAGTTTGATTATCCCTTTATTGGATGATTCTGCTTGACCATTGGCTTGAGCATAGTATGGAGAAGAATTTAATAATTTAATCCCCATATCGGCAGCAAACTCTCCGAACTCTCCAGAAGTAAACATCGTCCCTTGATCAGTTGTGATGGTTTGAGGAATACCAAATCGATAAATAATATGACTTTTAACAAATTCAATCATATCGGCCGATGTTACGTTCCTTAAAGGAACTGCCTCCACCCATTTAGTAAAATAATCTGTAGCCACCAATATGAATTTATGCCCTTTGCTTGATGGAGGATGGATCTGTCCGATGAGATCTATTCCCCAACCTCTGAACGGCCATGGCTTAATTATTGGATTCATAGCCGATGCTAACGCGCGCTGTACATTGCCAAACTTCTGACAGTCTTAGCATCCTTTGTAGTACCTGAAACAATCCTCAAGGATGGTTGGCCAATAATACCCATTGTTCCGGACCATCCATTTCATTTTGTGAGCCGATTGATGAGCTCCACACACGCCCTCATGGATTTCCCCCATCAGAACCTTTGCCTCTTCTATTCCCAAGCATTTGAGATGAACTCCATCAATCGTCCGATAAAACAAATCGTCATCAAGCAACACATATTTTGTAGCCTGAAAACGTGTTCGCCGATCCACTTTTTGGGATGGATTTCTCAAGTAATCGGTGATTTCCTTTCGCCAATCATCGGCTGCGAGCTCTAGCGTCATCGCTCCCTGAATCAGCCGATACCCAGAAGCATGCTGGGCCAATCTATTGGCCTCTTCATTATAATTACTGGGGATGTGTTCGATTATTGCAGACTTGAACTCTTTTAAAAGCTGAAGGCAATCCTCATAATAAATCCTCAAGATATCATCCTTGCACTCAGATCGCCCCGTCAACTGATCCACAATGAGCATGGAATCTCCAAAAATTTCGACTGCATCAGCTCTGACTTCCCTTAATAATTGGATGCCTTAATAATTCGATATTCCGCCTGGTTATTAGTTGCGGAGGTTTCTATCGGCAGAGAGAAATTATAACTTGCCCCCCGAGGCGACACAAGAACAATGCCGATTCCTGATCCGACCCCACACGAAGAACCATCAAAATACAGAGTCCATGGAACTGGTTCAACAGTGGCGATTTCTGGTCCACAATGCTGAACTACGAAATCGGCCATCACTTGACCTTTGACGTCTTTGGCCGATTCGTACCTTAAGTCGAATTCTGACAAAGCCAGGATCCATTTTCCAATCCGTCCTTTCAAAATCGGCAACGATAGCATATATTTCACCACATCATCCTTGCATACAACTATGCATTCTGCCGATAACAAATAGTGTCTGAGCTTGGTACATGAGAAGTATAAACACAAGCATAGTCGCTCCACCGGGGAATATCTTGTTTCGGCGTCTAAGAGTCTTCTGCTGACGTAGTATACCACTCGTTCTTTCCCCTCAAACTCCTGTACCAACGCCGATCCAATAGCTTGTTCATCAGCCGATAAATATAACTTGAACGGCTTACTAGGCTGTGGTGGAACCAATACCGGAGGTGAAACCAGATACTGCTTGATATTCTCCAGTGCCTTGCCCTGCCCTTCAACCCATATGAATTCCTGGTCGGGCTTTAATTTCAACAGAGGGGTAAAAACTTGAATACGTCCTGACAGGTTGGATATGAATCTTCTGATAAAATTGACCTTGCCGATGAGGGATTGTAGCTCAGTTTTATTTTGTGGGGCCACCACTTTGTTGATGGCATCTATGGTCTTGCGGTTGACCTCTATCCCGCGCTCATGGACCATGAATCCTAAGAATTGCCCAGTCGATACGCCAAATGCACACTTGTTTGGGTTCATCTTCAACCCATGCTTCCTTGTGCATTTCAGTACTTCTTGTAAATCGGCCAGATGGTCTTGGTGACCTTTTGACTTGACCACGGCGTCATCTATATAAATTTCCACCGATGAACCAATGAGCTTGTGGAAGATGTAATTCATGGCCCGTTGATACGTAGCGCCGGCGTTTTTCAACCCGAAAGTCATAACAACCCATTTAAATAAACCAAGATGACCTGGGCACCTAAAAGCCGTTTTCGAAATATCTTCTTCGGCCGTTAATATCTGATTGTACCCTGCATTCCCATCCATGAAACTTATGACTTTGTGTCCTGCGGCAGCATCTACCAAGATATCGGCCGTTGGCATCGGATATCCATCCATTGGCGTAGCCTGATTTAAGTTCCTGAAATCGATGCACACACGTAACTTTCCATTCTTTTTGTATACGGGCACAATATTAGAAATCGATTCGGCATAGCGGCACTGCCGAATAAATCCTGCTTCAATTAACTTTGTAATTTTGGCCTTTATATCAGGTAGAATCTTGGGGTTACACCGTCGTGCAGGTTGCTGATATGGCCGATATCCTGATTTTATAGGCAACCGGTGTTCAACAATGGACCGGTCTAGTCCTGGCATCTCATGATATTCCCAAGCAAAGCAATCCTTGAACTCTTTTAATAAACTTATCAATTTACATTTGTACTCAGGATCCAAATTAGCACCAATGTACGTCGGCCTTGATTTGCTGCTATCTCCCAAATCTACCATCTCCAATAAATCGGCCGACGTAAACCCATGCCCAAGCTTCCCATCTTCTCAGACGAGGTGATCCATTTATTCTGAATCTTCAGAGCCGACTGCTTGGATCGGCTGTAGACCGAAATTGGACACTTTCAAGAAGTCAGTGTCCCAAGTCCTGCCAGATATACACTTGACGCGCTCGCAGCTCCACTGTTGCGTGTCGGCCGCTGCAACGTTGTAGACAGAATCGGCAGCTACTATCTCTGTGCTGTCGCCGACCCATTGCACAAGGCATTGATGCATTGTAGATGGGACACAGCAGTTTGCGTGTATCCAGTCGCGACCAAGCAGCATATTGTAGGACCCCTTGCCATTAATAACGAAAAAAGTGGTAGGGAGGGTCTTACTGCCGATGGTGAGGTCGACACAGAGCGCTCCACGGGTGGGTGACACGTTGCCTTCGAAATCCTTCAGCATCATGTCCGTCTTGGTGAGGTCTTCATCGCCCTTGCCTAGCTTGCGGAACATGGCATACGGCATGATGTTAACTGCAGCGCCTCCATCTACTAGTAATTTGGTGACGGGTCTTCCGTCAACATAGCCTTTGAGAAACAGCGTTTTGAGATGCTACCGTTTTTCTTCTTCTGGTTTCTCAAACGTAGCCGTCATCGGCTCTAACACCAATTGTGCCATTTGTTCCTCCTCCGTTCTTGTCGCTTTATCTCGATCGTTGGGCGCCATGAACTCCATCGGCAGTATGAACACCATATCGATTTCGGCTGCCGATTCTTGATTACTTGTTTCTTGATCATTTTTCTTTGGGCGCCACACTCGAGACTTAACATTTCTTTTCTTTGGCACCTGCCTCTGTTCTTCTTCTTGATGCTCGCACTGGCGTAGGCGTTGGATCCTTCGCTTCTGGGATCTGGATTGGCTATCGGGACACCACCTGAGATTTGCTGGTTTGGCCGATGATCTGGCGTGTTCCCAATCTGGTTCCCTTCCTAGGGGATTCTCGTCTGATACCCTATCATCGACCATCTCTTCCAGCCGATCGTGCGCGCTGATCCTGCCCCCCAGTCCATCCCGCTGGCCGATCTTGCTTTTTGACCGGTGGTACTGGTCAACTCTGCCCCCCAGCCGATCATGCACCGAAACGCGCCGTTCCTCTTGTCCGCGCCGATTTCTGCTGATCGGCTCTGATCCTCTGTCCCTAGAGTGTGGCTTCGGGCGATCGCTGCAGCTCAATCCGTTACACTCCGGACAGTTATCGGCGGACGGCAATCTGATGTCGTTCTCCCAGCAGTGGATGAAGAACGGACATTGCCAGTGATCTTCATGCCGGCGTATCATCTCTTCCTGGTATCTTGCTTGTTCTTGCTGCTGCCGATACTTACTGAGTAAGAATTGGGAGGTGACGGGCTTGCGTGGTCGTTCTGGCCCCCGCCCGTTCCTTTTGATTTCTTCCGTCGTGATCTGCCTCCTGGGATCGACGGCGCCGCCTCTTCTCGCCGATTCTGACGTCAGCACCTTGGTTTGACTTGAATTTCCTTCAACATTAACCATGTTGGCCGGGAAGGGATGCTGATCTATCTTCATCGGTTTTGCCGATTTAGCTGGAGTCTCAAATTTAAGCCGCCCCTGCTCGATGGCCGATTGTATCTGCTGACGGAAGACTTTGCATTCATTTGTATCATGAGAAGTGGCGTTGTGCCACTTGCAGTATTTCATCTTCTTAAGTTGATCGGCCGAAGGGATGGTGTGATGCTGAGATAGCTTAACCTGTCCTTCCTGAAGCAATAAATCGAAAATTTTATCGGCCTTTGACGTGTCAAAGCCGAATGTCTCTGGCTCCTTCTTCCCAAAAGGGCATGATATCGGTTTTTTCCCTTTGACCCATTCTGCCAGGCCGATTTCCTCTTCCCCATCGGATGCCACCTTCTTTTGGAAAGTCCTCCGCTGTTCAAACGGTCGGACCTCTTGTCCTGACAATCGGTGGACGATTTGGCTCAGGCTTTCAAACTCTTGGGCAGCATATCTTTTTTGATTTGTGGCAAGAGGCCTTGAAAAGCGATATCGGCCAACTGTGCGTCGGTCAGAGCCAGACTGTAGCATTTGTTCCTGACTTCTCTGAACCTCTGTATATATCCCATCACTGGTTCATCGCTCCTCTGCCTGAGGCTGGTCAAATCTGAGAGTTTCATCTCGTGTACTCCTGCGTAGAAGTACTTGTTTAACTGTTTGTCCAGATCGGCCCATGTAACAATAGAATTTGGCGGCAAGGTGGTGAACCACTGGAAGGCCGATCCGGATAGAGACGATGAAAACAAACGCACTCTCAGAGCATCTTGCGTGGCAGCCTCCCCGCACTGGATGATGAATCGGTTGATATGCTCCACAGTGGATGTATCGTCCGTCCCTGAGAACTTGGTGAAATCAGGAACTTTGTAGTGGTGTGGGAACGGCAGCAAGTCATAGGCCGATGGATATGGCGTCTTGTAGGTGTAAGTTTGAACTTTTGGCTTCAATCCAAACTGATCCTGGATTACTTCTGCTATTCTTGCTGTCCAGTCCACATGCTGCTGATGAACAGCTGTTCGCGGTGCAGGCATGTGCTGAAGAGCTGGCACGGCTGGGTGATGAATCGGCGACCTTTGCTGAGCGGCCGATAGTTGATGGCGAAGTGAGTCCGCCCCCCCATCGTATGTCATCGTTGGCGCCGTGCCTCTGAATGCTTCTACAGTGCTTGCCCCTCTGCCGATTTCTGATGAGATCGGCTGATACTGGGGGACCATCGGCCGGGCGGCCGATTGGTGCGGCATCTGGATTGAATAACTCCCGTATCCGTTCGTTGGCTCGGGAAAATACATCGGCGCCGATGTTCCCCAAGGTACCGAGCTTGTGGGCAGCGATTGCACAGAAGCAATCTGGACGGGTTGAAGCAGTGTCTGTGATGGGAGACATGGTGCACCGCTGTATCTTGGAGACGCTGGGGGCAATGGAGAGTTGTACCCCTCGCGTTGCGTCAATATCGGCTGAGGAGCCGATTGGGACGTGTATGGTAAGCTTCTGGCTGGCAGCGTGGTTGGCGGGGCATATGCTGGTCCCTGATAGCCTTGGACTGCTCCGCTAGCCAGAGAGCTGACGACGGAGTTATACACCGTGTTGGTCATCACTGAAGATTGGTCGATGAATGCCTGATAAACGGACTGTTGGATCATCTCTGACATCTTGCCCGAGTCCTCAGCAATGGTGATGTGGCGGGGAGCTAGAATAGGAGCCAGATTTTGACACGTGTTGAATCGGCGTCAGGAGGAGAAGATTGGCCGATGCGGCAGATCTGAAGGCTACAGTAAGGAATCGGCCGATTGAGGTAACAGTTGGAAATCGGCCGATTAGTGATACAGCCTGTGCCAACAGGATGGGACTATTTCGGAGGGTCCTGGTCAAAAGTTGGTCAACAGGGCACGCTAAGTCGGTCAAGGAACGATTGAAGGGAATCCTGATTGGATTAGGGAACGGCGGCGAAAGATTCTGCGGGAGTCCGTTTCCTTTTAAAGTTTTTATAGATATAGTAGTTTTCCTGTTGTTTAAATAAGGTTGTAACAAGTCGTGATCGACAAGGAGTCCTAGTTTTAGGGTATAAATAGGAGTCGTCAGGGTCTTGCAAAAGGATCAACACATCAATCAACAACAATACTTCTACTTTTCCAGCAATTTACTTTCAAGTCGGCGACTTCGCCAATATTTTTCTTCTTTCACGAGTTCGTACGGATTGGCAGGGCTGCATCAACCTGATCTCCGGCCAATTGGTAGGTTCCGCTTACCGAGTAATATCCGAGCTTTAACTACGGGCGCATCGCTGTGGTTTCGTTTGGATTTATTCACCAGTTATCGATATTTACTAGAATTGCAAGTTTTACCTATTATTCTAGTATTATCACCAGTTATCCAGCTTGAGATCGGAGTAATCGGCTTCGTCATCGCTCTCCTTCGATTCATCATCCTACAGCCGATTAGATCTATTTCAAGTGTTGCCTCTGTGGTAATCGTTTAGATCGCTCCAGCAGTTTTCTTTACAATTACTACACGATTATCGGCTGATCCATAGCCGATCATCTCTACAGCAAATCGGCCGATTCGCCGCCGACGCGCTCCTCAGGACAGACCGGAAATCCAGCCGATCGACGCGCCTGGAATTTAATACTCTATTTCCTTGTCAATCAACAGGTCAGATTGATTGGCACGCCGCGCGAACCGTACCAGGGCGATAACCCGAACAGGAGCTAAGCAGATTCTCCCGGGTCGTGTGTTCGACGCTGAAGATGATCGGCCGATTCCTATCCAGCCGATTTTAGCGCCAACATGACTATAATTCTTGAGGCCGTGGCATCTCATGATCTGTGGATATGGCATGTATTCTTTGGAGTTGCAGGTTCTAACAATGATATCAGTGTTTTGAACCAATCTACTATATTCCTTGAAGAATTACAGGGGCAAGCTCCTAGAGTCCGGTACATGGTCAACGGGAAGCAATACAACATGGGGTACTATCTTGCGGATGGGATATACTCGGACTGGGCGTATTCATGAAGTCAATATCTATGCCCATTAGGGACAAGGACAAGTTATATGCACAAGAACAAGAAGCAAAGAGAAAGGATATTGAACGAGCATTCGGAGTCCTACGTCGTCGATGGTGCATTTTGAAACGACCAGCTCGCCTGTACGATCATGGTCAACTTGAGAAAGTTGTGCTAGCTTGCATCGTACTTCACAATATGATAGTTGAAGATGAAAAAGAAGAAGATATTGAAGAAAAATCTTGATTTGAACGAGACTCCTAGTACAGTGATCGTCCAAGAATCAGAATTCTCACTGGAAGATTATGTTCCATTCAGAGAGTTCTAGAGAAAGAAGATGAAATTCGAGATCGTTCTGCTCATTTACAACTTAAAAGGGACTTGGTGGAGCATATTTGGAATAAGAATGGGCTTCGTTGAAACATATATACAATTTGAATTATATAATATGTAATCATTTCCATATATGCGACTTTATTTGTGATATCCTATGAATATTGAAGTTAAATGAACCATATTCTAGTACGTTGTTGTACAAATGGTTACATAGTTCCCATGGCATATTTGATCATACCATCATTGCACTATTTAATGCTGCAATCTGTCTATGAAACTGTGCCATGACACTATGCACTGAGGGAGGTGGTTTGATCCCAGTGTTAAGGTGATTTGGCCCTCTCGTGTGATGGCACTGTGTATTGAGTTTGGCCTAAGAAAATCAATTAAGATATAATTTTTTAATGCAACACCCTCCTTTCGTCATTCTGCCATCTATCACCATGCACCATTCGATTCCCTCAACGCCGCAAACCAGACGGCCTCCCGAAATTTCCGCCGCAACTCCCCTCCACCCAACCGTCGTTCGCGTCCTCGTGCGACGCAGGCACCTGCGGCGACCTGACGATCGGCCGGCGGGCGCACCAGACGATCGGGCCAATCGGCCGGCGGATGGATCTTCCCGCGGACGGATCGGCCGGCGGACAGAAGGGTCACTCCACCGGCGGCCGGCCTGAACCTGACGCCAGGTCTGTCATCCGCTCGGAAGGCTGACGAGCGATCTGTCCAGCGGCGGCCTGAACCTAACGCCCGTGCGTTGCTTAGCGCAGGAGTCGAAGAGCCATCGACACCTCCTCAAGCCGCTGTCCATCACGGACGCGAGGTGGCTGCTTCCTTGTGCGATCCTGCAGCACTGCCGGCGGCGACCTGCCGATCCGTACCGAGTTGCTGCTACGACGCGGATGAGTGCAGGAGCGTGTTCATTATCCTGAGTTCGGGTGCGTACGTACTTGTTTGAATCCACCCTATGCATCTTAATTTATTTTTCCCGATGCATATTCTTTACATCTGATTTATTTTTCCCCATGCATCTTCGTTACTTCTAATGATATGTCACTGCTAATCATGATTTAGCTAATTATCGTGCGAATTCTACCGCATCTTGATTTAATTGCCCCACGCATCTTTTTCACGTCTGATGATAGGTCACTAATCATGATCTACCTTTGCATCAGCATCCACCTTTTTTTTACAGTCGCATGCTCCCTCGCCGATGCCTTCCAGACGTACTCGTGGTCCTCATTCAGCACGCAGGATCATCTCTCCATGACTCTTCGCTGAGGAACACGTGTGTTGTGTCGTCCTTGGTCGCCGATCTATCGCCCAATAAATCGTTTATGCAACTTAATGTCATATTTCCTGAAGTTTGGCCTTAAGCTCTCATCTTGCATTGAGGAGTTATATCATTGCAAACCATTGTCAAGGAAATTGTTCCGGTAAAAAACCATCTCATGAGTTACTAATCCAATATGATAGGGATGTTAGTAAGTCTGTTACCGTGGTGATCAATTATGCAAGCTTTGGATACAGAATGCACGCCTCTTTGTGGTTTTTTCTATATTGCTCTGTCAGACGGACAGCAAATGTTATCATTTGACTATTGCGTAGTGCTTAGTACTAAGTCCTCACGGTAAGAAGATACCTTTTTCAAGTAAATTTTTACCTCCATGCTCATCAATTATCTGAGTGCACAGGAGGTTATCAAATAGAGGTGGACAACTATGTCATCCTTCCACCTAAAATTTAGTCCTTAGTACTGAATTTCCATTCATTACAGGAAAACAGGCTATTAGTATCGGTTGAAAACTAGCATAGGTCCCGGGTCTTCAACCGGTACTAGGAAATCGAGATTGAAAATCTCTGCTTTGTACACCGGGTATTTTACTCGGTGCCTAAGGCACCCTTAGGTACCGGTTGGAAAGACCAACCGGTACCTCAGGGTCCGCCATGTTGATGCAAGCTGGTGGCCCCTTAGGTACCAGTTGGGAAGACCAACCGGTACCTAAAGGTTTTCTTCTCTTTTTCACAAATCCTGTTTTATTTGAATTATTTATTACTATTTATATTTGCAGAATTGCTACGCCTACCCAAGCTATACACTACTATATGTCCATTAGTCGCGTTCGTGTGAAAATAATATATAAAAATAACTAAATATCGTTGATAATCATGTAATTAAGTTATCTAGATATAATAATATTACAAATATACAAATGTCACGATTACAAGTTCTAAGCCCTCACGACGTCGATGCGGATGCTACTCTATTAATAGGACTGTCGTGGTAGAATTCGCCTTTAGGATCCAGTCTCCCTCATAATGAATCCTATCAGTAGCTTCGACACGACATCAATCGTATCCACATGTAGTACTTCATTCTTTATTTGCATCATCTATCATTTCAAAAAAAGCTTGATATATTAGTTCATCACGTCAGAATAATTGTAAACGTATTTATGAACGGTTTGTGCGTACTCTTAGATCCTCCATCGTACACTTCCCGAAATCGGTTAGGGTGTGCATGAAATCACATACATAGTACCCACACCAATTATTTCCTGTCTCGAACACTATAGGAGAAATAAATTAGGTATACAATATTTGTGTATGCGTATACATAACACCACATGAGATATGCAAAATGGTAACGACCCCACATACCGGAAAGTCCATTCTAACAGTCAATTCATCCTTCCATTCACCTTGGCCTCTGTACTTTTTCACAAATTTTCTCCACACCCTGCGTGTAAAAATATGTTCGATATTTAATTGATCTAAAAATAAAAAGGATTTTATTGTGCAAATTAAACTTACCTGTTCAATGGGTCTATGATGTGTTGGATGTCCGTCTATGGTCTCCTCTTCGAGTCGAACACTATAAGTTTGCTACTCTCCACAGAAATTACGAGCAAAATCCAATGAAAGCTGCACATATAGATATATAAGCATATATACATGTATTAGACTTAACAAGTATTTAGGAAAAGAAAAGAGTTACGAGTCGATCAAGACTTACTCAAAGTTGTAGGGTAAGAGTATATAGGGTTTGTAATGTTGCTTATATAGGGCATTGAACATGTTAACACACGTTGCCTGATATCTCAACCGTACATTCTCCTCGTTGATAACCATGGGATTCATGAAGCCCACCCGATTGCCATCCTTCAGTTCGGCATCTTTGAAGCTCCATACTACACGATACAATAGAAATTAGATAGTACACAAAGAATATTGCGCTGGTTAATAAATTGTATTAATCTAGAGATTAGTCGATACTTACAGGATCCAGATGGTGATGAGAGATATGTCGAGGGTATCTTAACGGTATATTGCATGTACATTTTCGATGTTCACCCGGAAGTCATCCTCTCCAGTGAAGAAATTGTGGTCGCGATACTTAACTCCAAACATCTACTTTGGGTCGTTTTCCTTCGACATTCGCAGGTACCATCTATTAAATCTATGCATCTGCGTGCCTAGATTGATCTCCTCATCTTCAGTGATAAAAGGTTTTTCATACTTGTATGGAAGACCTACAATTTGAGCTACTGGGATATCTTCTTGCCCGGCTGCCTGCGCATAGGTATATCCCGTTTCTTGCATAAATTTCACCACGTATTTCTCTTTATCCGTCTGCACCAGGAGGGGCTCAAGGATTTTCTGTTGTGTGCCAAGCTGCGGAATGGTCTTCCCACATTTCTTTATTTTCTGATGGGCCTTTATCAGCGTGCGATCTAAGTCCGAGGGTAGTTTTACCCGTCTCTTAGCGGGTCGCTCAAGCTGTCGTGCAACTTTGCTGCCAGCATTGCATCTATTGGCACCCTCTTTTCTGGTACTTTAGGTTTGAAATGATCTATCACCTCTTGGCGCGTATGCTCCGCCAGTTCCTCGTTGGTCATCTCGTATGCTAATTTCTTCTTAGGGCCTATTTTCTTCACGACAACCTTCCGCTTCTTGGGGGTTTCAGCCGGTGGGAGGGATGAGGAATGTTTCTTTCCTTTGGCCGGTGCTGGAGGAGTCCGAGTGCTCCTGGCCCTCGGCGGAGATGATGGTGAGGGAGCCCATGGTGGCGAAGACGAAGGACCACCAAAGTCGCCGTCATCATCATTATCCGGGCCTGGCAGTGAGGAGGATCCACAAGAGCCGTTGTATTCTCAATAAGTTTGATGCGGGCCTTGCGCCATAGAATGCAACCGTGGAGTGCCTGTCCCAACGTCTGTTCTCCGTCCCCTCCAACAAAATCGAGCTCGAGCTTTTCATTTTGTCCGCCGGCTTCGACGATATGCTCCACGGTGACAACGGAGTAGCTAGGCGGTACCTGCCTACCATGAATCGTACCACCAAGAATCACCGGTAAGGCCGACCTGTAGGCTACCAGAGTGGTAATATTTTTTTCTTTCACATATAGCTCGCATGGTGTCTGCATGGTGATATCATCCACTGGGTATCTTTGGTTGTCAACAGCTGGCTCGTTCTCTTGGGGCTCATCCCCAAGGGCTATCGTGGATGCGCAGCTGCTACGTCGCTGAGAGGCTAGGCTAATCACAACATCCAGCTGCGTCCGAGTGCCCTGCTGCTGACTTAGAGCAACCGCCACTGCCTGTTGGGCCCTTGCGTCCATCTCACTTTCTAGCTGTTGCACTTTTTTGGTCATGCCATCTTTTAAGGCACTAAGTTTGTCCTCCTATTCTGCCTTACTTTTGCGATGAGTCTTGTACGTGCTATCTTCGGCCCAAGCAACTTTCCATGGGACCACGCCGATGCCGCGGGCTCGTCTAGGGTGTTCTGGGTTCTGTATGGCCCTGGTTTGCTCATCATTCTCCCTATGAGGCTCGAATGTTCCTTCTTTGGCCTCTTGTATTGCTATGACCAAATTCCAGGCCACTTCTTCCATTACTGGGGGCACCACCAAACTACCATCCTCTTGGTTAAGTGTGACACCATTAGCAAACAACCACTGCTTCGATCTTTCCGGCCAGTCCCAAGTTACTGGCTGGATACCACTATGCATGAGGTCCTGCTCCATCTTCTGCCATTTCTGAATCGCCTTCTTATATCCATCCGGCCGAGGTGGTGGTTGCATTTCTTGGCGGCCGCATTGACCTTGTTCTTTTCAGATAACTCCTGAGCTTCCTCGAACAACTTGTAACTCCTCCTAGTAAGGTTTGACCTGGGGGAAACTGTCTCAGTTCGGTTCCTTGTCCTTCTTGACGTAGTTTCCAAATAATTTCTTCTCAAATGTTGAAAATGTAAGGGCCATCTTTTTCAGGGCCCATTTCTTCACAAGTTCTTCATCTACTCCTTCAAGAAGAGTGAACATATCCTTGAGTTCTCTCCATAACATTTCCTTTTGGTTTGGAGGCACGGCCTAGCGTTCTTCATCTGGATTCTTCGTTTTCCAGAGTCTCATGGTTATCAGCACACGTGCCCGAACAACAACCCCACACTAGGTTGTGAACCTTTTACCAGCCTCCTCAGGAGCACATGGCAGCCCTCTACGTCCACTTGCGTGACGACCTGTCTTCCCTCCATCTTCTTGGTCTGCCGTCATTTACCTTTGGACTTGCTATTCTTCGATCCAGAGGAGGACTGAAAAAAGATATATTAATAAACTAATATTAATACAAAATGTAAATCAAGTTTCTGTAACCATATATATAAGATATGTACTGCGATAGGAATTTCGCTCGGAACGGGCTGCTCATGCCTCGACGCAAAGTCATCATCATCTTCTTCTATGCCATCTCCGGATATATTTAGGAAAGAATCAGCAGTCCAGGCCACTTCTTCACCATAGTGCTCATAGAAGGCCGTACTATCATAGTTGATTTGATCTAAAAGGAACCGTTCGGCGTCTGAACCATCGCCATCACCGTCCATCTTAACTGAAATCCTAAGATCTGAAAGATAAACAAATTATTAGAAAGTGTGTGTGTGAGTATGTGAGTATATGTGTGTGTGTGAGTGTATGTGCATGTGAGTGTTAATAAGTCTAGAAAATGGCACATGTAATTTCATGGAACACTTTACCAAGAAAAATGTGTGTGTGAGTGTTATATGTGTGAGTGAGTGTGCGCGCATGTCTTAGAGTGTGCGTGTGTATGTGCATGCGCAATAATTAATAAGTCTAGGAAAATGACACATGTAATTTCCATAAATAATATTATATATATACATCTTTCAAATTACACATCTTTATAATACATACACATAAAATTTCATAATTAAAGAACTAAAGAAAAACTAAATTTGAATGTAAACTAAAGAAAACTCACTATGAACCTAAACTAAACCTAATTTCATAATTAAAGAACATGTACCTAATCAATGTAATTTATAATCATCATAAACCTAAATAAAACATATAAAAAAATGTAACTAAACCCTAATAAAAAACAAAAACATAACCAAACCCTAATATAATAATAAAAAAGCCTAATGCGCTATGCCCTTACGTTAGGGTGGCGGGCGGGCGAGCGTTTCGTACGTCGTCGGGGGGGGGGGGGGGGGGCTGACAACGGCGGATTGGACGCTGTGTAGGGGGCGATGCGGCGCGGAGGCCGAGGCGCGGGCACAGAGATGGTGTGGACGAGGCCAGATCGGAGGAGGCGCGCATGTGGAGGGGCGGAGGCAGAGATGAGCGGCGGCGGGCGCGGCACCGGCGTGGACGAGGAGGTCACACGGTTGCGGGAGGAGGAGGCCACCGCGGGCGCGCGCACAGGCTGGAGGTGTGCAGCGGTGAAGAGGGGGCCGACGAGGAGGGCGAGCGCGTCGGTGGAGGCTCGGGTCGGCTCGGCACGACGAGGAGACGAGTAGCAGCGGAGGATGGTGGAGGCCGGCAGCGGCGGAGGACGAGGAAGGCCGCGGTTGAGGATGAGTGAGGGCAAGGAGCTTGGTGGCCGGCGTCGTCGATCGGGCTGGGCGAAGAAAGAAGGAGGAGGAAGAGAAGGGAGGAAGGGCCGGGGACATTTATACCCCGACCTTTAGGTACGGGGTGAAAATGAGAACCGGTACCTATAGAAGCCTTAGGTAGCGGGTGGAAAGTTCACCCGGTACCCTAGGCCGAGCCTTAGGTACCGGTTGACCCTTCCACCCAGTACATAAGGGGGCGCCAACGGGCAGGAGTGAATTTCCCCGTACCGGTTCTCATTTTCACAGGAAATTCATTTCCCGCCGTTTCATTTTTCTTTCTTTTTTAGTTTTGTTTAGTTTTTGCTTTTCTACAGAAAGTCTTTTGTTTTCCTAAAAAAATATATATGGGCGCAAAAGTTCACCAAAAAGTTTGTAAATATTGTATTTTTATCTCTATTTACATAAAATTCACCCTAAAAAGAGAGAGTGTGTGTTAGTGAGTGTGTGTGTGTGAGAGAGAGAGTGTGTGCATGTGTTGTGTGTGTATGTGAGAGAGAGTGTGTATATGTGTGTGAGTGGGTGTGTGTTAGTCAAAATATTACATGATGACTAAAAATTATTCAAGAGGCCAAAAATATTACATGCCGACTAAAAATATTACATGATTGCTAAAAATTATTCAAGAGACAATTAATCATCTAATGAAATATTAATGATAGTTTTCTTTACAATCATCCCTTCATTTGGATCATGGCGTACGTAGGGAACCTCCTCCTAGGCTAAAAGGATATTTGTGTCAACATCCACTGCGAACGGAGTCATGTCCTCAGCCTTATTGTCTTCTTCTTCATCCATGACATCGTCGACTCCAACAATTTTTCTTTTGCCTGCCAGAACTATGTGGCGCTTTGGCTCATAATCTTCTGACTTGTCCTTCATTGATTTGCTAGACTTGTCCTCCTTGGGTTTGCTGGACTTGTCCTTCACATAGAAAACTTGAGTAACATCTTTGGCTAGGGCGAATGGTTCGTCTCGATAGCCAAGCTCTTTGAGGTCTACGGTTGTCATTCCATATGCGTCAATATCGACGCCTTTTCCAGTCAGCTTCACCCATTGGCAACAAAATAGAGGAATGTTCTAAGGCACATAGTCAAGATCCCAGATCTCCTCAATGTAACCAAAATATGAATTACTTTGGCCATCAGTATCTATGGCTTCTATACGGACGCCACTATTTTGATTGGTGCTCGTTTTGTCCTGAGATCTTGTGTAAAATGTGTATCCATTAATTTCATATCCTTGGTATGTCAAAATTGTATTGGATGGACCCCTGGCCAACCAGGCAAGTTGTTCATGAATGTCCTCGTTAGCCATAAGTTCCATGCGCAACTAGGTGGGAAAAGTTTCGATGTGATTCTTTGTGCTTTGCTCAACGAAGTATGATCATTGGCATTTATTGATTTCTTTCCTAGTGTGCGCTTTCCAATCAGCCTCCTCTCATGCCATGATACTGGAACCCCAATCGGGCAAAGTTCATCCACATAGCCAACACAAAACTCAATGAACTCTATCACATAAGCCTTTGCAATGCTTCCTTTTGGACGAGCACGGTTACGAACGTATTTCTTTAGGACTGTAAAGAATCGTTCAAAAGGAAACATGTTATGGAGGAAGATAGGCCCGAGAATACCGATCTCTTTGACAAGGTGAACCAGGAGATGCGTCATAATATTGAAAAATGATGGAGGAAATATCATCTCAAGACTAACTATACTTTGGACAACATCTTCCTATAGCTTCAGTAGACTCGTCGGATCGATTGCCTTCTGTGAAATTGCGTTGAGGAATGCACATAGCTTTATGATTATTGCTCGGACATTATCTGGTAGAATACCTCTCAATGCAACTGGAAGTAATTACGTCATGAGCACGTGACTGTCATGGGACTTTACGTGTGTGAATTTCTTCTCTTTCATATTTAGTAGCCTCTTTACATTCGAAGATTAGCCTGGCGGAACCTTGATACTGTTCAAACATTCAAACATACTTTTCTTCTCTTGCTTACTCAGAGTGTAGCAGGCAGGACCTAAGTAATGGCGTCCTTTATCCATCTTCTCTGGATGCAGGGCGGCTCTTTGTTTCATACGTTGCAGTTCTTTGCACGCTTCCAGTGTTTTTTTCGGCTTACCATACACACCAAGGAAGCCTAGCAGGTTCACACAAAGATTCTTGGTGAGGTGCATCACGTCAATTGCATTGTGGACCTCTAAGACTTCCCAATATGGTAAATCCTAAAAAATACTCTTTTTCTTCCACATAGGTGCACGTCCTTCAACACTGGGCACTGATCTGCTACCAGGTCCCTTTCCGAAGACTACTTTTATATCTTTGACCATTTCGAATACCATTTTCCCACAAATATGCCTAGGCTTCGTACGATGATCTGCCTTTCCACCATAATGAGCATGCTTCTTTCTTAATGGATGCTTGATAGGAAGAAATCGACGATGGCCCATGTATACAATCTCCCTACTATGCTTCAGATATATGCTATCGGTTTCATCTAAACAATGGGTGCATGCCTTATAACCCTTATTGGAGTGTCCAGACATTTTGCTAAGTGCAGGACAATCATTAACGGTTACAAAAAGCAATGCACGCAGGTCAAAATGTTCCTCTATGTGCGCATCCCACACACGAACCCCCTTGTCTTTCCACATCAAAAGAAGATTGTCAACCAGTGGTTTTAGGTACACATCAATATCGTTACCAGGTTGTTTCGGGCTGGGGATAAGCACCTGCATCATAATGAACTTATGCTTCATACAAAGCCAAGGAGGAAGATTGTATATACATAGTGTCACAGGCCAAGTACTATGGCCACTGCTCTGCTCAATAAAAGGATTCATGCCATCCGTACTTAATCCAAACCTTATGTTCCTTGCATCATTTGCAAAAGTTGGCAATGTTCTATCCACCTTTCTCCACTAGGATCCATCAGCGGGGTGTCTCAACATATTATCTTGCTTCCTCGTTTCTTTATGCCATCGTATCAACTTTGCATTGGTTTTGTTCATGAACAGACGTTACAAACGTGGTATTACAAGAAAATACCACATCACCTTGGCAAGACCTATCTTCTTGGTATGCAACCCCTCAACGTTGCCTGGATTTTCTCGAGGGATCTTATACCGACATGCTTTGCATACTGTACAAGCATCCAAATTTTCATACTCCTCACCACGATAGAGGATGCAGTCATTAGGCCATGCATGTATCTTTTGTGCTTCCAATCCTAGAGGAAAAACAACACGTCATGCCTTGTATGTTGTTTCGGGCAATGTGTTACCTTCAGGGAGTAGGTTTTTTATAAGTTTCAGCAACTCCTCGAATCCCTTGTTGGACAAACCGTTTGATGCCTTCCATTGCAACAATTCCAATATGATACCCAACTTTTTGTGCCCTTGTCTGCAATCTGGATACAACAATATTCTGTAGTCCTCCAACATACGCTTCAGATCCTTGGATTCCTTTACAGTTTCACATACTTCCTCTACTTCGCGCAGCATCTAACCAAGATCATCTTCTGCAACCTGTGCTTCAGCATCTTCTTTAGGCTCACCCATTGTAGTATCTTCAAAGAAGGCACCGCACTAATCGTCCACAAAGTGAGGAACAAAATCATCTTCTTCTTCATCATTCTCCAACATAATCCCTCTTTCTCCATGCTCGGTCCAAACATTGTAGTTGGGCATGAAACCATTTCCGAACAAGTGACTATGAATGGTTCTTGTTGACGAGTAATCCTTCTCGTTCTTACAGATTCAGCATGGACAACAAAAGAAACCGTCATGCATGTGTTTCTTGGCCGCATCGATGAATTTTTGCACGCCATTAATAAACTCCATTGAACGCCGGTCGGCGTTGTACATCCATTGCCGACTCATCTGAAAAAATAAAGAGTAAATCTTCAAATTACTTATGTTCGAATGTACGCCATTTCAGTACAATGATCAAATCAATGAACAAAAATGAACAAATTCTAATAATTACAATAACATGAATAATTATAAGGTCCAAATATCCATCACACACCATGATTAATTAAAAGGTCTAACCGATAATTACTCATTAACCGGTAATTGAATACAAAAGTGAATAGAATTTTTTTGACACTCTTCTGTTTTTTTCAAACCGCATCTCCACAAATAGACTTTCAGAGATGACTGTTTGTTTCTGAAAAGATTTATGTATTTATTCCAACATAGCCTTCGCGATATTAAAATCTTTTAGGCTGACACTAAAACCCTAGAGAATTAAAGATTCCATCAACACTGACTGCAGCAGATCCAGAAATTGGAGAGCCTCTCATGGACCCTTCTTAGACAGAACAGAGGACACCAATTTAATGAAGGAGGCATGAACAAAATCTTTATGAAGATACAACTTTATAACATCATTTATAAAGTTGGATCTTGACAAAAATTGTGTCCATGCCTAGTTCACTAATTTGGTGTCCTCTTTCTTACTGAGAAGGGTCCAAGAGAGGTTCTTCAGTTTCTGGATGTGCTGCAACCATTGTTGACGGAATTTTTAGTTCTCAATGGGTTATAGTGTAAGCATGAAAGATTTTAATGTTCTTAAGGCTATGTTGGAAGAAACATGAATTTTTTTTAGAAATATACCATATATACATCATTAGAGTGTCAAAATAATTCATTTCTAAAAATATAATTACAACCTAAATTAAATACACTAAAGCGACCTCATTAGAGTGTCTAAGTAAATTAATTATAATATGTATAATAATTATTATTATAATAATAATAAACTAAACCAATTGCTAACTACATCTAAATCACATGGTATCTACATCTAAAAAAATAATTATCACATGTGTAACAATTATTATATCAATAATAAACTAAATAGATAGCTAACTAAATCTAAATCACTTGCAAACTAAAACTATTAAAATTAATTAGCAAGTGTATTACAATTATAAACTAAATCAAAGGCTAACTGCACAGTAGAAAATTAATTGCTAGCTCAAGGAAAAATTTTCTAACTTTTTAGAAAAAAATTGCAAAAATTCCCCTCTCCTCTCCTCACCCGGCTGCCATAAACACTGCTAAGTTCATGGCATCTCGGGGAGGGGAGGGGGTCTGGTATTTGTAGGCGGAGGCATTAGTACCGGGTCGTGGTATGACCCGGTGCTTATGGTCAATCATTAGCGCCGGGTCGTGCCACAACCCGGCACTAATGCCGCTGGGGTTATTAGACACCGGGTCGTGGCACGAACCGGTGCTCATGTCCGCTGCATAGGCACCGGGTCATGCCACGACCCGGTGCTTGAGGCCTCGCGAAGACTTTGGTATCAGGTTGTGGAGCATAGGCACCGGTTCGTGCCACGACCCGGTGCCTAAGGCTGTTTCTAGGACAGCGACCGTTGCAGCCGGTACGATGCCTTGCATCAGTATCGGCTGCAGCAACAGCTGGTACTTTAGCCCCGGATGTTTAGCCTGTTTTCTAGTAGTGATTGTAAAAATATATGGGTTTCAAGTACAACTTTTACCTCCATGCTGATCAATTATCTGAATTCACAAGTACTTAATAAATAGAGAGTGTTTGATCACAGGTAATGCAAAACACACTTAGTATAATAGGTCTTGCCATGGAGGTGTTGTATTCACTCGAGAAGTCCGCAAGAGATGACCCAGGTTGAAGAAATAAGTGATTTAACTATTGAAGTAATGATTGGTATAAAACTGCATCCCAATTCCCACGGATAAGGCTCCTCCGCGCTAGTGCATGGTCACTTATGTGTGGGGGCCAGGGCCACATGTCAGTGACTCAACTGCACTCTGAAGTACTGCAGAGGATCCTCTTCCGTTCCCACATCCATGGTGATTTAACTATTGCAATAACATAAGGTTCTGGTGATTTACCGGTTTCACTTTATAATTTGTGCTATATTATTCGGGCATGATTTAAGCACATACCAGTACATTTGATCAAGAAGTTAAATCATGCAGTACTGACGAAACCAAGCTATGGAATGCATGTAGGTAACAACTATTCTGACATTTGCCATCGAGATCTGCTGGTCGTGCAGTAGTTCTTTTTTCAAAGGGATGTGCTCCTCTGCATAAGGTATACCCATCTCTAACCGTTCGTCGAGGATGCATGGTACAATGTGAAAATAATTCAAATTTCAAATCCACATGAAAAATTGCTTTGCCAGAATTTGGCTCATTGAATCCTTAACCTGAGGTCTTTTTTCTGTGTTCAAAACTACAGTTTATTCTTCAATTGATTAGAGTAGTTTAATATTTTTCTTTCTATATCACTGTTTCAAGCTGTCTCTGCTGATGTTTCAAAAATACTATTTGTAATGGCAATGGAGACAAAATAGCTTCTACTTTGCTTTCTTTCAGTAAATTGCTAGTCTAATTCCGTACATTAAATAACTAAATTGTGGTTCTTGTCCATTTGTTTTTCTACACTAGGGTTCCACGTTAAGTCTAATGGTATTTGACTTTGATGAGGTTCTATGTTTTTGTAGGTGACAATGGACAAATCTGCAAGACCTCCCTTTGGTGATATAACAAACACTACTGGTCCAGGTGACTTGAAGTTCTACAATTGTGATCTCGGTGTCGTGTGTATTATCTTAGTCATATGATCTACTATTGTCTGATGAAGGCAAAAGGTACGCAAGTTACTCCTAATAGGAGAGTTGAGTCCCATGATCCAAAGGAACTTAAGAGGCAGCGAGAAAGGGATTGATACGAGGATATGTCCGCCGAACAAAAGAGCGAGAAGATGAAACCACTCGAGTCTCAAACAGAACAGCACATACAAACGTGTATGAAAATTTTTACCCATCCATGTCATGTGTGTGCTTGTAGTTGTTTAATTACTTTTTGTTTTTGCATTGGAATCGATATGCTTAAGAATATTAAACATGTGCATCTATTAATCATGTTAATGCATTTTCTTAATTGCTGAATCTGGAGTAAATTAGTGCACCCAAGTTTTGTAGTAAAGTAATATAGCAAGTTCACATAGTGGTACGTGAGTTCCATTTAAGTCGGTAGATGACCATTTTAGAGGAAGACAATTAGGCTGCCTGACAAAGCTGAGCAAAAATTGAGATGTTTTACTTAATATTTTTTGAAATGGCAATGTTATACCCGATAGTTATTATTATTTGTTGGCAGATTTTTATCTTTTTACACTTGATATTTTAGCTCCCATAGCAAAGTACGAGCACTCACCTAGTTTTTTTAAGCCCGTTTGGCTCCAGCCGGCTCCGGCTCTGGCACTGTAGCACATATGAGCCGAAGCTGGAGAAGCCATAAAGGCTCCTTGTGTTCCGTGAGGGGATGAAGAGCACATTTTCTATTCATCGCGCGCACGAGCCGGCACGGACGCGTCCCATAGAGAGAACCGCCGCAGCCTGGGTGTCTTGGTTTGCATGCTATATTTACATTCAAACAAAAAATCTATATCTCACAAATTAATTATTCAAATTAAATTTTGATTCTACCGTGTTTCTTACGATGAGATTTTCAAAACTATACCACACTTGATTGTGTTTAGATGATATTTTTTCAAAAATATTTTTATTTGTTCTGGAATAATTTCTATCTTCAGAATATTTTTATCTTGTTTTGAAATATTTTTTTTGTTTTGGAACAATTTCTATCTCTAGAATATTTTTATCTCTGGCGGACCTCTACGATGCTATGACAGCTAGTCGCATGTGCTAAGAATAGACGCACCTAGGGAGAGGAGTGAGAAAAATAGCTTTCATGTGCTTCGGTCTTGGAGCAGTTTTGATGTTGGGTGTTTGGTAGAGCTGCTCCTAAAGCTGTTTTTGGAGCCGCTCCTTGAGCCCTGCCAAAGGGGCTCTTATAAGCTATCATTGCCCGTTAGGTCCAAAATTCTCGCCAATGAAACTTATTGTATATTGTTGCATGATGCTTGCTTAAAAGTCTAACCTATTATTAAGAGTGTGTCCAGCGGATTACTCATCTCGTTTTCTAAGAAAAAAAGAGCAAATTCTCTATATAAAATTAAAATTTGATCTTTTTCCCTATGTGCCACCAAAATTTAACACTTTCCTTTCTTTGAGTACTATTACATGAAAATTTCATTCCCCTTGATGCCAGTTCCTACCAAAATATCACTATTCTGGCTGTAATTATTGTTTGAGTAAACTGGATATATCATTGTTGCCCCAGCTTACAATGACGAGATTGGCTCACACAAGCACCCTATATCCTATTGAACATCCAAATCGATCCCCTTCGGCCCTCTCCTATTCAAATCGAGCACGTAACCCTAGCGTGGAAGCACAGGGCTGCGGCGGCTTACGACCTGTAGTGGGAAATGGAGGCACAAGCTCAGCTCCTCTGGTTGACGAAAATTACGGCTGCTCTTTTGCAGGAAAGCCCTCCATATTGACGAAAATTATCCCATAGTCCAATTCGGTTGGAATCCACTGTAAAAGAGTTCATAATTTTACTCTTATCTGCCTAATAAATTTACTTAGGGCTTGTTTGGCTCAAAGGATTTCTAAAGGAATTTCAAAGATATTTTGTTCCTCCATTATGCTTATGTCACCGAGCCTTTGGAACAGAGGAATAGAGCTCTCCGTTCCTTGGAAAGGTTTCCGCTACTTTGCAAAACACAGAAAAAGAAACATCCTGTCTGAGCTTAATTTTTGTTGAAGCCCGATGCAAGTGAAATGAGGAGAGAGAGTAAACGGAGGATTAGCATTGGTGCGGTGAGTTGGAAGAAACAATTAGATCAAGCTGTTGACGCTGGTGTTGCCAAGTTGCCGCTCTGCTTGAGCTGTGTCGTCCGCCTTAACAGCCCACCGATGGGTGTCCCCAGCTCGCTACCCTCGATTCGATGGAGGCTCGTGCACGCCAAGGTCGATGGCTAGTAAGCACCCGCTCGCTTTCGGTTGGTTGTTGGTGGCCGTCCTTTCTGCTACTGCTAAATTTACTTAGATGTAAAGAAGTGAAAAGCCGGAATCCTCATATTGTTGTAGAAAATTTCGTAGTGTGTTTTTGCATGGACCCCCTAGCAAACCAAACCCTAGCTCCCTTCCCCCTCACTCCTCTGATCCTTTCTCCCATTCTCCCTCTCTTCTCCCCGCCGCTTCCCATCGCTACTCGGTCGCTCGCGCCTCCTAGCTCAACGTTGCTCGAGCATGAGATGCCACGCGTCCTCGCAATGCAGGGGAGCGAGTGGAACCGTCCGAGACCCAACCCGGTACGCTGATCAGGCGTACCTCACCGGCCTCCATGTTGGCCATGGTTGACAGCGAAGGAGGAAACGCCTCGCCACCTCTTGCCTTCCCCGAAGCAGCCCAAGGTGAGAGTGTCCCCCATCCTCCTGTGCTTGTGCCACAAACCCTAGCTGTTGTTGCCTCTCTTCTCCATGAAGCCCTAGCCGAGCGTGCGGTGCTAGCACACCGGTGATCGGCGTTCCCACCCCATACGTGTGGGCTTCGAGGAGGCGCTGCTGCGTTGCTGTGGTGCTGATTTGCGGGTCAAGGAGGAGGAGCTGCAAGCTACGATCTGCTTCCTCTTCACCGATGCACGACTATGTTGGGGCGAGCTACCCCAACTCTACTTCTGCTGCGCGTCTAGTGGTAACGATTCATGATCATCTACTTACATGAGATCCTTGTTGAACGTGGTAGAATTATGAATTCGTGCTAGCGTAGCATTCCTGTTTCCTTACAGTGGTACTAGACGATCGTGTTTAGCTTTTGGTCTGGATGCACATATAGAGATATGCTTTGTTTAGGGTTTTGCAATCTGTTCATATGCAATATATAGATTGGTGCACGGTGTGGGATCGGTACGAGTTGATAGCATCAAGGTTACTGTAGATTTGTTCGTGTTCTTTCTCGGTTGTGCGCACGACTTGCCCATGCCGGCTGGAATCACCATCTGCCTAACTGTGCAAATGAGAAGAGATTGAACCGACGTGTCTAAGTCATGGTTTGCGGTCTTCTCCGATGTACCTATCGCGATGGTCAATGTGATTGATCTAGTGAAAATAAGGGACATTGTGAATGGCTCTAAATCAGCTTGATTGGATCAATCTGATGAGATTTTCATAGTGATTCTACAGATGCGATCTATGTTTTCCCGAAGAGCTTTCATACCCCTTCGGTAGAATACGTTCTGCACCTAACTAATTTTTGCAGGGTATGATGTGAATGGTATGTCTTCAATATCATGTGATGATCTATGTGTAATAAGTTGTGTGACCTGCGTGTCACCAGTTAAAACAATCGGGTTGAGGTTGTTCCATTATTGTATACGGGCCTACGTATCGACATGTGATGCTTGAGCCCCTCATGTAATTTACTTTACTAGTGCTATTAGATGTAATGGCTTAGTATTTATCCTTGGAGGCTTCAAGCATGATGGCGATGATGATCGCCACAAGACAGGAAGGATGGCAATGGAGTTCACCGTGGAGCCATGGCGATGGAGCCCATTGTGTCAGATCCAGGCCCACGGGACTGCGCACATGGCCTACATCTTACGGGATAAGGGGTGGGACATGGCCCATGCCCTACACCAGTTGTAACTACTCGTAGCGTAGTAGAACTACTCATATAGTAGTAAAACTAGTCAAAGATAGTAGGAAACTACCCGAAAAGTACTCGGGTAGGACTCCTGGGCTCATATCCGACTAGGACTTCCATGTAACCCTGTCCCCCCAAACTATATAAGGGCAGACAGGGACCCTCTCCAAATGTGAGACAACCCGATCAACACCTAAGGCAATAAAAACCACACAGGACGTAGGGTATTACACTCTCAACGGCCTGAACCTGTCTAAACTTTGTGTTCCTTGCACCTTTGAGTTCCATATCTCCGCGACACCCTACCTACAAACTCACCACCTCGAGGGTATCCCTCGGTGGGCGTGGCGGTAAAACACCAACAGCTGGCGCGCCAGGTAGGGGTGTTCATCGAGCATTCACCAGCACCGTGCTTGATGAGGGTACAACCTTCGTCTTCAGCTCTTGGATCTACGTCGCCAATGGCTCGGGTGGCTTCAACAACCACCTAGCCGACTCCAGGAAGCCGGAGGCCCTTGCAGCAACTCGACATAGCAAACTTGACGAGTTCATCGACAACCTCGACGAGTTGCTACTCCCTGATCTCGCCGCGGAGATCGAGAGGATGTCCGTTTTCGATGCGACTTCAACTCACGCTGCACCAGGACTACTCGGATCGGATTCAAACTGATCTGAGGAGGCTGCACAGTCCAAGTCCCTCCTAGACTTTGAGGAGGACTTGGACCGACGTCTCAAGATTGGAGACGAGGGAGCCACCGCTCGTCCGGGGTCCCTGTTTTTGGCAACTACTCGGGTTCCAACGAAGAGTACTCGTCGACTAGTACTACACCTTCAAGCTAGAGCTGAGGAGGACTCGAGGACGAGGGAGCCACCGCTTGTCGGGAGGCCCCAATTCTCAACAACCACTCGCAACCTGATAACCACCCCGAATCTTTCGCGGGTAGTCACCTGGGTTTCGCCATTACGTGTACGCCGCAAGGCCGGTTCGTGTACTGGTAGGGCTTGGAGCCCTCCGAGTTACTCGAGTACGACTCTGCTTAACTTCAGCCCGCATCGCAACATCGATGCACTGCGGTGACGACCTCGACTATTCCGCTCTCGTCACAGCTACGACTACTTCGACAAATCGGCAACGTCAACGATTACTCCAACTATTCGTCTCGACTAGAAACTAGTCGGTGACGAGTCTTAAACTACTCGGTGACTAGGTTCGCACGGTCAACATCTAGTCGAAATCAGCTCCGACTAGTCGGCTTCGTTGACAAATCGCCCACGAATCAAAACTATGTTTGGTCTGAGGCGGTTCAACACAGCACCCTCTCCGCATTGGAAGAGGATTTGGATCATCTACTACCACTCGGAGAAGGAGAAGCCACCGCGCATCGGCGGGCTACTGTTCCCGACAACCACTCGGATTCGGCTGCTCATATGATACCTTTAATAAGTAACCCCTGGAGTCTGGTAAGGGGATCAGATTGGTCGGGCAGGTTTGAGCATCGGTAGGGATGAAACCCTCCAGATTTCTCAAATCAAGTCCACCACGATTCATTAGCACACCCAGCGAACTCCCTTTTCAAGAAGGCAGACCTCTCCCGCCTTCCGATGATGAAGACGAGGGTCAGGTGGTGCGGAGTGCCAAACACTTCGCCCCCAATCGAGTAGTGTTCATGATTCACGTCGGCGAGGACTGTGAAGGCTTAGAGCGGGTCCAGCTAGACGACTACGACGACTACCTCCTTGATCCACTCGACGAAGATGTGGACGCAACAATGGGTGTGGAATTCCCAGACAACATCAAGATAGAAGATGCAGATGATATCCACAAGGAACACCGTAAGCTCATCAATGCTAAGCACGCCAAACGCAGGCAGCACACGGTCGAGATGAACCAGCGGGGGGGGGGGGGGGGGGGGGGGGGGCAACCTCTACGACTCCTCCACGAGCGACCTCCGCACTATCATCAACACCGGCCAGGACTCCCGCAATGTCATCATTGCCAGGTAGCAGGAGTGCGAAGAAGTGGAAGCCTACAGCCCCACACACTATCAACCTCCTCTCGACTACTTGGAGACTACTCAGAAGTGCAAGCAAGAAGCCAGGGACCAATCCACCCATAGAAAGAAGACTCTCAGTTCGAAGGAACGATTCAAGGAAACCCTCCACGGGCGATGCCCGTGGCACCCGAAGAGCAAGAGTTCCGCGTTTGAATGTCAAGCTCTCCGAAGGGCCCTGGGAGCTCCACCAGTCAACAAAGAGTACGAAGAAAGGCGACGGGACTACCCGAATAATGATTTATTCATAAATTAAGTACCCGATTCAAGGAGGTTTTCTGAGGGTCTTTTAGGTGTTTCGTTTGTTTAAACCATTATTTTGGGACTATGTCTCGAAACAAGGGGTTCCGCAAACCTAAGAGCACCCCTTTTCACCACTTAGTTAGGGTCGCCATTTATGTTTATTATTCGGGTTAATCATGACTTCCTCGCTATACTACTCTAAGACATGCCCAAAGAACGTCCAGCCTACTTAGTGCAACCTTTTTTTTCCAGTCGATCTCCTATCACCCATTCCTCATGTCACGAGCCTTTTTTACCAACACTCGGGGGCTAAGGATAGGGCCAGTGTGGGTGGGCTCAGGAAACAAGAAAATGATTCAATTTTTTCTTCAAGGCTAAGCTCAGGGAACCCTGTCACAGCCGAGCCATGCGAGTGCCAAAAGTGGTCGTTTCTTTTGGCAATGACTAGTGGAACCCGTTAATTAGCCGAATAAAGCACCTACGTGACTATCTATCAAATACTCCCAGTAACGCGTAGATTACTAGTTCCCGACTAGTTTTCTATGTTATTGAAGGGGTCTTGCTCCCAAACTTCCAGTAACACTCAGATTACTAGTTCTCGACTAGTTTTTTATGTTACTGAAGGGGCCTTGCTCCCAAACTTCCAGTAACACTCCGTTTACTAGTCTTCAACTAGTATTACGCGTAGTTTACTGAAAGGGCCTTGCTCTCGTACGCCTTGCCAACGGTCTCGGTGAAAACCAATTTTTCGACCAGAAGCAGCCTGAAGCACCTGTACCACCCGTCATGGGTGTCAACCATGCAATCGATGACTTGATCAATAACCTGGAACCCTCGAAACGAGTCTATCTCGGTCCGAGGTCCTGTACCACAAGTCCTTCCACAAGTTGGAGGAGGATTTGGATTGTGTACCACAAGTCGGAGGAGAATTTAGATCGTCTACCACAAGTCGGAGGAGGATTTGGATCGTCTACCACAAGTCGGAGAAGGATTTGGATTGTCTACCACAAGTTGGAGGAGGATTTGGATCGTCTACCACAAGTCGGAGGAGGACTAGCCACCGTCCATCGAAGGGCTCCCATCTCCGCTGACTACTCGGACTTCGTCAACGACGCACTACCCTTATCAAACGGCCACCAGGGCCTGAGGGCGCCTCCAACTTGGTTGGGCGGGCCCGGGCATCGGAAGGGCACGGAGTCCTCCAAGATACGTGGCTCAGCCTACCTTTCTGCGCCTCCCACTTGGTCGGGCGGGCCCAGGCATCGCAAGGGCACGAAGTCCTCCACGCTACCCGGCTCAGCCCACCTTTCTACGCTTCTTACTTGGTCGGGCAGGCTCGGGCATCAGAAGGGCACGGAGTCCTCCAAGCTACCCAGCTCAGCCCACCTTTCCGCGCCTTCAACTTTGTCGAACGGGCTCGGGCATCGAAAGGGCATGTAGTCCTCCATGCTACCTGACCTCAGCCCACTTCTCCGCGCCATCAACCCCAACAACTTGTCGGACATAGAACTATTCCTCCGACGAAGAAGAGGGGTGGGTCGCCAAAAGCTCCTCACCGGATCGCGCGGTCTTTTTCGTTTTTCATTGAAGAAATCCAATTTACGGAAGCAACCCGCTGATGACTACTTCGACTTGCGAGTACACTTGGCAACCCGCCGACGACTACTTCAGCTACAAAACTAGTCGAGAGCGGGACTCACTCCTTCGGTGACTAGTTGGAATTGATTCCAACTAGTCGGGTCTCATCAACAAACCGTCGCGGCTCCATCAACGAGCGATATGGCTTCATCGGCAATTACCCACGAATCAAGTTTGATAACTATCCACGCTTGTCTGGTTTCTATGCTCGGGGGCTGGGCGCAACAAGGCGGCTGCCCACATGAAGACTGAGACCCGATTCAAGGAGGTTTTACGGAGATCTTTAGGGAACTTATTTAACCATTATCTTGAGTTTTATCTCAAAACAAGGGTTTTTTCCTAAAGAATTTGTTGAACCACTCGGTCAGAGAATCAAGGAATTTACTAAAGATATGGCTTTTCTCCGTTCATCCACATTTCAGCGCCGTCTTGGCCCGCCCAAGGAATTCCTTCGGGCAAACCGAGACATCTTCGCATGGCAACATACGACTTGTCTTGGCTCGCCCAAGGAATTCCTTCGGGCTAACCGAGTCATCTTCGCCCAACGACCACTTTCATAACAACGCATGTGAAGGATTGCGTCTTCACTTCCTTTAGGCCAACCGAGAAATCTTCGTGTGGCAACACACGACTTGTCTTGGCTCGCCCAAGGAACTGATCAAAATCGAGTGAAGGACCTCATCGTCACTTCCTTCGGGCTAACCGTGACGTCTTCTTATGGCAACAAGTGAATTCTCATGGCCCGTCCAGGAATCGACTAAGCTACCAACAAGATCTTGTTTCTCTCCTTTGCCAATTGATCTCCAGTCACCTATCTCTACTTCCAATACTACTCTGTTTATTGGTTCACGACTGGTACTACATGAAGTTTGCTGCATGGGCATCGCTCCCAAACTTCCAGTACTACTCTGTTTACTAGTTTCCGACTAGTATTCTATGTTACTGAAGGGGCCTCGCTCCCTTACTTCCAGTAACGCTCAGACTACTAGTTTCCAACTAGTACTCTATCTTACTGAAGGGGCCTCGCTCCCATACTTCCAGTAATGCTCAGACTACTAGTTTCTGACTATTACTCTATGTTACCGAAGGGTCCTAATGTGAACGAGGGTTCCCGATCTTCCGAAAGGTTCTGATAACTCTCGATTTGGTGGAGTCGCGACACGAATCGATCCGGCTCCCGGCAACACGTTCCGAAACCCCGCAATCGTAGCACCACGTCTCCTCAGGATATCAACCGGCGAATACACGGTCGACCTCGCCAAGAAGGCTAATCCCTGCCTGCGAATCGAAGAACACAAGCAAGAACAAGGAAGATTGCAAACCAATTGCAGATGGATGATTAGCTCACGAGTTGGGGTCTCACAAGCCGAGTACGGCGAAACTGTTCTTGACAGAATAATCTAAGTAAAACCCGAATCCTAATGAGGGCGGCGGCTACTGATATATAGGGTTTAGGGTCGTGTCCAAGTACCTGGACGCAACCCTAAAGGACTCGACGACGATACACGGCCCAAAGGCCAAAATACGGTGACGCAGCACCGGGACAGATTCTGGACGCCAACTTCCTCGGACGATTCCCGACGACTCATAATGAATTTGGGCCTCAAACCAACGCCATTGGAAGCTCTATCAAATTGTCTTTCCACCCATATGTAGATTGTCGAAAACGGACTTCGGATGCGGCCTGGGCGTCCAATTCAAGTCAAACTGCTCCTGGACTCCGAGGTGGACTCGAAGTTGAGTTGTATTGGGCCTCCACGTAGCTTGGACGTCCCTTGCTGTCCCTCCACGACTCCATGCTCCTCTCCATGTGTCATCTTATCTTCTCCTTGGTTTCTAATCACAATATAAACATTAGGTAGCAAACTATTCTCGAAACTATTAAGAGAAACACTTAGGAGCGAGCTCACCTCTAAATTTAATTGTCGCGCGCGAGCTCTTGTGATTGGACCTTGAATGGTTTGGATGTCCAGCGAAGAAGCCTCGTGTATATCCGTAGGAGTGATGTCCTCATCATCCTCCCCCTCTTGAATTTGAGTCGTCCTCGACTCAAGCGCATCATCTTCTCCCAAGTAAGGCTTCAAATCTGAAATGTTAAAGGTGGGACTAACCCCGAACTCGGGAGGCAACTCAAGTTTGTATGCATTATCATTAATTGTCTTAATTATTTTGAAAGGACCATCAGCTCTAGGCATTAACTTGGACTTCCTCAATTCTGGAAAACGTTCTTTTCTCAAATGTAACCACACTAGATCACCTTGTTCAAGTTTTAACTCTCTTTTACCTTTGCTACCAGCAACTCTATATTTTTCAGTCATCTTTTCAATGTTGTGCTTAGTTGTTTCATGCATTTTCAATATAAATTCAGCACGTTTCTTAGCATCACTATGAATTCTCTCAGTAGTAGGTAAAGGTAAGATATCAATAGGAGCACGGGGGTTGAAACCATACACTACCTGAAAAGGACTTACCTTTGTGGTAGAATGTGTTGCCCGATTGTATGCAAACTCCACGTGAGGCAAGCATTCTTCCCACATCTTCAAATTCTTCTTCAAAACAGTCCTCAACATGGTGTCCAAGGTACGGTTCACCACCTCTGTTTGTCCATCAGTTTGTGGATGACAAGTGGTAGAAAATAATAATTTTGTCCCCAACTTGTACCACAAAGTACGCCAAAAGTGACTCAAAAATTTCGCATCACGATCTGAAACAATAGTAGAAGGCATACCATGCAAGCGTACAATCTCGTGGAAAAAGAGGTTAGCAATATGAACAACATCATCACTTTTATGACATGGTATAAAATGAGCCATCTTAGAAAATCGATCCACCACAACAAAAATGCTATCCATCCCTCTCTTAGTCCTAGGCAATCCCAAAACAAAGTCCATAGAAATATCGGCCCAAGGATTAGAAGGAACAGGAAGAGGCATGTACAAACCATGTGGATTCAAACGAGACTTAGCTTTCTAACATGTAGTGCAGCGAGCAACGAACCTCTCAACGTCGGTCCTCATCTTTGGCCAAAAGAAATGTGTGGTCAAAACATCCTCCGTCTTCTTTGCGCCAAAATGTCCCATCAAACCTCCTCCATGTGCTTCCTGTATCAACAAAAGATGAACGGAACCAACTGGAATGCACAGGCGGTTAGCTCTAAACACAAATCCATCATTGACCACAAACTTGTTCCATGTACGTCCCTCTTTACAATTAAGCAACACTTCTGTAAAATAAGGATCAAGCGCATATTGTTCTTTAATTGATTCAAGCCCAAAAATCCGACAATCAAGTTGGGACAGTAAGGTATATCATCTAGACAAAGCATCAGCAATCACATTATCCTTCCCTTTCTTATGCTTAATAATGTAAGGAAAAGATTCAATGAACTCAACCCATTTAGCATGTCTACGGTTCAGATTATTTTGAGAACGAAGATACTTAAGCGCTTCATGATCAGAGTGTATAACAAATTCTTTAGGCCACAAATAATGACGCCACGTCTCTAAAGAACGTACAAGAGCATACAATTCTTTATCATACGTAGAATAATTCAGAACAGGGCCATTTATTTTTTCGCTAAAGTATGCAACGGGTTTACCATCCTGCATCAAAACACCACCAATACCAACTCCACTAGCATCACAAGCGAGTTCGAAAGTCTTACCAAAATGCGGAAGTTGCAGCAACGGCGCATGCGTAAGCTTGTCCTTCAAAGTGACAAATGACTCCTCTTGTGCTTTTCCCCAACGAAACACCACACCCTTCCTCGTCAACTCATGCAGCGGTGCAGCAATGGTGCTGAAATCTTTGACGAAGCGGCGGTAGAAACCTGCAAGACCAAGAAAACTCCTCACCTGTGTGATGTTTTGGGGCAACGGCCAACTCTCAATGGCTTCAATTTTCGTCTCATCCACCTCAATGCCCTGTGGAGTAACAACATAGCCAAGGAAAGAAACTCGATCGGTGCAAAAGGTGCACTTCTCAAGGTTAGCAAACAATTGCGCTACTCTCAACGCATCAAAAACAGCACGTAAGTGATCCATATGTTCATCCAAAGACTTGGTGTAAATCAATATGTCATCAAAGTAAACCACCACAAATCGACCAATAAAAGCCCTCAAAACCTCATTCATCAAGCGCATGAAGGTACTAGGTGCATTGGTTAAACCAAAAGGCATCACTAACCACTCATACAACCCAAATTTAGTTTTAAAAGGAGTTTTCCATTCATCTCCAAGCTTCATTCTTATTTGGTGGTAACCACTACGCAAATCAATCTTTGTGAAAATTATAGAACCACACAACTCATCAAGCATGTCGTCCAACCTAGGAATAGGATGACGATATCGAATAGTAATATTATTAATGGCTCTACAATCAACACACATACGCCACGAACCATCTTTCTTAGGAACCAAAAGCACAGGAACAACACAAGGACTAAGGCTCTCACGTACATACCCACGGTCCACAAGGTCTTGGACTTGTCGCTGAATTTCTTTAGTCTCCTCGGGGTTGGTTCTATAGGCAGCACGGTTTGGCAGAGCGGCGCCAGGGATCAAATCAATTTGATGTTCTATTCCTCTCAAAGGTGGCAGCCCCGGAGGTATCTCAGCTGGAAAAACGTCCGCGTACTCCTGCAAAATGTTAGTAACCACAGGAGGCAAAGAGCTAGCAATATCATGAAGTGAAAATAAGGTTCGTTTGCAAAACAAGGCATAGCAAATATCATCATCAGAAATTTCAGCGAGGTCACATTTTGTTGTGAGCATAACTTGACCCCCTAATTTAATTCCCTCAGCCTCAGATTTATGAGTGTGTTTCTCCTTTTTAGGTGGGAACATAGAATTAGCAACTTGCTGATTTTCAGATTTATCATTACTCAAACTAGCAGCTCTTTCTTGATCGGCTTGTGCAATTTCAGCA
Organism: Panicum miliaceum; assembly: GCA_032594955.1. Classification (NCBI taxonomy): domain Eukaryota; kingdom Viridiplantae; phylum Streptophyta; class Magnoliopsida; order Poales; family Poaceae; genus Panicum; species Panicum miliaceum. The sequence continues at coordinate 23,386,066 of CM064073.1, forward strand.
GGTGTCAAAGGAAGCAAAGTAATTTTCTTCCCTTTATGCATGAAGGTATAATTATTACTTCTACCATGGTGTGTAGCATCATTATCATGTTCCCATGGACGACCCAATAAAAGTGAACAAGCTTGCATAGGTACCACATCGCAATCAGCAAAATCAGCATATGCACCAATGGAAAAAGAAACTCTGCAAGTTTGTGTTACCTTAGCTTTACCGGAGTCATTTAACCACTGAACATAGTACGGATGTGGATGTGGTCGTGTGGTCAAGCCAAGCTTCTTGACCAGATCTGAACTCACCAAGTTGTTGCAGCTTCCTCCATCAATAATCACACGAGCACGTCGCTGCTTGATGACGAAAAAGGTCTGGAACAAATTGTGTCGCTGCAACCTCTCAGGCTGCTGTATTTGCGTGCTGAGTACATGCTGAACAATAATGTTCAAGAAGCCCGCAGTCTGTCCACCATGAATGACCAGGTTGTCGACGTCCTCAGCAGCGACCGCTTCATCATCATCTTCTATGTCGGAGGTGCTGATGTAACCTCCATCTTCTGTCGCCAAATATGCCCGCTGACTTGGGCAATCCTTCTTCACGTGTCCAATCCCATGGCAGCGATAGCATTGAATGCCGGAGGTGCGTCCCGTCGATGCAGCGGATGAAGAACTCGGAGCCGGGGCCTGCACAACATTGTTACCTGAATCTGCAGCACGTGAAGAAGATTTGTTTGGTGTAGTCGAAACACCACTCGTCGTTCTTTTCTTGCCCGCTGGTGGAGGTGCTCGAAAACTCGAAGGCTTGGGCACCCCTGAAAGCGCCGGTGTGCGTGAGGCAAAGGACGTCCGGCCGCTGGTCCTGTCCTGTAGCTGACGACCCTGCAATTCCTTCTCTGCAAGCATAGCAAACTGGAACAACTGGTTGATAGTAGTGAAATCCTTATGTCCTGAATCTCGCGTCTCAGACCCGAATAAAAACCAACGAGAGCATCCTCGGGTCCCTCAACTATCCCGCAACGCATCAAACCCTTCTGAAGCTCACCATAGTAGTCCTGCGCAGATTTAGTACCCTGATCTAAACGCATCAAACTGGCACGCAGTTCTCTATGATAAGAAGGAGGAACAAACCTATCACGCATAGCAACCTTGAGGTGTTCCCAAGTAGTAGGTGCAAGACCTAAAGCAACTAAACCAGTCCACCAAATGATAGCAAAATCTTTAAATTCACTAGTGGCTTGGCGAACTCTATGTTGCTCAGGCACTAGGTGGGCACTAAATTTTTGGTCAACTGTCATCTCCCAATCAAGATATCCCTCAGCATCATAATGTCCAGGAAAAGACGGTATAGTAAATTTAACCTTAGCATAAGGATCAGCGGGGGCACGGTTACCTCCTGCGTTGTTCACGCGAACACGCGCTCGTATGCGGGCCTCTCGTGTAGCTGCCTCGTCAATGTTGCCATGGACGTCATACACCACGTCTTGAGGATCGGCTGGCTGAGGTGGTGGACGGTTTTCCAACGCAGCAACTCTGTTAGTTAGCGTGGCTATCCGTCCGTTCAACTCCCCAACGAGGTCAGCAAGTCGGAGTTCGTTGACGTTCTCGGTGACGGCCCTGGTAACTGCCTCGCGTATCTCGTTTCGTGTGTCCTCCATGAAAGCATGCAGCTGAGCTTGGCTAACACACTCGTTTAAGTCCTTGGGAGTGTCTCCATCGTTGCCTGCCATTGTAGACACAAAAAAAAAAACAGGAACAAACAAACAGTGAAGGTTATCCCTAAAAATCTCCTACGCAGGTGTGGTGGTGCCGCTCAATTCAATCTACACAGCAAAGGAAACACCTTACCAAGCTCTTACAAAGTTCTTACCAGCAAGGCAAAGGATACCTGGAAGGCGTAGACCACGATTGCAAGGGTTAAGAACCGGTGCTGCACAGAAGTAGTATGTGGAGTTCTAGGAAGGCCAAAAATATGTAAGTGGAACACAATTCACTAGCAGATAGCAATGCTGAATAAATGTCCAAAGGTACTTGTCCTTAGGTGCTGGTCTAACCGAGTCCTTAGTCAGTAGTGCCAACAAACAAGGAGGTAAGATGAAAAGGATGATCAGCAATGAGAGAAAATCAGCAATGAACCAGCCACAGCACATAAAACAACAATTGTACCCTCTCTATGTGCTTCCCTGTTTTGTCTTTTAGCACTAGTAGAAATCAATTTTTTGTTTTTTTGCTTTTATTTTCCTTCTATTTTTCTCACAACCAGGGGCACAAAAATAGGTACACCACAAAGGATCAAGTCAATTAGAGGTAAGACGTGATCTGGAGAAAATCACGATTGTTCCCAAAAACTGTAGATGGAACTTCAGAGCTCGAATCAAGGACCTTCTGAATTTTTTTTGAGTTTTTTGAATTTTTCGTGACCGGCGAAGCGGGTGAATCGTATGTGCAAAATTTCGAGATCTTTCCGGGAAAAAAAAGAACACCTCAATCGGAGGTCCGAGCCGAAAGTTATGCCCGTTTTAAGGAGCACCCTCCGAATTAGGTTTTTGTGATGGCGTTGGTGAAACGGATGCGAATCGGTGGGAAACTTTTTGTGGGATGTTAGCCGGGGAAAGTGGATGCACAAAACCGAACCAAAGACACGGACTCAACCAGCACAAAAAGACGAGTATAGGACACTAACTCAACACTGCGGACTCTGAAAGAGAATTATGCAAAAGGCTAAGCACGGTCTAGGACGGGAAAAACCTAACTACAAAATTTTTTTGTTTTGCGGCTGTTCTGTGGACTATAGGACAAAGGCGAAAACAAAGGTAAGAGCGAACCTGACGATAAACCTGTCTCTGAATACCACTTAATGTGAACGAGGGTTCCCGATCTTCCGAAAGGTTCTGATAACTCCCGATTTGGTGGAGTCGCGACACGAATCGATCCGGCTTCCGGCAACACGTCCCGAAACCCCGCAATCGTAGCACCACGTCTCCTCAGGTTATCAACCAGTGAATACACGGTCGACCTCGCCAAGAAGGCTAATCCCTGCCTGCGAATCGAAGAACACAAGCAAGAACAAGGAAGATTGCAAACCAATTGCAGATGGATGATTAGCTCACGAGTTGGGGTCTCACAAGCCGAGTACGGCGAAACTGTTCTTGACAGAATAATCTAAGTAAAACCCAAATCCTAACGAGGGCGGCGGCTACTGATATATAGGGTTTAGGGTCGTGTCCAAGTACCTGGACGCAACCCTAAAGGACTCGACGACGATACACGGCCCAAAGGCCAAAATACGGTGACGCAGCACCGGGACAGATTCTGGACGCCAACTTCCTCGGACGATTCCCGACGACTCATAATGAATTTGGGCCTCAAACCAACGCCATTGGAAGCTCTATCAAATTTTCTTTCCACCCATATGTAGATTGTCGAAAACGGACTTCGGATGCGGCCTGGGCGTCCAATTCAAGTCAAACTGCTCCTGGACTCCGAGGTGGACTCGAAGTTGAGTTGTATTGGGCCTCCACGTAGCTTGGACGTCCCTTGCTGTCCCTCCACGACTCCATGCTCCTCTCCATGTGTCATCTTATCTTCTCCTTGGTTTCTAATCACAATATAAACATTAGGTAGCAAACTATTCTCGAAACTATTAAGAGAAACACTTAGGAGCGAGCTCACCTCTAAATTTAATTGTCGCGCGCGAGCTCTTGTGATTGGACCTTGAATGGTTTGGATGTCCAGCGAAGAAGCCTCGTGTATATCCGTAGGAGTGATGTCCTCATCAGGGCCTCGCTCCCATACTTCCAGTAACGCTCAGACTACTAGTTTCCGACTAGTACTCTATGTTACTGAAGGGGCTTCGCTCCCATACTTCCAGCTACTAGTTTCCAACTAGTACTCTATATTACTGAACGGGCCTCGCTCCCAAACTTCCAGTAACGCTCAGACTACTAGTTTCCGACTAGTACTCTATGTTACTGAAGGGGCCTCGCTCCCATACTTCCAGTAACGCTCAGACTACTAGTTTCTGACTAGTACTCTATGTTACTGAAGGGGCTTCGCTCCCATACTTTTAGTAACGCTTAGACTACTAGTTTCCGACTAGTACTCTATGTTACTAAAGGGGCTTCGCTCCCATACTTCCAGTAACACTCAGACTACTAGTTTCCGACTAGTACTCTATGTTACTGAATGGGCCTCGCTCCCAAACTTCCAGTAACGCTCAGACTACTAGTTTCCGACTAGTACTCTATGTTACTAAAGGGGCCTCACTCCCATACTTCCAGTAACGCTCAGACTACTAGTTTCCGACTAGTACTCTATGTTATTGAAGGGGCCTTGCTCCCATACTTCCAGTAACGCTCAGACTACTAGTTTTCGACTAGTATTCTATGTTACTGAAGTGGTTTACTGCAAGGGCATTGTTCCCAACATGATCTCATGTATATCAGTTACAACATACTTTTATGTTTACCTTGCAAGGGACCTGACCTGGACCATGCTGCTGGGCGAGTCGGATTCAATTCCAACTAGTTGGCTTCATCAACAATCGCCAACGACTACTTCGACTTCACGAGAACGCTCGGCTACACGTCCCCGACTACAACGACTACTCGACAAAACTTCAGCTTGCGTCGCCTACTACGTCGAGTACTCAGAGCGACTCCTGCTCGCGCTGTCGACACACTGATCGCTTGACTACAATTAGTCGGAATCGACTCCGACTAGTTGGGTTCATCAACAACCGTCGGCAACTACTCGACTTTGTGAAGAATGCTTGGCGACACTTTGGCGACTACTTCGACTACGCGTCTCGCCTACAAAACTAGTCGGAATCGACTCCGACTAGTCGGCTTCATCAACAGTTCAAGATCCAGCGGCAACTTGACCAATGCCTAGGCTCGGGGGCTGGCACCACCGACTACTAGGTGTATCTTGTGCGACTCATCTAGCTCCCAGGATTGGGGGCTGGATATGACACGGCTCTCAGCGAACATGGTTTGATTTTAGTGGTAATTTAGGGCGCTTTTTAGGGAATTTATTTATTTAACCATTTTTTCAGGGAATTTATCCCGAAAAAGCGGCTTCAGATTTCCGAACCAATTTTTCCATCTTAACCATCAAATTCTTATCCTCATATATTGCATGCCACGATTCTTTGGATCTTTTTTACCAAAACCTTGGAGATTTGGATTCAAGGCTCGGGGGCCGAAGGGACACGTGTCATCAGCGACTTATTTTTTATTTTTTTGGGAAGATAGGATAGAAGACTCAAGACTAAATTTACCCTCAGCCTGATTCTGCGAGTCATCCTAAGGCTCGGGGGCTACTCCGTATGGAATGCGAGTTCAATCGCACCCCATATAAAAGAAGACTTGACAAGTACTCGGGGCATGAGCACCTCACAGATTCGATGCAGCCAAGGAAGTACTCAGAAGACACCTTCAAGATGAAGTTCGGGAGAACTCGAAGACGCCTCCAGAAGTACTCAGAAGCCTGCAGTACTCGACTACGAAGAGCTCGGGGGCTTGTCAGACCCGGGCCCATGGGACTACGCACATGGCCTACATCTTACAAGATAAGGGTTGGGATATGGCCCACACCCTACACCACTTGTAACTACTTGCAGCGTAGTAGAACTACTCATACAATAGTAAAACTAGTCGGAGACAGTAGGAAACTATCCGAAAAGTACTCGGGTAGGACTCCTGGGCTCATATCCAACTAGGACTTCCATGTAACTATGGCCCCCCAAAGTATATAAGGGCGGACAGGGACCCCCTCCAAACGGGAGATCACCCGATCAAAATCTAAGGCAATACAAACCACACAGGACGTTGGGTATTACGCTCTCGGTGGCCCAAACCTGTCTAAACTTTGTGTTCCTTGCACCTTCGAGTTTCTGATCTTGGCGACACCCTACCTACAAACTCACCACCTCGGGGGTATCCCTCGGTGGGCGTGGCGGTAAAACACTGACACATTGTGATGCAAAAGGCCATACTATTCACAATATAATATGATTATATTCCTGTGATATTTATTTTCATGTCATACTATTCTTTCATGTCTTTCATATGGTTGATATGCTTTTAATTGTGATAGAATAGCTTCCCTTATTAAAGTTGAGAACTTTGATATCCTTTTCCAAAAGCTGCACCTATTAAAATTTTGATCGTTGTGTGGTAGGTTTACCAAAGTAGAGTACCATCAACTATCATCACGAATAGGGTGGGTGTCGGACATTCACTAGCATAGTATTGGTTTACTCAACAAAGCTATCAAAATGGTTTTGGGCTTTAGGATATGGACTTGGAGTCGGGGCATTTGATGCCACTGAACAAACAGAGTCATATAGAGGTATGATTACAATTTGTTGTTTACCTATGTCACCAACTTTCTAGCAGTGAAACCAAAGCTCACTAGGATTTTAATGAATATGGATCTTGGTCCCCTATATGTCGTTAGAGGGAAGACGATGTTAATATAGTGGGAGTCTTTTATTAATTTTTTTAATAGAAGCATTACATTAAATTTAGTGCTAAAACTTTGCTTTTATTATAATGTTGTAGATCATATCTGCCAGTAACACTTCCACTTACAATTTGCGATCTGTTCTTGAGAAAGAAAAATGTAATGGGATGAACTTTATTGATTGGTACCGCAACCTGAGAATTGTTCTCAAGCAAGAGAAAAAGGAGTATGTTCTTGAGTAACCATACCCTGATGAACTCCCTGATGGAGCAACTACTATAGCTAGAAGAGCTTATGAGAAGCACTGCAATGACTCACTCGTTGTCAGCTGTCTCATGCTTGCCACCATGTCCCATGATCTGCAGAAGAAGTATGAGCATGCCGATGCTCACTCCATGATTGAGGGGCTGCGTGGGTTGTTTGAGAACCAAGCTAGAACTGAGAGGTACAACATCTCAAAGTCCTTGTTTGCGTGCAAGCTGGCAGAGGGTAGCCCGGTCAATCCTCATGTGACCAAAATGATTGGTTACATTGAGACTTTGGAGAAACTTGGTTCTGAACTCAAGCCTGACCTTGCTATTGATGTCATTCTCCAATCGCTCCCGGCGAGCTATGTGCCTTTTATCATGAACTTTCAGATTAATGGCATGGAGAAAACATTGGCTGAATTGCATGGGATGCTAAAAACAGCAGAAGAGAGCATTAAGAAAACCCCCACTCATGTGATGGTGGTTTAGGAGAACAAAAGGAGGAAGCGTTGGACGCCTCCTAATGGCAAAGCTAAAGGAAAGGTTCCTAATGAGCCCTCGAGCTCCAAGCAAAATCCAAAGGTCAAATCTGGCCCTACTCCTAATGATGAATGCTTCCATTACCATGCCAAGGGGCATTGGTCAAGAAACTGCAAGAAATACTTGGAGGATCTGAAGAAGAAGAAGGGAAGTGAGACTTCTGCCTCAGGTATAAATGTTATAAATATTATAGAAATTAATATTGCTATAGCTTCTAGTGAATCATGGGAATTTGATACTGGGTCGATGATTCAGACATGCAAATCATTGCAGGGACTTCAAAGGACTAGAAGATTTGCAAGTGCCGAGTTGGATGTTCATGTTGGCAATGGAGCAAAGGTTGCGGTCATGGCGGTCGGCACTTATCACTTGTTGTTACCCTCAGGATTAATTTTGGAATTAAATAATTTTTATTGCATTCCTGCTTTGAGTAAGAATATTATTTCTTCTTCATGTTCGGAAGAAGTTGATGGTTACGAGATTGTAATAAAGAACAAGCAGTGTTCCATTTATTATAATAATATTCTTTATGCTCATTGTCCATTGGTGAATGGATTGTACGTTCCTGATCTTGAGGATAAACCTGTTTATAACATTAATGCAAAAAAGGCTTCGACTGAATGATTTGAATCCCACTTTTATTTGGCATTGTCGTTTAGGTCATATAAATGAGAACCGCATAGAAAACTCCATAAAGATGGTTTATTAAGCTCATTTGATTTTGAATCATTCGACACGTGTGAGTGCGAGTCTTGTTTACTTGGGAAGATGACTAAAACACCTTTCACTGGTCAAAGTGAGAGGGCAAGTGACTTGTTGGGACTTGTACATACCTATGTATGTGGACCGATGAGCTCAATAGTCAGAGGTGGTTTTCAGTACTTCATTACTTTTACTGATGACTTTAATAGATATGGATATGTCTACTTAATGAGGCACAAGTTTGAATCGTTTGAAAAGTTCAAGAAATTTCAGAGTAGAGTATAGAATCAATTGGGCAAGACAATTAAATTTCTGCGATCTGATCACGGGGGTTAATATTTGAGCCACGAATTCAGTGATCATCTAAAACAATGTGGAATTGTTCCACAATTGACTCCGCTTGGAACGCCTCAATGGAATAGGGTCTCCGAACGGAGAAACCGAACCTTGTTAGACATGGTTAGGTCGATAATGAGCCAAACTGATCTTCCACTATTATTTTGGGGTTATGCTCTAGAAACTGCTGGGTTTACACTAAACAGGGTTCCAACTAAGTGTGTGGAAAGGACACCATATGAGATGTGGACTGGGAAACGTCCCGGGTTATCTTTCCTCAAAGTTTGGGGATATGAGGCTTATGTCAAACGTTTGATGTCCGACAAGCTCACTCCAAAATCAGACAAGCGTTTCTTTGTGGGTTATCCGAGGGAAACCAAAGAATATTATTTTTATAATCAAGCGGAAGGTAAAGTGTTTGTTGCCCGCAATGGTGTCTTCTTAGAGAAAGAGTTTCTCTCAAAAGGAGTTAGTGGAAGAACCGTGCAACTTAAAGAAATTCGGGATGTATCTGGAATGTTTCAGCCCCCACTGAACCTTCATGGGATGAACAAGGAGTTGTAGAAACCTGTTGTAGAAGAACCAGCCCCACGAAGGTCTGTAAGGGCATGCCTTGCACCTAAAAAGTTCATGCTCCTAACCACGGGGCAGCGCGACGTATTGTTATTGGATAATGATGATCCTAAAACCTATAGGGAAGCAATAATGGGACCAGACACTGACAAATGGCTTGGAGCCATGAAATTTGAAATAGAATCCATGCACGCCAATCAGGTTTGGAACTTAGTTGATCCCATTGACGATGTCAGACCAGTGGAGTGCAAGTGGATATTTAAGAAAAAGATAGACATGGATGGAAATATTCATATCCATAAAGCGTGATTGGTGGCAAAAGGGTTTAAACAAATTCAAGGTGTTGACTATGATGAAACATTTTTGCCCGTCGGACTGCTAAAGTCTATTCGGATTCTTCTAGCTATTGCCGCATTTTATGACTATGAGATATGGCAAATGGATGTCAAAACAACTTTCCTGAACGGAAACCTTAGTTAGGATGTCTATATGATACAGCCTAAAGGTTTTGTCGATCCTATAAATGCTGCAAAAATATGCAAGCTTCAAAAGTGGATTTATAGGTTAAAGCAAGCATATCGGAGTTGGAATATGCGTTTTGATGAAGTGGTCAAAGGGTTTGGTTTCATCAAGAATGAAGAAGAGCCTTGTGTTTATAAAAAGGCTAGTGGGAGCACAGTTGCATTTCTGGTCCTTTATGTGGATGACATTTTGTTGATCGGAAATGACATTCCAATGTTGGAAGCCACTAATTCTTCACTAGGAAAAAAGTTTCTCAATGAATGATTTAGGTGAGGCTGCATATATTTTGGGCACTAAGATCTATAGAGATAGATCGAAAAGGCTAATTGGATTAAGCCAAGATACATATATTGAAAAGGTATTGAAAAGGTTCAATATGCAGGATTCAAAGAAGGGTTTTGTGCTAATGTCACAAGGTGTTAGTCTCTGCAAGTGTCAGTGTCCCTCGACACCTGATGAGCAAGAGAAGATGAGTGCGATTCCATATGCTTGGGCTATTGGGTCCATCACGTATGCCATGCTTTGTACATGCCCTAATATAGCCTATGCTCTAAGTGTTGCAAGTAGATACCAGTCAAATCAAGGAGAGGCTCACTTGGTGACAGGCAAATATATCATGAAGTACTTTAGAAGAACTAAGGATAATTTTCTAGTCTATGGAGGTGAGGAGGAGCTCACTGTAAATGGTTACACCGTTGCTAGCTTCCAAACTGACAAGGATGACTTTAGATCGCATTCTGGATTGATGTTCTGTCTCAATGGAGGGCCAGTGAGCTGGGAAAGTCCCAAGCAAGATACTGTAGCCGATTCCATGATGGAGGCCGAGTACATAGTTGCTTCGGAAGCTGCGAAGGAGGCTGTTTGGATCAGGAAGTTTGTTTCTGAGTTGGGTGTTGTTCCTAGTGCGTCCGGTCCAATGGACCTCTACTGTGATAATAGCGGTGCCATTGCACAAGCTAAGGAGCCTAGATCACACCAAAAGTCCAAACACCTACTGTGGCGCTATCACCTTATTCGTGAGATAATTGATAGAGGTGATGTAAAGATTTGCAAGGTGCACACGGATTTAAATATTGCTGATCCGCTTGTAAGACCCGGGCACACAGGACTGTCCACGTGGCACACTTCTCTTGGGATACGGGATGGGACATGGCCCACACCTACGTCTGTTGTAACTACTCGTAATACAGTAGGATTACTCTTACAGTAGTTAGACTAGTCGGACTCGGTAGGAAACTACCCAAGAAGTACTCGGGTAGGACTCCTGGGCTTGTACCCGACTAGGACTTCCATGGAAACCTATCCTTCTAGACTATATAAGGGCGGATAGGGACCCCCTCGGGGACAATCATCATAAAAGGCAATACAAACCACACAGGACGTAGGGTATTACGCTCTCAGCGGCCCGAACCTGTCTAAAACCTTATGTTCCTTTGCACCTTCGAGTTCCTAATCTCGGCGACATCCTACCTACAAACTCACCACCTCAGGGGTATCCCCCGGTAGGCGTGGTGGTAAAACATCGACAGCTGGCGCGCCAGGTAGGGGTGCTCATCGAAGATCCACCGGAGAACTTGTTGGCGTCGTTCAACTTCACCGGCGTTGTGCTCGACGAGGGCACCACTTTCATCTTCGGCTCCTAGATCTGCGTCGCCGACGGTTCGCGTGGCTTCAACAGCCACTTGGCCAACTCCAAGGAGCCGGAGGCTTCTCCATCAACTTCAAGCAGCGATCTAGACGACTTCATCGACAACCTCAACGACATGCTGCTTCCCGATCTGGCCCAGCAGATCGAAAAGATGTCCATTTTCAACGCGACTTCCACTCGTGATGCACCAGATCTACTCGGGTCAGATTCAAACCGATCTAAAAAGACCTCACGATCTAAGTCCCTCTCCGACTTGGAGGAGGATTTGGATTTGTTGCTCAAGATCAAAGACGTGGGCGCCACCACTTGCCCGGAGGCCCCCGTTTTCGATATCTACTCAGATTCCGACGAAGAGTACTCCCCTTGCAGTACTACAACTTCAAGTCGGACCTGAAAAGAACTCAAAGATGAGGGAGCCACTGTTTGTTGGGTGGCCCCCGCCCTTGAAAACCACTCGCAACCCGACAGCCACACCGAATCTTTTTCGGGTAGCTTTCTAGGTTTAACCATGACTTCAACACCGCAAGGATGTTTCATGTACTTGAAGGGCTTTGAGCCCTCTGAACTACTCGACTATGAGTCCCGCCTTGTGGCCTTCACACAGGAACTACCCTTCCAAGAGGGTAGACCTGTTTCTCCTATCACGGAAGTAGGAGAAAGTAGCACAGAGCTACTCGAGTACAGCCTTAGGGCTAACCACTCGCTGGATCGTCAAGTCTGCATAGCCTCCCTTCGCAACGCGGAGGAAGACGAGCTGGGCACCTAGTACGACAACAAACAACTCGTGGACATCTCAGCCGATGAGTCCACAGCTGACGCTCCCCAAGATGAAGACGAGGAGCACCGTTGGATCCGGCGGGCAAAGAACGCCTAGCGTGCTCAACGTAGGTGCAATGCGCAGAATCGTGCCCACGAACCAAGGGATCTCAACAATGCTTTGGTAGGAGTCGCGGATCGCGAGTACCGTATGCCAATTGGCGCCATAGCAGAAGCAGCACTACTAGCTCAACAACTCCCATCTAATCCTCAGATACAAAGGCTGCAGTACTTGACCCAGCGCGCGCTCGTGCAACTTGATGGCAACATCCAGTGTCCTCCACTCGGAATCAGCTATCGAGATCTGAGCACCATGGTGATACCGTGCTGGTCAGTCGCACCCCTGGAGGAGGCCACGGGAGTCGGAGGAACGACAACCGCCAGCGCAATGAGGGCCACCCGTCTGCGCGTGGCAACAATGAGCAAGAAGAACAACAACCCCCTCGCAACAAGTGCGGGGCAAAGCACCACGGCCAACATCTAGTTGAGGCCAACCTCCATGATGCTCCCACGGTCAACCTCAGGCAGAAAATCAACGAGGGTCGCGATGCGCAGCTTGTTATTGTAGCGAGGAGAAGGGACCGTTCCGGTAGGTACCACGACGACGACGACATCGACCATTTCCCCGCCTTCACCACCAGCATCACCGACAAGTCCTACCCCAAGGACTTCAAACCGGTTGGAATCCCCAAGTATGACGGTATGCAGGACCCACGCCAGTGGCTTCGTTGCTACTCCGTCGCCATTGAAGTTTCAGGGGGATCCAACTCTACAAAAGCTCTCTACTTCCCGGTGGCTCTGGAGCCCGCGCCCCTCACGCGGCTTGAAAGCCTCAAGCCAAACTCCATCGACTCGTGGGAGGACCTCAAGCGGGCCTTCATCGACAACTTCCAGGGATCCATGATCAGGGCGGGCACTCGCCACTAGTTGTCCCAGGTGAAGCAGGAGATGAATGATACCCTGAGGTCTTACACACGGTGTTTCTTTGACACGCGCGCCACCATCGCCAACATTACCGATGAGGACGTCATCTATTGCTTCCAACACGGCCTCTTCTTGAAGAACACGTACCACGACTTCGGGCGCAACCGCCCAAATACTGCTGTGGAGCTTCGTGACATGATGGCAAGGTGGGCTGACCAGGATGATGAGGAAAATGATCGCTTCCCCAAGCGCAACCACGACAAGCAAGGCAATGGCAATGGCCACTACGACAAAAGCCAGCGGAACCACTCGGGGAACACCCGAAAGCGCAAGCTAGACCACGAAGTCGCGGCTGTCGAGTGCAATACGCGTGGCAAGAAGTCGGGGAACAACCACTCGGACTACAAGCAAGTCAAGCATAAACAATGCCCGATACACCTAAAGTCGCGGTATACGCTCTTCGAGTGCGTCAGCATTCGAAAATCACTCAATGCACCACCCCTCCCCCAAGCAAGAAAGCGAAAGGAAAAGGAGGATGACAAAGAAGGGGGTGAAGAGTCGGGGGATCAAGACTTCCAGGATCCGAAAAACGTCGTCAGCGTCATCTTCGGTGGAGACGAAGAATTCCCTTCCAAGCGCGCGCAGAAGCTAACCCTGCGCGAAATACTCTCTGTGGAGCTAGCCACGACAAGGCCTCTGAGATACAGCGAGGTCCCCATCTCCTTTTCCAGGGACGATCAATGGACCAGCTTCTCCGAGCCGGGAAAATTCCCGCTCGTCCTAGACCTTGTCGTGGTGGGCTCACAACTCACCCAAGTACTCATCGACGGTGGGAGCGGCCTCAACCTGCTTTCCACGAGTATTCTCAAGAAGATGGGACTGGACATCTCCAAGATGCTCACTCCCAGCAAAGCTCCTTTCTATGGCATCGTCTCGGGTAACGGGGCTACACCACTCGGGTCAGTGGTCCTGCCAGTCACCTTCGGGACAAAAGACAACTACCGCACTGAGTACATCAAGTTCGAGGTGGCGGATTTTGACTCGTCGTACCTTGCCATCCTTGGCAGACCGGCAATGGCCAAATTCATGGTTGTGCCCCACTACGTCTACCTGCTACTCAAGATGCCAGGCAAGACAGGAGTACTCACACTCCGTGGCGACCTGAAGAAGTCGTACGACTTCGACCAGGAGGCGATTGAGTACGCCACGACTTCACGCATGCTAGAGCCGTCTGTAGAAGTACTCGCGTCCGCGCTGAAGCTGACCAACAAGGAGATGGAGATCTCCAACCAGCGTCCAAACCAGTCGAGGGTTAAACCTAACCCCAGCGATGTCGGCATCAAGACTATCCAACTGCAAGAAGGCAACCCGTCGAAGACTGCTTTGATTGGTGGCAGCTTAGGAGACAGATAGGAAAGCGCGCTCATCGATTTCCTTAGGGCTAACCGAGACATATTCGCGTGGAAACCAGCGGATATGCCAGGGGTGCCCAAGGAGTTGATTGAGCATTGCCTAAAAGTCGACCCTAAAGAAACTCCGAAAAAGCAACGACTACGACACTTCGCCCCGACAAGAGGGAGGCCATCAAGAAAGAGCTAGCAAAACTACTCGCGGCTGGTTTTATCAAAAAAGTTTACCACCCTGAGTGGCTAGCTAACCCTGTACTTGTACTGAAAAAGGACCCCTTCGCGCTCCCACACATCGACCATGTCATCGACTCCACGGCTGGCTGCGTCTTGCTCCCCTTCCTCGACTGCTACTCAGGCTATCATCATATAGCTCTCAAGGAGGAGGACCAGATTAAAACGGTGTTCATCACCCCCTTTGGAGCATATGCTTATACTACAATGTCTTTCGAGTTGAAGAATGCAGGAGCCACCTATCAACGAGCCATCCAACTGTGCCTTGTGGACCAAATACACCACAACATTGAAGCTTACGTGGATGATGTAGTCATTAAAACCAGGTCCCACGACGAGTTCATCACTGATCTTGAAGAGACTTTCAACAGCTTGTGACGATTTTGATGGAAGCTCAACCCAACAAACTGCGTCTTTGGCGTGCCTCAAGGCAACCTACTCGGGTTCATTGTCAGTCACCGTGGGATTGAAGCAAATCCAGAGAAGATCAACGCCATCACAGCCATGGATGCTCCAAAGTTGATCAAGGACGTCCATAAGCTCACTGGCTGCATGGCAGCTCTGAACTGATTCATCTCCCGACATGGAGAAAGGGGTCTACCCTTCTTCAAGTTGCTCAAGCACCACGACAAGTTCAAGTGGACCAAGGAGGCAAACTAGGCGCTACAAGATCTCAAACACCACTTGCAATCGCCACCCATCCTGACGGCTCCCCAACCAGGTGAGAACTTGCTACTCTACATCGCTGCGACTACTCACGTCATCAGTACGGCAATCATGGTGGAACGACAGGAAGAAGGCCACGCCTTTGGGGTGCAACGACCAGTTTACTTCATCATCGAAGTTCTCTCTGAATCTAAGGTTTTTTACCCAATGATTCAGAAAATACTTTACGGTATACTCATCACTTCCAGGAAGCTTCGCCATTACTTCGATGCATACAACATCCTGGTGGTCTCTGACTTCCCATTGGCGGATATCCTCCACAATCGGGATGCCACCGGGCGCATCTCCAAGTGTGCAGTGGAGCTGGGAGCCCTTACACTCGACTTCAAGCCTCAGACAACCATCAAGTCGCAGGCACTAGTCGATTTCATGGCGGAGTGGCGAGAAAACCAAGTGGAAGCCCCAACCAACCAGCCGAAGCATTGGGTCATGTACTTTGACGGTTCACTCAAGCTCGGTGGCGGTGGTGCGGGAGTACTTTTCATCAGCCCAGGAGGCGAACAACTCAAGTACTTGTTTCAAATAGTGTTTGAGGTCTCCAACAACGAGGCTGAGTACGAGGCATTGTTGCACGGGCTACACCTGGCAATCTCCCTGGGCATCAAGCAATTACTCGTCTATGGCGACTCCTTACTGGTGGTTCAACAAGTCAACAAGGAGTGGGACATCAACAAGGACACCATGGATACCTACGTCATGGAAATACGCAAGTTCGAGAAAAAGTTCTCGGGACTGGAAATTCTTCATGTGGTTCGCGACAATAATGTGGGTGCGGACGTGCTCTCCAAGCTTGGTTCTGATCGAGCTAACGTCCCACCGAGAGTTTTCGTTCACGAGTTGCATCACCCTTCCATCAGGGCACCAGACTCAAGTTCCATCACTCAAGGTCCCAAGGAACCCGACCGAGAGGTCTTGATGATCAAGGTCGAATGGAGGGTGGCCTTCATCGACTACATCCAAGAGCACAAACTACCCCCCGACGTCGACCCAAAAGGTGCTGAAGCCACTCGCATCCTATGGCGCAGCAAAGGGTATGTTATAGTCGGGGGAAATATGTACAAGCGTGGATCGGCATCAGGCATACTCATGAAGTGTGTCAGCACGGAGGAGGGCAAAGAGATACTCCAAGAGATTCATGAAGGCATGTGCGGGAACCATGCAGCCTCTCGTACACTAGTCGACAAGGCATTTCAATCTGGTTTTTACTGGCTGACTGCTTTGGCAGGTGCCGAAGCACTGGTTCGCCGGTGCACCAACTGCCAATTCTTTTGAAAACAGCCTCGTGTTCCGGCTCATAACCTCATCACTATACCACCTTCATGGCCGTTTACATGTTGGGGCCTGGACATGATAGGACCCTTCACAACTGCGCTAGGAGGTTTCACACAGGTGTTGGTGGCCATCGAGAAGTTTACTAAGTGGATCGAGTACAAGCCAATCGCAACGCTCAATGCAGATTGAGTGGTTTCGTTCATCTGCGACATCTTACTCCGCTTTGGCTTCCCCAACACCATCATCACACATTTGAGATCCAATTTCCACTCGCATCAGTTCCGGGATTTCTGTGAATGCAGCTCCACTGAAGTCAAATATGTTTCGGTGGCTCATCTGCGGGCAATGGCCAGGTAGAGCTCGCCAACGGCTTGATTCTTGATGGACTGAAGAAAAGACTTTATGACGAGAACAGCAAAAAGGGCGGCAAATGGATCAATGAGATCTCATCAGTAGTCTGGGGGCTTCGCACACAACCAAGCAAAGCCATAGGCCACTCACCTTTCTTTCTCGTATACGAGTCTGAAGCCATATTACCACGACTGGAGATGTTTGAAGAAGGCGAAGCTGACACTGCAAGACAGCTTGAGCTTGACTCAACTAAGGAAATGTAGTGCAATTCATTGTTCCAGTCGGCCCGTTACCTACAAGGAGTTCGTCGCTACCACAACAGGAACATTCAACAACGCTCTTTCAACGTTGGAGATATGGTTCTTCGGCGAATCCATGATGATACTAGGCTACACAAGCTTAAGTCATGATGGGAAGGACCTTTCATTGTGTATAAGGTTACAGGCCCTGGATCTTATCGATTACAGTACTCGGTTGGCCAGGAGGTTCCAAATTCTTGGAATATTGAACATCTACGTCGGTTTCATCCTTGATCTACTGGGGACATCTTCTATTGGTGCCTAGAGATTGATATTACCAGTATAACTCCGTCTTACCAGTTTACGACTAGTACTACGCGCGAGTTTACTGAAGGGGTCTCGCTCCCATACTCCCAGTACCTAATTACTAGAGTATGACTAGTCTTTTGGGTTTCTGAAGGGCCTTTGTGCTAATATTTCCAGTACAACTACGTTTTACTGGTTTACGACCGGTATCATGTGCAAGTTTGCTGAAGGGGCTTCGCTCCCTTATTTTCCAGTAACATATTACTTGTTTTCGACTTGTACACTATGTTATTGAAGGGGCTCTACTCCCATGAAAAGAACTTTACTTGTTTACGGCTGGTTCCACACCTGTTCAACTACTTCGACTACTTATCTATCCTAGTCAGGATCGATTCCGACTAGATGATTTCATCGACTACTCATGCACTAGCGACTACTTGCTCCATGCTTGGGCTCACAGGCTAGCGCCACCTTTCTACAATGACTACTTTATGACTATCATCTGGCTCCTGGCTCGGCGTGCCTCCAGGGGCAGCTCTCATGCTTACACGCTGGACGCTGTACAATTCCTCGACAATGCCCAATCCAAGAGGCTTTTTAAGATTTATCTTGGGTATGGGTTTGTTAACCATTATTTTTAGGGATTTTATTCCGAAATAAGGGGTTCGTTCAATCTGTTACCCAGATGTCTTATTTAGTCACTGGATCAGGGCACAAAGATTGGTTTGAGAGGTGATTTTGGGTGTTTGTTGGGGATGTTGTTTGTTTTACCATTTTTCAGGGAACTTATCCCAAAAGAAGAGGTTTTTAAATTTACTACAACAATTTGCCCATGTTTTACCATCAAATCTTTTCTGTCATATATTGCATGCCATAATTTTTTGGATCCTATATTCCAAAACTTGGGAATTTGGACTCAAGGCTCGGGGGCAGCGGGACACGTGTCATCAACGACTTATTTTTCAAAATTGCTCGAAGATAAGGACAGAAGACTCAAGATTAAATTGACCCTCAGCCTAATTCTACGCGTCAACCTAAGGCTCGGGGGCTACTCCATATGGAGTGCGTGTTTAATCGCACCCCATATAAAGAAGACTGGACAACCACTCGGGGCATGAGCACCTCACAGCCTCGACGCAGCCAGGAAAGTATTCGAAGGACACCTTCAAGATAAAGTTCGGGAGAACTCGAAGACGCCTTCAGAAGTACTCGGACGCCTGCAGTACTCGGCTACAAAGAGCTCGGGGCTTGTCAGACCCGGGCACACGGGACTGTCCACGTGGCACACTTCTCTTGGGATACGGGATGGGACATGGCCCACGCCCTACGTCTGTTGTAACTACTCATAATACAGTAGGATTACTCGTACAGTAGTTTGACTATTCGGACTCGGTAGGAAACTATCCAAGAAGTACTCGGGTAGGACTCCTGGTCTTGTACCCGACTAGGACTTTCATGTAAACCTGTCCCTCCAGACTATATAAGGGCAGACAGGGACCCCCTCGGGGACAATCACCATCAAAGGCAATACAAACCACACAGGACGTAGGGTATTACGCTCTCAGCGGCCCCAACCTGTCTAAAACCTTATGTTCCTTTGGACATTTGAGTTCCTGATCTCGGTGACACCCTACCTACAAACTCACTACCTCGGGGGTATCCCTCGGTGGGCGTGGCGAGAAAACACCAACAGGTGCTGGCCGCTAGCGGGCCCATCCGTCTCCACCCCTCACTCTGGTGGTACCCTAGGACGGTTGTGAATCCGCTGGCGGGCCAACCTTCGAACCTTTGGGCTTTAATGGGCCGTCAGGGCGTTTTCAGCCCGTATCCCTTTCTACCTGTGGGGGCCTGTGGCCCCTTCATTGCTGAGCGCGTTCCCCGATGGGTCAAGCCCGAGCGTGGCGTGAGCGCACCTCCCGATGGGACATGGCGATATGACGCGATGAACGCGGCCATCATGGCGGTTGTGGGGTTGAGGCGTCGGTTCGTATTCTGTTCCCCTCGCCTATAATAGGGGTTCCTGGCCCTTCTGCCGTCACTGTGCCTTTCCGTCTTCCTGCCCTTCTCGTCTCCTTGCTGCCAAAGCCCAAGCCGTTTTTTATCCGCGCCCCTGCCCTCGTGAGAGCTCCTGATCCCCTTTCAACGCCCAATAATGGTGTCGTGGTACCGCTCGAACATGGGCCAGGCGTGTCTGGGAGGTCTCATCAAGCGCATGCTTCTCAGCACGCAATCCGCTGCAGGGGAGTGGCTCTTACCTTGCCGTGAGGACGTACAGGTGCCGCACGATGGCTACGTTGTCTCCTTCACGCACTTCCACGAGCATGGGTTTGGGATGCCCCCTCATCACTTCTTCCGGGGGGTCCTCCATCACTACCAGATTGAGCTGCAACACCTCAACCTAAACGGGATCCAGCAGATTGCGGCCTTCATCGCGTTGTGCGAGGGGTTCCTGGGGATCGAGCCTCACTTCGAGCTCTGGAGGTACATCTTCGCCGTCTGCTTGGTCAGGAAGAGGGACGGGTCGACAGCCCCGATAGGCTGCACCGGAATCCACCTCCACGGACCCTAGGCCCACGAGTACATGGCCATTGGCACCACGAAGTCCAACGAAGGGTGGCATTAGCGGTGGTTCTACATCAAGAACCATGACGCCGCCCCCTTCCGCTCTTCACCGGCCGCACGATTGTGGTGGCTCCACCGGTATGGTCATGGGGGCCCGTGGACAAGGAGAAGAAGAGGCTTGCCCCGCTCTTGAGCGCCATAGCGTACCTAAAGGTTCATGGCCTCAGCGGTGCCGGCATCATCGGAGCCTACTACTCGAGGCGGGTGGCGCCGCTGATGGTGCGCGCGCTTCCGCTATTTGGGATGGCGCCGGGCGTGCGGCTCGACGGCACGACGTTTGCCTAGGGTTTGCTCTGGGATTCAGAGATCCAGCAACGCATCCGGGAGGCGCTGGATGAGCCCGACGCAATCTTCCCGGTTGAGGGTCATCCGGCGATGCGGCCTAACACCGATTTCATCGACCTGGTGAGTACTTCCCGACCTCCTCGTTGTGTCTTGCTCTTTTCTTGATTCTTACTTTTGACTTCGTGGGTTGGTGTTTGTAGGGACAGTTCAGCCCCTTCCAGGATTCTTGCGTGCCGCTGCCGGAGGACGAAGCTGCGCGAGCGATGAACTGTGCTGCCGACGAGGCACGCAAGAAGAAATAGGACGCAGAGAAGGCGAAGAAGGAAGCGCAGGAGCGCACAAAGCTGCAGCACGGGAAGCGCCGGTAGGGATCAGACGGGGAAGTCGCGGAGGGCGATGATGATGACGACGACGGCGTCATCGAGGAGGAGGAGGGGGTGGAGTGGGACGACATTCCCTGGGATGAGCTGGCGCGCAACGACGATGTGGGGCCATCCCCTCAGCCGTCGGCATCAGCGCAGGTGCCCTCCAGCCCTACAGTTGCCCCGACGCAGGAGGGGTGCTGCACACACGAGGGCGACAGAAGTGAATCGCGACACCCCGTCGGGGGCTCCCATGTAGGTGGGGGGTCCCAAACGGCAGCGTGCCGAGGAGGCGGAGCTGGGGTTGGGAGTCAACGATCACTTTCTCTCTTCGTGGTTGGTGATTCTCTGCCAATGGCGCGCTAACTACCCTCGGGCCTTTGCTGTAGTGCCAGAGGCCGAGAGGGTACTCCGGTGGTGGCGCAGCAGATGGTCCTCGCGCTCTTGCGGACGCCTCCGGGTGCAGTCGATGTCTCGTCGGGGGCGAGCGTGGAGGGTGCCGAGGAAGACGCGGCGCCTACAAACTTGGGGATGCAGACGGTGGTCGAGGATCCATCATGGGGAGATGTACCCGCGGAAGAGGTGCCACCGTTGCCAAGCTCGTCGAGGAGGGGTCAAGGATAGGCGTGCCCATTTCGCTCCCCGAGATTGAGACACAGGCGGCGCCGCCGCCCCATCAGGCTGATGCATCCTCCGCGGGGTGAACAAATCAGGAGACGATGCGGGAGGCCTTAGCTATTGGTGGCGTGGCGGCCGGGGCCGCCCTGGTGGGGGTGGTGTCGCAGGAGGTACCCACCACCTTGGCGTTGATGGGAGCGGCCGACCCCAGCCATGGCGGGAGGGCCTCGCCGTCCTTGGCTCAAACGGGCGGCGATCTGCCCGTGTGGGGAGGCGCCCGGGACTCGCGGGACCCCGCTACGGCGATCCTTGCTCTCGGCGATGAGGTGGAGGACACGGAGTGGCAAGGCGTCTCAAAAGCCTTATCCGCCGTGCTGGGCGCGTTGCATGACCATGCCATCCCGACCTGCCAGGTACGGCGCCTCAACATCCTTGTTCCTCGTGCCCTTCTCGGGTACTTCTGACACGTTTCTTCTTCATAGTTCCTCATGAATCACGACCGGGTTCGCCGTGCCAAAGAGGTGAGATGGTGCAAGGAGCTGGCAGAGTAGCTCGCAAAGGCCCACCAAGAGGTGGCCGATGCCCGAGCCAAGGCGCTTGTCGATACCCAGGCGTTTGAGCGGCTGCGAGGGGAGCAGGACCACTTGGTGGGCACCGTGGATGAGCTTCACGGCGAACTTGAGGCGATCGACCAAGAGCGCTACACTACCGTGCGTTTGTCCGCGGAGCGGGAGGAGCAGGGGCGGCGTGTTTGATTTTCCCCTTGGATTGTTGGTTTCACAGGCGCAGCGTGTTTGATTTTCCTTCCAAGCAGATGCCCAGCAGCAGGTGGCACTCCTTCAGCAAGAGTGCACCGTTGAAGCGGAGCGAAAGCTCCAAGCCGAGGCGATGGCTGCCACGCTCGCCATGGAGGTTGCAACTGGACGAGCTGAAATTGCTCGCCTGACTACCAAGACGGGCAAGCTCCGTGACCAAGTGAATGGTAAGACCTTGCTTGCCTTGGCCGTCATTTCGAAGTTTCCTGGTAGGCTTTTTGACATCGTTGACATGTGTCTGGACAGTGCTCGATGAGAAACTCGGAAAGGAAGCGGTGGCGCGCCGCCACCTAGAGTAGGAGCTCGGCGAGACGAAAACCGCGCTCCTCAAGGAATCCGATGAGCACGATACCCTGCGGATTGCCATCAGGTTGATTTTCAATGACTTTGAGATCACTTCAGAGGCGGGGACGAGCCTGCTCGTAGTCCAGGTTGTCGACATTATGGACCGGGCGCGCGGGATGGCGAAGCGGGCGCTGCACCTCGGCGTGTAGTGGTCATTCGCCATCGTGCGTTCCCATTACGAGAACATCGACCTGCAGGCGATGAGCCAAGGCTTCGAGCCCGGCTATGACGACGCCGAGCTGGACCAGATCGACGAGGAGGTGGCCCTCCTTGCGCAGATCCTGGCTACAATCATGGAGGAAGAAGTCATTCTTAAGTAGTTAGTTTAATTTTGGCGGTGAATTGGGCCTTGACGCCCGAGGCTGTGTGAACAAACATTTACAATTTTTGGATTTTCGTCGGGAGGGCCTTTGGCGAGGAAAACTAAAGACGCCCGGCTCTTCCTAATATCGAGGTGATTGAGAAAAGAGATGCGAGTGAGAGGACTCTGATCACGCTGGTGAGCGGAGGCACGGTAGCCTCCGGGGTGTGGGTTTCCCGCAGTACAACCAACTTTACTCAAAGCGCGCTCCTTCGTTACTTGTATCTTTCTGCCCCAATTGTAGGAACGGGTTGGGCGTAAGGAGATTTCAGTGGGTATGGCCTTGGTATCCTTCGAGTGAGGCCTTACCCCCTGCCGTAGCTGGGATCGAACGGCACTAAAGAGCGGCAGAGTGAAAAGAGAACTTTTCGCAGCAGAACTCGACAACTTAACATGAAAATTCACATAGCATGGAAATACTAAAGGGTAAAAATGACGTAGGTGTTCGATGTTCAAAGCGTTGGTGAATACTTTGCCATCAGAGGTCTGCAGCTAGTAGGAGCCTGGCCGGAGCACTTCGGCAATGATGACGGGCCCCTCCCACCGACCCCGAACTCGGTGGCCGTGGTACCGTCGCAGTGCTTGCTGCTATTTGGCTGATTGGAGGAGGGCGTCATCGCGTGTTCATCAAGCTAGTCCATCGCGTCTTCAAGGGATGCTTCTGCCCCTTGCTCGTCGTACGCCCTAACTCTCGGCGCTCCATAGTCTAGGTCGGTTGGGAGGACTGCCTCGGAACCGTGGACCCTAAAGAAACGAGTGAAGCCGGTTCCTTGGCTAGGAGTCATCATGAGGCTCCAGAGAACTGCAGGGAGCTCGGCAACCCACCACCCAGCGAACTTCTTTAATCGATTGAAGATCCTGGGCTTGAGTCCCTACAAGATCATGTCGTTCGTGCGCTCAACCTGCCCATTCGTGCGGGGGTGCGCCACGGCAGCCCAGCCGACGCGGATGTGGTAATCATCGAAGAATTTGAGGAATTTCTTCCCTGTAAACTACGTACCGTTATCCGTGATGATGGAGTTCGGGACTCCAAAGTGGTGGATGATGTCGACGAAAAATTCCATTGCATGCTCGGATCCGATCGTCGTGATCGGTCGAGCCTCAATCTACTTCGTGAACTTGTCAACGGCGACAAGCAAGTGCGTGTAGCCCCCGGGCGCTTTCTTGAGGGGCTGCAAATGGCCACGTGATGGGGATCGTATGGAGTGCTTGCGCCGGTTGGTGGGTTTGCCGAGCATAATATTGACACCTTCGCAGGTGCGCACGATCCGCTCGGCGTCCGCCACCGCGGTCGGCCAGCAGAGGCCTTATCGGAACGTGTTTCTAACTAAGGTCCTGGGCACGGCGTGGTGGCCGTAGACCCCATCGTGGATATCCTACAGAAGCTGCTTCCCTTGTTTGATCGGGATACAACGCTATAGGATCTTGGTGTGACTCTGCTTGTAGAGCTCCCCCTCGATGATAACGAAGGACTTAGCGCGGCGTGTGAGCCGCCGGGCCTCTGTCTTGTCAGTCGCGAGCACCTCGCGAAGGAGGTAGTCAAGATAAGGCGACCTCCAATCGGCCGAGGGATCGGGCCCCGTCGCTGGTTCCAAGTCGAGATCCATGACCTCGTGGTTGGAAAAGTTCGGCGGTTGGCGAGCCCCCGAGTCCGAGGCAAGCGGTTCAGCCTCGGCCCGTTTCGTCTCGTCGTAGCGGATCAAGGGCTTGTACTGATCGCTAGCAAAGATGCCAGACGAGACGGACTGGCGGCTCGACGCCATTTTGGCCAATGTGTCAGCTGCTTCATTAAGCCATCTTGGGATGTGGTTAAGTTCGAGACCGTCGAACTTGTCTTCCAGCCGACGGACCTCTTGGCAATACGCAGCCATCTTGGGGCTAAGGCAGCTTGACCCTTTCATGACTTGATGAATGACAAGTCACGAGTCGCCTCGGACCTCAAGTCATCGGATGCCTAGCTCGATGGCGATGCGAAGGCCGTTGATGAGTGCTTCATACTCACCCACATTATTTGAAGTAGGAAAATGGACATGGACCACATACCTCATGCGGACGTCGAGGGGAGAGACGAAGATGAAACCCAAGCCGGCTCCTTCCTTCACCAGCACCCATCAAAGTACATCGTCCAGTATTCCTCGTTGATGGCTGATGGGGGCATCTGGGTCTCGGTCCATTCTGCGATGAAATTGGCGAGCACTTGGGACTTGATGGCCGTTTTGGGGGCATATGAGATCCCCTGACCCATCAACTCGAGAGCCCATTTTGCGATCCGGGTAAAGGTGTGACCACCATCACTGGGTGTGACTTGAAATAGTGGCGCAACTTCCTTTTGGCGATTAGGACAGCGTACAGGAGCTTCTGGACCTGGGGGTAGCGAGTCTTGGCATCGGCCAAGATTTCGCTCATGAAGTATACAGGGCGTTGTAACTTGAGGCCATGCCCCTCCTCCTCCCGCTCCACAACCAGAGCGGCACTGACCACCTACATCGTCGCCGCAATGTCGAGTAGGAGTGCCTCTCCATCGGTCAGCGGGACCAAGAGTGGGGCCTTCGTCAAGAGAGCTTTGAGGTTGTCGAGCGCCTCCTGAGCCTCGGTGGTCCATGCAAAATGGTTAGTCTTCTTCAAAAGCCGGTAAAAGGGAAGGCCTCATTCGCCAAAGCACGAGATGAAATGACTGAGTACCGCGAGGCACCCTGTGACCCGCTCAATCCCCTTGAGGTTCTGAATCGGGCCCATCTTTGCGATGGTTGCAATCTTCTACGGGTCGGCTTCGATGCCACGCTCGGAAAACGATGAAACCGAGCAGCATTCCCCTAGGAACCCCGAAAACGTATTTCTCGGAGTTGAGTCTAACACTATTTGCTCGGAGCTTGGTGAAGGTTTGCTCTAGGTCGGCTACTAGCTAGTCAACCCGCTGGGACTTGACTACGATGTCATCTACGTACGCCTCGACGATTCGCCCGATGAGGTCGCCGAAACACCTGAGCATGCAACGCTGACACATAGCCCCCATGTTCTTTAGACCGAATGGCATGGTGACGTAATAGTACGATCCGAAGCGGGTGATGTAGGAAGTCGTGAGCTGGTCGGACTCCTTCATCGCGATTTGATGGTACCCTCAGTACACATCAAGGAAGCAGAGGGTTTTGCACCCTCAGGTTGAGTCAACTACCTGGTCTATGTGGGGAAAAGGAAACGGATCCTTTGGGCACGCTTTGTTGAGGCTCGTGTAGTCGACACACATCCTCCATTTCCCGCTTTTCTTTCGCACAAGAACACGATTGGCTAACACCTCGGGGTGATACACTTCCCGGATGAATCTGGCCGCCAAAAGCCTTGCCATCTCCTCGCCGATGGCCCTGCACTTCTCCTCATCGAAGTGGTGCAGATGTTGCTTGACCAGCTTGGAGCCTGGCCTGATCTTCAGGGCATGCTTGGCAACTTCCCTCGGTATGCCCGGCATATCTGAGGGCTTCCATGCAAACATATCTTTATTAGCGCGGAGGAAGTCGACGAGCGCGCTTTCCTATTTGGGGGAGAGCGCTATGCCGATTCGCACCCTCATATCTCCCAATTGTCAGGGTCGATGAGGATTTCTTTGATGCCCTCTGTGGGCTCAAAGGATCTGTAATTCCGCTTGGAGCCGGGCGCCTCATCCGCGGTTTCATCCCGGATGACTGCGAGCTTTTTGGAGGCGATGACTGCCGAGGCGAGCTCGCAGCTCTCCACCTCAGAGTGGTAGGCACGCTGGAAAGAGGAGCCGACGGTGATAACCCCATGTAGGCCCGACATCTTGAGCTTGAAGTATGTGTAGTTGGGGACGGCCATGAATTTTGCGTAGCACAGCCGCCCCAAGATGGCATGGTGGGATCCATGAAATCCGACCACCTCGAAGGTGAGGGTCTCCGTCCTGTAGTTGGTTGGATCCCCGAATGTTACGGGCAGGTCGATCTGCCCAACTGGTATCGCCTGCTTCCCCGGCACGATGCCGTGGAATGGCGCTCCGGACAATCGGATGCGCAACCGGTCGATGCCCATGGCATCTAGGGACTCGGCGTACATGATGTTCAGGCTGCTGCCCCCGTCCATCAACACCTTGGTGAGGCGCTTCATGCTGACGATCGGATCGACCACGAGCGGGCACCTCCCTGGCTGCGGTACGCTGCTTGGGTGGTCGGATCAGTCGAAAATGATAGCCGACTTTGACCACCGAAAAATGAAGGCGTAGCCGGTTCAGCCGCGTAGACCTACTGGCATGTAAGCTTCTGACGGCGCCTGGACACGTAAGCCGCCGGCCCGCCAATTATCATGAGGCCGCCGTCGGTGTCGAGAAAGCTGTCATCCTTCCCCTCGGCGTCGCCCTCGGCCGGCTTGGGCTTTTTCTTCTGCTTCCCCTTCCTGGAGCCACTCAACAGGTACTTCTTCATGAGGGCACAGTCTTTATATAGGTGCTTGACGGGGAAGGCGTGGTTCGGGCACGGCTTCTCTAGCATCTTCTCAAGATGATCGGGGGCCTCCCCGACGGCCGCCCTACCTCCTTTACGGTCGGCGGCGGCTACGAGGGAAACCCTGTTGTTCCTCTTATTCTTCTTCTTCCCCGGGCGGTTCGAGACGCCCTCGCAGGCACTCTCGTCGCACTTGGCCTTGCCCTTGGCATGGTCAAAGATTGCCCTAACTACCTCCTCGCCTGAGGCATGGCTCGTTGCGATGTTGAGGAGCTCCTTAGTGGTTCGTGGGCTCTTGCGGCCTAGCTTACGGACCAGGGACTCGCAGAAGGTCCCAGACAGGAACGCCCCGATAACGTTAGCGTCGGCGACGTTGGGCAGCGTGTTGCACTCCTTAGAGAAGTGCCGGATGTATTCGCGGAGAGTCTCTCCCGGCTTCTGATGGCAGTTTTTGAGATCCCATGGGTTTCCAGGGCGTTCATAGGTGCCCTAGAAATTCCCCACGAATATCTCCTTCAAGTTCGACAAGTTTTGGATCCAGTCGGAGGGGAGATGTTCAAGCCACGTTCACGCCGAGTTGGCCAGGAACATGGCAAGTTGCGGATGATGAAGTAGTCACGATCCGCCCCTCGGGCCCGATAGGCGAGCCGGTAATCTTCGAGCTAGAGGCCAGGGTTCGTCTCCCCAGCGTACTTCGTGATGTTCGCCGTGGGACGGTACCGGGGCGGGAACGCCGGGCTGTGGATGCTCGAGCTGAAAACTATGGGGCCCGGCGGATTAGGGCTCGGGCTGCGGTCCTTGGAGATGTCGGGGCGTCCGCTGTGGTGAGGGTGATACCCTCGGCTCGCCACCGCTTGCTCATCCTCATACCCTCGTTTGCGGGTGTTGAGGGTGAGCCGCGCGTCGTGGTCGGCGCCGAGGCGTCCTCGAAGGGGGGCACTCGCGGGGCCTTCTCCCTCGCGTGGGGCTTGGTGGACGAACACATCCTTGACACCCTGCTTCGCAAACGGGTGCTGACTGGCATTGGGCCCGCGTCGCTGAAACATCAAGCTATCTGCCTGTTGTCGTGCCGCGCGCTCAAGGAGCGTGCACAGCTTCTGGTGGGCGCGACGCACCTCGGGCGCCGCAAGTTCCGGGAGTCCCTCAAGCAGGGCCGCTGCGGCAGTGATGTTTTGACTAACCCGGGCAAAGAGTGGGGGTCCCTCGTCATCTTCGAGGATCCTCCAGTTTACGTCACGGGCGTTGGCGCGTGCGAGCCCACCGCCTCCGCGACGTCCGATCTCACGCTCGAGCTTGGCATGTTCCTGCTCTAGCTGGAGGCGTGCCTCTTCGAGCTCCTTTTGCCGCTCCCGCAGTTGCTCCAGCCGCACGCACGGCGGGGCTCAGTTTCTCTTCCGGGCTCCATCGTCGGAGATGTCTAGGGGAGTGTTCCCATCGTGGGCGCTCTCAACGCGCCCCTCAGGGGAGTCCGCCATGAAGCATTCCAGGGAGGGGTGATGGCTTCCCCTGCTGGAGTCAGATTCTGAGATTGTCTCCGACTCCCCCGCGAGGAGGTCGTGGAAGGACTCCGAAATGTTGTTCGTCATTCCCACGAATTCGTCATCCTTAGGGGGTGAACCAAGGCGTAATGCCATGAGGCGACGCACGTCCTCCGCTGCATTGTGCAATCCGTAGGGAAACGCCGTCGGGGCATTTTCGGCCATGATTTCCGGGCAGAGCGATCCACCTCCCCAGAGCTACGCCGTGATATTAGTGAGCAGACAGAGAACCTGGCGCAAATCCTCCTGGGTCGGTCAGGGACCTAGGAAGACGCGGAGCTGACGCCGCAGCCTCTCATGATCGAAATCGAGGAGCCAGTCGCTCGTGGAAGCGTGATCCCCCGGGGCGTGCAAGTGTAGCTCCTCGAAAGCCTCAACAACGGCGTCAAGGTTGGCGGTGCGGGTGGGGTGGACCAGAACGTGAATCTTCTTGAGTCCCCCTCCAGTGGTGACGATGAAGTCCAGGCACCTGAAATGCACGAGCGCGCCTGGGGCCCATCCTCCGGCATGGTTGGCCATCCGCAGCCTGATGAAGTCGTCGAGACGCGCAAAGCCCCCTACCTGGCGCGCCAACTATCGGTGTTTCGTACCGCCGAGTAGTGAATTTGTGTTTGCGCGTCTGGCCCGGATGGTGTGCAAGGAAGACACAAAGGTTTATACTGGTTCGGGCGGAATGTCCCTATGTCCAGTTCGAGATGCTCGTGTTCTTGCACTGGTTTGCAGTAGGGGTTACAAACGGGCAAGAGAGGGAATGGACTCCCAAGTCTCTGGGGGCGAAGTGCTATGTGGGTGAGTGAGTGTTGTTCCCAAAATCCCTCCCCTCTATGGGGGTCCTCCCCTTCCCTTTTATATGCCAAGGGGAAGAGGTCAGATACACGAGAGAGAGAGAGAGAGAGAGAGAAAGGTCGCCAGGATCTCGCTTTTCCTCCTCCCTGCGTGTGGTCCCCGCTGATCCTATAGGTGATAATGGGGGGTGTCCCTGCGCCGCTCCCTAGCACGACGTGCGACGTGCGTCTGAACAGGGCGGGCAGCATGAGCCCCCCGGCGTGTTTGGTGGTCGACGTGCGCCCCGACAAGATGGGCGGCGTGAGCCCCCAGCGCGTTTTACGGCTTGACCTCTGGTGTGGCGGATGTCCGGGGCTTGCGGTAATGGCATGTCCCCTCCAGGGGTCATGTCGAGGCACGTCCTTACCTGCCCCCGCGCTAGAGGTTTGACCCCCGGCATGACCAGTCATTCCGTGAAACCCCGAGGGCCCCACGGCCATGCGGCTGGTACGGTCGAATCCGTTCCCTCAGGGTCAGGTGAAGCGGTGCTCCCCCTCAGGATCGGGCGAGGCCGAGCCCGCGCCCTCTGGGTCGGGCGAGAAGGGGCTTCTCTCACATGGGTCAAGCGAGGCCACGCTCACATCCTTGGGGTTGGGCGAGGCGGAGCCCATCCTCTGGTGGTCGGGCGAGGTGGCTCGTGCCCTTCTCCTAGGCTTGGTATTGGGCGGTTGGTGCCTTTCCTTCTGGTGGGCCATCCGTGGCCATGCGACAGCCTTGATTAGGTTGAGCCGCATATTGCGAGAGAGCTAAACTGTAATTACCTTCCTGAGGAACATACTTTCTTAGGGTCCGTGATATTTGCCCCCGACAATTATTTTTACAATAATTATTTTGACGCTCTAATGATGTATATAATGAACCTCTTGCAAAGTTGTGAACCCTGCCTGAGTAATTAATGATTAATACATAGAAATGGCTTTGCAACATGATGCATTAGAGCAGCGTGCGTCCGCTCGGGTGTCGGTACGCAATCATTTGAAGGGCACCGGACACTCCCTTGAGTTTCGCACAAAAGAGCATCTTGGACTTGTTCGGGGTCGTATTCGTCGTTGAATTGTGAAAGCATTTGATTGCCTCATGCTACGCAATGCAAGACGCAAATTTGAGCGTGAATTTGATGTCGAGTTGCATGGTACGGATGATGATCACGAGTTGATGGCTCGATGCATTGCGAGGCTCGAAGCATCCAGGATGGTAGAAATAGACTATTCGGTGTCCAGAGCTTGCAAGGCGGTTCACGAGGCATCGGTCAATAGATCTCATGAGTAGTTTGTACTAGCATGTTGTAATTAATAATTTAGACATTTTAATTAATCATGTTGTGTAATAGACAGTGTGATGGATATTTGGTTTTAATTCTGGATATTGTTGAATAATGTTGTATTTTGGACCTCTTAATTTATTATTCATGTTGTGCGATGGATTTTTTTAAATATCATATCGTGCAATCAGATGCACCGGCAATGGATGTACAATGCTGACCGACGTTCCAAGGAGTTCATTGATGCCTGCATCATTTTTTGGATGTGGCCGAGGCAAACAAACGGAATGGTTTTGTGTGCTGCCCGTGCAGATATTGCATGAATAATAAGAATCACTCCTCTTCGAGGACCCTTCACAGCCATATTTTTTACCATGGTTTCATGCCCAATTACATTTGTTGGACAAGTCACGGAAAAAAGGGGTTATAATGGAGGAAAATGAAGAAGAAGAGTGTGAAGACAACTTTCCTGCCCACGCTGGATTCAGTGCCTCTGATGATGATACTGTAATGGAAGAGGCGCCTGAAGGAGAGGCGGCAGATTATGATCCCAGCGACGATCTTGGGCAGGCGTTGCGCGATGCACATGAAGATTGTGAAAGTGAGAAGGAGAGGATGAAGTTCCAGCAGATGTTAGAGGACCAAAAAAATTGTTGTACCCAGGATGCAAAGATGGATTGAAGAAACTTGGCAGCACTCTGGAGTTGCTACAATGGAAGGCAACGCATGGTGTATCCAATAAAGGATTTGGTGAATTACTGAAATATTTAAAAAATATGCTTCCTAAGGATAACGAGTTGCCTACCACAACATACGAAGCAATACAACTTGTTTGCCCTCTAGGATTGGAGGCACAAAAGATACATGCATGTCCCAATGACTGCATCCTCCGAAGAAGAAGAAGCCGAAGAAGAAGCAAGCTAAGGAGGCTCCTAAGCTACCGTGGGACAAAACTTGTGAGGGATGCTGTGAGGAAGCTAAGAAAGCGGTTGACGACCACTTCAAACCGAAGAAGCCAGAGAAGAAGTTACCCATAATTCCAACTGATTCAGCCTTTTCCTTAAAAATGACCGATGCAAATCGGAAGAAATTCATTCCACCATCAGACTACGACCGCTCGATTACCAAGTCATACAAGAAGACGAAATCTGCTGGGTCGTCGTCTGATGTTCCACAGCTCGGAGCCCAAAAGAAGCAATCAATTGAACCGCTCGTCGTGCTACCAATAGAACAACAACGGCTAATTGCTTTTCTGGGCACCTCGGGTCTCTCGGCAGCTTAGGTTGCAGGGAGTAAAGAAATTACAATACACCCCAGATTTGCTAGATGGACGTATGTTTTTGGCAAGAGCCTTGTCCCCCATGAAGTTGTGCCTGAGCTTCCAACGCAAATGCGCAGGCTACATGATTACTACATGCTCGCATCTAGCCGTGGCGACATCATGCTAGGCGTACGGATTAAAAACGAAGATTACTTTCGTGGCAAGGATGTGACATGGTTGAATTTCGAAGAATTATACTAACTATACAATCAAGACGCCCTCGACGCCTCTTTCGTCAGCACCTGGCTTCTGTAAGTGGTGTTCTTTAATTTTTATTTACATAATTAGCGAATCTTATTACATGCCCTCAATCAATTTCTTGTTTCTTTTGTATCATGTAGAATGGAGATTCAAACTTGTAGGAAGAATGACTACTTTTACTTGGGCTTCGTCGACCATGTGGTTGTGAATTGCATTACTCTAAAGGACAACCCTCGACAAATATTTGATAACTTATACAAGTTCTTATCAGCATTACAAGCAGAATATATTGTTTCCTTACAACTTTCAGTGAGTGTTTTATGTCGTGGAACCCTTTTATTTTGTATAATTAAATTCTTTTAACCCTAACAAAAAGTGGCTCTATATAATCTTGTAGAAATCACTGGATACTAATTGCGATAAATCTTGACATGCGCTTAGTGATTGTTATGGACTCATTACAGAAAGATCTAGAAGATTACAAAAGCATGACCGACTTGTTGAAAACATAATTACTAATTATGATAATTCCTGACATGCGCTTATCGATAATATATTTATTCATTCTCGTCATGCGCAAGATTTGGGAAAAGTTAAGTGAAAAGGAACCATGTAATTTCATAGGCAAGCTTAGATTCAAGACAAACTTTCCTGTACGTACTGGATGCTACTTTGCACGTTTCATTTATTTCATTATTTATTATATATTCATATGGATACCTAATGACTTCTTTTATCTTAAAGTGTTTGAGGTAGGCACAGGGCAATAATTTATGCGCATACTATGTTTGCGAGAACATTCACAATTTTGTAGGTCCATACAAGACATATACTTCTTGGGAAGCGGAAGTAAGTAATAAACAACATCTCGCAATGTTTCAACTAATTTTGAAAATTATTATAATTAGTATTTTTCACTTTTTTATACACTGCTAGGATGCGGGATCAGCTCCTTCCATCGGAAAAAGTTTTGGCGATTCAAGAAACCCTAGCAGGATTTATTTATGAGCAGGTCGCCAAACCAGATGGTGAATTCCACTACGATGGACGCAATCTTGATAGAAGTAGTAAATATAATATAGATGTTATATAAAACTTTATTGCACTTTATTAGTGGTGAATCCCACTTTGTATATATATATATGTGTGTGTGTGTGTATATATGTGTGTGTTAGTGTATTTCATACTCAACTCGAACAAGCGTGTAGGAATGTATAGCACTACTATAGAAGACTACGTAATTTCGAATATAAAAATATAATTAAAAAAATAAATAAATGGAACGGAACACAGGAAAAAAAGAACATTTAGTCTCGGTTGGTAACACCAACCGGGACTAAAGGGAGCCTGGCAGTCCGGGGTTGGGAGCCCCTTTAGTCCCAGTTGGTGTTACCAACCGTCCCCATTAATTCCGGTTGCCTGACCCAGGACTAAAGGCCGAAGCTTTTAGTCCCGGATTGGCAATCCTGGTTGGGAAACTAGGACTACAGGAGGTTTCCCAACTGGGACTAATGCGTTTCTGTGATCACTGGAACCTTGGCAAGCGATTGTGGAGTTCTTACAGCTTTGGAACAGGGTGTCAGAGACACAGCTAACTGATGTATATGATACTTTCATCTGGCGATGGACTGTCGACGGTTGCTACTCTGCGAAATCGGCCTACAATCTGCTGCAACAGGGGAACATCGGTCTGGATGGAGCAAAGGCAAAGAGAGTTTGGAAGACGTGGGCGCCGCCAAAGGTGAAATTTTTCATTTGGCTTGCAACCCGTCGACGACTCCGGACTGCAGATCGCCGTCTGCGGCACGGCCTTGAGGCAAGATCCGAATGCTGGCTTTGCGACCAAGAGGAGGAGTCTGCACATCATATGTTGGTCAATTGCAGCTTCGCGCGGGAAATCTGGTGGGGAGTACTGAGCAGCTGCCAATGCTGCTGCTCTTTCCCGCGGAACATGTCCCTGCAGGAGCCCAAGGAGAAAAGGAAAGGCTTGGATTCGCTGTTCGTTCTTGTGGCGTGGTACCTCTGGAAAGAGAGGAACGCTAGGTTATTCCAACGGTCTGCTCGCACAAGTCTGGCAACGCAAGGAACAATCTTGCAAGAAGCTTTCCTTTGGGTGGCTGCCAGGGCGGCACAACTCGGTCGTATTTCGATCTCTCTTCCTTTTTGGCATGGCTTAGATCGGCGTGAACCCCTCGGGTTGCTCCGCGTCGTGTAAAAACTCTTGTAATATTTTTCTACTCTGCTTAATACAAAGATGCACGGGTCTTCTGCGTATTCGAGAAAAAATAAGCATCCGGTTACCGAGCTGTGTATGTCCTCCCAAGAACATAACTGCATACACTGTTCAAATTAGTTCTCAAAAATAAAATCAAAATAGCTGCATACACAGTTCACATTAGCTAGCATTAACAAACATACTGCGACATACAGCATGCAGCACAACTCATAGGCAAACAAGTTCGGTGTAGTGTTCTATGACACCTCGCACACACAGGTACTGCGCGCGTATCACCGGAGGTTCACAAAGCCAACACGTTTAACTGATTACGACGTTCTCGACGACGCGGGACGATCCTTATTTTGTCACACGCACTGCTATGAGTGTTGACGACTACGACGAACACTCAGGCAGCTACGACGAACACGTACGCCCATATCTTTTTATCAGGGGCAGAAAGGGAGCAGCGTCGACAGGTACTCCAGGTCCATCTCGGTATCCTCCATTGGCTCCAGCTCCCCTGGCACGTCCTCCACGATTGTTGACGGCAACAGGCAGTTGTCGCTGCCACCTCCAACGCTACTGCTTCCCGCATCAGGGGCCACAACGAGCACCTTGGACTTGGAGTGGGTTGCCAATTCAGCTGAAACATTGGGAGCAGCAGCAGCATAGCTGCCCTGTGAGCTCTGGACTGTGGCTGGGGCAGGATCTTGCTGGAGCAGGTTGGAGAGGGAGTTTACTGCAGACATGATCACGGCGTGTTCAACTTCAGCCACGCCCGCGAGCTCCATGTCGATGTCGTCGTCGAGTAGATCATGGGATATCCTCTCAAGCACCGTTGCTGCCGCTGTCGCATCAACGCCATTCCCTGGAAGGGTTGCTGAGTTGATCTGCTCGAAGGTCTGGGTGCTAGTGTTGTTGAAAGCACAGTGGTTTAACTCCAGTTCCATCGCGTTTCGGCTCGACGAGCCAACGGAGTAGTCTTGCTGGACCCATGGGTTGGCCGGGCGCTTGGCTGACCTAAAAATGTCCTTGACGAACTTCCTTACGTCCTCCGGCCGGACTTGGCTGTCTGCAGAGGTGCCCATTCTGGTAAGAAGGTTCCGCCGCTTCCTTGGATTGACCATGTCATTGGTAGTTTCATTCATGATCCTTCCACTGGAGATGTTCAACATGTCGCTGTGCTGGAGGCCACCTGAAGGAGCACCTGTGATCATAGAGGAACGAACATGAGCTGAAATGGAAATAACAGAGTCAGCAGGTTGCTTTGAAGTAGAGATTAAGTTTTTCAAGTTAGTCATGTAATTTACATATTCGATGAATTATTAACTATAGAAAATAACCAGGGAATTTGCAATATCAGACTATCGGTTCTTCAGTAAAGAAATGTTCAGTCCTGAAACAAATGAATTAGGTTTGAAATTAGAAAAGGAATGTACATTTGCATAAGTAAGTTCAATGGACTTAATGGTCGGTACAGAATGTTAAACCCAATAGATTCATAGCATTGGAGTTACTAATAAAAGGCTCGAGCAATTAAGATTACGCGAAATTAATTTAAACACTTTCCCTCATCTAAAAAAGTTAATTTGAGCACTTGGAAAAATGAAAAAGATTATCAGTGCATTTGTACCTTGTTGTAAGCACTCCAAAATAATAAAAGAGGTTATCAGTGCATTCGGACCCTGATGTGTCAAAACATGGTAAATATTTGTTGCTTGTAGTCCGTCCTCGCCTTCTCTATGATGTGTGCAAGATTTATTCTTTACGTTTATGCTTTGAGAATTGTTTACAAAAATGATACAGTGATTTTGGCACACCATTCATATGAAAGTGACAGAACATGTGGTTCTGAAGTTTTAACCTCCTGTCAAGCACAAGCAGTATATAGAAAGGCAAATTCTGACATGAAAATTTACCTGAACTTGGGATGAGAGTATGCATGGCATCCTGGGATCCATAATGATTTCTTCCAACAACGTTTGCTCCAATTGACATGGAAATCTGATCCTCAAAATGCTGTCTCTCAAACTCACAACTACGATATAAATCTTGGGTGCTAGAAATCCCTGTAACTTTAGACACTGAATGCCATTGTTCAAAATAAGGGTTCTGCGGATGTGTTTGCAAGGATGAGTTGCTGTAATTGACCATGTTCCTGTGCTCTTGGGGGTCATCACCTGAAGGGGCTCCTGTGATGACAGATGAATGGTCAGGAACTGGAATTTGAAACTAAAGAGTCATCAGGCTGCTGTGCAGTAAAAATTAATTTCTTTGTGTACTAGTCATGGATTTCAATGATTTAAGGAATTATCAGCTTTAGATTAACCGCATAATGGAAAAGTTATAAAATGAAACAGCCAATTCTTTGATACAGAAATGAAGTGCTGGTGGCTCTGGTGTTTGCTGATCAGATTGTAATTTGTATGACAAAAAGTCCCAAAACAAATACAATGATTTTGAACCATGAAGTTGGTAAGGGCATCCATAGTTGCTTACAGGATTCAAATGGACTCTTCGGGTAGGGAACTGGAAAGCTTCATATATCTAATAACAATAGAGTTAGAAATAAAAGGATCATCTAACAACTAAGATTTGAACTAGTTCATTTGAGCCTTGCATTGGGGAAATATCTGTTGCTTCTGTTCAGTTGTTTCCTTCTCAATAACGCACTCAAGATTTATAAAATTCGTATGTTTGCCAAAACCTCAAGATTATGGAATTTTCACTAAACACAATGTAAGATGCTTAGAACCATATTTATGCTCACAGAGAATGATTCAGGAAACGACATGTTGTGATTTTGGTACACTATACACATGGACATTGCATTGGCAGAGAACAGTGGTTCCGAAGTTATGGCTTCTAAAGATTACCTGAGGTTGGGGTGAGTGTAGGCATGCTATCTTGGGATCCATCATGCTTTCTCCCAACAACGTTTGTGCTAGCTGACATGGGAAGCTGCACCCCAAGTTTCTGTCCCCCAAACTGTTGATAATCATTATGGCGATATAAATCTTGGGCGTTGGAAGGATTCCGCTGAGTGTTTTCCTGGCTCAGTGAATACAGACGATGGTTACTGGATAAGAGTGTCAAAATGTGCTTCTTCAATATCCATGGTGCACACTGCAGGACATGCCTCCTGAAAGAATAAAAAACCTTCACTTTTAGTTCAAGAAAAATGTACAGAAAGAAATGTCAGTTAAAATAAGCAACTTAATAGATATATTGATTTCTATTTTATGCGGATTTATACAAACAATTTCTATCTCTATATACACCTAGTCCCCATTAAGCTTGCCTTGCTTCCTGTTCTGAGCACATGTTACATCATCCCCATTCCTATGCAAAACAATTTAGATTTTAGCTAAACTCAAAATAGTCTAGCTGTTCACCGTACAGTTGAGAGTGGAAAAACAGATACATTGTGTATTGTACTGCAATTCGTAAAAAATATATTTAGTAGTTTATAATTAAATTTTTTCATGAGCTATAAATAGAATTAATGACTATTAGTTATATACCATTTTATTTTAATTTGGTGGTCTGTCCAAATTTTCCTTTTTGGTTAGCATGTATTCAAAATTACCACACACATATTATTTCTAAGAAAACCTATAAAATATTTTGGGTCATTAATGAGAGGTGAATTAATAGTCTGGTGCCCTACAATACTATGTACTCCCTCGGTCCATCCATGTGAGATGAATTTTTAGTAGGAAATCTTCAGTAATAAATTTTTATCTTTAATTTATCACAAATATGTTACCATTTACTACAAAATCAAGAACATCTTAAAATTCCTCTATACATAATTTGACTAAGTATTGGCCGAAAACGAGCAATTTGACTTTTTCAAATAAATAATATGCCTTATATATGATGATGGACAGAGGTAACTTTTTTTTTTTTACTGAATTGAAGATGCTTTATGTGTTCACCAAGTTTTCATAAAAGTTCTGACACTATATATATCCATTCCCCATATACAAAGAATATCTTCGTTTTGCTAGCTTCTACATAATTATATGTCGGTCTCATTTTTACCTGTGAATGGTTGCTTGCCCACCAGTAAAATCTATTGTACTCAGCCAAGCTGTATTCCTCCCTCGCCGCTGGTACGTTTCTTTCAAAAATCTTGGCCTCTTAGACAACTAATTAGATCAAGCATACAGTTAGAAGCAAAGCGAAAATATTTTTATGTTAGCAAATAAATATTTTGGGTGACATTGCTGGTTCACATACGTACCATAATCTCGAGGGTCCCTGTTCCACCTTCTGGACAAGTGACCTTCAATGTAGCTACGTTCTCCCAGTCTATCTCTATCTTCATCTTTAAACCTTCATTGACTATCTCCCAGATCAATCTGCGGTTTGCGTAATAAAATTTCGCCAAAAGATCTCCATTATACTTTGATGTCCACTGCCAAACAAAAGATTTCGATATAAAGTAGTGATAACCTAAAAATATGGCCAATGTACTATATATGGTCTTCTCGTAATTAGTAAACCTCTGAAATCTAGTTTAGTCTCCTAGTTTCACAACCATTTTCGTAAACTCTAAAACAATAAATTATAAAGTTCGTTGGACCTTGTTCTGAACCACTTTTTTTTTTGCTATGGCAGACTTTTCTGAATTATAAAGACAGAATATATGCATATCTAAGAAAAGAATAGTTACTAGGAAACACAAAATTTCAATATGCACTTTGGTGGAGAAAATTAACCTGCCAAGCACCAATTCTTAGAATATTAGCATGGAACTTAGAAGGCTTCGGTGTGCGCCTTCTTTTTAATTTGGCATCTGGCGCAGACTCTTTTTGGATCATCTGGTGAAGTCAAACATAAGAAAACAAAGTGAAAAGACATTCTATACAAAATTAGTTGCGTGAAAACATTTGTTTGTGATAGGATATTTGCACTATGTCCATTTTATATTTTATAACTATGTGGAGGGGAGATTCGCGTCAAGAGGGAGTATGCGACGGTTCAAATCGAATCACCCCTCCACCTAGGAAAAATTCAAACATGGATATTGTTAGAGATGGCTTATATGTCCATTTCTAAAATCTTTGAACTACTACTATTTTACTCAAGAGTAGCCTTGAAGTTACTCATAAATAGCTTCTAAAATCATAT
This sequence comes from Panicum miliaceum, assembly GCA_032594955.1. NCBI lineage: Eukaryota > Viridiplantae > Streptophyta > Magnoliopsida > Poales > Poaceae > Panicum > Panicum miliaceum. The sequence continues at coordinate 23,425,720 of CM064073.1, forward strand.
GACAAAAGGAACAATACGGAAAACAACGCTTAATTCACTTCTCCATATTTGTTTTGGATACAACACAATCCAGAAAAGTTCTATTACAACTTAGTAACCCCACTCACGATAACTAGTATACCATGTTCATATACCGTGTCATGTTTTCTTCCCAGGCAACATCATAGACAAAACCCAGATACAACAAAAACTACATGGGAATTAATAAAAGGTGAAAAGCAAAGGTTGAAAAGTTTCTTGATACAAGTCATGCTTGATAGAGAAAGTAAATCAAACGTAGGCAACATGTACAAACTCATAATCTAAGATACAAAAACTCAATCACAACAAAATCAGGAAATCAGTGTTATCCTTGCTAATTTCTTGCCACTGAATTCTAGATTTTTGAATGCGCTAAACATCTCAAATAGGCACTTTCCATCCATAAGCAAAAAAACAACATGCAACAATCAAACTTCGAATGCACAGCTCTACTTATGACCATGTGAAAAGAGGAGAAGTCTTTGCAAACTGCCCTATACATACTGTTTATTTACAAATAAAAATGAAAAAGATTATTCCGTGGGGAATTCCCTCCATTCTTTCCGATCAAAAAAAGGAAACAAATGTGGACATAGGAAAACACCAAAATAAAGTTGACTTTATGGATAGAGATAAAATCTCACCTGGAGCTGCGGTGGCGATCCAAGCCGGAGCATATTCGGTGATGGTGATACCTCGACCACCTCCTCATCGCCATCCTTGTTGCCCGAATGGTTCCATGCCCTTTGTGGTTCCTTTCTCCATCCCACATGTATTCTCCGCCCAAGCTCCAGGAGAGAATCCTGCCTAACATTTTCCAAATGGTCTATTTGCTTACTGCAGGGCTCTGATGAGGAGGAAGATGGCGATGGGGATCCAAGTAAGGCATGCAAGTGTTTTGTAGGAGCCATGGCAAAGAGCATGTGCCACGGGGAGTCTAAACTTGTTGTGGCTTTTGCAAGGTTTTTGTGCTAGCGGCGACTATATATATTATGCAAGGAAGGTACGTATATTTATAGAGATACGTAATATATTTGGTTCTCTAATAGCAATTAATGTTCGAATCCTAGAATGAGATATTGCTAGCAAATTACAGATACTTCAAGTGCCACTCTATCTCACCAGACACGTAGACACGGTTGAGTCTAGGTTTTTGTCGCCTAGCTAACCGATTGTGAAAAAAAGATATCTTTTTAGGAGCCTTAAGAGATTCTAATGAACAAGTACCATGTTTTTCTCCTACCAAAGACAAATGTCTCAGGACTGCATGGTTGTTCATATAGCTGTAGCGGCCCACCTTTTGGTTAAAAAGTTAATATGATTTGGAAATCTTGGGTGAACATGGTTGATGTGAACCCGCTAGGGTTTGTTCCCGATCTTTCGATGAGAGGTGGGGGATAACTCGATTTGAGGATGGAGGCGACGTTCACGGCCCGACTACAGCCTTCCAAGGACGCTGCGCCTTAGCAACCGATACACCACCTCCAATGGCTACCGCGATCTTGTGGAACGCGACACTCGGCCACTAGGGCACTCGTCCTGCAAGCAATCGAAGAACCAGCAAGAACAAGTAAACAAGTACTAAATATACTAGATGTAGATGAAGGTTTCAAACTCAATCTGCAATGATGTGGGGTTCCGAAGACAAGAAGACGGGCGGCTGATCCAGCATGCGCGCTCACAAGCAAGTAGCAAAGGCTAAACTTGATCTAAACAAAACCCAAGTGTTCTTGGTGGTGGCTAAGGGGTATAAGGACGTGGGAGGACGACCACAGGGGTGCTAGGGTCGTACTCCAACCCTAGGACGCGTCCGTAATGGACTCAACTTTAATACACAGCCCATTGGGCCAAAATAAGGCGACACAGCACCGTGAGCAGAAAAGGTGTCGGCAACAAATCGACGATTGTGACCGACTCCGAGCAGAGATAGAATTGATGCTGCATCCGTTGGAAAGAAGACTTTATAAGATTTCCACAAAGTACTTGAAAGCCCCAATCCAAGTCCATATGCGACCGTGGTGACCGTCACAAGTTGGTGCTGTTCTGCAGTCCAAATTCAGCCTGCGCGAATCCGTTTTCCTTTCAGTCGTCTCCTTGGTTTCTAATCAAAATAAGAGTGCACGTGTCTCCATGGTCTAAACATGATGGACATAAACTCAAAAGTGAACTCACCTGATAATTAAGTTGACGAGCATGGGCACGTGTAATAGGATCAGAAATAGGTACTTGTGTAGGCGTGGATGTATCGTTAGTATTGATGTCCACATCAATGGTTTATGGTGGAAAGGCAACCAGATAGTTCATTTATGGTATAATTCCATGCTAGAGCTACAGAGGTTCTTATATTTACATAATTAAAGATTAATAATATGTATTCATTGTTCTTAGTGACTATTTATCATCTGCATACTAATCTTGATAAAACTTTTAGAATTGTCATTGCTGTTATAAATGAGAGTTTAGACTATGATTGGTCAATCCAAATGGAAGTTCATCATAGGTTTCACCTAGCACGAACAGCCATGGAAGAACACTCAAGAGTGAAGTATCAGTGGTATCTACATACAATATACTAATAAGGAAATATATAACTTTCTTTGAGCTATTTATCAGCTGCTTTTTGTAGAAGAATTTATTTGTTGTAAGAGTAATGTTAGATCCACTTCATATATTTGATGATAAATTTTCATACAATGCTAATGTTTGGAAGACAATTGCTATTCTAATCTAAGCCTACAACGATCAAGATTCTTGGAAATAAATGTAGACTAATGATTTTTCCCACTGTTTGCCTACATGGCCGTTTAGCCCATTTACATGCTGTATAAATGCTTCATAGTGGCTAGCCATGTCTATCCCGTTTAGTAACCGTTTAATCCATTTAACTGGCCATTTAGTCCGAATAAATAGCTAAATGATAGGTGACCGACTATTTAGTGTTTATTGTTTAAGCTAACACTAATTTTTCCTTATGTCAATACAATTTTCCTAACTGATTGACTTTAGAATTTACATATCTGGATCTGCTTTAATTAGAAGGACTGGTACATATCCATAGATTTGTGTTAAATCTCTATCAACACTGTATTACCCATTTGTGGTGACATTGAATTATCAAGTATTTACTTCAAACATTGGCAAAATGTCCTTCTTACGTGGCTCCAAAGTGTTCATTTTCTTCCAGCATTTGGCAAAAAGGAAAAAGGTTTCTAATTTACATTCATATTATTGGCTTGCCAGACTTTTTCAAGGTTTAGGGGGGCAAATTTGGTGTCAAATCAAATAGTACCGAAAATAGTTAACTAGTTCTCTTAATTGAAAGATCCTTCAAAAATAAGGTATGTATCACCGTATAACCAAAAAACTAAATATCTTGCTTCCTAACTCCTAAATTTTTTTAGCAAAACCGAACCACTATGCTGGTGAAAACACATATATTATATATTAAACAGCGCTGCTAGTAAACTTTTTTTTCTGTTCAAAATATTTTTTCTTTTCTTCATATATATATGCGCCAAGATACAACATATGACATTCTGTGATGACTATTACTATAGATCAAAACGTCACATAGTCATTGTCTCTTATGACATTCTGTGATAAATTATATTTTACTGATAAAAATGAGATATTCATTACAAAAACCAATAAAGAAAATTGCATAAACTACTCAAATATCATATTGCGGCAAACGCTCTTTTGTCATATGGGGCCAAGTAGCCCTAAGTTGGACAGTCATAAGTAATTCTTGATTTTTTTTTTAGAAAAGTAAATGCGTCTCCTGGCCGTTGTGTCAATGTATCACAACCACAAAATGTTCATTATTGAGAAGTGAATAAAACAACTAATTCAAAAATGTTTTTCTCATATATATTTACAATTTTTCTAACAACGAGAAAACTAGTGACCTTATTTAGCATAGAAATGATATATTTTCTAACCTAAATAAATGAATCACAAGTTATATATGTGTTAGATGCACTAAAGCTATTGCACGTATATTATTGTCAAAAAAATAACGAAGTCTTAGTTTTTGGGATCTAAAAATTATTTAATCACATATTTCTATAATTTACATTAAAGTGCAAAATCAATTAAACAAGATCAGTAGACATGTTTTATGTAATAATGGAGTTAGTTAATTTTTAAACTCTATTATTTAGAAACTAAAATACACTATGGATTTTTCTAGTAATTTTATATCTGTAAAATCTAATCTTAAAAATACAAGATAATTTTAGAAATTATTTTAAATGGGAAAGGCAAAAAAGACCTTTTTATCCTTAGATTATTTGATCCCATTTTCTTTTCTCCTGCTTGACCATATTCATACGAAATAGTCTGAAGTCAGCCCTAAAATAGTTGCTAAAAGTATTTCTTAAATTTTGGAAAATTTAAGAAAATTACGGGGAGTATTTTAGGACATGGATAATTTAATAAAACTATCTCCATTCATTATTAAGGAAATATTTACTTTTGTTTCACTTCACTTATTAAATAGCATCTCTTAGAAATTTTGCAGGAGACTAAACTACATTGTTATAAGATTTCTAAAAAAATCATCATGAAAATTGAAATGAGGTTGATTTGGCTTATTTGGCAACATATCTTCATAATCACTCCTCATGTGACTAGGAGTATTCTAGTTGGTTGGTAGCTTACTTCTTCTTTTTAGCATAAATTCAATTTAACCATGATTTCATATGTCTATTTATGTCGAAAAGATTAATTATAACTTTTAGCCAATAATGTACTTTTTTAAGATTTAAACACATTTTTTCTATTTGTTGGAATTATTTTATATAGGTACTTTGTGAAGCTTCAAGCCAACACATCATTATTTAGTGTTCGTTATTCTCCAATACTAATTATGTAAAAGTGACACACCTTTCTTTTAATCATGGTAGATCGAGCATGAGGACCAGGCAATGCAATTATCTCAATGTAATTGCCCCTTAACCTTCAAGTTTGTTCATTTCTATACTATATCTATCTATGTATCTATCTATCTATCTATCTATCTATCTATCTATCTATCTATCTATCTATCTATCTATCTATCTATCTATCTATTTATCTACCTATCTCTACCATATATTTTGTTTTATTATTATATTATGTTATATATTATATTGTATACTGTAGTATAATACTATATAAAGAATGAGTTCTTTTATATATGTTTTTACTTGGATATATTCTCACCTATCCCTTACAATGGACGCACTGCGTAGTTTATGGGAGGGTACCAATGTTTTTGATACGGAAAAATGCAGGAAGAAAATATTTTTGATGTTTACTCACTGCCCCGATTTGTACCCACCAATCGTAGACTGTATCCGGCGATTACAATTGCCGATTTCCTTTCATCCGGAGGGTGAGCGTGCAACTAATCACGCCACCCTTCCTTTCCTCCTATCTTTCGTCAGTGCCACCGTTCCCAATCCACACCGCTCCTCCTATTGCGGTGCGCTCCTTTCACCTCACGATAAAATTAGCAGACACGCCCTCCTTTAGTCCCTATGTAACACGCTGTGTCTTGTCTCATGCTAAAAACTACTAAAATTTTGAACTTTTCTAACAAACTAAAATTGCCTTGCTTACCTAAAACGTTTGCATTAAAATTCACTATATGCATCTATTTGTGTTATGTTTTACTTTGAAACCTTCGGTGGCAATCTATTCCTTGATTTCAATTTCTAATCCTCTCAAATTATTGGTTGAATCCCTTTTAAAATATGCAAACAAAAACCCATACCCGCCGGCACTGGATATGTACCCGCTGGGTACCGCCACACCATACCCGCTGGGTCCTCGTCCCACGTTGAGATGGCAATGGGTACGTACCCGCTGGGTACTACCACACCATACCCAAACCCGTTAGATAAAATTCTACCCGTGATAAAATCCATACCCGCTCGCCGGTAGAGAAACTTACTCATACCCGCACCCACACAGGTATTTGTACCCGACTGGTAATCCAATCCGTAGCGATCATGAATAGCACTGATCAATAGAATCGTTGACCATCCACAACAAGCAAGGCTCAACGAATGGAGTCAACAGTAGCATCACTATAACATGATAACGATATTTGCTTGACCTGAAGAAAAGCCGAGCTACTGAATCACAATGGAGGCCAAGGAAGAAAAGACTAAAGTAATCGCTGAAGGAGCATCGAATCGATCTACAGCATGCACAGATTCATGTCACTTTTAGCTTTGCAAGCTAACACAAACCGAAATGTCCCCTGCGGTTTGCTTCTTCTTGGCGGCACCAGCAAGGAGGCTCTTTTTCGTTGGAGAACCGTGGACTACAGCTGCACGGGCTGGAGCGACGGAAGAGCAGCCGCAGTAGCCGGCGTGTCGTTCTTGCTCGTGTGCTCCAGATCCGGCAGGTCAAGCTCGTGTGCGGTGTGTGGCGGCGGCGGCTAGCAGGGGGCGGGAACAGGAGGGCAGCGAAATGGGATTAGGAATAGGGTTTGACGTCAGCTTCGAGTATACAATCGGGGCTACGAGTACATGGCGTATGGGCCGAGACTGGGATGTCGATAAGGGAATGTACATGAGCTTTCAGGTATATTGTACCCACGGGTATGCGGGTATAGGTAGTGTGCATCCGCACCTGTAATAGCTCTACCTAATAGGTAGCCATTTTTATCCATTAACGTACCCACGAGTTAAGATGTCTTTCTACATCTGTCTTCTTATCGGATAAACCCATCGGATATTTGGGTATCGGCTCCTTTCTTTTGCATGTTCAGACCATTTCCTTCCTCCCTCTCTTCCGTGCATTCTGGCCCAAGACAGCCCATGCCGGTCCAGCTCCCTTTCCACAGGCCCACCAAAAGGGGAGCGTTTGAATTCGATATGTTGTGGGCCTCCAACTTGGCTTAGATGTCTTTGCAGATCTTTTTCTCCTCCATACCTCTCTTTAATTACTTCTTGGACTTCTTTATTGTTCGTAATTACAATAATTTTATTAGGTAGCAAACTATTTTTAAAATTACTAAAAGTGCATAGAAACAAGCTCACCTTATATACTGTACTTATCATGCCCATGCCTGATATAGCGTTGCCCTTACGTATTGCAACCCAGACAGGTAGGCTCCACTGGTTGGACATGTGCCAGTCTTATGCCTCTTGTACTGTCTCATATGCTTGCCGCGTTTTCTTTGGTATTTCTCTCATATTTTCTTTGGAATTGACTTTAGCTTTTCATTCGGTTTTCAATTGGATTTTTTATATTTCTTTCAGTTGTCTTTCAAGTTTTATTTGAAATTTTTTGTGACTTTTCATTTGGTTTTCTTCCGGATTTTTATTTGGCTTTCTTCCGGATTTTCATTTGGCTTTTATTTCTGTTTTATTTGAACTTTTATTCGAATTTCCTTCAGTTTATAATGTGGTTTTCTTTCGGATTTTCTTTCGGTTTCTTTAGTCTTTTATTCGGTTTACTTATGTCTTTTCCTTCGGATTTCTTTTGTTTTTTATTTAGATTTTCCTTGTTTTTCTCTTGGATTCTTTTGCCTTTTCTCTTGTTTCACTCTCTTTTTTGAATTTTTAGTTTTGAAATTGGATTTTCATTCGGGATCTGCAACCATTCTTCACCTCCCATAACTACACCAAACCCAAAACCCAAGAACCCTTCCCTTAAACTACCCCTCTACCAACAAAGGCTTCCAACCCACCTAAACTTAACCCTTAACAACACCTTTTCCCCTACCTCCACCAAAACCCTATGGTTGGGACTTGCTGACTCGTGTATACCATCCTTGTTGAATTTTCTAGGATAAAAGCTGCAGGAGCACTCACGAAGATAAAGAATACGAGCATAAGTATTTGCAAAGATGGAAACTACAAGGCTATACTGAAGAGAGATGAGGGTTACATCCGCACCCAAGAATGCCAATAGGAATGGAGCCACGATGTTGTGGGACCGCTGCAGTAGAACTCTGATGTTTGCCTCGTTTGTCTTGTTTGCCTCATTGGCATAAGGTCAGTTTTGTAAAGCCATTGTTGTCCGTGTAAATTATGTTTCTAGTATCAATAAAGATCGAAGTATGGTTTTTGATATCGATCTGTTGAGTCTGTGTATATCAGCTACTAATTCTGGGCCTGGTACAAGATGCACAGTGGACCTCTAATAACAAGAGAGCTCGACATCCCATCCTGTGGCTAATCCTCTCAGATGGTCACCACCGTGGCACACACTTCAGGTGCCATCCACCAACGCCGCCACCGTGCATGGCTCAAACTTTCGAAAAAGGATAGAACGAATTGACTTTTCCACAGCCACTATTTGGACTTCTTCTTTGAAGCTAAGCAAGGAGAGAAATAACTCCTTCCAATCTACGGAAAGAGGGCACTACGAAAGCTAATTAGTCAAACCTGCACCAAAACAGCGAGTGAGTACTTTCTCATCCTTATATTCCTGTCATTTAAGTACCTAGGACCATTCCAACAGGATGCTCAGAGGTGGGTGGATAAAAAGCTCAAAAAGGCATACTTTCTGCGCTTTCAAAGGACCTAAATCAGTCTTCATCCTTTCGCTTTTCAACACCATCCGCCAATGTTGTTGTTTGCGGCGCTGTGGTGACTGATGAGGATCAGAGAGGTATGAGTAGTTGTGGACCAGCGTGCACCAGAGTTATGAATCGTTGCTGCCTACGCGTGGAGAGGGGTTCGAACCGAGGGCTTGCAGTTGTAGGCCGATTTGGCAGTTGGCACAGCAGTTTGATCGTACCTAGACTCATGTTGGCGCAGCCGCACAACAGTAGCATGCAAAAAAAGAGATTGCGTTCATGCTTTCAGAGCAGTTCCGGTAGACTAATCTTGCTAGCAAGAAAGAAAGCACCGGTTTAAAGAAAAAGCCTAGACATTCTTTAAGAAAGCAAAATATTAGTGAATTCTTGTCTAGACACGCAATGAGTATATAAAAAAGGTTGTGCGTAATTCAAACGGAAAGAAGGCCTCTGACAAAAAGAAATGCAAATGAATTTTATCAAGATAAATAAAGCAAAATGCCATATAGTAAAGTTCACAACACAATTAGCCAACATATATAGTACGACACAAATAAAGCAGCATAACAATCATCAGCAAACCAGTTAGGTGTTTTTACCACACCAGACAAGATTACACAAATTAAAGGTACCATCATCAGTCTCTGACTACTTATTACCACCGGAGTTTCACCAGCCAGTACGACTGTTGGCCCGGGTCATCAGGCAGCTACGACCAACATGCCATATATGCATGTTATCAGGGACAGAAAGGGAGTAGTTTCGACAGGTACGCCATGTCCATCTCGATCTCCCCCATTTGTTCCTCCTCGCACGGCAGGCCCTCCATGTTTGCTGTTGAGGGCAACATGCTGTTGTCGCTGCCACCTCCAGCTCGGGTGCAGCTCCCGCCGCTGCTTCCAGCACCAGGAGCAATGCCAAGCACCTGGGTTATTGCTGCTTCAGCTGAAACAGTTAGGGGAGCAGTAGTGGTAGCAGTAGGGTCGGCATAGCTGGCCTGGGAACTCCCGGCTGTGGCTGGGGCCAGTTCCTGTTGGAGAAGGTTGGAGAGGGAGTTGACCGTTGACATGACCATGGCTTCTTCAGCTGCGCCTGAGGGCACTATGTCGACGTCATCGAGGAGATCATGGGATATCTTCTCAAGCACCATTGCTGAATTGAAAGCACATTGTTGGTTTGAGTCCAACTCCCTCGTGCTTCGGCTCCATGAACCGACAGAGTAGTTTTGGTGGACCCATGAACTGTACGGGCGCTTGGTTGACCCAATGTCCTTGACAAGCATCCTTGCATCAGCTGCTGGCTGGACCACGTTGTACGGCGAGGCGCCCATGTTGGTACGAAGGCTCTGCCGCTTCCTCTGATTGATCATGTTGTTCATAGTGTCGTCCATGATCCTGCTACCACTGGGGATGTTAAGTTGTGTCTGGCGAGTTGGTATTTGCAAGGAAGAGTTGCTACTGTTGTACATGTTCCGAATCCTACGCTGCTGAAGTCCAGCAGAAGTACTTCCGGTGGTCATAGAAGCACGGCCTAAAAAGGTGAAACCAAGAGTCATGAGCTAGCTCATTAGGTTGTTTTGCGGTACAATCGATACATTGGTGTATATCATGACATGGATTTCACATTAGAAAATTTATTGAAAAGGTAACTGTGGCGTCTTTCAGGATTATACCATTGTAGTAATAATATAGTTGTGCCTGACGAAGCATTTCCACCGATTTGTCGCTCAAAAAACTGAACGTGTTCCGGTGCTGCTCAAGACCACCTAAATGAGCACCTATGATTAGGGATGCAAATTATATTTATTTTGGGTCATTAGGTCGACCTAAAAATTTGATAAAATGAACTAGGATGGTATTGTGCGTAATTAATTTAGGAGGAGAAATGAACTAGAATGGCATGCCATCGTAATTATTTAGTTAACCTATAGAACACTATTGGGTACCCACCTCCACCTGCATCCCTACCTGTGATCATAGAGGAACGGCCAGGAGCTGGAAATGTCAATTGAAGAGTCATCAGGTTGCTTTGCAGTGTAATTTTATTTTAATTTCTTACTATATTTAGTCATGGATTTTGTTGACAGGGAGAATCATCAATTATTTGAAGAACCTTAGTAATTGCAAAATTGAACCATGGTGTTGTTCCTGATCTTACCGCTGGAGAATTTGAGATGTGCCTGGGGAGGCGTTTGATGCAAGGATGTGTTTCTCCAGCTGAACATGTTCCTGTGCTGTTGGAGACCACCTGAAGGAATACATGTAACTGCAGAGGTTCGGTCACGATCTAGAAATGGAAAACGAATGGTCATTTGGTTATTGATTTAGGATTGAAAGACAAATTTGTAAAATGAAACTATCAGTTCTTCAGTAGTTTGCAGTGCCATTCATAATCTTACCACTGGAAATGTTTAGTTGTGTCTGAGGACCCATTTGCAAAGCTGAGTTCCTCCAGTTAAACATGTCCTTGTTCTGTTGAAGGCCATCTGAAGGAGCACCTGTGGGCATATAGGAACGGCCAAGATATGGAAATAGAATTTAAAGAGTCATATATCTAAACTTTAATTATTGGAAGATAATTTCAAAAGTGATCCATAGTGTATGACGGCCCCTGCCGTATTTCAATAAGAGGAAGCAACCGGTTTCCTGGTCGAGAAAACCCCCGACCGCGCCAACGAGGGGTGTATTTTTAACCTCAGCCTAAAATTCGCTCCCACAGGGAGTTGAACCCAAGACCTAAGAAGTGCTACTAGAGCCACCTAACCAAGTCAGCTAGAGGCCCGTTCGCTGTTGTTCTTGATCTTACCGCTGGAGAAGTTGAGACGTGCCAGGGGAGGCGTTTGCATGGATGTGTTTCTCAAGCTGAACATGTTCCTGTGCTGTTGGAGACCACCTGAAGGACTACATGTAACTGCAGAGGTTCGGCCACGATCTAGAAATGGAAAACGAATGGCCATTTGGTTATTGATTTAGGATTGAAAGACAAATTTGTAAAATGAAACTATCAGTTCTTCAGTAGTTTGCAGTGCCATTCATAATCTTACCACTGGAAATGTTTAGTTGTGTCTGAGGACCCATTTGCAAGGCTGAGTTGCTCCAGTTGAACATGTCCCTATTCTGTTGGAGGCCACCTGAAAGAGCACCTGTGAACATATAGGAACGGCCAAGATATGGAAATAGAAATTGAAGAGTCGTCGACTTGCTTGGCGGTATAAATAAAACTTTTGCTGTATTCGTCATGGATTCCAAATATTAGAAGCATTATCAATAGAAGAAATAAACTACAAAGAGGGAAATTTTTGTAAAGTCCGACTATGAGTGTGGCAATTTGACTTGGCGAGAAGGTCATAAAACAAATAAAATGAGTTCAGTTTGCAAGAGCATTTATCATCTATAGGATTGCAATGGACTCAGCAGGTAGAGAGTGGGAAACTATGGTCTGGGTTGGATCTCAGGACAAAACTTTAGTCATACATCAACTAACTATTAGTCCATTAGTCGTCCAAATCCACCTACTTTTGACTAAAAGTAGCTAAAAGTTGTCAACCATCCATGAAACAACTAGACTACCTTCACCATATCCCTTCACTTATATGCCAAAATGTAGGGCAAATATAGTTTATGTGTCTCCTATCTTTTAGTCACCTAACTTTTAGGCACCAAATATTTAGTCCGGACCAAACTTTAATCCTATATCATCGAAACAGGGCATAAGATGAATCTAATAACATTAGATGTACAAATAAAATTATCATCTATACCAATTAAGATTTTGAATAAGTTCATTTTAGCACGTGGGTAGGTTTCCAGTACACTAACTTGCACCATGATGTGTCTAAAGATAGAAATACTCGTTTATTGTATTCAATCATTGCCTTCTTGCTAACATATTCGACATTTATAGTATTCACATGTATGGAAAACCTCAAGTAGATGGTGAATTAACTGATCGAAGTAAAGATGGTATATGACATTTGGAACAATATTCGTGCTCCAAGAAACATTCAAAAAATGCACATTGACAAGATCACAACCTGGGGATCTGAAGTTTAACATATTTGTCGATACGTAACATATAAGTTCTGAAGTTTACCTAAGCTTGGGGTTAACATAAGCATGTCATCCTGGGATCCATCATGATTTCTCCCTACAACATTTGTTCCAATTGACATGGGAACCAGCTCACTGAATTGCTGTCCAAACTGTTGACAATCGTAACGGCGATGTAAATCTTGGACGTTGGAACTCTCTGGAATTTCATACTCTGGATGCCAGTGCTCAAAATAAGGATTCTGCTGAACAGTTGCGTTTTCCTGGCTCAGTGGATATAGGCGATGGTTACTGGAGAGGGGTGTCCCAATGCGCTTGTTCAATATCCCTAGTGCACACTGCAGAACATGCCTTCTGAAAAAAAAAACCTTCACTTTAAAAAAATAAATGTACGGGAATAAATGTCTAATAAAAAACAATATATATACAAGTGTACTATTTTCTCTCTCTTAATGCAGCTAATTTACACCTCACAGTCTCAAATTAAAGAAAAGTAAAATCACAACAAAATCAAGAAATCGTAATCCTTGCTGATTTCTTGCTACATCATTCTAGATTTTTTTATGCCCTAAAAGTAAAAGGGAAAAGTTCAATTTCGATCATGCAACTAGCATGATACTCTGATTTTCAACTATGACCTACAAAACTAGACAGGAAAGATCGTCCAACCGCGGAGACAGGGTAAATTTACTCTAAAAAATTATTAAGAATCTAGTTTGGCCTAAAAAATTCAAAACTAATTCATTTTATATAAAAAATATGAAACTGTACCAATTTTTTTTTAAAAAAAATAGCCTATCCGTTGGTGCTCTACTTGGAGTTGTAAAATGGATTATTTATGAATTGCAACCAACCCAACGGCAAAATTTACCTAGTTTTAATAGTTGGATGGCTTCGAGTGTCCGGTTCCGTCCCATAGTAAAGGGAGACAGTTTCCAGCCATAAGCAAAAACAACATGTAAACAGCAATACTACTTTGAGCAGCAGAAAAGAGGAAAGAAAACTCTTTGTCAAGTACTACATACTGCTTCTTCTTAATGAAAAATGATAAAGATCATCCAGTGTGGAATTTCTCCTCGATTTTCGTTGAAAAGGGAAACAAAGGGGTAAAGGAAAACACCAAATAGAGTTGATTTTAGGGATAGAAACAAGATCTTGCCTGGAGCGATGGCGATCCGAACCGGAGCATATTTGACAATGGTGACACCTTAAACATCTCCTTTCCGCCATCGTTCTTCCCCACATGGTTCCATGCCCTTGGGGGTTTCTTTCTCCATCCGCATGCATTCTTGGGTCCAGCACCAGGACGGAATTCGACCTAGCCTTTCCTGGCTAGTCTATTGCTTCTTGTAAGGCTTTGATGGGAGTCAAAGGGTGGTATAACATGAAGAGGGTTTGGGTGCAAAAGTAAGGCATCCGGGCATCTTATAGGGTTCATGGTTGTAGCACAGCTGGACCGATTTTTTCAACTTCTTGTGGTCCTCTCCGGATTTCCGGTACCTACTATATATTGTGAATGAAGATATTTATAAATATGTAATGTAGTTGGGTAGTAATTAATTAATAATCAAATGACTAAAATGTGAAATTGGTAGTGATTAAATAGATACTCAAGCGAAGAATGAAACACCGGAATGGAAATCAAATTGGTCAGACTAGCGGTTTAGCGTCCAACCATTGGTTCACTGGCTGAACTAATGGTTTTTTATTTATCAATATAATATTTATTCCTCTATAAACATATGGTCCGGAGTTACAAACGACTATATCATGAAAGCCATCTAGTTTACAGGTAATGATTAAAAGTGCGTCCCGAACCCACTTGTCATTGACATGGTTGATCGAGGAGTAAAGTAAGGGCTTTTGCCACTATATATAGGACCCTGCTATTCAAAGCCTAGGGCTCCCCAGTGTTATTGGAAATCCTAGCCAATCAACCCACCACCCAGTCCGACCCAACCAGCTTCTAGACCCCCACGTTGTGCACAGGCCAGACGCCTTACACGTGCGCCCCCTGCGTTTGTATGGCCTAGCACGCGCTTTCCACCTTGCATGAATTCTGTACATCATAGAAAGCTTCTGTTAGTATCGTAGAAACATGCTAGTATATAATTTCATCAAAATTATTACTCCATGTTCCCAAAGGTTGTGTAAAATCATGAACAAACAATCATAGATATGCAATAAATTGTGTATTATTTCGTTGCTTTCAGTTTAGGGTTTCAGGGTTTTCGAGCTTTTCTGAGGTTTAAGGTTTCAGGGTTTCTCACGGGGTTTAAAGTTTAGGTTTTAGGGGTTAGGGTTTGAGGGTTTCCGGGGTTTTGCTGGTTTTAGGGTTTAGGGTTTTAGGGTTTTCGTGGTTTAGGGTTGCAGGGTATAGGGTTATGTGGTGTTCAGTTCGTATTACTTGTTTCTATCAGTAGTGTAGAAACTATAGTCAATCAGCACAGGAACAAAAACATGTTAGGATTTATAGGTGAGCTATTTCTATGATATTGTACTTAGATATCTATACATATGGTTTAATGGATTGTGTGGCTGAAAAATATTATTACCCATACATGTGAAACTATCTTCCTTTTCCCTGACACATCTGTTGGCTCAAATATGTGCCCTACACTGAAAATGCATTGTGTGCCCTGAACGACAAGAGAGATGTTACCTTAGTAGATGCATATGTGGAGGTAATAAAGGTGAAGGCAATTTCCTTGACCTTAGTGCCCGTGCCCTGTCGGTCGGCTTCAATGCTTGCATGTACCGCTTGTAGATCCTCTTCATCATGTTGCTTCTTGCGCTCCTCTAGCATCTGGCAAAGATCTTCAGGAAGTTGGTCGATCCTCGGCTTGATGTCCTAGTTTTGACCTCAGGTAGATCCTCACCCGCCATTACAGCCGATGTAGCCTTCTTCTTCCCCAATGGAGTCGCCAAAAAGTGTGTTGGCACAAAGATGTGCCCAACACTGAACACGCATAGTGTGCCCTCAATGATGAGTGTGATGCGCAAGGCACGTCGTCGAAGGACTTGAATCTAAAGAATGTCGCACTGTTGATTGCACTTAATTAAGCACGCCAAATATTGTAATGCAAGCGCACAGATCATCGTAGCTTTTCCCTTGGAGTATTCACCCAAGGTTTATCAATCCGTGGATCGATAGTGAACTGGCTACGGTTTTCTACCTATTATAACAGATCAATCCATGAAGTGTTGATTGCATATAAAGATAAACCAGATATAAAGATAAATCATATGAACACAGGTTGATCACATCCACACATACATATGAGATAACACAACCAAAGGTGCAAAGAGCCTATTGCCTTCTAGTTGCAATTCTAGCCGACAAGCAAGCACAACAGGCATCTCATCCAAAGAAATCTTTAAACTACCACCTCCGGTCTACCTCCTGAGTACTGACCGCCCTACTAGGTAATAGATCCTGTCATGGTCATATCACCCTATGCGAGAGGTTCCATGGGCACAACCTTAAGAGCTCGTGTCTAACTATCATGGAAAATCGACATGCTACATCTAATCAACGCGATAAGATAAAGCATATTGAATAGTCTAATCTAGGTGTCGACTAAGGATGCAAACATCCATGACATTAGAAAGCATAAAAGGAGGTATCGAGTTGCTAATAGGTTGGAGGATATGAAGAAACATTGCTCATATAAAAGATGTATTAGATCATCACCTCTGAGTACATACCATCGATGATATGTTACTGGCACCTAAACTCCACCATGGCACAACCATGTAGGGAGGCTACAACAGCTAGGGTCTAGACTAAGCCATCTCATAGTCAACTCCAAAGACTTGCAGCAGCCCTCAACTTGCTATGGTGTTTGTCACTATACTTCGTCATGTTTTGGTGGATGGATACCGCTGCCTGGTCGTGGAAGGAGGTATTTATAGCCTGGAGGTGCCATGGGACGAAAGGCCCAGGCCGATCAGCCTGGAGGTTTCCTTCCTCCAATGCCAAAACTTCCCGTATGAAAGTTGTAGATCTTTTTGAGCTGATCAGTTTAGATGCCAAAATTCATCCCAATCAGAGGTTGAACAATGGAGATATGGCCTATACAAGATTTGCTGCTCCTATAGGACTTTGACCTTCCAATCTTGAGCTTGCTTTGACGTGCTAGGTAGGGGCCTTCCTGAGATCCTATCGGAGAGTTTGATGGACTCCAACAACACCTTCGCCTTGGGCTAGGCCATCCTTCGGGAGCATGCAGTAAGTCACAAATGAAGATGGCAGCCTCATCCTCGTCGACTCGACAACACCTGCTCCGGCCCGGGAGGGCGTCATGGAAGGTATGAATCTGCTTACAGATTACCTCGAGTGCATGGGCCTCAACTTGGCGCTGCCTCATTACGATTCACTGTCCATGCACGACATCATCTCCAGCCTAGATTGGCTCGGAGAACCCCTCGTCGGCTGCAAATCCTGTTACGGAGGGCATTGGTTGCCACCGGGAAGTACTTGGCCAGGAAAGCCACACCATCATCCAAAACTATTTCTAGGGGTGGGTCACATCATCACCCACCCTTAGAAATCATTTTTGTGAGTGGATGACGCCATCACCGGCTCTTAGAAATTTTCCCCATATACGGGACGGTTACCCACGGTCCACCTCTGGAAACACTTATTTTTCAGGGTCGGGTGATGTTACCGTCCGCCTCCTAGAACTCAAGGCTATTTCCATGAACGGTTCACGCTACGGTCCATCTATAGAAATGAATTTCTAGGTGTTGATGAGAGGCTATATTACCCCAGGGTTTTTCCAATAGCAGGGGAACTTTTCGTCCACCCCTAAACAAAGGAGGCACTTCTACAAATTATTTTTGTAGTAGTGAAATGGCAAACCCGTTTGTTGGGATAGATCCCCCAATACCCGCAAGAAAGGAATAGACTCCTACTAGGATTCCTCTGTAATCCTACTAGGACTCATACCCTGTAATCCTAATAGGAATCTTGCCTTGTAACCGACTAGTAATCTTGTCCCCTGGAGTATATAAAAGAGGGCAGGGGTATATAGATCGGCAGAACCACCTCAAGCCTAAACTAGGCAAAACAACACCCAAGCGCAGGGCACGATATGCAACACCCTAAACAGGATGTAGGGTATTACGCTACTATGGCAGTCCAAACCTGTCTAAATACGTGTCTTGTGTCCTCACTTTTACCATCAAGCTCCAGGTCCGGCGATCCCCCACCGACCAATCTACTACCTCGGGGTATCCCTCGGTAGGTTGACGGTTAAAAACACCGACAGATGGCACGCTAGGTAGGGGTGATCGTCGAGATCATTGGACGAGCTTGAAGAACCTCTTCATCAAGATCAATTCATTTGACGCGATGTGTAGCCACTCTGTGCATATGAATCAGCGGATCAATTTGTTGAGTTCGAGACCGGATCTTTGAGCGAATGACTACATCAAACGTTCGGCTGCATCGACTCGCTGGTGGCTTCCTCGCTACTTGTCTCGACTAGAAACTAGTCGGGGATGGAAGCCGCACACTCAACAACTAGTCGAAATTAAGTTAAGTCACTTATTCTTTTCTCTAACTTGTTCTCCACAAGATTGGTCATGCGCCGACTACTGATTTGGCTACGCCATGATCAACTACTTTGTGCTGACTAACAGCTCACGGGCTTAGTGCATCGAGTTCGTAGGGCGCCACCCATGCGCTTGTACACCGAGTTTCGTAGGGCTCCGCCCACGCACTTGGTACACTGAGTTGTGTCGGGCTCACAACGGCTACACCCTATGGACATACCGCTGCAACATGCTCTCTCGCCGACTACTTTACGCGCAACCCGCGCTCTCGCTGTCTACTTTATGCGCAGTGCGTATTCTCTTTGTCGCAATGCTGATTTCTTACTTCTGCATTCGTTATCTTCTCTTAACGGTCGCTAATCTACTCAGGCAGCACATGCCTTAATCCGTGAAACCTTGGCTCTTCTATCATGCCTAAGGTCTCTACGCGTACACTGGACAAAGATCACATGCACGCTATGAGCAATAGCTAAAACAGGACCAGATGCTTAAACATAACATGCGGACTACTCAGAAGAATTACATGGCCTAAACAAGAGCTCGACACAACAAGTTTATTTTTACACCGAATAAATTTTGGTGTCTTCATATTATGCTACATAATGTTTGAGTTGTCTTTTTTAGATCGAGCTTCTGCAACAACTCTCCAGGCCGCTCGGCACACCATCACGGCTTTGCTAGCTCCCATGATCGGGGGATGGATGCCAATTACTACTCGGCGCATCTCCAATGGCTCCGCTAGCTCCCAGACTCGGGGACCGGGCGCCAATAACTACTCGGCGTTGCTTGTACGGCTCACCTGGCTCATAAACTCGGGGGTTGGACGTCGCAAAACTGCTCGGAAGATGACTTGCGTGAAGACTAAGATCACTAAGACCCTTGAATTGATTATTCAAATCATTTCAAGGATCGAGGGCTGATAAATTACACCCAACGGTTGATTTTTTCAAGACAAAGAAAGAAGATTCAAGATTTTATTGACCCTCAATCTAATTCTTTGATTCAACCTAAGACTCGGGAGCTACTTCATATGGAGTGCGACTTTCACTGCCCTCCATATCACATTCCAAAGATGAAGATTACAAAATCAAGACGATTAAGAGCTTGAGCACATCATAGCCTTATGGCAGCTTTGAGGAACTTTGAAGATTAGGAAGACAAGTACTCGAAGAGCACCAAAACTACTCTGCGAGGATCTGAAAAGTACTCGAGAGCTGCTGCACTTGACTATGAAGCGCTCGGGGACTTGTTAGGAATAGATCCCCCAGTACCCACAAGAAAGGAAAAAGATGAACTCCTACTAGGATTTCTCTGTAATCCTACTAGGGTTCATACCCTATAATGCTAATAGGATTCCTACCTTATAAGCGACTAGTAACCGTTGGATTAGAAGGAATTCATGTTGCCAAAACAATTTCTATAAATGTCAACGCTAGCTAGGTAACTGTGCGGCGAGCTATTTTGCTAGCTGTTCCAAATAAACTAGGGTCTCAGGAAAATGGGCCAGATTATGGCATATAACAAAGTTCACAATTTAAGTACATTAACCAACCAAGTACGAAACACAGCAGCACAATAAGCACTCTCAGACCAGTTTGGTGTTTCCACCCTACCACATACAAGCTCACGCACAGGTACCGTAAATCAGTCTCAAGACTGCTTGTTACAGGAGTTCTCACAACCACCACGACCACCACTGACTTGCTCCGAAGGCATGCCTGCCATGAGTCGACTACAGCAGGCTGCGGTCAACTACCGCCTCCTGCACCGCTGCTTCCCACATCTGGAGCCATGCCGAGCAACTGATGGGTTGCCGCTTCAGCTGGAACGTTAACAGGAGCAGCAATGGCAGCGGCAGCGGCAGCACCAGCATGGGCGTTGCTTGCCTGGGAGCTCCCGGCTGTGGCTGGGGCTGTGGCTTGCTGGAGCAGGATGGAGAGGGAGCTGACTGTTGACATGACCATTGCTTCTTCGGCTGCGCCTGTGGGCTCCATGTCGATGTCGTCGAGCAGATCATGGGATATCCTCTCAAGCACCATTGCGTCACTTGTTGCTGGACTGACCTGCTGCCTGAAGGTCTGGGCTGTAGTGTCCGGCTGACCCATGCTAGTAAGAAGGTTGGAATGTGAGATGTTGAATTGTGCCTGGCGAGGTGGCGTTTGCAAGGATAAGCTGCTACTATTGAACATGTTCCTATTCTGTTGAAGGCCACCAGAAGTAGTTCCTGTGATCACAGAGTCAGCATTTGACATGGATTTTAGTAATCGGAAGAATAATAGCAAAAGATAACCGTGGCGTCGTTGTTCATGATCCTACCACTTTAAAAAAAAATTTGTGCCTGGCAAATCGTTTGCAAAGATGTGTCGCTCCAATTGAACATGTTCCTATGCTGTTCAACGCCACCACCTGAAGGAACACCTGTGACCACGGAGGAACACACTTGAAGTGGCAACTAAATAGTCATCAGGCGGCTTTGCAGAGTAATGTAATGTAATTTTACTATAGTTAGTCATGGGTTTTAATGATAGGAAAAATTATCAACTATGGAAATAAACGAACAAAAGACAAAGTTAATTTGTAATATCAATCCATTCGGTACAGAAATGAACTGCAGGTTTGAATTAGTGTTTGGTGATCAGATTGCAATTTGACTAGGCCGGCAAATCTTAACACAAATAAGTTGGGTTCAATGCCGGTGAGAGCATTTAAAGTTGAGTTTAAAATTTCAATTAATTCACAGTCGGTGTTTTACCGCCACGCCCACCGAGGGATACCCCCGAGGTAGTGAGTTTGTAGGTAGGGTGTCGCCGAGATCTGGAACTCGAAGGTGCAAAGGAACGCAAGTTTTAGATAGGTTCGGGCCGCGAGAGCGTAATACCCTACATCTTGTGTGGTTTGTATTGCCTTTGATGATGATTGATCCCGAGGGGGTGCCTGTCCGCCCTTATATAGTCTGGGGGGACAGGTTTACATGGAAGTCCTAGTCGGATACAAACCCAAAAGTCCTACCCGAGTACTTCCGGGTAGTTCCCTACCGTGTCCGACTAGTCTAACTACTCTATGAGTAATCCTACTGCATTACGAGTAGTTACAACAGATGTAGGGCGTGGGCAATGCCCCATTCCGTATCCTAGGAAAAGTGTGCCACGTGTACAGTCCCGTGTACCCGGGTCTGACAAGCCCCCGAGCTCTTCGTAGCCGAGTACTGCAAGCGTCGAAGTACTTCTGAAGGCGTCTTTGAGTTCTTCGCGAACTCCATCTTGAAGGTGTCTTCCAAGTACTTCCGTGGCTACGTCGAGGCTGTGAGGTGCTCATGCCCCGAGTAGTTGTCCAGTCTTCTTTATATGAGGTGCGATTGAACTCGCATTCCATATGGAGTAGCCCCCGAGCCTTAGGTTAACTCGTAGAATCAGGCTGAGGGTCAATTTTAAACTTGAGTCATCTGTCCTTATCTTCCAGCAGTTTTGAAAAATAAGTCGCTGATGACTCCCCCGAGCCTTAAATCCAAATCCCCAAGGTTTGGAATAAATGATCCAAAGAGTCGTGGCATGCAATATATGACGGCAAAGATTTGATGGTAAACATGGGCAAATTGATGTAGTAAATTTGAAAACCTCTTTTTTCGGGATGAGTTCCCCGAAAAAATGGTGAAACAAATAACATCCCTAACAAACACCCAAAATTACCTCTCAAACCAATCTTTGTGCCCTGAGCCAATGACTAAATAAGTTTTCTAGGTAATAAATTGAGAAAACTCCTTATTTCGAGATATCCCTGAAATAATGGTTAACAAACATCTACCCAAGAAAAATCTTAAAAAGCCTTTTGGGTCAGGCATTGTTGAGTAATTGTACTGCATCGAGCATGTAAGCATAAGAGGTGTCCCTTGAGGCACGTTGAGTACCTTGTCGCATCAAGCCCCCGAGCCAGGGGCCAGATGATAATCATAAAGTAGTCGTATCCGACCGGTGGCGCCAGCCCCCGAGTCCAGGCATGGAGCAAGTAGGCGTTGGTGCTTGAACAGTCGATAAAGGCATCTTGTCAGAGTCGTTCCGAACTAGGATTGGAGTCCAAACAAGTAGTCGAAGTAGTCGAACATGTGCAGTACTAGTCGTAAACTGATAAACTTCTTATCATGGGAGTGAGGCCCCTTCAATAACATAGTGTACAAGTCAAAAATAAGTAATATGTTACTGGGAATAAGGGAGCGAAGCCCCTTCAGCAAACTTGTGCATAACACCAGTCGTAAACCAGTAAAAATGGAGTTGTACTGGAAGGATGAGCACAAAGGCCCTTCAGGAACCCAAAAGACTAGTCGGAGACTAGTAATTAGGTACTGGAAGTATGGGAGCGAGGCCCCTTCAGTAAATTTGCACGTAGTACCAGTCGTAGACCGGTAAAAACAAAGTTATACTGGTAATATCAATCTCCAGGCACCAATAGAAGATATCCCCGGTTGATCAAGGATGAAACCGACGTAGATGTTCAATATTCCAAGAATTTGGAACCTCCTGGCCATCCGGGTACTGTAATCGATAAGATCCAGGGCCTATAACTTTATGCACAATGAAAGGTCCTTCCCAACATGAGTTAAGCTTGTGTAGACCAGTATCATCCTGGATTCGTCGAAGAACCATATCTCCAACATTGAAAGATCATCGTTAGACGTTCCTGTCGTGGTAACGACGAACTCCTTGTAAGTAGCGGGCCGACTGCAGCAATGCATTGCATCGGACTTCCTCGGTGGAATCAAGTTCAAGATGTCGTGCAGTGTCAGCCTCGCCTTCTTCAAACATCTCCAGTCGTGAAGACTTTCACATCACGTCAGCTGGTAATATGGCTTCAGACCCATATACGAGAAAGAAGGGTGACTGGCCTGTGGCTTTGCTCGGTTGTGTGCGAAGCCCCCAGACTACTGATGAGATCTCATTGATCCATTTGCCGCCCTTTTTGATGTTCTCGTCATAGAATCTTTTCTTCAGTCCATCAAGAATCAATCCGTTCGCGCGCTCAACCTGGCCATTGGCCCACGAGTGAGCTACTTAAACATATTTGACTTCAATGGAACTGCATTCACAAAAGTCCCAGAACTGATGCGAGTGGAAATTGGATCCCAAATCTGTGACAATGGTGTTGGGGAAGCCAAAGCGGTGTAAGATATCGCAGAAGAAAGTAACCACTCGATCTGCAGTGAGTGTTGCGATTGGCTTGTACTCGATCCACTTGGTAAACTTGTCGATGGCCACCAACACATGTGTGAAACCTCCTGGCGCAGTTGTTAACGGCCCTATCATGTCCAGGCCCCAGCATGCAAACGGCCATGAGGGTGGTATGGTGATGAGGTTATAAGCCGGAACATGAGGCTGTTTGCCAAAAAATTGGCAGTTGGTACATCGGCGAACGAGTGCTTCGGCATCTGCCAAAGCAGTCGGCCAGTAGAAACCAGATCGAACCGTGTTGCCGACTAGTGTGCAAGAAGCCGCATGGTTCCTGCACACGCCTTCGTGAATCTCTTGGGGTATCTCCTTGCCCTCCTCCTTGCTGACACACTTCATGAGTATGCCTGACGCTAATCCACGCTTGTACAGCTTGCCCCTGATTAAAACATACCCTTTGCTACATCGTAGGATGCGAGTACCTTCAGCGCTTTTAGGGTCGACGTCGGGGGGTAGTTTGTGCTCCTGGATGTAGTCGATGCAGGCCATCGTCCAGTTGACCTCGATCATCAAGACCTCTCGATCAGGTTCCTTGGGACCCTGAGCGATGGAACTTGAGTCTGGTGCCCTGATGGAAGGGTGATGCAAATCGTGAACGAAAACTCCCGGTGGGACGCTAGCTCGATCAGAACCCAATTTGGAGAGCACGTCCACGCCCACATTGTTGTCGCGAACCACATGGTGAATTTCCATCCCCAAGAATTTTTTCTCGAGTTTGCGTACTTCCAAGACGTAGGCATCCATGGTATCCTTGTTGATGTCCCACTCCTTGTTGACCTGTTGAATCACCAGTAAGGAGTCGCCATAGATGAATAGTCGCTTGATGCCCAGGGAGATTGCCAGGCGTAGTCCGTGCAACAATGCTTCGTACTCGACCTTGTTATTGGAAACCTCGAACAGTATTTGAAACATGTACTTGAGGTGTTCTCCCCTCAGGCTGATGAAAAGTACTCCCGCACCACCGCCATCGAGCTTGAGTGAACCGTCAAAGTACATGACCCAATGCTCCGGCTGGTTGGTTGGGCTTCCACTTTGTTTTCTCGCCACTCTACCATGAAATCGATTAGCGCCTGCGACTTGATGGTTGTCCAGGGCTTGAAGTCGAGTGTAAGGGCTCCCAGCTCCACCGCACACTTGGAGATATGTCCGGTAGCATCACTATTGTGGAGGATATCCGCCAATGGGAAGTCGGAGAGCACCAGGATATCGTATGCGTCGAAGTAGTGGTGAAGCATCCTGGAAGTGATGAGTATACCGTAAAGAATTTTCTGAATCGTTGGGTAACGAACCTTGGATTCAGAGAGGACTTCACTGATGAAGTAAACTGGTCGCTGCACCCCGAAGGCGTGGCCTTCTTCCTGTCGTTCCACCACGATTGCAATACTGACGACGTGAGTAGTCGCGGCGATGTAGAGTACCAGGTTCTCACCTAGTTGGGGAGCCGTCAGGATAGGTGGCGACTGCAAATGGTGCTTGAGATCTTGTAGCGCATAGTTTGCCTCGTCGGTCCACTTAAACTTGTCGTGGAGCTTGAGCAATTTGAAGAAGGGTAGTCCCCTTTCTCCAAGCCGGGAGATGAATCGGTTGAGAGTTGCCATGCAGCCAGTGAGCTTCTGGACGTCTTTGATCGTCTTTGGAGCATCCATGGCTGTGATGGCATTGATCCTCTCTGGATTTGCCTCGATCTCGCGGTGACTGACAATGAACCCGAGTAGTTTTCCTTGAGGCACGCCAAAGATGCACTTTGTTGGGTTGAGCAACCATCGAAACCGTCGCAAGCTGTTGAAGGTCTCCTCGGGATCAATGATGAACTCATCGTGGGATCTGGTCTTGATGACTGCATCATCCACGTAAGCTTCAATGTTGCGGTGTAGTTGATCCGCAAGGCACAGTTGGATGGGCCGTTGATCAGTGGCTCCTGCATTCTTCAACCCAAAAGACATTGTAGTATAAGCATATGCTCCAAAGGGGGTGATGAACGCAGTTTTGATCTGGTCTTCCTCCTTGAGAGCTATCTAATGATAGCCTGAGTAGCAATTGACGAAGGAGAGTAAGAGGCAACCAGTCGTGGAGTCAATGACTTGGTCGATGCGTGGGAGCGCGAAGGGGTCCTTCAGGCAGTGTTTGTTGAGATCAGTATAATCCACACACATCCTCCATTCATTATTATTCTTTTTCAGTACAAGTACAGGGTTAGCTAACCACTGGGTGGTATACTTCGTTAATAAAACTAGCCGCGAGTAGTTTTGCTAACTCCTTCTTGATGGCCTCCCTCTTGTCAGGGGCGAATCATCGTAGTTGTTGCTTCTTCGGAGTGGCTTTAGAGTTGACTTTTAGGCAGTCCTCAATCAACTCCTTGGGCACCCCTGGCATATCCGCTGGTTTCCACGCGAATATGTCCCGGTTAGCCCTAAGGAAGTTGATGAGCGCGCTTTCCTATTTGTCGCCTAAGCCGCCCCCGATCAGAGCAGTCTTGGACGAGTCGCCTTCTTGCAGCTGGACGGTCTTGATGCCGACGTCACTGGGGTTAGGTTTAACCCTCGACTGGCTTGGCCACTAGTTGGAGATCTCCATCTCTGTATTGGTCAACTTCAGCGCGGCCGCGAGTACTTCTGCAGATGGCTCTGGCACGCGTGAAGTCGTGGCGTACTCGATCGCCTCCTGGTCGCAGTCGTACGACTTCTTCAGGTCGCCACGGAGTGTGAGCACGCATGTCTTGCCTGGCATCTTGAGTAGCAGGTTGACGTAGTGGGGCACGACCATGAATTTAGCTAGCGCCGGTCTACCAAGGATGGCATGGTACAACGAGTCGAAATCCGCCACCTCGAACTTGATGTACTCGGTGCGGTAGTTGTCTTTTGTCCCAAAGATGATTGGTAGGACCACTGACCCGAGTGGTGTACCGCGTTACCCGGGACGATGCCATAGAAGGGAGCTTTGCTGGGAGTGAGCATCTTAGAGATGTCCAGTCCCATCTTCTTGAGAGTACTCGTGAAGAGCAGGTTAAGGCTGCTCCCACCGTCGATGAGTACTCGGGTGAGCTGTGAGCCGGCCACGACAGGGTCTAGGTCGAGCGGGAATTTTCCCGGCTTGGAGAAGCTGGTCCATTGATCATTCCTGGAGAAGGAGATCGGGATTTGGCTGTATCACAGAGGCCTTGTCGTGGCCGGCTCCACAAAGAGTATTTCGCGCAGGGTTAGCTTCTGCGCGCGCCTGGTGGGGAATCCGCCGTCTCCACCGAAGATGACGTTGACGACGTTCTTCGGATCCTTGAAGTCTTGAGCCCCCGACTTGTCACCTCCTTCATTGTCCTCCTTGTTCTTTCGCTTTCCTGCTTGAGGGAGAGGTGGTGCATTGAGTGATTTGCGGATGGTGACACACTCGAAGAGCGTGTGCCATGATTTTGGGTGTATCGAGCATTGTTTGTGCATGATCTTCTCATATTCCGAGTCATTGTTCCCCGACTTCTTGCCGCGTGGGTTGCGCTCGACAGCCGCGACTTCGCTGTCTGGCTTCCGCTTTCAGGTATTCCCCGAGTGGTTCCGATGGCTTTTGTTGAAGTGGCCGTTGCCAGCGCCTTGCTTGTCGTGGTTGCATCTGGGGAAACGGTCATTCTCCTCGTCCTCCTGGTCAGCCCACCGTGCCATCATGTCCCGCAGCTCCACGGCAGTAGTCGGGCGGTTGCGCCCGAAGTCGTGGTACGTGCTCTTCGAGAAGATGCTGTTTTGGAAGACACGGATGACGTCCTCATCTGTGATGTTGGCGATGGTGGTGCGAATCTCGAAGAAACGCCGTGAGTAGGACCTCAGGGTCACGTTCATCTCCTGCTTCACCTGGGACAAGTCGTGGCGAGTGCCCGCCTTGATCATGGATCCCTGGAAGTTGTCGATGAAGGCCCGCTTGAGGTCCTCCCATGAGTCGATGGAGTTTAGCTT
Organism: Panicum miliaceum; assembly: GCA_032594955.1. Taxonomy (NCBI): domain Eukaryota; kingdom Viridiplantae; phylum Streptophyta; class Magnoliopsida; order Poales; family Poaceae; genus Panicum; species Panicum miliaceum. The sequence goes on from CM064073.1 coordinate 23,453,021, forward strand.
GAGGCTTTCAAGCCACGTGAGGAGCGCGGAGTCCAGAGCCACCGGGAAGTAAAGAGCTTTCGTAGAGTTGGAGCCCCCTGAAATTTCAATGGCAACGGAGTAGCAACGAATCCACTGGTGGGTCTTGCTTACCGTCATACTTGGGGATTCTGACTGGTTTGAAGTCCTTTCGATAGGACTTGTCGGTGATGCTGGTGGTGAAGGAGGGGAAACGGTCGCTGTCATCATCATCGTAGTGCCTGCCGGTACGGTCCTTCCTCCTCGCGTCAATGACAAGCCACGCATCGCGGCCTTCATTGATCTTCTACCTAAGGTCGACCGTGGGAGCATCATGGAGGTTGGCCGCGAGTGGATCTTGGCCTTGATGCCTTGCACCGCTGGTTGCGAGTGGGTTGTTGTACTTCTTGTTCATTGTTGCCACGTGCGGACGTGTGGCCCTTGTTGCGCTGGCGGTTGTCGTTCCTCCGGCTCCCGGGCCTTCCTCCAAAGGTGTGACTGACCAATGCGGTATCACCGTGTTGCTCGGACCTCGAGGGCTGATTCCGAGTGGAAAGTGTTGGGTGTTGCCCATCAAGTTGCACAAACGCCCGCTGGGTCAGGTACTGCAACCTTTGTATCTGGGGGTTAGATGGGAGCTGTTGAGCTAGGACTGCTGCCTCTACAATGGCGCCAATCGGCGTGCAGTACTCGCGATCCGCGACTGCTGCAAAAGCGTTGTTGAGGTCCCTTGGTTCGCGAGCGTGATTCTGTGTGTTACGCCTGCATTGAGCGCGCTTGGCGTTCTTTACCCGCTGGATCCTTCGGTGCTCCTCGTCTTCGTCTTGGGGGGCATCAGCTGTGGGCTCGTCGGCTGAGACATCTGCAAGTTGTTCGTTGTCGTACTGGGTGCCCAGCTCGTCTTCCTCCGTGTTGCGAAGGGAAGCCATGCAGACTTGATGATCCGGTGACTAGTTAGCCCTAAGGTTGTGCTCGAGTAGCTCTGTGCTACTCTCTCCTTCTTCCGCAATGGGGGAAAGGGGTCTACCCTCCTAGAAGTGTAGCTCCTGCGTGAAGACCACAAGGCGGGACTCGCGATCGAGTAGTTCGGAGGGCTCAAAGCCCTTCCAGTACACGAAACATCCTTGCAGCGTTGATGTTATGGTTAAACCTAGATGGCTGAATGACAAGAATTCGGTGTGGCCATCGGGTTGCGACTGGTTTTAAGGGCGGGGGCCGCCCAACAAGCGGTGGCTCCCGCATCTCCGAGTCCGTTTTTGAGCCGGCTTTTAGTCCGAGTAGGAGTCGAAAACGGGGGGCCCCCGACAAGCAGTGGCGCCCGCGTCTTTGGTCTTGAGCAGCAGATCCAAATCCTTGTCAAAGTCGGGGAGGGATTTAGATCGTGAGGTATTTTCAGATCGGTTTGAATCCGGCCCGAATAGATCTGATGTGTCACGAGTAGAAATCGCGTTGAAAACGGACATCTTCTCGATCTGCTGGATCAGATCGGGAAGCAGCGTGTCGTCAAGGTTGTCGATGAAGTCGTCTAGATCGCTGCTTGAGGTTGGTGAAGAGGTCTCCGGCTCCTTGGAGTTGGCTAGGTGGCTGTTGAAGCCACCCAAACCGTTGGCGACGCAAATCCAGGAGCCGAAGATGAAAGTCGTGCCCTCGTCAAGCACGGCGCTGGTGAAGTTGAAGGATGCCATCGAATTCTCCGGTGGATGCTCGATGAACACCCCTACCTGGGGCGCCAGCTGTCGGTGTTTTACCGCCACGCCCACCGAGGGATACCCCCGAGGTGGTGATTTTGTAGGTAGGGTGTCGCCGAGATCTGGAACTCGAAGGTGCAAAGGAACGCAAGGTTTAGACAGGTTCAGGCCGCGAGAGCGTAATACCCTACGTCCTGTGTGGTTTGTATTGCCGTTGATGATGATTGTCCCCGAGGGGGTGCCTATCCGCCCTTATATAGTCTGGGGGGACAGGTTTACATGGAAGTCCTAGTCGGATACAAGCCCAGAAGTCCTACCCGAGTACTTCCGGGTAGTTCCCTACCGTGTCCGACTAGTCTAAGTACTCTATGAGTAATCCTACTGCATTACGAGTAGTTAAACAGATGTAGGGCGTGGGCAATGCCCCATCCCATATCCTAGGAAAAGTGTGCCACGTGTACAGTTCCGTGTACCCGGGTCTGACATTCACTCGGAAAGCAAGAGTGATCTAATAACAGTAGGGTTAAAAATAAATGACCAACTATGCTGATTAAGATTTGAATAAGTTCATTTTAGCAGGTGGGGGAAATAGTAGCGGTTATTCGTGCATCCATACCTTGATGCGCCTAAAAATAGCAGATATTTGCTCTCTTCTATCAATCCTTTCCTTCTCAGTGACATGTTCAAGATTTATAATGTTTACATGTTTGAAAAAACCCGCCAAACTGATAGAGTTTAACCGACATTTTGACCAATATTTGTGCTCCAAGAAACAATAAAAAAATTATTTCACTTTAGCAGAGAGTACAAATTAATTGTGGTTATTAAAGTTTAAACTTTTGTTATTGATAAATAGTATAAATGCTGAAGTTCTCATGTTTACCTGAGCATGAGGTGAGTATAGGCATGCCATCCTGGGATCCATTCTGGTTTCCCCCTCAGCATTTGTTCCAGTTGACATGGAAACCGGCTCCCTGGACTCTTGTCCCCCAAACTGTTGATAATCGTAGCTGCGATATAAATCATGTGTATTAGAACCCTCTGGTATCTCAATCTCAGAACACTATTGTTCAAAATAAGGATTCTGTACAACCAATTGACAAGATTGATCAGTTGCACCTGTTGAACATGTTGCCGTGTTGTTGGAGGCCACCTGAAGGGGCTCCTGTGACCATAGAGGATTGACCACCTGCTGGAAATAGAAATTAAAAAGGCATCAGGTTGCTTTACAGTATAATTTGATTTAGTTTTTTACTATGTTATTTACTTATGGAGCTGGAAGAATTATCAACTCTAGAAATTATCGGAAGAAAGAAAAATTGTAAAATCAAAATTGTCAATTCTGTATAAATGAAGTGTTGCTTAGCTCTGGTGCTTAATTTGGTGGCAAGGTTACAGTTTGTTCAGGACAAATTCCAAAACTTATAAATTGGGTTTGAAGTTGGTAATAATGGCATCTAGTTGCTTGTAGAATTTGAATGGACTGACTGGATAGAGAACTGGAAAGCTTCATAGAACAGATAGTAATATGGTTACAAATAAAAGAATCATCTAACAATTAAGATATGTGAACTAGTTCATTTGAGAATTTGGGGGAGTCCATGCCCTTTCAACTTCTCAATGATGCATATACAAGATTTACAATATCAGCGGATTCAGAAAACCTCCAATAGATGGAATTTTACGTGATAAAGAGAGCATAATATGTTTCGAATAATATTTGTGCATATTGAGAATGACTCAGAAAATGGCTCGTTATGATTTTGGTACACTATGCATGCACTCGGACATTTGCAGAGATTACAAATTATGGTCTGAAGTAACCCTCCGGGAATCACAAGCAGTGCAAAAAACTTCTAAAGTTCACCTGAGCTTGAATTGAGTATAGACATGACATTCTGGAATCCATTATGATTTCTTCCAACAATGTTTGTTCCAACTGGCATGGGAACATGCTCCCCAAATTTATGCCCCCCAAACCGTTCATAACCATAACGGTGGTATAAGTCTTGGGTGTTGGAATTGTCTGGAGATTGAGACTCTGAATGCAATTGCTCAAAATAAGGATTACGCTGAGCAGTAGTGTTTTCCTGGCTCAGTGAATATAGACGATTGTTACTGGAGAGGAGTTTCGCAATGTGCTTGTTCAATATCCCTGGAGCACACTGCAGAACATGCATTCTGAAAGAAAATAAAATCACCTTTTAAATCAAGAAAAATGTACAGAAATAGATGACAATTAAAATACAGCAACTTAGGTAGTGCTATGGATGCAAACTCCCCTGCCTATGAGACCTTTCCCTTCTGTGTCTACAACCGGTCCTAGGAAACTTTTCTTGCTTACACTATTCATAACAAATGTTACCTCATCGTCGCACTTACAAAATACTTTAGACGTTAAATCTCAATATTCTAGCAGTTTCTAATTCGTATTTTCATGCAGTATAAATATAATTAATGGTTATTATTAGTTTTATGTATTATTTTATTTTATTGCTCGATTCTTCTTTTTCCTTTTTGGTTAGCACCTATATTTAAAATTACGCCGTGTAATATATATCTCTAAAAGAATTACCTATAAAACATTATGGCATCATTAAGAACGGTGAACTAATAGTCTGATACCGTGCAATAATGTCGTGTTTTCTTACTGAGACCGAGATCCATTAGATGCTTTCTAAGTTGTCAGAAAACTCAATAAGGAATTTGTCTGACAAAATGCATTCTCCGTATACATTTCTACATAACACTGTGTCTTTCCCATACCTACCTGTGTATGCTTGCTTGCCCACCAGTAAAGTCTGTTGTTTCTAGCCATGTTGTACTCTTTCTTGGTTGTTGGTTTGCTTCTCTAGAAAACCTTGGCCTCCGAGACAACTAATAAGATCAAGCATTTAGTTAGAACTAAAGCAAAATATTGTATTCACCAAACATATTTTGGATAAAGCTACTCGTTCACTCATACTCATACCATAATCTCGAGGGTCCCTAGTCGACCTTCTGGACACGTTAACTTCAAGGCAGATATATTCGTAGAATCTCTCAATCTTCCTCTTTAGACCTTCTTCATCTAGAATCTCCCAGACTAGTTTGCTATTCAGTTTGCAGTTTCCATAATCAAACTTTGCTACAAGATCACCATCATACCTCGATATCCACAGCCAATACAAATGATTTAGATGTAAAATAGAATAGGATAACCTATATAAGAAGTAGGAACTAGTTATGCCTCTCTCTCGGTTCATTAACAATTCATGTAGTAGGTTCCTTGTCTCACAACTATTTTTGAAATTTACATAAGTTATTTTTCTAAGGACTATTCTGAACTACTCCCTCCGTCCTAATATATAAGACGTAAACACTTTTTACTCAAGTCTTATAATATAAGGCGCGCTCTCTCTATATGGTGTTGATAGAGAGAATTAAATACGTTCCTTGGTCTTTGAACTAGAGGTGGTTACGCCTTATATACTGGGACGGAGGGAGTATATATAATAACAGAACATATGCACTGTATAACATTCTAAGCAAATAGCAATAGTAGAAACAATATATCCAACAAGTAGTAAGGTGGAGAAAAAAGTAACCTGTCAAGTCCCAATTCTTAGAGTGTAGGCATGGAATTTTGAGGGCTTTAGTGATGTTGTTGTAACAGAAGACCGTGTGTCTGAAACACCAATAGAAGCATCAGCTGTTGTTTCTCTTCCTTCTCCTCTGGCATCTTTGGCAAACTCTTTCTGGATCATCTTAAGCAAATTATCTTTATTCAACCTTAAGCCTAATGGGATGCATTCGGACCCCAAAAGCTGGCTGGCCATATCTGTACTTTTATTGTGTTCCTGGGGTGAAGGCAAGCATAAGAAAACTGATGTCACAGAGAGAAACAAACCTCGTTGTGCGAACACATTTGTATGAGATAGGCATGGATGTCTATTTCTATTTCATATCTTTTAGGTGATAGCATTAACACATGTATGTAGGTAAAGTATCTTCACATTGATCAACAATAAATAAATAAGTACTTATTCATGTTACATTCTTCAACTCATATTTGTATAGAAATTAGGTTATTTCTAACTGATTTAGATTTTGACATCCTCGAAACCTATATATGTTAGTGATGAAGAAGGTAGGTGGTGCATGATCTAGTGCTGCTATTGCATGAGTATTAATGCTAGGGCGCAACGATGCATGACCAGAAAGTCAAATCCAATCGAGGTTATTTTATCCATAGGTTTTTGTGTGTTGGAAAGAGCTGTGGGCCCACAATCATGTCAATGATAGAAGAGGGAATAATGGATGGGTTACAACTATTACTAGGTGATTTGTAACTGAATACCATCATTTTTAAGAGTAGTCGATTTCCTCTAAAACTAAGGTGGCGGTTACTAGCTGATGTTTTGCTACTTCTTAATTATCACATTAACTATTTGGATGACATGTATTTATGACTTCACAAGTATCATGCATGGATTTAGTTTCTAAAATTCATCTATGGGACCAGTTCTCTAAGGAGTTTGAAAAACCACATGTTTTATTTAGGCATAGTGATTACTCATAAATGGATTCTAAAATCAATTACCAAAAAGGGGACTATACTAATTGCATTGCTTAATTTCACTTCTAAATTTTTAGAACAGTGTGAAAGTACATGGTATAGTTGCAAAAGTTATAGGTGACAGTTTTCCATCTCGTGTTTTCTATTCATGCAATGAAATAGAGCCTAAATGCAAAAGAAATACCATGGAAAAAGGTGAAATGCAAAGGTTACAAAGTTGCTTGATACAGGCCATGATAGAAAGTAAATGATATAGGTAACAAGTACAAGCTCAAACTTTCAAATTAAAAAGAAACCTCGACCACAATAAAACTAGGAAATCGAAAGATAATCCTTGCTACTAATTTGCTGCTACATCATTCTAGTCTTATATTCAACGCCCTAAATATCCAAAACAAACACTCTCCATCCATAAGTACAAAACAACATGCAAATAGCCACACTACTGATGACCACCAGAAAAGAGGAAACAGAAAGGGCGAAGGAAAACGCTACACTAAAGTTAGTTTACTTTACGGACAGGGAGTCAGGGACAAAACCTTACCTGCAGCTTTGGCAATGCAGGCTGGAGCATGTTCGATAACCATGAAACCTCGACCACCTCCTCATTGTCGTCGATGTTTCCCACATGGCCCCATGCCTTTCCTGGTCTCTTTCTCCATTCCTCCGCCTGCATTCTCAGCCCCAGTCCCAGGAAGGAAGCCTGGCTAATCTTTTCTAGCTGGTCTATTTTTGCATCATGCAAGCCTTTGATGAGGCAGGGCAGCGCTAAGTGAAGGGAGCTTGGGAATGGAAGTAAGGCATGCGGGCGTTTTGCAGGAGCCATGGCACAGAGAACATGTGCCACATGACAGTGGAACTGCTGGACTGGGAATTTGAACTTACTGTGGCCCTCTCAGGGGTTTTGGCATAGTGCCTCCTATATATTGTGTGAAAGAGCATGCACGTATATACATTTAATGTATTTGGTTATCTAGTAGCAGTAAATGTTGAAGGCCGCATGTAACATCCAGAATGAGTAAATGGCAAAATATGCTTTCTATGCGGGAATATGTACACAGCTGAAAGCTAACCATTAAATTTTTGACCCGTTGTTCGGATAGATGAACGGACACTATGGTTGTGTACAGCTCATCGAATACATTTCGTTTGACTATTTATATAGTATCATATTTGGAGTTGGGATCAAGAAGTTGTGGTAACTATTAATTTAGGCAGGCTACCGCACCCTTCATAACCCCCGCCCCCCTAAAGCCCTGCGCAGACACCCCTTTTCCATGCACCAAAGGAGAGAGAGGGAGAGGAGGAGGAGAAGAGAAGAGAGGGAAATTAGGGCTCCTCGTCGTTGGTTCTCGCCGTTCCTCTCCAAAAATCGGTTGGCCTTCCTTTCCTCGTTCCGTTTTCCCCATCTTGATGGTTTTTCCTCCCTATTCATGGATGGTGCCTCCATGTATGGTGCAGCTCTACGTGACCTGGTACTGCTGTAGCGGCGAGGGAGAATGGGAGACAGAGCGGAATCGTTGTAGGTATGGTGTTGTTACCATCACCGTTGCCGTTGCTGTTTTCAAGGGGGATCCTAGGTATGACATGCTCATGAATATAATCTACAGTTTTTAAATGATTTACCATGTGGGTGTAATGGTGTTTGTCGCCGTTAGGGCTAGGATTAAGTTTTTGCCCTTGTCGCAGTTCTCAGCACGTGTAAATCTGTGCAGTCTTTGTTAATTTCAGTGTTTCGTGGTCTTAATGCTCTCAGAAAATAATAAACCTTCGCATGAGTTGTAGAGTATTTGGAGATCTTTCCAGAGCCATAAAGAACGCCCTCATCGGATTTAAGGTAAAGGAGAAATTGAAGTTTTAGTCTAACAGTTTTTCAGTCTCGTAATTCTGTACAAAATCTGTTATCTCGAAGATTAGTCAAACCTAATAAATGAATTGGATATTTGAATCTACATAAAAGTTGTAGAAAACTTTATAAGCTTTCTATATTGGTAAAGTACATCTTCATATGAATTATGGATCTTCAGTTATGTCTAAATTAGTGTAGCAGGTCTATAGTTTCTTTTAGATTGTTAGATTAAGGTTTACCTCGAAATTAACCAATGCTTGTGACTTTTTCTCTACTTTTGGATATCTAGAAAGTTATAGGTTGTGAGGTTATCTTTCATATGGAACAATATGAGACTTTTTTAGCCATCAAGATTATAGGATACGAAAAACATAAGCTGCAGTGCTGCAGCCATGTCTAGAATTATGTATTTTTGTGTGAGGATGTTGGGTTTGGGGTAGGAATGCTTAAAATCATGTTTGTTTTTGCTTGTATATTTGTGTTGGTGCTGAGTTATGTTTGTCAATAGGTGGTGCACCTTTGGATCGTGCTTAGCTCACGTTCTTGATCTTCGGTGAAGGCAAGTAAACGTAGCATTATAGTTTACACGCTTTAACTTCTACTACTTAATTTTAGTACATCACACTAGCAAAAATAATCTAAAAATTAGCTTTATACTTGAAGTTACTAATTTTCTATGAAGTTATTGCATTGCAATCTTGCATTTGAATTTTCATGTTGGTTATGCATATGAAGAAACCGTAGCTGAATTGGTGCAGTAAGTACTGGTACAGCAATGCACGTTGAGATATAGCAATGTGGTTGCAGCCCTCATTTCCTTCCTTGAGGATTTGTGGTTAGAAATGAAGTTATGCATTACTTGCACCTTTTACATTAGCATTATGAATCAATGATGTGAAGTACTTGTCCTTCCTGCTACTTGAAGTTATAAACTATTTTATTATTGTTGATCTTTACATTATTGTTTCTTAAATTGATGTTTAAATAATATGTGATTTAAATGGTATGGTTGAAGCAATTTATTTGTTGAGGTTTTCATAAACCTCACACGTTTTCCCTCCTCCCGCAGGTTCTTAAGTTGGACCTTGGACGGTGCTTCGCTGAATGGGAGTAGTATTCGCAAAGTTACGGTCTCACTAGGGTGGGTTATGATCAATGCGGATTATCAAAGGTTGGAGAAATCTTTGTAACATCCTCGTAGTGAATCTCTGCCACTCACCTTGAAAGTGTTTAAAAACCTTGCAAACTCGAGCATTGAGGAAAACACAAATTGTGGGTAAAATTACAACCTCTGCAGGGTGTAAAACTGTTATAACAGTTGTGCTCACGGTTAAGGCCAACTTGGACCCTCGCATCATTAATAGACCTGAAGATGATTTAAATTATACTTCTTTATTTGTGGTTAAGTTGTTATTTATCTCTTATTGCTTAATTGTAGGTTTTTTATAAGCTAATACTTTAGTAAATAATTGCTAATAAAATTTAACCAACTTAAAAGTGCTTACTGTAGTTAAAACTTATCGACTTTATCCTTGATTAAGTCTTGCATGTCATATAATTTACCACACGTGCAGAGTATCAACCATTAGTCTATTTACCCTTGCTGTGACACCCAAAAATTTTCAGTTTTGGTACGTGAATATCTTTTTAGATTGTTCATTCATCATCTTGGTTTTTCAGAAATTTACCAGATTTTTCTAGGTTAAATTCTATTTTCTGAGATATTTCTTAATTTTCTAGGCAAGGAAAGCCTTTTCTTCTTTTTCCCTTTTCCCTTTCCTCTTTATTTTCTTCTTTCTTCTTCTCGGGCTGCCGGCCTCTCTCCCCCTCTTCCCAGCAAGCCGGCCCACCACTAGCCCAGCTCCCTCACCGCTTCTCTTTTCCTCTCACTGACGGGCAGGTCCCGCTCGTCATCCCCCTTCTCCGGCCGAGCCGAGCAGGACCCGAACTTGGTCCGACCGGAGCCTCTAGCCCGCACACCGAGGTGGACCAGAAGCTGCTCGCGCCTCCTTTAGACCCCGAGCGACCCCCCAACCAAATCCTCCTCCCTACGTGCCGCCTTTTGCCCAGCCGCCTTGTGCATCCTTGTGCAGTGCCGCCGCACCGTAGGAACAGCGTCGCCGCCAGCCTTCGTCGTCACGATTAGCACCACCTGGAAGCCGGTGGACGAGTCCGCAACCACCAGGAGCTGTGCATCGTCGAGTTGAACCTGTTCCACCGCCCCCGGTCACTTGACGTCCGTTGGAGCCCCGCCGCTGCGTGCTGCCCCCGAAATGACCGTCGTCGCCCCCATCCGCGCTCCGATGCGCTCCAGTCAGTGCAGTTCCACCTGAGACGAGGCCACCACGAGCACCGCAAGGTCGAGGCGCACTGATTCCACCGTTTCTCGTCGCCAAACAGTCGTCGGACTAGGGTTGGGTAACGAGCAAGGTCGAGCTGTGCGAGCCAAATACTGACATACTCTACCAGGTGATATACAACCATACAGATCAAATAAAAAAATATTAGCATAACATATAGTTAGATTTTCATACTTTCAGTATCATTTATAATTCCACAGGTAATACTTACATGATTCATCAACCATACATATTACATCAATAACATATGCCCATAAGCTAGTCTATCATAAGCAAAGAGATTACAAAATACTGAATCTTGATCTTTCAAATACATAAATTGATAATTGATTGGTCCATTCGATAAACATTGGACAAGCACAACGGCACGTTTCTAGACGGCTACGCTAGAAATCATGTTGTACGCGTAGCTCGTTCGGCTCGCGAGCTAGTTCGAACTCGCTTATTATACTAACGAGCATAAAGTTATGCTCAGCTTGTTAGAATTTGGACCGAGCCAGGTGAGCCGGCTGCGAGTCGAGCGAGATAACGAGCCACGAGCAATTTCAGCGCCCACTTAAAGCGCACCGGCTGCCGCACGCGGCCAAAATCCGGCCGACCCTGAGCGCCCTAGGAGCTCCTCGAGCTCTTACGCTTAGGCCCTCGGGTAAAAGGGTAATTGTTTCCCCATTTCTTGTGTCTTGCAAGTTTTGCAGATAAAGCCCTCCAAACATTAGATCCCTGCATATATAACCCTATATTCTTTTTACGGACTCTATTCTCTTAGTCATGCGAAGCTTCTCGGCTAGGCCTCCAAGTTCTCGGTTAATCACGTTTAGAACACCAAAATCATATTTAGCTTATAGATTCACCGTTTTATCTCCGTTTCAAACCGTTCTTGTTGCGTGAGCTATTATTTAGTAGCGTTATTGTATTGTAGTTCGTGTTTTGATAATTAAATTTAGAATTAATTTAATTAATGACTATTTAAACTAGTGTTTCTAATTAAAAGGTGATTAGAGTTCTACACCGGTTTTCATAATTAATGTTAATTTAATTAAACATCAACTTAAATATATTTTTAATAACTTGTCTAGTCAACCCGAAATATAAAGTTTTATGCTAGATGTTGTCACATGTTTTATTTGCAAGGTAAATATTTAATTGGTATAATTTATACATAAACTTAATAAATAAAATGTGATTAAATTTTACTTCATCTTTACAAATATAAGTTAATATGAGTTAATTATGATTTTGGATGTTTATTTCAAATATTCTTTATAGTTAAAATAAATTCAGCATATAGTTTTTTTCTATTATAATATAAAATCTTCCGATAGCTGTAACTTTTTAACCGTACCTCCATTTTCAGCGTTTCTTGAGTTCTCGCGATCATGGTAACGAGATCTATCCTTTAGAGTGTTCTTTTCATGCTTCTCTTTTGTTTGGTGCTTTGCTCTTAGTTGTACTTTATTTTGTTTATTTCTTGTATGTTTGTGCATGTCGCGAGTAGAAAAGAACGTAGTTCGAGATGTTTGAAGATTAAGAGATACAAGAACAAGAAGTCACAGGTGTATTCCTTGATCATGCTTCAGTCCTGAAAACCTTTATTTACATTTATGCTTGCATGCATTAATATAACGGGACCCATTTAATTATCCTTTATTATCTATGTCCTTGAAGCTGGTTTCTATCTTTACTGGGTGGTTATGAGTGGTTTAATGATGAGGAATAATATTTGAACTAATTATTTACTCTCTCTGTTCTGAAATGTAAGACTTTAGAGGGTTCAAAAACTGTATCCAAATGTAAGGCATTCTAGGACTTATGGATAAGTATTAAAGGAAATCATTTAATTATCCTTGGCTCTTAGCTGCATAGTTATCTTTTCTATTGCTTCCTCCCTGCTTAATCTTAGGAATAATTTTAATTATGGTAGGTAAACAAAGAGCTTTCAGATGGTACATGCATCTTTTGTTCTCTTCCTTAACATATTTTAAAATTGCTAAAATGTCTTACATTATAGGACGGAGGAAGTACTGCTCTATGGATCAAATGGCTTGTTTAATAATCATGATTAATTAAACCATGGAGTGACCACCCGGGAGGACAGCAATACAACCACAAAGACTAATGGATTCTGATCTTCTAATTAGATTTCTCTAGTTTGTTAGTTGCTCATTGAAAGGTGCAAGAGGGGGGACTATGATGAGGTGTTCGATGCCTGCCAAGGGTGTACGCATTTATTTGGTTTTTGGTCACGCCTTGGGGAAGGTTCACTCACGCTGCGGCTGAAACCTTAGTGGGCTACTGACTTATTAGAGAGTCTTTATAAAAGCCTCGTAGTGTACCCATGCAGTCATAAGTGTGATGATAGTGCCTAATCAGCACTGCATGATGGGTAACACGATCTTTAGGTAAAGTGTGCGACCTCTGTAGAGTGTAAAACTGATATATCAATCATGCTCACGGTTAAGAGCGGTCTGGACCCTCGCATGATGACATAATTAAAATTTGTGCTTTAATTAAGTTATTTAATTGATCCATCTCTACTTTATTGTTGTTTATATCTCTTTTATAATAAATGTGGCATAGTAAATAGGTTGCTAATGTATAACTGATTATTAAAATGCTAACCGTAGTCAGTCAGCCAACCTTTATTCTTGTTTGGCCTTTCATGTCATTTATTTTCTCGTAAACTTGCTGAGTACCAACTATAAGTATACTCACTCTTGCTAAATCAACACTGATCAGAAGAGAAAGTTGTAGTGAAGTTTTTTGAATATGTTGCTGAGTTCTAGGGTACACAACCCCCAGTCGATTGCCTATAAAGTGTGGAGCATGTACATCTCTATAGACTTTTAGTCGTTGTAAGCCTCTTTTTGTGATATTATTGCTCATTATTCATTTATGATGTCGCTATATGTATAGAACTTTATCCTGACATACATATAGTTATGCATTCAGTTTTGTTTTAAAATTGGATGTGATACTTGCTTTATAAACAAATGCTGCTCGGAATAAGATAATTATGAGGATTTCCCATAAGACTTAGAGAATTTCTAGGCGTACGTCTCCCAATCATATTTCTATGAAGATTGAGTTCCACTACTAGAATAAGATGTTTTTGTTTGTTTAAGTCAAGACTTTCAGTTATGTAACAAAGTATTTAATCCTCTCTTTCGTTATAACGTTGTTATTTAATTATCACTAAACACATCATCATATGTATGTAAACTTGATTCTAGCGCGCATATGAGATGCATTTGGTTTTGTATTTAAAACCGGGTGTGGCATCGACGGCGGTGGCCATACCACTTCAGTCGTTGGTAGAGTAGTAGCTTGGAGTTGGGTTCTTGTTGTTGTTGTTCTTTTCCATTTGCTGTATTATCTAGGAGTTTTTATCTCCTTTAACATAATTGGAAGCTTTATTGCTAGGTTCAAAAAAAATTGTTTCTTCACAACGAAGATTAGACGGTGATGATTATTAGCAAGTAAATTGGGGCCGAAGTGCGCCCCCCCCCCCCCCCCCACACACACACACACACACCAATGTGAGTAGAAAGCATGTGCGAAGCAGGGAGCATGGCATGACTAAATTTTCTTTTGGAAAAAAATTAATATTAGTCCCCTCAAGTATCATAAAAGTTCAAATAATCTTCTAAACTATTTCTTGATTCAGTTTACCCCTTAAAGTATGTCATTTGATCCAATTCACATCGTAATAAGATTTACCTTTTTTATTTGTCCATACACAAGTGAAAAAATAAATTTTGCAGATGATAGCGTACATGGTAACATATTATAGAAAAATATGTCATGAATTTTTCATCATTATTTTTCCTATTATGATGCCCACTGCGGCCCTGCAAAATTTTAAATTTAGATTTTATTTATGTGTAGGAAAATAAAAGATAAATTCTTAAATTGAACTAAATGGCATAGTTTAGGGGCTAAATTAAATCAATAAATAGTTAAGGTGTTTATCCTAACTTTGGTCATACTTGAGAGGAGTAATTTGGACTTTTTTCCTTTTCTTTTCCAATTTTCAATGTTCTAGTTTAACAAAAAGGGTTCCAGCGAAACAAATTATTATTCCAAACATATAAATAATTCTTCGTGAAATAAGCATGGGCAAAAGCAGGATGATGGATTAAACTTGTCATCTTAATGGGTCGTCATAGGCTACTTTCGAGCTATCTGATGTGAGTGTAGCTCTGTAGGAAGATAAGATTAACTTCTATATCTGAGTGTGGAAAGGAAGATTCCCGTAATCCCGTTTCGGTTCCTTTTTCCTCTTCCAAAATCAATTTGTGGAACAGGGAACCATAAGTGGTGTAGCACGTAGAAGCTTGGATCCATGTCCCTCTGAGCTGCTACGCCCTCCGAGCTGTTACAGCGAATAGTATCATCCTGTCCTAGCTGCCATCTTCCAGCCGGCGTCCCCTCCCAAGTCTCAGCGGCGCCACATGAGCACGGTAGCAGCAGCAACAGTTAGCTAACAGTGTGGACCACTGCCCTCGTCGCCCCCAGCCGGGGCCATGTTCGGCGACGGCTCATCAGTCACGGGAGCAGGTGCGGACGCGTGCCGCCGCCCCTGGGGCATCGCGCACGCCCAGCTCCCTCCTCGCCGCAACCAAACAAGGAGCCACCTCCCCGACGGTCGCCTCTGCCGGCTCTCTCTCCCCGCCCGTGATCGCAGATAGTCCGCCGCGCTACAGCGGGTTGCAGTGGACTCGTGCGCCCTCGTGCGCGCATGCTCGCCCGGACTCGTCCAAGCCCCGCGCTGACAGGCAATGGCCTCCACCTCTATATATCCATCCCTCTCACATTCACATTCTCTTGTCTCTTGCACGCCCCAGCTTCCGGCTTGGTCGCTTCCTCCGTCCCCGCCTTGCCGGCTGTCTTGTCAGATCTATCATCTATCCGCCCTAGTGTCCACGGCGCGCGCCTGCGGTGACGATGGCAGCCGCTCAGGGCCGTGTTCTTGTTCGCGTCGTCGCGCTTCTCGCCGCCGCAGCCCTTGCCGCCGCTGCCGCCGGGAACAGCGCAGTGGTCTCCCTGCGAGAGTTGGATGGACGGGAGGCACGGAGCAGCCGCTACGCTGCTCAAATGCTAGGTAATTCTGAATTCTGATGCAATACCGACTGGTGCTTTCTTAGATTTTTTTTTGTAGTTTAACAAAAAAGAACTCGCATGCATGCATGAATTCTGACCTTGGCTTGTGGAGTTGTGGATCATGTGTCACAACTGCAAAAGAAGAAGACTGTGTTGCTTGCTGTTGCTATATATATGTTTGGTAAAACGTAGAAGTAGTTCTAATGACATGGAGGATCCAGGCTTGATTAAAACTTAGCTACTGAACAAGTAAATTGTGTAATACTGCATTAATTCAGACTCCGGCACTCCGCTTCTGCATTCGTAACTTTGAAATAACATGTCCATGTTTAGACCTTAGCCGTGTTTATGTAAATTCTGAAAGCGGGATTGGAGTCCAAATCGTTGGTTTCTTGTGCAAATTTCAAATAAATGGTAAAAATGAATCTAGAACATGCATTTTGATGGTAGCTATATACCTTGTTCCTCCATGAAAATATCCAGATTCCAGAATTTTGAGACATCTTGTTCCTCCATGAAAATATCCAGAATTTTGATGCTGGTTCCAGACTTTCAGTCAACATGCATGGTCCATCTGAAACAACTATTTGCCTAGAGTTGTAGAATTTGTGTTTACTGGAAAAAAAATTGCGGGAAAAAAACATTTGTGTTACTGGGGTAGTGGGGTCACGTGTGTACTTGTCGTCCTTCCGTGGTTAAACTTGCCAGTTTGCCACATTGTACCTTAGTCCTTACCAAGAGTATAGAGTCAAAAACATGAACTACGCATGAGACCAAAATTCAAAATTCGAGGTATTTTGGGAATCTTCATTTCCTTGCTAACTTCCTGATGTCTGTCATCTTCTTCAGGGGAGCGCAAGAAATCGGGGGCAGCAAGAACAGCGACCACCGTGCTAGAGCTGAAGCACCACTCGCGCACCGCCATCCCCGACGAGCCCGCGGCCCGCGACCGATACCTCCGCCGCCTCCTCGCCGCCGACGAAGCGCGTGCCAACTCACTGCAGGTCCACGACAACAGGCCGGCAGCGTCCACGACGCAGTCCCGCTCCGCCGAGGTCCCGCTGACCTCCGGCATAAGCTTCCAGACGCTCAACTACGTCACCACCATCGGGCTCGGCGGCAGCTCCGGCTCCGCTATCACCAACCTCGCCGTCATCGTGGACACGGGCAGCGACCTCACGTGGGTGCAGTGCAAGCCCTGCTCCACGTGCTACGCGCAGCGCGACCCGCTCTTCGACCCCGCGGGCTCCGCCACCTACGCCGCCGTCCGGTGCAACGCGTCGGCGTGCGCGGACTCCCTCAAGGCCGCCACGGGCACGCCGGGCTCCTGCGCCACCACCGGCGGGAGCAGCGAGAAGTGCTACTACGCGCTGGCCTACGGCGATGGGTCGTTCAGCCGCGGCGTGCTCGCCACGGACACGCTCGTGCTCGGCGGCGCCAGGCTCGACGGCTTCGTGTTTGGGTGCGGGCTCAGCAACCGCGGCCTCTTCGGCGGCACGGCGGGGCTCATGGGCCTCGGCCGCACCGATCTGTCGCTGGTCTCGCAGACCGCGTCCCGGTACGGCGGCGCGTTCTCATACTGCCTGCCGGCGACCACATCCGGCGACGCCTCGGGGTCCCTCTCCCTCGGCGGCGACGCGTCGTCCTACCGCAACACGACGCCCGTGGCGTACACCCGCATGATCGCCGACCCGGCGCAGCCGCCGTTCTACTTCCTGAACGTGACCGGCGCGGCCGTCGGCGGGACCCCGGTGTCCGCGGCGGGGCTCGGCGCCAGCAACGTGCTCATCGACTCCGGCACGGTGATCACGCGGCTGGCGCCGTCGGTGTACCGCGCCGTGCGCGCCGAGTTCACGCGCCAGTTCGGCGCGGCGGGCTACCAGGCGGCGGCGGGCTTCTCGATCCTGGACACGTGCTACGACCTGACGGGGCACGACGAGGTGAAGGTGCCTCTGCTGACGCTGCGGCTGGAGGGCGGCGCGGACGTGACCGTGGACGCCGCCGGGATGCTGTTCGTGGTGAGGAAGGACGGGTCGCAGGTGTGCCTGGCCATGGCGAGCCTGTCGTACGAGGACCAGACGCCCATCATCGGCAACTACCAGCAGAAGAACAAGAGGGTGGTGTATGACACGGTGGGCTCCAGGCTGGGCTTCGCCGACGAGGACTGCAGCTATGTATAGAGCTAAACTGGGAGGACCACAAGATGTTCAGAGATGAGGGAAATATCTTATTTCTCCTTGCCTCCTTTTGGTGTTGTAAACTATATTCTTCGCCAATCTTTACGCCGTTCATTCACCATGTAATCGCCAATCTTTATGCTCTATGGCCTAGTCTAACTAGCATAGAACTCTTGTGGCTAACAGTCGCCGTTTCAATCCGACTAACTGCATGATTGAAGGTCAGGTTGTTAGTGTGGCCTATCAAATGACTAGAGTGTAATTTGATGAGATTCCACAGTTTAAATTCACACAATCAGATGGCTCTGACCAGAATCTATCATAACGGAGTGTACTATCATGAGAACTTAATAGACCAAAAGTAAAAGGAACAGACTTTGAATGAAGAACAAGAAACATATGTACGATATCACAACTATTTAGTATTTACACACTGGTATTCGCTAAGCTAAATTAGTCCCTAGCCACCAAACATTTCAGATGGGATTAACAGATAGCTATCATATCCTTCAGAAGCTATTACTAAAGTGTCTTATCTCCATTCGACCCCTTCATCACTTTGTTTTGCTGTTGACAGAGCACATGCTGACCAAACAATCTGAAGTCGGAACTGAACCGTATGAGTTGGCTTTTGATACCAGAACATTAAAACATCATGAAACATCCTCTGCAGCCTCACCCGAAAATGTTACTGAGGTAAACATTCCAAATCCTACTATATTCTTCTCCCAAATCAAACTAGAGATTCTTTCTCTATAATGACTCCAGATTACTTTGTCAGAGTTTGGCTGTAGAGAGCGAGGGTTTAACTGAAATTCCAATATCTCCGTATGGTTCCTCCTGATGGACATCAATGTAGTCATAACTCTTCAGAACCTAAAAGAAATTATATAGTCAAAATAAAATCCCAATCAGCACTAAGGAGAAACTACCAAGAGCTGTAAAAGTAAATATAGCAATTGCATATCAAATAAGAACAGCTTCAGTTCTAAATGTTACCGTTGTCTCAAAGAACATCCTTGCAGCTTGCTTTCTTGCTTTTCCTTCCAAGATTCTGTTCAAACTAAATTTTCCAGGCTGCTCATCGGATGAGGGTGAAGGCACCTGATCCTTGAAGAACAGTGCAACAGCCCTACAGTGCCATAGTGAAACAGTCTCAACTTCCACTCAAATAAGGGCACGACCAGCTGAAACATATACCATTACCGCCCTCAAAAAATATATACCATTACCTTGTTCTAGTAGACATGCTTCCGAATCCAGTGGTTCCAGTACCCACACTAGACACCCCTCCAGGAGTACTCATGAGCCCAGGGATCTCTGGTTGATCATCATCATCTTCATTGATTGGAAACAGGAATGGCATATGATCCGAATCACGAGTACTTTGTCCGGGTAATGAATAGTTCCCGCCAGATGATGGTATTTCAGAAACACCAGTTCCATTCCCACCAGATGATGGTATTTCAGAAACACCAGTTCCTCCAAGCCAAGACGATGCAGTTCCACCAGGAGTTTTGTAAGGAGTGTCATCTCCTCTTACTGGAGATGGCATACCCATTGGTGAGAATCGGGGCAACTCAGGCAACATGTCATCATCAGGTGCTGCACCTGCTGCTCCTGGTGACTTTGGAGAAGGCAAAGGTTCATGTTGCGCATCTGCATTTCCTGGAGGGTTTGGGGTGAGCTGATGGTCAGACGGTAAATCCGCTGTTCCAGGAAAATTTGGGCTGAGCAGCAGTTCAGGTGGTGCACCCAGACCATCATTTGCTACACCGGTCGCGGGTTCGCCAGATGCACACTCAGCATCAAGGCCACTCACACGGGGGAAATTTCTCTCATATGTTTCGTGAAGATTAGTGCACATACCTGAAAAAATGAAAAAAAAAATCCAGGGTATGAAATGGTTTCGTAAGATTGAAGAAAGTATCTACCTTCAAGAAATCAAAGAGCATATAAGCTTACCATGAAGCACAGGTTCAAGCAAGAAGCTGCCTTTTCTGTTAGTCCTGCTGAATCTCCACATATCAAGGGCTGTTTGGGGTAGCTTTCTCCTCTTGCAGATCAACTCATCTAGTCCAGCACCATCAATTTGCTCCCTCATGTAGCTGCGCAAGAGAAGATGAAATTGCCACAAGTCCCAAAGAGTACCTCAATCAAATAATATCATACTATCACTGCCAAATATTTTGATGTTACAAGTATATGGATGAGTTATTTTGTAACAGAATGGGTCTTAAAGCATTTACTCATTAACCCCAATTTCTAAAGGAACTTGTGCGACCAAATGGCAATGAAGGGTATTGAGTTGTGAATAAGCTTTTTAAGAAATTGCTGATGGAGGCAGTGTAGAATATTCCCCAGAAATACTGATACAGTGATAGACCCTGTTTATGCAAAAGAACCGAGCAGACCCAATCCACTTGAGTGCATAACTACATGTTTGGAAACACTATTCTACAATACACCTTGGGCATTATTTTGTGCATCTAAACTAGTTCATGAAGGTGTAGAATAGTGCCACCAACTATGGGTTCCATAGACCAGAAAACAACATAAAAATATAACTTAGTTTCATAAAACATATAAATGGCATGGTATAAAATAGAAGCCTGATCACTTTTAGTTCTTTGACTTGGGCTGTATATCAAAGGTATCATCATGCATCATAAAGTATAAGGTATACAGTACAAATTTGGATAATAAAGACTATAGGGACTCAGCCCCTGCATTAGGAAGGCTCATATTGGATATTAGCATACAGACTTCCAAGAATATTTGTATATCTTTTGACCAACAAACACAGTAATATATGAAAATACATCAAACTGTGAGAAGCAATTGCTTCATCTAAAAATACAGACAAGAAAATTAAATCATTATTCCAAGTTATTCCACACTGTAATTTGCTCAAGTCAACATGTAAGCATCTGTCATGCCAAAGTTGAGGGTCAATCAAAACTTACTCATTGGAGAGAACAATTTCATTATCAAATTTCACCCTTCTCTTTCTCTTTCTCTTGTTAACTTGTGTTTTGGGCCTTCTATTATCATCCTTCTCTTGTACTGGAGGTGGAGATGGCTCAAGCCGAAATTCAGGTAGCTGGGTGTCTAAAATCAGAAAAGCAAAAGGAAAGTTGGATTAGGAGGTGTTTCATCAATTAGGAAATTTCAATAGGTATTAAAATGTAATAGAAGTGAAGTTGAATAAAGAAACAAATACTTCAGGTACATAATGTACAAGGAGACAAATGCTAACCAAAATTTAGCAGTGCATCATCTGCAAATGCATCATATGTGTTTGGTGTCCGTAAGTTGGCAATAGATCTCTCAGGTGCTTGTCGACCAGCAGAAGATGTTTCATCAATAACTGGAGGGGTGATAACCTTGTTTTGCACAAAAGGTGAAGGATCACTGTTCAAATCCATGGGGTCATCATTTCCAAGTATTGGCTCTGTTAACATCAGGCCAGGAGACTCATGTGCACGCATTGTTTCCGGTGGATCTAGTGCTTCATCTGTCTGATTTATTATGGAATCTACTGGCAAATTGCCTGGGGGAGGATCTATGAGAATTTCTTCATTGCGATTGTTATCAGCTCCAAAACCATCATCGAATGGAGGGAGTGTCCTGGACATGATTGCAAAAGCAACATGAACGCACAAGTAAGAAAGAAAGAGAGAAAATATATAAAAGACACGTACTCATCCTCCATTGGTGTAGGCCCCATGTGAGCTGATGGCTCTACTCTAGCATCCTGCACAATTGGAGAAGTAAAATTTTAATGATTGTGCAAGAAACAAAAAGAAAAGAAAAAAGGGCGGCAGAGTAATACCTCATCAAGTTCTATCATCACATATTCTCCTTCTGCAACACCAATGAGATAGTTAAATGCAGAAACTGTGGTTCAAAATTGTTTATCTAATAGAAACTTAGGTAGGGTTCGCCCTGCTTATTGCTTCAAAAAAGAGCAAACAAGTATTTACTACAGTGAACTTTCCTTACCAGACAAAGTAATTTGATCACGACTTTTCTGATGACTATCTGGTGTCCTGCAGAGAGTCGAACAAAATAAAAATATTACATCCATAGTATTCGCATTTCATGACGCATAGCAATGATGTGAAGAACAGAAAGTGCTTACTCCATCAGACAAATTGCATCGTCCAAGTTTAAGTCATCAAGATTTAATGTTGGTGGCAGTGTGATGGACTCGAATGGAGCACGGTCTGCATCAACTGGAAGATCGACTTGGACAGAAGCAAATGCAGTTCTGACTGTAGTTACCATTCGATTACAATCTTGAAACAGGTAGTTCACCTTCCATGAATAAATGCGAACAAGACCTAGAAGAAGATGCCCTGATAATCTTAGAGCAATCGGAACCTCAGGGAACATTATACTCTCTGAAAAGACAAAAGGAATTCATTATAAGACTAAGGCAAACACAGGGAAGTAACACAAAAAATCTTGAATGTAGGGCAGAATCGAGAAAGTACATATCAATAGAAAACATGATATGGGAAAATAAAACTTTCCCAACGAAATTATAGCAATAGATGGTCATTATAGCATAAACCCAAAAGAATAAACTAAAATGAAGGCTTCTAACTTGCAAGTGGCCACGAGAACAAATCACTCAGTCACTTCCAACCTTCCCCGTGCCCAGCCCCAATCATTACCTCACCAAATCACAAGGACTTTGCTACTTGACTTTGGTTCAACTGAGTGCAAAAAAAGGTTACTCTTCAAGACAAACATGAACAAGTTCGGATACTACATTGCTTCACAGGAATTTTTCCCAGAAATAATAGATGAGCCAACAGACATATTAATCTTCTAAATAATCTATAGGTACATGCCTGGGTCAAAAAATCCTATCTTTGGCCATAAATAAGCCACATCATCTGTGCAAACAGCCTATGCTAAACAATTGCAACAAGGTATGCCCCAATTCCGGAACACAAAACCAAAATCGCTCAACAGCAAAGTACCAAATAATATTTCTTTTGCATTTCTGCAGACGCCCTGTGACAAGAACCGGTCTTTACGCGAATTTTCTGATCAGTAACCGAAATGCTGGCAACGATATTTTCCTTGACTTGGGGAATGCCTGTTGGGGACTAAATCCTCACACAACCCATCGCATCCCATGATTCCACCGGAAAACCAAGACTTTCCTGCTGAAACCCCAATCGCCCCCGCATTTTCCCCGAAGAATACAGAGAACACCGCACTGCTAGCCTCCACAAGATGCTACAAAGAATCCCTCACCAAAGAAACAATCGGGGGAGAAAAAGATCCTGTTTTCTTCTACCGGCGAACGAAAGAAGAAAAAAAACTCGTCTTTGAGCGAGGGAGGGGCGAAGCTGACGGACCTGCGTAGGAGGGAATGTCGATGCCGTCAATCTGGGGCTTCTTGATCTTGCGCTCGAGGTGGGCGGCGATCCACACCGTGCCCAGCGGGCTCTTCCGCGCGAGGATCGTGTGTGAGTAGAACATCCTTGCGGACCCCCTCCGGCTCGCCCTGAGACGCTGGGGCTCAGGTGGCGGCGGCGGCGGCGGCGCACGGGAGGGAGAGGACACGGGATGGGATGGCGGATTTGTTTTGGGGGAAATGGTTTTTGGTGGGGAAGGGCAGTTTTTCAAAGGACGAGGAGGCGGGAGGGCACCACATTGAAGACTGCTTTTGGCGCGCAGTTTTCGGGCGTTGTGGGCTTGTGGCGGGATGGTTGAGGAAGGACTATTGACAGGTGGGCCCAGAGACTGCGGTTATCCTTTTTTTTTTAGAGTAGGCTGCGGTTATCTAAGAAGGTGATTTCCGTTCGAAGGCAGGAAGGGTTTCCAAATCGTTTCATGAAATAGAAATCTAGGATATTGTTTTACTTAGGTAATACTTTAAGATTGAGCGGATAAATCTACTCGTTTTTTTACTGAACAAATCTGTACGTTATTTTAAATATGATTGGTTGGTTGCATATAATGCAACAAGATCATGGGATGCAAGCTAGCGTTGTGTAGTTGCAATTGTTTAATTGCAAGTGGACCTTCTCAGTCTGGCTCTGCAGATACACGGATTTTGGACGTTGTTTTGAGCTAGACTCGTTGGATGTAGCCACTTATTCAGATAATAATGATATTAGTATGTGATAAGTACATATCGAGTGATATTAATATAATTTAAGTAAGATGTAATAAAATAAAATAAAAGCAATAAGAATGTAGTTATACCATTGCTAGAAAGCTGTTGATCCCATTACTATTTACTAGAAATAGATATAAGAATGCAGTCACTTATTCAGATTGACTTCTGATTAAAGCATTTGATCCCATTACAAGAAAGCTATTAGCGCTACATTTTTGTTGAACTTTTTACAGAAAAGATTCTATTAAAAAAATCTTAGGACACCATGCTCTTAGAATTTCGGACAAGGAAACCCATCTAATAAATTGCATCTCAGGTCGTGTGCCAAAACAACCACAGTTTAAGGATTCTGGATGCACGAGGATCTCGCATCTCTTCGATCATCAACAAACAACAAACAAGTACATGTATGTATGTATCTCCTGATCTATATCTCAACTAAACTGGCAGTTCTGTCCAAGTTTGTCCGAGTTATTTCACATTTTTCTTTCTCACAAAAGAACCATAAAGTTTTTTTTTATTTTTAACTATACTTAAAAGTCTTTTCATCTCTTTCCATAATTTCTGAGGGGCGTTTCTTTACAAAATCCAAATGCAAGTTTAAATCAAATCCAAAGGCTAGATTTTTTCTCTAAAATAGCTTATGACCATATTGATTTGTAGCATTTTTATTTCTAGCATTTAGTCTAGAAAAGTACTCCCATCATTCTAAATTAGAGGTCATTTTAACTTTTTTATATACATTTATTTTGCTACACACATAGTCATATGCAGGGCGATGCCACGTTAGGCTCCCTGGTGCACCAGGATAAACTTTTTTTTACCACTAACTAAACTTTTTTTCACCATATAATCATAGAAAATTACGTTAGTTCTTTTAGATGTGCACCATGGTCGACTTGACCTTGGTTTCGCCCCTGAACATATACTATGTTTATATATGTAAAAAAAATTATATATCTAGATTTGCTAAAATGATGAATAATTTCGAACGCAAGGAGTAGCAGTTTCCCCTCCAATTCTGATCTGGCACCATGGCAGGTGGCGTCGTGTGACGATCACAGCATCAAGCACCATGGATATCATTGTGTGAACATTGGCCGCGGTATAGGGTTGTTTTTAGCTCTGAGAGGTCCTTTGGTTGGATTCCAATTTTTATCCAGCTAAAATCATGGTAAGCCAATAGGTCGTTTGATTGGATTCCAATTTTTACACGTTAAAATCATAGCAAGCCAATAGCATGGCTTGCCAAAGTCAGGGCACTCAAAAATCTAGGTAAAAATTTTTGTATTCACTTAGTTTAGTACTAATTAGCAAATATGCACGTGCGTTGCTACGTCTGAAGAATAACATATACATTATCACACGAGATGCGACCACCCCTCGCAAGCATGAGATACCCCTTTTCGATATTTTCGTGCATCACTAAGCACCGGTAGTCATTCATTGCTCGCATGTTCCGTATACGTACATGAGATCTGGTTGGTAGGACCTCGGATAGCTGTGTCCGCTTATATAGAGCTGGCGCGCGTGAATGTGTCTAGATCGAACTCGATTAGGCGAAGTGCAGCATACTCCGATTAGAACTCAGGTTCCAATTAGAACTCCGATTGACGTACCAAGGAATTATTGCTGTTTTAATAATAAGTACTCCCTCCATTCGAAAAAAAAGTTATTCTAAAAATTTTATGATAAATTAATAAGAAGGTAAAATAATCATGTTTGTCCCTGTTTATTATTCATATTCGACACTAGTTAATTCTTGCATGCACATACATTTTTGTAAGATGACTTGTTTTTGAAATAATTTTTAAATCTTAGAATGACTTATTTTTTAGGACGGATGGAGTAGAGAATATATAGCATATATCGATTACTGACCGTACGATCCGACCGGTTTCTAGTAACTTACTGTAACTTTAGCGCCAAATTTAATACCTCGATCCCACGTGACTCTGGAACACGGCCACTGCAGATGCAAAATTCTTAGACGGCGCTCGTTCGTTGCAACGGCGCCGCAACGAACGGACGCGTGTCGCTTAGAGAGAACGTGGAGAGAAATCTATCATCCCGTGGTGCGACGAGCTGTCCAGGTCCATTTTGATTTCGTTTCCCCCTTTTCATTTTGCATCTGTTTCGTCTCCCGAACCAAAACAGCCACGAAGCACCCGCTTGCATCTCGTTCCCACTCCATTTTATCTCGCCCCGCGCGCGAAATCCTCCCATGGCTAGGCGAGCTCGGCGGCGCACAAGGATCATGGCAGTTTCAGCCCGCGGGTGTCATCCATTCTAATGAGCATCTATTTGGCCATCCCAATGCTCCATCGAGGCGGAATCAGACCTTCGGAGGAGCCGCGGCCTCGTCGTGTTTCAAATCGGTGGAGACGAGGAGGGCAACCGCGTTGATCTCGTCGTCGCGCACACGGTTGCATGCGATTCATCCGCGCCGAGGGCGAGTACGCCGGAGACGAGGAGGGCTGCCGCCGCCAAGCTCGCCGCCCCGTCGTTTCGACTGCATCGAGGGGAACGCACGCCGAGCTCACTGCACCGTTCGTTTCGCCCGCATCGTGGGGGAGTTCGCCGAAGATGAGGAGGCAGCCGCGCCGAGGCCGCCGCCCCATCGTTTCGTCGGCACCGAGGTGGATCGAAGGGGATCGACGACGAGGTGGAAGGAGATCGCAATCATCTTCCCCGCTGCTTTTTGAACGTGAACGTAACGCGGATCTGGTAAGCGCAGGTGCATGTACTCCCACGGTATCGACGGCAGCTATGCGACTCCTGCTTTAGGATCTGTGCACGACTAAATGCTAAACGGGAGGGGATGAGGGTAGGTTCAGAGTATAGTACGTAGCAGCGTAGTTATGACCAAGGTACCGGCCAACGCTACTATTGCCGAACCGGTTCGCCTGAAAAGGCAGAGTATCTGCTCCTTGTTCTGGAAGGAACGAAACAGGGACCATCTAGATGGGGGAAGCATCTAGACTGATGAAACCCTAGATCAAGAATCCAGACTTTGAATCAAAGCAGAGATGCATCCACTTGTTCCGCCCCAGATCGTAGGTAGTAGAAGATCGGTTGAACGCGATTGCAGATTGAATGAGCGAAGCAGGTCGACAGGAAATATGGAAATCGCGATCGCTGAAGAACATCAGGAAGAGCATCAAACAGGTACAGCGAATCATCTGTCTCAATATCATTGCAATAGCTTTCGAAGAGATGATCGACCATTCCGATAGTACAATTGGATAAATAAGTAAGTTATTCTATTGGGATCTTATACAGCAGTTCCTGGGAGACCAGCGATGGGAGTACCTGATACATTTACTCGAGAAGAAACCAGTATACCAACTTCAATTACTTGGAGAAGGTACATCTTTTAAACCTACAATACATTAGATCTCGCGAAAACGTACTCAGTACATAATAAACAATATTTAGAAGAACAAAGGGAAATAAACAGTCTTTCATAAACACCAACTAATTTATATACGTGCAGGAGTAGAGCAATTTCTGGACCAGACTCCAGGTTAGCTCCATGGAATGAAAGCACTATGAACAGAGCACTGCGTCAGGCAAAGGAACAAGGAGGCATCTGCATCTTCTACCCATCACAAGGAACAACATTCAATAGCTGCGAAGAGGCAAAAGATTTCTACAACCTGTACTCGTGGGAAGTGGGGTTTGGAATTCGATATGGTAAAAGCCGCAAGAACAAGGCACCCTAAGGGGTGCCGTAGTTTCTTCAAAAAAAAAAGACGCAAGAACAGCAACGGAAATAGAACTAAACAGGAGCTGGTGTGCTCTTGCGAGGTAATAATAACAACAAAAACACCAACCCTTGTATGTCATAGATAATATAATTGCAAAAATGTGCAAACGCATTCCAAATTCATCTCTTAATATGATTAAATTGTACATTAAAAACCTATGTTTAATTTATCCAATGTTATTGGCAGGGTGCAAGGGCAACAAGCACATCAACTTGCCGAACTGGTTGCAAGGCAATGATAAGATTACTAAGAACGCTTGACCATGGCTGGTATATAAGGAAATTCGAGGAAAAACATAACCACAACCTGTCTCAAAGGTATGCCGAGAACAAGCAGTGGAACTCGCACAGCCATATTGATCCAATAACAAAAGATTTCATAAAGAAGCTGCGGGAGAACAATGTAAGTATAGGAAGAGTTTGCAGCATCCTGGGTGTTTCTAATAGCACGAGCGAAGCACCACTGAGAAAGGAAATTGTGAGAAGTGTATGCGCGAAACTAGCGCAAGAGAACATGCGCAATGACCTCGGAAAAACACTTGACATACTACAAAAGATGAGAGAAAGAGATCCAGAAATGGTTGTGAGGCTCCAGGTAGATAGTGAGGGACGGCTACAATCAATGTTATGGTGCACTGGGAGAAATAAAAGGGACTATCATAACTTTGGAGATGCCATTACGTTTGACACAACCTATCATACTAACCTGTACAAGCTACCATTCGGGCTGTTCGTTGGAGTGAACAACCATTTTCAGTCTATCATATTCGGTGGTGTACTATTAACCACAGAAACGACACAGGACTCTGAGTGGGCATTTTCAACATTTGTGGAAATAATGGGAGACAAGTACCCCAAGACCATACTGACAGGTAAAACCAATGAATTATGACATATCAACTAAAGAATTGCTAATATATCATTCTTGTGCAATATGAACAAAATGGTGAAACATTAATTTACCTTTTGATTGTTGAAAGTACCCAATGCAGTTCAAACAGATATGATAGAAACATATATTAACCTAACATCCTTTTTAACTAAAATGTGCAGATCAATGCGCAGCAATGGCTAAAGCAATAAAGGCACACCTTCCTCAAACACGGCACCGGTGGTGCCGCTGGCATGTACTGAAAAACTGCAAAGAGAAACTAGGAAATGTGTACTCAAAATACAGTGGCTTCAAGAAAGCTTTCAAGAAACTGGTTACATATGAGACTTGCAAGAGACAATTTGAGATGCAATGGCACGGACTTGTCACAAGTTACAAACTACAAAAGAACAAGTTCATGACAAGGCTATTCAAGTACAGGGGGAAATGGGCAAGACCATACTTTATGGGTGTGTTCTGTGCCGGAATGACAAGCACACAAAGGAGTGAAAGCGCAAACCACATGCTTAAGAAAGTAATTCAGCGAGCTGCCCCAATGCACCTGTTCGTCAGCAAATTTAATGAACTCTAGAGCAACCGTCCCAAAACTGTAACCCAAATGGCGGAATAGGATCAGAATGCCCAAGGGCAATATTTAAAATACCTGAACAATTACAAAATAAGATGCAACAACATCAACATCAGTAGTTGTTGAATACCAACGTGCATGAGTAAACAGCAGATGCAGAATCCAAGCATCTGAAGGGTTATTGCATTAGCCAGATTAATATAAACACAAATATAACGAAAAGAATAAACAAAATATATAATGAGTCCAGAATCTGGCTGGTTGGCCGCAAGAGAAACACCGGATGACAGATAGGAGCAGAGGTGATTCTGGATCATCAAAACAAGGACCATCATCCCAACTCATTCGCAAGGCTGACAAGCATCTTGAAGACACAGACCCTGAGTATAAAATATAAGAAATAAGTAGGCATAGTTTTCAACCTCTACATCACACAAGCTGTTAAGATTGATCGGGGAAAAAGGCAGCATTGCTAACCAGATCAGTCCTTTTCAGGTGAGAAGACCAACGCCTTACAGGATGAGTCACATCTGAAGCCAGAATAACCTTTACAAGATTCATCCATTGGAGAGAAATTAAAAGCTGCCTGGATTGTGCGAGGGGGAGTTTGCTCATTGAACCCAACCCAAATTCGGATCGCAAAAGGTCGCCCTTAATCATTCGTACAAAATTTTAAGCAGAGGACAAGGTTGATATTTTGGACATAAACAACAGATTCAACAAAAAAAGTTCATGGTTAACTGGATGCACCACTAGTTAGCACTACCATAATAGATTCTTTTTTTTTCGAAAACGCAGGAGAGCTGCGCTTCATTGCATTAGAGAGAGAATAATAGTCCCCATACAACTCCCATCTCACATACGGGGACCAAATATGAGAGATAGGTTCAACAGATCAATAGCTAGCCTATGAATCAAATAAGAGCATGACCAAAACTTGACATAGCTGACAAGATTACATCAATAAAACCCAGGCCTTGCAGCTTTTTAGTGCCGGCCAGGCACCAAAGGTTATGTTCATCCTTGAGATCCCTCGTGATGGAGTTGACCGAGGGAGCCACCCCCTCAAACACACAGGCATTCCTGTGCTTCCATATCATCCAAGCGCCCAAAATTATTAGGGAGTTTACTCCTTTCTTATATTCTTTTTTCACCTTCTTCATCACCTTGCACCACCAATCTGCGAAGCTACGCTCCCGCTGCCTTGGAATGCAATTACCAAGGTTCAGTGGTGATAAAAGATTGAACCAAACCTGTCTTGCCACCACACAAGATACTAACAAATGTTGAACAGTTTCATCCTCCTGATCACATAAGGGGCACTGATCTGGATGAGGCAGCCCTCTCCTTCCTAGTCTATCTGCCATCCAGCACCTATTGCGAATTGCCAGCCAAAGAAAAACCTTGCACTTGTTTGGGGCCCAAGATTTCCAGAGTCTTCTCCAAGGTTCAAAGGTTACTGATCCTTGGAAATAAGCTCGATAAGCAGATTTAGAGGAGTAGCAGCCCCCAGGTTCCAAATTCCAAATGTGTCAATCTTCTAGCTCATTTAACTCAAAGCCCTGGACACAATCCCAAAGCTGCAGAAACTCCCTTATTCCAATCCAAGACAGGCCCCTATGTATTACAGAGACCCATTTGTTATTGTCCAGAGCCTCAGCCACAGTTTGTCTTTTACGGATTCTAGGAGGCACACTTGCAAAGACCGCAGGTGCAAGATTCTCCACTGAACATCCATGCAGCCACTTATCTGTCCAAAAGAGTGTATTGTTTCCATTTCCTAACTCTGTGCTGACTGCAATAGCAAATAAAGCAAGTGAATTAGGATGCGAGGGGAGTTCTAGATCAGTCCATGGTCTATCAACTCTGGTTTTCTTGTGCCACTGCCATCTTGCTTGCAGCGCCCATGCCATGACCTCTAGGTTAGTAATTCCTAAACCACCACGATCCAGGGGTCTCATGACTTTCTCCCATGCCACTAAACAACAACCTCCATTAGCTTGTTCCTTCCCCTTCCAAAGGAAACCTTTCCGGATTTTATCAATTGCTTTAATGAACCATTTTGGAACATTGATGGCGATCAGTAAATAAATAGGTATAGCTGAGAGAACAAACCGGACCATAGTGACACGCCCTGCCCTATTCATCAAACCAGCTTTCCATCCCGGCAACTTGTTAGCTATCTTCTCGATCCATGGCATAAGATCGGTTTTTCTCAGTTTCTGGTTGGACAGAGGCAGCCCCAAATAAGTGCAGGGACATTCAGCTACAGTGCATGGCAGGGTATCGAATTAGCAGCAGGGAGGCATCTTCACAACGGATGGGGATAATGCTACTCTTGTGGAGGTTTGTCTGCAGCCCAGACGCCATACCAAAGGCATTAAGAATTTCCTTTGTGACCTGTAGCTCATCTTCAACCGACCTTATAAAGAGAGCAACATCATCGGCATACAGAGAGAGTCGTTGTCCAGAAATCCCTTGGGAGAGGGGTTGCAGAAGCCCTTCCTCCCCAGCTTTGACAAAGAGACTATTGAGCACATCCATGACGAGAATGAATAGCAAGGGGGATCAAGGATCTTGAAACCAACCAAATCTACAGGAACTCATTTTGTAGTGCCAAAATATCTACAAGGCACCATGTAGAAACTGAGCTTAAAATAACATTTCATTTTCGCACAATCAATTCATGGTAAATCAATTCCCAAAGCTCTGAAACATACACCAAGTCAACTCATCAACAATCAAAGTAGTAACAAATAGCCTACACATATACCAGTCCAGACAGTGATGTCAGGTCAGAATGAACTTGCTTGGCATGGTAACAAAAGCAAGAAAATCAGTAAGGAACAGGTTGGTTGGACCCGACATCTCTCATCGGCTAACAAGCACAAACGGAAGCAAGACTTGAACCCAAACATATGTAAATAGCATTCAAACATTTAACGTAATAAAATCACATTCTTAAGTAGCAGAAGCAGGACCCGAAAGATGTCAGAAAAGCTGTGGTGGTGACCAGCCATCCCAATAGGTGAGCTCTATTATTTGACTACCGGTCTACATCTTTCCTCTGACTCCCAAGGAAGAACTCCCATCAGGCTACCTGTCTATACCTTTCCTCTATATTCCTAAAAAAAACTCCCAGCAAGAAGCTTGACCAATCAATCGAGTGGAATCAATATCAATTTGGGCACTTAAAAAGAAGCCAATTGAAATAGGTTCCATTCCATAATCCATACAGCAACAAAAGGTCAAAAACAAGGACTGCTCAAATTCAGCACATATTATGTCATGACATTGACATCCTATTACTGCAAAACATGAGTACGATCTTTTTTTCACTTGTAAGCTATGCCACTAGCTTTATTCATATATCATCTTAACGTCTAAATACTACGACATGGCACAAGAGTGTCATACTTCGCTGCTAAAAACTATCTTGATAAGAGGCAACTGCAGCACATAATCAAGAATTCCGTGGAATTAGACTACTGCAAGCTTTTACCAAACTATATTACGGCAACCAGCCAAATCCAAACAAGAGGAGAAACGGTAGGATCTGGCATCACCTTCTTATTATGCGTGGAATGGTATAGGAAGATGAACTGGATCGGAGAAGGCAACACGAGGCCGTGGCCGCTACCTAGGGGTCAATCACCAGAGACGCGAGCACCCTGGCAGCCTAGTCCTGCGCCACATGAGCTGTCAAGAAACCAGTCGACAACGGCGCCGCTCCCGACGGAGGCAATGGCGCCGCACCGAGACACGATGACGATAATGGGCAGCACATGTAACTTACCACAATTTGGAGAAAGAAGAAAAGAGGAACAGGATGAGGAACAGGATGCTCACACTTCGAAATCTGCTCAGAAGGATCCCCAAATGCATCTAAAATGCGGCAATCAGCACAGATGAAAAACCCCTAGGCAAATCGCCCCGCGCCGCCACCACAATCCGC
Organism: Panicum miliaceum; assembly: GCA_032594955.1. NCBI lineage: Eukaryota > Viridiplantae > Streptophyta > Magnoliopsida > Poales > Poaceae > Panicum > Panicum miliaceum. Next base: position 23,486,079 of record CM064073.1, read on the forward strand.
TCAACATGTAACCCCTGCTACCCTCGCCCTCCCTCGTCTCCATCTCATCGCCTCCTATTCGGTCATCCGTGATTCGTTCGTCGATCCCCTCGACAGCAGCCTACCCCAGCCTCGCTGCTAGCGGCGCCGCTCCGTCAGCTTTCTGCTGGTGCGCATCCGCCGAAGGTGCAGGCGACCAAAGGACGGAGGTAGAAGCAGCGAAGGAGAAGCAAAGTAAAGGCGACCCGCCGGAATGGGCTGGGCAACGATGGCCACGGCGAGCAGGGAAAAAGATAAAAATCAGAACCGGATCGGGACTCGAACCGCGGCGCGATCGGGTGCGTGAAGGGCTTTTCCACAAAAGCGGCGTGCGGGTGGTTTTCTGCAAAATCAACGTGATTTCTGAATTTTCTCTTCTTCACGTTGAAATATTATCTACCACATGGGCCTGTACGTCAAAAATACGAGCGCGTTTACTGTACGTGGAGGGCTTCCCTGGATCGCGGGTTGGTTTCAATAAACAAGGAGATTCTTTTTGTAAATCAGACGGAGCGCTCCCGGGACGCCACTTCGCGCAGCAATAGATAGAACTAATGTAAACGGGTACTGAGTTAACTATGCCGAGAACAGATGGATGAAACAGTGATGAGCTAGGTGAGCTGCATTGCCCCCGTTGCTGACCTTCGATTCAGGTGAGCTGCATTGCCCCCATCCTGCCTGCCGCCTGAAACCATGGCATCTCTTCCTCCTGCACACCCCCCACGGCAGCAATCCTGCTAGGGAAGCACCTGCACACATGGAACCATAGGATTGGTAGTTTTATCCGCCACAAACTTGCAAGTAGACATTCTGTAAATCCCGTTGAGATTTATTTTTGTTAGAGCACATGCTAGCACACAATTGTTTGAGCTATTTTTCTTACCATCTCACACCTAATGAGTTTTGATTTGATAAGACATGGATGGATACTATCATATACACTGTGTTTTGATCAGCTCGTCAGAATTTAGTTCAGAAGCTGACCATCCTCTCTGAATTGACCATACTCAACAACCAACTCTGATTGAAGATGGGGCTCTCTCTCAACTAGCTAATTCTTGCATGTAGTAGTACTAGCCTCCTAGAACAACTTTGTTTTCTACCTCATCATCAGCGTGCATAACCGTCGACCTCATTTTTATTGCGCTAGTTAATTCTGGAGGGCTGCAAGGAGGCAGATTGAGGTGCGGATGAATGTATGGAGAAGTTTGGTAAGTTTTGCACGCCTTGAAATTAATTGCCATTATTTTGAAATTTTAAGTCAGATTCTGATCCACTTTAAAATTTCTGTGTGCGGTTTTGTTCTACATGTTACTTCCACTTATCTGACCGTGAAAACATCTTTTTGTGCAATATATTTTCTTTGAACTGGTTATAATAACAGATTGCCCGTGTGCCTGTGCAGATTGTAGTTTCTTTAGGATGTGATAATCCAGTAACATGATTGTTCTAAATTGATGTCTTCCTTCATGGCATTCTCAAGTATCTGCCATCACTAACTTAGAAAAAATACTGCATTTTACAAATGCACTACAGCCACTTTCTATCAACATTAATGAGTAGGCGAACATTCATAAATGCAAATGCATATATGTCGTCAAGATCTTCAAGCGCCATAAATTTAGGATAACAGATTGCCCTTTTTTTTTTGCAATACAAGATCTTCTTGCTACTGCTTGAGCTACCCGATGGTCATCAACTAGGGGATTTGGTTGTGCTGTCCCAAATAATAAATTGGTTATGGAACCGAACATTTGTTTATACAAGGATCAAATTATCTTTGTTGCAAACTAATAATGATTTCAAAGTTTATATTCATTATATATAAATTTCTTGAATTCAGAGTGCAAAGTTTTTAATCTTTGTGTATAATTTTGTCATGTATAAAGTTTTAGATCTCTATGTAGACAGATATCTATTTGAGATTACATGTATAAGGTTGTATTCATCTTTTTGGGGATTCTTTTTCTGGTTCATATTGATTCCATGCCTGTGGTGTAATTCTCTTCTCACACACGTTGTGTTGGTTTTGTTACACCGCAATATTGACTTGGGATTCACGTGAGGTTTCTAGAGCTGGAGCAAATTCCTTTTTTCAATGCAAGGTTACTTAAGCTGTGTAGTTCGGGAGCAGGAGCAAAATCATATTTGAGGTGAGCTGCATATCCTCCTCCATGTTCACGTGTAATTTTTTGCTGATGCTGCCTGCATGTATTAGCAAATCCCCCTTTTTTGTCTAGATCAGATAGCCCGTCCATTGCACTAGAAAAATGACATATGCAGAGGTTTTAAGCCTACTTTTGTTTGTGAACCACATTTGTTATTTTTTTTATTTTTTTGTGTTTTTGGTCTCCATATGCCTCTTATTTTGGAACTATAAAGTCAAGCATAGGTTGGTTTGCATATAGTAATCAAAAGTTTTGTTATATTCTATTGTAAAGGGTTATGCGTATAAGTTGAAAGTCAAGGATATTTAGAGTTTTCAATTATGCAGTTAGAATTTTTTGAACTACAAATGTAAATTTTTGTGCACTTGGTTCATAAGTTTTTGAAAATACTAACGTGAAGTTTTCAATTATGTTCATTCAAAAATTAGGGATTCTATAAAGTTTTGAATATGTGAATTTAAAGTTAGGGATTCTAGAATATTTTTTAATATGCGCACTTAAAGTTTTTTCACGTTCTTTTTACAAACTGCTATGTATAGAACTTGAAAGCCAAGGATGTATAAATTTTAAAATCATGTAGTTGAAATTATTTGACCTACATATGTAAAGTTTTGTACATGTGGTTCATAAGCTTTTCAAAGTATCTATATGAAGTTTTTTAATATGTACTTTTAAAGTTCCTGAAATGTGTAAATGTGTAAGCAGTAAGTTCCTGAATTTGGAATGCAAAGTTTTGGCTCTAGGAGTTCGAAATGTACTAGTAGAAAGTTTCGAGATTCAAATCGATGGCTTGTACCGTTTTGTTTTGCATAGGAACAACTTTGTTATGCATGAATGGGACCATAGGTTGTACTCTACAGCCATGTACTCATCAGGTTGCTATAGATTTAGAGTGCAAAGTTTTGAATTAGGTTTGGATCTAGAAGTACAACATTTAAAATGCCCTACTAGAAAGTTTCTGGGTTAAATGCACTTGTTTTCGACTTGACCTCAGAGTTGTTATATTTCCAGTTTAAAGATTTAAGTGTTGGGACCAATGTAATTGTTACTTATGCAGGAAAATGATTGTGAGTAGGCATATGTTTAGAAATGCAACTATGTATATGTCGTCAAGATGTTCTTGCTACCATAAATTAGATAATAGTTTTGAACACATTGCTTCTGTGTAACACATGATCTTCTTGCTGCTAAATTTGAGTTGTCCTAGCTACTTCATCAACTAGGGCATTAGGTTGTCCTGGCCCAAATAATAATTTGGTCATGGAACTGGAGACTTGTTTATATGAGGATCAGACTAGCTTGTTCCAAACTAGCTACCCTCCAGTTTTCAGCAAACATCATGTCCTTGTTCAAAATTCTTTTCGATAATCCATATTTTTTAAAGTTCTTTACTAAGATTTTGGTATGTTTTATACTAAGATTTTTATATGTGGCTTTAATGTCTTGAGAAACTTAGGAAGTTTCGTGCATCTTGGCATTAATTGACCTGTTTATGAATTGTGCCTTCCTCCTCTTTCTTACATGATGGGCCAATGTTCTGTCCTCTTTCAGAAAAGAAATATGTGATTACAAAGTTTTTGCATTCCGGTAACAAAGTTGTTAGATTTATGCTTCAAAGATTGAGAAAACTAAGATAAGGGATGAAGAAAGTTTAAAATATTTTCGTATAAAGCTTTTAGAAGTAATCCAAAGTTTTATGTATAAGTTTTTTATATATTATTAGAAAAATTTTCAATATAGTGGTGTAAATTTCAAGATGACTTGAAAGTGGGATGTTCAAAGTTTTTAATACATAAATTTAGTGTTTTTAAATTGGGAGTGTAAAGTTTTGAATCTATTATTTAAATGTTATTGACACAAGTCATGCAAAGTATGTATTATATAATCCTTTTGTGTTAACAGTTGTGATGGTGGCAAATTTGTGATGAGGCTTATTATGCAGAGTCATGATGGTGATAGATAGCATTTTTTATTCATACCAGTGAGTACATATTCGACTCTTTTTTCATGCACCTCTTCTTGCCTTGGCTGAGTTTTGAAAAATCTGTTGTATAAATATAGAGATGTACAAACTTTTCATAAAGTATCGGGATCTAATAGTATAAAATATTGAATCTGCGAATACAAAGTACTAGATCCGAGAGTACACAGTTTGAAATGTACTATTAGAAAATTCTAAATATTTGGATTGTAAAGTTTTAAATTACAAAATTTAGGATCTGAGAAGGCAAAGTTTACAACATGCTTGCAGAAAGTTTCTTAATTCAGAGGACAAAGTTTGGGGATTTGTTTTAGTAAATAGTTTTTCACTAGTGACTTCAAAAATCCTGAATTCAAAGTGCAAAGTTATTGAGTTTAGAGTTCAAAGGTTTTTTTTATTTGTCTAGAAAGTTTTCATGTATAGAGTTTTAAATTTGTTTGTAAAAAGTTTTAAATATCCATGTATAATTTTTTTATTTACAGGGGTTTTAAAACTCTCAAGGTGCAGGAAAAATAATAGGTAGTTAAAACTAAAGCCAAATAGTGGAACCTACATTCTATTTGACAAGATCATGAAGTTTAGCTACTTTTAACTGGTTGGTAGGTTCAGATATTTTGAAAATCTTCAACTATCTCCAGATTTAGTCGACTTTAATAGTTTCTTGATTTCCATCCCAATGTTTCCCTCACCTAAGTTGAAACAAACTTATTTTTCGTCGTGAGATATTAAAGTTTTCGATTGATAGGGTGTAAAGTTTTCCCTCGCATATGTCTGAAGTTTTTGTATTTGACTTAAAACTAGTGGATATTTGCCTTCAAAGGTGTCTTTTACAATGTTTTGAATGCGTGATGTGATAGTTTTTGAATTTCAGGTTCGAATTTTTTTAATATGTGACTTGAAAGATATGGGTATATAAATTCCTGTACAGAGGTTTTTAACATGTGACTTAAAGTTGGAGATGTAAGAAATTTTGAATATATGAGTCAGAAGTTTTTAAATTTAATTATAAAGCCTCGTACATATATCTTGAAACTTAAGGGTACTTGATTTTGAATAACATAGTTTGAAGTATTTTGATCTATGCAATATGAAAAATCTATGAGTTGAGGATATAAAGCATTCAGTGTGCGGATTGGAAGTTTCTCGAAACAAAGCGTAAAGTTTTGAGCATGTGGTTGAAATATTATCAATCCACCTGAAACAGTACATTTTGTCACTCAATTTTTTTTTTGCAAGGTGTCACTGGATTTCTATTGCTAAGCATCTTCTTTATCCGTAGGATCATTTTTGGACGTCTCCGCTGATGCTTCTGTCAAACAATGAGAAGCACACTTTCTCTTAGTAAGTTGGAAAGCAACCTTTTGTATTGAGCAATGATTATGTATAAGTATTTTGTCGTATTTATAGTAGTGGTTGATATTCTGTTACTGAAAGAACATAATACATATGAGAAAGTACTGTTATGTGTTATGTTTTTTTCTTAAAACTTAAGTAGCGAAGTGTCACGTACGTTTCTTTCTTCAATTCATTTCATTTTGGATTCTTTTGGAGTTATTACGTGGGTGTAAGAATATTTTGAGCACTACTTCTACATTCATATGTATATGAAAGTATTCCCCCGCCCATTTCACTGCCCACACACCCGCTATCCCGAAAGGGAAGAAAAAAGCACGCAAAAGTATTCTAGAAGTGAGCTTATGATTAATCAATGTCAGAACTGCTTGGAAGCTAGACATGGGAACCGGAAATTAATGGAAGCTAGACATGGGAACCGGAAATTAATGGAGAAGTAGTAATAAGTTAAGCCAGTAGCTTGCTTCAGAAACCCGCAGGATCGTGTGGGAATACTAGCTTGCATGTTGCTACGGCGTTACATCTACGTGCTCGTTGCCAGGTGGTCTGGATGCGCGCGCGCCGCCGCAATTAACGAGCAACGCGTATTCGCCGGGACCGCATGACAGCGAACGATCGTCCACTGACGGCCCCCCTGCAGATGGCTGTGTCGAGACCCTGCTTGAAACAAACACAGCCTCACAGGTAAATGCTTTGCTGGGGTGGTAGAGGATAAGGACACTGGACACGCCCAATACTATATTCGCTCCGTGCAAATCAGCAAATTACCCAACGCCCGGGTAATCACATGGGATACTTGGGTGTGCCGGGAAAGTTTTTTTCTTTACCTAGCGAATAACTGTTTTGTAATCATCAAATACTATTTTTTTTAAAAAAAAATAAATTTTGGGATCTTCTGGAAGCTTGCTTTCCCTTTCTAAATTATAATGAGAACTTTCTTATTAGACCTGCAACCACATGAGAAGGAGAGAAGTATATATCATACCGCACAATTTACACAGATATTCCCTAAGCTAATTCCACCGCAAAACATTTCTGATGGGATTACGAAACAACTACCATATCATGTTCAATATAAGCTAGAACAAAAGTTTATTATGCCCATTTGACCACCTTGATCAATTTGCTTGCTACCCAGCTTTTGATGCCGGCTGGATGTTAAACTACAGGAAATAATGTTTTCTGCAGCCTCACACGAAAACAGATCACAATAACATTAGGTTTTATTTTCACAAAAATAATAACATTAGTAGGTTCACCAGCTACTCATCACAGCATGCATTGTTCAGGTAACTACTGCATGTCATTCCTACGGTCTACTCGTAGATGAAACTACATGTCATCCCCACTAAAATTTTGAATGGCTACGTTAAAGTTTGGCTTCTGCAAGTGAAGGTCTAACTGAGATTTCAATATCACCGTAGGGCTCTTCTTGTTGGACATCAATGTAGTCATAACTCTTCAGAACCTAGGGAACAAAGATATAAAATCCAAATCAGTAAAAGGAAAGTGCCTCCTGCTTAACAAAATAAAAATCGCAAAAAAGAACACTAGCAACAATTCTGAAAATTACCATTGTCTCGAAGAACATTCGTGCAGCTTGCTTTCTTACTTTCCCTTCCAAGATTCTGCTTAAACTGAATTTTCCAGGCTGCTCATCAGAAGGGGTTGAAGGCACATGGTCCTTGAAGAACAGTGCAACAGCTCTACAATGCCATATAAAAAGTCACAACTTGCACTTGAATAAGAATGGCCTGATAAGCTGAAACATATTTCATTACCTTGTCCTAGCAGACATGCTTCTTAATCCTGTCATTCCAGTATCTGCATTAGATATGCCACCAGGAGTACTTATGAGCCCTGGAATCTCTGACTGATCATCATAATCATCATTGACTGGAAACAGGGACGCCATATGATCAGAGTGGCGAGTACTTTGTCCAGGTAATGAATTGGTCCTGATAGATTGTGGCATTTCAGTAAAACCAGTTCCTCCTAGCCCAGAATGTGGAGTTCGACGGACAGTTTTGAAAGGAGAATCATCTTTTCTTATTGGGGATGGCATATCTACTGGGGAGAATCGAGGGAACTCGGGCAACGTATCTCCATCTTGTGCTGCACCTGCTCCTCCAGGTGACTTGAGGGTGGGCTGCGGTTCAGGCTGTTCATCTGGATTTCCCGGAGATTTTGGGGTCAAATCACCCTCAGGCAGGGTATCCTCATTTTCATGAGACTTCGGGGTGAGCTGTCTTTCAGAAGGAGCATCCTGACTACCACCATAATCGGCCATGGGTTCACTAGAGTTAGGTTCAGCATCAGGGTCACTCACACGGGGAAAGTTTCTATCATAGGTTACATGTAGGTAAGTGCACATCCCTGAAAAGTAGTGAATTTGGGGTATGTGTATGTCATGGTCTTTCGAGAAGTGAAGACAGCTGAAACCTCTGAAATCAAAGAGCATACCAGCTTACCTTGCACCAAGGGTTCAAGCAAGAAGCTGCTGTCCTTTCTGCCAGTCCTGCTGAATTTCCACAAATCCAGGGCTGTTTGTGGTATCTTTCTTCTCTTGCATAGTAACTTATCTGCTGGACCATCAATCTGTTCCTTCATATAGCTGTAAAAGAGAAGCTCAAACTCCATTACTGTTAACAGAAGAGGGCATCAGGAAATCATGTTTCTTATCACTACCATATGCCGGTGAAAGCATCTTTGGTGCGGTGGTGGAGTTGTGGCACCGGATTCAAATTCCTGGTGTACACAATTTAAAAGATATATACATGGCTATGTAGATCCTTAGTTGGTGCAGAGGCCAAACATTAAACTCCATTATCTAAAATAATGACCATACAGTATTGTGATGGTAAAAGTATATGAACGATTGGCTTTTGCAACAGGATGGGTCCTGGATATATCGATAGCTGGAGGAACTATTTTTCAATAAATGAAAACAAGAGGCGTAGGATTATCATGAATAAGGTGTTTAGTAAGTCAATGTTCAAAGGAGGCGGTGCAGCACCTATACGACACTTTTCATTAAAATATGGATACAGCACTGTGCCTCCATATAATATAATACTAAAGAGCGAAGAATAACTGATACAGTAAAGTACGGCTAGATGTTCCATAGACCATAATAAAACATAAACAAAGAACATAACATTTATCCTTTGAGTTGGGCCCTAAATCAGAAGGTACCATGTACCATGAAGTATATTCAATTGGATGTTTTCATTTGTTACATCATTGCCTGGGGAGGTCACGGGTGACGTAAATTCTTATGAGTTTATTATGGGAAGGAGATTTGAACACAGCATTTCATAGACTTTTAGAACGAACGCATTGATCTAAGACTATCTGATTGAAAAATCATGTTACTGTACAGGTACATTGTTTCTTTCTAAAGTTTAGATGGAAATTAATCAAGTTACTTCAAAATTAATACTACTGTCATGGCAGCCTGCTGTTGTGACAACTACTCAAGTAAACAGATATGAATATCATTTCCAATGAGGGTCAGAAAGTATCACTTACTCGCTGTCCAGCTCTATTTCATAGTCAAACATCATCTCTCTCTTTCTTTTCTTATCTTGTGCTTGAGGCGGAGGTGGTGATGGTTCAAGACGCAATTCAGGTAACTGGTTGTCTAAATCAGAAAAGATAGGGGAAGCTGGATTATGAGAGTTTCACCATTGCAATAAAATGCGTTTCTCTTGACCTTTTAGCATACCATACAACTCATGCTGGTGGAATTACAAAGTAGGTTCAATTATATTAAATTGCAAGAGAAGACAGACAGACATATTTCAGATGCATAATGCGTCAGCAAACAAATACTTACCAGAATTTAGGGGCCTGACATCATCAATAAGATCATATGTGTTAGGCGTTTGTAAGGGTACATATATCCCAGCTAATTGTTGACCAGCGGAAGAAGTTCCATCCATTGATGGAGGAGTGATGACCTTGTTCTGCACAAATGGTGAAGAATCCTGGTCCACCACCATGGGGTCATCATTTCCAAAAACTGAATCTGTAAAGTGGCCAGGCCCCTCCTGTGGAGCTTCTCGCATTATTTCCGGTTGATCATGTGCTCCATCTGGCGGATTTTCAATGTTGGGGTTTTCTGGCATATTGCCTGGAGGGTCTAGAGGAATCTCGTCACTAAGAGTGTTACTTGCTCCAAAACCATCATCAAACCGAGGGAATGTCCTGGACATGATTGCAAAGGATACATGAATACACTAGAAAGAATAGAGAGAGAATATTCAAGAAACATACTCTGGCTCAAATGGTTCAGGCCCCATATATGGCGATAGATAACTAGCCGATGGCTCTACTCTATCATCCTGCAGTGTTGCATAAGCAAAATGTTAGTGATTTGAGAAGAACAAAAGAATGCAAAAAAAAACTTGGATAATAAAGAATACTTCATCAAGATCTATCATCATATATTTTCCTCCTTCTGCAACACCAGGGTGATAGTTAATTAAACATAGGAATTGCATTGTCCATGAGCATTTACTTTATTAAACTTCCCTTACCTGCCAAAGTAATCTGATCAGGAGTCTTTTGATGATTATCAGATGAACTGCAGAAAGTTCAACAAAACAACAGTATTACAATGAGGTTGCATGATCCTGATAAACAAACAAAAAAAAAGAGAAAAGAACCAAAACAGCGCTTACTTTATCTGAGAAATCACATCATCTAAGTTTAAGTCGTCAAGATTAAATGTAGGTGGCAATGTGATGGAATCAAACGGTGCGGGCTCCACCTCAACTGGAAGATCTATTTCCACAGCAGCGAACGTAGTTCTGATTGTAGTTACCATTCGATTGCAATCTAGAAATAGGTAATTCACCTTCCATGAATAAATGCGAACTAGGCCTAAGAGAAGATGCCCTGATAATCTTAAGGCGATTGGAACCTCAGGAAACATTATACTCTCTGCAAAGGCAGAAGGCATGTATTAGATGACTATGGAAATACAGAATAAGCACAGAGACACAAGCACAAAAAATCAATCAAAATATCTTGAATGTAGAATAGCACCACCACCATGAATGCCGAGTAACTTAAGGGACATTATTTCAGTGCTTAACAATATATTAAAAGTGACCACAAGGATCAAATTTCTCAGACATCTTCCATTCATCCGAAATCATTGTCTCACCAAATTGCAAGGATATTACTACTGATTTTTTGTGGACCGATGGGAAAAGGTTACTTGAAAAGAAGGAACAATAACTAGCAATACTAATTACTTCTCTTTTTTCAATTTTAGTAGAAAATCTAACTGGCACATTGACTTCACCGTTAATCTCAAATGCACATGCTTGGTTCAGAAGATCATATCTTTGGGCACCACAAGGAAGAACATCTGCACAAACAGCATATATACACAGTTGCTACTTTACTGAGTTCTGAGTTCTGAGTCCTGAGGTCATTTTATTCTATCCCAAAAACCAACCAAATAGCCTTCTTTCAATTTTTCTGCAACAATGCTGTGAGAAGAACAAATCGTTACGCAAAACTCCATCCAGTAACTGAACGCCATTAACGAATCCTAACAAGGAGAAAAGAATCTAAATAAGAGTCGCCCAACAAACCCAAAAAACAACTTCTTTTTATCTTCAGCAAAATCCTACAACAATAACAAATATTTAAACAAAACATGAGCCAGTAGCGGTTACAGTAATGATTCCTAATAGGAGAAACTAATCCACATATGATTATTTCCCAAAACCCAACCAATGCATTTTTTTTTTCTCCCTTCAACTTGCAATATGCTGATCGGGAACAAGATTTTTGCGCAATGTGCGATCGCAGAGGAAGCGAGGGACGGGGCCAACGGACCTGCGTAGGTGGGGATGTCGATGCCATCGATCTGCGGCTGCTTGATCTTGCGCTCGAGGTGCGCGGCGATCCAGACGGTGCCCAGCGGGCTCTTCCGCGCGAGGATCGTGTGCGAGTAGAACATCCTCGCCTATCCCCTCCGGCTCGCCGGCGGCGGCGGGGCCTGGGTGGTGTTTTCCGATGCCGCGGCGGCGGGGCCTGGGTGGTGTTTTCCGATGCCGCGGCGGCGAGCGGGAGGGCGACGAGACACGGAACGGGGGTGGGGTTGCGGGAGTTATGGGAGACGGAAGGGGGAGTTTTTGGAAGGGCGAGGGAGGCGGGAGGGCGCCCCATCGAAGACGGCTTCAGCCGGGCGGTTTCCGGGCGTCGCGGCGGGGGCGGGGGCGGGAGCGGGGGTCAGGGGTTCCTTGTGATGGAAGGAGGAGTTGGGTTTGTGAAATGTGATGGGTTTTTTTTTATAACTAGGACAGACGCACGTCGCACGTGATTTAAGAAATCTAATTAGATTTTAATTTAAAAGTGTATTGAATTAAATATTTATTATAAATTTTAAATACATACATCATGATAAGCATCACTGCTATCTCGTAATATTTGTCATTGTTTATCATATTTATTGGTGTGAAACCATAAACCCTAACCATAGGATTATCTATTCGCTGTATCTTTTCTGTGCACGAAGATCAATGGCTAGCAATGGCTAGCATAGGGTTTGAACGAAACTATTGGAGTGCAGGTCGATTTCTTGTGGAAATTTAAATTTGCACGGTGCCCCATCAAAATTGATGGAGAGCTTCAGGGTCGAGTTTTCTGAGATTTTCCATTCGTATCGGCACTCACCGAAAATAAAGCTAACATGCATTGTTCCCATATTTCAAAGCTATAAACAACCAATACAAATAAATTATATGTCTTATCGCCAAAGAAATTCTTTGTCGTCATGGTGAATATGACCTCTACAGCCACATATACGTCATGTTGTCGTGGCAGTCGTCCGGTCATTTGTCTTGCTTGTGTTGGTCCACGCGTGGTACCAAGCTACATTTGTTTCACAACCTGTGCGTAAGGGCACCCGCAAAGATGAAGCAAGTTTACTCTCTATAAGCATGTCCATCCCATCTATAGAGTACCACATTAGACCACCTGTCCAACAATCTTACTTTTGACATTGTGTACAAAGTTTTGTGGGACCCACGTGCACAAATATTTTATTAAGCCCACGGTCTTCGTGTCCACGCGTTTGCGAGATGTGCATGCTCGCGCGCGCCGGCGGCTGGGCGTCTGGCCTCCACCAAGCCTGCTCGCACGGCGCCGCGCCGGGCGCCGGGGCTCCGCGCCTGCTCACGCGCCGCCGGCCGCGCGGCAGTCCTCCACCCACCGCCGAGCCTGCTCGCGCACCACCGGCCGCGCGGCCGTCCTCCGCCCGACGCCGAGCTTCTTGCGCGCCGCCAGCCTCCAGTCACAGCCGCGCCTGCTCGCGCACGTGCGGCCGTGCGCCTAGCCTCCGCCAGCTGCCGAGCCCGGCGCCCCGCCTCACCTTCCGCACCGCGCCGGCGGCCCCACGGCCACCCTACCCTGCGCCGCCCCACCCGCAGCTACGACGTCGTCGACGAGCACGGCCGGGGGACTCGCGCTGGCTGCCGCGGTGCGCTCGACCCGCCTTCGCCCGCGCCGGCCGCCGCGGGGCGCTCGACTCGCCCCGTCCGCGCCGGCGGTGCTGTGGCTTTGTGGCCAAGCTCCGTCTCGTCTCACTCCAGCAGCCGTGTCGCGCTCGTTTTGCCCCGCACTGGCCGCGCGGCGTCGTAAACCGCATCGGTGGGGCCCGCGCGGCGTCGTAAACCGCATCGGTGGTCTCCTCCGGCTTATTGCATGAGGGCTCTGCTGCGGCGACGAGCTCGATCTGCAGGCCCACATTGTTGGATCCGTGATTTTATACATCGCAAGCATGTATTAACAGAGCGGGTGAAAAAAGATAATTAGTTTTAGGTAGAAATATCTCTGACTCGCGATTTCGATGGATCTACCCTTCCACCCACCTCCCTCGCTACCTATAGATGGGTACGGCAGGTCCGATATGGGTGGTAACGTTTTCAATTATTTTCAATCTTTTCAATTATTTTCAATCTCTACAGTATAGATATGGAGGTTTGTACATTTTATATTCTTTTACTAGCACAAGGTTCATGCTTTGCCGTTATGGAGAAGTAACAAGGGTAAGCAAGAGATTAATTGCAGCTGGTTCACAATAAAAATATGCACTCATTTATCGAAAAAAATAGGCACTTGTCACATATCTTTGAATGGTGTTATGTTTGTCCCTGCTGCATTAATTAATTAAAATTTCTTCCTAATCTTCCTTTTAAAATTCCTGAATTCTTCTTACGCCATGCAAACGTCTAACCTTGCACATTTTTTATTTTGATTTTGATTCCTTTGTTTTGCACATGCGTTCCTATCCTATATCTCTATTTTTCCTATTTCCATATTTTTTCGGTTCTTATGTTCCAAAGAGATGTTAGAAAGGGTGTTGTTCCAGTTATAGGTGCGGCTTGTGACGCATCGTAGAAGACGCATGAGGTCTATGATGAGCTCGCTCTCGCCGCTGGTCACCTTCCTCGTCTCCAGCGATGGGAGAGCCATCGGATCCACCACCACCGACCACTGCCACACTCCGCTTTCTATGATCCGGCCCTAATCCTGGCCTACCTGTTGCCTTCCGGACCGTTTGCGGTCGGCGGCCCTCCGCCGCCCTGCCCCCTCAACTCTCCACTACCGTAGAGCTTCCCTGCCACTCCCGATCTACTAATATATCTGACTGTGATGGATTCCCCATCCTCAGCAGCTCCCCTCCCTGAACCTAGTGGACGTCATGAGGAGGAGGAAGAATAGTAGCCTAGGGCCCACCTACAGCGACCAACGACGCGGCTTGTGCAACGAGTCCGCTCACACCCGTGCGCGCGACTCCTAATATTCCTGCTCAAAAATGCTACCCATTACACTACCTTAGTACGATATGCATCTCTGAGACTCCGTTTGGATGTTGATATTGGAGGGCATGATATTGAATTGGGTTCAAATCAGTCATAGTATTGAAACGGACTACAATTCCAATTCTGCTGTTTGGATTACTTGAAATTAGCTTTTGGAATCTTAGGAACCAACCTATTTGGAAGACAAAAGGGTGGAATTAAAATTTTTCTGGTGAGAAAGAGGTGATGGGGGCGCCAACCAGGAGGAAGAAAGGGGCCTGCACGACCGACCGTTGCCGCTGTGAGGGCTCCGAACCTGCGCCGCCGATCGCCGCAGCTGCAAGGGGGCCGGACCTACGCGACGAGGGAGGAGGAGGGGGGGGGGGGGGTGCGGCCATGAGGAAGATGATGAGGGGGTTGTGGACGTGAGGAAGAAGTGGAGTGGGTGCTGGCCGCAACGTGAGGAAAACGTGGAGGGAACCCGACTAGGAAGAGGGGGGCGAGGAAGAAGGGGAGGAGCCCGCGACCGTGAGGAAGAAGGGAAGGGGATCTGCTCGTGAGGAAGAAGAGGAGGGGGCTGCGACGGCGTGGAAGATGAGAAGGGGCGCTGCTCGCGAGGAAGAAAGGGAGGGGGTGCTACTCGCGAGGAAAAGGAGGAGGGGGCCACGACGACGAGGAAGATGAGGAGGTGCACTACTCGCAAGAAAGAAAAGGACGGCCCGCGGAGGTCGGCAGAGGAGTTCTGGAGGTTGAGGTCGGACGGATGGGAGAAGAGCGGCGGTCAATTCATTGTAATACGGAAGGGCAGAGCTCGGCATTGAGCGGAAGGGATCACAAGTGTGGTGAATATAGTTGTTATTGAAGTTGATTTGCAATTCCAAATTCTAAATCATCCAACAACTATATTTAAAGTTAGTCACTACTAATTTTGAATTCTGAGATTCAGTATTGTACATCTAAATGCGTGTTAGGCAATGACAGCACCGACATGTTGACCCCACAAGCTAACATGGGAGAGGATCACTGAGCCCAGGAAAATTACAGATTTGCCACGCACACTCGACGCTTCCACCACTCACCGGCTCACCGCCGTGCTGCTCCACACCAGTGACACCACACCACACGCTCCTCGGCTCCCGTGCCCGTGCCACCGACTGCCGGGGAGCCCGAAGCCCAGGGCCCAACCGCCAGCCTCCCCACCCGCCGCGAGCGGCGGCGCTCTCCCCCCAAACCCCACGCGATTCCGCGGCAGAGCGGGGCGGAGAGGCGGCAATGGAGTACAGGAAGGTGAAGGATCAGGTAAATCCATGTCTAGATTAGCAACTGCAAAGGGACTCAAACCCCGAGAGGAATTTATCAGATTCAATGCGCCCCTCCGATTTAGGTCTCTTCTGTAGCTTCTTCGATCTAGGAGAATCTCTCTCCCTTTTTCCCCCCTCCCCCTTAAGGATTTTTTCCCCGACTCTTTTTGCAGCATTGTCTTCTCCTAGGGTTCGTAATCTACTGGGAATGGGTACCTGGGCGGTAGATTTCTGTAGCTGTCGTTGTTTGTAGGTGTTTGCTGAGTAGGGTTGCTAATCCGATGGCCATGGTGAATGCGCGTGAGATTGACATGCTTGCAAATACTGTCTGGGGGGAAGTCTGGTCGTTTTCCATGTGCTGGATAATTGCTATTGGCGATGCTGACGATTAGACTGTATTGTTCTCTCAGATTGGCCATGCGCTTGTGGCCGCTTGTTCTGGTATGACTTTAGAATACATGATTGCATTTCCAGCGACCCAGTTTGTGGTATTGGTTAGTTTGGAGACGACTTGAACTGCAGAGGCAAGCAATTGTGTTTGCATTGTCAAATTGCTTGCTGGAATAATGTTCTGGGCCTAGGGTGAAGTTTCAAGTCTGTTTTGGTACGCCCCAGAGCAACCCAACTTCAGCTTTGTGTTTAACTCAGCAGCTGAGTAGGGAGGAAAAATATAATTCACTACCTGATAATGGGCTGGCTGCTTGCAAAGTCAAAACTGTCTGAACGCAGTCCAAACGTAAGACATAGTGACTCAGTGTCAGCTCATTCTATGTTCTAGGTTCGACTCAGTGATGATGTTGATGACTTCTCAAACTTGGAATTCTATCTTTTTCCTTTTGTTTTTGGAGCACTGCAGTGTACATATAGCACAGTGAACTACTTCAAATGTAAGTTGAAGACACAACTGATGGTTCACAAAATGGTGTATCTGTTACTAAACACTAACAGGATGAACTAGACTGGATTTAAATGTGCAGTTCACGATATGTATGGTTTTAGCTGGAATTGACCAATTCTGATCCAAGTTCCTATCTCCCATAAGTAACTATACGAAAAGAAAATCAGCACTAACTTGCTTGGGTGTTACTTTGATTTGTTTTTATTCATGATGCCAACCCTTTATTTCATCTCTAGAGCAGTGTCTAACGTATGTTCTGTTCCTGAAGGAGAGTTATGATGATTTATCTCAGAAGGATGTAGAAAGTCTTAGTGGGAGGTCTCTATCCAGCGCAAACGGTAAGTTAGTGATACATTCTAAACACTCTTATTATTTGTACAGTGTAGAACTTATTGTTGATTCTTTCAGCTACAGCTACTGGTCTGAGCTCTGCAGGTGGTGCAAAAGGCAAGTCTAGCTGGAAGCTAAAGTAAGTGCTGATTCCCTCAACCTCTCTTTACAGTCACTTACTTCCTTCAATATTATTTTACCTCGTATTTTTATGTTGTGACAGGTCTGTTGTTACTCTTGCATTGACGCTGCTAACAAGTTCTCAGGCAATATTAATTGTGTGGTCAAAAAGGGCTGGAAAGTATGAATATAGTGTCACAACAGCTAATTTTTCGGTGAGAAAATTATGTCTCAAGATGTATATTCTTATGTTTAGATTGCCCATCTATTTGCATGAAGTAATGTGTCCACTGAAATGTCAGATTTTCTCCTTTTATTCTTTCAGTACAATCTTATGTTAGTAATTTTTGTCTGTATATGTCAAGGTCGAGGCTTTAAAATGCCTTCTATCACTAGCTGCTCTTTTTAGGACATGGAACCACCATGGTGTTACTGATGATAATAGGTGAGGGCTGCATTTTGGCAACTGTGTTACTCATACTCAGTTTCTACATTTCATGAGTGTATAATTATGTAGTTTTACATTAGGCTGGAGTATATCATCATAAGTATGATTTACCAATTCAAGTCAATTAATATGACATGGTCTCACGTTCCAAAGAAATTTATAACTTATGATTTTATTATTTTTTCAGGTTAACTACATCTTTTGATGAAGTCAGTGTATATCCAATTCCAGCTATTCTTTACATGTTGAAGAACTTATTGCAGGTAAGTGTGGTACTTCTGTGATACAGTCAATTTCATTTCATGATGTTTAGCATTTTGACATACCCATCCTTTTGCTGTTATCTGCCAGTACTATATCTTTGCTTATGTGGACGCACCAGCTTACCAGATCTTGAAGAACCTGAATATCATCAGCACTGGTGTCTTGTACCGCATCATTTTGAAGAAAAAGTTAGTATCTTCTGAGCAACTGCAAATTATCGTTAGATTGTGCTTTGCCGTAGGCAGGGGGCCCTAAAAAGCATGATTGCAGGTTGATTTGTTGATTCCGCTATGGTTGAGAGAAAAGAAATATTGCTCTGTGTTATTGGCTTTCTAGTTGATCACAACTTTTGTTTTCTTCACCTCCTTCCTGGAACTTCTCACAATCTTTGCTTCACCAGTACTTTTTCTCTATCTCCAGTCTTTCACTGTGTGCATATGTATATTCAGTGTCTTCCCTGTCCTTTCAGGTTAAGTGAAATCCAGTGGGCAGCATTTATTCTTCTATGTGCTGGTTGCACGACAGCTCAACTTAATCCTTCGTAAGCACTAAGCAATATTCCACTTCAACTCCCTCCCTAGCTTACATTGTCTAGTCATCATTTGGTCATTTAATATAATATGAGTTTTGACTAGTTGAAATGTTATTTGCCCTTTTTTAGATCTGACCATGTGCTTCAAACTCCTATTCAGGGTTGGATGATGGCGATTGTGAGTTGTAACAGAAGATATATTCAGTTTCATTTAGATAACTGTTGGAAGTGTTTCCCTCACCTTGCTGAATTGGTCATTCTCTTGCAGGTGATGGCTCTTTTAAGTGGTTTTGCTGGGGTATATACAGAAGTATGTCTTGTTGCTCTTTGTTTCTCTTCTTGTAAATATCTGACTGTAACTGAATTCACTTGGTGTAAAACATTAGGAAAGGTTTTTATTTATCTTTGGACATGGCAGGCTATCATTAAAAAACGGCCATCAAGAAACATCAATGTGCAGAACTTTTGGCTATACATTTTCGGGGTGATCTTCAATCTAGTTGCAATTTGTGTTCAGGATTATGATGCCGTCATGAATAAGTTAGTGCTTATGGAAACTACTAAACTCTTATGTTGCCTTTAGTAGAATTCATGTATTTAACTTTGACTTATGCTATCTGACACAGAGGCTTTTTCCATGGGTATTCATTCACCACAGTTTTGATGATTCTGAACCATGCACTGAGGTACAAACAACTAACAGTTTTAACTTTCTTTGTCACCTAATCAAGTAGCTTACACTGGTTTCATTTACCGTGTAGTGGAATTGCTGTTTCAATGGTGATGAAATATGCTGATAACATAGTCAAGGTATGTGCCACTTGTGTTCAAATTTATTCCTGAACATCATTTATGATGCTACTGAAATTGATTAAGTCGATTCATGTGCAGCCCACTAGGGCCTGACTACTGTTTATCTATGGCACTGTAGCCCATACACAGCTACTGTTGCAACTTGTGAGTATGGCAGAGACATTAGTTAGTATTAGGTTGATTAGTTTTCAGATTAGATATTTCGTTTTGATACTAGTTGAGGGTTGGATAAGGGCATTTCAAGGAAGTAACTAGTAGCAGCAAACTCCTTTGATACTCAATACATTGTTGATGCATATATTTTACTGTTTTCCTGTTTTTTCAAACTTGCAAGTTTCTGTTTGTTCTTTTGGGTAGTAAGACAACTATCCTAAGTCTACTAAGTGCCTTATCATTAGCTTAAACAGTAATAATTTATAGCACTTGAAACTACCTTGTGGGTTGCAAAGGGGGAATTTCTCTCTAGCCTACCCAAGCCTAACAAACAGGGCCTAAAATGTTTTGTTGTTGTTGGCATTGCTCCAGGAGAAGAAATAGATACTCCTGAACAGCATAGGGTCATATAGGTGCTTGAGCCTAAAACATATGCGTCTTTTATGTGGATGTTAAATTAATTTATTTTTGTCTTCCTAGTGCTCTTTTGTTTAACCAGGTTAATCTATTGAAGCAGTCTTTGACTTAGTCAATGATATATCTAAGAGCAGTTTTTACTGACTTATGTATTTACAGGTTTATTCGACTTCAGTTGCAATGCTTCTGACAGCAGTTGTATCTGTCTTTTTGTTTAACTTCCATTTATCCCTCGCATTCTTCCTTGGATCCACGTAAGTGATAATGAGAATGTCATTGCTGCTCCTGTTAATCAGAACGTGCAAACTCACGATAGAATATCACAATCTGCTCAACCTGCAGGGTTGTGTCTGTCTCAGTGTACCTGCACTCTGTCGGAAAACTTCAACCACAGAAATGACTAATGAGCTTAATTTAGTCGCTGGTCGCTGATCGCTGATCGCTCTTCAGCAGACAAGATTTCAGTCAGTCAGTAATCACTGAATAGCACTGAAAAGATTGCCCCAGATGGAATTCAGGATTCATTCTTAGTGTGATGCTTTGAGGCAATGTTTCAGGGAGATGGCAAAAACTTGTGGAAGCTAGAAGGCCTTACTCTCTATGCATATGCAGCCACATTCTTATCCCTAGGTAAAAGGTTAAGACCCAGAAATGTTTTGTGGTGGGGTTCTAGCTATTAACCAGATGTAGTCTCTCTTCGCTTCTATGTAGTTCGCTAACGGCTAACTGTATTGCACCTACTGTTTTGAAATATCAGGTGGCCTACGGTACAGTGTGTTAGATTATTTTGCATATAAACTGTCTTTCAGAACTTCAGGGATATTACATGCATTTCATGCCAAACACACAGTTACGGCCAATTCAGGCCCTGTTTCTTTCAGCTTTTCTGAGAATCGATTGTCTGAGAAGCTGGATTCGCTGAAAATCCACTGTCTGGAGAATCCGCTGGCTGGATAAGCTCGGCGTTTGGCAACCCTGATTATTTCTGTTAGATTGTCTGTCCAGTGTGTAAAATGATCAGTATGCCCCTGATAGCTCATTTGATTCGTGAATATGAGCATAATGTGATATTGACAATATTTTTAAAGTTTGTAATACACAAAATTTGATTAAATAATTAGTAATACATTCCAAGTCATCGAACTAGCCAAGGCAATCATTGATAGTGTTTGCTTGATTATTTCTATTAGATTGTCTGTCTTGTGTGTAAAATGACCTGTATGCCCCTGAGGCTGATGATAGTTCATTTGATTCGTGAATATGAGCATAATGTGATATTGACAATATTTTTAAAGTTTGTAAAACACAAAATTTGATTAAGTAATTAGTAATACATTCAAAGTCATCGAACTAGCCAAGGCAACATTGATAGTGTTTTACAAGTCAAACAATACCCATTCGTTCAAGATAAATAGACTACAACAAATAATCACCCACGCAAAGCCGAGGCAATTGCACCACGAAAGGCGCCCATATCAATTCATCCGCCGAAAGACTCCCATCTCCTGTCGTACCTTGGTTACCATGAACTTGAACTTCTACTTCAGGCATAGACGTGGCAAAGTCTACGTCTTGTTCTGCATTATCCCTAATGAAATTATGAAGAGCCAGGCACGCCGTGATAATTTTTGATTGCTTCTCAATTGGATAGGCCGGCATGTTCAATAGAATACAGCACTTCATTTTTAAGATTCCAAATGAACGCTCAATGCCTCAATCACATTTCTAAGGAATGAATGCGCATAGTTGAACAACTCCTTTGATCCAGCCGGGTGGCGACCGTGTTGCCACTCGGACACATGGTACCTTTGTCCCTTGTATGGTGCCAAAAATCCTTTTCTGTTAGGATACCCGGAATCAACGAGATAATACTTCCCTACATGTGATTAAATTAATTATGCATCAAAAATAGCAAAGGAAAATATGTATGGAAGTAAATGAAAAAACAAATGAGTAATATACCTTCCGGAGGAAATGGAAATTCTTCCTTGTATGTGATCAAAGTATCCAA
The DNA here is from genome assembly GCA_032594955.1 of Panicum miliaceum. NCBI lineage: Eukaryota > Viridiplantae > Streptophyta > Magnoliopsida > Poales > Poaceae > Panicum > Panicum miliaceum. The sequence goes on from CM064073.1 coordinate 23,507,711, forward strand.
TAAGACCCGAGCATCCAGCCCAACCAGTGACAACAAAAGTGAAGCGCATATCGAAGTTATAAACAGCCATAACATTCTGGGAAGCATATCCATGACGCCCAAAATATTTAGGTTGCTCACTTAAAGGTACAGTGACTGGTATATGTGTGCCATCAATTGCGCCTATGCAATCATTAAAATGTGGCCAAAATCGAGCTTCTTGCAGTTTGGGATGGATTGTGCCAAATAAAGGATCCCTAGGCTTTATGATGTCAACAGCCAATCCATTGACACACTCAAGTACCTCTTCGAACTTCCTGCTAACAGTTTCTAGTGAATGACCAAACTGTTCTTCACTTGCCTAAAAGATTGAGGTGCACCACATGTCCATAAAAACATTCCTAAGACTTCCTTGGTACATATTCCTCTACTTGCCCTCAAACCATATTGATCAACCAATGTGTCATGAAGTAACAGGTGCTGACCTTTTAGCACCTGCATCCACCGTTTGTGTGGCCCTCTCATCCTCACGTTCACCCTCTCCCAGTCCATCAGTCTCAGCACCAGCAGCACTACCACCACGACCAGGAACATATGCCGTCTCATTTGTAACACTTATAGAGTCAAACATGATCCTTAGCAAGTCCTCATGCTCAAGTGGTGTAATTTTCAAAGTGATACAGCCGGGCATGGCCTGAAAAATTGCAGACAACATAAACATCAATTAGTCCAATTTGTACAACACATGATAAGTGGTATGGATAGATAATCATTAGCCCCGCCGCCTCCCTCCAGCCGCTCGCAGCGCCGCCCGCCCTCCTCCCCAACCGCGCCGCCCGCCGTCCTCCCCCCGCCACGCAGCCCGTTGTCCTCCCCCCGCCGCGCAGCCCGCCCTCCTCCCCCGCCACGCCGCCCGCCCTGCTCCATCCCGCCACGCCGCCCGCCCTCCTCCCCCGCCGCGCAGCCCGCCCTCCTCCGGCCCGCGGTCCTCACCCCGCCGCGCAGCCCGCCCTCCTCCGGCCCGCCGTGCCGCCCGCCCTCCTGCCGCCCGTCGCGCCTCCCCGCTACGCCCGCCCTCGCGCGAGTCCGCCATGAGGTCCTCCATCCTCGGGCGGCACGGGATCTGTGGTGCGAGCGAGGAGGGACCTCCGGGAAGACGGCAGCCTGGGGGGCGGCGGCGCTGAGGAGGCCTCGCGAGAGGGAGGGAACTAGAGGGAGGAGAGGGTATCGGTGGAAGGTGAGGAGGGTTTTTCGTACCGCGGGGGGCTGGCCGCGACCGCGAAGCGTCGGCGCTGCCACCGCGGAAACAAACGGGATTTCAAGCAATTTCGCAGCTCGCGGCCTACAGCAGGTTCAGATTTTTTCACACAGCTCACAGGCTACGGTACCTAACTTTGATCAAATTCATAGAAAATCATACTAACATCTACAACGTTGAAATGTTTTTGTTAAATCCTATAACTTATTAGTATTTTTTAAATAAATTTGATTAAAGTTGGAGTCTCACATAATCAAAACTAAAACTAACTTATATTTTGGAACGTGACAGCTGAAATTAAGGAATCGCATTGGGTGTTTGTATTACGGTGAAATAGATCTCGGCATTTCACTCGGATGTGTCTGCTGTTAATTTTGTAGGAATCACGTTTGGTTTGTATTATGGAGAAATCGACTCTGGACATTACAGTCGGACATGCATGCTGTGAAATTCGTAGTCTTGAAGAAACCGTGGCCATTTGCTAAAATAAGTTGCTGTTTAACATCTAACAGGTGCTATTTCAAATTTTGGGTACGCAAAGGGGGCAAACTGCAAAGAGTTGCCTTTCCCTTCCTTAAAACTGCACGCCTGTACCGCAAACCGACCGTTATCTAACTTTTAGGCTCAGTTGGGCAGTGCTAACAGAAATTTAAAAATATCTCAGATGAATAAAATTTAAGTGCTAGTGCAAATGCCAAGCAAGTGCTAGTGCAAATGCCAACCATACGAAATAGTTACAACTTTTTTTTAATAGTTACAACTCACATTCACCAACCCCAAACACACAAATTGCGTTGCTACCATCCTATATCAAACTGGTAACGATAAGCATCACACATTGTCGAATTACACAGCTAGGAGCTAGACCAAAAGATACCCTCACATCTGCAGGCATCGGTGACAACATAAGCTCCTAAAGCTTCCAACGGCACAACATCAGGTCAAGTATGCAGAGTTAGGGGGGCCAAGCACGCCTTTTTCCTGCAGTGGTAGCCCAGGACCAAAGAGTAACAGAACGGTCTATGAATATGGGAGTCCTCAGAAGTCAGAAGATTGTTATTCTGACATAGTAGTTCCAGCTACCAACGGGCCGAAAACACCTCACATGAAGTTTTATGAGATCCTCGGATGGTGAAAATTCTATTCTTCTGCCATTGTATCTCTACCGCGTGTTAGGACACCAATCGATTCCCATTCCAGTGCGCAGACCACATCCTGTCCAAAATGCCCAATAGTATTGATATCATTTTTCAAGTTGAAAGAACTTGCTCATTCGGTGAAGTCATGAACTTACAGAAGGGTTCTGAGGATCTATGTCAAAGGAGTTGATTGCACAGGCTTCAGCAAGAAGTTCAAGGGGTCTCTCATCTGCTAATAAAAGAGTTATGTGAAGCAATTTGCATAAATACCAACAACCAAAATGGTGGTACATGTTGCTCATAATGGGCTTACCTTGTTCGACAACTGCAAGGATCCCATCCTCTGAGCACATCATCACTGGCAATATTTTTGAGGATGCAGATGAGATGATATCAGAAGACTGGGTGTAGGTGTCAAAAAGAACCTCCCAGACCTCACTCTCACACACTGGCTCAGTTGTTCCATTAAGGCCTACGCCAGAGAGTGGTATAGGTTGCTGTGGCCACCGCAAATCCCAGGCAAATATTGTCCCAGAGGAGCCTCCCACCTACAAACATCCACAGGTCATTGATGTTGCAGTCATGAGTCATGACTCATTTGAACACATCCATAAAACTCATCTGGAGTGTGTGCTCAACAGGGGTGGACCGGTGGAACAACAGCAAAGACCATCAAGGATCTGAACACCACACTAGAGATAACATGACCTACGTGCCCCTCATCGACAGCAACGCAGTGACCTGTATCCCAGGTTTAACACAATCCATGCTCCCCAATCACCTTGCCAGTGGACTCTATTACATGTATCCCCACTACCCCAATCCTTATAAATGCAAGAATGTACACTATAGCTGATGACCACTGGTACACTAACCAAATTATCGCAATCTAATTAAATATTTAGAATAACTAAGAGATTTTATAGGAAAAAGCAACTCTCAGTATAAATAACAAATCAGTTTCAGAAAATGATGTAAGCAACATATACAGATACTTGTTTGCACGAAGAAAACTGTTCTGTTAAGAGCATTATCGTGTACTGAAAACATAGAAAGAGAAACTTCTTCAGAACAATTAAAAGCTAATGACTTCACAGTGTACATAGGTCAGTCTAGTATTTTTCCATTTTAATATTTTGGTTTATGCACAAGGTAAGCTTCTGCTTAACATAGCAATCATGTTCATAAGAGCGGTGATGTGGATCAGCAAAAGCATCCAACTTATAACAACGGCATTAATTACCATTAACACTTACGCAACTTTAATACTTGCATACAAGACCAAATGTTTAGGATGAAGCCAGAAAAGAATACTATTTAAACCAACAAACAACAAAGTGCTATAGATTGTTTTTGTCTAACATTCTCTTGCAAGATTGCTCATTGTGCACTGATGTAGGTTTCCTCTTATTGAACTAAATCAAGGCCTATTTGTGATATAGGAACCTCAAAGAGTTTGAGGGAGAAACAAACCATTGCCTGATATTCTGCCTGACTGAATTCCATATTTCAACTCGCAGCCTTATCGCTGTATATACACATTAATTTGTACAACCATCAGCTATTCAAATCTGTTCATCACTAAGTTATATGGTATATGGATATTTATTATCCTAGAGGCTACATCCTCGTCTACCACTTAAATAACAAATAGAGCTTATTTGAACTCATTTACCAACTGAAGTAAGCATGCATCTGCTATGATATTGAATCTTAGTTCTTACCACACAGATATGCTTTCTTGATGGATTAATGTCAATGGAATGCACCATGCCAGTAACGATGCCATGGCCCCTGCACTCGGAAGTTCAACTATTGTCAGCATGATGACAGTGCTTGTATAACACATACAATGAAAATATACGGCAGAAAGATTGTTTGGATTTCCCCATTTTCTATTTTATCACATGTTAGCAAATATTGTAGACAGTTTGTCTTGAGGAGGGCAGATCTCAGGTTAAATATCAATTACGGACTAGATGTCAGCACTAGAAGAAAATCTAGATTCTTGAAATCAAGATACTGAAGTTGAAAGTAAACTATCCATTCATAGGGCCTGTTTGGTAGAGCTCCATCTGATTCTGATTCTCTATGAGAGCTGATTCTCTGAGAGAAGTGATTCTGTGGCTGAAAGTGATTCTCTTTGATTCTCTAGCATAAACTCTTAAAATCAGGATGGAGAATCACTTCACAGAATCAGGAGAGGCTACTTTTTTCAGCTCCCAGCCTCTTAGTTCATTTCATAGAATCACTTCACAGAATCAGAAGAGAATCACTTCTCTTTGAAAAACTGTTTGGCAAAGCTCTTGCTGGATTCAGCAGAGAATCAGCTTTGGGAGCTCTGCCAAACGCACCCATAATGTTCACCTCAGTGTAAACTAACTTTCTGCTAAAATTTAGTAATTGTCTAATGCATGGCAACGTTTTGTAGAATAAGCATGTTTTCGGGACACCTGATTTGGACTTTAAATGTAATTCACAAATGCCACCATGCTCTATAAATGTACTCATGTAAAATGTAAAAGCATTTCAAGTAAGAGAAAAACCAAACATTTTGTTGGGAGACTACAATTTGTTAAACAGCTACAATTAAACTAGATGACAGTTCTAATTACCATACAGAATTAACAGGCTCAAACCATGCACCAAAACCATCACAGAAAGTCTCTTCAGTACAGCATAGCCCAAAGCCAAAATCGAAAGAAATGCACAATCTATCGAATTCTGCACCAGAGCTTATCCATAGCTATGGAACTTTAAAAGAAATGGTGACCACTAAGCTAGGATTTTGAAGTGGAAGGTACGGATGACCAACAATTTACTTACTTTTAATGACTTATTAACTCAAATGCTCGCGAAACATGATCACCAAAGCAATGTCTGTATGTGCCAATATTTCGGAAGGTAACGACATACAGAGTCACCGCCAAAATGTACTAATCCACAAGAAAACCACAAAGCAATAAAAAGTTGGTAAAATAGGCGTATTCGTCCCTCAATTATCGTACAAGGGTCAAGCTCATCCCTCAACTTTTAATTGGGCCAATTTAATCCTCCAACTTCTGTTTTCGGGTCAATCTCGTCCCTCGTCCTAGTTGGTCATCCATGTTGACATGCCACGTCATCCTAGGCATATTTTTCGCTGAGTCATCACTACCAAATGTCATATATGTCTCCATCTATTACAAAGTCACTCAAACTCCACCCACCTTCTTATTTTCTCTCATCTTGCACTCAGCCTAACATTGAGTAAATCACTAAATTGGAGAGCAAACCATGTTTTCTGAAAAAATAAAGGGTTGGCGGTGGCCTAACAATATATGGAGGAGAGAGGGGATACAAACAAGAGGCATTTAGGATTTTTTTAAAAAAAACGTATAGGATATTTTGGTAATGGTGACTTCATGGAACACATGCCTAAGGTGACATGGCATGCCAACGTGAATGGCCACCTAGTACGAGGGACAAGATTGACTCGAAAATAGAAGTTTGAGGACTAAATTGGTCCAATTCAAAGTTGAGGGACAAACCTGACCCTCAGTTTATAGTTGAAGGGATGAAAACATCTATTTTGCCTAAAAAGTTCTTAATGCTACTGCTACCAGAAATCTATCATTAACAGGAAGATAAACCAGAAACACTAAAGATCCAGGTTTTCTTACACTCACCAGATGCCATTGCACTGCGCCACCACGGCATCCCCCTTCCTCCGATCCCACCACTGCACGCCACACCCGGCGCCGCCCGTGGCGAACTCCGCCGGCGACGCCCACCTGGCGGCCTCGTACCCTACCATCCCCTTCCCGTCCCACACCCTCCTCGCCACCAACCTCCCGTCCCCTCCCCCACCGACAGCATGCACTCTCCCGTCCTCCCCCGCCGTGACCCACTCCTCGCCTCCGAAGTCAAGGCCCCGGACTGGGCCCACGTGGAACCCGGCGCCGCCGGGGACGGCCACCGCCGCGTCGGAGTCCAGCGAGGGCGGGAGGAGGTGGAGCGAGCCCGACGAGGTGGCGGCGGCGAGCGCGGCGGGGGAGCAGCGGAGCGCGGTGGCGCGGGACGGGAGCGGGAGGGAGGCGTGCGGGGAGGTGGGGTCGGAGAGCGGGAGGAGGTGAATGCTGGAGGCGGCAGGGCCCGAGGAGGGGTCGTAGATGGCGGCGGCGAGGAGGCGCTCGGAGGGGGAGGCGGCGGAGGAGGGGAGCCACCGGACGAGGTCGACGGAGGCGGCGAGCGGGTGGCGGCGGAACGAAGGGAAGTCAGCCATTACTGGGGTTTGGAGGTTTAGGGTTCCGGGTGTTTGTGCTCGGAGGGATATGGATGCTAAAACCATTATCGTGGTTCGAAAAGGACTGATAGTAGGGAATTTTAAATTCTTAATAAATAATTAAAATTTTCAAGGTGTAATACCGATTTTATTCATTATGCAAAGAAATTAGAATACAGCTCATATTTTGTAAAAATTATCATGGCTTCTCTACATGCTGGTTTTTTATCAAAGATTATATTTAGTTAAGAGAAATTTAATCTATTGCCGTTACGAGGGAGCGTGTGCCGTAAAATTTTCCATCCTCATCTACTACTAGAAAATGGAGAATCACAATGATGAGTGGAAGAGGTAAAATGATGATAGCATATTATAGTACAATAGGGAAGAATATTTAACAAAAAGCACAAGATCAGACATGTGAATATTAAATAAAACTTCAGAGAGAAAAGTGGCTCTTAATTAAATGGCACATCATCATGCCTTCTCTATATGCCGGGTTTTTTTTATCAAAGTTTATATTTAGTTAAGAGAAATTTAATCCACCGCCGTTGCGAGTGAGCGTGTGGAGTAAAATTTGCCATCCTCATCTACTACTAGAAAATGGAGAATCACAATGGTGAGAGGTGAAATGATGATAGCATATTATAGTGCAATAGGGAAGAATATTTAGCAAAAAGCACAAGATCAAAAGCTAGACATGTGAATATTAAATAAAGCTCCAGAGAAAAAAGTGGCTCTTAATTAAATGGGGCCTCTAAACCTTCCTAGATAAAAAAGATAATTCAATCAATTGTATCCTTGTTTATTGAAGATGGAGCATATGATGCACCTGTAAATGTCCTATCTGATATTGAAGATGAACAAAATCTCTATCTCTAATGAGCTATGAGAATATGAATATATTTCTCCATCGACATTAGTTTTAGATGTTTATATTAGAAGATGGGCAAATTAGGATGTGGTTGGTCATTGGTGTTTTTTTTTTCTAAAAGAATGTTACGCAATTATTCATTAAGGCTTTAGATAAGACTATTATGTTTGTCACCAAGAAGTTAAATTGTAAAAGATGGAGACTCGTGGTAGAATATAGGAAGGTTATTGGACGAGGATCAAGAGTCAAACACATGAAATGTGTAATAAAATATAGGGACATTGTGTCACTGTCTTATTTGCAATCAAAAGATGAGCATGATGTGAATGATATTTTTCTTCAGCACCATAATTTTGGATAACCTATATCTATGCGTTCACATCCCCTTGAGACCCATTTGCCAATAAGGATCCAACCTGTTAGTCTATCGATTTTATTCTTTTTTGGCCCCAAACTTATGGACATTAATCCTCTCCGGTACTGAAGTGCGGGCCTAACCCCACACGTTAGTGAGGGGGTGGTACTGTAGGCAAGGTCCTGGCAACAGATTGAGCCGCTGTGTGCATGTTCCTCATAGTATTTCTTAAATTCACAAGATTGATGCACTAAGGAATCAAATTTGACCTCCCGTTATGAATCAAGATTTCAGTTCTTCATAGTATTTCTTAAATTGATAAGATTGATGCACTAAGGAATCAAATTTAACCTCCCCTCATGAATCAAAATTTCAAGAAGCGGGGAACAGGCATACAATCCGCAGCTTAGTAGGTCAAGTTTTTCTCAACTCTACCATTTCATCAACCGCAACGCTGGCGGCTAGTAGATCGAGTTTTTCTCAACTCTGCCATTTCATCAAACACAAAAGGAGAACAAAAGAATCAAGGCCAGATTCAACGCAAGTAAACCTTCCACGTGTTGTTGGCCTCACGTATTTTCATGGCCGACGACCTGCTGCTGACGGCACAACATAAAACGGATAGGGTTTTCAGAGCCCGACGTCAGTGACTAGCAGCAAAAGGATCGGGGTGTTTGGATCCCAAGGGCTAAAGTTTAGCCCTATCACATTATATATTTCAATGTCAATTAGAAGAACTAAAGATGAGCTAATTATAAAACTAATTGCAGAAGCCTAGGGCTAATTTGCGAGAGGAATCTATTAAGTCTAATTAATCCATAATTAGCACATATTTTCTGTAGCATCACATGGACTAATTATAGATTAATTAGGAGTAATAGATTCATCTCGCGAATTAGTCTAGAGGTTATGCAATTAGTTTTGTTATTAGTCTATATTTAATACTTCTATTAGTAACTAAACATATGTGTGATAGAATTAAAATTTAGCCTACCGGATCAAAACAGAGCCTCAGGCTAATGACCCACGCGTCAGTCAGTAGCCGCAAAAGTAGGCTCATCCCTAAAGGCAGTACAAGCTCAGATACTGCACAAGGGATAGGGTTCCTCTGAACTTGTGGACTGTATGTCAGCGACACATGGATTCAGACCCACATACCACTGGCCCAAAGTCCTAGAGCCGGTCAAAAAAAATTTGAAGGTGTATGGTCAAAACCAAAATTCAACCAGTAGAGGAGGCACCAAAGAGACATCGGTGGGTTGCTGCAAAGATGTTGACTTGCTCCAGAGCGTACCACCGCCTACAGTGGCACAGTCCCACACGGAAGCAAATCCTCTAACCGGCCTCGTTCGGCAGCGCAGTTTACAATCCTGGCCTATTTTCCATCGTGGCCAAGGTTAAGTGGATCCTGATCTTCTCACTCAATCCTGGACTGCTTCAGTTCCTGGTCTGCAGTCCAGGTCTTTCAGTTCCTGGATCGATTCCTCGAGCCTTGAGGTGGATCGATTCTGGACTTAGGATGGGGTGGAAAGGCCTGGAATGGCCCATTTTCATTCCGGACCGGGCCTAAACGAACGAAGAAACAGATTGAACCTGATTTCAAGGCAGGCCAAATTATTCCAGGCGGAACAGGCCATGTCCCAGGCCATTCCGGGCCAAAACGAACAAGGCATAAATCTTTCTAAGACCCCGTTTGGGTTTGGATCCATGACTAAACTTTAAACTTAAAAGTTTAGTCCATAAAATGATCCAAACAAGTGGATTAAAGTTTAGTTCCACCTCAACTAAAAATTAGTCCATGAGTCAGAATCCACCTAATTTGGATTAAACCAACCAGCGAACTGCGAGAAAACCAAATACCCCTCACTGTGCATACAGGCACATCTGCAGCATAATCCACAGGCAAAAATGACATTTCTATATTTTTATGTGTTCCACCTAAAGCTTAGTCACCAAATATTTAGTCGGACTAAAGTTTAGTTCCAGGTGATCCAAACGAGACCTAACTTTGGGGCACTGGTGCAAGAGCCCACACATCATTGACCAGATAGCATCACATCTAGAACAATATGCTGTAAGCCTGTAACTAAAGATCCTACTCCCAAATGCCTGGCCAGAACATGCCACCAGGTCACCTTTTGGTCCGCCGAGAAACAATTCCATGTAGCAGCAAGTTTGGCATCAAAATCATCTCTGCGAAACAAAACATCGCAGAATGCAAATACTGAGGTATTGTGAGTGAAGGCAGATGTTGGATGATTCTTGAGACTACGATTTTGGTACTGCTTGGTTCAGACTTGTGCCGCGTGATTGTCCTTCAGTACAGAACATTTCTACAGACAGACCCAAAAATTGAACCAGTTTAGTTTAATAGATAGACAAGGGGATTACCTAGAACAAATATTGCCGAATACCTAACACAAGCAGCGCTACCAATGAACAATGATATTACAGAAGCGGCCATTATACTGATTTCAGAAAATTAGCTTACATCACCAATGGCTAACTGGCAGAAAATTTGTGCATTAAATAATATATGATACAGACATGCATGTTTGTCAAGTTACATGCAATAAAGTACCAACAGAAACACATGGATAGTACTAATTAAATAATGATTACCAAACACGCAAGCTAGTTTCAAATTTACAGAGCTAACATTTTCTTGTGACCATTGAGCACACAATAGTACAATAAACTTAATCCTGTACATACCTTAATGCTGTGTGGTGGCACAATATCATCATTGAAAATTTCCTAACGCCTTCCTTCCCAGTTTAAGAAGAACCTGAGACGCAACAGAATTTAAATATACTGAGTATAATGATAAAAACACATGAAATCAAATCTGTTTCTATACAGGAAGATGTTGTGCAAACAAAGACGAAAAAGAAAGGCCTTACTGTGGTCTCTCTCCAATGAAGTAATTGCCAACTGTTTCACCAATTTCTGAATTATCTCACTCCCTGAAGTCAGTACACTGCAGACACACCACCAGTAGTTGGTAAAACACAGAACACAGTAAAGTACAATAAAATGGTGGAAACAGATATATATAGCACATGGACCAAGGCAAGGAGACAAGTCAATCAAGCACAACAAAATAATTACCTTTCCTTGAGTGACTTTGTTGTTTCCATAATGATGGGCACAAATCATAATAGAGGGTAGTAAAATATTATTTACAAATTACAAAATAAAGTAAATAAACTCAGTGAAGTAACACAACAGGACACACTGATAAAATGGGGGAAAGAATCACATTATGGACAGCATAAAGGGATGCAAACAGATGCTTGATTTCCCTTCATCTCTTGCAACATTTTCTTTTCTACTTTTTCTTTCATCATCTCTACAGAACATTAGTACACATAAGATACAGAATCTAGCTAGCTACTTTCATTTATACAAGAATTACAGTTTTGAGTTCAAGCATTCGCCTCAAAATTGGCTTGACAAAGTTAACAACAGGAGAGGAGGGGAAAAAATAGCTCCGCAGCTTATCGAAAAGCCAATACCATGGGCGATGAAGTAACCAAAGAAAAGAAAGGAGAGTATTGCCCATGCCTCCACACAAATCAATGAACAGCACATATTCTTCTTTAGTCAAGGATAGTACAAACAATATCTCGAGAAGAGTCAGATATCCTAGCAGCCTCAGCAATCCTGAGAGCCATGACAGATTTGTATGTTGCGAGCTCTGCATTTGCCATGAGAGACTGGGCTCTATTGCGAAGACAAATGGCTGTTTCTACAGCCTGTTTTGCTGCACGTTCAGCTTGCGCAACTCTCTGAAAAGCCGCCTCCTCTTCAGCATGATCTGTCAACAATAGTGCATATATAGATGAATCTCGATTTAATTCCTCAATAGAAGGTTAGTCATGTGAATACTAAATCATCGACCAGTTCTCTTAGACCTATCGAATTTAGGGCAGAGCAAGGCTTCTCTTTTGTGTCAAGGGGACAAGGTAGAAAATGTCAAAACAAAAGGGAGATAAATATTGTTTACTTTTCAGTCTGAACCAGAAATGTGTTTTTTGAGGGGGAAAGCGGGAAACTCATCAGTCAGCACAAATAATACAGGGCAGTTGTCTCATGGTTAGATTTCCTTGTCATATGTACATTTATTGCTAATGACATCTAACAGTAGGGTTTTTATGAAGTAGTAATTATAATTACCTTGCAATAAAGTTTCAGGCTTTCCACGGCCAGCTTGGCTTCTTTGCCTCTTGAAAGATCTCTTTCTCTTCATGGCAGACTTTTGTGATAGATGTCCTCGCCTTAAGGGTGCACCCTAAGGATGAAACAGTGTATCAATTAGATGATACAATTAAAGCTTTACAGAAAGAGAAGAACAAGCTATAAAAAAATTAAGCTTGGTAAATAGGTAACTGGTATTACTTGTATGATATAGTCAAGGCTAGACAATACAAATGAGAAAGCGGTGATAAAAGAACTAAGCTTGGAAACAGGTACGAAATACCCAAAATTACCTGAAATATCCTTAGCAATGGTGCAGCTCGCTTAGACCTCTTATTTGTCCAATACTCATACACAGCATGCACGTTGTCATCCTTTCGTAAAGCAGGATATCTGGAAATAAGCTCACCCAAATCAATTATTCCTTTGGGATTGTTGTAGGCATCCTTTTCAAATATGCTTATTATCATCTCAAAATCTTCGTAAGAGGTATGCTTCCGTTGAGAGCTATTTTGATTGGAATATGCATGATTCAACTGAATGAGCCACCGTTCATCCTCTGAGTCCATGTCATAAATAGAATCCCTCGAGAGAGCTCGGGCAACTTCATCATCCACCATCCTGATATAGTCCGCCACGGGGCGTGAGAAAGGATCTGCAACAATCCCTTCCAAGTCATCAGAAACCTCATGTACACCAGGAATTGGGATTGGCTTCCCCTGGGAATTGCGCTCACGGCCCACAACATGCAACTCTTTGAATAACAGCCAGTCCCACTTATCAGTGAACTCAAGCTTCCATGCATCGTCAACTGCCCAAATGTAGGCTTGAGTATGACGATTAACAACATGTGACCTCAAATCTGAAGGCTTAAGGGAGTATCTAGTAACACCTTGTATCTTCACAACTATACACCACTTATTGGTATCTGATAGTTCTAGCATAACTTCAGCACCTTCTTCCCTCCAGCATCTATCAGCTTGAATGATTAAAAGGTTTGCTTTGCTGTGAACAGAATCTATGTTCTGTCTCACCTCAGCCAAGGCCAGCCTTTCATTCATTCTGTCGACTGGACTCTTCAAAGAAGATCTCTTTCTCCTAGTTGATCCCATGGGAGTCGAAACATCGCTTTCATCCATGTTTTCAAGCAAATCAAGAGAAATTTCTAATGCTGCTTTAGGTTGGACAGGCTCCACAAGTTCTTGCCTAATTGATGGCATCTTTACTTCTGTATGGATGGCAACTGTGCTCTGCTTCATCCCAATTCCATTGTCAGGTAATCTTGATGAAAGACGCCGTCGATTTCGGGGATGCCTCATTGATCTCCTCTTCCTTTGATGCTTCTTTAGCTTCAGACCATGCACCACTAGTCCAGCAACTTGTTCAAGGGGCAGGTAGTCTGAGACCACTCTGCATGGTTCATCGCTGCCAACGTTAGCAGTGGGTTTGGCAATCCCAGTGCTCTGAGCCCCAGAATCCACATACAAAGGAGTGTGATGATAGATTTCTTTAGCTACCCCACACAGTGGGTTGTTCTGCCTAATCACAGCTGGCAGATACATGGAATCAAGAGCTACAGAAGAATGCAAGCTCCAAAAGTATGAAGGAAGTGCTGAGAAAACAACCGAAACCAGAGGTTCAGATTTCTTGGCACCATGAAGTGCACACCACCCACACTGCAGCAGAGGCCTATGTAACAATGCAGACTACAAAAAGAAACATAAATGTTACACCAATTGTACAAGAAACTAAAATAGGGCAGATGAAGGCTGTAGAAAGCTTACAGCTCTCTGGCGCTGGAGCTTGACAAAGTGCACCCCCTGCGACGCAAAAGCAGCAGCAACGCCAGCAGACAAGATGAAAGTGGCTAGGTTTCGGACCTTGTCCCGCTGCCGACTGCGGCGCATCCACCTCAGCACGGGTAGAAGAAGGCCCTGGAACCGATGAGAACTCCTGGAGCAAGACGTATCAACAAGGACGACAAGCGTCAGAGCCCCAGATTGAGCTGCAGAACCATCCACAAAGGCCGAGAAATGAGCATCCAAGAAGCCAGTTCTTGACGCGAACTCCTGGGAGGAGGAGCATCGAATCGCCGCAGCGAGGTCAGAGGAGGCGTCCGGATCCTGTGGGAGCTGAAGAGGGGCGACCTTCAATCGCTTGCCCTTCCTCCTGGTGTATACTATCCCAAACCTCCTGCTGCCGTCCTCGTTCTCGGCGACGACCTCGGCGGCGGGGTGCCTCCGGCGGCGGCGTTTCCTGGTGTAGACGATCCCGAAGGACTTCGTCAGGGGCGGCAGGACCGGCTTGGGGGAATCCTCTTTTAGGTGCTGCTGGTCGTGGTCGACGTCGACGTTGAAGGCGGCGGCGGCGGCGGCCTCCTTGGCGTCCCAGCGGATCCGATCGGCGGCGAGGCGCTTGCCGGAGCGCAGGACCCTGGTTGCGGGGTCGGCCTGATCCTGGGCTTGCAGCGGCTTGGGCGCCTTGGGCATGAATACGCGCGTGGAGCGGCGAGCCCCGGCGGCCGGCATGGGCTCTTTGTCCTCCGCCTCGTCGTCCTCCTCGCCTCCGTCTTCTACCCTCGCCTCCGTCGTCGTCGGGCCTGGGGCCCCTCCAGAGGAGGAGGCGGCGGCGGGGATCCGATTGCGATCAGATCCCGCCCTGTGAAGTGGGGGTGGATTGAGTGGTCCTCGTGAACGCGGAGGACAGGATCTGCGGTACAGAAGGGGAGGCGGAGCAGCGGGGTTTAGGTGGGGAGACGCAGGGTAGGAGGGGGGCGGGGTTGCCGCCGACTCGCCGCGCCGCCCGCGGCCGCCGCAAGGAGAGGGACGGGAAGCTTCGGGGGGCGGCTAGACTAGGGTTACAGCGACGCGACGGCGACGGCGACGTGCGCGTGCGCTTGTGATGAGATTGGGCCGGTGCTGGGCTGCTTGGGCTGTTTCTTTCGGCTTCCGGATCCCCAGAAACCAGCCTTCATTTCCCCGTCGTACTCGTACGGATCAGGCACCGGACTTTTTGCATTTTAGCCTTTTTTTTAAATCACATTTGGATCCCTGGAGAACGTATTTCCGAATTTGGACCATGGGGTCGGCGCCGAGGTAACACGTCTCGGCGCCGTGAGCCATGGCGCCGAGATCCCTAACCTAGCCGCTGACTTGGCGCTGACGTGGCTGAGGTCTCGGCGCCACAGATCACGGCGCCGAGCCCTTATCTATACGCCACGCCCTCTTCCTCTCTTGCTCTCCCTTGCCGGCTGTGCGGCCGCCGGCGCCCTCCTCCGGCCGCCCCTCCGCGGCTAGGTGCGCAGCCTCCTCCGGCCGCCCCTTCGCGGCACCGGCCGCACCTTCTCCGGCTCGCCGCCCTCCCGTTCCGACTGCCCCCCGCGTGAGCACCGGCGGTGAGGGCACCCCGCGCGGCCTCCTCCGCCCAGCCGCCGCGCGAGCATTGGCGCGATCGCAAGCCGACGCGTGGCCTCCTCCGCTTGGCGCTCCCGTAAGGTTTTTTAATTAGTTTTTTTAATTTAGTTAGGTAGTAGTTAGCAATTTAGGTAATTTTAAATAATTTATTTAATTAGTTTTAGTAGTTTAGTTAGGTAATGTAGTTAGTAATTTCTTGTAGATAGTTAGAAACCATATTTAGAAAATGTAGTTAGACAAGAGATGTAGGTATTTAGTTAGGTAACTTAGTTAGATAAATTTAGGTATTTAGTTTGGTAATTTGGTTAGGTACTTTTAGTTAGGTAGTTCAGTTAGCTATTTTAAGTAATTCTAGGTATTTAGTTAGATAATTTAGATAGTTAGAAAATGTGATTAGTTATTTTTGTATATTATACCTGTCATAACCTTCGTTTTGTGCATACGAACTAGACGGACAATTTAGTGATCTTGTATCATGGAGGCAGTATCGAGAAAGATGTGTTTGGGAATATCATTTTTGATGGAATGCACGGGGTCTCCCTGATATTCAATGATCGGCCGTTGTTTAGTGAGGTGTTTGGTAGAGCTCGTGATGAGCTTCAATGCATTTCAAGTGAGGATGCCATCTCAGTTCAAGGGGTCATCCACTTTGGTAAATCGGGCCAGATTTTCAGACGGCTGGTCGCTATTGCATGTGAGGTTGAATGGAAGAACTATGTGAAGACTGTCATGAAGAATGAGTATCGATGTTAGGATTTGGTTGTGCGGAAGTTCTCAAATGCTCCCAGCCCTCATGTGCATTCAACTCCTAATGTGCCACCTGCTAACCCTCCGTTACCCAACCTTGAGGTGGATCAGGAAGATGCGGTTGCGGTCCCTGATGCTCAACCCAGCCCGAATGAGTTTGGCATTTGTCCTGATGATCGTGTACATTGTCAGATTGATGATGTTGATACGGCCCCCCAGGAGATTCCTTTGATCCAGAACCATCCAAGTAAGTGTCATAGTAACACCACCTTTTCTTTTGTTATTCGCCCTTGATTCCATTCATTTGTTCCAATGTCATCTTTAATTGTTGTTTAAATGCAGGAGATATTCCAAATACTATTAGTGTTCCCCCTGTGCCTCCGTCTTCCAATAAGGACGGGCTTCTAATAGTGTGGATGTTCAGATAGATGATGACGAGGAGCCTTATGGAAATGCAAGAGCCGTTGATTCAGATGATGACCGCCCAATAGCAGCATTGAGTGAAGAAGATATGGAGCGCATCAGACTTTTTTTTATCCTGATCGTGATCCATTAGTTCATGAATTCAGCGATCTTAGTCGTTCTCGTAGTGCTTATGCAGAAGGAAGAGATGGCGAGCTGCTAGAGGCTCGTGAGGCTTGGGATAGCATGGAAATTAAGAAGGACCTTCTATTCAAGGACTTGCCTACTTTGAGAAGGTGGTTATAGGAGTATTCTGTGAAACGTAAAAGACCACTCAAGGTTAGGCACTCCTATGTGGAGCGGCGCTACATAGTGGTGTGCGAGAAGGCTGATTGCAATTGGAGGGAAAGTTCAAAATCACAACAATTGTAGGTCCACACACTTGTGCCGACATAGATCTACAACAGAGGCATCGACAGTTGACCTCTACCCTTATTGCCAGAAAGTTGTACTTAACATTGAAGTGTCAGCCCAATTTGAAGGTGAAGACAATTATGGATATGGCTAAGAAAATATTTGGTTACAAGATCAAGTATGGGAAAGCATGGCGGGCAAAGCAACGGGCCTGGAAGATGATATATGGGGACTGGGAGGAGGGGTATGAAAAGCTACCTGCACTGTTCAATGCAATGAAAGCAGCTAATCCAGGCATGCACTATGAGTACATTCCAAAACCGAATGAATGGAAGGACGGGAGGTAGATTTTCTTCTGTGCTTTTTGGTGCTTTCCACAATGTGTGGAGGCCTTCAGGCATTGTCGTCCGATGTTATCCATTGATGGTACTTTTCTGATTGGCAACTACGAGGGCACACTATTGATAGCCATTGCAGTTGATGTTGACAACGCATTGGTTCCTTTGGCCTTTGGTTTGGTGGAGAGGGAGAACAAAGCCAGCTGGGGATGGTTCTTGCGGATAGTTTGGATACATGTTGTAGGCCCTGACAGGGAGGTTGGTATCATATCTGATAGAGACTAGGGTATACTCAGTGCGGTACAGGAGCAGATTCCAGGATATGCACCATTGCACCACCGTTGGTGCACTCGGCACATGGCCCATAATTTACTAGATACAGATGGGAACAATGATAACTTTGCTCTATTCGAGGATGTTGCTCACCAGCTTGAGGAGCAGTTCTTTCAAGAGAAGTTGGAGGAGCTAAAATTAGCAACAAACGATGCAGGTAGGCGTTGGCTAAGAGGAGTTATGAGGGAGCCTAAGAAATGGTCAGGGGCGTACGATGAAGGTGGCCGTAGGTACGAGTTTCAGACTAGCAACATGGCCGAGTCATTCAACAGTGTGCTTAAGGGGATACAGGCGATGCCCGTCAATGCTATCGTATCATTCACCTTCTACAGGCTTGTTGCATGGTTCAATGACAGATACTCACAAGAAATGGCACTACAGAGCAAGAACCAACTATTGGGCCCTAAACCTATGCGTCATCTTGCTAAGGCAGAGGATAGGGCTCGCACACATGAGGTTAAATGTTTTGACCACACGACGGGAAAATATGTGGTCACGGCAAGGGGTGGTACAACTTCCGATGGTGACGTGCAGCCTTCGAGGAGTTATATTGTCATACTGATTGATTTCTCATGCACATGTGGGAGAGCAAGGCAGTACCACTTTCTATGTTCCCATTATATTGCAGCAGCTCAGCACAGCAAGTTTGCCTACAAGAGTAGGATACTGCGGGAGTTCATTGTTGACAGCCTTGTACTTACATGGTCGCCCCGGTTTGAGCCTTACCTAGACGAGGGACAGTGGCCAACATATACGGGTCCGAAATACATTGCGGATCCAGGGGCCCGTTGGAAAAAGCCTGGAACTAGGAAGAGAACGAGATACAAGATGGTCATGGATCAGGTTTCAGGAAGAACTAGACGGAGGAGAGGAACCCCCTTTCTTTCCGACCCCGACGAAAATAAATGTGGTAGATGCGGCAGACTTGGTCACAACATGCGTACATGCAGTTGGCCGCTTAGTCAGGTGCAAATAGCTGTTGTGCACTACCATTTTGTTTTAATGTTTACTTAATTTTATGTATATGAATGTTTTACTTCATTTTACTTCATTTTATTATTTGTTCTTTCTAATACATGTTCACTAAATTGCTATCTTATTTTTGTAGGATGGAGGCACCGTACCTGCTCGATCCGTACTACGAGTAGAACCACCGAGGACGACGCACCGCGGAAGGGGAGGTAATGAACAAAATTAATGTTCCACATCATCTGTTTGTGCCACTCTTAAAAATTAATGTTAAGGTACTAACAAAATAATTCAATGTCTCCAAGAACTACCCCTTCTTCGTCCTCGAACCTATGACAAGTTCCACGACACGCGGTACGACGACAGGTACACCCCTCTTCTGGAGAGGGCTGGCCTCGATGTTATATCGTACCTGGTTCACCGCGGGTTGCCTGCCATCAACCCCGCAGCGGTCACAACTTTGGTTGACAGGTACAATCATTAACGACTAATCCACTTCGTCTTCGTTTTCCAAGGTCAACGGGGTAACTCACCATAAGTTTTGTACATTTTTCTGTAGGTGGAGGCCGGAAACTCATAGTTTCCACCTTCCTTGTGGTGAGATGACAGTGACACTGGAGGACGCTCAGATGTTTTTTGGTCTCAGTGTCAGAGGTTGTCCAGTCACCGGCCAGTGCAGGCCTGACGGTTGGAGGGGTCGTGTGGAGGCCTTCCTCGGCAGAGGGCGTCCTGAGGCGGTGCCGGCTACCCGAACCTCTGGAGTACCTATCACCTGGCTTCGACAACACTTTGCTCACTGTCTGGAGGATGCAGACGAGCAGACAGTCACCTACTATTGCCGGGCTTGGATACTTCACTTGTTTGGGTGTGTGCTCTTCCCCGACAGCACAGGTGATAGCGCGTCTTGGATGTACATACCTTGCTTGACAGACTGGGACGCGGCAGGAATGTACAGCTGGGGGTCCGGAGTGTTGAGTTTCTTGTACTGCCACCTATGCGAGGCGTGTCGCTGGGCTTCATAGCACGCGTCCATCGGCGGCTGTGTGTACTTGCTCCAGCTATGGATGTGGTCTCGTCTACCCGTTGGCCGGCCCACAATTCTTGCTCTACGTCCGTGGTTCGACGTGGCCACCCCTCAACTTCGACCCACGATTTCTTACTTATGGGACCAGGTCAAAGCTCCCTTCGCGAGGACTATGCGAGCATACGTCGAGTACGCTAATGAGCTGGACACGCTCACACCCTTGATGGTACATCCATTGCATTCCATTTCATCATTTCATTTTGATTTAGCTATAGTTGGCTATGCTATATTTTGATGTTTAGATGCAGTTTTGGTGACTATATGTAATTCAATATTTCGCAGGTAACTTGGCAGCCGTACAACGAGATAAGGGTGGTGCAGCTTCAGTTGAGCACCACGTGTTACGCAGATGAGGACCTGTACAGGATGACGTGCCCGCTGGTCTGTTTCTATGCTGTAGAGTACCACCTGCCTAACAGAGTTGCATGCCAATTTGGCTTGAGACAGGAGTGGCCAGTAAGGCCATTCTCGACGTCCGTGGAGTTGCACAAGTAAGTGTGAAGTACTTAATTCATCTATTGTTGCCAATAATGCTACCTAGTTGACTATATGATTTATCTATTGTTGTCAGTATTGCTGTTACATGATAGATCGTCAGAAGCAGAAGAAGACAACCGGTTTCGAGATGCTGCACCGTGAGCACATTGACATGTGGGACCTTTTCCATGAGAACGTGATTGAGAACGACCAGCCGCATACATACTACAATTTCCGCGTGTACCTATTATGGTACCTAGCTGCGACACAGACCAAATTGAAGGGCCAATGGACAGGAGCCGACTACGCCGATATTTAGTCTTCGGATGACGAAGATACGTCTTACGACCTTGCGACACGGGAAGGGACGGTGGTCGAGGCCGCACCCGTCCTAGACCGAGTGGTATGGTCACCTAACACTACTATTATGTAATAATTCAGGTTCATTGCAATAATATGATCATGTACAGTGACTAACCATTTGTTTCGTTTGAGTGCAGGGAAACACGTTGAAGCAATCCATACTTGACATCGAACGTTTTCCAAGGTGAGGAGTGGACGAGACGACGCTGAACAACTTCCTTGGAGTAAGGTTTTGAAATTACTAACTTTATGTTCAAATGCAGAGACTTGCAGGTCGCCTATGTCGTGCTGCTGCTTGTTGTGGTTGCAGGACTAGCGCGGCGATGGACGTGCATGGTCCTCTGACAAGACTATCAAACACTAGCGCAGGCCTTAGTACATCAATGCAGCGAGGCTCAGGCTCCAGACGACAGAGATCGTCCAGAACAAGGGCTACTTTTGAGGATAGTGGTGGCGACGAGGAGGAGGACGGAGCTGAGGAGATTGGAGTGTCTCATCTTGAAGACGCTCCTTTCACACAACCTTCACAGCAGGAAACACGTAGGCAGCGCCGTCCATGTGACCCTTACGCTCCACGCACCGACGCTCTTGGTAAGGGCAAGGGTAAGACTAGGAGGCAGTGAGGGTTAGTTCGTGGATACTATGGACTGTTCAGCTTGTATGGACTATTCCGCGCGTATGGACTATTATGGACTATGGACTATGCTTCTGATATGTGTGGATATTCTGGTTCTTGGTGGATATGTTGGTGGTATTTCGTTGAATACATGTTTGTATCATATTGTGGTGTATTATTTTCATTGTGAATGCTCGTAAAACAAGTGAAGCTCTTGTGAATTTTTCCCGTGATTTGTTCATCGTAGTACAGAAGCGCATAACATGACTTTATGGCAATTATGAACGTACCAGTATATTTATTGCAACATGTGTTGTCCAATCGGAAAAAGGATCTAGCCTTTGCAGTCTGAATTGGAATAGGCTTTTGAGTGTGTTTTCATGTAGGTTTTTCAGTGTGTTTCTGTATAGGCTTTTCAGTGTCCGTAGGGCCGTGGGCTTTTCAAGTGCATTTACGACGCCATAGATCGGGTTGTAAACCTGCATCGGTCTATATGTACACACTGTTGGATGCATTGTTTCTAACTTCGAAAACAAGAGACACTGGAGTAAGAATGTCTGGACGGTCATCTAGTGGAAAGGGTTTCGGCACTGGGAGAGGGAAGGGAGGACGGAAGGGACCTCCCATGGTGTGGGAGAGGTCTGTTGGTCCTGAATCCTATTCGGAAGCTGTGTATGAGTTTCCAGTTGAGAGCAAAGGTGAATTCACCAAGGAGAAGCCTGTTAGAGGATACGATGACCGCAAAGAAGATTGGCCAAAATGTATGCATGGTGAGGACTGCTTAGTGCAGATGTGTGCCGAGGGGACGGATGGAGGTCGTCGTTCCTTCAAATGCCCGCGAGCTTCGGTAATTGTTACTACTATTTGTTTGTTACATATGTTTCTCTTCTTTTGTACAACTTACATGAGATATTTGTTACAGTCTTCAGATGCTCTATAAAACTGCGGGTTCGTTAGGTGGGTCGATCCTCCTCCACTTCATCCGCATCAGGAGTAGATCTACTACCTGCAGAATTGTATCTTCGATCTAGAAAGGGAAGTGAGCAACGGTAACAAGGACGATGAAGAGGATGACAACAGCAATGGTGCCAGTTCACAGGAGGTATCGTGCACTGATCCATATTGCAACTGCCCTTGTCACAGGAACAAGGGGCCTCCATCACCACCACCACCACCTCCTGCAATGGGAGGATACTATGAAGAAGGGGCAACACAATTTGCTATGTGGGGAAAGTACTAGGAGTAACATGTCTTATTCACATGCTACATCCATGTGTTTGTTTTTTCATTTAATTACCTAAGGCATGTTAGGTTTAGTCCAGGACCTCTTTACCGTTGTTTCATACCCGTCCTCACATGCCACTACATGTGTTGTGCGTGTTCAATTATGTAATGCACTAATTTGTTAGTCTTGATTCCATTACGTTACCAATTGAGCTCATGGAATATGCAATAAATGATCAGTGCTTGGAAAGTCGAGTACATGAGAACACAATGACACATGGAAGATGCAATAAATGACAACATAAAAAAAGTCAAGTACATGAGAACACAATGAAAAGGTCATTACTTGAATAAACCATACAACTAGCAAATTTTGCATACTACTAACTGCAACGAGGCCACTTTCCCTTCCTCAATGCATCTGGATTCTCCTCCATTGCTGTCTTCGCACGGCGAACATGCTCCAGCTTGTGTTCCCTTTCCTCCTTGTGCTGAGCAGCATGCCTCCGTTCCAGCTCTTCTTTCCGCTCTTTTTCTGCTGCCTCCTCTTGCCGTCTTTGCTCCAACAACTCCTTCCGCTTCGTATCCCACTCTTCATTCTACACAAATACTCCTTATCCTCCTCTTTGATCTCAGTGTCGATCCACTGCTCAAAGTCACAAAGCGGGGGAGGGGTCTGCAAAACATTCAATTGATACACACCTGCTATTACTCATAAAGCATACATAATTCTATATGACAGTGAAAATATTATAAAAAAATAAATATTCTTACCAGCAACCCACTGCGGATCTGATGAGGTGTAGGGTCGAATGCATAATTTTCACACGTCCAATACCTCTGGTTATATGATTCCTCTTCATCTGACTTGGCTACCTTGCAAGGATCACCGCAGAAGCACATCGGCACAGGAACACCACTAGGCAGCGGGAAACAGGTGAAGGCTGTTCCAGTCATCACCTTTGGTTTACTAGATTTACCACGCCTAGGCATCTAAGGTTGCATATTACACATATTAATAACTAAACCTTAAACCCTAAGTACACGTAATATAGATCAAATCAATACGTAAAAATTGAGGAGGGGAGAGAGAATACCTTGGTCTTGAAGATCTATGGATCAAATCAAAGTTTTCAAGGTCAAATACGTCGATTGATGAGGTTGGGCGGGTGGGTGAGAGACAGAAAAACCGAGACTGGGTAAGAAATATGGGATGAAGGCTCGGAAGAGGGAAGGTGGGGTGCTGTATGGGCGGCTAGCTCGGCGCCACAATCTACAGCGCCGAGCTTGGCGCCATGATCTCTGGCGCCGAGCTGGTTGCCATGTCGGCGCCAGGTAGGTGGGCACGTGGCGTCTCGCCGCCATGATTCATGGCGCCGACCCGAGGGTCCAAAAGTGAGAATAAGTCTGCCAGGGGTCCAAACATAAATTTTTTTCGCGAAAAGGGCTAAAATGTAAAAAAGGCGGCCGGTTCACGGGTTCAGGTCTTCTGTTTTTTTGGTTTATTTTGCTCCACCGGGTCCAGTTTTGCAATACTACTAGGTAGCCTGCTCCATTTTTTAAGAATCATCTCGGCTACCAGCTCAAGAAAAGGAAAAAAACAGCGACTGTGTGTTTTGACATGGATAATATTTACAGCTCAAATTAAATTATCCATGTCAAAACTCTAACAGATACAAATCGATGCTATAGTTTCCATAATATGACTGAGAATTAAAAATTTATATTCCATATAAAGCACACTAGATTAGAGGACAATTACCTTTCTTGCATTTTACTGATATGTTTATTACTTGACACTATTTTTTTCTTTGGTTAAAGTTTCTCCATCACAAAAGAAAGAAACCATACATGGGATGAACCCATTTTTTTAATGGTTTTATATAGGACTCCTTCGGACCCAATAGAAGTCAAGGATGTTTGGAGGTGTTTTGTGCCTCCACATCTCCTGAGTTTCTTAGAACCTATTTGGTGCAGCTTCACTGGCTTCGGGTCCTCATGATATATGCAATGTAGTGGTATTGTAGCAGAAGCTTCTTTTCTCTCTCCAGTCCAAAATGAATTAGGAAATAGGAGAAGCCGGCGGATCCAGAAATTGTGGCTCCGCCACCTCCGGCTCCTGCACTACAGTAGCGCTACAGTATTGCTGGTGTTTCGGACCACCGACTAGTAAATTTGTGCTTGCGCGTCTGGCTCAAATGGTGTGCAAGGAAGACACAAGGGTTTATACTGGTTCGAGCAGAACGTCCCTATGTCCAGTTCGAGATGCTCGTGTTCTTGCACTAGTTTGTAGTAGGGGTTACAAACGGTCGAGAGAGGGAACGGGTTCCCAAGTCTCTGGTGGCAAAGTGCTATGCGAGTGCGTGTCTGAGAGTTCAGTCCCCGCTACGGGGATCCTCCCCTTCTCTTTTATAAGCCAAGGGGCAGGGGTCGGATACATGAGAGAGAGAGATAAGAAGTGGAAAGAGAAGGGTTGCCAGGATCCCGCTGCTCTCCTTCCCTTTACGTGGGCCCCACTGACCCTGTAGATGATGATGGGGTGTCCCTGCGCCGCTCCCTGGTGCGACGTGCGACGTGCGCCTCGACAGGAAGGGCGGTGCGGGCCCCCGGCGTCTTGTGGGCGATGTGCGCTTCGACAAGACGGGTGGCGTGAGCCCCCGATGCGTTTTGCGGCTTAACCCCTGGCGCGGCGGGTGAAGGTGGCTCGCCGTGATGGCCTGACACCTCTGGAGGTCATGTCGAGGCGTGTCCTCACCTATTCTCGTGTCAGAGGCCTGACCTCCAACGTTAGCTTTCACTCCCACGGGACCCTTAGGGTCCCACGTCCCTGAGACGAGTGCGGTTGCGTCCGTACGCTCGGGGTCGGGTGAGGCCGAGCTTGTGTCTTCGGGGTCGGGCGAGGCGGAGTCCTTTCCATAGGGGTCGGATGAGGCCTAAGTCCGCGCCCTTAGGGTCGGGCGAGGTGGGGCCCGCGCCCTCGGAGTCGGTGAGGCGGCTCACACCCCGCATCTGGGCCTGATGCTGGGCCGTCGACGCTCCTTCGGCCAGCGGGTCATCCGCGGCCGCGTGGCTGCCTGGTCAGGCCAACCTGCATAGTTTGGGAGGGCTAATCCGTGACTAGCTCCCTAAAGACCATACTTTGCGGTCAGTAGCCCCCAAGCCAATGCGCGGCTTTTGAGAGCCGTGCGTGGGCTCTGTTTTACCCGAGCATCGTCTCCTGCGCCGGGCCAAATGCGTTCCCAGCCTCGCATCTGGGCTAACATGGTTCGGGTGTGTTCTCTTCCTGCCAGGCTCACGTGGGTGGGCGCGAGCACACCCACTGGGTGTAGCCCCCAAGCCTCTAGGTGAACCAGAGATTCGCGCAGAGGGTTCCGCTGGCACGCTCGCCCCTACGTCCTGATTGACACGACCGATGAGAGATCTCCCTCCGCTTGACTCACGTGGTGTAGCCCCCGAGCCTCTAGGCAAATTGGAGATTCGCGCAGAGGGTTAGCTAGCGTGTTCAGAGACTACTCTGTGATGCCTTGGTCCAAGCGCCCCTTTGTCGGGTCTCGTTTCTACTGACTATGGCCGGCAGCAGCCTTTGCAGGCGTCGGATCGTCCGGCGCGGGTTCTCCGGCTGCACCCGTCCTTGCTTTCTTCGGGGCTCGCATGATGCCCACTGCTTGCTCCTGTCTCAGCCAGCGTCTGCCTGCCCCGTCTTATCCTGTGTTGTCTTGTCGGGCCTGCAGTCGTTGATGGGAATCAGGGCATGTAAGCTTTTTTAATGCTGGTTGCTTGGTTTTGGCCCGTACAGCCCCGCGGCAACGCCCTACCCGGAGCGGCTATAAATAGCAACGCTGGGCTTTTGGTAGTTTTACCAAGCCCAACCGGCAAAACCTCCAATAATGCATGGCAAAATTTGGGCTCCTAGATCCCGGGTTCGGCTCATTCGAGTTGGATCCCGGTCCTTCATCGGTTGCTGTTTGTGGATTAACTGTGAGCGGAGGAGCGTGAAGAAGGAGAACTCGAGCGTCCAGATCCTCGGCTTCGCCTTCGTGGGGCGGTTGCCTTGGTTCAGGTGCTGGTTCCTCATGAGGGCGGAGGCAGATTCTTTGCTCTTCTTGAAATTGTTGGGTAGGTGGCGGCTCGCCCGTGTCTCCCTACTTCCTTCCCGTAGGGAGGCGGAGGCAAGCCTTGCCGCACCTGCCTTGATTTCGTGCGAGAGCACCGGTTCCGCTTGGTGCCGTACGGCCTCACCTGGCTTCCCTCTTTCTCATCCTGGCAAAAGCGTACGTCGAGGTGGCACGAGACGTGCGCGTCGACGGCCGCGTACCGCTCCTGCTTCCGAGATAGCCTCGCTGTTAGGGGATGGACTACAATGCAGTGGTCCATTCCATCCCCAACCCCTGCTGAAGCAGACCTCGGGCAACTCTCGGCGATACCCTGCGTGGTAGCGCTTAAGTTGTTTGTACTTGTACATGGCCCACAGCCAGCCAACCCTTCCATCCAAAACGTAGGTCATTTTTGTGAATCTAGGTTATGTCTTTTTTTATGTGCCTAGAGCGCACCATGTATCGTATCCCCTTAGTAATTGGGAATAAATGGAGGTCTTTATGGCGGTTGATCCCGATGCCCCATGGCAGCCCCCGAGCCCGTAGAAGGGTCGGGCGCTGTCCTAGGGGTCTCTCTGCACGGGAGGGACCCGAAAGGTGGAGAGGACTCTTTCTCTCTCTCGGCTCTCGCCTCCTCTTCGTATGCGACCACGTATTTAATCTCCTTGCGAATCCGACCCCCGAGCTCCCGCACATTAGCGGGAGTCTGGTCGGGAGACCGTCACATTAGCGTTTCTTTCGATGAGGCGGAAGGGCTGAGCTGTGCCACGTTTTTCCTCGTTGGTCGAAAACGTGGAGCTCGGTGATCTAATAATGGGTTGGTCCGTGTGGGGCCCCAGTTCCCGTTCGGAGGGATCCGGCATGGGTCAGCTAGTGAGTGACTCCAGATTCTCGACAGCCGATCCCTATAGTTATCCGGTCCGTTCGATCGGTCCCGATGGCTTGTTGCCTTTCTTCAAAGAAAAACCATGGATCATGCTCTAGTCAAGACTAGGACGCGGGTTGGGATGCCCATGGTGCGCGCGCCCGTGTGCTAGCCGCTAGTGGGCCCATCCATCTCCGCCCCTCACTCTGGTCATGCCCTGGGTGGTTGTGAACTCGTCGGCGAGCCAACCTTTGAACCCTCAGACCTTAATGGGGCGTCGGGGCATTTTCAGCCCGTATCCCTTCTTACTTGCGGGAGCTTTTTGGCCCCTTCTCCACCGGGCGCGTCCCGTGAGGGGTCGGGCTCGGGCGTGGTGTGCGCACACCTCCCGATGGGGCGGGGCGACGCGGCATGGTGAACGCGGTCATTACGGCGGTCGTGGGAGTCGAGGCAGCGGTTCGCCTTCCGTCCCCCTACCTATAACTGGGGCTCCCGGCCCTTCCGCTGTCGCCACGCCAATCCCGTCTTTCTTCCTTCTCCACCTCCTCGCCGCCGGAGCCCGAGCCGTTCCCCATCTGCGCCCTTACCCCGGTGAGAGCTCTGGAGCCCTTACCGCCGCCCAGAAATGTCGTCGTGGTACCGCTCGGATGTGGGTTAGGCACGTATGACACCATGGGTGTCTAAAAGGCTAAAAAAAGATGCATAACATGACAGCAGGCATAAAAGGACAAGAAAAGTATAAAACAACTTATCAAAATCTACCTTTCAAGCAAATGTATATGTGTATATGTATATATGCATATACATGTGCACCCATGCAAACAAACCCTTGTAACTTTCATAACAAGAGCAACAAAAGTCAAGTTGAACTCAAGGGCTAAAAGTTTTTGGAAATTCAAAATAACTTTTTATAAATTAGTTTTTGGAAATTCAAAATAACTTTTTATACATTGCTCAAATAAACATAGTCATAAAAGAGGAAATGGAGATTTTGAAAAGTTGAGAGAAAATGATATTCAAATATTTTTTATTTGACCTTGGGAAGAATGAGTTTTAGCTCCCTTTTCACCCAGGCCCCTAGTGTTTTTGCTTCTTGCGCTCCATCGCCTTCTCCCTCTCATCTCCTCCCTCTGCCCTGTCCCATCGCCGGCAGGCCAGCTGGCCGGCGCACCCCGGCGCAACCGTGGCCGCCCGGCCTTGTGGGTCCGATAGTGTAACACCCAAAATATAGGAGTTGAAATTTTTAAAAGTAATTTCATAAAAATCATAAATTAAAATTGTGCATGCATCTTTATTTCTTTTCTTCTCCAATTCTTTCTTCCAGCCAGCCCAATTCCTTTTCCTCTTCTTCTTTTCTTTTCCCGCGGCCCACTCAGTGGCCGATTCCCCCACCCGACCCTTGCTTCCACCGACAGCTAGGACCCACCTGTCGGCACCTTCTTCTTCTTTCTTCTTTACTTACCCAGAGTCCGGAACGACTCCGTGCTGTCGTTCGTGCTCCGTTTTCCTTCTTTCTTTCTTCTTACCCGAGTCCTAATCGATTTCGCGACACCGCCTTCCTAATCCCGACCGATCCGCCCCTATAAAATCCTGCCAAAGCCCCGCCTTGCAACCAGAGCCAAGCTCAAATCTTTTCCTCTACACAACATTGTCGCGCGCCGCTGGAAGTTGCACATCGGAGGAACGCCGCTGTCCCGTGTCGCCGATTCTCCGTCGACTCGCCGATCTGCAGTTTCCCCGCCATCTTCAACTCTCGCCAGAGCTCCACGAGTTGGTGAGTATCAAGCCGCACCAGATTCCCCTCTCTCTCTTGCTCCACCGCCAACTAGATTCCTCGCCGGAGATCAGTTTCCTCCCGCCGCCGTGGCCGCCAGTTTACAGCCGCCGCACTGCCAACCCGTACCCACCCTCACCTTCGCCGTACCGCCCACTCACTCCCCGGCATAAATCCAGCTTGAATTGAGCCCCGGAACACCGGATTCGGTGAAGCTCCGGTCGTCCACCGCCGCAATCGCTCGCCGCTGATGCCCAGTTAAACTCCGCTTCGCCCGACCCCTTTTCGTTCTGTCAAGTCGACCCTTCCTCTGCCGCTCGATCTAGATCTAACGGCCAGAAACAATCTTCACTTTACATGGCCGATTTACCCGACCTTTTCCTTACTCAGCCGATTTATCCGACCCACTCTTCATACCTCCGATTCGCCCGACCCTTACCCGCCGATTCGTTCGATCCGCCGCCGATTCCGATCCAACGAATTAGACTCACCCGACCCTAGCCGTTCCCAGAACTTTTGCAGAAAGATCCCTAAGTTTTCCAGGAATCAACCCGCAGTCCAAATCAGTAGAAAATAATTAGAGTTGAGCCCTTTCTTCTTCTGTTCCGACCCCTGACTTTTCTAGAATTAGTACTCGCCGTCCAGAACCTATAGTTTTGCACCCCGACCCTCTGTTTAAGGTTTAATTATGTTTTGGCCCCTGAATCCTTCAGATCTAGCCTCGGGAGACTTAAAACTCTAGCAGTTAGGTCCCCAGATCGTTGTCTTAGCCATATCTTCATCGTTCCAACCCCGATTTCAACGATTCTTAGGCCCACACGATCCTTGCATCATGAACTACAACTCTAGTGTCTTTTCACTTTCTGTTTGTATTGTTTGTTGTATTGTTTCTTATTTGTTTGTGTATGCTTGTTTGTGTGATCGCGTAGACAACGTGACGTTCGAGTCAAATCAAGAGCAAGCTTATGAGGAAGAGAATCGGCAGTTGCTTGAAGAAGGCAAGTGGATTTCCCCCTCTGCATATTCTATTTGAACCCAACAACAGCATGATAATTCACTTTACTTTACTGTTGCTTGTATAAACTTGATGGGATTACCTATGCTAAGGACATACCTAGTCTTTTACCCCAAACCTTGAAACACCTGGGTTTTTACTACTTTGTTGGGTAGTTACGCTTAGTTGCAAACTTTGGGATTGGTATTGGTTTACTCTTTTGTTAACGTTGGTCACGTTTCATATTGTGGTTTTATCGCGTAATTTCAAGATCAACTTTTTTTAATGGGAACATGGAGAACCACCCAAGTGAACAGTGCAACCACAAAGTCATATGGCTCTGACCTTAGCCAAATAATTAGATGTGTAGTTTGCTGGTGGCCTTACCGAAAGGGCAAGGAGGGGGTCGGTGATAGGGGTCATAGCCCGGTCCTCTTGGGGTAGCTGCCTTTGCTAAGGAGCTGACCATTAGGGAGGTTTATGGACCACGCCGCTACTGAAACTCTAGCAGGCTGCCTAGCTCTCGACATGTCTTTGTAAAGGCTTCGTAGTGTACCCTCGCCACTCACCTCGGAAGTGTTTAAGGGCCTTGCAAACCCGGGCGACTCAGGGAAACGCGATTTGTGGGTAAAGTGTACAACCTCTGCAGAGTGTAAAACTGTTATAACAGTCGTGCTCACGGTTATGAGTGGCTTGGACCCTCACATGATAATGAAACTTGAAGATTAAATAAATTGTGGTTCGTGGTTAATACTTACGTTGATGGAATCTTTATGTTTTTGCTAAAGTGGGTTGGTATAAATCTAAACCTAGTTAATAGGTGTTTGCTAATAAATATTTGACCAACTAAAAGCAACCGCTGCTGCAAACCTTAGCCTATCCTTGAAGGCCTTGCATTTTCACCCCACTTGCTGAGTACCAACCATAAGAGTACACACCCTTGCCCCCTGCTGTTCAGAAGTTAACTTTGAAGAGGAGATCTTCGACGACTTCGAGGAGTTCTAGGTCCTGCGTTCACCAGTCATCGCCTGTGGAAGACGGAGTTGTTGGAGACTTCGTATAGGGTATAACGGTTTATCGTTTAAAGACAATTGTGTCTCTTTTATACGGAGTGTAATATTGTTAATTATTTTACTTTTGAGCATTGTCTTTGATATATTACACTTTCCGTCTACCATATGTGTGTGAACGAGATCCTGGCGCACATATGAGATGCATCTGGTTCTTTCTAGAATCAGGTGTGACAGATAGCACTCTGGAGATCCCCGCTGGCCCATAAAATCCCGCTCTCCCCCTCAGGAACCCTCCACGCGGCGACATTTTTCTGCCGCGGGCGCTGCTGGCGCCACGGCGAGCCTCGCTGGCGACAGCTAAGCATCCGCGCCCCCAGATTTGGAACCTCTGGTTGCACCTTCCCCAACAGCTCGTGCTCAGGCCGCCATCCTCCCTCTCGCGCCTATAAAAGCCCCACCCGAGGCCCCAGAGCTCGACGCCCCCAACCTAACTCCGGCGAGTCGCCACCCGCGCATGGACGCGCCGCTCCGCCTCCACATTGTCCAAACCAACCCTTCCATCACTTTCTCCGCCTCACACCAAAGCTGCACGACTGGTCCTCGCGCCCTCTTCCTTACCGGAGCGCCACCACCATCCGCACCCGCCGCCGGCTCTATGCCACCGCCGGCGAGCCGCCTCGGTCCACCACTTCCCCACCAAGGCCAAAAACAGGTGCGGTTCGGCCCCTCTTGCACAAAGGACCCATTTGCTTCGATTTCAATATTTCTAGGGAGATTTCCGTAAAATCTCAGGGACTCATTTGTAAACCAGAAACTAGAACGTTGAAAACCAATCTATGAACTTTGAAAATGCTAAACATTTCACAAAAAAATCCGAAAAATACAAACTAAGATATTCTGGACTCCTTAAGTTAAGATCTGCAACTTTGTAAAAGGATTTTGGACTGTTTCCACATAATTTTAGTTGTAGATTTAATCAAGTTTAAATATCTTTTAATTGTTCCAAGAGATTAAGGAAAGGACTGAACATGAGATTTGGATGGTAGCTTCTGTACTAAGAGTATAGTCTTTCATAAAAATTTCATGCACTAAATCCAAACACAACTAGATGTTTTGAGTACCTTTTGTTATATGCTAGATCCATTTAAACTAGAATTTTAGCCTCTGATTCTTGCATAGGAAAAATCTACAAAATTTACAGTAGCCTACTCATGCATGTAAGTTTGTTCAGTAAAATTTTAAGCACCAGTTCTTGCTTGGTTTGTTCTGTACAGATAGATCTTGATCCTAGTAGTAGTTGTTTAATGTATTTTTCATGATTAACCTGTTGAATGAAAATGGCTAAAATTTTTACAATGAGTTTTTACTTAAGTAACGTGCTCTGCATAAAAATCTCAGCCCCAGAATTTGCCTGTACGAGTAGTTTGGTTTAATCCATGCTTATTGTTGAAAATGGTCGTTTACGAAATGACAAAACCACTCACTTACTTAATGAAGTTAGTTAATCCAGATAAGTACTCGATAAATGGCTGCCCAAGAAAATGAAAATGAAGTGCTTGACAACTTAACTTGAGTTTAGTTGAATGACTACCTTATAGTGAAATAGTTATTTATCTTGTACCATTAAAACCACTCATACATGTGCATTCATATAGAATCGAGAACTCTCGCCGACGGAACCTACGATCTGGTGTCCGAGTCCGAGAGTGAGCAGCGTGAAGCTCAAGTTAATGTAACTGAAGTTGCTGAAGACCCAAACCAAAGTTCGGAAGAACCCTCGACTAGTTTTGCCCAAGAAGGCAAGCCCAGGTGCATTATCCCAGTATTTCAATTGATGCAACTACTATTCCTTTTTACCTATGCATTTAAGTTCATAGGAGTTGATTGGAACCCTAGCTGCATGATCCTAGGCACCTATATAATGAATACTAGAACTGGAGTTCGAGTAGATGCTCTGCTAATAGGTTCGGTAAAAGTCGAGTGGTTTCCTATCACTCGCGAGAGTTATAGGAATTGAATGATTTACCACATTCTGCAACTATAAGGTCGAGGGGCGGGGCTGTGGTACGATGCTCATGGTTGAGGCCCTGTCTAAGTAGAGGAAAAATGTTAAGGCCGCAGTGTGTGGTAGTGGTGGTTAAGTGTTTGAACGTACTAACTACATGTTGAAAATATGGTACTCGATAAGCTTAAGTACCTGATTGGCCCCGCAAGTGGACTTTACTTTCACTCTACTTGAACGAACTTCAGTTGCGTATACTCATGCGAGTGCAGAGCGTGGCTCTGTAGTCGGGGGAGGGTGACCCTGATCCACAACCCGGAAAGAAAGGGGAAAAGTCTTTTGGGGTGACCCTTCGTTACTCTAGGCGTGTGTGTTAGGTTTGCCTTGCAAGGTTAAGAAATTCGATTCGAATCATCCGTTTCTCGCGGTAATTGAGACTGCTTAATACTTCTGCCACATAGAGTAACAAGAGGAACCATGGCTATGATAAAACTTGTTGGATGTTTTATTGTTTTCCACCATGTTTGGTTAGAGATAGATGCTCACTTAGAATGGTTAAATGAACTAGAATATTGAAAGCTAAAATGTGAAATTAAGGACTTACTCTTTGTTGCTGTTCAGCAAAAAGAAAACCTAGAGTCTTAGAGCCATGCATGCTTTGGACTCGGTTATTTACATACCATTAGTCGGGTAAGCCTTGCTGAATATTAGTATACTCAGCCTTGCTTGTGGCATTGTTTTCAGATGTGTCTTTTGAAGAAATGATAGCTGGTTTGACGTGGCCTTGTACCTTGCCGCCTGGTTGGTCCGTGGAGTGGGATCCGTCCCCGGCCAACGATAACTCTGCCGAGTGATGCCACGTACAGGCTTCATCGTGGTATCCGAATCGATGATAGATGATCGTGTATTCTTTCCACTGTTTTTAAACTCTGAATAAAGTTTTTATTTTTGATCTCTAAAGTACTTGTTTTCTGAACTCGGCTTGTAATAAATAATTGCCAGACCTGTGAGGTAAAATCTATGTGAAAGATATATAGGCCCCTTAGTTGGTTTTCGTGGTAGATGACAAAGCACATGTATATTTAATCATGTTATCAAGCATGTGTGCAGATGCTAAGGTTGAATAAGCAAAGCGTATTACGAAGCATGATCCCTCAAAAAGGAAATGAAAAGCGGTGTTTTGAATTTACTTGAATAGTAGATTTTATTTTGAAATTGAGTATTGGGACGCCGTACTATCAAGAGGGACTTTGATCTACAGGTATTGACGTGGTAGTTGTGCTCAAGAGAACCTACAAAAACCATGAGAATCAAACCTACCACTATAAACAGCCATCTTGTGAAATTCCCTGTTAAACCCAGAGTGTCCGGGTCCTGGTCCGGAATGTCCGGACATGTCCGGAGTATGCGGACATATACCCGGAGTCTCCGGGTAACTGTTCCCCTTCCGTAAAATTGCTCTGTGTCCGGAGTCTCCGGACCCATACGTCCGAAGTATCCGGACATATACCAGGAGTATCCGGGTACACTTTCGCAAATGGCTAGTTTTCGGTGAGAGGGAGTATAAATACCCCCATACCCCCTCACTCAGTCTCACTCTTGCTCATTTCGACCAGAAACGCCTACAAGCAAAAGAAGAGCTCTCTCACTCCCCCTTTCTTCATTCTTGAGTGATTTCCTTTGGGGATTCAAGTGAGATTGTTGCAAGAGCAAAGATTTGTGCTAGTGAGCCTCCATTCCATCTCTTGAGCACATCATCCTTGTTGAGCTGGTGGATTCAAGTTTGTTACTCTTGGAGCTTCAAGCTCCTAGACGGCTAGGCGTCGCTCGTGAGTGCTCAAGCAAATTGTGAGCACCACGGGAAGTTTGTAATCTTCATTCCTCTCGGAGGAACACATAGTAAGTGACCTTTGGTTTGAGCGTTGGTCTCACCCTTGTGAGAGAAGCATAATGCATAGTCTCTTGAAGCCTTCCTCAACGGAGCCGTAGCTCCTTTGGGAGTGAACTTCGGGAAACAAATTATATCTCCCTCTTGTGCTCCTTACTTGTTTTATGAGTTATTTGCTTGTGAGACTAACTTTCTAGGGTTTGAGGTCGATCTACTATTATACAAGTCTCTAGAGTAAAACAACTAGTTAGAAACACTCCAAAGGTACCACTAACTCTTTTAAATTTACTTGATCTAAATTACAGCATCAATATCTTCGATTTTGTGTAGATTGTTTCACACCCAGATAGTCCGGACATTATATCCGGAAACTCCGGACTCAAAGTCCTTGAGAGTTTTTTTTGAGTTTCAGATTAGCCTATTCACCCCCCTCTAAGTATCTTGAGGTCCTTTCACTATGGAATGTTGTAATCTCTGGACTTGCCTTCATGCGAATTAAGTGTACGCTTTCGATCGAAATTTTCATTGGTCACATCGGGAATGACACGACAGACTGTCGGATTACTCCGTTTGAAGTGCATGGTAGTTGTTCCGCATTTATGGATGATGGTTAGTGCACTTGAGCCGGATTAATTCAGGCAGTTTTGCCACAACGCGTCTGGGGGGGGGGGGGGTCTTATAAAGCGCGGGCTTCTCTGCCCGCGTTCTGCTGCAGGGGAGGGGCTCTTACCTGGCCGTCAGAAGGTGCCGGCGCCGCGCGACGGTTATGTCGTCTCCTCATCCCTTCTTTCGAGGGCTCCTTCACCACTACCGGTTCGAGCTACAACACCTCAACCCGAACAGGGTCCAGCACATCGTGGCTTTCATCGTGTTGTGCGAGGGATACCTCGGGATCGAGCCCCACTTCGAGATCTGGAGGTATTTCTTTGCTGTCTCCTTGGTCAAGAAGAAGGACGGGTTGACGACCCCGATAGGTTGTGCCGGAATCCACCTTCGCCGACCCTTCTCATAATTACTAAATGTACATAGGAACGAGCTCACCTCTTGATTTAAGCGACGTGCACGAGCTCTAGTGATTGGTCCTTGCATATCCATGTGAGATGTGTTGTTTGCATCGAAAGGAGTGATGTCCTCATCAAACCATGAACCTTCCTTGCCTGAAAGAACCGCCGGGGCGCTTAAGATCACAACCGAGTGGAGCAAGCCATGTCGGGATGAAAGCCAGATCCTAGAGCTGCTCGGCATGATCAAGAAGCAGAGGGATGCAGGAGTCACTGCTGTGACGATGATGTACTCATGGATTGGTAGGCGGATCCAGCCACTACAGAAACGGTCTAGGTTTGGCTTCGAGTACCTTGGAGTCTTAGACCCTTCTCGATTTTTTGCAGACCCCATTCAGAATCTGATGCTATTCTGAGAGTAAGCCGAGTAATCATGGGCGCTGAAACTGTGCCATATGTTCCGAAGATGTACTCCGCTAAGGAGCCTCCAAAACATGTATGGATAAGTATTCGTATTCTACCGTTGAAGCTTTAAATTGAATAGTACTGACATGTCTTTCAATCTTGTCACATCAGGATGTGAATGTGTATAGGAGTATACCACCAATGCCGGACATTGAACGTCCGCGCCATCTTCTGTCGTCGGTGTTCTAGAAGCCGATCTCTCGCGCTAACATTGATCCAATCAGCACAGAGGAGGACCAAGATAGCGATGACAGTCGCCCACTGGGCGAGGTGATGAAGGGCAAGGGAAAGAAAACCGCCTAGGAGAGTGCAGACTCTCCTGGTGGCTATCTTTTGCCTGGCCACCCTCGGGGACCAAGAGCCACCGCCTGGAAGCGCAAGACCAGCATCTCACTAGGTGGAGGTGATATCGGGACATCCAGATGAGTGCTTCCCATTGTTTTCCGAGTACTTTTGACTGCTTTCGGTTTAAATCTCCCCTTCTTCTTGATTCCTGTTTATCATCTCCCCGAACCCCAAGCATGCTAAGGGTACGGTTGAGGAGGAGGTCGGGGATGACACTGCGAGGGGACTGAGCGTGCCCACCATCGCAATTGACCCGTCAAGTGGTACTGCTGAGGCCGCGCTGGAACAATCTCCACCCCCCACTGGCCTGAGTTCGATGGTAACCGTCGCGGTTGCCCCGCCGGGGCAGACTCTGCCCTCGACTGGCAAACCGGCATCAGCGAGTGCTTTGGGTACTGTTCCAGTGCCCAAAGTACTTAAGAAGAAAAAACCGGCTATAATCTTCACTGTAAGTATCTGAGTGCTTTTTCCTTGTGGATTGTAGGTTCATATCTATTTGGCAACAACTCATAATGTTGTTCTTGTATGCAGACTGTCCTCTGCTCTGGGCTTGGAGCAGCCTGGCAATGCCGCGGATGCCCCAGCCCCCGAACCAGAGAAGGTAGTCGATGTGACGCCAACAACCATGAAGGCTGTTGAGCCGTTGGTGCAACCTGAGATTCATGTCCCCTTGCCCACTGGAGCCGAAGATGGCGGTGTGAGGGACGTGCCGATCACTGAAGTAGAGCCGGGAAATATGGAATGGGTTCAGGAAAACCCCGTGGGTAAGTTAAGTTGATCACCCTTTCACACGAGTTCTTCGTTGCTTGCATGCTTGCTTATGAAGTAACGATGTGGCAGGGAGCCCGCAACAGCAGCATGCTTCTAACGAGCAAGGTGCTGCAGGTGGTTCAACAGGTGGAGCCCTGATGCAGCCGCCGAGTTGGGAAAGCGACATCGCACGGGAGCTAATTGATGACCCGATGCTGATATCGGAGCGCATGCAGGAGTTCCAAGATTCTTTCAAGGACTTGTATCAATTCTCCACGGCTAGTGCCTTGAACTTTCCATATTGCTTTTGTCGAGTAGTTTTCTTTCTCAAACTTCTTCCCAATGTCAATCGATCACGCATCAAGTCGGACAAGTTGCGGATCGTGGAGAATAAGCTCCAGCAATTGCAGGCCAGGGAGCAAGAGGTTGAAGCGCAAGTAGAAGAGAATGCTAAGGTAAGGTATGAACTGGATACCATGAAGTTGGAGCAAACCCGGGAGGTCTGGCTACTAACGAAGGAGATTGAAAATCTCAAAGACAAGAACAGACTGCAGGCCAAGTCTCACCGAGGTGATACTCTGTCGACTGCTTTATCTTGGTTTGCCATACGTGCAAAGTAGTATCTGAACTAGTAAGAGTACTTCTTCATCTCCTTTGCTTGAAGAGCTTAATAATATCATAGGAAACATGGATGACGAGATCACTGACTTGAAGAATCTTGTGTACCATCATTTAAATGATGTGGAGAAGTTGATTAAGGCACTCCAAGATGCAGATTTACAACTCATAGATTGCATGACGCAAATCAGGGATATGGCCGCTGAGGAGGAGCTGAAAAAGAAAGAACTTGAAAAGCTCAAGAATGCTGCCCAAGTCGTGGTCGACATGGTGGATCCGCCGGAAGAAGGGGTGGTGAGCGACAAGACGCTGTTGGAGGGACTTCGCGAAACCCCACAAAAGATTACCAGCTACGTCTCGAAAACCACCAGGACCTACGTGGAGCACATCGTTGGACTCGTAAAGTCCTACTGGCCTGAGGCCAACTTGGAGCCACTAGCGAGTGGAATGTCTACTGACTGCATAGAAGAAAAGTTCAAAGAACTTGTTGAAGAAGTGAAACCGGTGGCCCAGAAGCTAGTCGATAGATTAGATAAGGAGTAGATTCAGATGTGGAAACATTGAACACTCTATCTTGGCTATGCATATATGTAAATATGTTATTCGTTGTTTGCCTGTTGATGTGTTCGTGGTGCTGACTCGTAGAGTAGGACCGAGAATCATAGGACTTAGAACAAAGTATTGGAAACGCCCATGTAGAGCTACCCAGAAGGCAACGCTTCTGGAGGTAGTCGATGGTTGTGCGTTGTTGGCACTCCTTAGACTATATTAACTAATCCGCAAGCGCACGGATACCGATGTAGCTTTCACCAGGGAGTTTACCTGGGATATCAAATCCAAGAAACGTTAAGCGCAACTAGACCTACAACTAGTTCAACCGGACCCACCAGGGGAAGAGAGGTACGTGGGTAGAGGGCCTAACGACGGTTAGCCTACTCATTACCAAGAAGACTTGCTACTAAACTAACTTGATCTGCTTCGACGGTTGGAAGAGGAAAGACTGCAGAAAGGGGTGAGAGGGGAGTCCAACGGCAACCTGCTACTACTGCTATGAAAGCACCCGAACGTGGTGGACTACAAGGGACGGACAGAGCTGTCACCACGTGCCATCTACCACACAGTTCTGTGGGGTGGAACACAACCCTAGGTAACTAATTAAGTCTAAGCACCACGCCTAAACTATGGAGTCACTTACTCCTACCTCCCGGCAAGGTAAAGAGCATTATCAAATAGGTAGAACTTGCTACCTACGCAGACAAAGGATCCCGCAAATCAACGAAAGAAAGTAAACAAGTAACTGAAGTAAAGGGAAAGACTAGCGAGATACCGATGAGAGACGAGCAACTTCACTCCAAATATGCTTCATTCCTCCAAGGGTACAAAGTTGGAGGTGAGCCAAAGAACTCGGCTCGCCTCCGGACTCTCACCTCACACTCATCCCTATTCTACTCTAAGGATAGACAATCTTTGCTTGAGACTCTTCTTCTCTCCAAACGGTGTGTGTTGGAATGGAGGTATGGGCAGCTATTTATAGCTCTCCAAGGTCGGTTCTTGATAGATGCTTAGCTTGTATGCTGTCTTGACGGTTAAGGAAACTGCCAGATGAAGGGGGTCGCGTGACGTGCAAGTTGGAGGCCGGCCGGCCTGGGATTGTTGCCACTTGGCACCGCCTTTGGCGTGGACGTCCCAGATGACTTCCTAATGGCGGTTATGGTTGCACATCAGCCGTTTCTTCAGTTGCAAGGCCGGCCGGCCTTGACTAAGCCGGTCGGCCTGGTCCTGGCGCGTCTTGGCCCCCCGTTCCACCGCCTTGTTGATTGACGCGTAGGATTCACCTAGAGAGGCGGTTCGGAGCCTGAAGTTGTGCTGAGTCGCTGCATGTGGACCCATGGATCCAAGGCACATGCCTTTCGACCGTAGGATGCATTTCTTTGTGAGGTGCCGGTCAAGATTGCTTGGGGATGTGTTTCTCTGCATGCAGGTGAAAGCTGAGCCGTGTTGGCTATAGTGCCAGGCCGGCCGGATTTCTCCCAAACTGGCCCAAATTTGTACCATGAGTCCTGCAGTCACATATGCACCAAAACTAGTGGAACTCATTAGTTTCAATAAATTTAGCTTGGTGTAGGCGTTGTAATCATGAATTTTGGAGTAATGTTGGTCGTCAAAATCATCGGAAATCAACCGCCAACATGCGCTCAATAGTTAGACCCAATCAGGGATGTAAACGAACTAGGGTGAAATCGCATCATGCGATATCCTAGATTGTTTTGTAGGCGTAGAAGCCTCTTCAACTGTATCGTAGTGACTTGGGCTATTAGTTCTGGCGAACTGTGTAGGCTAGTACACGAGGTAGTCGAGTTGTTCGCAAATACTCATTGTGTTGTGACTCGTGGGGCCGTTGTGAAGTAGTCGTGCCAAAATGTACTTGTGGCGTAGCCCCCGAGTATATTTGAAGACTTAGCATAATTAGCGTATTGTTAGTACTCGTGGCAACAGCCCCCGAGTTCTTGCAATGCATCTAAAGGAAAAGTCGTTTGGAGACTAGATCAACTCTTTATTGGTAATAGATGCTACGCTGCAGCTGACAACTTTGAATACAAGTATCTAAGGGTAGGTGCTCGATATTCCAGGAGTTTGGAACTTCCTAGCCATTAGGGTATTGTATGCGATACGACCCTGGTCTCGTAACTTTGGATACAATGAAGGGCCCCTCCCATCGTGAGTTGAGCTTGTGCAGCCCAGTTTCATCCTGGATGCGGCGAAGGACCAAATCTCCAGCGTTAAAAGGTCTTTCGTGAACGTTCCTATCGTGATAACGACGAACGCCTTGTAAGTAGCAGGCCGACTGGAGCAAAGCGTTGCATCTGACTTCTTCTGCTGAGTCAAGCTCCACATGTCTTGCATCATCAGCCTTGCCTTCCTGATACATCTCCAGTCGTGTAGATTGCCTCATGATGTCAGCCGGTAGGATGGCTTCTGACCCGTAGACGAGGAAAAAAGGTGATTGTCCTATGGCTTTGCTTGGTTGTGTGCGAAACCCCAAACTACTGGTGAGATCTCATGGATCCACTTACCCTTTTTGCTATTCTCATCGTAGAGTCTTTTCTTCAATCCATTAAGGATCATGCCATTGGCGCGCTTGGCTCGTGGGTGAGCCACTAAGACATACTTGACCTCGATGGCGCTGCGCTCGCAGAATTCCCAGAACTCATGCGAGTGGAAATTGGATCCCAGATCCGTGATGATGGTATTGGGGAAGCCGAATCGATGCAAGATGTCACAGATGAAGCTAACCACTCGATCTGCAGAGAACTTCGTAATCGGCTTGTACTCGATCCACTTCGTAAACTTCTCGATGGCCACCAACACGTGGGTGAAACCTCCTGGCGCAGTTGTCAAGGGCCCTATCATATCCAGGCCCCAGCATACGAACGACCATGAAGGTAGTATAGTGATGAGGTTGTGAGCCGGGACGTGGGCCTGCCTGCTGAAGAACTGGCAGCTGGTACACCGGCGGACTAGTTCTTCGGCGTCTGCCAAAGCCGTCGGCTAGTAGAAACCTGATCTGAAAGCCTTCCCGACTAGTGTGCGTGAAGCGGCGTGGTTTTCGCATGCGCCGTCGTGGATCTCCTGGAGTATTTATTTTCCTTCCTTCATGTGGACACACTTCATGAGTATCCCTGATGCTGATATACGCTTGTATAGGTTGTCCCCAACCAAAACATACCCTTTGCTCCATCTTAGTATGCGTGCAGCCCTGGTGCTCTTCTCATCAACGTCGGGGGGTAGTTTATGCTCCTTGATGAATTCGATGAAGGTTACCCGCCAGTCGACCTCGATCATCAGGACCTCTCGGTCGGGTTCCGTTGGACCCTGAGTGATGGTGCTTTGATCTAGTATCTTGATGGACGGGTGATGCAGCTCGTGGACAAAGACTCCTGGAGGGACATTTGCTCGATCGGAGCCCAGCTTTGAGAGCACATCAGCCCCCACGTTGTTGTCGCGAATACATGATGAATCTCCAGGCCGACTTGTTCTCGAGCTTGCGTATCTCTGTGATGTACGCGTCCATGGTGTCCTTGTTGATATCCCACTCCTTGTTGACTTGTTGGATCACCAGCAAGGAGTCGCCGTAGATGAGTAGTCGCTTGATGCCAAGAGAGACTACCAGGCGTAGCCCATGCAATAATGCCTCATACTCGACTTCGTTGTTGGAGACCTTAAATAGTATCTGGAATACGTATTTAAGTTGTTATCCTGTTGGACTGATAAAGAGTACTCCAGCGCCGCTACCTCCGAGCTTGAGTGAACCGTTGAAGTACATAACCCAATGCTCTGGCATGTTGGATGGAGCTGCAACTTGATTTTCTCACCACTCTGCCCTGAAGTCGACTAGTGCTTGTGACTTGATGGCGGTGCGAGACTTGAAATCGATGCTAAGAGCTCTCAGTTCCACCGCCCACTTGGAAATGCGTCCAGTGGCATCCCGATTGTGGAGTATATCCGCCAATGGCTAAATCAGTAAAAACTGAGATCTTGTATTCATGTATTCGTTGAAGTAGTGGCGAAGCTTCCGGGAAGTGATGAGTATAGCGTAGAGAAGTTTCTGAATTGATGGGTAATGAAACCTTAGATTCAGAGAGGACTTCGATGACAAAATACACCGGCCACTGCACTCCAAATGCATGGCCTTCCTCCGGGCGCTCCACCACGATGGCTGTGCTGATGACGTGAGTAGTCGCGGTGATGTAGAGCAGCAGGTTCTCGCCTGGCAATGGAGCGGTGAGGATAGGGGGCGACTGGAGATGATGCTTGAGATCTTCCAGCGTCTGTGCCGCCTCCTCTATCCAATGGAACTTGTCTTGCCGCTTTAGGAGCTTGAAGAAAGGTAATACTCTTTCCCCAAGTCGAAAGATGAATCTGTTAAGGGCTGCCATACACCCTGTGAGCTTCTGGACGTCCTTGATCGTGTGTGGGGCCCCCATGTCGGTGATGGAAGTGATCTTCTCCAGGTTGGCTTCAATTCCCCGGTGGCTGACGATAACCCTAGTAGTTTCCCTTGTGGTATGCCGAAGATGCACTTGGTTGGGTTGAGCTTCCACTAGAACTTGCACAAGTTGTTGAAGGTTTCCTCGAGGTCGGAGATGAACTCATCGTGGTCTCTGGTTTTAATGACCACGTCATCCACGTAAGCTTCAACATTGCGATGTAGCTGATCAGTGAGGAAAAGCTGGATGGCTCGCTGGTATGTAGCCCTTGCGTTCTTCAGCCCGAAGGATATAGTTTTGTAGGCGTATGCTCCAAATGGGGTGATGAACACTGTCTTGATCTGGTCTTCTTCCTTGAGGCAATTTGATGGTAGCCCAAGTAGCAGTCAAGGAAAGAAAGCACAATGCAGCCAGCCATTAAGTCGTTGATGCGTGGGAGCGCGAAAGGATCTTTCGGGCAGTGTATGTTGAGATCAGTATAATCCACACACATCCTCCATTCATTATTATTCTTTTTCAAAACAAGTACTGGATTAGCTAGCCACTCTGGGTGGTAGACTTCTTTAATGAAACCAGCCGCGAGTAGTTTTGCTAACTCCTTTTTGATGGCCTCCCTCTTGTCGGGGGAGAACCGGCGCAGTCGTTGGTTCTTGGGGGTGGCTTTCGGATCAACTTTTAGGCAATGCTCGATCAACTCCTTGGTCACCCCTAGCATATCTACCGGTTTC
This sequence comes from Panicum miliaceum, assembly GCA_032594955.1. NCBI lineage: Eukaryota > Viridiplantae > Streptophyta > Magnoliopsida > Poales > Poaceae > Panicum > Panicum miliaceum. Next base: position 23,551,685 of record CM064073.1, read on the forward strand.
CACGCAAATATGTCTCGGTTAGCCCTAAGGAAGTCGACGAGCGTGAGTTCCTATTTGTCGTCCAGCTCAGCATCGATGAGTGCTGTCTTAGACGAGTCGCCCTCCTGCAGTTGGATGGTCTTCACACCGACATCGTTGGTGTTGGGCTTCACCGTCGATTGGCCCAGCTTCTTCTGTGAAGGTACAGCTGGAATCACCATCTCCGACTGGGAGAGCTGCTATGCGGCCGCGAATACTTCGGATGAAGGTTCTGGCACGCGTGTAGTCGAAGCATACTCGATTGCCTCTTGGTCGCAGTCGTAGGACTTCAAGTTGCCGTGGAAGGTGAGGACTCCTGTCTTCCCCGACATCTTGAGGAGCAGGTAGACGTAATGGGATACGGTCATGAATTTGGCCAGAGCAGGTCTGCCGAGGATGGCATGGTACGAGGACTCGAAGTTTGCCACCTCGAACTTGATGTACTCCGTACGGTAGTTTTCTTTTGTCCCAAATGTAATTAGCAGTGTTACCGAATCAATCGGTGTAGCCGCGTTTCTTGGAATGATGCCGTAGAACAGAGCCTTGTTTGGGGTGAGCATCTTGGAGATGTCCAGCCCCATTTTCTTCAAAGTACTCACGAAGAGCAGGTTGAGGCCGTTCCCGCCGTCGGTGAGTGCTCGGGTGATCTGGTCGATGCCCTCGTCGAGCACGGCGCTGGTGAAGTTGAAAGATGCCATCAAGTTCACCTGTGGATGCTCGATGAACACCCCTACCTGGCGCGCCAGCTGTTGGTGTTTAACCTCCAAGCCCACCGAGGGATACCCCCGAGGTGGTTGATTGTAGGTGGGGTGTCGCCAAGATCAGGAACTCAAAGGTGCAAGGAACACAAAACTTTAGACAGGTTCGGGCCACCGAGAGCGTAGTACCATACGTCCTGTGTGGTGATCTGTATTGCCTTAGATGATGTAGTGTTTGGAGGGGGTCCCTGTCTGCCCTTATATAGTCTGGGGGGATAAGGTTACATGAAAGACCTAGTTAAATACGAGCATAGGAGTCCTACCCGAGTACTACTCGGGTAGATTCCTTCCGTTCCGACTAGTTCTACTCTTGTACGAGTAGTTACAATTGGTGTAGGATGTGGACCATGTACCATCCCTTATCCTAGAATATGTACGCCATGATCGCAGTCCCGTGGCTCCGGATCTGACACATCGAGTAATGCAGCTTGAATGATTTCACATTGAATAGTCCCATATTCTCCCTTGAAATCTTCAGCATCATATAGAACAATATGTTGGGGAACAGATTCAAGATCTAGGACTCTAGCTTTGAAAATCAATCTGGCTATCTTAGAGTAATCTTTCTTCCAGAAAATAACTTTTCCCCAAGTACTCCTGCTCCGAAAACCCATCAACATTAGCCGACAATCTCTATTAAATTGCAACGCCGGCCATTGCTCCAAGTCACATGTTCCCCAGGGCCAAAAGGCCCCCGCCACCAGTTGATGTCCTTCGTTGGATCAGGCTATTTTGTGCACGTGTGTACTTGTGTTGATGTTTTGGACCTGCAACCACTCCACGGCTACAACCACGATGCATCGATCTCACCTACCTCGGCAACAACAACAGGACTATCATCACTTGAGAAACTTGTCGGCTTCCGCTCTATTTTAAGCATCCACGTTGCTTACGCAACAACTGTGGGAGAGGGGAAGGGTGTTAGAGATCCGATACAATCCTGCTGTTATGGTAGGGTTAGATTTGGTTTCCACCTCTATTCCTAGGATTATTTAAAATCAAAGTCACCATGTTCTATATAAACAACCCAACGAGGCTCCATACAAATCATTTAATATTGGCGTTACTCGTATTCTAATCCGCCTAAGAGCAACTCTAAGAGATTTTCTATACCTTTCCTCGTTACTAGAAATAGTTTGATAGAACAATACCCTCCAACAGCTTCTCTAAGTGGTTATCCAAATGTAGCCATCCTTCATTCCACATTTCTCGCTAGCCAAAAATAGATAATGAAAATGACTTTCTAGAGTGTACACAAGATATAGAAAAATTGTTGGAGAGTAAAAATATATAGAAAATAATTTTTATGTAGAAAATTTTCCAAATAATAATTTAGAGAGTGAAATTTAGAAAGAGGGATACTGGGACCGCACTTCCCTGCGCCCAGTGCGTGTTGATGTGGCAAAAAGAAAAAAGCAGCGGCTTGTGAAGCAATACTGTACGTTGGCGTGTGAGACCAGAAGGCATCACGTGGCCCACCTCAGAATATTTGATTTATTCTTTTGCTCAAGAATTTGATGGTAAAATCTAGGCTGCTGGTGCCGGCAACCCACCTGGTAACATTTGATTGGCATATTCAGAATTCCAGATTACTGCACCACCAGAGATAAGATCACATAAACCCAATCAGAATTCTATTCGGAACTGTAAGAGAGCTGTAACAAAAGAAGAACAATTCAGAAAAAAAGCACACAGAGCAAACTAGTAATTACAAGGGGCATTTCATCAGAAAATCCTGCTCTTGTCCAATTTTGAAGCAGATCCGAAACTTTCCAATGGAAACTCCCCAGTACAAAGAAGCCCTCACTAATTTTTGCCATGTCAAGCAGATATTAGACGCTGAAAATCTTCTGTACAGCCTTATCTTGTATATGATCGACGGAAGATAGCAACCCTCCAAGGCTTGGAGAGAAGCAATGGTCCAGTCCATAACTAGAATCCGAATGTCAGCCCAGCTAATACAGAGAAATACCAGCTTAACGCTTCAAGCTCTTGGCTCTGGCTACTCACTGCTGATGTAGAATTTGAACCATGTGAACATGCTATGTTCAGTAGGAAACCACAGAGCCCAGAGTTGTTGCTATAAATTGATGGTTCGGCAAGTTTTTGGAGTTGAGAACCGGTCGGTATCTCACCTAATAGATGGTTGTTGGACGATTTAGTGAAACAAGATACAACAATTGTGAGATGCCTGAAGGAATGGAGCCAGAGAGTTCATTGCAAGATAAGTCAAGGGACTCCAGAATATTCAATGTCTTTTGGAATACCACCAGAGAGACGATTTCTCGACAGGTTTAGGAACCGGAGACCTTCAAGGTTTGTCAGCTCTGGAGGGATGTCACCAGAGAGATAGTTGCTTGACAAATCAATACCAGTCATAAGTGCAATGCTTCCTTCAAAAATATGGTATTGCCTCTTCCACTTTACTTTAACTTGTAAGTTTTATGTGTATGAAAGAACATAATGTAAGATAGGATAGCGGACTTTCAGTGGTAGGCCAAACTCTGTTTTTGGCCGCATCATGGATGTAAAATTGGTGAAACTTCTTGGTATGGAACCTACCAAATTGTTGCCACCGAGATCCAGCAGCTGGAGGGAAGAGAGTTGTGATAGCTGCCAAGAAATACTCCCATGGAGCATATTCGATGGTAACCGGAGCACTCTTAGCAAGGGATTGCTGGACGGCTAGACCCTATCCATGAAGGAATCATACCAGAAAACTTGTTCTCACCAAGATCAAGAATGGTTAGCCTTCTGCATCTCTTGAATACCAATGGGAATTCTCCCATGAGATTGTTGTTTGCCAGCTGTACTGATCTTAGTGACAAATCGGAGTCTGTTGACGTCTTCACAATCCCAGAGAAGGTATTGTTTGACAAATCCATGAACAGTAGACCCTGCAGGTCCCACAAGCATCTGGGTAGTTCTCCATGAAGTTGGTTGTTTGATAGGTCCAGGATTTCCAAAGAAGCCTGCTGACATAACGCCATAGGGAATCCTCCTGTGAAGTAATTTTTTGCCAAGGAAATGGCAAGCAATTTCCTGGTGTTGAGGTTCGGTATCATTCCTGACAACTTGTTATTACAAAGGTTGAGGTATTGGAGGCTCTGGAGCGATGAGATTGTTGCTGGCACCTCGCCCTCCAGCTGATTGGAGCTAAGGTCAAGGATTTGCAATTTAGTCAAATTCGTGATTCCTTGCGGCATTTTCCCAATGAGATTGTTGCTGAAGAAACCCAGAAATACAAGCCTTGTCATGTTCCCAACCGAATTGGGAATTGTCCCACTCAGGAAATTCAGTGCGAAACATAGAAATCGCAAGTTTGTCAGTCTGCCTACCTCCACTGGGATTTGGCCGTATAACCTGTTGTTGTAGAGAAGCAAGGACTGTAGCTTGGTGGCGTTGCTGATCTCCGGTGGGATGCCTCCAGCCAGGGAATTGGTCTGTGCATGGAACGATGTGATCTCTGGCCAATTTGTGAACAAGTCCGGATGGATTGCCCCAGTGAGCTTGTTGTTTGACACGTTGAAACCGCGCATCTCCCGCATGTCGGAGAGCCACCGTGGCATCGGCCCGCGCAACCGATTGGATGACAGGTTGAGGTACCTCATCCCTCGCACCATCGCCGGGAGGGTGTTCCCTGACAGGTCAAGGTACATCAGGCTGGTGACGTTCGCCGGGATGGCGCCGGTGATGTTGTTGCTGGTGAGGTTGAGCTTGGTGAGCGCCGGGAACGTGGCAAAGTTCAGCGCACCGAGCATGCCATGGAGGCCAGCGCCGGGTAGGCTGATCTCAGCAACATGGCCAGCGGCGTCGCACCTGATGCCGGACCAGGAGCACGTCGGCTTGGCAGGCAACCATGAGAGAAGAGGGGATGATGGCTGGTCACCACCGTTGGCCGTGGCCGATCTCAGGAGTGGCCGTGGCCGTGCTTCTTGCCCGATCGCACTGGATACGGATGAGCAGATCAGCAGCAGAAACGGGTTGAGTAAGAGACTTGCCTGGGTTCTTGTCGAGGGAGCCATCGCCTGGTTCTGAGAGTGATTTCAATCCGCTCTAAGGATGAACCAAGACACTGAATCTGGTTGTTTTGTAGCATGCTAAACGACAGATTCAATTCAAACCATAGTGGTGAAAGTCAAGGCACCTGAGTTTTCTTAGTCCGCTGTTCACAAAATGATCTTGACCCGGTCTCATGAGTCATGAATCGTGACTTGTGTTGCCGCAGGTGTCTAATCCTTCTTGGTTGAATTAACCTGCATTCAATGACAACAAACCATACAGCATGCTCGAGCACAAAGTTTTCACATACAATGACACAAAGGTTTAATATTGACAGTGGTGATGAGTGACACGGAATGCATATATATTATATGCGAAAAGCACCAAATTCAAAAGATGCACTTAAAGTACATGACAGCACACGCAATTTTCTCTATATAGATAACATAACATAAACACTTGAACTGGTTCGTGAGTCTAACCCAAGATGCGATCCCATTTACATGAAAATCTCTATATGACCTTAATCTCCTTGAGCCAAGCTGTGTGGAGTGGGCATGGGTCTGGTTTTCCTTCTGCAAGCGCCTTCTCGGTGAGAGAGTAAAACCAACCATTCCTCCACTTGAACTGTTCCATTGGGATGAATCTATGTTAATTTATCAGGCAATAAAATAGGGTGCAGGTTTTAAGTGCTCAACAGATAGGACATGCCTCTTTTACAGCAGTAGGGAAGTGCGCCACAGCTCTGGAGTATGCACAAAGCCTCTCTTCTATGCCTTCATCAAACGTAAGCCCCCTCTCTCCAGCCACAGCAGATGCTAATTCAGCTATCAGGCTCGCAACCTGCCAGGACAAGCACAACTTAGAGGTGCAATGCAAGAAAGACCCTTGTGCTTGTTGGTGCTAATTGAACAAACATAACCAAAAACATGATTGATGTGGCCTTTATGAGAGGGAATGAACCTCAGATCGGTACTCTTTTTCCACAGCACCAACTGTAGCCCCTGGATGCCGAGCACCAACAAGCATGAAAGCTGAAATCCATATCAACTTCTCTAGCATCTGCTTCTGAAAGGCTTCCTTCTCAAGCACCTGATGGGGTAGGTTGCAATAGAATCACAGACAAATCATCAGCTAAATACTTGAAAGTGCACAAAGGAGCAAGTGCAAGGACCGTTACCTGAGAGGGCAAGAAAGAACATCAATAGAAAAACATGATAACAAAACATCACTAGTATTTTGCCTCTCAACCCAAGAAGTTAACTTTGGTGCCGAACTGTAACTCCGTGAGCTCATCGGCTTGGTCAATTTTCAACAATATTTCCTTTTGGTTATTATAATAATGGTAAGTAAAAACCACATTAATTTTCATGATTCAAGTAATGCATGACTCGCACCTACTGTCTGATACAGTGCAGAGAAACAAGGGGGTCCTGGAAACGTATACTTCCACGATTCACGTTTTTAAAAAAAAAGAAAATCATCTGTACGCCTTTTCTTAAAGAAAAAACAAAGATTAAACATGTTCTCTTCCATAATCCTATCCACACCTTAATAGAGCAGGAACTCAGAACAATCACTGCTATAATATGCCATAAAAAGTTATATTCGTATCTACCCTCGAATCCCTTGCACAGATTTGGACAGGATGAAAAATAAATAACACTTAGGGAAGGAACCAAATTAGCAACCATATTTTATTCTAAGTTCTATCTGATAGAATTCAATGCGAGGATGTAGTAACTAATAAACCTTATACAGAAGTTGCAAGGCATGACAGAAAAAATATTTTGAATAGATATCTATGTTGTCTGCACCTTACTATTGCAAGATGTCACAGTTAGTTGAGCAAAAAATCTAGAAACTATGAAAAATAAGAAACTGGTAGGCATGGGAATTTATCGACAGATGAAATGAAGAATTTGTGAAACAAATGCTGATAACCTCACCTTGCAGGTAAGTCCGCCATTTTGCAGGCGGGCAGCCACAGCTGGAGCCCAGCTGCCAAATGCAGCAGTCAGCCCTTCTGGGTTGGTGTCAGTGATACCATCGACTGGTGGTTCTCCAAGTTTCGACACAGCAAAGTATGCCAAGACCTGGTTTGCATCCACTAGTCCCTTGCTCTCAAACCACGGATCCAGCATCCCATTCTGGAAGAACACCAAATCTGCTGCAATATTAGCTCACAAGTTCCAACATGCAGCAACATTACGCAATAATGTTGCACAAAGGTGTAGTTAGGCAGTTGCATGCATAAGACAAAACCATAGCAGATCTCATTTTTAAAAACATTAGTGGAAGCGAAGGTATACATCTGGAGGAGACACTTCAGAATCAATGTAAATGCTCATATAGTGATCAAATGATTATCAGCAGGACCATCTTGTGAGGTTAGTTCCTTCAAATTACATGGAGAGCAGAGATCCTTAGCAGATTTAGAGTTTAAGGTTTCAACAATACAAGCTCCTGTGCAATGATAACCTGAAGCTATTCAGCAATGTCGAGTTTCCAAAATAGTGTGTTCATAACCAGCCGAACAACTGAACGAAATTTAGAATTTAGAAACGAAAATGTCACATTGCCTAGTTCACTGACCCATCAATTATACCAGATCAGCTGCTAAACCTTCCATTTGTAAAGCAGATCCAGCCTATTTTTCGCTACTTCCATCTTGAGGGTGTTGGTTACTAAAGGAACTATATGGCATAAGCTCCAGGTTGAGCAGATGCACACAATCAAAAACTGAACTGAACAGACAGCAGTTTGTACAATTCAGCTCAATTTATTCGATATTCGGCTAGCCAAAAATGCAACCCAGAAGAGAAAACATATGCAGACAGCTCCGACCGCAGACAAGGACAACCACAGAGACGAACACGACATCGAACGAGCAAGTGCAAGCAGACGAGCTGGGGGGAGTTGGGGCCTTAGGGGCACGTACCGCGCCAGCGCGACTTGGGGGTGGCCTCGAGCACGGCGTCGAGGTCGTCGTTGCGTGTGCACACGAGTATCGGCCCGGGCGCGTCGTCGGGCACCTTCTCGCCGCGGCCGACGAGCACGTCCGCCCCCGGCGGGCCCATGGACAGCAGCGCCTGGCCCACGCGCCCGCCGCCGACCACCACGGCCGGATGCACCGCCGTGGCCGCCATCGCCGCGGAAACCCTCGCGAGCCTGCGAGCCGCCGCCGACCTCGAGGAAGCCAGGGAGAGGAGGCGGCAGAGGGGAGGCGACGGCAGCGGGGTGACGGAGACGGCGGCCTTGAGGGCCATCTCAACGGGAAGTGGGGTTGTTGGGTGTGGGAGGAGTGAAGTGACGGCGTTTGGTTTAGGGACCTGGGTGCCGTTAGAGCGGCAAACGGGAGCCACCCGATTCGGGATGGGCTTATCTGGTCGGTTTCTGGTCGATCGACGTATTGATGGGTTACTGGGCCTGGGAGCATGAAATGGCTTTCTCTGATACATTGTTTTTTTAGTTTTCTTTTTTTTCCGAACATGCATACGTTCATATACACACACGCACGCAAAACTCACCCTTACAAATACACGCATAGAACCCTACCTCCAAGAGACTGAGTCACGCACAAGCACGCACACTCATCCTTATAAATACAACATACAACCTTACCTCTATGAGCACTCGAAGAGACTGAGCCGCCAGATCCTCGATATTGATGAAATCACCATAGACATCTTGCTATCAATGGATATGTCGTCTACTACTAAGATAATAGCGCTGTTTAAATTCTGTAATAAATTAAGAAAAATATGAGCACACGTGTGAAGTACAGTCTTCTCTCACATATTCTTTTCCTCATTTACAGAGTGTGTCGCCTGTGTGGAAAAAAAACAGTGCTAGAGCGTGATGCTGAAGTTGATACTGAATTTCGATAGCCACCATATGCACAAGTGCAAGTAAGGTTTTGGCGTTTTGCTGTCATCAGTATCCACGAGCAAACATCAACTTAGATGTGGTTCTCCTAGAGGACACCGACATGGACAGACATACGCCAAGTAGAAATGGTCTAGAGCAATGCGGATAATAGCATCAGTACTCAGATTTGATGAGCCGTCCTCATTGAGTAATCTGAGTAATGAACATAATTCCAATTGTTTAATTTAAGGAAAAAAATTATCTGTATCAATATTTTAAATAGCGAGCTATACAATTTAGTGGCAGGGTTCTCAAACCGTTATTAGCGTCGCTATAGCTCTACTGCAACGGTCGTAGCAGCAGCTACGCGAAACCACTATAGCGCCACTATTTAAAATATTATTAGTCTATATTCATCCTTCATCCATCGTCACACTTATTTTGGGATAGAACGAACATGATGTAAACGTAATGAATGGTATTTTCCAATCAAACTCTGCGAGACGATGACCCAACCAAACAAAATTTTAGTACGTGACAAGATGTTTTTTCGCGCGCCTTGACTTTCGGCCGCTAGGATTTAGTGATTTACTGCTGCAGCTCTTGCTTGATCCTGGAGTGCATCCATTCAGGGACCGCTTGTACAACAGATGATCCAACCATAACTGTCCACTGTCACTCTCTCAAGATTGAACAGCCATGGCACTCTGGACGAAGACCCAGGCAAGCCTCTTGGACGTCCTGCTGCTCCTGATGTCTCTTGATTCGCTAAATCTATCCAACAACCATCTGGCATGTGAAATACCATCAATTTACAGCAACAACTTTGGGCTCTGTGTGTTTCCATAGTATGTTCAGATGGTTCAAATTCTATGGTAGCATTCAGTGAATACAACCAAGAGCTTGAAGCCTTAAGCTGGTAATTCTGTACTAGCTGGGCTGACATTCGGACTTTGGTTATGGTTCGGAGCACTGTTTTCTCTTCAAACCTTTCAGTATTGCTATCTTCAGCCGTATCGATCACACACAGGATAACTGGATAAACGGTAACAAACGGCCTTCAGCACCTAATTTGCATGATATTTGAGATACCAGCTACTACTACTAGTGTAGCAGTTTCTCCACTTGTGTAATTCTCTGTTATTATTCTCTTGTTGCTGCTCTTATGGTTTTAATGGAAACCAAATAGAACTTTGATAATGTTAACCCTTGATGATTCTTTAAAGAATAGAACTCTTCTAGTTCTTGAATAACTACATTATGGTTGTTAACCCTTGATGATGCTTGGGCTAGCTCTAGCCTGGGCTAGATGCATGCATGGCCAGCTCGAGCCTGGATTAGACAATGCAACGAGTCCATGTTTGGTTGCCTGTTCTAGCTAAGTCTGTATTGGAATTGTCTTTATTTGGCTGGATGGCTTGCTTCGGGTAAGATCACCTCTTTGTTCTGGTGGTGAGTTTAAGATCGAGTTACTGAATCGCCGTGCTCACTTTGACTTGCCTTCAATAAAATCATCTCTTCCTTCTGTAGAATAAATCTGAATCATATGAATACTTCAACAGTTCTCGTCGGAAGCACATTTTGACGAACAGGTTATCCGCTGAACCAGTGTGAACTCACGGAGGAGCGAGCAGGCCGTTGATTCACTGTAAACTCGCGGAGGGGCAAGCAAGCAAAAGGAAGAGGCTTCCTCAAAATCCAAAGAGGAACAAACAAACAAGATCCGGGCTCTCCGTCTCCCGCAGCAACGACGGCGGCATCGGCCACCAGCTCGCGCGGAGCCTGCGCTCAACCGTGTACTTGATGGACTTGACTCCTCCGTACTCCGTTCTTGCTTCCCTGTGCAATTCAGTAATCGATGTAGATAAGAATCAATCGGCTGTGATCCTACTACTACTGCAAATCACCAATTCCTCGTATCTGAATTTGAAATCCAAGGCAATAAACCAGAGAGGGAGGAGAATTGCTTGCAGCCAATCCATGCGCAAACCTCCAATCGAGGATGGAACTTCGAAGGCGAAATCAAAAAGGGGAGGCGCCCGCGGCCAGCCCTGCGCCCCCATCGGCGACGACGGCGTCGTCCCAGGAGTCTCGAGCCTCGACCTTCCCGGAGTCTCCTCCATGTGCCGGCAGGGTCTTCGATCTGGTGCCGTGGACAACCTTGCAAACTTGTAGCGGCGGAGGCGCAAAGCGGAACAGCGGGAGGAAGGTGAGGGGATGCACCAGCTTGGCCAGTACAAGCCCGGCTTAGCTAGGGGCGCGTTTGACCAGCCTCGGCGCATGCATCGGACGAGTGATTGTTTAGCTGCAGCACCGCGAGCCAAGCTCAGCAGCATCTCCATCCGGAGCCTGGCTCGCTCGCTGCTGGCCCGTGAGAGCCTGTCTCCCGAGAGCCGAGCGAGGCGGTACCAGAAGGGAACCAAACGCGTCCTAGAATGGTCGATTTTCGGGTACTAGTGAAGCCAGGCCAAGGGGCGTCTTTTGCACTAGGTAAGCCTGGCTAGCAGGCCTCTACAGGCAACCAAACAGACCGAACCTGCATTAGCTAAGCCTTAGCCACCCATCCAAACACAACCTATGAAACTTGATGTCTGCTGAAATGTGCCAGCCTACTGGCCAAATGAGGAACAAGCAGCGAACAATAACTCAACAGAGAAACATCATGCCCCAGGTTGGCATATTGACTGTAATATTTCACCAAATTAACTATCATCGTATGCACTGGACAGTTCGTTATTAAGGCATTAAGATGAACACTAATAAAATTGTACAAATGGCTACTTTCGGATCAATAAGTACTCAGGCAGCACAGTTTCAAATTAATTGCGAGTTACATGTCACAAGGGAGAAAATATCAAGATCTCCTTGATGAATAATGGCGCCATGATGTTTTTAGTACATCATGGTAAAAGAATAATATGGTGACCTACTTCATTATACCGTTTCCACAAACTCAGCAATATCACTATTAGATTTGTTGCCTCTCCGGGTACAGTAAATCTCGCAGTCCAAGTACATGAGCATGAATACACACCACCCACCACCCAAAATATACAGATTCAGGGTATGAAGAATAAGACCTGTGACCAGAGCGCATATAAAACTCAATATTTTGTTCTTCACCAATGAGTCTCAAAACAACTCAGCGTCAGAGGAATTTCAACTTTCCATGTTGCAGAACGGATTTTGCCTGGCACTCAATCCTCTCTGCCCCTGCCAATCCAGCACAAGCATCTGATGCCCCCAAGGTTACTGCAAAGTACAGATAGATGGTGCACAGGAAGGCAAGCACAACAAGTGTTGTCAAGAGGAACCGGTGCCGCTCAACCAGTGCAGACCAACTGTCATCCCGAGATGACTGAGGCTTCTTTGTGGATGACACAAAGAATGTGTTTTGGGACCTCCTGTGAGGAGATGATAATGAATCCAGAACCATGGTGGCAGTGTACTGATTAGTTTGAATCCTGCCCAAGCAAATAGTAAGAAAATATTCAGGCATATACATAAGGTGAACAACTTGCATGAAGCTGTTAAAGGTCACATTGAGGAAATAAAATCCATCAGAAGTTATAATACACCACCACACATGTCCCTATGCTGTAAGACCAAGGTGATTGAACAAGAACTCAACATACAGATATCAGAGCAAACAAACAAATTAAATTTCAGATTAGGAGATACAGCTTTGTTAAAATAGAAATACGATATGCACATATCAATACAACCCAACCTCAGTCAGAGACAGAGACCATGCAGCAGATCAGCATTTACATTACTACTAATCAGTCACTCTTCTTCTCTAATGGGATGATGGATAGTTCTCTAGCCATTCTCGAAATAAAAAACAAAACAGCCATTATCTTGCCTAACTGGTTCCACATATTTTCAGTCTATATTGCACCCTTCATACTTTGTATTTCACAATTTTCTTTTGATTTTGTAAAGCCATATGTCTTAAATTCCAACCCTCAGAAGTATTTTAAGAGTAAAAAGAATCTAATAAGCAATATCGCACAGGGATAAGAACAGATGACATAGAAAGATTCAATGCATTTTTTTAGGGGAGGAAATGATTTATTCATGACTGACAGAACAGAGAAAGGAATTAGAATGAGTTAAGCCACTCAAAATCCCAAAATAATGTTGCAGTAAAAGAACGCACAAGGGGACTGGAAATTCAAATAATGATTATTGTTTAAGATGGTTGATTTTGCTGCACCTTTTGTTTGGCCAAGCACAACAAATAAACAGAAAATAGAGATTTCCCCACTGTTAACTGAAAGCAAAATCCTGGCAGACAATCATCATTTCTGGAAAGAATTATAACCTACTGTATCTGTAAGACACCACATCCTAAAAAAGAAACTGTCCACTGTAAATTTTAATGATGGACATTGGACAATAACCCATTTCTGGAACAAATATCCCCACTATGTGACATGACAATACAAGCTCCTAGCAATTATGTTAAAATGGACCAGGACTAGCACTCTGCCACGCTAATATATAGTAAGCACTGGGAGCTTACTTACACCAATTTGTTACAAGAGGACACACTGAAAGCATGTGCAAGAATACAGTTCCTGTCCCGAGCAGCATGCTTTAATTGCCACATAGGAGAAAGCTAGTTCACTAAGCAAGAAATTGCAAGAGACAGTGCATGTTCTCCACATGGTTCCACCTCTTTGTATTCAAATAAATTGAAAATCACATATACGGCAATAAATCTTAAGTACCATGCGACTTCATTTAGAGGTGAAGCTCCATAGGCCAATCTATTATCAGATAAGAGGGTGGCAAGCAAGGGATATTACCATTACATGAACAGGTTCTCAAAGCAATCATAAAGGCCTTACAAAAAGAACCTTGAAAGAACCATTACAGCTACTAACCTGAGAGAAATTAGAGGATTCAAATGTAGTAGTAGTACTATCTATGTCCCTGATTTGAGTTTGTTTGCTGTAGGGATAAAAAAAAACTGAACTACTTAATATTTGGGTATGGTGGTAGTGGGATTGCCAAAGTGGAAGTGTGGAACAGCAGTGTGCACTGCACATAGCGAAAATGACTCCTTAATGCAGCACTAAGGTGGTCCCTGTCGCAATGGAATTGCACACACTTTTTCTGGGTGTTCAAAGGTGAAATATAAATTCTCAAATCAGTTTTTTTTTGTTCTAATGCTTCAAGATCCAGGCTAGAAACTCATCCCAGCATAAATCGGCAAGCATCGTGAGAGCATGAATTAAAACAGATTCACAATGCCACACTAATTGGCGACCCGAATTGATGGATTGTGATTCTAGTTCCAAGAAAACATCAACGGAATCACTAACTCGGCAGAGGTACAGCCGCGGAAAAGCGCAGCCACCAAATCCCTAAAAAAACAGACACGCCACAAAATAGACCAAATCCGCAGCAAACTGGATTGATTGGTTGCTTATTTCGAAAAAAAGATGAACAAACAGTTGGGTTCCAGCGCTCAAGCAACGAAGGGGAAAGATCCCGCCGCGCAAAACATCACGAACAAGCGAGGCCATCCTATCCTAACCAGCCGGAGAGATGAAGACGACATGAATGAAACGTGCAACCCCGTCCGGATCTCCAGTCCAGGCCAATGGCGTCCGTCGTCGGGGGCAGATGAGGACGCCAGCCGACGGGAAAACGAAGGAAGGGAAGATGCGCACCTGGATCTGGATCGGGGCGAGGCCGGCCGGCGCGGAGGGGAGGGCGGTGGGGAGGCACTGCGAGGAGAGGACGCGGCGGCCCTTAGAATTGGAGAGGGCCAGAGGGTGGTTCCCGTCCCGTCCCGTCCCGGTGAACCGTCCGAATATTGGCGACGGTCGAGGGAGGAGGACAGTCCGGCAAAATCTCTGAAATAGGATGGCATGTCGCATGTGAATATCCTTTCTTTTTACTAGAAAAAAATCAGATTATATTCTTTTAGAAATTTTTAAACATCATATGTTTACCGTCTACAATAATGATTACAACACAATTGTACGAAAAAACTGGTATAACTTATAAGCATGTTTTTTGTTCTATATTAGTATAATACAATATCAAATGCCTACTTGTGGTTTACCGTTCACAAAATGGATTGGGCTCAAGAAAAAAAAGGATTAGGCGGTTAATTGGATGGGTAACTAAAAGCAAGCATCAGGCTGTTGGGGCATAAGTGTCCTCAAAACTCTGACTTGTGTTGGGTCCGCAGGGCTGCAGGAGACTGGTTAGCAATCTCACTGAGCCCTTGAATTAATGGAATGATATTTTCAAAAAGAAAAATAGATTTTACGATAATACTATAAATGACATTTGTATTCCATTTTATGATAATGGCATTTGTATTCCATTTATAATAATTTATGGCAAATTTAATGATTTCGTAACAATAAAACTCGTATTTTAAATGGTTATTATATTTTCTAACTTGTGACAAGCTTCGTGAAGTAAAAGTGGAGAAATTGGCTAAGCGAGCAAAATACCTGACATTGCAGCTTCATACACAGCAGACGAACAGTAATATCTCTAATGCAATGTAGGAAGCAAAACAAATGTGATGATTCAGCTGAAATTTACTCATATCATTCTCATATGATAGGGTACCAATGTTTGTAGACTCATGAGGAAAATATTCTACAACTTGTTTCTTTTGGTAACTGATAATGCCATATTCAGATGTTAGCCAGCATATAAAATAATTCAACAAATAGCTAGAGTCATGAGCTTCTACTACAATTTCAGGGAATTGCTGGCTGTGGTATGCAAAAGAAAGCAGCACTTCACTGAGTGAGCCTACTCCAGTGGATGGTCTGCCAACTGTACTAGTAATCAATCAGCTTGGATTGGATCGGATTAGGGGAAGGCCTGTACTATGCAGAAACCAGACCAAACAAACATTAAGAAATAATAACCTCTGCGTTGTTGTTCTGATTACGAGTAGATGCGAGACTGGTCAGCTCACAAAAAAGTTCAAGCTTGGTAGTGGCAACACACAAATTTTGACCAAGGCATAATTGGAATGCATACCACACTGACCAACAATATTTAAATTCTCTACGCGACCATTTTAAAAAGGGACCCGGTTCTTGCTGGTTCTGCACGGTCAGGCCGAAACCCATCTCGCCATGTCTGTGGCCGCTGCTTGCGTCCTGCAAAAGAGGCAACTTCTAGAAGCAATATATTAGGAGTAACATATATGACGACTCAGGATGAATGTTCCCATTTGTACTGTTGCTCCTAGATAAAACTTCGTAAAATTGAGATGCTTGAATTTGAATAATGTTTATAGGACACACTATAAATTGAGATATATAAGTATTTATCTTCACAAAATAGTTCTGTATAATGAACCACGAGTCAATTGAAAATTCATCTGTTTTCAGATTAAATAAATTACAAAAAGAATGGAAAAAGCACAGGATTAGAAAACACAATTAAAGCTAATGCCTCTGAATACCACACTGAAAGAAAAATATAAACCATAATTTCCTAAGAAGAGGTAGCTACAGCTAGCTTCAGTGGTCCATTTGTATCTTCTCATGGTGTGATTATACCGTCTCCCACTTAGCTATCTTTCTGTCTCTATCCCTTCGTTTTGATATTCCAAACGTTGAAGGAAAGAACTCTCTAGCTAGCGACCAAACGACATCATGCAATTGCTGTGACTTCTTGCATCTAAAGAGTTGCAGTTGACGTCTGCTGAACCTTTGTGCTCCTATCTATCTTTCTAGAGTTGTTGATGCTTCAGAAAAACAAAACTGATTCTAGAAAGAATAGAGATAAGATCAGAATACACTTAGGTGGATATTCATTCCCCTTATTTTCTTACAATACACTTATACACAGAACCTTTTTTAAGGAATATGCACAGCTTTTTTAAGGAATATACAGAAATTTTAGGTAGCCATCTTATAAACGCACTGTTCGTTTTGTGCATTCAGTTCTGGAGAAAGGTAGCTTTCCTTGAAACATGTAGCAGCTCTGCAGATATGATGCAACAGCAATGAACAGAGCTTTACGGCCCAGGCAAGTATGTCAGGAAAGCCAGGAAAAATAATAATGAAATATGATCAATAGTTAACCCTCCTTTTCTTATTCAGAAAGTTCAATGATGCTTTTAGCCTAGTATTATGGACTAATGTAGTTGACTGATGCTGTGAGCCATGATGTCGGTTCCGGAAATGGCCGACAACTAAACTAACTCGAAGTGTGTATCGCGCGTCGTGATCGGATGTGGCCTAGCACACAATTACTCAAGATTTATACTGGTTTAGCCAATCGGATATGGCCTAGCACACAATAACTCAGTCGGTTTTATTGCTTCAGCCCAGGTGCTCGTGAGAGTTAGGCGAGTTACAAGCTTGCGAGTAGATGATGTGGTATGATCGAGATCTGTCGAGGTTATTTTTCCTAGGCGGATGACCCTCCCTTTTATAGTCCAAAGGGGGGGGGGGGTCTCCGTTGCAGGGGAACCAAAGGTAGAAAGAGTGAGGTAGAAAGGTAGAGTGTTCCTTGCTTCGTCGGTCGGAGTCGCCAGCTCTGTCAGTCGGGACCGCCAACTCTGTCAGTCGGGGCCTTCCGATAACCACCATCCAAGTCCTGCGTCATGGGATGGTCGTCTTATCTTGTCCCTGTGCGTCATGCTCCGTCAGTCGGGGGGCGAGCGTGTGATGATAAGTACGGTATGGTAGTCACGCTCCATCCCTGGCGCTACACCCCGTCACTCTGTTGTGATGAAGGCGTGTCCGCCGCGTCATGGTGACGTTGCGTCCCGTCCCTTCGCGAGGACGGGCAGGTGGAATAGTGTCCCCCCACTGTGGGGACAGAGGGGACTGTAACCCCCGTGGGGGGAGTGGTTGCCCTATACGGCAAGTTGACTCTGGCGCGTCCGTCCTTATCCTCAGCACCTAGCCCCGGGGATGGTCAGTGTGCGAGGCCTGACCGGCCCCCAACCTCGTCAGTCGGGGAAAGCGACATGTGCGTAGCGGAGTTCGGTTGGCGTCGGGACCGTGGGCTTGGATGGCCTGGAGAAAGTCACGGCCTAGGAGGGCTCCTGTTTGATCTACGCGTGATCTTAGGCCATCAAGAGTCCCAGCAGGAAGTGGGCCCGCTGGGGACCCCAGGTCCCTGGACCCGTCAGAGGCCCCTGAGCGGCTTTGCGATTTGTTTAATCGCGAAGGCGCTATTCTCACCGCGTCGTGCTTTTGCTCAGAGTGAGAGGTCGCATCGCTCTGCCTCAGCCGCAGAGAGACACCGCGTAGGAGAGGCTCCCCCTTGTGACCGCAAGTCAATCAGGGTTGCCTTGGTCTTGACCATGTAATGAATGTGTCGCAGTGGTACCAGCCGCCTCCTTACGGTGTGGAATCGCGAGGCCTGCCCGAGGCGGCGTGGGTATTCAGTCGGCGGCAGATGGACTGCTCGCCGTCGTCCCCTGCCAAGGCGTCCTTGAGGGAGGGGGTGCAAGAAGAAGACTTGCGAGGAAGATGTTCCTCCCAGTCTTCCCGTACTTGGAGGAGCCCTCCCAAGGTTACCAGCGTTACCACCCTGGTGGTGGTAACGGGTTTTTCGTACTTTGTAATGGCCGTGGGCCGACTATACTTTATAATAATTATTCACCAGGAATAAAGCGCGGTGTATTGTATTTGCCGCGCCCGTCCGTGAGTCCGATCGAGGGCTGGAATTTTGTCATCTTTTCCAAGAGGAAATGCGGTGCCCCGATCGCCGCACCTTTGCTACGAAGGAGGACAGTCGGGTCGACAGCGTCGTGGGCGCATATGCGTGGAGGTGGCCCCGTCCTCAGTCTCCGCGACCGAAGGGGTTGAACCGGCGTCACTTGCCTCGATGGCTCGAGTGACGGGCTTGGTGAGCTCCTAACAGGTGTGCCCGAGCATAATTTCGGGCATCCGACTGGAATCCGGGTCCGTCGTTTGTGACGGGGTCAGCATAGCCCGCAGGTGGCATTCCACTGCTCCGCGACCCGCCTCCGGCAGATGCCCGAGTCGTCCGACTGACTCAGGTGGCCAACTGGCCTCTCCTCGATGGAGATTCTGTGGGCATGGCTCAAGGTCAGGATCGGACGAGAAGGTTGAGATAACCCAAATCGCTACCTGAGCAGGTTGGGCGAGGGCCGCTGGGGCTCATCTGCATTTTCTCATTGGCTCTGTTTGATGCGAGGCGGCCTCGAGTCCTCTGTGGACCAGCCTTCGAACCTCGATCGGTTGGGTTCCCGAATCGGGATCCATTAGCATACTTTTATTGGCTGCGCCATTTTTGTTTTGGCAGTTTTAATGTTTTTCATGAATCGAACGATTAAATGCGATTATTGACTAGGGATGTCGCGCGTTGAGGCTTACCTGGGAGGTCGGTGTGTTGCCCCATTTTTTGTGCCCGCATCACGGTCGTGGTGGGCCACCAGCCAGCTCCGCGAACTCGGAGAGAGCTTGGTGCCAGTCGCGACGGCGATTGCGGAAGCAACCACCGCGGAGTGGGTGAAGGTAGCTTGTCACGCGGAGAGGGAAATAGCCTTGGGCAGCAGTGGCGTACAAGCAATAGAAGCCGTGTCGAGCACCGCCCTGACTATGCTGGCCCCTAGCCAGGGGACTCCTCCGGTCGACCCTGCAGCGCTGCCCCTTCCATCCACATCGTCGGCCAACGTGGATGGGCTGCCACAATAAAACACATTTGTCGCATAGTTAGCTTTCATTTCTGGAGTAGTTTGTGCAGGGGTCTTGAAGGGCTCCCTAGTGAACGATCTAAGTGCTTGTAATCGGTTTCATTTTATGGTTTTTGGAAGCTGGTCCCGCCCGTATCCCTTTATTTCCTGGAGTGATTTCTGCCTTCGCACTTTTCCTTTCGAACCTGCTCGTTAACCGTAGGCTGCAACGTGTAGCCAGGGGGGTGGCCCGAGTGGCGTCAGCTGCTAGTTCATTGTAGGTTGTGATGAGGGTTCGGTAGGTCCGGTGGCCCAACAAGCATCACTTAGGTCGCATCGAGAGAACGGGTCGCCCTTTCGCTTGGGCGAGAAAAGTTGCCTTTTTGTGCGTGATTTACAAAAAGGAAAGAGTGGGTAGCAGTGCGCGTGGCGGTGTACCCCCGTGGGGCGTTCGAGCGACCCAGGCCGAGAGTGCTCGGGCCGGGGTGCTGAAGGAGCTGACATTTGAATGAAAGCATATGAAGGGACCGAGTTTAGGGGAAGGAGCGACGTAACTGTTTGATGTTCCAAGTGTTGGTGAGGATGTTGCCATCGCTATCCTTCAATCAGTAGGTGCCTGGTCGGACCACCTCTGATGAGGACATCCTCCACTATTACCCGCTGGCAAAGACGCAACAAAGGGGGCCGAGTTGATGAGGACATCAACACCAACGATACATCCACTCCGATAACCGTGCTGCTGGTCTTAGTTTTAGTCCTTTAGAGTTTCGAGTTCTTGTCACGTTCTAGTCACAACCGTGCGCTACCATACATACTCCGTGTTGGCGGAATCCGAGTCCATATTCGTGTTCAAGTCCGAGTTAGATTCTGTGTTGGTTTGTGACCGAATCGCACGCGGTGCTGTGATTCGAGTAGGGATCAGTTTCCGAGTCCGAATTGGTTATTGCGGCGTGTTATAAAATTTCATTGCTATTCGCACTTGTACTGCATATTTTGTAGCGCTCCAGAAAGGCAGAAGTAGTCTCGGCTTACTCAAACCGTAACTTTTTTTTACCGGAATACCCCTACCCTTTCGGGAAAAGTTTGTGTGCTGTGTGGCTCTTTTGAAGTCTTTTAGGTTATATAATCAGTTTTGAGGATCCCCTGAAAAAAAAAGAAAAAAAGAAAAAGAAAAAAAAAGAAAAAGAAAAAAAATAAGAAGAAGAAGAAAAAGAAGGGAAGAAAAAGGGGCTGTTCTTTGTGCATCTTTTTTGTTCTTCGGTGGTGTCTCGTGACTTCATTTGTGTCCAGGCTCGCGTCTCTAGCACGGTCTAGGCTAGAACCAGCATAGTGCCCCCGTTGAACGATTCTTCAGCTTGCTTTTGTAACTAACGTGGTGCTAGTTCATCCTTGCTTCAGCCCACCTATAGCTCCACATATCCGACTACAGCTTGACAGGTCCTGTTGTTGCGGCACCGATACACTTCATCCCACGGTTGCAGACTTGTTGGTTGTCGTCCCCTCCTGTTGAGCAAGGTAAGAATTGGTAAGAGCTTGTGTAACGGGTTGAGAGTGAGCACCTTGCAGTAGCTACATCCCATTAGTTCTAGGATCTTATTTCTTCACCTATTTTCGTGTTTCCTTTGTTCATCTAACCATGACAGGATCAGAGGGTGATTGGAGTTTAGGTCACTCTCCTCGTACCAAGGGAATCATACAACATTTTGAAAATAAGATGAGGAGGCATGTAGATGGGCTTGCTGAAGATATGCTGGTGTCAAATGATAAGATTGGGCAGTTGGAGGCCACGCAGCTTGCCACCAACACCAAGCTTACACGGCTGGAGACGTTGGTCGCTCATATTGACCAAAGTCTTGCTGCTCTTTTGAGGCATTTTGATGAGATGCATGCCAGAACTGCAAATGGGCATGAGGGAGAAAACAAGAAGGATGAGCATGTCGAGGATAATTGGGATGATTATGTCGCTGGTACTGAACTAGATGACCAAGATGCTCCTGGTCGCCAACGACTGCGAACTAATCGGAGAGGTATGGGTGGACATCGACGACGTGAGGTACATAATAATGATGACGCTTTCAGTAAAATAAAATTTAAGATACCTTCTTTCGATGGAAAATACGATCCTGATGCATACATTACTTGGGAAATTGCTGTTGATCAAAAGTTTGCATGTCATGAATTTCCTGAGAATATACGTGTTAGGGCTGCTACTAGTGAATTTACTGATTTTGCCTCTGTTTGGTGGATAGAACATGCTAAGAAAAATCCTAATAATATTCCACAAACCTGGTGTTGGCGCTAAAATCGGCCGTGTAGGAATCGGCCGATGGGTCTTCAGCGTCGGACACACGACCCGGGAGAATCTGCTTAGCTCCTGTTCGGGTTATCGCCCTGGTGCGGTTCGCGCGGCGTGCCAGTCAATCTGACCTGTTGATTGACAAGGAAATAGAGTATTAAATCCAGGCGCGTCGATCGGCTTGGTTTCCGATCTGTCCTGAGGAGCGCGTCGGCAGCAAATCGGCCGATTCACTGTAGAGATAATCGGCTATGGGTCAGCCGATGATCGTATAGTAATTGTGAAGAAGACTGCTAGAGCGATCTAAACAATCACTATAGAAGCAACACTTGAAACAGATCTAATCGGCTATATGGCGATGAATCGAAGGAGAACAATGACGAAGCCGATTACTCTGATCTCAAGCTCGATAACTGGTGATAATACTAGAATAACAAGTAAAACTTGTGATTCTAGTAAATATCAATAACTTGTGAATAAATCCAAACGAAACCACAGCGATGCGCCCGTAGTTAAAGCTCGGATATTACTCGATAAGCGGAACCTACCAATTGGCCGGAGATCAGGTTGATGCAGCCCTGCCAATCCGTACGAACTCGTGGAAGAAGAAAATATTGGCGAAGTCGCCGACTTGAAAGTAAAGTACTGGTAAAAAGTAGAAGTGTTTTGTTGATTGATTTGTTGATTATCTTTTTCAAAACCCTAGCGACTCCTATTTATACCCTGAAACTAGGACTCCTGGTCGATTATGACTTGTTACATCCTTATTTAAAATAAGAAAACTACTATATCTACAATAACTTTTAAAGGAAACGGACTCCCGCAGAATCTTCCGCCGCCGTTCCTTAATCCAATCAGGATTCCCTTCAATTTCTCTTTGACCGACTGGGCGTGCCCTGTTGACCAGCTTTTGACCAGGATCTTCTGGAATAATCCTACCCTGTTGGCACAGGCTGCGCCATCAATCGGCCGATTTCCAATCGTTACCTCAATCGGCCGATTCCTTACTGTAGCTTTCAGATCTGCTTCATCGGCCAATCTTCCCTTCCTGACGCCGATTCAATACGTGTCAAAATCTGGCGTCAACACCTGGGATGCTTTGAAACGGGTCATGCGGGCTAGATTTGTTCCTTCTTACTATGCACGTGATCTGTTACATAGATTGCAACAATTGAGACAGGGTAATAAAAGTGTAGAAGAATACTATCAGGAGTTACAAATGGGTGTGTTGCGTTGTAATTTAGTGGAGGATGAGGAACCTGCTATGGCTAGATTTTTAGGAGGTTTGAACCGAGAAATTCAGGACATTCTTGCTTATAAAGATTATACTAACGTAACCCGTTTGTTCCATCTTGCTTGTAAAGCTGAAAGGGAAGTGCTGGGACAACGTGCTAGTACAAGAACTAATATTTCTTCAGGAAAACCTTCATCATGGCAGCCGCGCACATCTATCTCATTGACCGGACGAGCTCCTGCACCTTCTACTTTCCCGAGTCGGTCGACAATACCCGCTCCATCCAATGATAAGACACGTGCTCCCCCGACAAATTCAGCAACCACGACTGTCCAGAAACCAGCCACGAGTGCATCTTCGGTTGCCTCCACGGGAAGGACAAGAGATGTTCAGTGCCATCGATGCAAGGGCTTTGGACACGTGCAACGTGACTGCCCTAACAAGCGCGTTTTGGTAGTCAAAGGAGATGGTGGGTATTCCTCTGCTAGTGATTTTGATGAAGATACACTTGCTTTGCTTGCTTCTGACCATGCAGGTACTGAGGAACAACCAGAAGAGCAGATTGGTGCAGAGGATGAAGATCATTATGAGAGCCTCATTTTGCAGTGTGTACTTAGTGCACAAATGGAAAAGGCGGAGCAAAATCAACGACATACACTGTTCCAAACAAAGTGTGTTATTAAAGAGCGTTCATGCCGTTTGATAATTGATGGAGGTAGCTGCAACAACTTGGCTAGCAGCGATATAGTCGAGAAGCTTGCACTTACAACAAAACCGCACCCACATCCATATCACATTCGGTGGCTCAACAATAGTGGTAAGGTCAAGGTAACGAGATTGGTACGAATTAATTTCGCTATTGGTTCATATCATGATGTTGTTGAATGCGATGTTGTGCCTATGGAAGCTTGTCATATTCTGCTAGGTAGACCATGGCAATTTGATACCGATAGCATGCATCATGGTAGATCAAATCAATATTCTCTTATACATCATGATAAGAAAATCATTTTTCTTCCTATGTCACCTGAATCTATTGTGCGTGATGATGTTCCTAAAGCTAAGAGAACTAAAACTGAGATCGATAAGAATGTCAAATCTGTTAGTAGCAAGGAAGATGAGATAAGATTGAAAGGACATTGCTTGCTTGCTACTAAGTCTGATATTAATGAATTGATTGCTTCCACTTCTGTTGCCTATGCTTTGGTGTGCAAGGATGCTTTGATTTCAGTTCACGATATGCAATATTCTTTGCCCCCGGCTGTTGCTAACCTTTTGCAGGAGTATTCTGGTGTGTTTCCCAAGTGAGATACCAGCGGGGCTGCCACCAATACGAGGGATTGAGCACCAAATTGACCTTATTCCTGGTGCATCATTGCCAAACCGTGCGCCATACAGGACAAATCCGGAAGAAACTAAAGAAATTCAGCGACAAGTGCAAGAACTACTCGACAAAGGTTATGTGCGTGAGTCTCTTAGTCCTTGTGCTGTTCCGGTTATTTTAGTGCCTAAAAAGGATGGAACATGGCGTATGTGTGTTGATTGTAGGGCTATTAATAATATCACAATTCGATATCGACACCCTATCCCACGTTTGGATGATATGCTTGATGAATTGAGTGGTGCTGTTGTGTTTTCCAAAGTTGATTTGCGTAGTGGGTACCACCAGATTCGTATGAAATTGGGAGATGAATGGAAAACTGCTTTCAAAACTAAGTTCGGGTTATATGAGTGGTTAGTCATGCCTTTTGGGTTAACTAATGCACCTAGTACTTTCATGAGATTAATGAATGAGGTTCTGCGTGCTTTCATTGGGAAATTTGTTGTTGTCTACTTTGATGATATATTGATTTATAGCAAATCTTTCGATGAACATCTTGATCACTTACGTGCTGTTTTTAATGCTTTACGAGATGCACGTTTATTTGATAACCTTGAGAAGTGCACCTTTTGCACCGATCGAGTGTCTTTTCTTGGCTATGTCGTGACTCCACAGGGAATCGAGGTTGATCAAGCCAAGGTGGAAGCTATACAGGGATGGCCTATACCGAAGGCTATCACGCAAGTGCGGAGTTTCCTGGGACTTGCTGGTTTCTATCGTCGTTTTGTGAAGGACTTCAGCACCATTGCCGCGCCTTTGAATGAGCTTACAAAGAAGGGAGTGCCTTTTAGTTGGGGTAAAATACAAGAGAACTCCTTCAACACGCTGAAAGATAAGTTGACACATGCACCTCTCCTCCAACTTCCTGATTTTAATAAAACCTTTGAGCTTGAATGTGATGCTAGTGGCATTGGTTTGGGTGGTGTTTTGTTACAAGAAGGCAAACCTGTTGCTTATTTCAGTGAAAAATTGAGCGGGCCTATTCTGAATTATTCTACTTATGATCAGGAATTGTATGCTCTTGTTCGCACATTAGAAATATGGCAGCATTATCTATGGCCCAAAGAGTTTGTTATTCATTCAGATCATGAATCTTTAAAACATATTCGTAGTCAAGGAAAATTGAACCGTAGACATGCTAAATGGGTTGAATTTATTGAATCTTTTCCTTATATTATTAAGCACAAGAAAGGGAAAGAGAATATAATTGCTGATGCATTGTCTAGGAGATACACCTTGTTGAGCCAACTTGATTACAAAATATTTGGATTGGAAACGATTAAAGATCAATATGTTAATGATGTTGATTTTAAAGATGTGTTGCTGCATTGTAAAGAGGGGAAGGGATGGAACAAATTCATCGTTAGTGATGGGTTTGTCTTTAGAGCTAACAAGCTATGCATTCCAGCTAGCTCCGTTCGCTTGTTATTGTTGCAGGAAGCGCATCGAGGTGGCTTAATGGGGCATTTTGGAGCAAAGAAAACGGAAGATATACTTGCTGGTCATTTCTTTTGCCCAAAGATGAGAAGAGATGTGGAGAGATTTGTTGCTCGCTGCACGACATGTCAAAAGGCTAAATCACGATTGAATCCACACGGTTTGTATTTGCCTCTACCTGTTCCTAGTGCTCCTTGGGAAGATATTTCTATGAATTTTGTGTTAGGATTGCCTAGGACTAGGAAGGGACGTGATAGTGTGTTTGTGGTTGTTGATAGATTTTCTAAGATGGACCATTTCATACCATGTCATAAAATTGATGATGCTTCTCACATTGCTGATTTGTTCTTTCGGGAAATTGTTCGTTTGCATGGTGTGCCCAACACAATTGTTTCTGATCGTGATGCTAAATTTCTTAGTTATTTTTGGAAGACTTTATGGGCTAAATTGGGAACTAAGTTGTTATTTTCTACTACATGTCATCCGCAAACTGATGGTCAAACTGAAGTGGTTAATAGAACTTTGTCTACTTTGTTAAGGGCTGTTTTAAGGAAGAACATCAAGATGTGGGAAGATTGTTTGTCTCATATTGAATTCGCTTATAATCGATCGCTGCATTCTACTATAAAGATGTGCCTATTTCAGATTGTATATGGTTTCTTGCCTCGTGCTCCTATTGATTTAATGCTTTTGCCATTTTCTGAAAAACCGAATTTTGATGCTACTAAGCGTGCCGAATTGATGCTAAAACTGCATGAAACAACTAAAGAAAACATAGAGCGCATGAATGCTAAATACAAGATTGCTGGTGATAAAGGTAGGAAGGAACTAAAGTTTGAACCTGGAGATTTAGTTTGGCTGCATTTGAGAAAGGAAAGGTTTCCTGAATTGAGAAAATCTAAATTGCTACCTCGGGCTGATGGACCATTTAAAGTGTTAGAGAAAGTCAATGATAATGCATATAAGCTCGATCTGCCTGCGGATTTTGGGGTTAGTCCCATATTTAATATTGCAGATTTGAAGCCATATTTGGGAGAGGAAGATGAGCTTGAGTCGAGGACGACTCAAATGCCAGAAGGGGAGGATGATGAGGACATCAACACCAACGATACATCCACTCCGACACAAGTACCTATTGCTGGTCCTATTACTCGTGCTCGTGCGCATCAACTTAATCATCAGGTGAGTTCAAATCTAAGCTCATGTACATCATGTTTAGACCATGGAGACCCGTGTACTCTTGTTTTGCTTAGAAACCAAGGAGGTGACCGAAAGGGAAACGGATTCGCGCAGGCTGGATTCGGACTGCAGAACAGTACCAACTTGTGACGGACACCACGGTCGCATATGAACTCGGATTGGGGCGTTCAAGTACTTCGTGGAAAGCTTATGAAGTCTTCTTTCAAACGGATCCGGCCTCATATCCATATCTATTACGAGTCGGCCACAATCGTAAAATTAATACAGAGTTCTTTTCTGCACATGGTGCTGCGTCACCCTGTTTTTGCCCAATGGGCCGTGTATCAAGTTGAGTCCATTACGGACGCGTCCTAGGGTTGGAGTACGACCCCAGCACCCCTGTGGTCGTCCTCCCACATACTTATACCTCGTAGCCGCCACCAAGGATGCTTGGGTTTTGTTTAGATCAAGTTTAGCCTTCGCTACTTGCTTGCAAGCGCGCGTGCTGGATCAGCCGCCCGTCTTCTTGTCTTCGGAACCTCACCATTATTGAGATTGCGTGTGAAACCTTCATTTACATCTAATAAATTCAGTACTTGTCATACTTGTTCTTACTAGTTCTTCGATTGCTTGCAGGACGAGTGCCCTAGTGGCCGGGTGCCGCGCTCCACAAGATCGCGATAGCCATTGGAGGGGGTGTATCGGTTGCTAAGGCGCAGCTTGGAAGGCTGTAGTCGGGCCGTGAACGTCGCCTCCATCGACCAATCGAGTTATCCACGCCTCTCATCGAAAGATGGGGAATCAAACCCTAGTGGGTCGCCATTACGAGTGGCCCAGTTGTAGTCGGGCGGCGACCGTGTGAGCCTCTGAATAATCCCACCTTGCTTAGCTTGGGAGGAGGAAGCCACCTTAAAAGGGAGAGCCACCCTTTTCCCTATTGGACTAGTCTTTTAGTGAGATTGGGCCTTTCCTTAAGTGGGTGTGCCTAAGAACTGTTGGGGTCCGGGCAACCTTAATTTATTGGGCCTCGGCCAACCCCACCTGGGCCGGATGCATCATTTGGTATCAGAGCTGGGCCCTTGTTTAAAGGGGTGGGAATGATGAGGACATCCTCCACTATTACCCGCTGGCAAAGACGCAACAAAGGGGGCCGAGTGGCCCAGTTGTAGTCGGGCGGTGACCGTGTGAGCCTCTGAATAATCCCACCTTGCTTAACTTGGGAGGAGGAAGCCACCTTAAAAGGGAGAGCCACCCTTTCCCTATTGGACTAGTCTTTTAGGGAGATTGGGCTTTTCCTCGAATGAGTGTGCCTAAGAACTGTTGGGGTCCGGGCAACCTTAATTTATTGGGCCTCGGCCAACCTCACCTGGGCCGGATGCATCAACCTCCACAATCGTGTACGGTCCTTCCCAGGGTGGAGTGAGCTTGTGCCTTTCCTTGGTCGACTGTGTTGACGCTAGATTTTGACACGTGTTGAATCAGCGTCAGGAAAGGAAGATATTGGCCGATGCAGCAGATCTAAAGGCTACAGTAAAGAATCGGCCGATTGAGGCTACAGTTGGAAATCGGCCGATTCGCAATGCAACTTGCGCCAAACCAATTGGAACCATAACAGAGGATCCCGGTCAAAAGTGGACTGACGTTGGTCGACGGAGTAATGCTAATTCAGTCAAGAAGCAATGGAAAAAGTCCTGATTGGATTAGGAGACGGCGGCGGAAGATTCTGCGGGAGTCCGTTTCCTTTTTGAAGATATTATAGATATAGTAGTTTTCCTGTTTTAAATAAGGTTGTGACAAGTCGTAATCGACCAGGAGTCCTAGTTTTAGGGTATAAATAGGAGTCGCTAGGGCTTTGCAAAAGATCAACACATCAATCAACAACAATACTTCTCCTTTTTTAGCAATTTACTTTCAAGTCGGCGACTTCGCCAATACTTTTCTTCTTTCACGAGTTTGTACGGATTGGCAGGGCTGCATCAACTTGATCTCCAGCCAATTGGTAGGTTCCGCTTATCGAGTAATATCCGAACCTTAACTACGGGCGCATCGCTGTGGTTTCGTTTGGATTTATTCACCAGTTATCAATATTTATTAGAATTGCAAGTTTTACTTGTTATTCTAGTATTATCACCAGTTATCCAGCTTGAGATCAGAGTAATCGGCTTCGTCATCGTTCTTTTTCGATTTATCATCTCACAGCCGATTAGATCTATTTCAAGTGTTGCCTCTGTAATAATTGTTTAGATCGCTCCAGCAGTTTTCTTTACAATTATTACACGATTATCGGCTGATCCATAGCCGATCATCTCTATAGCAAATCGGCCGATTCGCCGCCGACGCACTCCTCAGGACAGATCGGAACTCCAGCCGATCGGAGCGCCTGGAATTTAATACTCTTATTTCCTTGTCAATCAACAGGTCAGATTGATTGGCACGCCGCGTGAACCGCACCAGGGCGATAACCCGAACAGGAGCTAAGCAGATTCTCCCGGGTCGTGTGTCCGACGCTGAAGACCACCGGCCGATTCCTGTCTGGCCGATTTTAGCGCCAACAGACTGCGTCCTCCATAGCACCAAATCACCAACTTTAAGGGTTCTTCTCTGGACCTTCCTCTCGTGGTACCTGTGAAGGGTTTGCTGGTAGCAGGCAGAGCGAACTAGGGCCGTCTGTCGTGCCTCCTCCAATCAGGTCAACCGCGTCCTGCTGAGCTTCTGTGGCTCGGTCGAGGTCAAAGAATTTGACCCTTTTGGCACCATAGTCTAAGTCAGAGGGTAGCGCAGCCTCTGACCCGTATGTTAGGAAGAACGGGGTGAACCCTGTGGATCGATTGGGAGTTATCCTCAAGCTCCAGAGAACAGCTGGGAGTTTCCCGACCCAGCGCCCAATGAACTTTTTGAGCTGGTCGAAGATACGAGACTTGAGTCCCTCGAGGACCATGTCGTTCGCTCTTTAAACCTATCCGTTGGTGCGTTGAGGCGGCATCGGTCGCCCTTCTTCCTTTTTTCTCCTGCCTTGAGGAGGGGCCCTCATCCTAGTCCTCCCGCTTGGCTTTGCCCTTGGCCCGACCATCGGTGAAGACCGCCCCGACTGCCTCCTCGCCGGAGGCGTGGTTCGTGGCGATGTCCAGAAGGTTGCGAGTGGTGTGCGGCTTCCGGCAGCCGAGCTTGTGAACGAGGAACTTGCAGGTGGTCCCATAGAGGAACGCGTTGACGACGTATGCGTCGATGACGTCAGGGAGAGAATTGCATTGCCTGGAGAACCGGCGGATGTAGTCCCGCAGGGACTCGTCAGGCTCCTGTTTGCAGCTCTTGAGGTCCTAGGAGTTTCCAGGGCGCACGTACATCCCCTGGGAGTTCCCAACAAAGACTTGCTTGAGCTCTGCCCAACTATGGATGCTGTTGGGCGGTAAGAATTCGAGCCAACCTTGAATGTACTCCCTGACACAGATGGGGAGGTATTGGATGATGAAGTAATCATCACCCGCTTCTCCGGCCTGATAGGCGAGCCGGAAGTCTTCCAACCATACAACGGGGTTCGTCTCCCCGGTGTACTTGGCGATATTAGTGGGCGGTCGGAAGCGCGGTGGGAATGGCACTTTCTGGATGCGACGATCGAAGGCCCACGGGCCCGGACCATCCAGACTAGGGCTCCGATCGCCGTCCTGATCGCACGGTCGGCCGCCACGCCTGGGGGGCGCCTCCTCGTGCTCCCCCTCAGGCTAGTGGGCATTAGCCGCGTCGGCGCGGGGCCCTATCGACATCGGCGTCGCGGCGGGCCAGTTGCCGTGAGTGGATGACGCTGCGCGCGTCGTAGTTGGGACCAAGCCAGCCACGCACCGGGGGGCGCTGCGAGGCGAGCGCCAGGTCGGGGCGCGACGCCGCCGCGACGCGGTGTCACGACCCGCCTAGGGTGGATGCCCTTGCTGCTGGTGGATTGAGGGGTTTGGCTGCTGCAAGCCTGCCCCCCGACTGGATAGGAGGCCACGTGCCGGTGGCGTGACGCGGAGCTTTCCGCCTGCTGCACGGCGGCACGCTCCACCAACGTCCGGCTATTGTGGTGGAGCGTATCCTCAGTCTCCACCGGGACCGGTTGTCGCCCTTGCACGTCCGCCATGGCGCATTCCCGCAGCGCAGGACAGCCAAGGGGCGACAGGTCACCGACGCTTGACCCTTCACTCAGGAGGTCGTCATCGGAGAAGAGACCGTGGAATAAGGCGGGACCGTACCCCGTCATGCCCACGAACTCGGTCGCGGGCGGGGGCTGCGGTAGGGCCTTCCGTAACTCTCTGGCGTAAACGCTCACGGCGTTTGTGAGGCCAAACAGGGACCGACCGCGCGGTGAGCGCGGTGGGGACAGCAGGGTCCCTCCGGAGAGCTGGTGGAAGACGTCGCGCAACGAGAACAAAAGAAAGTCCACGTCACTCATTGGGGGGTTGGCACCGAGCATGAGCTCGATGTGACGCGCGAGCGGCTCAGTGTCGAGGTCAGCCAGTGGCCCGTTCGAGGGAGTGTCTCCCTCGAGCGACGTCAGAGGGGTGGCCTCCTCGCGGAGGCGAAGCGTGCCGAGACGATCGGCAATGAAGTCCAAGCTTCCAAAGCGGAGGGCTTGGAAGGACATAAAGACGGGAGGTGCCCACATCCCAGCGCGCAGGGCCATGGGAAACTCCATCGAGCCGAAGAGAATCATATCGCATAGGCTCGTGACGTTGGAGGTGTCGGAGACGAAGGCCATCCGATGGCCGCGACAGTGGACGCACGATATCCTCCCCACTGTCGGCGTCAAACTGTCGGTTCCGGAAATTGCCGGCAGCTAAACCAACTCGAAGTGTGTATCGCACGTGGTGATCGGATGTGGCCTAGCACATAATGACTCAAGATTTATACTGGTTCAGGCAATCGTGCCCTACGTCCAGTCAGGGGTTAGTCGGTTGTATTGCTTGAGGCTAGGTGCTTCTGAGAATTAGGGGAGTTACAAGCTTGCGAGTGGATGATGTGGTATGATCGAGATCTGTTGAGGTTGTTTTTCCTAGGCGGAAGGGGGGGTCTCCGTTACAGGGGAACCAAAGGTAGAAAGAGTGAGGTAGAAAGATAGAGTGTTCCTTTCTGCCAGCTCTGTCAGTCAGGACCGCCAACTCTGTCAGTCGGGGCCTTCCGATGACAGCCGTCCAAGTCCTGCATCGTGGGGTGGCCGTCTTATCTTGTCCTTGTGCGTCATGCTCCATCAGTCGGGGGGTGAGCGTGCGACGATAAGTATGGTATGGTAGTCACGCTCCGTCACTGGCGCTACGCCCCGTCACTCCATTGTGATGGAGGCGTGTCCACCACGTCGTGATGACGCTGTATCCCGTCCCTTCGCAAGGACGAGCAGGTGGAATAGTGTCCCCCCACTGTGAGGACAAAGGGGACTGTAGCCCCCGTGGGGAGAGTGGTTACCCTGTACGACAAGTTAACTCCGACACATCCATCCTTATCCTCAGCATCTAGCCCCAGGGACGGTCAGTGTACGAGGCCCAGCCAGCCCCCGACCTTGTCAGTTGGGGAAAGTGACACATGCGTGATGGAGTTCGGTTGACGTCCTAGGTCAGGACCATAGTACGGACCTAGACCTTGGTCATCCTCTCGGTCTGGAACGCAGGCCGAGGCACCAGCCAACCGGCGGGACCGTGGGTCTAGACGGCCTGGAGAAAGTCACGGCCTAGAAGGACGCCTGTTTGATCCACACGTGGTCTTAGGCCATCTAGAGTCCCAGCAGGAAATGGACCCACTGGGGACCCAGGTCCCTGGACCCATCACATGATATTATGTCTAAGCAAAGTAGTGGTCCTGTATGAAATAAGGACAGCATCAAAACTGTGAGAAAACAATGAGGGCCAACTCGTTTTTGAGCATAAGCCTCTCTGAAGGTCTGGGCTACATGTGAGATACAATACATTTTTCTTTCAGAAATTCAATATAGATGAGTAATTTTATGGATCACCCACCCGTTCGCAAAAATGCTCTTACATAGCTTATTGCACATTTACATGGTGGGGTGAGTACAAGACGAATTCCAAATGTGAGGCACGGAAGGCTGCTCCTGATTATGCTAGTACAACATCAGAATTATCTACACCTTGCAAGGGCTGCGGTTGCTGCTGGTGCTGCCGCAATCTCGCTTCAAAGTCCTCCAAGTATTCCCTACTGTTGATCTCTGTCAACCTGTGATCACACAAAAGGGCTGACAGCATTAGTTTAATCTAGCCTCAAAGGGTTCATTCTAAATCGGCTTGGCAGACAAGAATTCAAAATAAAAATCTACAGACTGCTGAAAACATATGTCTGAACTTATTTCTCATTACCTGCTAATGGTACGATCCTTTGCAAATCCAAGCTCGTTGTCCACACATAGGTCAGGGTCATCGCTTTTCTGTGAGCGTGAAGATCTAGGTGAAATCTTGTGTGCTTCAGCAACAGTCACAATATTCTCAAACAGTTCTATCGGTCCTGCCTCGGCTGTGCACAATAACCTTGCTTTGTTCTCATACATAACCTAAAAATTCATTAGTTATTTGGATATAAGAACACTTAGACTGCAGTATGCAAAATCAATCAGCGGAGAATTTCAGAATCCAGAATAAGGGGAAATGCATTTCAAGGTGTCTAAGTTCAAATAAGAACAACAATAAGATGTCTAAGTTTGAGGCAACCATACTGAATGTTGAATTGCATGGTGTCATAAGTTCAGATATTAGAAACACAAAAGGTTGTCTGCACATACTGAGACTGAGAAAAACTTAAGCGTTATAAATTGGAAGGAAACAAGGACCATACATCAACCAGTGTGACAAACCGATAAGCTGCTGTTCTGTTACTAGATCCAAACTTTGGAACCCCATCAAGTGCCAGGGTGTGAAATTTTTCTGCAGAGCAACAATTGGGTATCAGTTAGGTTATGTCAAGAGTTTCAGAATCCAAACAGTAGAAATTATATTGCAGCAATGTATACTTACTAAAGAGTCCAAAGTAATCTGCTGCACCTAAAGGTCTATCACAAAGATCTTCAAATGGAAAATATGCACAACCATTTGCTCCAAGGGGAACCTGCAAAATCATGGTTAAGTAATAGCAAAAAGATGTGTTTTATGTGCAGTGCTTTGGTATACTACTACCAGACCTGTAATTTCCTTCCCATAATTACTTCAACAGTTTGTGGTCTGGGTTCCTCATCTCCATTTAAAGATTGGAGCTTCTGTTTCAAAAGTGTACTGTAATGTTTCCCGACGAAATAGAAACCTTGCTCAGCCTGATCAGATATCAGATTGAAGATGTCAAAAAAGGGAAAGAGAAAGAAACCAAATACAGCAACTTGTAAAAGTAGGTAACATACAGAACCCAATTGACGATAGTCTACTGCAGATCCAATGGGGTGCACGATGCACCTTTCCTGCAATGGTGCACAAAAGTAAACACGACCATACTAGCATATTAAACTTCAATTGACAGCGCATAGAAATTGATAAATGTGAAACAACTCATACTTTCAAGGTGTCGATGAATGGCAAGAAAAGGTCCCGTTGTAAGCCACCTTCATAAAGCTTATCAGGAGCGCGGTTAGAAGTCGAAACCAGAATCTGAGCACAAGACACACAAATAAATCCATATCAAAAGTTGATGCATTTTATAGATAACCTGAGTATTTTAGTCGCATAAGAAAGTGGAAGAAAATAGTAGCCACATACAACGCCTTTGCTGAACAATTGTCTGAACAGCCGGTTCAGAATCATAGCATCTGCAACATCAGTTACCTGTGCGGTACAGTTGGACATGTTACAAACATAAATATTAGCAAATTGCTGCAATATTTAACCCCAGTAGAAAATACCATAAACTCATCAAGACATAATATGATAGCCTCATCTGAAATCTCAGCTGCTACAACATCAAGGGGATCTGAAACTCCTTTATGCATCTGCATATAGAAATGTGGCATGACAACATTTATCATATCCTCCTGAAGCTTGGAGCTGGGAACTTAAGAAGACAATAATAAACAAATTACCTGAAGACGACTATGTACATTCAACATAAAATCATGGAAGTGAATACGTCTTTTTCTCCAATTAGATGGCCTGCCAAGACGGAATGACATCAGTTATCTAAAGTGAAAAATCAGCATAAATACAAATTATTTGTCTAAATATACTGCAAAGCCATGAGATTTGGATGCAAAATTTGTTTTTTTTCAGATTATTAGGAATCAAATCATCTTGCTGAATGAAAAAATGACATGGAACACATGCCAGCGTTTCATCTTTCCAACTAGCTTTTCCATCAAACTCTGCCTATTTGCTTATATTTTCATCTTTTTTTTATGCTGGGAGTATAAATTGACATAACCCCTGCATCATGAAAATTTTGTGATATGTTCTACAAAAGGTGCTGGGATGTAATCAAAGGAAGATTTATCACCTGTGCGATCAATTCCATAATCAGAAAGCCTCACAAATTTTCATTAATGCTTCAGTTTACCTTAGTGACTAAGATGTATAATAAATTGAATGATTTCATGCCAATTCTTAGACTAATTTGCTCTTAGATTCTGAAAGAGCTTTTAGACAGCAGGCTGCAGAATGTTATTCCTGGTTCAGTCCATGGTAATCAATCTAGCTTCACTAAAACAGAGCAAATTCATATTTCAAGAAACATAGGCAAGGGAATTTCTTAAGAGAAGTGTAGTGAATTCTTTAATGAGCAATGATCAATGGTTTCCATCACTACAGCAGTTACCTAAGAATGCAACTCACAGCGAGCAAGTATCAATGATTTCCATCACTACATCAGCTTTATATTTCTTCCATATAGTTTGTGCTACCTATATGCAATACTTTGGTGTGTCTATGGTAGGGATCTTCTTTGCCCCGCCATTTGTACCTTTATTATTATTCTTCTTAATCAAAATGCTACACAGTTCTCCTGCGTGTTCGAGAAGAAAAAAAATAACACAATAATTTATATGTGAATAAACACGTTTGATACACATCTGTATGAACAAAATTATTGGCTATTGAAAATTAGTATAATATGTTTCTCCTTAGCAGATATACATCAACAATTAACATTGAGACTTCTCATATATAAGGTAGTTGTGGTATCTATAGGTACATTGCATCCAGTGGCAAAGTATCCAGAAGGTGTTCTGAAACATTATGGTTTTGGTCTTTTGGAGGTTTTCCCTCTCACCTTCCACTAATAGGATCCAGGTATCGGCCCGTTGATGCATTGCGCATCAACCACATATTCGGACAAATGCAGATCAAAACGTACCAAGTTTCAGCAATGTCAACTATCCGTTTTTATTTAAGAAAATTTCAATGTTAGGTGATACTATTAAAGCAACCAGTTGGAAAATTCATGAAAAAGGAAGCCATTTTTCTTCTGCTAGACTGCTACTTCCATCTTCCGATTCACATGCCACTAGTCTTCGAACAATTTCACTACAATGTGGATTTATACTAGTGCATTTGCTGTTTCTACGGTGGGCTCTGTTAATTCGCAATTGCACAAGATCCAGAAAGAATGGCGAAGAAAAATACTGACCCTTGGGATCTGAATAAGTGAATAGTTGTCATAACAGTTGTGATATGGAATCACTTAGATAGACTGATGTACCAGAAGAGCAATTAATCTATTCACAAACTACTTAGACCTTTTGCAATTACGAATTAACAAACTGATGTACAAGAGCATTAATATATTCACAAACTACTTAGTAATGGACTGCTGAGGAAGTTTTAGTGCAATTTTAGCAGTATTTACACAATGATGATTCATAACATCATTATCATAATTCATAAAGTGGTGTGAAGGAAATCTTGTCCTGAACTGATATACTTACAGTTGTTCATAGAACAGGTCCATAAGCATGGTCTTCCCTGTACCAACACCTCCATACAGGTACAGCCCCTTAACTGGAGCATAGGTAGAAGGCTGGGTAATGAGGCGGGACCAAAGCCATCGACTCCTTCAATATGAAAGACTAATGTTAAGATAATGCACTATATACAAAATGTCATCTCAGTGCTTTCAAACTGCTCTTACCGTCCTGATTTCTCAGATGACTTATATCTATCCAGCTGGCAGTCTTCTTCATTCTCAATCAACTCCTCATATAGCCTTTGTAATTGTTGAATTGTGTCAAGCTGTATGAACCAGTAAAAAGGTGTGAAAACTTTTTACCACAGCATTGAACGAAGCTATCCAAGAAATGAGCCTTTGGTCAAGGACCAGAGCAAGACCTGAAAGCTATCACCATCTACAAGCTCTCCTGATGCTATTCTCCTCTCGTATTCCGCCATCGGACCACCTCTTCTAGTATCTATCAGTGTAAGAAAGTAATTAAGTTGATTCAAATGGCCCCAAACAGAATATAAAAGGCACCACACCTAAAGAGAAATGAGAAATGAACCTTTGATTGAATCAGCCGCTACAGTGGAGAACATGGACCTCATTAGCTCCACACCTGGACTTGCAAATCGGCTAATTTCGCCAGTACGATGTAGTGTGCTCAGTGAACGGGATGTCGAACTGCACATGATCAAAGCATTCTGCTGCCTGATCAATCTGGTTGCTGATGAGTGCCTCTTTCCATGGTGCTGGGTGAAACGGCGGAGCTGCCGGAGGGACCGAACTACTGGTCTCATCTTCCACTATGTATTCTATTTTTTCCACTTTCTAGGCAGGCACCACACGTAAGTTATGTAACCTACAAATGCAGCAGACCAAGAATCCATTAAAAAAACATAAACGGTACATCTCCTAAGAGTAGCATATTACCGACCATGTGAAGGAACACATCAATCATGTGGAACAAACAGGGGAACTCGAAAGTAAGCAAACAAGTTAAATAAATGGGGTGGGGTGGGAGCATGCGAGACTGTGACATGGAATCTAACATCCTAATAAAAGGTAACTAAGAAAATGACATGGAAAGAGTGCTCAGTAGTGAAAAGAAATGCAGCCACTACACATTTAGCTGCAATTAACAATAAGTCTAAGTACCAAAAAAGGAGGCCGTAAAGTTTCCCGAGACGAACTTGGAATTCGTATCAAATGGACCAGAATCACTACAGTTCCATCGATTGGCTACAAATTTCACAGCATAGATGTAATATTATTTTAATCCCCAAATCACCAGAGCAAGGGCTGGAGATGAGTGAATTTTTGCACGACGGGCTAAAAGTAGCAGCTCCAGGATTACCGGAGAGCACCGTTGCTTGGGTGTCTCAAAGATTAAAACTTGCTACAGATCGAGGAACACGGAATCGAGTGGGCGCCCGTTACCATCCAGTAACGAAAAAGGCACCAGAAAGGGAAATTCCGAGAAAATTGGTGCTCCAAGTCTTGCGGAGATACAGAGCAAATCACTAACGATCCCTAAAGAAATACCAATTCAATCTCCAAGAAACGATCCAGCTTTGAGATAAAGAACCGCCGCCCAATCTCACGTGAGCGGCAACTCCGGCGCAAGAACGGCGGCTGCGCTGTCCCCGCCCCGAGACCCGACGGCGCTGCCCGCCTCGCAGCGTGCAGGACACGACAATCCGCCGCAGAATTGCAGGAGACGACCCGGCGCCGCAACGCCGAGCGGACGCGGCGATTAGCAGCTGCCTCCTGCGGTGCCGTCCCCCGGCGACCAAGGTAGTCCCCCAGAGAGGAAGGGGAGGAGGCGGATGGGGAGGGACAGCGACGGCGCCTCCAGCCAACCCTGTACTAGACTAGAAACCACCTTCCGTAACCCAACCCAACAATAATAGAGAAACGAAAAGGAGTTGAGAGGAATCGAATCAGAGTTGTATAACAAAGAACAGAGCCCGGGCAATGAACCGAGACGGGGAGGAATATCGGGATATACGCACCCCAATATCGGAGGCAGCCAAGAAACCGGAACCGCGCCGGGCGCCGCTGCTTCGTCCGGCTCTGTCAGCGTCAGCCCGCTCCGGTCGACAGCGACGAGTGCCCCCAGGGGGCGCGGGGTTCTCTTCCCGGGGCGTCACGAAAGAGACCAGTCCCAGGAACGCTGCAGGAGGAGGAGGGGGAGGAGGCGTGGAGTGGGGCGCGGGCGCGGCTCCGGGCGTCGGTCCGGCCGGCGCCGAGGGGATCGGGGACGAACGGGATGGCCAGATGGGGATGTGGAGCGTGAGCTGGAATTTAAGTGGGTGCGGGGTTTGGATATGCGATTAGTTAAAGTCGGTCCCGGGCACGGATTGGAGTCGGACGCTGGACTTGCTTTCTTTTACTGCTGATGAATGCTGATGCACCCTGGGCTGGAGGATCTTCTGTGGCAGACGAGGGGTAGCCTGGGCTTCCCAGTCCTTTTCTCCACTTGCAAACCTTTTGGAGGCCATATACCATGCCGGATCTACGAATTTTCGCATGGGTGGTTCGACAGCCAGCTGCAAGCCTGCAAACCGGTTCAATTTCAAATATGGCATAACTCACTGTATCGAAAGTTTGGCGGAATCAAGTTTCAAATTGGCTTAAATTGTAGCACATCCTATTCGGATAGGAGGATATGACATGGTCACTGGTCTTAAATAGATCCAATAGCAAATTAAGAAAACAACAAAACAGCAACTTCATCGAGTGTCTGTTTATGTGCAAGCCCCTTCTAAAACCCCAATTTCAAGGAAACCAAAGATTTTTGTCATAACTCCTAATGCCCAAATGGAAAGAGGCCAACCAAGAGGATGAAAGCATAGGGCCGCCCGGAGCACTATACTTTTTCATTTTTTAAAAAAATCCATTTTACTCTCTTCAACAATTCACTTTGTCCGCTTAACCTCCTGAGCAAAATTTAGGCTCAATTTACTCCCCCAACAATTCCAATTAGTCCAATCTACCCTCTAATGATATTTCTCTTTTCGTTTCTCCATGTACGAATTGAATTTTAAATTCAAATTTTGTGAGTGGATAGAGAATATGATGTCATATGTTAAAAAGTACATTAAAAATTTTTCATGGTTATTTTCACAATTTGGAAATATTTAACACAAAATTTATCACAAAAATACAATTCCATATGAAAAATATTCATAAAAAATCATAATGTATTTTTCTAGCATAGGGTATCATATTATAAGTTACATTGTAAAATTTAAAGTTCAAATTCCACTTGTAAGTGGAGATATAAAAAAAAGAAATCTCATTAGAGGATAGATTGGACCAATTGAAATAGTTTGGGATAGTAGCTTGAGCCTAAATTTTGTTTAGGGGGTTAAGTGGACAAGTGAATTATTGAGGGGAGTAAAATGAATTTTTTCTTTTTTTAGTGGGCGGAGCACAAAACTTGGTGAGACGTCTTGCGAGTGGGGCCCTTTGTGTGTATCGCTAGTGCTAGTGCCGCACGCTTCGTCAGCGAAGAAACGCACGCTTGACACAGTCAACCACACGGGGGGCTACGCGGGAGAGGAAGTGTTGGGTGTGTTCATGCTCCTTCGTAAACGGGTCTCAGATATGCGGTTGGTGAGGAAACAGACAGTTGGAAAGGGGAGCGGAAACACCTCAAAAAAAATGAGCGAAAACATAATTCATTTCCCACGTATTTTCCCTAAAATGCAACATACTCATGTCCAAAAGATAAATCGTTCTAGAATTCAAAATTTATCTCAAAATACAAATCATTTTACTCTATTTAGTACGTGTATATGCATGCAGCCATCAATTAATACTAAATATGCTGAGAAATAGAGGCAAGTAAGACTATTTACATCTTATTAACTTGTCACAGAATTTCTAACATGATTTCTAAATACGGAGCGAGTATGTTCAGTTTCAGTTCTTGAAATTTTGGTGCGGCCGCCCTTACCTGGTGACCCAGCAGATCTCTGTTTTGATCATACGCTTGCAATCACACATGCACGACAACTAGAGCGCTCCTTCATGCCACGTGAAGCCTACGTTAACATAGACCAATGAGCTGTCCACGTCTCTTCATTCTTCCTTGTTCCCCTTTTCCATTCGTATCTCATGCATATCTAGCCAAGGGATGATCAACTGCTACTTCCTCCATCTTAAAATAAGTATTCATTTAGCATTCAAATTTTATCTACAAAGTGTATTCTTTTAGCTTGTAATGAAATCCATCTAATTAAATTAATATCAAATACGAATAAGAATATAATAAAAATATATACAGAGAAACACATAGAGCCAATCAAATATTTAGTAGATGTTATTTTTTTAGTTACAATACATATGCATTTAATAAGAATCTATAGAACCAAATAAATAATACGGTTTTAAAGTAAGGGCAGTTCTTACAATCAGTAATGTATCTGAAATTTTCTAAAAGAATAATCTTTTGAACAGAGGGAGTAGGTCCTAGTGTTAGAAATGAGAAGCTATGCCCCCATGTTCCTCCTTTATCTCTTTTCCCCCTTCACTTTTGTATACCTTCTCATCTCTCCAATGCAGACCAGTGCATTGTGCATGTGTCTTTGTTCTCACTATAGAATAGATCTCTTGGAGAAGTATGTGGCGCAGCTATAGTGGTCAAGAACCATATTGCATCTCCGTCCCTCTTCGTTCCCCCGCGTCGCTCCCGCAAGGTGACCGGGGGCTCCCTCGCGCCGCTGCCTCTAGCCCCCGCCGCCTCCCTCCCTCCCCTGCTGTCGCCCAAGCAGGTCTCCGAAAGCCCGACGGCCGGCGAGGAAGGCGATGGCGGGGCGAATCGGCCGGCGGGGTGCTCGGGCGCCGGGGCAGGACGGCGCAAGGGGCCGATGGCCGGGTGGCGCGCCGGAGCTTCGACGGTGCGGATCTAGCCCGGCCGCGGGCGGATCCAGCCTTCGCGCCACTGGATCTGCCGCCCGGCCCTCTTCGACATGTCGCGGAGCGTCGGGCGGTGTGGTGGGATGGTGAGTGCGGCGATGGCCTCGGTGCGGGTTGTGGAGGCCCCGAAGGGGTCC
Source organism: Panicum miliaceum (assembly GCA_032594955.1). Classification (NCBI taxonomy): domain Eukaryota; kingdom Viridiplantae; phylum Streptophyta; class Magnoliopsida; order Poales; family Poaceae; genus Panicum; species Panicum miliaceum. The sequence continues at coordinate 23,593,453 of CM064073.1, forward strand.
TCCTGCTGCGCGCCCGCTCTGATGTTGGACGGCGTGAGGTGCGGGGGTGCGTGATGTCGGCGCCGGCCTAGTACAGCGGTGGCCTCGATGCATGTCATGAGGAGGAGGGGGAGGAGTCCTGCTACGCGTCGCCCGCTCGTTGGGCGGCACCTAGGCGATGGCGATGCTGGCGGCGCGGCCATCGACGAGGAGGCGGAGGGGCAGCGGCTCACGACGGCCGACGACGTGGCTGGCCGACGATGGGCACGGTGGCCTCGCTGCTGCGGCGTCGGTGGCTTGGCGCCCGGGGATGTGGCGGAGGAGGAGTGGAACCTAATTATGACCATATAAACCCTCTTATTTTTATCTTTAGTGATATTTTGAATTTACTGGACCTGCGTCTCGGATTTGCATGGCATGACAATGGCATGATGAATACGAGTCTTACATTGGGACTAGACGCAATAAGAGTAGCATGCCGACTAAGAGTGTCGGTTACAGAAATGGCCGGCAGCAAAAACCTACTCGAAGTGTGTATCGCGCATCATTGGAGGTGGTCTAGCACACAATGACTCAAGATTTATACTGATTCAGGCAATCTTGCCCTACGTCTAGTCAGGGGTTGAACGGATGTATTACTTGAGCCTGGGTGCTCGTGAGAGTTTGGGGAGTTACAACCTTTCGAGTGGAAGATGAATCACTTGGATTCCGATCCCGTTTTGGTCCCTTGCCTAGGTGGCTGACCCTCCCTTTTATAGTCCAAGGGGCGTTCTCCTTACAGGGGACTGGTATATCGAGAGAGAGAGAGAGAGAGAGAGAGAGAGAGAGAGATGGCTTCCTCACCCTGTCGGTCGGGGTCGTCAGCTCTATCAGTCGGAGTCCTCGTGCGGCCACTGTCCCAGTCCTGTCTCGCAGAGTGGCCGTCGCGTTCCGTCCCTGTGCGTCGTGTTCCGTCGGTCGGGGGGCGGGCGTGCACCGATAAGTACGGTACGACAGTCACGCACCGTCCCTGGCGTCACGCCCTATCACTCCATCATGAAGTAGGCGTGTCCGTCGTGTCGTGATGATGTTGCGCCCCGTCCCTTCGTGAGGACGGGTACGTGGAATAGCATCCCTCTGTTGTGGCAGCAAGGGGGACTGTAGCCCCCGTGGAGGGGGTGGTTGGCCCTGTACGGAAAGTTGACTCCGGTGCCCGCCCTTATCCTCAACACCTCCTCCCGAGGACCATCAGTGTGCAAGGCCTGGCCGGCCCTCGTCCTCGTCAGTACGGCAACTTACTCCCTTATAAACCTAGGACAATGTTTCATTCAATTTTCATGTATGATCATGATGCATGCACGTCATATTCGTCCCCACAAAGCAAAACAATTGCCAAATAGCTTTGGTCTTACGTGGTTAATTTCAGTGGCATACATGATACGTCTCTCCTTATATTAATCAGCCAAATTTTTTTAACCGTTCTTAGCTTAACGTAATCACAGTTAGTGTACCTGCAAAAGTTTGACAGAATATAATATTGAACCATTCATGCCAGCACTCACGAAAGCATCCCCATACATTACAGCTCACTATAGTAGCGACATCCATGCATTCAACACTGCATGGACAGTGCTTCATATGTTAATGAGGTAACTGTTGGCGCTAAAATCGGCCGGACAGGAATCGGCCGATGGTCTTCAGCGTCGGACACACGACCCGGGAGAATCTGCTTAGCTCCTGTTCGGGTTATCGCCCTGGTGCAGTTTGCGCGGCGTGCCAGTCAATCTGACCTGTTGATTGACAAGGAAATAAAGTATTAAATTCCAGGCGCTTCGATCGGCTGGAGTTCCGATCTTTCCTGAGGAGCGCGTCGGCGGCGAATCGGCCGATTTGCTGTAGAGATGATCGGCTATGGACCAGCCGATAATCGTGTAGTAATTGTAAAGAAAACTGCGGGAGCGATCTAAACAATTACTACAGAGGCAACACTTGAAATAGATCTAATCGGCTGTAAGATGATAAATCGAAGAGGAACGATGATGAAGCCGATTATCCCGATCTCAAGCTGGATAACTGGTGATAATACTAGAATAACAGGTAAAACTTGCAATTCTAGTAAATATCGATAACTGGTGAATAAATCCAAACGAAATCACAGCGATGCGCCCGTAGTTAAAGCTCGGATATTACTCGATAAACGGAACCTACCAATTGGCCGGAGATCAAGTTGATGCAGCCCTGCCAATCCGTACGAGTAACAACGCCAGCAAGACAGAGAAGGACACCATCAAGAAGAGAAGGACAGGAGTGACGCAAACCATTGGCGGTACCCATTCTTTTCTTTCTGTTGGAATGAGGGCCTACGCCTGCCATTAGCAGACGACTGTCCCAAATGTCGTGGGATGCATGACGACCACTACGAAACCACAGCGATGCGCCCGTAGTTAAAGCTCGGATATTACTCGATAAACGGAACCTACCAATTGGCCGGAGATCAAGTTGATGCAGCCCTGCCAATCGTGAAAGAAGAAAGATATTGGCGAAGTCGCCGACTTGAAAGTAAATTGCTGGAAAAGTAGAAGTATTGTTGTTGATTGATGTGTTAATCTTTTCAAGACCCTGACGACTCCTATTTATACCCTAAAACTAGGACTCCTGGTCGATCACGACTTGTTACAATCTTATTTAAAAAAAATAGGAAAATCACCATATCTATAATAACTTTTAAAGGAAACGGACTCCCGCAGAATCTTCCGCCGCCGTCCCCTAATCCAATCAGGATTCTTTTCAATTGCTCCTTGACGGACTTAGCGTTGCCCTGTTGACCAACTTGTGACCAGGACCCTCCAAAATAATTCCATCCTGGTGGCGCAAGCTGTATCACCAATCGGCCGATTTTCAACTGTTACCTCAATCGGCCGATTCCTTACTGTAGCCTTCAGATCTGCCGCATCAGCCAATCTTCTCCTCGTGACGCCGATTCAACACGTGTCAAAATCTGGCGTCAAAAATAACGTATTCGCTTCTCGTATAAATCGCCTTACGGGATGTTCGTACGTCGAAGCCACCGTACGTGCAGCATATTTTACTCCCAATATAATCAACGAATAGTTGGTATATTGGCAGCACCTCAAGTAAGCCACTGTTTGAGGGCAGCGTTCGATTCGCATCACCGGCATGAGGGTCAAGTTCTCTCAGTTGACTGAGGATCCTTACCTTCTTACCTTAGCGATGATTGCGTCGTTATAGAAATTAAAGGTCGATTGTACACAAAAGTAAGTTTTGATAGAAAGTAATATGCTGGAAGTCAATTATATATAATATAGTTAAGATAGCCACCTAGTTACTTTCCATAATTCCCTAGGACTTTACGAACTAGGCATCATCCTTAACGGACCAACACATTTTTGCAAACGTAGTTTTGTTGTCAAGTTTTAAGAAAAAAGTTTTTAAGGCTCGTTATACTCTCTGGTGTATGCATTTCGGCTCTAATATCAGCTGTGGCAGAACCATCCGAATTAATCTAGCTTAAGTGCGCAAACCATCACCATAGAGGCAATCCGGGCTAACACGCACTTAAAACGGAGTAAAACGACAGTCTATCGGGTAACATCCCCGTGCAACAACTGGAATTTCGATTGAAACAATGTATACATACAACCCACAGGAAGGTGAGCCCAGAGATTACAATTAATCAAATCATAAATTTTACCTCATAGAGTTCAACATGAATTATTATTACAAATCAAGTTCAAAAATATTCATAAACATGTACTTCCAGAGTTTAATAGTGCAGCGGAAAATAAACGATAGTTCTAACGATGATACAAGATATCATGTTGAAGCCCGTACATGACATCATTCAGCGTTATCATCGTTGGCCGGGGACGCATCCCATTGCACCGACCAACCAGGAGTTGGAGGAAGAGTACACGGCCAAGTCAAACTAGCAACCATGTCCTCAAAGGTCCCACTTGAAAACAAAGCCAGAAGCAAGGCTGAGTATACTAATACTCAGCAAGGCTTACCCGACTAGTGATATATACTTAGCCGACTCCTAGACATGCAAGGCTTTTGGCTGAGGATTGTTTTTGACAAAAAGCATCTAAGAGTGAGTCCTTGCTTTCAAGTTTTAGCATCAAGTTCTAGTTGATTAACCATTCTAGGTAAGCAACTATCCAAATCACGCATGGTGGAAATAATTAATTGAGCATCCAACCAGATTAATCATCATCATTGTTCCTCTTTTTACTCTATGTGGTAAAAGGGTCAAGCAGTCTTAATGGCCACGAGAAACGGATGATTCGAATCGAATTTCTTAACCTTGCAAGGGGAAACCTAAACACACGTCATGTGGTTACTCATAGAGTCACACATGCAATTTTTTCCCTTTCTTTCCTAGTTGATCAGTGCCACCCCCCTCGAGTACAGAGGTCCACGAATGATGGAAAGAAAGCCGGGCCGTGGCTGCTCTTGGACTCACCATGTGCCCATAGGAACGATGTCAAGAGGGTGAGGGTAAAGTCCACTCACCGGTCCAATCAGGTACTTAAGCTTACCGATTACCATATTCTCGGCATGTGGTTAGTACGTTCAAAAATTTAACCACCACTACCATACACCGTGACATTAGCATTTTCGCTAAACAGACGGGGCCTCAATCATCAACAGGAATATCGTAACATAGCCCCGTCCATCGACCTTATGATTCCAACATAAGTAAAACAAACAACTCCTATATCTCGCGAGTGGCAGAAAATCACTCGACTTTTACCGGAGTCCTATTAGCATGACAATCTAGCGACCGATATAGACTAGTGTTTATATCATAGGTACCTAGGATCATGCATCTAGGGTTTCAATCCACTCCTACAAACTTAATGCACAATACCATATATAAGTAAAAGTTACATAAGTTTAAAAAAATAGGGGTTATGCTCCGGAGCTTGCCTTCCTGAGCAAAGCTAGCCTTGGGCTCTTCCGAACTTTAGTTTGGATCTTTGATTGCTTCAGTTAAATTGATCCGAGCTTCGTGCTGCTCACTCTCGGGCTCCGGCACTAGCTCGTAGGTTCCCTTGGTGAGAGTCGTCGATTCTATATGCATGCATATGTATGAGTTGTTTTAATCGTACAAGATAAATAACTATTTCACTATAAAGTTGTAATTCAACAAAATTCAAGTTAAATTGTAAAGCACTTCATTTTCTTTTTCTTGGGCAGTCATTTATCGAGTAGTATCTAAATTAACTACTTCATTAAATAAGTGAGGGGTTTTGTCATTTCATAAACGGCCATTTTTCAAAAGTAGGCAAGAATTAAAAACAAAACAACTACTAGAGATAGTTTCTGGTGTTGATATTTTTACACAGAGCACATTACTTAAGTACAAACTCACTACTTCAGAATCCCCTGACCTCATCTGTTTCAGTATTTTCCGGATCCTCTCTCAGTTTCTTCCCCTTTTCCCTTTTTTAGGCACTTAGGCACCGAATTACCATTCCACTCTCAGAATCCCCTGACCTCATCTGTTTGGGCCCTATGGGGAACCCCGATCCAACGGACCTGATCAGCCTAGAAACTCATAGAATCCCTTTTAAGCAATCATCTATGGATTTAGATCACTGGGTAGGCACTTTCAGATCCTGGCCAAACGAAACACCCGGGTGGAGAGAATGGTACCATAGGGTGGCCGGATCTTGGAAGGTTCAGTGGGAGGAATAAAAAATCGGCCAGTGTATAGACTTATCTTTGTCTCAGATGGAAAGAAACGAACCTCTGGTCATGGCAGCCTCTTATTTTTGGTCTGATGCACTTAATGCATTCCTTTTCGGACATGGACCTATGACCCCGACCTTGGCCGATGTTCTGCTGTTGACCGGCCTCGATGTCTCCTCCGCCGATACCCCTTTCAATTATCTGTTCAAGCCATCACATCGGCTAGAGACCAAAGGAATCGGCGGGTGGAAAGGGTATATTAGCAAAAACATGAAGACCGGGACAGTCTCACAGAGGGAGCATACTGCCTTTTTGATGATGTGGCTAGAAAAGCATTTCTTCTGTGGTAGAGCAGTTGGCCCCTCTTCAAACACCCAAGCTTTAGGAGAAGCTTTGTCACAAGGATCGGTCATCCCCCTTGGAAAACATTTGCTGGGATTGGCGTACCATCTGATGCACCAAATCGGCATCAAACTGTCGAAGGGGGAGCCGATAGGGAACCCAGGTGGTCCTTGGTGGTTCATCACCCTCTGGCTCAATTTACACATGAGCAAGGTCTCTCAGCAACGGATAGAGACAAAGACATTTCCCAATATCGAGTCAGAGGAGAATCCATTGGTCCGTCGCCGCTGCAGATCTTTTGGAGAAGCGGTATCGGCCTTTCCCGGCTGCCAATTCACTGCCACCCGTACAGCTGAATACTTCAGATGCTTTTACAATGGCCTTAGTGAAGAGATGATCAGCTGGCACCCATATCAAGCAGTGGAGCCGATTTTTGAATTACCCATAAGCTACGACTTTTCCACCCATACTTTTGACAGAGAGCTTATGGATGTCTTGATCAAGCCGGGGATTCTGCCAGCCAATTTCTTCTCAGGAAAGGATTCTCCCACCTACGAGTTCTACAATCCATCGGCTGCAGCAAGGCAACTGGGTTTTGGCCAACTGCCGATTCGTGTCTACTTCGCCGGTCAAGCGAAATTCAGAGATGGTCTGACCTCAAGTCTTGATTACAGTCGGCTGTGCGATCTAGTACCCGATTCCAGTAGTATTGACCTGAATAATTGGTCAGTTGCCTCTTTTGCCACCCAGCAATTCAAATTATGGTGGGCAGAATGGAAACAACATCTTTTCTGCAAATCTCCATCGTCTTACTGCAACATTCTGGACCCAGAAAATATTGATCCAAACGCAGCGGTATGTCCTCTTCCTCAGCCGATTCCAATGCTATCTCTTTCCATATTGTCATTTTGTTATTAACTCACGTTCATCTTCTCAATCTGAAAGCCATGTCCCTCCGATGCGGAGCCAAAGCGGCAGGCCGATAGATAGTCATCATCAATACATGCCATATCCACTTATCGGCTTCCATGCTCCAACCGTCAAAGATATCTCTACTGGCCGATCGAAGCGAGCACCGAAAAGGCCAACATTAAAGATAACCAGCCGTCGAGTGCGAGCTCGCATCGGATCAGCCGATCAGACGGCAATAGCATCGGCTGAGGTTCCCCGTATCGGATCGGCCGACCAGATGGCAGTGGCATCGGCCAGGACTTCCCGTATCGGATCGGCCGACCAAGTGGCGGTGACACCGGCCGAGACTCCAATCCCTTTACCTTTGCTGGTTGTTGAGATGGCCGATCCCCAAGTCACTGCCGAAGTCGGGGTAGCTGCAGCATCGCTATTAGTAGAAGCTGTTTAGGTAATCTTACTTATCTCACATATTCTTCAAATCTTCTACTGACTTTAACTCTCTTCCTTTGCCAGGCTGCACAAGCTATCCCACCACAACCTCCGCAGCAACCGGCTACGTCCCAAGTGGGAGCCGAAACTCCAGCAGTTCCTATCATTGAGGTAAATGATCTCTTACCTTGATCTCTTATCTTTCAGAAAACTTTAACCGATCTTGATGCAGGCTGATTTGGGTATGTTAACTACAACCCCACGACAGGCATCGGCCGGAAGATCCACAGAGGCATGGCAAATTTCTCACGCCATCTTATCTCAATTTCCCATAGCATACTCACAGGTTCTTCTTTTATATCCTTTTCAGGAAGCTGGTCCAAGCGGAGCACTAATAATCGTTGAATCTTCTTCTTCCGATGAGCCAACTGCACCAGCCCCTGAGACAAGGGAAACGCTTCCACCGGCGCAGGCAAGAGAAATTCGCTTTAAGGAGGTAACAAACTTACCATTAGAATCGGCCGATTTCCCTTTACTGCTTGCCTACCCTAATACTTTATTTCCTCACAGGAGCAGGACACCCCTAATAACAGCATCTTCTCCTTTGCCGTCTCCCTGCCCGATGATGAGGAAATTGCTTCACACCCAATTCCATCGAGCTCCACCTCCGACGATGTCCGTGCCAAGCTCGAAAGCATGCGCACTCTCCTTCAAGATGACATCGGCCGATTGGTAGAAGATGCGTCGCCGATTCGATGACTTTTCAACGAGATCAAAGGTCGAATCCCGGAAGAAGTATCAGAAAATTTAGCGCATGCTGCCTATATAGAGCACATGCATATTCCGGTTTCCAGGGCGCTGCGCCATATGGCCGATCATGCTCAGATGGCAAAAACTCAGGAGGAGGTCGATTCATACAAGCACCGGACTCAGGAGGTACACCACAAGATCAGTTTCCTCGAAAGCTGCCGTCCGGATATTGTCGGCGCGACAGATCGGCTGAAACGGAGAAGAGCAGAACTGGCCAAGGAGATGGAACAGATAACCAAAGAGATAGCCGCTGAAGAAAAGAAACTCTAAGAACTACCATCCATCATCAGTGAGCTGAAGCAAGAGAGACAGCATCTGGCCCGTGAAACGATAAGGCTTCGTCGCCGTGTGTCAGAAGTCCCAGGATCGGCCGATGACGACCAAAGAGTACTAGACTCGGTCGATCAAATTAGACGACAAGCCATTGTAGCCATAGATGCTTTTCTTGGGTTGTAAAGAACACTGTAACATTTATTGCTCCTTCAATGTTACTGCGCCGATTTGGTTTCGAACTGTTTCTTCAGTCAGCTTTGCATTTATGTATGTATTTACTCCGATAGGACGTGTCTTACCATCCATCTACCTCTCCTTCCTTTATAAGTAGACCATTCACCATCTCCAGAGGCATACACATCACTTATCTTCTCTTCCACCTTCACTGTCCCAAACTGAACGGCACGATATCTTCCTCGTCCTCTTCATCTTCTTCCTCTGTCAACCAGGTATGAACTTCTCTTCTACCTTCCCCCAAGCATCTCAATCGCTCTGATGTTGGGTAACCCCTTTTATCTCTATTTAGCCAAAATGTCTCAGCCCTGGTCTAGAACGGGCGATTGAAATTATGCATTCAGAAGAACCACTGTCACAGGCAGATACAAATCTGATAAGAACTCATGCTAGGGAACTCAAGGATCATGTCCCTGCTGATGTCCAAGAGTACTGGGACCTCATAGATGCTCACTTTTTGGTCCGTAAGCGACCATCTCCTGAAAAGAATCCTCCACTTCCTTGTAAAGCCAAGACCGAAGTTGCCATGGAGGATCTGGAAGAGAAGAAGACCCGCCTACTGGTAGAACTCTGCAACCAAGCTGAAACTGGAGCCACTGCAGAGGACCGGAAGGAGAAAAGGCTCAGCCTTATGATCGAACTGGGTCGCATTGAGAGAGAAATCCAGCGTAGGCGTAACCAGTAGACATATCGGTATTTTTATCCTGAGGGCGACTTGTACCATGTCGGCCATGTACTCTGTCATTTTCATCCAATAATGAATCCCAGTGTTTTCTTCGTCAGATGCGTAGACAAAAACCGATGAGAAATCGGCCATATTATCTTGATATATTTTTATTGCAAGTCATGCATCTACCCAAATGCTTGGATAGTACCTCTTCAGATATCGTCCGTTTAAAGCTCTTGGGAATTCCTCCCCTTCGACTGTCTCCAGAATATATGCATTCCCAGGGGCACATCGGCCGATTCTATACGGCCCTTCCCAAGTGGGTGACCATTTACCGAATTTGGGAACTTTGGATCCTATCGGCAGCACCAACTTCCACACCAAATCTCCCTGAGAGAACTGTTTAACTTTGACCTTATTGTCATACCATCTGGACACCCTTTTCTTGTTTTCTTCTATACTAATCAGGGCTCTCAACCGTAAACCTGCCGAATCGTCAAGTTCATCTTTCATGAGAAAGGAATAGTCATCGGCCGTTAACTGATCTTGTAACGATATACGTCTTGACCCTGTCTTTATCTCCCATGGCAAGACCGCCTCATGACCATAAACCAACTGATAAGGGGATATTTTAGTGGCTCCATGACAAGCCATCCTATATGCCCATAAAGATTCAGCCAAAGACATATGCCACTTCTTGGGTTGCTCTTCTATCTTCCTCTTGATTAGCTTGATTATCCCTTTATTAGACGACTCTACTTGGCCATTGGCTTGAGCATAGTATGGAGAAGAGTTTAATAATTTAATCCCCATATCGGCGGCGAACTCTCCGAATTCTCCAGAAGTAAACATTGTCCCTTGATCAGTTGTGATGGTTTGAGGAATACCAAATCGATAAATAATATGGCTTTTAACAAATTCAATCATATCGGCCGATGTCACGTTCCTTAAAGGAACTGCCTCCGCCCACTTAGTAAAATAATCTGTGGCCACCAATATGAACTTATGCCCTTTGCTTGATGGAGGATGAATCTGTCCGATGAGATCTATTCCCCAACCCCTGAACGGCCACGGCTTAATTATTGGATTCATAGCCGATGCTGGCACGCGCTGTACATTGCCAAACTTCTGACAGTCTTGGCATCCTTTGTAGTACTTGAAACAATCCTCAAGGATGGTCGGCCAATAATACCCATTGTTCCGGATCATCCATTTCATTTTGTGAGCCGATTGATGGGCTCCGCACACGCCCTCATGGATTTCTCCCATCAGAACCTTTGCCTCTTCCGTTCCCAAGCATTTGAGAAGAACTCCATCAATCGTCCGATAAAACAAATCATCCTCAAGCAACACATATTTTGTAGCCTGAAAACGTGTTCGCCGATCCACTTTTTGGGATGGATTTTTCAAGTAATCGGCGATTTCCTTTCGCCAGTCATCGGCCGCGAGCTCTAGCGTCATCGCTCCCTGAATCGGCCGGTACCCGAAAGCATGTTGGGCTAGTCTGTTGGCCTCTTCATTATAATTCCTGGGGATATGCTCAATTATTGTAGACTTGAACTCTTTTAAAAGCTGAAGGCAATCCTCATAATAAATAATCAAGATATCATCCTTGCACTCAGATCGCCCCGTCAACTGATCCACAATGAGCATGGAATCTCCAAAAATTTCGACTGCATCAGCTCTGAGTTCCCTTAATAATTGGATGCCTTTCAGAACGGCTCTATATTCCGCCTGGTTATTAGTTGCGGAGGCTTCTATCGGCAGAGAGAAATTATAACTTGCCCCCCGAGGCGACACAAGAACAATGCCGATTCCTAATCCGACCCCACACGAAGAACCATCAAAATATAGAGTCCATGGAACTGGTTCAACAGTGGCGATTTCTGGTCCACAATGCTGAACTACGAAATCGGCCATTACTTGACCTTTGACGGCTTTGGCCGATTCGTACCTTAAGTCGAATTCTGACAAAGCCAGGATCCATTTTCCAATCCGTCCTTTCAAAATCGGCAACGATAGCATATACTTCACCACATCATCCTTGCACACGACTATGCATTCTGCCGATAACAAATAGTGCGTGAGCTTGGTACATGAGAAGTATAAACACAAGCATAGTCGCTCCACCGAGGAATATCTTGTTTCGGCGTCTAAGAGTCTTCTGCTGACGTAGTATACCACTCGTTCTTTCCTTTCAAACTCCTGTACCAACGCCGATCCAATAGCTTGTTCATCAGCCGATAAATATAACCTGAACGGCTTACCAGGCTGTGGTGGAACCAATACCGGAGGTGAAACCAGATACTGCTTGATATTCTCCAGTGCCTTGCGCTGTCCTTCTCCCCATATGAATTCCTGGTCGGGCTTTAATTTCAACAGAGGGGTAAAAGCTTGAATACGTCCTGACAGGTTGGATATGAATCGTCTGATAAAATTGACCTTATCGATGAGGGACTGTAGCTCAGTTTTGTTCTGTGGGGCCACAACTTTATTGATGGCGTCTATAGTCTTGCGGTTGACTTCTATCCCGCGTTCATGAACCATGAACCCTAAGAATTGCCCAGCTGATACACCAAATGCACACTTGTTTGGGTTCATCTTCAACCCATGTTTCCTTGTGCACTCCAGTACTTCTTGTAAATCGGCCAGATGTTCTCGGTGACCTTTTGATTTGACCACGACGTCATCTATATAAATTTCTACCGATGTACCAATGAGCTTGTGGAAGATGTAATTCATGGCCCGCTGATACGTAGCACCGGCATTCTTCAACCCAAAAGTCATAACAACCCATTCGAATAAACCAAGATGACCTGGACACCTGAAAGCCGTTTTCGAGATATCTTCTTCGGCCATTAATATCTGATTGTACCCTGCATTCCCATCCATGAAACTTATGACTTTGTGTCCTGCGGCAACATCTACCAAGATATCGGCTGTTGGCATCGGATATCCATCCATTGGCGTAGCCTGATTTAAGTTTCTAAAATCGATGCACACACGTAACTTTCCATTCTTTTTGTATACGGGCACAATATTAGAAATCCATTCGGCGTAGCGGCACTGCCGAATAAATCCTGCTTCAATTAACTTTGTAATTTCGGCCTTTATATCAGGTAGAATCTTGGGGTTACACCGTCGTGCAAGTTGCTGATATGGCCGATATCCTGATTTTATAGGTAACCGATGTTCAACTATAGACCGGTCTAGTCCTGGCATCTCATGATATTCCCAAGCAAAGCAATCCTTGAACTCTTTTAATAAACTTGTCAATTTACATTTGTACTCAGGATCCAAATTAGCACTAATGTACGTCGGCCTTGATTTGCTGCTATCTCCCAAATCTACCATCTCCAATAAATCGGCCGACGTAAACCCATGCCCAAGCTTCCCGTCTTCTCGGACGAGCTGATCCATTTATTCTGAATCTTCAGAGCCGACTGCTTGGATCGGCTGTAGACCGAAATCGAACACTTTCAGGAAGTCAGTGTCCCAAGTCCTGCCAGATATACATTTGATGTGCTCGCAGCTCCACTGTTGCGTGTCGGCCGCTGCAACGCTGTAGACGGAATCGGCAGTGACTATCTCTGTGCTGTCGCCGACCCATTGCACAAGGCATTGATGCATTGTAGATGGGACACAACAGTTTGCGTGTATCCAGTCACGACCAAGCAGCATGTTGTAGGACCCCTTGCCATTAATAACGAAAAAAGTGGTAGGGAGGGTCTTACTGCCGATGGTGAGGTCGACGCAGAGCGCTCCACCGGCGCGAGACACGTTGCCTTCAAAATCCTTCAGCATCATGTCAGTCTTGGTGAGGTCTTCATCGCCCTTGCCTAGCTTGCGGAACATGGCATACAGCATGATGTTAACTGCAGCGCCTCCATCTACTAGTAATCTGGTGACGGGTCTTCCGTCAGCATAGCCTTTGAGAAACAGCGCTTTAAGATGCTACCGTTTTTCTTCTTCTGGTTTCTCAAACGTAGCCGTCATCGGCTCCAACACTAGTTGTGCCATTTGTTCTTCCTCCGTTCTTGTTGCTTTGTCTCGATCGTTGGGCGCCATGAATTCCATCGGCAGTATGAACACCATATCGATTTCGGCTGCCGATTCTTGGTTATTTGCTTCTTGATCATTTTTCTTTGGGCGCCACACCCGAGACTTAACATTTCTTTTCTCTGGCACCTGCCTCTGTTCTTCCTCTTGATGCTCCCACTGGCGTAGGCGTTGGATCCTTCGTTTCTGGGATCTGGATAGGCCATCGGGACACCACCTAGGATTAACTGTTTTGGCCGATGATCTGGCGTATTCCCTATCTGGTTTCCTTCCTAGGGGATCCTCGTCTGATACCCTGTCATTGGCCATCTCTTCCAGCCGATCGTGCACGCTGATCCTGCCCCCCAGTCCATCCTGTTGGTCGATCTTGCTTTTTGACCGGTGGTACTGGTCAACTCTGGCCCCCAGCCGATCATGCACCGAAACGCGCTGTTCCTCTCGTCCGCGCCGATTTCTGCTGATTGGCTCTGATCCTCTGTCCTAGAGTGTGGTTTCGGGCGATCGTTGCAGCTCAATCCGTTACACTCCGGACAGTTATCGGCAGACGGCAATCTGATGTCGTTCTCCCACCAATGGACGAAGAACGGACATTGCCAGTGATCTTCATGCCGGCGTATCATCTCTTCGTGGTATTTTGATTGTTCTTGCTGCTGCCGATATTTACTGAGTAAGAACTGGGAGGTGACGTGCTTGCGTGGTCATTCTGGCCCCTGCCTGTTTCTTTTGATTTCTTCCGTCGTGATCTGCCTCCTGGGATCAACGGCGCCGCCCCTTCTCGCCGATTCTGACGTCAGCACCTTGGTTTGACTTGATTTTCCTCCAGCGTTAACCATGTTGGTCGGGAAGGGATGCTGATCTATCTTCATCGGTTTTGCCGATTTAGCTGGGGTTTCAAATTTAAGCCGCCCCTGCTCGATGGCCGATTGTATCTGCTGACGGAAGACTTTGCATTCATTTGTATCATGAGAAGTGGCGTTGTGCCACTTGCATTATTTCATCTTCTTAAGTTGATCGGCCGAAGGGATGGTGTGATGCTGAGATAGCTTAATCTGTCCTTCCTGAAGCAATAAATCGAAAATTTATCGGCCTTTGATGTGTCAAAGCCAAATGTCTCTGGCTCCTTCTTTCCAAAAGGGCATGATATCGGTTTTTTCCCTTTGACCCATTCTGCCAGGCCGATTTCCTCTTCCCCATCGGATTCAGATCCTTCCAAGTATGCCACCTTCTTTTAGAAATTCCTCCGCTGTTCAAACGGTCGGACCTCTTGTCCTGACAATCGGTGGACGATCTGGCTTAGGCTTTCAAACTTTTGGGCAGCATATCTTTCTTTGATTTGTGGCAGGAGGCCTTGGAAAGCGATATCGGCTAGCTGTGCATCGGTCAGAGCCAGACTGTAGCATTTGTTCCTGACTTCTCTGAACCTCTGTATATATCCCATCACCGGTTCATCGCTCCTCTGCCTGAGGCTGGTCAAATCCGAGAGCTTCATCTCGTGTACTCCTGCGTAGAAGTACTTGTGGAACTGTTTCTCCAGATCGGCCCATGTAACAATAGAATTTGGCGGCAAGGTGGTGAGCCACTGGAAGGCCGATCCGGACAGAGACGATGAAAACAAATGCACCCTCAGAGCATCTTGCGTGGCAGCCTCCCCGCACTGGATGATGAATCAGTTGATATGCTCCACAGTGGATGTATCGTCCGTCCCTGAAAACTTGGTGAAATCGGGAACTTTGTAGCGGTGTGGGAACGGCAGCAAGTCATAGGCCGATGGATATGGCGTCTTGTAGGTGTAAGTTTGCACTTTTGGGTTCAATCCAAACTGATCTTGGATTACTTCTACTATTCTTGCCGTCCAGTCCACCTGCTGCTGATGAATAGCTGTTCGCGGTGCGGGCATGTGCTGAAGAGCTGGCACGGCTGGGTGATGAATTGGCGAATTTTGCTGAGCAGCCGATAGTTGATGGCGAAGTGAATCCGCCCCCCCCCCCATCGTATGTCATCGTTGGCGCCGCGCCTCTGAATGCCTCTACAGTGCTTGCCCCCCCTGCCGATTTCTGATGATATCGGCTGATACTGGGGGACCGTCGGCCGGACGGCCGATTGGTGCGGCACCTAGATCGAATAACTCCCGTATCCGTTCGTTGGCTCGGGAAAATACGTCGTCGCCGATGTTCCCCAAGGTACTGAGCTTGTGGGCAGCGACTGCACAGAAGCAATCTGGACGGGTTGAAGCGGTGTCTGTGATGGGGGACATGGTGCACCGCTGTATCTTGGAGACGCTGGGGGCAATGGAGAGTTGTACCCCTCGCGTTGCGTCAATATCGGCTGAGGAGCCGATTGGGACGTGTATGGTAAGCTTCTGGCTGGCAGAGTGGTTGGCGTGGCATATGCTGGTCCCTGATAGCCTTGGACTGCTCCGCTGGCCAGAGAGCTAACGACGGCGTTATACACCGTGTTGGTCATCACTGAGGATTGGTCGATGAATGCCTGATAAACGGATTGTTGGATCATCTCTGACATCTTGCCCGAGTCCTCAGCAATGGTGATGTGGCGGGGAACTAGAATAGGAGCCTTCTTGACAGCCTCCCCGCTTCTGGTACGACTGAACGACTGGAGGTATATCTTCTTGTAATCTTAGATGTTTGGCCAATTCTTCCCTCTGGTCGTCCTTGAGATCCGCTTCTGTGACCTCAATGATGTTGCTGTCGGAGATTTCTGCGTTCTTCGACATGTCAGATTTTGGATTTCGTCCCACCGGGCGTGCCAAAATTGTGTTGGCGCTAAAATCGGCCGGACAGGAATCGGCCGATGGTCTTCAGCGTCGGACACATGACCCGGGAGAATCTGCTTAGCTCCTGTTCGGGTTATCGCCCTGGTGCGGTTCGCGCGGCGTGCCAGTCAATCTGACCTGTTGATTGACAAGGAAATAAAGTATTAAATTCCAGGCGCTTCGATCGGCTGGAGTTCCGATCTTTCCTGAGGAGCGCGTCGGCGGAGAATCGGCCGATTTGCTGTAGAGATGATCGGCTATGGACCAGCCGATAATCGTGTAGTAATTGTAAAGAAAACTGCGGGAGCGATCTAAACAATTACTACAGAGGCAACACTTGAGATAGATCTAATCGGCTGTAAGATGATAAATCGAAGAGGAACGATGACGAAGCCGATTATCCCGATCTCAAGCTGGATAACTGGTAATAATACTAGAATAACAGGTAAAACTTGCAATTCTAGTAAATATCGATAACTGGTGAATAAATCCAAACGAAACCACAGCGATGCGCCCGTAGTTAAAGCTCGGATATTACTCGATAAACGGAACCTACCAATTGGCCGGAGATCAAGTTGATGCAGCCCTGCCAATCCGTACGAACTCGTGAAAGAAGAAAGATATTGGCGAAGTCGCCGACTTGAAAGTAAATTGCTGGAAAAGTAGAAGTATTGTTGTTGATTGATGTGTTGATCTTTTCAAGACCCTGACGACTCCTATTTATACCCTAAAACTAGGACTCCTGGTCGATCACGACTTGTTACAATATTATTTAAAAAAAATAGGAAAATCACCATATCTATAATAACTTTTAAAGGAAATGGACTCCCGCAGAATCTTCCGCCGCCGTCCCCTAATCCAATCAGGATTCTTTTCAATTGCTTCTTGACCGACTTAGCGTTGCCCTGTTGACCAACTTGTGACCAGGACCCTCCAAAATAATTCCATCCTGGTGGCGCAAGCTGTATCACCAATCGGCCGATTTTCAACTGTTACCTCAATCGGCCGATTCCTTACTGTAGCCTTCAGATCTGCCGCATCGGCCAATCTTCTCCTCCTGACGCCGATTCAACACGTGTCAAAATCTGGCGTCAACAGTAACGTATTCGCTTCTCGTATAAATCGCCTTACGGGACGTTCGTACGTCGAAGCCATCGTACGTGCAGCATATTTTACTCCCAATATAATCAACGAATAGTTGGTATATTGGCAGCACCTCAAGTAAGCCACTGTTTGAGGGCAACGTTCGATTCGCATCATCGGCATGAGGGTCAAGTTCTCTCAGTTGACTGAGGATCCTTACCTTCGTACCTTAGCGATGATTGCGTCGTTATAGAAATTAAAGGTCGATTGTACACAAAAGTAAGTTTTGATAGAAAGTAATATGCTGGAAGTCAATTATATATAATATAGTTAAGATAGCCACCTAGTTACTTCCCATAACTCCCTAGGACTTTACGAACTAGGCGTCATCCTTAACGGACCAACACATTTTTGCAAACGCAGTTTTGTTGTCAAGTTTTAAGAAAAAAGTTTTTAAGGCTCGTTATACTCTCTGGTGTATGCATTTCGGCTCTGATATCAGCTGTGGCAGAACCATCCGAATTAATCTAGCTTAAGTGCGCAAACCATCACCATAGAGGCAATCCGGGCTAACACGCACTTAAAACGGAGTAAAACGACAGTCTATCGGGTAACATCCCCGTGCAACAACTGGAATTTCGATTGAAACAATGTATACATACAACCCACAGGAAGGTGAGCCCAGAGATTACAATTAATCAAATCATAAATTTTACATCATAGAGTTCAACATGAATTATTATTACAAATCAAGTTCAAAAATATTCATAAACATGTACTTTCAGAGTTTAATAGTGCAGCGGAAAATAAACGATAGTTCTAACGATGATACAAGATATCATGTTGAAGCCCGTACATGACATCATTCAACGTTATCATCATTGGCCGGGGACGCATCCCATTGCACCGACCAACCAGGAGTTGGAGGAAGAGTACACGGCCAAGTCAAACTAGCAACCATTTCCTCAAAGGTCCCACTTGAAAACAAAGCCAGAAGCAAGGCTGAGTATACTAATACTCAGCAAGGCTTACCCGACTAGTGATATATACTTAGCCGACTCCTAGACATGCAAGGCTTTTGGCTGAGGATTGTTTTTGACAAAAAGCATCTAAGAGTGAGTCCTTGCTTTCAAGTTTTAGCATCAAGTTCTAGTTGATTAACCATTCTAGGTAAGCAACTATCCAAATCACGCATGGTGGAAATAATTAATTGAGCATCCAACCAGATTAATCATCATCATTGTTCCTCTTTTTACTCTATGTGGTAAAAGGGTCAAGCAGTCTTAATGGCCACGAGAAACGGATGATTCGAATCGAATTTCTTAACCTTGCAAGGGGAAACCTAAACACACGTCACGTGGTTACTCATAGAGTCACACATGCAATTTTTTCCCTTTCTTTCCTAGTTGATCAGTGCCACCCCCCTCGAGTACAGAGGTCCACGAATGATGGAAAGAAAGCCGGGCCGTGGCTGCTCGTGGACTCACCATGTGCCCATAGGAACGATGTCAAGAGGGTGAGGGTAAAGTCCACTCACTGGTCCAATCAGGTACTTAAGCTTACCGATTACCATATTCTCGGCATGTGGTTAGTACGTTCAAAAATTTAACCACCACTACCATACACCGTGACATTAGCATTTTCGCTAAACAGACGGGGCCTCAATCATCAACAGGAATATCGTAACATAGCCCCGTCCATCGACCTTATGATTCCAACATAAGTAAAACAAACAACTCCTATATCTCGCGAGTGGCAGAAAATCACTCGACTTTTACCGGAGTCCTATTAGCATGACAATCTAGCGACCGATATAGACTAGTGTTTATATCATAGGTACCTAGGATCATGCATCTAGGGTTTCAATCCACTCCTACAAACTTAATGCACAATACCATATATAAGTAAAAGTTACATAAGTTTAAAAAAATAGGGGTTATGCTCCGGAGCTTGCCTTCCTGAGCAAAGCTAGCCTTGGGCTCTTCCGAACTTTAGTTTGGATCTTTGATTGCTTCAGTTAAATTGATCCGAGCTTCGTGCTGCTCACTCTTGGGCTCCGGCACTAGCTCGTAGGTTCCCTTGGCGAGAGTCATCAATTCTATATGAATGCATATGTATGAGTTGTTTTAATCGTACAAGATAAATAACTATTTCACTATAAAGTTGTAATTCAACATTCAAGTTAAATTGTAAAGCACTTCATTTTCTTTTTCTTGGGCAGTCATTTATCGAGTAGTATCTAAATTAACTACTTCATTAAATAAGTGAGGGGTTTTGTCATTTCATAAACGGCCATTTTTCAAAAGTAGGCAAGAATTAAAAACAAAACAACTACTAGAGATAGTTTCTGGTGTTGATATTTTTACACAGAGCACATTACTTAAGTACAAACTCACTACAAAATTTCCAGCTATTTTCATCCAGCAGATTAATCATGAAAAATATATTAAACAACTACTTCTAGGATCAAGATCCATTTATACAGAACAAACCATGCAAAAACTAGTGCTCAATATTTTTTTGATTACTCCTAAACTTATGATGAGTCTACTGTAAATTTTTTAGGTTTTAGTGTGCAAGATACAAAACTTAGAAAATAAGTCAATATCCATATACATTATTTAAGATTTATTTCTACTGGCAGTTCCACAATGTTGCTGTGTCTCAAACTTTTCCTACATGATAATCTACTCAAAGGTAGTCTGTGGTTAAAATATCTAATTTTTCTAATCACCAAAACTAGTTACTTTGATTTCATGTAATTTTTGTTAACTAAAAACATATGAGCAAGTTAGACAGAAGTTAAAAGTTCCAAACTTTGTCCATACCATTTATGCATCAAGGTTACTCTACTATAAAAGTTTCAACCCTAACATATCAGTAGACCAGCATGAACAAATAACTCTAGCAAAATAGCACATCAAACAAGGTCTAACAAGAACTACTCGTAGAGACTTGTTCTGGCCTTGAGATTTTTACACAAGTTTTATCATGCAGAAACTAGCTTACAGTCCAAAAATCATCCACAATAGTTTCCTAGATTAAGAGATACATTTATGGGCTATTTAAAACAAGATTAATTTTAGATCAAGTTATAGTTTGTAACTGGTCATCCTTCTGTGCAAAAGTTGTAGGATTCATCAAGAGGGTCACAAGAAATTTTAGTTTGCATTTTTCTGATTTTTCTATGATTTTAGATTGATTTTGCAATTGACAGCATTTTGGAAATAAAAGTTAACTCGGGTTCTTGCAGATAGGTCCGTGGATCTAGTAGAAAGGACCCTAAAAGAACTTGGCAATTGCAATGTAGTCCCTGGGTGGGGCTGGGTGTTTCCCGGCCGAAATCCAGTGAGGAGGCTCGCCGGCGGTGAGGAGAAAGTGGTGGAAGAGCATGAGGACGGCGAGGGCTACCTGTAGGTGGGCTCGGTTGAGGCTGGAGATGGCTGGAGGAGGGCTGCGGCCGGTGGTGGCGGATGGTGTTGGTCCGACGAGGCTGGGCATACGGGGCTAGGCCGGAGAGGTTCAGTGGCTCGAGGGAAACCGATTTCGAGGGCTAGCTCAGGCGGAGGAGGGCCGGAGGGGCGAGTTCGATGCAGAGGGGCTTGTTGGGGGCAATGGCAACCGTGGGAGCTTGGGTGCGCATGCAGGCAGGGGCTTGGGTGGCCATTTATAGGCGAGCGAGGGAGAGGGGAGAGGGGAGGTGGAGCTGGGCGCGGCCGGGACAAGGCTGCAGCAAGGGCGCGACATCGCTGGCGCGTCGTGGCTCGGCCGTCGGGAATCGATGGCCGCATGGCGCGCGCGTCGGGCATGGGTGGATTCGGGGCAGGGGAGGGTGATTCAGCCGCGGGCCTGTCAAGGCGTTGTCCTTTGGCGCGGCTCGCCGGCAGGCATCACCAGCCAGGTGGCCGGCGACCGCTGCCCCTCGACAGGACAGAACAAGGGAGGGAGAGAGAGGAGAGTGAAGGAAGAGAGAGAAAAAGTGAGGACCTGAGTTCAAATAATTTTTTCTCAAAAGTTTGCAAGGAAACTTTGAAATCTGCCAACATGAAAGTTGTAGGGAATTTGAAACTCTACGACTTTCGTTTTGGATCATAGTTTATTTGAGCTTTAGTTTAGAAGTTATTTTAAATTTAAGACAACTAGGATTTGAATTCCTATTCGTCTCATGTGTTTAAAATTTGAATTTGCAAATGGTGTTTGAAGTACACTTTGTAAGGTATGAAAATATGAGTGTGTTTTTATACTATATTTTTTTATGACAAGTTGAGCATGTATGGTTATGAACATATTTATGAGAAACCTTATATGCACACATACATGTAGGTGTATTCATAAATTTAATGCCTTGTGAATTTTTCTTGTTCATTATGCATGATGATATATGCATGATCTTGTTTTAGCATTTTAAACACCTAGGGTGTTACACCCCGGGTCCCTGGACCCGTCAGAGGTCCCCGAGCGGCTTTGCGATTTGTTTAATCGCGAAGGCGCTATTCTCACTACACCATTCTTTTGCTCAGAGTGAGAGGTCGCATCGCTCTGACTCAGCCGCAGAGAGACACCATGGGAGAGGCTCCCCCTTGTGACCGCGAGTCAATTGGGGTCCCTTGATCTGGCCGTGCAATGAGTGCGCCGCAGTGGTACCAGCCGCCTGCTTTCAGTGTGGAATATCGAGGCCTGCCCGGTCCGTCACGTCGTCCTGCTGTGGAGGAGTTCCTCCCTGTTTCCCTCATGAGGGTTTCCATCGTTTTGAGGCGGAGCTGCGCACCACGCAGCGAAGCTGGCTCGCGAGACAGGGAGGTGGGGTGGCTACAAATGGAGGCCTCCGGGGATCCATTTTTAAACTCATCCAGAACCTGAGTCGTGGGTGAACCTTGTCTTGTATAATGGGGTTGCTCTCAGCCCGTGTGCGTCCACCTGGCGGAACCGGTGGCTTTCTTCTACATCTGGTGCTAGAAGAACGCTTGAGAGCGGCAGGGGATAGCACGCGGGCAATGCCGTACGCTCGGTCCTCTCCCATGCTCGGTCCTCCGAGTGCTTCGCTCGGATGATCGAGGGGAGCGGGTGCGTAGGCAAGCCACCATTTCCGGCTGGCGGTCGACGCCATTTCCCCAGGCGCCTTGGGCGACTACGGGGGGTGCGTCGGCCTCGAGCAGTGGATGTGTCAGTGTTTCCACCGGCCGGGCCCTGAAACGGGAAGGAACTCCTCATTTTGCCTGCTGCCGTGCGTGCCCCCGAGGGCCGCATGGGTCTTTAAGGTTTGGCCTCCCTGTGTTCCTCACCCCAGTTCGCTTTATGAGGAGGCTTGTGCTTCCTAGGCGACTGGAGATGGGGAAGAGGTCCTCGCTGTCGTTTGAGACGGCGAGGGAGTTCGGTTGGTGGCAGCAGCAGATGGACTGCTCACCGTCATCCCCTGCCAAGTTTCCCTTGAGGAAGGCGTGTTGCAAGAAGAAGGCTTGCCAGGAAGATGCTTCTCCTAGTCTTCCCACACTTGTAGCAGCCCTCCTGAAGGCTTCCAGTGTTACTACCTTTGTGGTGATAACAGGTTTTTATACTTTGTAGCGGCCATGAGCCGACTGTACTGTGTAACACTTACCTGCCAGGAATAAAGCACGTTTATTCGTGAGCTAGAAGTTTGTCGTCCTTTCCGAGTAGGAACACGGTACTCCGACTCGGTGCGGCCTTTGTCATAAAGGAAGGCGGTCGGGTCGGGGGTATCGTATGCGTGCACGAGTAGAGGTGACCCCGTCCGTGGTCTCCGCGACCGAAGGGGCTGAGCTAGCGTCACTTGCCTCGATGGCTCGAGTGACGGAGTCGGCATAGCCCGCAGGTGGCATTCCACTGCTCCGCAAACCGCCTCCCGCATGTGCCCGAGTCGTCCGACCGACTTAGGTGGCCCGCTTGCCTCTCCTCGATGGAGATTCTGTGGGCATGGCTCGAGGTCCAGATTGGACGAGAAGGTTGAGATGACCCAAGTTGCTGCTTGAGCAGGTCGTGCGAGGGCCACTGGGGCTCATCTTCGTTTTCTCCCCTGGCTCCGTTTGATGCAAGACGGCCACGAGTCCTCCATGGACCGGCCTTCGAACCTCAGTCGATCGGGTTCCCGAGTCGGGCTCCATCGGCGTGCGCCCTTTCGGGTCTTAGTATATTTGGAAATTTGAGTGATTAAATGCAGTTATTGATCAGAGGCATGGCCCAAGGAAACTTACCTGAGAAACTGGAGCACGGCTTCATTTTTCGCGCCCACGCCGCGGTTGTGGTGGGCCCGTGTGCTGCGTGCTGCGTCCTGTCGGTTGGGCTTCCGCGAGGCGCCTGTTAAAAAGGGGGAAGGGCCGGAGGTCATCGTCTTCCTCTTTCTCGCCCTTGCCTTTGCTCCAGCCGCCAGCGCCAGTCCTCTTCCCACGTTCCTCTTGTGCCGCCGCCTTCCTTCTCCGCCTTTGTTGCGCTTGAGGAGGAAGAAGGAGAGAAAGGAGGGGAAAAGAGAGAAAGAAATTGTTCCACTTCACCCACCTGTGGCCGCAATGTCGATATGGAGGCCGTCGACCGTGGAGAAGACGCAGTTCGAGGATTTTGCGGCGAATGGGTTCCTATTGCCGAAAATGGTGGCGCATTGGAGAGCTCCCCAGGTAGAGCATGAGGAGCTGCAGCTCGACTCTGGTGAGATCGTGAGCTTTCTCATGTTCCACGAGCGCGGCCTTGGGTACCTGGCGCACCCATTCCTGCTCAGTCTGCTGAACGAGTGGGAGGTGGAGCTACGGCACCTTGACCCGAATGGGGTGCTGCACATCACGAGCTTCATCATGCTCTACGAGGGTTTCCTCGGAATAGATCCGCACGTGAATCTATTCCGAGCCTTCTTCTATGGTCGAGGCCTCACGGTGAAGGGGGACCCTTAGCTCGTGCCGGTCGAAGGCTTTGGCCTGCAAATGAAGCCTCGCCCGTCAAGAGAATACCCGGCGTACACCCCCACGGATTCGAACTGGGGGTGGCATGAAGAATGGTTCTACATCAGGAACCCGCCGGAGTCGTCGTTCTCGACGTTCATGGGGGCGCGCTCTGTGAGGAAGGAGAGCTGGACATGGGGGCCCCCTACTCCAGAGAATGCGCGCGTGGGGGTCCTCGAGATGGCGCTACGGAAGCGCGTTGTGGAGGAGGGTCTCGACGGGGTGCGTCTTTTCGATACCATGTGCTACCACCGCATCGTCCCGTTGGCTGTTAGGACGACCGAGTTGTGGGAGTATAGTGGCATCACGTATCCCGACCGGGTATCGATGGCGGCCGTGACCAACGACGAGGTGTGGTCGTGGCTTGATGTGGTGCTCAAGATGGGGAATCAGCGGACCGTCGGTGGTCCGCAGGCCTTTGACAAGGAGCACCCGTCGGATTTGGGAAGTTTTTTCCCCTCTCCTTCTTCCTGCTGGTCCTCGAGCGCCCGACCGACTCCTAACCTTAGCTTGTTTTCCAGGGACTCAGTTGTCCCAAATCCCGCCCTCATCTCCTGAACGGGGCAGCGGGCGCGGCCAAATAGGCCGCCCAGGTAGAGGCCTCCCGAGCCAGGAAGAAGAAGAAAGCCAAGAAGGCCGAGAGGAGGCAGAATAAGGAGATGGATATTGCGCATCGGATTCGGATGGGGGAGGACCGCGTTGCCGTCTAGGAAGACCTCGAGTCGGAGCCCTCGTCTGACCCCGATAACGGCGAAGAGCCCGAGGAGGTGGAGTCGGATGACTCCATGTTCGTGATCGAATCTTGCGATGCCGCGGCGATGGGGATCACGAAGGACCCCGGGGCGTCTTCCAGTGCCCCTGAGGCGAGAAAGTGCCCTGCCGATGAGAGCGGATCACGAAGGACCCCGGGGCGTCTTCCAGTGTCCCCGAGGAGGCAAAGCGGGCCCGAGTGGGGCAACGCTCGGAAGTGGCAAACACGGAGCGTTCGGAGGAGCGCGCTCAACCAGAGGTGAGTTCGAGCGTGGATGGCCCAACAAGTGGTCAGGAAGAGGCCGTGCCGGGCTCCCTAATTGAGCGTGTCGACCGTGGTGCCCCACAAACCGGTCGAGGAACAACAAGGTCAGTCCTCACCATGGCTGATGCGCCGGGGCTCGGCCCGCGGCCGCTGTCGGGCATCCGGGGCTTCGGACTTCTCCCGCTCGGCCGTGCGTCAGGGTAAGAAAATTGCTTCGTGGCTTTGATTTTTTTCGGTGTTTTTTGCTCACCCTGCACCTTTTGCAGCGCCCTAATGTCGATCGGCCTTCAGCCTAGTGGCAAACAAGTGCTGTGGAGGCCCAACCTGGCGTTGTTCGCTTTGGCCAGTGGAGGGGGCAGGGGATCGGCTTCCACGAGCAGGCTGCAGGTGATGGAGGCGATCCCCATACAGTCCAGTGCGGGGGTGGCCGTGGCGTTGCCTCCCCCATCGAATGCAGGAAGGGAGGAAGAAATCATGGCCCCCGAGTCCCCAGGCGGAGGTGGACTTGGTTCCCCCACATGGTCCCAGCTGGAGGAGGATGAGGGGGCCACTTCGATGCTCGCGGACGTGCAGACCGAGACTGGGCTGCTCACCGAGCTCGAGGAGGCCCGGACTCGAGGGGGGGGATGAAACCCCGACCAGGAGGGCGATCCCTCGGTGCTGCAGGCGGCTCCGGAGGGGAACCAGGAGTGTGCAATGGTCCTGGCCTCCAAGTCGTCCGAATCTACGAGCAGGTCTGTCGCCGAGTGGGTGTGGCCCGACCCTAGCAAACTGGGTGAGGCTCGGTTTGTCTTGCGCGATCATCAGGAGGAGAATCTCTAGGGTCTTCTCGAGTGAAGCGAGTAGTAGTCCTATGGTGAGCTTGCTGCCGCAGAGTCGGGGCTTATGGAAGCCCTCAATAAGGTCAGGGTCGCTTGGCTGACCGCGTCCGACGAACTGCTGAGGTTTGCTCGGGTGAGTCACACCGGCTCATTCCTAATCTCCATTTTTTTTATGGTGGGTAATGTGTCTCGGTGTTTCTGACTTTTCGCTTTGAAGAACCTGGAGAGGATTTCGTTGACCAAGTCCCGATTTCTCCGGGAGAAGGACGCTAGACTGGGGACTGGGGCAGGAGGCGGCGGTGCAGCAACAGATCGAGGAGCTGACCCACGAATTGGAGGCCTCCCGGAGGTTGGCACTTCACAAGCATGAGCGCACGACTGCTGCGGAGTAGAGACTCACCGCGGCCCAGTCAGCTCTAAGCGTGGAGCGGGAGGCCCGAGCCCTTGCTGAGGGGCAGGCCCAATCCAGGGGGCAGCGTATCTCCAAGTTGGAGGCGACGCTGACCCATAGGGAAGAGAGGATCAAGATCGCGGAGGATGCTATGGCTGGCGAGTAGCTCTTTGCCTCTGTCCCGTCGGTTCTTGTTTTGCCTTTTGGGGCTTCTAACTTCCCCTTTGCTCGTGCCCAAAATCCGCCGCGCCATTGAGTCCGAGCTGGTGGGCGCCAAAGAGGTGATAGTGTTGGAAAGGAGCAGGTTTTTCGAAGAGGAGCTTGGTCAGCTCTGAGGCGCTGCACCGTTGGTGGTCACGGAGGTGCTCGGGCCTCGTCCGGGGTCGAGCACGATCGTCGCCGACCTTTCGGATATTCCGGGGGAGGTGGCGGAGCTTATCACCGACGAAGTCTTCCACGGCGCCTCGAGAGTGTTGACGTCAGTGGCGTCGCATCACCCGACCCTCGACTTTGACAAAGTTGGGAGAGGCTACACCGCCGGGTGGTCTGCCGACCATCTCCGCGAACTTGGTCAGAGCTTGGTGCCGGTCGCGACAGCGATCGCGGAAGTGACCACAACAGAGTGGGTGAAGGAGGCTCGACACGTGGAGAGGGAAGCGACCCTGGGCAAAGGTGGCGGCCAGTCCACGGAAGCTGAGTCGAGTGCTTCCTTGTCTGAGCCGGCTTTCGGTCAGAGAAATCCTCCGGTCCACCCTGCAGCACGGCTCCTCCCGTCCACGTCGTCGGCCAAAGCAGACGGGGTGCTGCAGGAGAAAGATTTATAATTAGCTTTTGTTTTTGGACACTTGGTGCGGGGGACTTGAAGGGGCCCCCGAGTGAACAACTTTAAGTACTTGCAATCGTTCTCGTTTTAGTGATGTTTTAAGCCTGTCCCACCCGTCTCCCTTCGCTTCCTGGAATGATCCTTGCCTATGCACTTTCTCTTTTGAACCTGCTCGCTAACCATAGGCTGCAGCATGTAGCCTGGGACTGGCCAGAGTGGCATCAGTTGCTAGTTCACCGTAGGTTTTGACGAGAGTTCGGTAGGTCAGGTGGCCCAACAAAAATCACTCAGGTTGCGCTAGGAGAACGGGTCACCCTTTCGCTCGAGTGAAAAAAGTTGCCTTTTGGTGCGTAAATTACAAAAGAAAAGAGGGGGTAGCAGTGTGCGCGGCGGTGTACCCCCGTGGGACCCCGAGCGACCCGGGCCGACAATGCTTGGGCCGGGGCACTGTAGGAGTCGACGTTTGAATAAAAGCATGCAAAGGAACTCAATTTAGGGGAAGAAACGGCGTAACTGCTCAATGTTCCAAGTGTTGGTGAGGATGTTGCTGTCACTGTCCTTCAGTTGGTAGGTTCCTAGCCGAACCACCTCCGCAATGGTGTATGGTCGTTTCTAGGGCGGAGTGAGCTTGTGCCTATCCTTCGTCGACTGCGCCCTCCATAGCACCAAATCGGCGACTTCGAGGGTTCTTACCCAGATCTTCCTCTCGTGGTACCTTTGAATGGTTTGCTAGTAGCGAGCTGAGCGGACCAAGGCCGTCTCTCGGGCGTCCTCCAACAAGTCGACCATGTCCTGCTGAGCCTCAGCGGCTCGGTCGGGGTCAAAGGCTTTAACCCTTAGGGCGCCGTAGTCTAGGTTGGAGGGGAGCACCGCTTCTGCCTCGTATGTTAGAAAAAATGAGGTGAACCCAGTGGATTGATTGGGAGTTGTCCACAGGCTCTAGAGGACAGCTGGGAGTTCCTCGACCCAGAGTCCAGCAAATTTTTTGAGCTGGTCGAAGATGCGAGGCTTAAGTCCTTGGAGGACCATGCCATTCACCCTCTCCACTTGCCTATTGGTGCGAGGGTGTCCGTCCGGCGCCCAGTCGATCCTGATCCCGTATCCGTCGGCGAACTCCAAGAACTTCTTGCCTTTGAAGTTGGTCCCATTGTCTATGATGATGGTGTTTGGCACATCAAATCTGTAGATGTTGTCCAGGCAGAACTTGACTAAATCCACTTGGTGAACTTGTCCACCGCGACGAGCAGGTGAGTGAAACCGCCAGGGGCCTTCCTGAGAGGCCCGACCATGTCGAGACCGCAGACTGCGAACGACCGTGTGAGGGGGATGGTCTGAAGCGCCTGTGCTGGCAAGTGGGTCTGCCGAGTGTAGAACTGACACCCCTCGCACGTGCAGACGACCTCCTCCGCGTCGCGTAGTGCTGTCGGCCAGTAGAAACCTTGGTGGAAGGCCTTGCCGACTAGCAACCGCGGGACCGCGTGGTGTCCACAGATGCCAGCATAGATCTCAAGGAGGAGTTCCTTGCCCTGATGGGTCGGGATGCATTTCATCAGCACTACCACCATCGATGGGCTGCGCTTGTAAAGCTCACCGTCGATGATGACATACGTCTTGGTGCATCGGGCAATCCTTCGTACCTCGGTTCGGTCGGCCGGGAGGATCTCATCAAGGAGGTAGGCTAGCAGGGGCGCCCTCTAGTTGGAGTCGGTCGTCAACATGGTGGCCGCAGAGGTTGTGGTCTCCACCGCGAGGCAGTCGGGGCTCACAAGCCGTTGGTCGGGGGATGCCTGCTCGGGATGCACCGGACTGGGGCCCCTAGGCATCGGGTCGGACGGTCTTTGCGGCGGGTTCGGCTTGACGTGGATTGAGGGTGCATGGAGGTCGTTGACGAAAACCACATCAGGAGTGGGATCCCGCTGGGCTGTCATCTTGGCGAGCGCGTCGGCGTCATTGATGTCCCTTCGCGGGACATGATGCAGCTCGAGTCCCCGGAATTTGCCCTCAAATTTGTGCACGTCTTGGCAATAGGCGTCCATGAGGGAGCTTTCGCGGTTGGACTCCTTCATAACTTGGTCCACCACCACCTTGGAGTCACCATAAGCGTAGAGCCAGGTTGCTCCGAGCTCAATGGCGACACGGAGGCCGTTGACAAGGCCCTAATACTCAGCGACGTTGTTCGAGGCTGGGAAGTGGTGGCGGACGCGTAGCGGAGCTTCTTCCCCTCGGGCGAGATCAGCACCACGCCAGCCCCCGCGCCGGGTCCCATGACCGACCCATCGAAGTACAGGGTCCAGTATTCGTGGGTGATGTCCGAAGTCGGGGTTTGGACCTCCGTCCACTCGGCCACGAAGTCGGCCAAGGCTTGCGACTTGATGGTGGTGCGGGGGGGGGGGGGGGGGGGGGGGGCGTTCTTGATGTCGTAGCCCATGAGCTCGAGCGCCCATTTGGAGATCCGTCCCGTAGCGTCGCGACTGTGGATGACCTCCCCGAGCGGGAATGAGGTGACAGCGGTGACCTCATGGTAGGTGAAATAGTGGTGCAACTTCTTAGTTGCCATAAGCACGGCGTATAAGAGCTTCTACACCTGTGTGTAGCGGGCCTTGGTCTCGGTAAGTACCTCACTAACAAAGTACACCGGTCGTTGAACCTTCTGCGCACGGCCTGGTTCCTCCCTTTCGACTACAAGAGCGGCACTGACCACGTGGGTAGTTGTCGCGAGGTAGAGTAGGAGAGCTTCGCGTCGCTCGGGAGCAACAAGGACTGGGGCCAAGGTTAGGAACGCTTTAAGGCTTTCCAAGGCTTGATGGGCCTCTTCTGTCTAGACGAACGTGTCTGACTTCTTGAGGAGTTTGTAGAGGGGCATTCCCCGCTCGTCCAGTTGGGATATGAACCGACTAAGGCCGGCCAAACAGCCGGTGAGCCATTGTACGCCTTTCGCATTGCGTATGGCGCCCATTCTGGCGATGGTCATGATTTTTTCAGGGTTGGCTTCGATGCGTCGCTCGGACACTATGTATCCGAGTAGCTTCCACTTCAGAACCCCGAAAGTGCATTTTTCGGGATTCAGTTTGATTCTAAACATTTGGAGGTTAACACACGTCCGTCTAGCGTGGCGATTAGATCTCCCGCCCGAAGCGCTTTCACCAATATGTCGTCTACCTAGATGGCGACCGTGGGTTTTGGCGGCTCAAGCTGGTCGGGCTGCCGGGGTGGGTCAATCTGATCAGTAAAACACTTCTACATGCAACGCTGGTAGGTGGCACCAACGTTTTTCAAACCGAACGGCATAGTGATGTAGCAGTACATGCCGAACGGGGTGACGAAAGAGGTCGCGAGCTGGTCGGACTCTTTCATCGCGATCTGGTGATAGCCCGAGTAGGCATCCAGAAAAGAGAAGATTTCGCATCCTGACGTGGAGTCGACTATCTAGTCTATGCGCGGCAAAGAAACAGGATCCTTGGGACATGCCTTGTTAAGGCCAGTATAGTCAACACACATTCTCCATTTCCCATTCTTATTTTTTACAAGGACGAGATTGGCAAGCCAGTTGGAGTGATACACTTCCTTGATGAAGCCGGCCGCCAGGAGCTTGGCGATCTCCTCGCCTATGGCCTTACGCCTCTCGTCATCGAAACGGCGCAGGCGTTGGTGCACGGGCTTGGAACCCGGCTTGATGCGAAGCTCATGCTCGGTGGCCTCCCTCGGAATGCCTGGCTTGTCAGAGGGCTTCCATGTGAAGGCATCATGATTGGTGCGCAGGAAGTGGACGAGCGCGCTTTCCTATTTAGTCTGGAGCTGGTTTCCCATCCGCACGGTCTTGGTCAGGTCCTTGGGGTCGACCCCGATCGCCTTGGTCTTTTCAGATGGGGCGGAAGGCGCTGGACGGAGTTGGCTCCTTGCGGTCGAGAACGTCTTCCACCATTGTCTCGGGGAGCCTTTTGAGCTTGGCAGAGTTGGCGACGGCGGTGGCGAGCTCGTAGTGCTCCCGGCCGCAGGTGTACGCCTGCTCGAAGGAGCCGCTCACCATGATGACGCCATTCGGTCCTAGCATCTTTAGCTTGAGGTAGGTGTATGGGGACCATCATGAACTTGGCGTAGCACAGACGCCCGAGGATGGCATGGTATGACCCGTCAAAATCCACCACCTCAAAGATTACGGTCTCGGTGCGGAAGTTGCTGTGGTCACCGAACGTTACCGGCAAGTCTATGTTCCCCAGGGGGTACGCCCTCATGCCCAGGACGATACCGAGTAAGGGGAAAACGGAGGCGCGGAGCTTGGACCGTGAGATGCCCATGGCATCGAGGGTCTCAACATACAAGATGTTGAGGCTGCTGCCCCCGCCCATCAGCACCTTGGTCAGGCGCTTGTTGTCGATGATGGGGTCGACAACGAGCGCGTAGTTCCCCGGTCAAGGGACGCTAGGAGGATAGTCGGCCCGATCGAAGGTGATCGGTGTGCTCGACCAACGGAGGAACTTGGGGACGGCGTTCCTTGTGGCACAGACTTCCCAGAGGCGGACCTTGTGTTGACACTTGGAGCAGTTTTCGTCAGAGCCTCCGAAGATCATGAGGCAGCCATCCGGCTCGGGAAAGCCGCCCCCATCTGTGGCAGAACTGCCCGAATTAACCCGGCTCAAGTGCACTAACCATCATCCTTGAAGATGAACTGACCACCATGCACTTCAAACGGATTAATCCGACAGTCTGTCGGGTAGATCCCGTTGCAACCACTCAATATCTCGATCGAAACCAAGCATACACATAACTCGCATGAAGGCAAGTCCAGAGATTACAATATCCCACAGATTTTAAAATACCACTCAAGTACTTTTAAGTTCAAAATAAAACTTCATTCAGAGTTTTATTGCAGCAGAAAGAAAAACACGATCAACTAGCGTCGGCAGAGTCATTGCTAGATGGGGAAGGATCCCATTCCACTGTCCAACCAGTCGGCAAAGCACTCGGCCAAGCCAAACCAGTTACCATCTCTTCAACAGACACACCTCAAAACATTGCCACAAGCAAGGCTGAGTACTAATACTCAGTAAGGCTTACCCGACTAGTGGTATTGAAATACCGAGTACTAATCATGCAAGGCTCTGAGGTTCTAGGGTTGTCTTTTGTTGAAAAGCAACAAAGAGTTAGTCCTTAATTTCATATTTGAGCTTGAAAAATTCTAATTCATTTAACCAGTCTAGATGAGCTTCTGTCTCTAATCAAACATGGTGGAAAACAATTAATCATCCAACAAGTTTCATCATAGCCATAGTTCCTCTTATTACTCTATGTGGCAGAAGTATTAAGCAGTCTCAATCACCGTGAGAAATGGACGATTCGAATCGAATTTCTTAACCTTGCAAGAGAAACCTAAACACATGTCACATGGTTACTCCAAGATTCACATGTGCAACTTTTCCCCTTTATCCTCGTTTTATGGATCAGGACCACCGGCCTCGAGTACAAAAGGTCCATGAACCATGGACGATGCCGGAACATGACCCTTTGCACTCACCATTGGGCCCATGGGACTGTCAAGATGGTGGAACATGTCCACACACCGGTTCAATCGAGTACTTAAGCTTACCGATTACCATATTCTCGGCATGTGGTTAGTAATTTCAAAATCTTAACCACCACTACCACACACTGCGACCTTCGCATTTTTCACTACTCAGACGGGGCCTCAACCATGAGTACTTTACCACAACCCCGCCTGCCAACCTTATAGTTGTAGTATGCGGTAAACATTCAACTCCTATAATTCTTGCGAGTAGCAGGAAACTACTCGACTTTTACAATACCTATTAGCATTGCATCTACTCGAACTTCTTATTCTAGTAGTCATTAAAAAAGTACCTAGGATCATGCAGCTAAAGTTTCAATCAACTCCTATGAACTTTAAATGCATAGGCAAAAAGGATCAACAGTTGCATAATTTAAATACTGGGATCATGCACCGGGGCTTGCCTTCTTGCATAAAACTAGCCGGGGCTTCCTCCGAACGTTGGTCTGGGTCCTCAACGACTGCTGCTGGATTAACCTGAGCTTCGTGCTGCTCACTCTCGGACTCGGGCACCAAATGGTAGATCCCGTCGGCGAGAGTAGTCGAGTCTATATGAATGCACATGTATGAGTGGTTTTACTGGTACAAGATTGCATTATAGAGTAGTCAAAACTTAAGTTAAGTAGTCGAGTACTTCATTTTCTTTTCCCTAGGCAGTCATTTATCGAGCACTTATCTGGTTTAACTAATTTCACTAGGTGAGCGGGTGGTTGTGCATGTTGTACGGTTTATTTTTAACAGGGAGCATTGGTTAACCGACCTACTCGTAGGGGTAGATTCTGAGTTGTAGAACTACTCGTAAAAGTAGCTCGTGAGTTGAGATTTTCATGCAGAGCTTGTTACTTAAGTATAGCCATACTGTAAAAGATTTAGCCATTTTTATTTCACAGGTTACTCATGAAAAGCTTATTAAACAGTTATTGTTATGATCAAGATCTACTTGCACAGAATAAACCATGCAAGAAACTGGTGCTCAACTTTTTACTGATCAAACCTACTCGCAAGAGTAGTTAACTTTATTTTTTTGTAGATTTTTCTTGTGTAAGAACAGAGGTTAACATTTTAGTTTTAAAATGGATCTATCTTATAACAAAAGCACTCGAAACCACTGGTTGTGCTTGGATTTAGAGCATGAAATTTTTATGAAAGGCTAAACTCTTAGCACTAAAGCTACCATCCATGTTTCATGAGCAGTTCTTTCTTGAATCTCTTGGAACAATTAAAAGCCATTTAAACTTGATTTAAATCCATATCTAAAAATATGTGGAAACAGATCCAAAGTACTGTTACAAAATTGTAGATCTCAACTTAAGTATTCCAGAACATCATAGCTTGTATTTTTAGGATTTTTTTGTGAGTTGTTATGCATCTTCAAAGTTAATAGATTGGTTTTCAAGTTCTTATTCCAGGTTCACAGATGAGTCCCTGAGATTTATAGAAAACTTCTCATAAATATTGAAATCGAAGCAATTGGGTCTTTTGCACAAGTGAAACGGCTACTGCCGGCCAAAATCCGGCGACTAGGGTGGCCGGTGGTGAGGGGTGAAGGTGGGAAAGGCAAGAGAGAAAAAAACCGCACCTATTTGAGATCTTGGGTGGGGAAGGGGTGGGCCGAGGCGGCCTGCTGTCGGTGGCACAGAGCCGGCGGCGGGAGCGGATGGTGGGGGCGACGGTCCGGTGAGGAAAACGGCAGATTCGGGGTGAGGTGGAGAAGGTGGTGGAAGGGTCGTTTTGGGCAATGTGGGGGAGGATTGGTGCGTCCATGCATCGGGAACTGCTTGCCGGAGTTGGAGGTTGGGGGGTGACGAACTGAGGTGCCTCGGGGTGGCTTTTATAGGCGCTGGAGGGGGAAATGGCGGCCTGGGCTCGAGCCTCAAGGGGAGGTGAGACAGGGGGCAAAACCGGGGGCGGATAGCCTAGCTGGCGCTGGCGGGGGCTCGCCGTGGCGCCCGCAGCGCCTGCTGCAGATGAAACACGCTGCGTGGAGGCTTCCTGACGGGGTAGCGCAAGATTTGGTGGGGCTTCGGAAGATTTCCGATGCGCTGGCAGGCCCACTTGGCCGGGCGGCCTCAGCTGCGCCGCGGCGCACCGACCAGCTGGCCTACTGGTGATGGGATAGGGCAGGGGAGGAGAGAGGAGGGAGAAGATGATGGGACTGATATGTGAAAGACAAAACAGCAGGGGTCTAGGTGGAAAAAGAAGTTAAAACTCATCCTTCCCAAGGTCAAAACAAAAACATTTGAATACCAAAGTTGTTCAGCTTTTCAAGACCAACATTTTCTCTATTATGACTAAGTTCATCTGAGCAATGTATATAAAGTTATTTTTA
This sequence comes from Panicum miliaceum, assembly GCA_032594955.1. Taxonomy (NCBI): domain Eukaryota; kingdom Viridiplantae; phylum Streptophyta; class Magnoliopsida; order Poales; family Poaceae; genus Panicum; species Panicum miliaceum. Next base: position 23,628,591 of record CM064073.1, read on the forward strand.
ATTTCCGAAAATAGGTATTTAGATGGCACGTCATTTCATGTGGATTTTTTGCACTGTTAGTTTTTGAGTTCAACTAGACTTTTGTTGCTCCTGTTATGACATAGGTGCCATTAAATTTTCAGAATCATTTGTTATCAATTTTGAAAGTTACAAGGGTTTTCTTGCACGGGTTCAAATGTTTATGCATATATACACATACCCATATTCATTTGGCTGAAAGGTATATTTTTGATAGGTTGTTTCATACTTGCCTTGCTCCTTTGTGGCTTATTTCAAGGCTTGAATCTTTGTTTAGTCTTTTAGACACCTAGGATGTCACACCATCCTTGGCTGGCGCCCCCTGATTTTTTGGCGCCTCCTCATTGTCGGTGTTTTACCGTCATGCCCACTGAGGGATACCCCCGAGGTGGTGAGTTTGGTAGGTAGGGTGTCGCCGAGATCAGGAACTCGAAGGTGCAAAGGAACACAAGGTTTTAGATAGGTTCGGACCGCCGAGAGCGTAACGTCCTGTGTGGTTTGTATTGCCTTTGATGGTGATTGGGCGATCTCCTGGGTGGTTCCCTGGTGGATCGCTGAGTTATCCCCTGGAGGGGGTTTAGTCCGCCCTTATATAGTCTGGGAGGACAGGTTTACATGGGAGTCCTAGTCGGATACATGCCCTAGAGTCCTACCCGAGTACTTTTCTGGTAGTCCTCTATTGTATCCGACTAGTTTTACTACTCTAGGAGCATTTCTACTAGGCTACGGGTAGTTACAATAGATGTAGGGCGTGGGCCATGTCCTATCCCGTATCCTAATAGAAAAATATGTCACGTGGACAGTCCTGTGTGCCCGGGTCTGACAACCATCGGTGAAGACCGCCCCGACCGCCTCCTTGCTGGAGGCGTGGTTCGTGGCAATGTCCAGGAGCTCGCGGGTGGTGCGCGGCTTCCGTCAGCCGAGCTTGTGAATGAGGGACTTGCAAGTGGTCCCTGAGAGGAACGCGCTGATGACGTCCGCATCGACAATGTCTGGGAGGGAATTGCATTGCTTGGAGAACCGGAGAATGTAGTCCCGCAGGGACTCGCTAGGCTCCTGTTTGCAGCTCTTGAAGTCCCAAGAGTTTCTAGGGCGCACGTACGTCCCGTGGAAATTCCCAATGAAGACCTGTTTGAGCTTCACCTAGTTACGGATGCTGTTGGGCGATAAAAATTCGAGCCACGCTCGAACGTACTCCCCGACACAGATGGGGAGGTACTGGATGATGAAGTAATCACCATCCATTCCTCCGGCCTGACAAGCGAGTCAGAAGTCTTCCAACCTGTTGGCGCAAAAATCGGCTGGATAGGAATCGGCCGATGGCCTTCAGCGTCGGACACACGACCCGGGAGAATCTGCTTAGCTCCTGTTCGGGTTACTGCCCTGGTGCGGTTCGCGCGGCGTGCCAGTCAATCTGACCTGTTGATTGACAAGGAAATAGAGTATTAAATTCCAGGCGCGTCGATCGGCTGGAGTTCCGATCTGTCCTGAGGAGCGCGTCGGCGGCGAATCGGCCGATTTGCGGTAGAGATGATCGGCTATGGATCAGCCGATAATCGTGTAGTAATTGTAAAGAAAACCACCGGAGCGATCTAAACAATTACTACAGAAGCAACACTTGAAATAGATCTAATCGGCTGTATGATGATAAATCGAAGAAGAACAATGACGAAGCCGATTACTCTGATCTTCAAGCTGGACAACTGGTGATAATACTAGAATAATAGGTAAAACTTGCAATTCTAGTAAATATCGATAACTGGTGAATAAATCCAAACGAAACCACAGCGATGCGCCCATAGTTAAAGCTTGGATATTACTCGGTAAGCGGAACCTACCAATTGGCCGGAGATCAAGTTGATGCAGCCCTACCAATCCGTACGAACTCGTGGAAGAAGAAAATATTGGCGAAGTCGCCGACTTGAAAGTAAATGGCTGGAAAAGTAGAAGTATTGTTGTTGATTGATGTGTTGATCCTTTTTCAAGATCCTGACGACTCCTATTTATACCCTAAAGCTAGGACTCCTGGTCGATCACGACTTGTTTACAACCTTATTTAAACAACAGGAAAACTACTATATCTATAAGAACTTTAAAAAGAAACGGACTCCCGCAGAATCTTCCGCCGCCGTTCCCTAATCCAATCAGGATATTCTTCAATTGCTCCTTGACCGACTCAGCATGCCTCATTTGACCAACTTTTGACCAGGACCCTCCGAAATAGTCCCATCTCGTTGACGCATGCTGTATCACCAATCGGCCGATTTTCAACTGTTTACCTCAATCAGCCGATTCCTTACTGTAGCCTTCAGATCTGCCGCATCGGCCAATCTTCTCCTCCTGACGCTGATTCAACACGTGTCAAAATCTGGCGTCAACACATGCCCCCCAGTTTCGGAGTAAAATATAACTTTTTCTTCAAAACTCTTTCTTTAATCCTTTCCTCCGGGCGCAGTAAAATCTCCTTCCGTTCCGCGGCACAATGATTGCAATTTCCTCGAACCGAGCACGCGAAACGACCGCTCCTCTGGAACTCGTGTAGACGGCGCGGTAAAAATACCATCTTTGCCCTCGCTTCCCTGATTTTTCTTAAGTACTGGCTTTCTCCGCCTATCCTTCCCCACGAATCTAGCATTCCTTTCCATCGCACCACTGTTCGTCTTCCTCCAAGCTCTCTCGATCTCCAAGCGCTTCCCCCTTTCCGGCGATTTCATCCGCGGCCTGCTCCAACCCCCAATGGCGTCACCATCGGCGACCACTCCATCTACAGAGGCTCCATCGGCTACTCCTTCGGCGGCGGCGGCCCAATCGGCGGCTTCCCCAGCGGTGTCATCGGCGACGATGGTCTCCATCCCAGAGGTAAATGCTCAAAATTTTTCTTTTCCCGTTTTTACTGCTTCAGTATTTTCTAGACCCTCTCTCAGTTTCTTCCCCTTTCCCCTTTTTTAGGCACTTAGGCACCGAATCACTATCCCTCTCTCAGAATCCCCTGACCTCATCTGTTTGGGCCCTATGGGGAACCCCGATCCAACGGACCTGATCAGTTTAGAAACCCATAGGATCCCTTTTAAGCAATCATCCATGGATTTAGATCACTGGGTAGGCACTTTCAGATCCTGGCCAAATGAAACACCCGGGTGGAGAGATTGGTACCAGAGGGTAGCCGGATCTTGGAAGGTTCAGTGGGAAGAACTGAAAATTGACCAGTGCATAGACTTATCCTTGTCTCAGATGGAAAGGAACGAACCTCTGGTCAGGGCAGCCTCTTATTTTTGGTCCGGTGCACTTAACGCGTTCCTTTTCGGACACGGACCCATGTCCCCGACCTTGGCCGATGTTCTGCTGCTGACCGGCCTCGATGTTTCCTCCGCCGATACCCCTTTCAATTATCTGTTCAAACCATCTCATCGGCTGGAGACCAAAGGAATCGGCGGGTGGAAAGGATACATTAGTAAAAACATGAAGACCGGGACAGTCTCGCAGAGGGAGCATACTGCCATCTTGATGATGTGGCTGGAGAAGCATTTCTTCTGTGGCAGAGCAGTCGGCCCCTCTTCAAACACTCAAGCTTTGGCAGAGGCTCTTTCACAAGGATCGGCCATCCCCCTTGGAAAACATTTGCTGGGATCGGCGTACCATCTGATGCACCAAATCGGCATCAAACTGTCGAAGGGGGAGCCGATAGGGAACCCAGGTGGTCCTTGGTGGTTCATCACCCTCTGGCTCAATTTACACATGAGCAAGGTCTCTCAGCAGCAGATAGAGACAATGACATTTCCCAATATCGAGTCAGAGGAGAATCCATTGGTCCGTCGCCGCTGCAGATCTTTTGGAGAAGCGGTATCGGCCTTTCCCGGCTGCCAATTCACTGCCACCCGTACAGCTGAATACTTCAGATGCTTTTACAATGGCCTTAGTGAAGAGATGATCAGCTGGCAACCATATCAGGCAGTAGAGCCGATTTTCGAATTACCCCTATGCTACGACTTCTCCACTCACACTTTTGACAGAGAGCTCATGGATGTCTTGATCAAGCCGGGGATTCTGCCAGCCAACTTTTTCTCAGGAAAGGATTCACCCACCTACGAGTTCTACAATCCATCGGCTACGGCAAGGCAACTGGATTTTGGCCAACTGCCGATTCGGGTGTACTTCGCCGGTCACGCAAAATTCAGAGATGGACTAACCTCAAGTCTTGATTACAGCCGGTTGTGCGATCTGATACCCGATTCCGGTACCATTGACCTGAACAGTTGGTCAGTTGCCTCTTTCGCCACCCAGCAGTTCAAATTATGGTGGGCAGAATGGAAGCAGCACCTTTTCTGTAAATCTCCATCGTCTTACTGCAACATTCTGGACCCAGAGAACATCGATCCAAATGCAACGATATGTTCTTTTTCCTCAGCCGATTCCAATGTTATTTCTTTCCACATTATCATCTTGTTGTTAACTCATGTTCATCTCTTCAGTCTAAAAGCCATGTTCCCCCGATGCGGAGCCGAAGCGGCCGGCCGATTGATAGCCATCACCAATACACGCTGTATCCACTTATCGGCTTCCATGCTCCAACTGTCAGAGATATATCCACTGGCCGATTAAGGCGAGCACCAAAAAGGCCAACATCAAAGATAACCAGCCGTCGGGTGCGAGCTCGCATTGGATCGGCCGATCAGACGGCAATAGCATTGGCTGAAGTCCCCCGCATCGGATCGGCCAGCCAGATGGCAGTGGTATCGGCTGAGACTTCCCGCATTGGATCGGCCGACCAAGTAGTGGTGACACCAGCCGAGACTCCAGGTCCTTTACCTCTGCCGGTTGTCGAGATGGCCGATCCCCAAGTCACTGCTGAAGTCGGGGCTGCTGCAGCATCACTATTAGTAGAAGTTGTTCAGGTAATCTTATTTATCTCATATATTCTCCAAATCTTCTACTGACATCAATTCTATTCCTCTGCCAGGCTGCACAAGTTATCCCACCGCAGTCTCCGCAACAATCGGCCACGTCTCAAGTGGGAACCGAGACTCCAGCAGCTCCTGTCGCCGAGGTAAACGATCTCTTACCTTGAATTCTTAATTCTCAGAAAACTCAACCAATCTTGATGCAGGCCGATTTGGGTATGCCGATTACAACTCCACAACAGGCATCGGCCGGGAGACCCACAGAGGCATGGCAAATTTCTGTCACCATCTTATTTCAATTTCCCATAGCATTTTCATGGGAATCCCCCTTTATGTCTTTTTCAGGAAGCTGGTCCGAGCGGAGCGTTAATAACCATCGAATCTTCTTCTTCCGACGAACCAAATGCACCAGTCCCTGAGACAAGGGAAACACTTCCACCAACGCAGGCAAGAGAAATTCGCTTCAAAGAGGTAACAGTCTTACCATTAGAATCGGCCGATGTCCTTTCACCGCTTGCTTACCCTTTACTTTATTTCCTCACAGGAGCAAGATACCCCCAACAACAGCATCTTCTCTTTTGCTGTTTCCTTGGCCGATGACGAAGAAATTGCTTCACACCCAATTCCATCGAGCTCCACCCCCGATGATGTCCGCGCCAAGCTCGAAAGCATTCGCACTCTCCTTCAAGATGACATCGGCCGATTGGTAGAAGATGCATCGCCGATTCGACGACTTTTCAACGAGATCAAAGGTCGAATCCCGGATGAAGTATCAGAAAATCTAGGGTATGCTGCCTATATAGAGGGCATGCAGATTCCGGTTTCCAGGGCGCTGCGTCGTATGGCCGATCGTGCTCAGATGGCAAAAACTCAGGAGGAGGTCGATTCATACAAGCACCGGACTCAGGAAGTACACCACAGGATCAACTTCCTCGAGAATTGCCGTCCGGACATCGTCGGCGCAATAGATCGGCTGAAACGGAGGAGAGCAGAACTGGCCAAGGAGATGGAACAGATAACCAAAGAGATAGCCACTGAAGAGAAGAAGCTCTAGGAACTCCCATCCATCATCAGCGAGCTGAAGCAAGAAAGACAACATCTGGCCCGTGAAACAATAAGGCTTCGTCGCTGCGTGTCAGAAGTACCAGGATCGGCCGATGATGATCAGAGAATACTAGACTCGGCCGATCAAATTAGACGACGAGCGATTGTAGCCATAGACGCTTTCCTTGAGTTGTAAAGAATATGTTAAACATTATTGCTCCTTCAATGTCACTGCGCTGATTTGGTTCTGAACTGCTCCTTCAGTCTGCTTTGCATTTATGTATGTATTTACTCCGATAGGACGTGTCTCACCATCCATCTACCCTCTCTTCATTTATAAGCAGACCATTCACCATCTCCAGAGGCACACGCATTACTTATCTTCTCTCCTTCTTTTACTGTCCCAAATTGAACGGCAAGATGTCTTCTTCGTCCTCCTCATCTTCTTCCTCTGTCAACCAGGTATGAACTCCCCCTCTGCCTTTCTCTTAAGCATCTCAATCGCTCCGATACTGGGTAACTCCTTTTATCTCTGTTTAGCCGAAACGTCTCAGCCCCGGTCTAGAACGAGCGATAGAAATCATGCATTCAGAAGAGCCACTATCACAGGCAGACAGAAATCTGATAAGAGCTCATGCTGAGGAACTCAGAGATCATGTCCCTGCCGCTGTCCAGGAATACTCGGACCTTATAGATGCTCATTTTTTGGTCCGCAAGCGACCATCTTCCGAAAAAAGTTCTCCACTTCCTTGTAAAGCCAAAACTGAAGTCGCCATGGAAGATCTGGAAGAGGAGAAGACCCGCCTGCTTGAAGAACTTTGCAACCAAGCTGAAACTGGAGCCACTGCAGAGGACCCAAAAGAGGAAAGGCTCACCCTTATGATAAAACTGGGTCGCATCGAGAGAGAAATCCAGCGTAGGTGTAATCAGTAGACCACCAGTATTTTTATTCTAAGGGCAACTTGTACCATGTCGGCCATGTAATCTGTAATTTCCATTCAATAATGAATCCCAATGTTTCCTTTACCAGATGTGTAGACAAAAACCGATGAGAAATCGGGCATGTTATCTTGATATATTTTGTTGCGAGCTATGCATCTACCCAAATGCTCGGATAGTACCTCTTCAGATATCGCCCGTTTAAAGCTCTTGGGAATTCCTCCCCTTCGACTGTCTCCAGAATGTATGCATTCCCAGGGGCACATCGGCCGATCAGCAGCACCAGCTTCCATACCAAATCTCCCTGAGAGAACTATTTAACTTTGACCTTTTTGTCATACCATCTGGCCACCCTTTTCTTGTTTTCTTCTATACTAATCACGGCTCTCAACCGTAAACCCGCCGAATCGTCAAGTTCATCTTTCATGAGAAAGGAATAGTCATCGGCCGTTAACTGATCTTGTAACGATATACGTCTTGACCCTTTCCTTATCTCCCATGGCAAGACCGCCCCATGACCATAAACCAACTGATAAGGGGATATTTTAGTGGCTCCATGACAAGCCATCCTGTATGCCCATAAAGATTCAACCAAAGACATATGCCACTTCTTGGGTTGCTCTTCTATCTTCCTCTTGATTACCTTGATTATCCCTTTGTTAGACGACTCTGCTTGGCCATTGGCTTGAGCATAGTATGGAGAAGAGTTCAATAATTTAATCCCCATATCGGCGGCGAACTCTCCGAATTCTCCAGAAGTGAACATTGTCCCTTGATCAGTTGTGATGGTTTGAGGAATACCAAATCGATATATAATATGGCTTTTAACAAATTCAATCATATCGGCCGATGTCACGTTCCTCAAAGGAACTGCCTCCACCCACTTAGTAAAATAATCTGTAGCCACCAATATGAACTTATGCCCTTTGCTTGATGGAGGATGAATCTATCCGATGAGATCTATTCCCCAACCTCTGAACGGCCACGGCTTAATTATTAGATTCACAGCCGATGCTGGCGCGCGCTGCACATTGCCAAACCTCTGACAGTCTTGGCATCCTTTGTAGTACTTGAAACAATCCTCAAGGATGGTCGGCCAGTAATATCCATTGTTCCGGATCATCCATTTCATTTTGTGAGCCGATTGATGAGCTCCACACACGCCTTCATGGATTTCTCCCATCAGAACCTTTGCCTCTTCTGTTCCCAGGCATTTGAGAAGAACTCCATCAATCGCCCGATAAAATAAATCATCCTCAAGCAACACATATTTTGTAGCCTGAAAACGTGTTCGCCGATCCATCTTTTGGGATGGATTTCTCAAGTAATCGGCGATCTCCTTTCGCCAGTAATCGGCCGCGAGTTCTAGCGTCATCGCTCCCTGAATCGGCTGATACCCAGAAGCATGTTGGGCCAGTCTGTTGGCTTCTTCATTATAATTCCTGGGGATATGCTCAATTATTGCAGACTTGAACTCTTTTAAAAATTGAAGACAATCCTCATAATAAATCCTCAAGATATCATCCTTGCACTCAGATCGCCCCGTCAACTGATCCACAATGAGCATGGAATCCCCAAAAATTTCGACTGCATCAGCTCTGACTTCCCTTAATAATTGAATGCCTTTCAGAACAGCTCGATATTCCGCCTGGTTATTAGTTGCAGACGCCTCTATCGGCAGAGAGAAATCATAACTTGCCCCCCGAGGCGACACAAGAACAATGCCGATTCCTGATTCGACCCCACACGAAGAACCATCAAAATATAGAGTCCATGGAACTGGTTCAACGGTGGCGATTTCTGGTCTAGAATGCTGAACTACGAAATCGGCCATCACTTGACCTTTGACGGCTTTGGCCGATTCGTACCTTAAATCGAATTCTGACAAAGCCAGGATCCATTTTCCAATCCGCCCTTTCAAAATCGGCAATGATAGCATATACTTCACCACATCATCCTTGCACATGACTATGCATTCTGCTGATAGCAAATAGTGCCTGAGCTTGGTACATGAAAAGTACAAGCACAAGCATAGTCGCTCCACCGAGGAATATCTTGTTTCGGCGTCTAAAAGTCTTCTGCTGACGTAGTATACCACTCGTTCTTTCCCCTCAAACTCCTGTACCAACGCCGATCCAATAGCTTGTTCATCAGCCGATAAATATAACTTGAACGGCTTACCAGGCTGTGGTGGAACTAATACCGGAGGTGAAACCAGATACTGCTTGATATTCTCTAGTGCCTTGCGCTGTCCTTCTCCCCATGTGAATTCCTAGTCGGGCTTTAATTTCAACAGAGGGGTAAAAGCCTGAATACGTCCTGACAGGTTGAATATGAATCTTCTGATGAAATTGACCTTGCCGATGAGGGACTGTAGTTCAGTTTTATTTTGTGGGGCCACCACTTTGTTGATGGCGTCTATGGTCTTGCGGTTGACTTCTATCCCGCGCTCATGGACCATAAATCCTAAGAATTGCCCGGTCGATACACCAAATGCACACTTGTTTGGGTTCATCTTCAACCCATGTTTCCTTGTGCACTCCAGTACTTCCTATAAATCGGCCAGATGATCTTGGTGATCTTTTGACTTGACCACGACGTCATCTATATAAATTTCCACCGATGAACCAATGAGCTTGTGGAAGATGTAATTCATGGCCCGTTGATATGTAGCGCCGGCGTTCTTCAACCCGAAAGTCATAACTACCCATTCAAATAAACCAAGATGACCCGGGCACCTGAAAGCCGTTTTCGAAATATCTTCCTCGGCCATTAATATCTGATTGTACCCGGCATTCCCATCCATGAAACTTATGACTTTGTGGCCTGCGGCAGCATCCACCAAGATATCGGCCGTCGGCATCGGATATCCATCCATCGGCGTAGCCTGATTTAAGTTCCTGAAATTGATGCACACACGTAATTTTCCATTCTTTTTGTATACAGGCACAATGTTAGAAATCCATTCGGCGTAGCGGCACTGCCGAATAAATCCTGCTTCAATCAACTTTGTAATCTCGGCCTTTATATCAGGTAGAATCTTGGGGTTACACCGTCGTGCAGGTTGCTGATATGGCCGATATCCTAATTTTATAGGTAACCGGTGTTCAACAATAGACCGGTCTAGTCCTGGCATCTCATGATATTCCCAAGCAAAGCAATCCTTGAACTCTTTTAATAAACTTATCAATTTACATTTGTACTCAGGATCCAAATTGGCACTAATGTACGTCGGCCTTGATTTGCTGCTATTTCCCAAATCTACCATCTCTAATAAATCGGCCGACGTAAACCCATGCCCAAGCTTCCCATCTTCTCGGATGAGCTGATCCATTTATTCTGAATCTTCAGAGCCGACTGCTTGGATCGGCCATAGACCAAAATCGGACACTTTCAGGAAGTCAGTGTCCCAAGTCCTGCCAGATATACACTTGACGTGCTCGCAGCTCCACTGTTGCGTGTCGGCCGCTGCAACGCTGTAGACGGAATCGGCAGCGACTATCTCTGTGCTGTCGCCGACCCATTGCACAAGGCATTGATGCATTGTAGATGGGACACAGCAGTTTGCGTGTATCCAGTCGCGACCAAGCAGCATATTGTAGGACCCCTTGCCATTAATAACAAAAAAAGTGGTAGGGAGGGTCTTACTGCCGATGGTGAGGTCGACGCAGAGCGCTCCGCGGGCGGGTGACACGTTGCCTTTGAAATCCTTTAGCATCATGTCCGTCTTGGTGAGGTCTTCATCGCCCTTGCCCAGCTTGCGGAACATGGCATATGGCATGATGTTAACTACAGCGCCTCCATCTACCAGTAATCTGGTGACGGGTCTTCCGTTGACATAACCTTTGAGAAACAACGCTTTAAGATGCTGTCGTTTTTCCTCTTCTGGTTTCTCAAACGTAGCCGTCATCGGCTCCAACACTAGTTGTGCCATCTGTTCCTCTTCTGTTCTTGTTACTTTATCCCGATCGTTGGGCGCCATGAATTCCATCGGCAGTATGAACACCATATCAATTTCGGCTGCCGATTCTTTGTTGTTTGCTTCTTGATCGTTTTTCTTTGGGCGCCACACTCGAGACTTAACATTCCTTCTCTATGGCACCTGTCTCTGTTCTCCTTCTTGATGCTCCCACTAGCGTAGGCGTTGGATCCTTCGCTTCTGGGATCTGGATAGGCCATCGGGACACCACCTGGGATTTGCTTGTTTGGCCGATGATCTGGCGTGTTCCCAATCTGGTTCCCTTCCTAGGGGATCTTCGTCCGACACCCTGTCATCGGCCATCTCTTCCAGCCGATCGTGCGTGCTGATCCTGCCCCCCAGTCCATCTCGCTGGCCGATCTTGCTTTTTGACCGGTGGTACTGGTCAACTCTGCCCTCCAGCCAATCATGCACCGAAACGCGCTGTTTCTCTTGTCCGCGCCGATTTCTGCTGATCAGCTCTGATCCTCTGTCTCTAGAGTGTAGCTTCGGGCGATCGTTGCAGCTCAATCCGTTACACTCCGGACAGTTATCGGCAGACGGTAATCTGATGTCGTTCTCCTAGCAGTGGATGAAGAACGGACACTGCCAGTGATCTTCATGCCGGCGTATCATCTCTTCCCGGTATCTTGCTTGTTCTTGCTGCTGCCGATACTTACTGAGTAAGAATTGGGAGGTAACGGGCTTGCGTGGTCGTTCTTGCCCCCGCCTGTTCCTTTTGATTTCTTCCGTCGTGATCTGCCTCCTCGGATCGACGGCGCCGCCTCTTCTCGCCGATTCTGACGTCAGCACCTTGGTTTGACTTGAATTTCCTTCAGCATTAACCATGTTGGCCGGGAAGGGATGCTGATCTATCTTCATCGGTTTTGCCGATTTAGCTGGAGTCTCAAATTTAAGCCGCCCCTGTTCGATGGCCGATTGTATCTGCTGACGGAACACTTTGCATTCATTTGTATCATGAGAAGTGGCGTTGTGCCACTTGCAGTATTTCATCTTCTTAAGTTGATCGGCCGAAGGGATGGTGTGATGCTGAGATAGTTTAATCTGTCCTTCCTGAAGCAATAAATCAAAGATTTTATCGGCCTTTGACGTGTTAAAGCCGAATGTCTCTGGCTTCTTCTTGCCAAAAGGGCATGATATCGGTTTTTTCCCTTTAACCCATTCTGCCAGGCCGATTTTCTCTTCCCCATCGGATTCTGATCCTTCCAAGTATGCCACCTTCTTTTGGAAGTTCCTCCGCTGTTCAAACGGTCGGACCTCTTGTCCTGACAATCGGTGGACGATTTGGCTCAGGCTTTCAAACTCTTGGGCAGCATATCTCTCTTTGATTTGTGGCAAGAGGCCTTGGAAAGCGATATCGGCCAACTGCGCATCGGTCAGAGCCAGACTGTAGCATTTGTTCCTGATTTCTCTGAACCTCTGTATATACCCCATCACTGGTTCATCGCTCCTCTGCCTGAGGCTGGTCAAATCCGAGAGCTTCATCTCATGTACTCCTGCATAGAAGTACTTGTGGAACTGTTTCTCCAGATCGGCCCATGTAACAATAGAATTTGGCGGCAAGGTGGTGAACCACTAAAAGGCCGATCCGGACAGAGACGATGAGAACAAACGCACCCTCAGAGCATCCTGCGTGGCAGCCTCCCCGCACTGGATGATAAATCGGTTGATATGCTCCACAGTGGATGTATCGTCCGTCCCTGAGAACTTGGTGAAATCAGGAACTTTGTAGCGGTGTAGGAACGGCAGCAAGTCATAGGCCGACGGATATGGCGTCTTGTAGGTGTCAGTTTGAACTTTTGGCTTCAATCCAAACTGATCCTGGATTACTTCTGCTATTCTTGCTGTCCAGTCCACCTGCTGCTGATGAACAGCTGTTCGTGGTGCAGGCATGTGCTGAAGAGCTGGCACGGCCGGGTGATGAATCGGCGAACTTTGCTGAGCGGCCGATAGTTGATGGCGAAGTGAGTCTGCCCCCCCATCGTATGTCATCGTTGGCGCTGTGCCTTTGAATGCTTCTACAGTGCTTGCCCCCCTGCCGATTTCTGATGAGATCGGCTGATACTGGGGGACCGTCGGCCGGGCGGCCGATTGATGTGGCACTTGGATTGAATAACTTCCATACCCGTTCGCTGGCTCGGAAAAATACATTGGCGCCGATGTTCCCCAAGGTACCGAGCTTGTGGGCAGCGATTGCACAGAAGCAATCTGGACGGGTTGAAGCGGTGTCTGTGATGGGAGACATGGTGCAATGGAGAGTTGTACCCCTCGCGTTGCGTCAATATCGGCTGAGGAGCCGATTGGGTCGTGTATGGTAAGCTTCCGGCTGGCAGAGTGGTTGGCGGGGCATATGCTGGTCCCTGATAGCCTTGGATTGCTCCGCTGGCCAGAGAGCTGACGACGGCGTTATACAACGTGTTGGTCATCACCGAGGATTGGTCGATGAATGCCTGATACACGGATTGTTGGATCATCTCTGACATCTTGCCCGAGTCCTCAGCAATGGTGATGTGGCGAGGAGCTAGAATAGGAGCCTTCTTGACCGCTTCCCCGCTTCTAGTACGACTGAATGACTGGAGGTACATCTTCTTGTAATCTTCTAGATGTTTGGCCAATTCTTCCCTCTGGTCGTCCTTGAGATCCGCTTCTGTGACCTCAATGATGTTACTGTCGCAGATTTCTGCGTTCTTCGACATATCAGATCTTGGATGGTCCCACTAGCGTGCCAAAAGTGTGTTGGCGCTAAAATCGGCCGGATAGGAATCGGCCGATGGCCTTTAGCGTCGGACACACGACCCGGGAGAATCTGCTTAGCTCCTGTTCGGGTTACTGCCCTGGTGCGGTTCGCGCGGCGTGCCAGTCAATCTGACCTGTTGATTGACAAGGAAATAGAGTATTAAATTCCAGGCGCGTCGATCGGCTGGAGTTCCGATCTGTTCTGAGGAGCGCGTCGGCGGCGAATCGGCCGATTTGCTGTAGAAATGATTGGCTATGGATCAGCCGATAATCGTGTAGTAATTGTAAAGAAAACCACCGGAGCGATCTAAACAATTACTACAGAAGCAACACTTGAAATAGATCTAATCGGCTGTATGATGATAAATCGAAGAAGAACAATGACGAAGCCGATTACTCTGATCTTCAAGCTGGATAACTGGTGATAATACTAGAATAATAGGTAAAACTTGCAATTCTAGTAAATATCGATAACTGGTGAATAAATCCAAACGAAACCACAGCGATGCGCCCGTAGTTAAAGCTTGGATATTACTCGGTAAGCGGAACCTACCAATTGGCCGGAGATCAAGTTGATGCAGCCCTACCAATCCGTACGAACTCGTGGAAGAAGAAAATATTGGCGAAGTCGCCGACTTGAAAGTAAATTGCTGGAAAAGTAGAAGTATTGTTGTCGATTGATGTGTTGATCCTTTTTCAAGACCCTAACGACTCCTATTTATACCCTAAAGCTAGGACTCCTGGTTTACAATCTTATTTAAATAACAGGAAAACTACTATATCTATAAGAACTTTAAAAAGAAACGGACTCCCGCAGAATCTTCCGCCGCCGTTCCCTAATCCAATCAGGATTTCCTTCAATTGCTCCTTGACCGACTCAGCGTGCCTCCTTTGACCAACTTTTGACCAGGACCCTCCGAAATAGTCCCATCTCGTTGACGCAGGCTGTATCACCAATCGGCCGATTTCCAACTGTTTACCTCAATCGGCCGATTCCTTACTGTAGCCTTCAGATCTGCCGCATCGGCCAATCTTCTCCTCCTGACGCCGATTCAACACGTGTCAAAATCTAGCGTCAACACAACCATACAGCGGAGTTCGTCTCCCTGGTGTACTTGGCGATGTTGGTGGGTGGTCGGAAGCGCGGTGGGAGTGGCGCTTTCTGGATGCGACAACCGAAGGTCCACGGGCGCGGGCCATCTGGACTGAGGCTCTGGTCGCCGTCTTAATCGCACGGTTGGCCGCACGCCTGGGAGGCGCCTCCTCGTGCTCCCCCTCGGGCTGGTGGGCATCACCCACGTCCACGGCGGCCCGGTCGACGTCGGCGCCGTGGCGGGCCAGTTGCCGCGAGTGGATGATGCTATGCACGTCGTAGTTAGGCCCGAGCCGGCCACGCACTAGGGGGCGCTGCACAGCGGCACGCTCCACCAACGTCTGGATGTTGCGGTGGAGCTCCTACTGTTGAGGGTCCACAGGCTCGGCCAGGTTGCGCAGAAGCATCATCGCGGCGGCGATGTTCTGCCCGGCGCGCGCAAACTGCGAGGGGCTGTTGGCATCTACAACGATGGCCTGCTAGACTTGATGGGCACGTGCCCGCACGTCGCTCTCAACGTTACGAGTATTCGGCTCGGAGTTGCACCAGGGGTGCACTGACGCGGGCAACGGCTGGTGCTGCCGTCGCTGGCGTAAGTCCTCGCCATGCGCCTGGGCGTTAGCCAGGGCCTGCACGCGCGGGTCTGGCGGGGTGTGCGTATCCTCGGTCTCCACCGGGACCGGCTGTCGCCCCTGCACATCTGCCATGGCGTATTCTCGTAGAGCGGGACAGCCAAGGGGCGACAGGTCACCGACACTTAACCCTCCGCTAGCTAGGTCGTCGTCAGAGAAGAGACCATGGAATGAGGTAGGACCGTACCCCGTCATGCCCACGAACTCGGTTGCGGGCGGGGGTTGCGGTATGGCCCTCCGGATCTCCCTGTCGTAAACGCTCGCATCGCCAAACGGGGACCGACCGCGCGGTGAGCGAGGTGGGGACAACAGGGTCCCTCCGGAATTCTGGTGGAAGACGTTGTGTAGCGAGAACAGGAGCAAGTGCGCGTCACTCGCTGGGGGGTTGGCACCAAGCAAGAGCTCGATGTGTCGCACAAGTGCCTTAGTGTCGAGGTCAGCCAGCGGCCCGTTCGAGGGAGTGTCTCCCTCGAGCGAAGTCAGAGGGGTGGCCTCCTCGCGGAGGTGAAGCATGCCGAGACGATCGGCAATGAAGTCCAAGCTTCCAAAGCGTAAGGCCTGGAAGGGCGCAAATATGGGAGGTGCCCACAACCCAGCGCGCGGGGCCGTGAGAAACTCTGACGAGCCAAAGCGAATCGTATCACACAGGCTCGTGAGGCTGGAGGTGTCGGAGATGAAGGCAATCCGATCGCCGGGACAGTGGACACACGATGTCCTCCCCACGGTCGGCGCCAAACTGTCGGTTCTGGAAATGGCCAGCAGCTAAACCTACTCGAAGTGTGTATCACGCATCGTGATCGGAGGTGGTCTAGCACACAATGACTCAAGATTTATACTGGTTCAGGCAGTCTTTTCCTACGTCCAGTCGGGGTTTGATCGGATGTATTACTTGAGCCCAGGTGCTCGTGAGAGTTTGGGAAGTTACAAGCTTTCGAGTGGAGGATGAATCACTTGGATTCTGGTCCCTTTTTGCTCCCCTTCCCTAGGCGGCTGACCCTCCCGTTTATAGTCCAAGGGGATTCTCCTTATAGGGGGACTGGTATATCGAGAGAAAGAGAGGGGGGGTGGAGAGGGAGAGGGCTTCCTTGCCCTGTCGGTCGGGGTCGTCAGCTCTGTCAGTCGGAGTCCACGTGCGGCCACCATCCCAGTCCTGTCTCGCGGAGTGGTTGTCGCATTCCGTCCCTGTGGGTCGTGTTCTGTCGGTGGGGGGGGGGGGTGTGCGCCGATAAGTACGGTACGACAGTCACGCCCCGTCCCTTGCGTCACGCCCTGTTACTCCATCGTGACAGAGGCGTGTCCATCATGTCATGATGATGTTGTGCCCCGTCCCTTCGTGAGGACGGGTAGGTGGAATAGCGTCCCTCTGCTGCCACAGCAAAGGGGCTGTAGCCCCCGTGGAGGGGGTGGTTGGCCCTGTACGGGAAGTTGACTCCGGCGCCCGCCCTTATCCTTAGCACCTGCTCCCGAGGACCATCAGTGCGCAAGGACCGGCCGGCCCTCGACCTCGTCAGTCGGAGATGGCGACACGTGCGTGGCGGAGTTCGGTCGGCGTCTTAGATCAGGAATGTGGTACGGACCTAGGCCCTGGTCGTCCCCTTCGTCGAGGATGCAGGTCGAGACTCTGCCGACCGGCCGGGCCGATCGGGACCGTGGGCCTGGACGGCCTTGAGAAAGTCACGACCTAGGAGGGCGGTCGTTTGATCCATGTGTAGTATTAGGCTATCCAGAGTGCCAGCGGGAAGTGGGCCCACTGGAGATCCCAGGTCCCTAGACCCGTCAAAGAGCAAGTATTATAAAGCATATATGAGTTGCCACATCATATAAGTGCTGAGATGGGGGAGAGAGAAGAGAAACAAGCTATAAACTTACACCCGGTTGAACCACAGGCTTCCAAAATATTATGTGAGAGGATAGGTGGATTATTAATATATTAATGATAGTCTGTACCAATATCTACCTATTGTATACAAGTAGGCTGTGATATGGACTGCTATGGACTGCAAGTGATATGCATCAGTATAAAGCTAGTTGCCGACTAATTATTAGCTTTTCTCTAAATACGAGTGCAAGGCAGCACGAGGCACGAGAGGATGGATTTCTGGCAAAGTACCCTTGCTAATTGTGAAGGTAGGATACCCAAAAAATTGACCATGTGGGTCACTTGGTTCTGGCGTAGACGACAGGACGCCACCTACCACGCCCGCCATAGTTGCCACAAAATCCTTGTGCGGAGAAGAACGCGTGAGCTTAGCCCCGTTCGGGTTATTTAGGGTTAAAGTTTAGCTATATTATATAAAGATAATTTTACCATTTAGAAGTATTAAATAAAATTTATTTATAAAATTTTTTCTCAGTTGAGTGCTAATTCACGAGATGAAGTTTTAAGCCTAATTAATTTATGATTTGCTATAGTAATACTATAGTAAACATCCGCTAATTATGGATTACTATATCTCATTAAATTCGTCCCCAGATTAGTAAGGATTCTACAATTAGTTTTATAATTAGATTTGATTTAGTGGTGAATGGTAAAAAATTTCTGGATGCGACCGGAACCAGACACCGTAGGCTGGCCGCGGCGCAACATGATTCCTGCTGGCATAAAACAAAACAAAAACCAAGGCAGCAGAGCCCAGGACGATCCTTCTGGAAGCTAGCGTGCGCGACCTGGGCTGTTCCTCGTCCATGTGCCGTCACCCGTCGCCACGTGGGGACATGGAACAGTGTACGGCAGCTATATTTATTCTTCTTTATCTTTTCTCTGATTCAATATTCTTCTCTATCTGAAGGAAGGGGTGAACAGAATCTACATCTACATGGAACCTATTTCGAGCGGTGAAAGGATAAAAAGGATCCATGGTGCTAGTTTTTTTTTATACTTTATATTTTCTATATAATTAGGTTCATACTCGTACGTTGTTAGGTGGCTAACGGCGGAACCAAGGGGACGAGCAGGGGCCTTGGCCCTCTAATATCGGTGAATTTATTTAACCCCTGTCTATATTCTAAAGCCCAACACATATTTCACCAATGCAACCATGCATTGTGTTTAAATTCTTCAGCTATCATGAGATACTCATACTGAACGATGCATGAGATACTCATCTAACTATAGGTAGATAGCTAAATACTAGTCAAATCCAACCACAAGACTGACGTTATGGGCCAAATTTGCAATACGTTAGCAGATGGTTTGTATACTACGAAGTTGTATAAAGTGTAAATAGGTCATATGTGAAGCATTTTCTCTATCTAAAATATTGATGACACTTATATTAAGGGTGGTAAAGGATCATGGTCCTAGTGCTCTCTTCGCAATCCAACTTGACCCTTATATATTTTATATACTTTTAGCTCAAAATTGTATAAGATAAGAGCTCAACCTTCAGATTATTTATGCTAAAATTTAAGGCTCTTTACCAACCCTACGTGTATGTGTGTGTCTATATATATATGTACATATATATATATATATATATATATATATATATATATATATATATATATGACGAGTTTTATCTACACTCGCGTGTAGCTACTCTCACCATCAGTATATCACTGTGCATATGTCCGCATACTCATTTATCACTTTTAGTATTTTTATATACTAATTCTAAGATACTCCAAAAGCATATATACAAAAATTTTAAAAAAGCACCCCTATTTTTAAAATATATTATAATTATACCTTAATACTACTATATAAAAATTAGTATGTCCACATGCTATATGTATGGTCACATACCCAACGTATATACTATCATAAATGTTCTAGTATGATCACATAATTCATGTACATGCTCTTCGTTGGGTCAGATACGTCCTACGTCATGAAATACACATGTGGGAGTAGCTACAAGTGCTTGTAGAATGGATTTTCTCACGTATAGTATAAGGTATCCGGTCAGCTCCAAACTCGAGGATATGCCGGCTCTGTCTCTCGGAGGTGCCTATAGGGATAGGGTTGTGTGCGTGTGTTCAAAGTGGTGAGTGTGCGTGCGTGTTTATGAGCGTCTGTGTATGTACTGTGTTTCTTAAAAAGGTGTCCGATCAGCCCCCTTTACTCAAAATTCCTGGTTCACCACTGCCGGCGGCGGAAAGATTCATAGCGCAAGAAACATAATACTTGAATAGAAAAATCAAACAATAAGGACCAAATACGAAAAAAAATATACGCATCAATCCATAATGCTTTGATGAAGAATGTTTACTTAATTGGAAAAAATATGCACTCCACAATATTATTAGCCATCAAAACTTATAGTAATTCTTTCCCCGTGATGCGGTGAAGATAATGTTTTATACTGTTTGGTAGTAGTTTTCGATACGCAATTGCTTCATGTGGCAACGCGTCGATAAAGAAGTCGCGACACATTGCCCTCCGATCCTGTGCATAATTCATGCACATACATGAACGGTTGATCACGTGTGATGTAGAGTATGATGCCTTGAAAATAAAGGAACTTAGAGTAACTTAGAGTAAAGTATTGTACTAACCAATAGATTGGCGTGCCTTGAATGCCATTATACGCTTACATATATTGTACCAAATTAACCAATCATATTAAAACTTCCTACATTTGATTAAATTTTTTACGCTGCGTATTACCAAATTAACCGATCATAAGGAATTAAGGATCCATTAATACTGGATCCTTTATCGAGGAAGTTTTCGTCCCTCTAGCACAAAATCACGCAATTAAAAAGATTCTGTGAGGTAGAATTTACATCACCTAGTAACAAATTAACCAATCGTAAGGAGTGATCGCACATTTGGTTAATTTTTTACACTGCCTATTACCAAATTAACCAATCATAGCGAGAGATCTTACATTTGATTAATATTTTATACTGCCTATTATCAAATTAACACATCTCAATCATAAGGATCCATTAATATATGCTGGATCCTGTACCGAGGAAGGTTTTATATTATCTAGTACAAAAGCACGCAATTAAAAAGAACCTTTGAGGTAGACTTTACACTACATAGTAACGCAACAACAAATCACAGGAGAGATCTTACATTGGATTAATATTTTACACTGCCTAAAAATTGAATCTCTACATTAGTGCACTGTGTGAAGTTTTAACTGCACTATATATAAAAGTATGTACCTGTCGTATCACTACAGTAGTTTTCGTCCATTTCTACAACCTCGCAGCTGACTCTTCGATCGGCAGCAGTATATGTATCTTCTTATCGTGGAAGAATTCTGCGCCCATCCGGCGCTCCGCTCGACGCGTGTCTTTGGCATCGCGCTGGTGCTCAATCACACCGTCGCATGTGCTTGGGCAGGCTCGCTCGCCGCGTTGAGCTGGGTGTCCCAGTCGTGGGCCCAGCCAACGGCGTTGTTGATACGAGGTAAACGAATCCATCTTTTCTTAGGCGCTGTTTGATTCCCCGACTAAAATTTAGTTTCGTCATTGTACTTAGCTTATATTTAATATTCTAATTAGTGTTCAAATATCCGAGATGATGGGGACTAGAGTTTAGAGGTTGTTTAGATCCAGAGACTAATGTTTAGTCCGGATGGTATCGGATGTTTGTATGCCAATTAGAGAGACTAAATATGAGCTAACTATAAAACTAATTGCATAAATGAAGCCTAATTCATAAGACGAATCTATTAAATCTAATTAATCTATTATTAGCACGTGTTACTATAACATAATATGATCAAATCATAGACTTTTGATCATAGACTAATTAAGCTTAATAGATTCATCTCGCGAAGTAGCCTCTATTTATGTAATGAGTTTTATATTAACTTATAGTTAATACTTTTAATCAGAGTCCAAGCATATCCGATATGACGAGACAAAAATTTAATTCGAAGTAACAAACATGACCCTATTCCGTTCTCCTCGGCTCTTCTTCCCCCTCCTCGGTGCCTTCGTCGCTCCACCTCGCTGTTGGTATAGCGCTTGCCGCGGCGGCTAGGGGCTCTTTCACGTACGGAGGCTCGAATCCATGGCCCATCCGTGGACGCGGCGAAGCGCCAGGGTGGGCTGCCACGCGAATCCTCCGTCGGCCGCGCTTGCTCCTAAAATCAAACAACACTATATAATTACTAGCAGAGACGTACGTGCGTGCCGCACGTATTTTTAAAAATTTTAGTAAAACCTTATAAACAAAAATTTTAAAACAACGTATTCAAGCAAAGTGCTTATTAGAAGGGGGCAAAACAGAGCAATGCAGGTAATAAATAGTATTGGTTCAATTTATAGGTTGTAAATAAATTGATATGCAGAACTACCAAACACATGCTCTGGCACGCAATCTAATAAGGTGGTCCTACATATTAATACATCACCTGTTTATCAGGCTTATTAGCCTAAGTAACCTGGAGATACTTCAGTACATTTGAAAATAAGCATTGCAGGATATTCCGTTCACATGTAATCAAAAGGAATTGGTCATAGACTCATCATAGTGGAGCTAGATCAGTGATTTTCCTAAGTGCCACAAGTTATATTAGTTGCCATACTATTTTTTGGCATACCTGGACCTCGTGATGGCACTGCCAGACACTTAGCACCAGAATATCTGACAGAAACAGATTGCAAATATGGATTTATAGTGAAATTATACACATAAAGCCAAATGAAGGAGACATCAAAAACAAAACTGCAGAAAGTGTAGACCAGCTCATAGACATACTGAGAGTTTAGAACAGCGACGGCAAAACTACTCTATATGGAAGCTTGAAGAAACCATCTGTAAATGATACTACCTGATTCAGCTTTATTGTCACAAAAGTAAAACCTTGAGAACCTCAAAGCAAAGTAAAGCTGTCATAAAGTGGAGGTACCTGAGTTACAACCACATGGTCTGAATACCCAAGTTAAACCTTTTTGGATACATATGTGCATGTCGACTGACTCCGCAACCTTCTGGGCCATGGAATCAGACAACTGATTACCAACTGAATATTTTTTTTTTGAAAATTACTGAATATATGAATATACCATTAGGTAATTCTTATTCAGCTTCTTGTTTTCTCACTGAAAAGAAATGGCGAAATGCGTAGTATAAATCTGGTTTATGCACATATTCATGACAAAAAGAACTAACAAATTTCCATTATCTTCCTGCAACTATTCATGGCCATTCCACATTACAGACAAAATAATTGCTACCAATTCGACTCTTCCACAATTTTTCCACCGCTAACAATCACTTTTGTGACATACAATTATTCAATATATGGATCATGGACATATCCATTTGACAAATATATAACTAAAACAGGACACAAGCCTCACTTGGTTACTGTTTAAGTGAGAGATTTCACTGGGAAGATTCACCAGGTGGTGTACTGACTACGGAGGGATCCTCTCTTAACCAATGACAGCTTCATGAACAGCACGAGGTCCTCTGCACTGCACAGCACCGCCAGGGCTTGAAAGCACGAGCGTCCCGGACGATATAGGGTTCTCCAGCGCGTACATCCAGCCACAGCTCGTCGGCGCCCTTCGGCTTGCAACATAGACAAACAACAACAAGCGGCATTCTTATCAATAGTTTTGACTTTTTAACGGTAGTGGTTAACATATAAAATAGGTGCTCAATTTCTCTCCATGATTCTGGTACAAATGAAAACCTTAGCTTTTCAAGGAGTTGAAAAGACGTCCTGGATTCAAATAAAGCAGGCAATAGAAACAAATGAGCAGATGGTGATGAAATCTCATTACTCTTTGTTTTCCGGTGATAGGGGTAGAACACTAGGGGAGGAGTTTTACCGGTAGATAACAACATGCTACCTAGCCCAATGAGACTCGCGCAGGGATCAAACATACGGTAGCCTATATTTTTAACTTTAGGAATAGGCGATATATGGTGTGTTTGGTTCGTTGGTTATCTCTAGCCTGGCTAGAAAACTAAGCCAGGCTAGACTTCATCAGGCTTAACTAATACAACTCATTTGTGTTTGATTGGGTCGCTAACGGTACACTGTATTGCCTAGTTTGTGTTTGGTTGGCTGTAGATATCGGTAGGATGACCTTGCATTGGATGTTGGTGAAGTTAGCCACCGCCGCGGCAAGCTCGTGGCTGGTGAATGCTTGCTGGACCATTGGCGTGGGGGAGTCCGCGTGAGGGGAATACGTGCGGGGAAGCGCAGCCGGCCGTGTTGGTCTCGCAGGCGAGCTCTGCCATTGATTTTTAGCTCAGTCACCTCTTCCTCCCTTTCTTTTTCCCCACCAAATCGGAACTTGACTCTACAACCGAATCCGCCTGGTCATCTTTCCCTCTTCCTGCTCTGGGCTGGAGGCAGGGAGGGGATTGAGCGGTGGTGGGGCCAGCAGATCTCCTCCCTTATCTGCTTTTCTGCATGGCAAGAAGAGCAATCGATCTCCTCTTCCATCTGTTCTTCTTTTTGCACCTGAGCAGAGCAGCAGCATCCACGCCACTCATCCCTCCAGCAGGCGCAGATGGCAAGGCCCCTTTCTTCACGGAGGCACAGGTGACGAGCTCGCCGGGTTCACGGAGCGGACGGGGAGACATCGAGAGAGGGAGGGAGGGAGAGGCGCTGGGGCCACTGAGCGCGAAGAGAGGGACCGCAAGAGGGGCCCGCGGGCGGCCAGGCGTGCCGGTCGCCGGGCGGCGGGGTGAGCCGCCCACGGAGCGCAAGAGGGTCGTCGTTCGAGTAGAGATGGAGGGAGGGGAGTTGTGAGAGGAAAAGGAAGGCAGGCGCACCGCGCACATGACAGCCCGGCGGGTGTTTTCGGTCCGGCGGGTAAGAGGAACACGCGGTGAGAAAAAAATTAAGTATTTGGTAGAAAGTTTTCCAACATGCGATCTTTTACGTGTCTGCTCTCCCTCCCAACTCCCTTGGCCCTAGTAGGTGGATCAGCATGAGGGGTACAACAGGTTCAATATAGATAACAAACATTTTCAATTATTTTTATCTTTATAGTATATATATATATATAGATGGATACGCAATAAAAAAACAACACTACTTTGAGTTGTAATTAAGATGGGAATATTCTTCATACCTGTCCCATTGGCGCTCGATACGGGAACGCAAGATTTGGTAGACACACGTTCGAGCCACTACACATGTTTAAGACTTCATCTACAAGTTTGCGACAGATTAAAACCATTTTGCCATAGATTAAAATCAATACTGGTGAAAACAAGTACATGATTTCAAACAGATGAAGCTCCCAAAAAATGCAACCACCTGGTATATTTGCAACCATGATTTCTGAGAATGTCAGCCTTCTTCTTACTATAAGCCTCACGCAGCTTCTTGTTCCTTTCATTCCTCTGCTCATCGGTCATGGTTGCAGGCTTGCAGCCCTAATTCTCTCCCTCCGCAGTTTAAATTCACTCGCGCGTACATTCTCAGATCCTACAATAATGTTTCACAGCGGTGGTAGCAAGAAGTCAGCATGATCAGGTGCACCGAGCTTAGTGTTAATTGATGATCTTAGTATATACCTGTACCAGTGCTGTCCGCAACCTCGCTTAGAGGAGCTCTACAACGGTTCTTACCCGCAGACTGCATGGTCTGTCGCAAGCACAGAATTGTGTTATATTACCAGGTCATTCCAATACTCGATGGTTCAACGGCATCATAAACATAATGCACTACCAGAAGCAGCAAGTTTGCCGAGTGCCCCAGGCACTCGGCGAAGGCCCAAATACACTCGGCAAAGGGTTTGCCAAGTGTAACACTCGGCGAACCATACTCGGCAAACTTTCACTCGGCAAACAGTGGGTTTGCCGAGTGTCGATCGTCGGGCACTCGGCAAATTGCCGAGTGCCATACAACACTCGGCAAAATATAACACTCGGCACAAAGGCGATAACGGTTTCTGACGGTAACGGCTGCTTTGCCGAGTGCAGACGGCAGACACTCGGCAAAAAGAAAATCTTTGCCGAGTGTATTTATATATGGCACTCGGTGAAGGTACACGGTTTGCCGAGTGTCTTCCACGTGGCACTCGGCAAAGAGGCCAATCCCGCAAAATTTTACGACGCCTTTGCCGAGTGCCTTCCACGTGGCACTCGGCAAAGACGTCGACCTAACAGAAAATGGCCTCTTTGCCGAGTGTTAACACTCGGCAAAGTATCTGTCCCCCTACTAAAAAAACAGAAATTTGACATATAAAGGACCCCTCTCAAAAAACAATCACAGAATTACAGGCATATAAATTACACCACAGGCATATAAATTGCACCACAAGCATCACAAGCACACAAATAACATTCACAAGTTCTCGTTGAAACAAGTTATTCACAAACAAGTAATTCACAGGTTTTGCATCAGAAACACCTCTAGTTCACAAGTCACTGAGGAGGATGAGGAGGCTGAGGAGAATGTGCAGGTGGCCACTGCCCCAAGAAGAATCCGCATTGGACGCCGCCGATTGATTCTGCACAAAGTTATAGAGATTGCATTAGTCACTTTTCTAGTGTAAGTCTGTAGTGCCTGTAGTTTCTAGTTTAACTCTAGGTTGATTGTAAGGTTGAGAGTGACTCACAGGAGTAGCTGCAGGAGGTGGTCGAGGTGACGGGAATAGGTTCGGTGGCATAGGTGGTGGAGTCTGACCTAAAGTGTGAAAGACACTCTGCATGTATTGCAACATCTGCTCCGTCCTCTGCCTTTCTAGCTGTCGTTCCGCCTCAATCCTCGCCTCGATCCTCGCCTCTAGTTCCTCCCGGCGCTTCCGTTCTACCTCCACCTGGGCCTACAATATTTCATCCCAATGTCTTATTGCCAAGCAAAAGATATGTACAAAATGAATGAAAAATTAAAGAAACAGGAATAACCTGCAGAGCCTGCATCTGTAACTGTGCAGCGGTAGGCCGTGCCTGTATCGCGGGGCTCGAGTCCGTGCTCCTTGCTCGGATCTGGGAGAGGGTGGGAGTACTGGCAGTGTCGATCACGCTATCCCCAATCCAATACCTGCCATGCTTCTTCCCTCCTCCCACCCTCATCACAATTTCAGGATCAATATCCTGAGAGCTCGGATCGAACTCTGGCCCATGAACCTCCCTCGCCATTGCTGTGTACGCGGTGACGCGGCTGTGGATGCTGGGATGGTTGTATGCCTCGGGCGGGTCCTCCAGGTTGAAGTCGATGTCTGCCGTGGCCTTGCCCTTTTTGGACATAACCCATGCCTTGAACCGGGAGCACTCCTGGCCTTCATGTGATGATGTCTGCGCCAAAAATACAAAAGGATTACAAAATATGCAGTATTATGTGTATTATGTGTGAGAATAAAGAAACGAATTCACGTACCCATTTTTCCTTGTATTCATCAAGGCTCAGGCTGCCTTGATGGTGTGCTGCATATGGCATCTGCAGACGCCGCTCCCGGCAAGCAACGTGGTTCTCCAACCACCCGGGCTGCAACCACACGTCCACCATTTGTTCCCAGCACCGGGTAAAGGATCGGCACCACCACGGAGGCACCTACATCATCAAGTGTGTGACATGTAACAAAAGAAGTGAAGCGTAATTAATCTCAGAAATAGTAAATATTAACTTTCTGTACGTACCATCATGAATTCTTCCTTGGTCAGGTTCATTGCCCTGGCCTCTTCTTTTTTGACCCTCATCCTTCTGTATTCAGCATAGAAGTCGATGATGGCCTGAACCCGCGCCTCGTAGTGCATGTCCTTAACGAGCTTCTTGGCGGCTTGTTCAATGACGGAGGCCGCCCTAGCCTCGAATCCCTCCTGGCATCTATAAAAGTCCTGCGTATAGACACATTGCAAACAAGTATTTTTTCAAGAATGTCTAGCGAAGCTGGTGTATTAAGCAATCTAGTGCTTCGAATACTTACCCACAGCTCGGCCTTCACCCGCTCCGTCTTGTTCGCAAATTGCCTGTGGTCACGATCACCGACGTCGGCGGCGGCGACGTAGTGGTCCCACGTGTAGGCCGGCTCCTCCTGTCCGGCGAAGACCACTAGACCGGGGAAGTGTAGCCTACACAAAAGACCAATGATGCCGTTGACCTTGCGGTTGTGGGCACCCCCACTGAGCTTAGTCCAACTCCTGCACAAGTGATTAATATAGATTATTAGTTTCTATTGTAGATTTCAACATATCAAAAGTATTGAGAATATGTTAAGGAACTTACTTTGCCCCAGTGGGTTGAATCAGTGGGCGTAAATGAAGAGGGATCGGTCGCCTCGGGAGGGACGAGGGACCTCGCAACCAGATCTTGGACTGCGAATCCCCTGCCTCCTCCCCTTCCTCCCTCTCCTGCTCCTGCTCCTGCTCCTCCTGTACCTCCGCCTCGTCACTAGAGGCGTGCGCGGAAGGTACCTCCTCCTCCTCCGCCGACGAAGGCGCAGGCGAGGGGGGCCTCACCCCTTTACCCTTTCCTCGACCCCTGCCCCGACCCCTGCCTCTACCAAGGACCTGTGCCCCCTCCGTTTCCTCGACCTGTGCATCACCCCTGCCTCCACCCCTCCCTTGACGCCTCCCTCGACCTCTCGATGCGTCTGACCCTGTACCTGACCATGAAGCTGTAGCTTTTAATTTTTCGTAAATCGCTGCAATCTTCCTCGTACCGCCCACCATTGTTCCTGCATTTGCCAAGAGTAAACCAATTAGCACAGATAAACAAAACATAATTAGTAAGATGTGCAAAATAAAGTAAACATACTTAATAAATTACATGGTATGACAAATAATAAATAAATTAGTACGGCCCATACATGTCTTAGAAATAATCGTCATGATCGGGATTAGCTGGATCATAAGTCTCATCATCGCTGTCACGCGTGTCAATAAAATCATTCCCGTGCTCCGAAGGAGGAGTGTCATCATCAATCTCCTGTCCTAACTGTAACCGCTGAAGTAATTCTAACTCCTTCACATTATGAACCTCCTCTCCAGCGTCATCGTCAGCAACCATTTCATTATCCACTTCCATTCCGAAAGCGTCGGTTAAATCAATCTCAAAATTCCCTTCGAGGCCATCTTCTTGAAAAAAATCTCCGTCATATGTGTTGGGGTCAATGTTGTAATCTTCATTGTTTGGTACAGGTAATTTACCGTGCGGCGATACCTTGTACACAACATCCCAACCTTTAAGACGGTCGTCGGATTGGCACGGGTACGACAAATAATAAACTTGCGTGGCCTGTTGAGCCACAATGTATACATCGTCTCCTTCTAAGACGGATGCTTGGCGAATTTCGACTAACCCAAGATTAGGTGCCCGTCTCACGACTGATGGATCAAACCAATGGCATTTGAATATGACTGGATTAAGAACTTTGCAGCCATGAAAAGTTAGTTCGTATATCTCTTCAATTCTTCCGTAGTACTCTACACCATCAAAGCCTGGCGTAAAAACTCCGCTATTTGTCGTTCTTCGATTGGGCCGACTATGCTCATGGCTTGTTGTGTGAAAGCGATATCCATTTACATCATAACCGGTAAAAGATTTGACCCTGTAGGCACAGCCATCGGCAACCTGTCTCAACTCGGCATTCATAGACGAATCGGTTTGGGCCTTATGTTTGAACCAAGAAATGAAATCGGGCATTCCATTTCCTGCACCCTCTTTGAGAAGAGTCTCGGCTTCGTGCGGGGTAGGTTCCCTTGAATTACGCCAGAAGTTACGATGGAATTCCCTATACGAACGAGAAACATGAGAGTTGGACGAAGAATACTGACAAATTGAGAAAAAACTAGTTTGTTCAGAACTTACAGTATGTACGGCTCCACCTCGGATAGGTTGGTCAATACATACAGCATGATAGTGCGCCACTCTTTATGTTTCAATTTTTTCTGTGTCGCACCACTTGCACTTCCAAGTTGTCCTCGAAAAAGACTAAGGCTCGATTCCACTTCGCTGTCATTGTAATGAGGCGGTGGATTGTGTACGCTAGGAAGGTTGTCAGCATAGTATTTTGTTGTGAAGTTTGACACCTCCTCCAGAATGTATGCCTCTGCAATGGAGGCTTCAATTTTGCATTTGTTTTTACATTTACTTTGAAGAACCTTTTGACATCTCTCAATTGAATAGCACCAACGGCCCTGCACCGGCCCCCCCATTCGTGCTTCATACGGGAGGTGTAAAATCATATGCTGCATCGGATTGAAGAAGCCAGGAGGAAAGGTCTTCTCCAACTTACAGAGCAACACAGGCGCCATTCTTTCCATTTCGGCAACCACGGTCCGAGATAACTCCTTAGCACAAAGCTGGCGGAAGAAATTACTCAACTCCGCTTGCACCTGCCACACATGCTCAGGGACATAGCCTCGAACCATCACCGGAAGTAGGCGCTCAATCCATATGTGATAATCATGACTTTTGAGCCCGTTGATTTGCATGGTACCTAAGTTCGCTCCCCTCTTCAGATTCGCTGCATACCCATCAGGGAACATTAACGTTTGGAACCATTGTAATACCTCCCTCCTTTGGGCCCTCGTCAGGACGAAATCAGCCTTAGGCTTTCTCCACGACTTGCCGGCTCTGGGAGGCGCCATGTCTAGCTTTGGTCTGTTGCATAACATTGCTTGATCCACTCTAGCCTTAACGTTATCCTTTGTCTTGTCAGGAATGTCCATAATTGTACTAAAAATTGCCTCGGCAATGTTCTTTTCAGTGTGCATAACATCAATGTTATGTGGGAGAAGAAGATCATCAAAATAGGGGAGGTTCCACAAGCACGATCTTTGAGTCCAAGCATGTTGCTCGCCATATCCCACAAAACCACCATCATGATTGTTGACCTCAAGAGCGTCTAACTGAGCACGAACCGCGGCTAAGGTCAGCATCTGCGGTGGAGGGTCGTTAACTACGACATCTTTTGTAAAATTTCTAATATCTCATCTGAAAGGATGGTCAGGAGGAAGGAATTGTCGATGTTTGTCGAATGAAGAATATTTTCCACCCTTCGTCAACCAAATGAATTTCAAAGAAGCCTTGCATACTGGGCATGGGAACTTCCCGTGAACACACCAGCCACAGAAAATACCATATGCTGGCAAGTCATGCAGAGAGTAGTGGTACCAAACATGCATCTTGAAGTTTGTCCTTGTAGCACGGTCGTATGTCCATACACCTTCATCCCATGCACGGACCAAATCATCAATCAGAGGCTCCATGTACACACTCATATTACTCCCTGGATGTTCTGGAATTATCAACGATAAAAATATGTTCTGTCGCTGAAAGAGAACACCAGGGGGGAGATTGAGGGGGATAACGAACATAGGCCAACAGGTGTACGGGGCGGCAACCATTCCATAAGGATTGAACCCATCTGTTGCGAGCGCAACACGTACATTACGAGCCTCTCGACCTTTCTCATGATAGATCGCATCAAACTTTGTCCAGGCTTCGCCATCGAATGGGTGTACCAGCTTCTCAGCATTGTATCGACGTCCGGTTTTGTGCCATGTCATTTGTTTCGCGGATTCTTCACACATGTAAAGCCGTTGGATCCTCGGTATGAAGGGAAGGTACCGAAGGATCTTCACAGGAATTGCAAGCTGCTTCTTCTGACCGTCACCAGAGTCTACCTCCAGGAACCTAGACGATTCGCACTTTACACAGTACTTTGCTTCCGCATATTCCTTTCTAAATAAGATGCATCCCTTCGGACAAGCATGTATCTGCTCGTACGGCATCTTAAGTGCACGAAGAAGTTTTTGTGCCTCATACATAGACTTTGGCAAGATGTGACCCTCCGGGAGCAGGCTCCCAAAAACTGTCAACATAATATCGAAGGCCTTTCGACTCAAGCTAAACTGGGACTTCACAGCCATTAGACGTGCAATGGCATCCAGTTGAGAGACCTTGGTATGCCCGTGAAGGGGTTGCTGTGCCGCACACAACATGTCATAATACGCCTTTGTGGTAGCCTCGGGCTCCTCCTCCCTACGACCTTCATGATAGTCATCTAACATGTCTCCCACCCCGGCGTCATCATCATATTGCTCGATACGTTGTCTGATGGCCTCGTCCCTCCCACGATCGACTTCACCATGGTAGATCCATATGGTATAGTCTGACGTAAATCCGTGCCTAACAAGATGTTTACCCATTTCTAACTTGGTTTGCCGACGCAGGTTTCCACATTTGCTACACGGACACCAAGTATCTCTTCCTCCTTTGATCCTTGCAAATGCCCGTTCCAAGAATGCATCGGTCTTGTTTATCCATTCATCGGTCAACGAATTCTGACTAGATCGGCCCGTGTACATCCACTGACGATCCTCCATCCTCTAGCACATCAGCGAGTAATATAAAAACTCACGTTGCATCTACGCGTTCCTATACTGTCTATTAGGTGAAGATAGGTCCTAATCCCACACGAGGATGTGTAGGTGGGATTAGTTTCCATGGTCTACTCCGACCTGAGATAGAGTTTCGGCAGCACCTCCCCGCTGTTCTCCATATACACGTCCTAGAATGGAGATTGTGTATCCGGAGAACAATTGGGAGGTCCTGCCGAAGCTCTAACTCGGATCGGAGTAGACTATGGAAACTAAACCCACCAACACATCCTCGTGCTGTCCAAAGTGACATGGACAATTCGAAACAGATACGGTTATAAATATGCAAACATCTACATATTTCCAACCGTATCTCTTTCGAACGGGAGACGCCTAACTAGGTTACGTGATATACGAACATCATACGGAAATAGAGGTGTAGGATGACTCACCTTGCTATCGTACAAAGTGACGACTCGAGGAAGGGCCGCCGGGGCGGCGGGGCAGCGGGGCTCCGGGGCTCCGGGGCGGCAGGGCGGCGGGGCGGCGCTACGAAAATAAAACACCTACGAAAATAAAACAGATACACAATCGCTACTGACGTCAGAAACAATAAGGGGAGACGTACGTACCCTGAGAAATTGTGGAAACAAATCGAGCCACCTGCGTGTACTGCAATCAGGGATCCGGGGCAGCGCGAGAGGCACAGCCCTGGGTTGCCCTCCACGTCGCTCGTGGCCAGCTTCGCGAAGAACGCCGTCTCTGGCGCGCGGCCGGCGAAGTTGTTGAAGGAGATGTTGAGCGCGACCAGGTTCGGGAGCGCGGACAGCGGCTGGAGATCGCCGGAGAGCTGGTTGTGCGACACGTCGAGCACGCCGAAAAGCTCTAAAGAAACGACGGGGCAGCGCTGCGGCGGGGCGGCGGGGCGGCGGGCTGGGGCGGCGGGGCGGGGCGGCGGAGCGGCGCGGCGGCGGGCCGGGGCTGCGGGGCGGGGCGGCGCGGCGGCGGGGCGGGGCACTGGGGCGGCGGGGCGGGGCGGCGGGGCGGCGGGGCGGGGCGGGGTTTTGGATAGAGGCCGGGCCGCGCACGGGGGTCTGCTAAAAACGTAAGTCCGGTTCTTTGCCGAGTGCCCTCGATCTGGCACTCGGCAAAGTAAAGATTCATTTTTTTTAAAGTCCTGTTCTTTGCCGAGTGCCAGAGATCCGGTACTCGGCAAAGAAAAGATTCAATTTTTTAAACCCCGTTGGCGCACGAAATTCGACCTGCCACGTACATTGCCGAGTGCCTGGGACCTGGCACTCGGCAAATCTTCTTTGTTTGCCGAGTGTCTGTGAAAAACACTCGGCAAACGGTACTTTTGCCGAGTGTTTTCTTTATACACTCGGCAAAATACACTAATATTTCATGTTTTACATAACTTTTTGCAATACACTTGGGCAAAATCGTGTCACCACGACTCAACAATGGTTAAATTATTTTTCTACTGATAATGTTCTATTATTTCATGCAGATATAGCGCATATTGCATTTATATCTACTAAAAATCTATAATTGCATTTAATCAATAAGAAATAGTAAACGCATCCGAAAAATTTCCAAATTTTGACACGAACCAATCTGTGTTGTATGTTGCCTATACAAAAAGATTTGAAGCCAAACCTTAACTCAAGTGTCAGTTGGACTCCAAATCTTATTGTGTCCTCTCTAACTTCTATGAATCCTTCCAGGAGATGAGTCGGTTTCTAAGCATCATATGTCAGAAATTGGGCGAAACCTTCTCAATTTTTTACCACAGCCTCCACACATAATATCATGACATCTTGACAAATCTTGTGATTTCAGATTTCGTTTGCTTTTTTTAGAATTTAACAACCATTGAACCACACGTTCGTGGTCGTATTTTTTAAAAACAATGTTCAAAATTTCTTTTCATTTCCTGGTTGAGACCTCAATCCGGACTCCATAATATGGATATAATTTTTCCACTGATTATAATCCATCATTTCATGTACCTGCAGTTAAAATTTGACATGAATAAAAAAATTCCTATTAATGCAATCATTTCATTAAAAATAGCAAACAAACCACAAAATATACCAACTTTTATTATGGATTACAAAATCTCATACGTGGGGAGTAGAAAAAGTGTGGAGGCCAGGGGACGAATTTTTTTTTGTTTGCCGAGTGTCCGGGGTGAGGCACTCGGCGCACTTCTTGAATTGCCGAGTGTGGGCGGGTGGCACTCGGCGAATGGCCATTCTTTGCCGAGTGTCGGCCTCCAACACTCGGCAAAGGACTAACGGCCGGCCCAGTCCGGCGACGAACGGTGCACGTGCGATGCACGCGCCGTTTATTTACCGAGTGTCGGATCTTTGCCGAGTGTTTTTGAGCGGTTTGCCGAGTGTCGTATTTATGGCACTCGGCAAACGACCTTATTGCCGAGTGTGATATGTTTGCCGAGTGCCCGGTTGAAAACACTCGGCAAAGAGGCTGTTTGCCGAGTGCCCGAAAGAAAGCACTCGGCAAAATTTTTACACTCGGCGAATTTTCTGTTTCCGGTAGTGATGGAAACGGCTCCAGTGACGTACCTCTACCAAAGGCGGATCAACGCATGCGAAACAGCCTAATCAACGACCACACGGCGCGGGCCTAACGCAACTGAATTAAGCCATGCATATGTATCAAGTCCATGATGATGTCGAATTTCAAAATAATAAAGGAACGCGGCGAATCCACGTACCTCGTACCAGCGAAGCCGAGCTCATGTACCAAGCCCGGCCGTATTTTTTGCATTGTGATCCTTTTTTTAAAAAAAATTACTCTTGAACCTCTGGGCGAAGTAAACTCAAGTTTGGATCCGGGGATCGGCGCTGTGAGTCAGAGCACCGAGGTAGCTCGTCTCGGCGCTGTGACTCATGGCGCCGAGGTGCCACCCCCGTTCCACGCTGATGCTAATGTGGCGCCGATGTGGCACCTAGCTTGGCGCCAAACATTTCGGCGCCGAGCTATTACACTATACGCCACGGACTGTCTCTCTCCGTGTGCCCTCGCCCTCCCTCGCTCTCTCTCTCTCTCGCTGCCGCCTGTCTCTCTCGGTCCCCGCCGCCACCACTTGCCGCCGCGCCTCCGCGGCAGCAACGCCGGCGCCGCTGCCTCCTCCACCCGCTCGTGGCTTCGCCCGCCCGCGGCCACATCAGCGGCAAGGGCTCGAGCGTCCCACCCCAGCGCGCCAGCGGGCCGGCCGGCCACCGGGCCTCGCTCCCCCAGCG
The DNA here is from genome assembly GCA_032594955.1 of Panicum miliaceum. Lineage (NCBI taxonomy): Eukaryota > Viridiplantae > Streptophyta > Magnoliopsida > Poales > Poaceae > Panicum > Panicum miliaceum. Next base: position 23,663,403 of record CM064073.1, read on the forward strand.
GCAGCAAGGTAAATTTTTTTAAATTAGTTATTTAGTTTAGGTAATTTAGTTCTTTTGTTAGGTAATGTAGGTATTTAGTTTTAGTGAGGGAGGTAATTTAGGTATTTTTTTGTTAAATTAGTTTAGGTAATTTAGTTATTTAGTTTAGGTAATTTAGGTATTTAGTTTAGGTAATTTAGTTAAATTGTTTTGTCTGGTATTTTTTTGTTAAATTAGTTTTGGTAATTTAGTTTTAGTAGTTTAATTAGGTAATGTAGTTAGCAAATTGTTTTATATAGTTAGCAACTGTAGGTAGAAAATTTAGTTAAATAGTTAGATTGTTATATAGTTAGGTACGTGGTTAGGTAATTTAGTTAGTTAGCAAATGTAGGTAGTTAGATATGTTGTGGGTTATTTTTTGTATATTATACCCGTTATAACTTTCGTGTTGTGCATACCAACTAGATGGACAATGTAGTCACCGTGTATCGTGGAGGAAGTGTCGAGGAAGATGAGTTTGGGAATGTCAGTTTTGATGGAATGCACAGGTCCCTCTGATATTCAATGATCGTATGTTGTTTAGTGAGCTGTTTGGTAGGGCTCGTGAAGAGCTTCAATGCAATTCAAATGAGGATGTCATCTCAGTTCAAGGGGTACTTCACTATGGTAAATCGGGCTAAATTTTTAGGCAGCTGGTCCCAATTACATGTGAGGGTGACTGGGAGAAGTATGCCAAGACCGTCATGAAGGATGAGTTTCAATGTTTGGATTTGCTTGTGCGGAAGTTGTCAATTGATCCCACCCCTCATGTGCATTCACCCCGTATTTTTGCAAGAACAGGAGAATCCGCCACCTAATGACCCTCCGTTACCCAACCTTGAGGTGGATGTGGAAGATGCCGTTGCGGTCCCTGATGCTCAATCCACCCCGAATGAGGTTGAGATTTGTCCTGGTATTGGTGCAGAATGTCAGACTGATGATGTTGTTACGACCCCTCAAGAGATTCCTTTGACCCAGAATCATCCAAGTAAGTGTCGTAGTAACACCTTTTCTTTTCTTATTCACCCTTGATTCCATTCCTTTGTACCAATGCCATCCTTAATTGTGGTTTAAATGCAGGAGATATTCCAGATAATATTGGTGTTCCTCCAGTGCCTCCGTCATCCAATACAGGACGGGCTTCTAATAGTGTGGATGTTGAGATTGATGATGACGAGGAGCCTTACGGGACTACAAGAGCCGTTGATTCAGATGATGACCGCCCTGTTGTAGCATTGACCGAAGAAGATATGGAGCTCATCAGACTTTTTTTGTCCTGATCGTGACCCACTAGTTCATGAATTCAGCGATCTCAATCATTCTCGTAGTGTTTATGCAGAAGGAAGAGATGGCGAGCTGCTAGAGGCTCCTGAGACCGGGGATAGCATGGAAATCAAGAAGGGCCTTCTATTCAAAGACTTGCCTACACTGAGATGGTGGTTACAGAAATATTCTGTGAAACGTAAAAGACCATTCAAGGTTAGGCATTCTTATGTGGAGCGGCGTTACACAGTGGTGTGCGAGAAGGCAGATTGCAATTGGAGGGTATGTGCTTGGAAACAGAAGGCCACAGGAAAGTTCAAAATCACAAAAATTGTAGGTCCACACACTTGTGCCCATAAGGATCTACAGCACAGGCATCGGCAGTTGACCTCTACCCTCATTGTCAGAAAGTTGTACTCAACATTGAAGTGTCTGCCCAATTTGAAGGTGAGGACAATTATGGATATTGCTGAGAAGATATTTGATTACAAGATGAAGTATGGGAAAGCATGACGGGCAAAGCAACGAGCCTGGAAGATGATATATGGGGACCGGGAGGAGGGGTACGAGAAGCTACCTGCACTGTTCAATGCAATGAAAGCAGCTAATCTGGGCATGCATTACGAGTACATCCCAAAACCGAATGAATGGAAGGACGGGAGACAGATTTTCTTCCGTGCATTCTGGTGCTTTCCCCAATGCATGGAGGCCTTCAGACATTGTCGTCTGGTGTTATCCATTGATGGTACTTATCTAGTTGTCAAGTACAAGGGCACACTATTGGTAGCCATTTCAGTTGATGCAGACAACGCATTCGTTCCTTTGGCCTTTGCTTTGGTGGAGAGGGAGAACAAAGACAGTTGGGGATGGTTCTTGCGTCTTGTTCGGATACATGTTGTAGGCCCTGGCAAGGAGGTTGGTGTCATATCTGATAGACCCCAGGGTATACTCAGTGCAGTACAGGAGCAGATTCCAGGATATGCACCATTGACCACCGTTGGTGCACTCGGCACCTTGCCGAGAATTTACTAGATAAAGATAAGGATAGGGACAACTTTCCTCTATTCGAGGAGGTTGCTCGCCAGCTTGAGGTGCAGTTCTTTGAGCAGAAGTTGGAGGAGCTAAAAACTGCAACAAATGATGCAGGTAGGCGGTGGCTAAGAGGATTGATGAGGGAGCATGAGAAATGGTCAAGGGTGTACGACGACGTGGCCAGAGGTACGAGTTTCAGACTAGCAACATGGCCGAGTCATTTAACATTGTCCTTAGGGGGATACGGGCTATGCCCGTCAATGCTATCGTTTCATTCACCTTCTACCGGCTGGTTGCATCGTTCAATGACAGATACTCACAAGCAATGGCACTACAGAGCAAGAACGAGTTATGGGCACCTAAACCTATGCATCATCTTGATAAGGCAAAGGATAGGGCTCGCACACATGAGATCGAATGTTTTGACCACACGACAAGAAAGTACGAGGTCACGAAAAGGGGTGGTACAACGTCCAATGGTGAGGTGCGGCCTTCGAGGAGTTATGTTGTCATATTGATTGATTTCTCATTCACGTGTGGGAGAACAAGGCAGTACCACTTTCCATGTTCCCATTATATTGTAGCAGCTTGGCACCGTAACTATGCCTACGAGAGCAGGATACCGCTGGAGTTCAGTGTTGACAGCCTTGTACTTATATGGTCTCCCCGGTTTGAGCCTTACCTGGATGAGGGACAGTGGCCACCATACATGGGTCCGAGATACATTACGGATCCAGGGTCCCGTTGGAAGAAGCGTGGAACAAGGAAGAGGACGAGACAAAAGATGGTCATGGACCAGGTTTCAGGAAGAACTAGGCGGGGGAGAGCAACCCCCTTTCTTTTTGACCCCGACGAAAACAATTGTGGCAGATGCGCCAGACTTGGCCATAATACACGTACATGGAGTTGGTCGCTTGTACAAATAACTGTTGTACCATTTCGTTTGCATGTTTAGTTAATTTTCTGTGTGTGCACGTCTTACTTAATTTGAGTTTGTAAGCATTTGTTAAATTGTTTTATTTGTTCATTTTAATATTTGTACACTAAATTGGTTTCTTATTTTTGTAGGATGGAGCCACAGTACCTGCTGGATCGGTACTACGAGGAGAACCACCGAGGACGATGCACCGCTGAAGGTAATGACATCATCTGTTTCTGTCACTCTTTTAAATTTGTTGTTGAGGTACTAATAAAAAAATTTCAATGTATGCAGGAACTACCCCTTCTTCGTCCTCGAACCCATGACAAGTTCCAGGACATGCAGTATGATGACAGGTACACCCCTCGCCTGCAGAGGGCTGGCCTTGACGTCGTATCATACAAGGTTCGTCGCGGGTTGCCTGTCATAAACCCCGCGACGATCAAGACTTTGGTTGATAGGTACAATCATTAACGACTATTCCACTTCCTGATTGTTTTCCAAGGTCAGTGAGGTAACTCATCCACTTCCTGTTCGTTTTCCAAGGTCCTCTTTACCCTTGTTTGGTACAGGTCCTCACATGCAAGTTCATGTGTTGTGCATGTTCAATTATGTACTCAACGACTTTAGTCGTCTTCAATTCCATCGCGTTAGCGTGTTTTATTAGCTCTGCAATATTGAAAAAAATATTATGACCAAAATGAATAAAACAACGAAACACTAGTCGACTGGAAGATGCAATAAACGACAACACAATGAATAATCGACTTCATGAGAACACAATGAAACAACATCAAGTCCATTACATGACAACACAAGAAATAAATCGAGTACATGAGAACACAATGAAACAACATCAAGTCCATTACATGACAACACAGGGAATACTGCTTGACAACTTTGGGCATGACTAAACCATAGTACTAGCAAATGTTGCATACTACTGGATGCAATGAGGCCACTTCTCCTTTCTCAGTGCATCGGGATTCTCCTCCATTGCTACTTTCGCACGGCGAACATGCTCAAGCTTCTGCTCCCTCTCCTCCCTACGTTGGGCAGCATGCCCCCTTTCCACCTCTTCTTTGCGCTCCTTCTCTGTTGCCTCCTCTTGGCGTCTCTTCTCCAACAAATCCTTCTGCTCCGCATCCCACTCCTTCATGCTACGTAGATACTCCTTGTCCTCCTCCTTGATCTCAGTGTCGATCCACTGCTCAAATCACATAGCGGGGGAGGGCTCTGAAAAATATGCAATTGTTACACTCCTAATATTACACATAACACATACATGATTTCATATGACAAAAAAATCAAAATTCTTACTAGCAACCTAATGCGGATCTGACGGGGTGTAGGGTCAAACGCATAATTGTCACACATCCAATACCTCTGGTTATACGTTTCCTCTTCTTCCGACTTGGCTACCTTGCAAGGATCGTCGAAGTAGCACATCGGCACAAGAACACCACTAGGCAGCGGCAAACGAGTGAAGGCCGTTCCCGTCATCACCCATGGTTTATTAGATTTACCACGCCTTGGCATCCTACGGTTGCATAATAAATATAAATTACTAAACCCTAAACCCTAAGTAATGACGTACATACGATTCAATAATACATGAAATATAGAGAAACCAATACGTAAAAATTGAGGAGGGGGGAGAGGTTACCTTGCTCACAAAGATCTATGGATTAAATCAAGGTTTCCAAGGTCCAATATGTCGATTGGTGAGGTTGGGTGGGTTGGGGGAAGAGAAAAAAAGAGACTCGGGAAGAACAAATGGAAGAAAGCTCGGGCAGGAGGAAGGACGTGTGTTTTGAATGCAAGGTCGGTGTCAAGATCTGTGGCATCGAGCTCGGCGCCGTGGACTATGGTGCTGAGCGAGCTGCCACGTTGACGCCACCACGACGACGCTACCTCATCTGCTGGGGGTACACCTCGGCGCCATGAGCCACGGCGCCGACCACCAGGGTTCAGAACTGGGAATACGTTCTCCAGGGATCCAAACGTGAATTTTTTTAAAAAAAATGGGTCAAAATGCAAAAAAGACGGGACCTAGGGATCATGGAAGAGGCCAGGAAGGAGATCCCGAAGTCAGTCTCGGGGCAGAGGCTACCTCCTTCGCGCAACGCGATGACGGGAGTTCGCGACACTGGTTGTTCACGAACCAGGCGACGCTAGGCAGGGGGTGCACGATGGCGTGGCCGCCGGCGACGCTAGGCAAGGCGGCGGATCGGGTGTGCGCTAGGTTTAGGAGCAAGCGAGAGAGAAAATAGGAACTGATCGCGAGGGGGATTAGGAAGTAATCACGTTCCGCGAAGGAGGCTCCGACGACGCAAGATGCTTGATGGACGATGGGCGCCCGAGCGGTAGTCGTGGCTGCGCGATGGACCATCGGATGGCACAAAATAATTAGCGGGTGGACGAAACGCTTAGCGCGGGATCGCACCAAGCGGAAGGACGATGAAAAAAAATGTCACCCTTAGCTAGAGATATAAAAGCAGCTTACAAAATCACCCTCAAAGAAGGCGACGAGTACAAGGCAAGTCACAAAGGACACGCACACTTACAGCCTCCACGTACCCGAACACGTGTCGGCATTTGGTACAAGGAGAAATGTGCAAGCCGAATCGCTGGATCTCCAAGATGGCGACGTAAACGCCGGTGAGCTCGCCGCTGTTGACTGACGTCGAGGACGCCGAGGCGGAAAGGGTCTCCTGCTTCAACGAGTTGAGGTTGAGGTGGGGTCATCATGACCACAAACAACAAGCATCTCCGGCGAAGTGGGTGAGGATGAACAATAGCGTTAGAGTGTAATAGATTGGCACGATGAGATCCCATGGTGGTCGGCGATGAAACCGGGGGGGGGGGGGGGGGGGTGGGGGGGGGTGGGGCGGGGGAGCGTTGGCATAGCTTCTGAGGAGCAGCAGCGCGTCTTTCTTGTTGGGTAGTACTGCTTGGGAATGAACTGTGGTGAAAATGGCAGAGGCGCATCTGTCCTCGAGAACAGAAACTTGGGGGCAAATGGCAGCGGAGGCGGTGAAGACGGCCGGAATCGATGCAGACTTAGCCATGGAGAAGGTCTGGCCCGGTGGATTTGCGGCGTAGATGACCGGATCAACCTCTCCGATGATCGGATCCACAACGAGCACAGTCGAATCAGGGATGGAAACGAATGAATCCAAGGAGCCGTGGGCGGAGATGAAGAGAAATGGATTCACTCAGATGGATAGGAAGTGGGGATTTATTTTATTCATACTCACCTCAATCCCGTAGCAGCTGATGATGAGCAGCACAGCGACTACGAAGCCGGCACCGGCGGCGAGGGAGCGGCTGACGCCCATCCGGGCAAACTCTAGGCAACTAATAAACTACTAGTAGAACTAAAACAGGCAAAGGGAAGGGGGCCGGCCCACTCCCTCTCACCGCCGGTGACGCGGAGAGAGGGGCCGGATCTTGGTCAAGCTCGGCGGCCACGGAGAAGAAAGTTCGCTCATGGCACTGAGGGGAAAGGTTCTCGGACAGATGTGTGGTCTGGAGTTCATGCATGCTGCTAGTTAAACCCGTTGAAGTGCGTCTTCATGAGAGGAAACTTGATATATCAGCTGTGAACTTTGTTAGTGACTCCAATTTTTGTGCCTGTTGAATCATTCCTCTCGCTGAATGAGCAGCAAAGCCCCAATTGAGAAATTTGATGTTCGGTGAACTTCGTCGATGACCCCAATCAATCTTTGCACCTGTAAACGTTGGATGATTCCTCACACGTACTGGATGAGCAGCCAAGTCCTAGCCTAGTGTTACTGTCGATAAAAAAAGTGTTACTGTCTGTTGCTGCAAAAAATCGCTCGGCTGCAAAAAATCGCTTGGCCGATGATGATTCCTCACACGCAACACATCGGCCTCGGAGATCTGCATATCTCCAGAGTAGATCCTTAGCTTCTTGAGGTTCGGGGCGTGCCAGTCAGTTTGACCATTCAACTGACAAGGCATGTAACGACGCCATATCGGCACAATGCTGAGACGATAAGACATTTGGACAAATAAAATATATGAACGTCCGTCGGCTAGATGATAGAATTGAAGTACACAGAGCTGATAACCGACAGCCGATACTAAAAATAATTATTCAAGCATGTACCGGCCGGTAACTAAAATCAACAAACTGAGCAATCGCCGAATAAATAAATCATTATAAATAAAATCACCAAGCTTATGACAATTAATCTAGTGTCACCACCAGTCGGATCGGACCTAACCGAGACAGCGCTAGCAGCAGGGCGGTAGACTTAAAAGTCACTAGAAGTCACTAGCTAGATGCAACAAGATAAGAGTTCGGTAAAAGCTCAGTAAAGGTCAAGAATAAGAAACTATCGGCTAATAAAGCACACTCTATTGAATTCTTTAAAATATGGCAATGAAGCAATGTAACATATGTATAAGATAAGCTAGCCGGTAGATCTTATTCAAGGCGAGATAATTGTGATTCTATCAGATCTAGCAAGAAGTTGAATGATGCAGCCTTACAAGATATGATAGGAATCGATAACTGGTAGATGAACTAGACGAGATTACAACGATGTGTCGGCAATCAATGCCTAGAGCACCTGAGGATGGCGATGCTTGCACCCTGTTCACCGAAGAAGACGCCGGGTAGCTACATTACTCCTACTCCGAGGGTTTGGTGTTGAGCCAAGGAGAAAATAGAGTTATTGTATTGATCGAGAGATAAAAATACAATAGTCGGGGCTTATATTTATACCCTAGGCTGACACAAAACCCTGAACGAATACAACTTGCCTAACAAAAAAAATCTAAACTAAATGGAAACACTAAGATACACGGACTCTAATTTTACTTTTGTAGAGTCCTTGCTAATAAAGCTTCATTATTTGCTTCTTTCCATATACTCTATTGGCTACAAAATTATCAAATTTTGGTGGCAACACAGGTCCTCAGTTTCGGAATATGAATGCTTCATGCTTCAAAATTAATAGCCGATATAATAATACTGAAGAGACTCCATACTGTATAAATAAATTTGGACAAACTAGAGCTTCTGCGTGAAGGGAGGACTTGCATCAGCAGACCATGAGCCGATATGCTCTAGTCGAGGTCGATACTTCTTTTAGGCCGGTTAGTAAGCCCCACCGTCATTATGCCTGACAACCTCCTTTCCCATTGCCGATAATATTATCCTCTTGTTGCCTCAATAGTATACGCGTGGCCAGCATATATACACTTTCATTGGTGGCAATGCCTCAATATTTAACAATCAGCATTTAATGAGCCGATAGAGACTAAGAGCCAATCGGCTCGCGGAAGGCTGATAAGCCGTATCGGCTATGCATGGCAACTGCCGATACTGTTTCTTCTTTTTCTTTCTTCTTCTTTTTTTTTAACCCTTATCGGCTATGCAAGACGATATGCTTTTGCCCTCTTTCTTTTTGTTTTACCTTTACTTGTACCAACGGAAGTGCACTATCGGCTATGCAATCCGCTGATATGTGTGTTTTTTTAACCTTTTCACGCACTGAGGTAATCTGCAATTCTAAAGCCGATACGTGATCCCATCGGCTGCTCAACGGCTGATAGAATACCATTTATGTGATTCCAATTCTTCTGTTCCTTCGTCAACCTCTTCATAGTGACTTCTTTTTCAGATAAGTCGGCTTGAATATCCCTAGCTGAGCCAATAGCGATATTCAACTTAACCGAATCCTACCGAGCGTGCTAATTTGTGTTGCCGCAAAAAATTGCTCGGCCGATGATGATTCCTCACACGCAACACATCGGCTGAGGAGATCTGCTAAACTCCAGTGCAGCTCCTTAGCTTCTTGAGGTTCGAGGCATGCCAGTCAGTTTGATAATTCAATTGACAATGTATGTAACGACGTCGTATCAGCAGTTAATAGAATCACAATGCTGAGTCGATACGACACTTGGACAAATAAAATACATGAAGGTCCGTCGGCTAGATGATAGAATTGAAGTACACAGATCCGATGACCGATAGCCGATACTAAAAATAATTATTCAAGCATGTATCGGCTAGTAACTAAAATCAACAAATTGAGCGATGGTCGAACAAATAAATTACCAAGCTTATGACAATTAATCTAGCGCCACCACCAGTCGGATTGGACCTAGCCGAGACAGCGCTAGCAGCAGGGCGGTAGACTTAAAAATCACTGACCAATGAATCTAGGTGCAACAAGATAAGAGTTTGGTAAAAGCTCAGTAAAGGCGAAGAATAATAAACTATCGGCTAATAAAGCACACTCTATTGAATTCTTTAAAATATGACAATTGAAGCAACATAACAGATGTATAAGATAAGCTAGCCGATAGATCTTATTCAATGCGAGATAACTGCAACAGGTCGAACAATGTAGCCTTACAAGACATGATAGGAATCTGCGCCGGTAATCAAAGCCTAAAGCACCTGAGGACGGCGATGCTTGCAAGCGAACCGGAGATCGTGGCGATGCAGCCCTGTTCGCCAAAGAAAACGCCGGTAGCTACATTACTCCTACTCGTAGGGTTTGGCGTTGAGCCAAGAAGAAAATAGAGTTGTTGTATTGATCGAGAGATAAAAATACAATAGACGGGGCTTATATTTATACCTTGGGCTGACACAAAACCCTTAACGAATACAACTTGCCTAACGAGAAAAATCTAAACTAAATAAAAATACTAAGATACACGGACTCTAATTTCCCTTTTGTATAATTTCTTTTTTTAAGTTCTTGCTAATAAAGTTTTATTATCGGCTTCTTTTCATATACTCCATTAGCTATAAAATTACCAAATTTTGGTGGCAACGCTGGCAAAGGTGGGCCACGTGTATTTACCTACTTTTTCATCACGTCGCTTGGACTTGCCACTAGCACCGTTGGATACCGATTTAGTGCCCATACCCTTAAACATTGCTTACCCGTTATCTAAGAGAAATCAGCTCAGTGCGCAGCCAAGGACCTAGCAAACCTAGCCATCAGAAGGACATCGAATAAACGTACTCCTCCGTACTAAAATATAAAGTATTTTAGTTTATTTTAAATCAAAGGTTGACCAAATTTATAAAAAAGAATATTAACGTATAACATATCAAACAGGTAAATTATAAAAATATATTTATAATAAATCTAATAATTATTTTTAGTTAATATTCAAAATATTATTACTATTTTCTATAAATTTGATCAATTTGCGAGCCAGCACCTCCTCCTCTGGTTGGTCAGCCCGGCACCTTCGCCTCCGCTCGTATCTAAGGGTTTCTTCTCACATCACCTCCCGGTTCTTGTAGATATTGCGGAGGAAGAGCTGCAGACTTGCAGCCACGAGCGGAGACGACCCGAGGAATTTGGTCCTGGGCGTGGGCGTTGACTCGAGGCAAATGATTGAATTCTATTCTGGTGTAGTAGTTTAGGTGCTGCATACGAGTATCTGAAACTCAAAGATAGAAGTAAATCTGCAGTCACAATGGAATGTTTGTTTATGTTTTGATCTTCTACTGATGATCAATTATCTATAGTTGTAATATATTCTTTTGCCTTATATCCCGATACAAATTGTTGTTGGGTTGTGCGGGCAATGAGCCTTGCAAAAGTTGTGTAGCCTATGCTACTCTGTTATGGTGGTTTGTAAAAAAACATGCTTTCTATAAAAGCTAGGTGAACCTTGTTTAAAAAAAAGTGTGTTTCGCATGTCTATATTTCAATTCCAAACTATAGACATACTGTTTTGTCATGGGTTTATGATCTTAAATATTGTTCAAACCTGCGTTATTTATCCCGGATGATCATTTAGCAGTTTCCAGGTACCAGCAGTGACACTTCTTCAGAGGCTGATATTCTTGCCTTGCAGATGAACTAGCAAGATGATGAACACTAGTGCATAAGTCGTAAGAGATCAAGTAGTCAAACCCTCCTTCCTGGGGATTTCTAGGGGACAGTACTAGAAGAAAATAAGTTATTATTTATCAATGTGGATGCAAGGATGGAGAGAACAACAATCTGTACGAATGCTTGTTTGAGTAATTTGCATCAGCAAATGTATAGTTAGTCAATCACAGGGATGTGTGCATGTTTTCATTTGAATGCCAAAAATAATAACTAGCATTCTGTTCAGCCATGCTAGAACTGCTTTCATTAGTTAATTTAGCCAAGCTATTTGTAGCATTTAATCAATCATAAAGCAGTTCTGTATGTGCAACAAGGCAATCAGTAAGTATTTAGTTTCTTCAGTCATTCATATTATGATTTATTTGATCATTTGCAGGAAATTCATATCTCACCTACTTTGATCAGCACGCACAAGTAAAAAATAGTGCCAAATCAAATTCTTGCTGGATATTAGATGGTATTGAATTTGAATTTTGTAAGAATTGAACTTCATTGTAAAATATGATGTATGGACAAAATTGTAAATTGAATGCTCATTGAGATTTGAACTACTTTTTCCATGTTTCATGGCTTCTAGTATTAATCTTGATCGATGACAATTTTTTCATGGTTTTTTTATTTTTCTGATTTTTTACTTGATTTTCCGATTTCCCCATACATGGCCTTGTTTAAGTAAATGGGCTGCTGGCAGCAAATCGAACGTTACCTGTGTCAGACCAACACATGCGCATGTTAAGTACGTGTAGGTGCTAGGAGTCAGTGTTCTAAATTTTTATTATTTTTTCCGAAATTTTTAAATTTCCCCACGATTTCCTTCTTTGCTGCCAAACAGCAACAGGGAGGGGGGATTCAATCTGCCATAGAAATCACCCTCGGGGGTTTCGCCAGGGCCTAATTATCCTTTGCTCCCAACTAAGCCGGAGTTTCTCAAGCCAGCAGAGACGCCTCCATCAGCTTGGATTGGCGGATAGATAAAGTCGTCTCGGGTTTTATTAAGGCCCATTACCTAATAGCGGGATATATATAACTTCCCTCCAGTGCGCGACGGGCCCTCCAGACCCTCCAGCAATGAGGATGGCACAGCTGTCTAGCTAGCTCAAAAAAAAAAATCGCATTACACGCAACAGGATAGAAGTCACGCGTGGCGACTGCAACGACACAGCATATCGAAGCGCAGCCTGTCCAAGAAAGCCGGACGGTGCTGATGAACTCAGCACCAACAGATGATACCGCTGGCTCTTTCGCTGCAGGATGGTTGTCGCACCTGATTTTGATTTTGAAGTAATAAATCGGATCAAAATTACACATGTATGATGACGAAAATGAATAACAAATTTAGTTATTTATTACAAGCCAAGCTGAATATACGAATATAAATAAATAAGCGTTTCAATATCGTATTTATTCTAGCAGCGGAACAACCAAACTTCACGGGCAGCTGACTGGGGAACATATGCCTAATACTCCGGAATATCCTTTGGAAACTTCTCAAATTGGTCTTGTTCTGAGTAGTGTTGTTTAGCAAAAGTAAGTACATTTATGGTGGGTATTCAGCAAGTATATTAGAAAAATAAATAATATGCAAGGCTTAAACAAGGATAAAGGTTGGCTGGATAAAGCGGTAAGCATTTTAATGAACAGTTGAATACTAACAACCTATTTACTAATTTACTAAGACATGAATGAATATTGCCTACGGTTATGAAAAATAAAGATATCTGAGTAATAAATAAGCTTGAAACCATTAAACAACTGAGTAAAACATAAATTCCTTTTTAATTAAGTCATGTGAGGGTCCGAGCCACTTTTGACCGTGAGCACGGCTGATATATTAATTTTTCACTCTGCAGAGATTATACACTTTACCCACAAGTCATGTCTCCTTTGATGCCCGGATTTGCAAGGCCCTTAAACACTTCCGAGGTGAGTGACAGGGATTCACTATGAAGTCTTTCCAAAGATGCTCCAACGAGTTCGTAGTCCGCTAAGGTTTCAGCCGCTGCGTGAGTTAACCTCCCCCAAGGCATTAGCATAGCCATGTGTACACCCTTAGCGGGCAGTGAACCTCCGACACACTGAACGCTAGAATTTTATTTATTAAACAAGGTGCATTATTTATTCAAAATACACAGAAACTCGATGATGAAGAGCTTGCATCATAATCATAACCGGGCTTGACAGGAAATACAACTTTCTGGTGTCCACTCTTCTTGCTAGGGTTGAGCCGATCGGGTACAATAGACTCCTAGCTCAGATCCTGAGCTTTGAGAGCCGCTTGGATCTGCTTCCGATGGTGGGTCGCAGTCCTCTATCAACTTGGTGTCACCGAGGCAGGTGCGGTAGTCACGGTACGTGTGGTGGACATGGATGTGGTGACTTTAGAGGGCGTAGGTCATAGTACGGTGATATACCAACAACGCTTTGACCCTGGCTACGCTCCTGATGAGAGGAACGTCAATGCAGTGTCAAACTCCTATGGCATTGACACCAACTAGTACACTGATACTGGTGCACTGATCACATCACAAGTGAGCTCGACAGGCTGGTCGTCCGTGACAAGTACAATGGGAATAATCAAATCCGCACTGCGAGCGGTGTGGATATGAACATTAATCATATTAGTCTTGCTATTGTTGGTACCCTCATTGCAATTTGCATCTAAGTAATATTCCCTAAATCCAAGAAAGAATCTTCTTTCCTTATATGGCCTTGCTGTTGATAGTCATGCCTTCCTTAAATTTCACCCCTATATGTTCTTGATTAAGGATCAAGCAACGAGGAGAACAACTTTGGAAGGAAGATGTAGGGGTGGCCTCTATCCTCTTCCTCAGCACAACATAGAAGTTTACTTGGGTGTTGTGTACCAAAACTGGCATGGCTAAAGAAACAGGCCTGATCAGTTTTGATGAGTTTGCTAAAATACAATTTTGACTTCACCATTGCAATTTTGACTTCACCATTGCGCAGCTCTCTTTGATATGATCGAAATGCATATATAGAACGCCCAATTTGGTATGGACCTTAGGAGAGACTGCATGTAAGGAAACAAGCTAGGCCAGTTTTTCTCTGAATGTCCAAGTAGGAGTTATATTTTGACACAAAATTTATAACGGATTCGATTACTAGTGGTGCATGACATCCCCACCCTATATATATGAAGGGCAACGGCCGATTGAGGGCAACCAATTGAATAAAAAACTTGTACCCTTATTTTCATCTCCAAATCCATCTCTTTTCCAAACCATAATTGTTGTTTTTCTTGCCTCTCTATGTGTTCGAGGGCATTTTGGGTCGCTTGACGATCTCAGATAAACCCTAGGTTCACCAATCCCGACAGGGTCCATCCCGGGCTATTGTTCTAGGTTTTCACAGCGCATCTGGTAGAAGCAGCCACGTCGGTTCAAGAAACCGGCCAGAGCGATTTGCACTAGGAGCTTTGCAAGGTGATTCTTTTGCGATCCGTGCATTTTAGCAAATTCGGTGTGTTGACCATAGCTTGCGTTAATATACTTTTGGTGACTTTGCTAGGGAAAAAGATTTTGGTTGCAAAAACGGATCCATCTAACTCTAGCAAAATGGATGCCAACACCTATCGTGATAAGGACAACATCATTACTGCATCTACTAAAGAGCTCAGCGAGGAGCATTCGAGGAGTACTTCAAGGTGCAATTCTCGAAGGGATTCAATAAGACTTGGCAAGGCTTGGTCACGAGGGTTCAAGACTTCACATGCCCTCCTTCACACTTAGAGACAATACCTAGTTCGGCCATTCCGAGCTGGACAAATTAGGTTGCAAACTTTGTTCCACCTTACACTTCTGTAGCATACAATGTACCACCTATTCCCCCACAAGGGATGGGTATTCATTATGGTCCGGTGCAGGATGACGTTTCTGATAGCTATTGCGGCGCCCACCTATAAATTTTTTTCAAACCATGCTGCATGTTTTTCCTACTGCACAATGTGTTGCTCCTACATTGCACATGCCAAATGTTATTAACTTTAAGGCAGATTTTGCTAAACATAAGGACGATTTGGCTCGTATGAAAAAATCATATTCTGATGAATTTGATTTGGTTCATTATCGTATTGACTGGCATGCTCCTATTTTTGTGAAATTTAGTGGGGAACATAATAGAACAATATGGGAATACATTAGCCAGTACATTGCTCAGTTAGGAGAGGTTAGCTTCATTGATGCTTTGCAAGTGCATTTATTTTCTTTATATCTGACTGGAACTGTTTTTTCTTGGTTTTGTTCATTAGCTCCTAGCTCTATTTGTACTTGGAATCAATTAGAGAAGTCATGATAACTTTTACATTGGGATAAATGAATCAAAATTGATAAACTTGATATCGGTTAGACAAGGTAGATGAATGTGTTCTTGATTATTTCAAAAGATTAAAAGATATTAAGAACCGTCATTTTGGTTTATCAATTTCTGATAAAAGATTTGGCTGATTTAGTTTTTAATGGTCTATGTTCATCTTAAGGAAAAATTTAAAGGTTTTGATTTTCTTTCTATTAACCAAGTACAAGTAAGAGTCTTGGTCCAAGAGTATACAAATTTAAAAATGCTAAAGAAAGTCATAAAACTCAACGGTCTAATGTTCATATCATTGTATGTCTATTTATTTGTGTGGCCATCTAAAGCTATATCATGCTCTTGCTCATCTCTCAAGCCGACTCATAAGAATTGGTAAGAATAATGTTACTACGGTGTATTCTCCGAAGAATCAGTATCCGACAAGGTTAATGGTCTAGTTGTAGTTGTTAGCGTGTATATATGTCCTTGTATCTAGGATAGCCGAACAGGTTGTTGCAACTGTGACTTATAAACCATGATGGAGGTTGTTTCCACTCTATATAAAACATGCAAAGGGGCCCCTAATAGGTACGCTTCCACCAATTTCTACAGTCTGGAGTAATGGTAGCCCCCGGCATGACAAGGAGCCCACCCAAGCACGGTTCAGCAGGGACACAGGATACTACGGCTGTGGACATGGCAGATTGAGCCATTGTGGTTTGCATAGCCGGGGAAACATCATGGCCATCGAGGAGGAAACGGGATTTGGAAGGAGCTGGTGAACCCCAGCGCCGTTGTCCTAGCCACGCCTTCAGATAGTGTATTCGGGCAGCGCCAAGCGAGGTGGAGAGGGCGGAAGGAGGTGGCTTCCGCGCAGGATGCATTGGATCCGTCCGAGCCACTCCGCAGGGAGCGAGGTGGGGGACGGAAGGGGATTTCCTACATTGCCTTTCAAAATTCCAATCATAGTTGTATTTTATTTTAAAACGTTGTTTCTAAACTTTCAGCAGTACTGGAAAGTGGAAACACTATCTAGAAATGTATATTGTGTTTTTGGTAATCAAGGTACATATCAAACTACGATAATTAACTTTAGATTAGAAGCGATTATGACCCTAAGCCGTGCAAACACAAGACTGTAAATATTACAGAATAAATGTTGCAGATTATTCTGCTGATTTGATGCTATGCCTCATTTTGTGTTCTATATGTAGCAAAGTTGCGAGTATGTATTTACTACATAGAAGTATATACCTCTTGTACTGAAAAGGTACAGGCAAGAAACTCCAAGGTTACATCAAGTAATCAAGGACATCCTTTCAGATTTATGGCCCATTTAACTCATTTGGTAAAATTAAGTATTTCCAAAGCCAACCAAAAGATGTGGGAATAGCTACTAAATGGAGATGGTCCTATTCAAAATTTGTATCTTATGCAAAATTGTACATCATATTTAAGCTATCGTGGGTGTGTGTTTCAATAATGTGCATGCAAAAATTCAAGCTGTGCAAGCCACTGCACATAAGTCTCACTTGCTATTCAAACAAATACAACATGTTATTTTGATGCAAAATATACCGATTAAAATTGTTTGATATTTGGTGATTCAGGACATATATGTGAAACGAATGAATGAACTGTTCTGTCATGGGAGATTATAGCTTACCGTTGTCAACTTTGAATACTGAAGAAATGACATGCCTAAGAGCTGCCCCACATATTTCTCACCAAGCTGTAAGAGGGAAAACATATTTGATGGCTTGATAAAATCAAGTGCAATCCATTGGTGAATCAGATTATCTTTAGCAATGTTGTGGCCTCTAGGGAAGATGGCACAATAGGCAAAGCATAACCTCAAATATTGTGGCATAGCAATGTATGTTAACTTCAATGATGGCAACACGGAATTTTCTGTGAAAGGTTCATTCCATATGTCACTATTGCTCACTTCTTTCCATTGCTTCAGATCCATTCTGGATAGCATGAACCCTAGTGCTTGAGCTGCTAAAGGCACACTTCCACACTTAGTTGCAATTGCCTGACCAATTTGCTCTAACTGTTGTTGGTCATCTCTTGATTCAAAGTTGATACATTTCTTAATAATATCCCAGCACATCGCATTGTTCAGGGGACTTAGCTTGCATGGTGTAATGGTGCCAATGCTATTTGCTATTTCTTCGTCGCGTGTTGTTACTAAAATTTTCATCTTGCTACAAATATTAAGCATAAACTTCAACTTATTCAACTGAGAGTCGTCTTTCTCCCATAGGTCATCCAAAATAACCAGTGTGTTCTTATCATCAAGTAGTTCATGAAGCTGTCTGTTTATGAACTCAAAACGAATCTGAAGCCTTTCTTTTGGTAAAGGAAATACATGAATACTCTACAAGAAAGGTAAAGCACAGAATGAGAATTTTCTGTAGCTCTCTTCTTGGAAGCGCGAGCAAAGAAAGAATAAAGTGAATTGGCCTGATGATGGTTCTCTTCGAGAAAAGTGCGCACATCTTAAAAGGATAAAAGCACACAAAATGAAATGTACTTAATTCTAAGGTGTCATCGTTTTTCTCTGTTTCATTGAGAGCACCTATCCAACTAACCCCGAGGTGACGGAATCTCACTGTCGACGGAGGATCTCTTTACCCTAAATGCATGCTGTGGTGCATCTTCCTACTAAAACATTGCAGATGCTTTCGTGGGGGAATGCCCAAGACATGCTGTTTGTGCTTAGATCAAGTAGCTTCTAGATTATTCGGCCTTGCGCCATAGGCTTGGATGTCACACGGCTTCGCAGAATCGCCATGACAAATATTCCACATTTTGCCCACTGCGAAAAGTTAGTTCCAAGAAATAAATCTGTGAGAAATAAATTATATCTCGTACAATTTGAGCTATTAACCGTGATACTCCCTCCGATTCAAATTATAGGTCGTTTTGATATTTTTAGGTGTATAGTTTTTGTTATGCATCTAGATATACACCATGTATAGATATATATATAGTTAAAACTATGCACTTAGAAATACCAAAGCGACCTATAATTTGGGAAGGAGGGAATACATGATATGTAAACCATCCAGTACGTCTGTTTTTTTATAGTAGTTTATATTTGAAATTCATGAAAGACGTTGATTGAAATTTATAAGAACTTAGTTTGGGCACGGTTTAAGCTTTGGAGGTAGGCCGGACACGAAATTTATCAGAGCTTCCCTCGTGTTTGGCCCCGAAGATGCAGTGGCAGTATTTAGGCCAGACACGAATTATCATTCAAACCCAATAATGAGAACATGAGTGATTTGCTTGAAGTTTTATTTGTTGAGAATTGTTTAGCATTTCTTCATTTCTTGTATCTGATAGTTTATTGAAATGGGAAAGAAACAAATCGTGACCACGAGCCATCTTAAGAATAGAACAGAGCCATCTTAAGTACCGGAAATACCCAAAAATGGCTGCTTTCTGCCAAGTTGCTGTTGCCCACACAGTGAGAAAAAAAAGGACTGTCAAATTTAATACATAATTTATTTTTTTGGAATTCTCTTTTACTGTGTTATGTTTACCTTACTACAAATTTCATATAAGAGGCTGCTAGGGCTTTATAAGTTGTAGCAGTGTTCGTGTGCGGTGGCGAGGGTGCCACCCGAGCCCCGAGCTAGGGTTACCATATGATGGCATGGAGCAGAGTGAGCTATGGCGTTAGTCATGGGGAAAAAGGTTGGTGGAGGAAGAAGAGAGATAAGGAAGCGGGGACAAACTCACATTGGTTAGGCAGCTTAAGTTGACGCCATGCTTGGGAGGGCACGAGCACAACGGAAAGGAACACATCGTCAGGGGGCTACTGGTTTTGGTGCATCTTAGAGTGCATCAGGCTTTGGAGTTCTGAAAAAGCAAGTGCAAAATATGACTGAAGCAGAGTTTCAGATTTTCTTGAGAAAAAAAGCCGAAGAAATACTAGACATCTCAGTTGACAAAGTGATGAATGAATTAGCAAACAAGGTGGTGGAGGAGGAAATGCAGATATCAGATTCTTTGGAAAAGGAACACGTGGAGCTGGGTGCTGCCAGGCTGTCTGAAGACGGCAGCTACACATCTGTGGTTAACATGGTGGATGGCAAGAAGTTGGAGGCCGCAGCATCGGTTCCGGAAGTGATCGCGTCACCTGTTCGATCCAGTCCAAGGCTGGCGCAGTCTAAGGACGAGCACACTTTGGATAGAGCTGAAGAGAGGGCGGCAAAGAAGAGTTTGGAGCATGTGGGAGGTATGCCTTCGACAAATTCCATTTTCTCCTTTCTTTCTTCTGATGTAGTTAGTAATATACAGCAGCTAGGTGTTAGTTTTGGGGAGTGTGAAAGGGATAGAAGCGAGTCTGTTCAGCAACTTTTTGTTTTAGAAGCTGAAAAGGTAGATCCTTTAGGATGTGATTAGTCTTGGCTTGTTAGTGATAATGACAACGAGAAAGAGAGCTTACAAGAGGTCGAAATGAGTGCTTTAAAAAATTTATGTGGCGAGCTGGTGGAGGAAGGTTTGAAAGTAATTGGTGCTCGTAGCCTAAGAGGGGGAGGGGGTGAAATAGGCCAACTCTAAAACTTTAATCTATAGAACAAAATATAAGCTAAAATATATAATCTAGATGTGCAACTAGGATTCAACTAGCGCGAAATTCTCATCTCAAAGAGTTTTGCAACCTATAGCCAATCCTAGCAAGATACTACACTAAGAATGTAAAGGCATACAAGATTGCAATAACAAATGCGGAAGCTTAAAAGAAGGGGATGAGGGGAAGCAAACTCTCGACACGAAGATTTATCCCGTGGTAACGTTAGACACGAGGCCACCCCTAGTCCACATTGTTGAAGCACTCACTAAGAGTATTACTTCCCGGTCACCGAGTATCTTCCGGGACTCTTCTTGACTCGCCACCAAGGCTCTCGCCAAGTCCCCGGTCACCTCGATGCCGTCTCCACTAAGGAGCTTCTCCATGAACGAAGGGGGTTTCCACGTCCCCTGCACAAAGCCGTCGTCGTCGCTCCACACCAAGCCGGAGAGTCGATGACTTGCCGGCGAGCCACCAAGACTCCAAGGGGCCGGCACACCGAGATACAAGCTTTGGTTCACTCAAGAACCAGCACACAAGCAACTACACCTTGCACTCTCACTCTAACTAGAGCTAGCCTAGCACTACACCTCACAAAGCTTGTGCTAAACCTAAGAATGAGATCAATGAGCTCTTGGGTGGCTTGGAGAACTTCTTCAGAGTGTGGGTAGCTTCTTACGAACTCCAACAGCCTCAAATGACCCGGGGTAAGGCCTTATATAGTCTAGAGATCCACTCCTAGCCGTTACATGCTTTTTCCCTGAAAAGCATAAAGCGTCGGTTAAACCAGTTGCCACCGTCGGTTTAACCGGTCACACTCAGCCTGCCTACTAGCCATTAAACTCCAACTTCGATCCTCTGCTGATGTCGTTGCACCAACGCTATGCACCGACGACCGTCGGTTTAACCGGTGCTGAAGACTTTGCTTGAAAACCCTTCTGGAACCAAAACATGCGTACTGAGTAACCACAACACGCTTGCACCGACACCTTCTTTTGCACCGTCGGTTTAACCGGTGACTCTGTCATTTCTTCACTTGATTGCCATCATCTCCCCATTGCACTGACGCCTCACCTCTTATAGCGTCGGTTCAACCGGTGCTGCTCTGATTTCTTCACATGATCACCATATCAACTCACCAAAGCACCGACCCATTATAAGTTCATGCCGTCGGTTTAACAAACGCATGTAATCATGCTGAACCTTGTCCAAACCATCTCTGCATTTTCAATACAACTTGGACATCTTGACTGCGATTTGAACTGTCTTGTATATGAATTGGACTGCATCCATGGGACCTACGAATCCTACAAACTTGAGCTCACAAACTCGTTAGTCCCATTGACTATGTTATCACACAATCACCAAAATCGCAATTATAGCCTAATTGGGCCATGTTCCTTACAAGGTTTCGACGAAGATAGCTTTCACCTAAGTAGTGAATTAAAAGGCTGTCCCTCGTAAGTACAAATCTCACGCTAAGTCGTGTTAAAAAGAAGACTTGTAAGGTAAAAGTGCCCAAAAAAACAATAACAAGTGGTTCTAAATGAAAGGAATTTTTTGGAATAGCAGAGGTCTAAGCGACGTGACTAAATTAAGATTTCTTTTTGATACTTGTAGAGAGCAAAACTTAGATTTTGTCGCTCTATTGGAAACGTGTGAAAAGGATTTCGCCAGTCTACACTAAATAATTTTAGTGGAGGGAGGAATTTTTTGTGGCATTGGACTACACCGCATGGAATGTCCGGGGGAATTCTTTTAGGTGTCAATCTAGATGTTCTAGATATTGGCAGCCCAGCTAGAGTTTAAAGAAAGCTTTCTAACAGAACTTGTGCATACATGCGCAAAGAGAAACTTCCTTTGTGTGTGGGAGGGGATTTAAATGCAAGTTAGAGGTTTGATGAGAGATGGCCTTGTCTCTTTAATGCAATAATTTATGGCCTTGATGTCAGAGAGTTAGAAATGTCAGGTTGAAAATTCACTTGGGCAAACGCTCTGCAGAAACCCACTTATGAAAAGTTGGACAGATTTTTGGTGAGCACCGAGTGGGAACAAAAGTTTCCCTTGGCCACAGTAGTTGCATTAAGCAGATATTTCAGACCACACACCTCTCCTGGTAAGCACAGGGGAGGAGACTAAGAATAAGAATCAACCTCAATTTAAATTTGAACTCGGATGGCTCTTGCGTGACGGGTGATGGGTTTTTTGAGCTAGTCTCAGAAGTTTGGCAAAAAAGAGAGCAGAGGTACCACGCCTCTACAAAGGTGGCAAAATGAAATTCGAAGACTAAGACAGTTTTTGAGGGGGTGGGCTAAAAATATGAAAGGAGTGTATAAGAAAGAAAAGCAAGAATTACTAAGGAAAGCCGATGAGCTTGACAAAAAGGCGGAGGTTCAGCTGCTAAGTCAGGAAGAAATGGACCTAAAGCAAAGCATTAAGGAGAGGCTTGCCCACTTCCTTAGAGAGGAGGAATTAAGATGATTCTAAAGAGCTAAAACTATTAATATTTTGCAAGGAGACAACAATACAAAGTATTTTCAGTTAGTGGCTAATGGCAAGAGAAGGAAAACTAGAATTTTCCAGCTTGATCAAGAGGAAGGGATAATTCAAGGGGAAGAGAACCTCAAAAAATACATTAGAAAGTATTACAAGGGTCTCTTTGGATGTCCTGAAAAGAATAACTTTTTGTTGGTAGAATCCATGACGAATTATGTTCCACAGGTAACTGATTCAGAAAATGAGTTTTTGATACCAGAGTTTTTGGAAAAGGAAGTACGCGATGCTATTTTTCAGATGAAGCACAATAGGGTGTCGGGTCCAGACGGTTCCCAGTTGAGTTTTACCAGGTTTTCTGGAGTCTCATGAAAGATGACCTAATGCCCATGTTTAAAGACTTTCATAAGGGGGACCTCCCTCTTTTTAGTCTTAATTTTGGGATTAGTTCTTTAATCCCGAAAGAAAAGGTGGTCAAGAAAATTCAACAGTACCAGCCTATCTATATGCTTAATGTTAGCTCTAAGATCTTCACAAAAGTGATAATAAATAGATTGTCTTTGGTTGCAAGCTGTGGCAGAACCGCCCGAATTAACCCGGCTCAAGTGCACTAACCATCATCCCTAAAGATGAACCGGCTACCATGCACTTCAAACAGAGTAATGCGACAGTCTGTCGGGTAAATCCTGATGCGACCACTTAATATTTCGATCGAAACAAAGCATACACATAACTCGCACGAAGGCAAGTCCAGAGACTACAACATTCCATAGCTTTTATCTCACAAGTCTAACATCAATTATTACAAGTCGAGTTCACCAAATGAGTACTCTAAAGTTCAAAATATAGAAACTTTATTAAGAGTTTAAGTAGCAGCAGAAAGAAAAACATGATCCTCTATCGTCGATTTGGACACCACGATGAAGCCCATACGTGGCATCACTCGGCAGAGTCATTGTTGGCCGGAGACGGATCCCACTCCACGGACCAACCAGGCGGTAAAGTACACGGCCAAGTCAAACCAGTTATCATATCTTCAAAAGACACACCTGAAAATATTGCCACAAGCAAGGCTGAGTATACTAATACTCAGCAAGGCTTACCCGACTGGTTTTATGTAAAAACGGACAACTAAGCATGCATGGCTCTAAGATTCTAGAGTTTCTTTTTGCTAAAAATCAACAAAGAGTAAGTCCTTAATTTCATGTTTTAGCTTTCAATATTCTTGTTCATTTAACCAATCTAAGTGAGCATCTATCTCTAAGCAAACATGGTGGAAAACATTTAAGCATCCGACAAGTTTCGTCATAGCCATAGTTCCTCTTGTTACTCTATGTGGCAGAAGTATTAAGCAGTCTCAATTAGCGCGAGAAACGGACGATTCGAATCAAATTTCTTAACCTTGCAAGGTAAACCTAACACGCACGCCTGGAGTACCAAAGGGTCACTCCAAGCAACTTTTTCCCTTTCTTTCCGGGTTGTGGATCAGGGTCGCCCTCCCCGAGTACAGAGCCACGCTCTGCACTCGCATGTGTATACACATCTGAACTCCATTCAAGTAGGGTGAAAGTAAAGTCCACTTGCCGGGCCAATCGAGTACTTAGCTTATCGAGTACCACATTTTCGACATGTGGTTAGTACGTTCAAATGCTTAACCACCACTACCACACACTGCGGCCTTAGCATTTTTCTCTACTCGGACAAGGCCTCAACCATGAGTACTTTACCATAGCCCCACTCGTCAACCTTATAGTTGCAATATGCGATAATTCATTCAACTCCTATAATTCTCACGAGTGGTAGGAAACCACTCGACTTTTACCGTACCTATTAGCAGAGCAACTACTCGAACTACCTGTTCTAGTAGTCATTACAAAGGTACCTAGGATCATGCCGCTAAGGTTCCAATCAACTCCTTTAAACTTAAATGCACAGGTAAAAAGGAACAACAATTGCATGAATTTAAAACACCGAGATCATGCACTGGGGCTTGCCTTCTTGGGTAGAACTAGTCGGGGGGTTCTTCCGAACATTGGTTCGGGTCTTCAGTGACTTCTGTTAGATTAACCTGAGCTTCGCGCTGCTCACTCTCGGACTCGGGCACCAGATTGTAGGTTCCGTAGGCGAGAGTAGTCGAGTTTATATGAATGCACACGTATGAGTGGTTTTACTGATACAAGATATAATTATTTCACTAGAAAGTAGTCATTCAACAAAACTGGAGTTATGTAATCGAGTACTTCATTTTCTTGTCCTTGGACAGTCATTTATCGAGTACTTCTCTGGATTAACTAACTTCATTAAGTGAGTGAGTGGTTTTGCTATGTCGTACGACCATTTTTAACAGTAAGCACTGGTTAACCAAAACTACTCGTAGAGATAGTACAAAACTGGAGTTATGTAATCGAGTACTTCATTTTCTTGTCCTTGGACAGTCATTTATCGAGTACTTCTCTGGATTAACTAACTTCATTAAGTGAGTGAGTGGTTTTGCTATGTCGTACGACCATTTTTAACAGTAAGCACTGGTTAACCAAAACTACTCGTAGAGATAGTTTCTGGGTTGAAGAACTACTCGTAGAGGTAGTTTCTGGGTTGAGGTTTTTATGCAAAGCTTGTTACTTAAGTACAACGCACTGTAAAAGGGTTTAGCCATTTTTATTCAGCAGGCTAATCATGAAAGTTCATTAAACGGCTACTGCTAGGATCAAGATCTATTTGCATAGAACAAACCAAGAACTGGTGCTCAACATTTTTCTGAACAAACCTACTCGCATGAGTAGTTTACTGTAAATTTTGCAGATTTTTCTTATGCAAGAAACAGAGGCTAACATTTTTGTTTAAAAGGATCTAGCCTATAACAAAAATACTCGCAACAACTAGCTGTGTTTGGATTCAGAGCATGAAATTTTTATAGAAGACTTTACTCCTAGCACTGAAGCTACCATCCAAATTTCATGAGCAGTTCTTTCCTGAAACTCTTGGAACAAATAAAAGATATTTAAACTTGATTTAAATCTATAACTAACATTATGTGGAAACAGCTCAAGATCCTTATACCAAGTTGTAGATCTTAACTTAAGGAGTCTAGAACATCTTAGTTTGTGTTCTTAGGGTTTTTCGGTGAGTTGTTTTGCATCTTTAAAGTTAATAGATTGGTTTTCAAAGTTCTAGTTTTAGGTTAACAGATGAGTCCCTGAGATTTACAGAAAGCTTCTTGGAAAGTTTGAAATCGAAGCAAATGGGTCCTTTGCACAGGGGAACGGCGACTACCAGCCAAAATCCGGCGACTAGGGTTGCCGGTGGTGAGGGGCGGATGTGGGAGATGCAAGAGGGGAAAAAACGCACCTGTTTGTGACCTTAGTTGGGGAAGTGGTGAACCGAGGCGGCTTGCCGACGGTGGCACAAAGCCGGCGGCGGGTGCGGATGGTGGTGGCGGCAGTCCGGTGAAGAAGATGGCGCGGGGACCGGCTGTGCAGCTTTGGGGTGAGGTGGAGAAGGTGGTGGAATGATTGGTTTGAGCAATGTGGGGGTGGAGTGGTACGTCCATGCATGGGTGGTGACTTGCCGGAGTTAGGGTTGGGGGCGACGAGTTCAGGGCCTCAGGTAGGGCTTTTATAGGCGCGAGGGGAAGGATGGAGGCCTGGGCTCGAGCCGTAGGGGAAGGCGAGACCAGGGGCAAAACTGGGGGCGCCGCCGCCTTGCTGGCGTCGGCGGGGGCTCGCCATGGCGCTAGCAGCGCCCGCGGCAAAGGAATGTCGCCACTTGGAGGCTTCCTGAGGCGGTAGCACGAGATTTTGTGGGTCCATGGAAGATTTCGGGTGCGCTGGCAGGCCCACTTGGCCGGGCGGCCTCAGCTGCGTCGGGTTGCGCCGGCCAGCTGGCCTTCTGGCGATGGGACATGGCAGGGGGAGGAGAGAGGAGGGAGAAGATGATGTGACTTAAATGTGAAAAATAAAAATAGTAGGGGTCTGGGTGGAAAAAGGAGCTAAAACTCATCCTTCCCAAGGTCAAATAAAAAACATTTGAATACCATTTTTGTTCAGCTTTTCAAGACAAACATTTTCTCTTTTATGACTATTTCCATTTGAGCAATGTATAAAATATTATTTTGAATTTCCGAAAATAAGAATTTAAATGACACGTCATTTCATGCGAATTTTTGCATGGTTAGCCTTTGAGTTCTACTAGACTTTTATTGCTCTCTTTATGACAGATATGCCATTAAATTTTTAGAGCCAGTTGTGATCAACTTTGAAAGTTACAAGGGTTTGCTTGCACGGGTTCACATGTATATGCCTATATACATACACACATATTCATTTGCTTGAAAGGCAGATTTGATGGGCTGTTTTATATTTTTCTTGCTCTTTATGCCTGATTTCATGGTTTGGATCTTTGTTTAGTCTTTTCGACACCTAGGGTGTCACGGCCTACCCCCTTAAAAAGAATCTCGTCCCGAGATTCGGATGAAACTAAGTGCGGAAAGTGTGTACCTTGGATGGAACCAAGAAAATCAGGAAAAAGTTGATTGAGATAACTTTCAGTTTCCCATGTGGCTTGTTCTTCAGTGTGATGGTTTCACTAAATTTTATACATTTTAATTACCACTCTTCGAGTACTTCTTTCCTTCTGGTCAAGGATTTTGATGGGTTGCTCAACATAAGAGAGGTCTGATTCCACCATGATTTCTTGTTGTTTAACAATTTCGATAGGAACTCTGACACATTTCTTTAGTTGAGAGACATGAAAAACATCATGAATGGCTGCAAGTTGCGATGGAAGTTGCCATCTATAGGCCACGGGTCCACATTCTTCGATGATTTCATATGGACCAACATAACGAGGGGCTAACTTTCCTTTCACTCCAAATCGTTGCACACCCTCTGTTAGTGAAACCTAAAGGTAGACATGATCACCAACGTCGAATTTCAAGGGTTTTCTCCTCTTGTCAAAATAACTCTTTTGCCTAGATTGAGCTGCTTTAAGATTTTCTTGGATAACCCTCACCTTTTCTTCTACCTCGACTACCAAGTCCGGTCCAAAGAATTTGCGCTCTCCAGTTTGTGACCAACTCAATGGAGTTTGACACCTTCATCCATAGAATGCCTCAAATGGTGCCATCTTTAGGCTTGCTTGATAGCTGTTGTTATATGAGAACTCTGCTAAAGATAAGCATTGTCCCAATTTTTGTCATGATGGATGACACAAGCTCTAAGCATGTCTTCGAGAATTTGATTTACTCTTTCAGTTTGGCCGTCGGTCTAAGGATGATAAGCTAAGCTTCAGATTAGTTTGGTACCAAGAGATTCTTGCAATTGTTCCCAAAAGCGTGCTATGAACTGAGTGTCGCGATCGGAAATGATTGTCTTTGGCACACCGTGTAGACAAACAATACGGTCAAGATATATCTCAGCGTATCTCTTGGCATTATAAGTGGTGTGTACGGGAATAAAATGTGCGGTCTTTGTAAGCCTATCAACAATAACCCATATAGAATCGTGTTTCTGAGATGTATTGGGCAAACCAACAATGAAGTCCATACTGATGTCTTCCCATTTCCAGGATGGTATTGGCAGAGGTTGAAGTGTACCAGCTACTTTTAAGTGGCTAGCTTTCACTCGCTGACAAGTGTCACACTCTGCAACATATTGGGCAATTTCCCTCTTCATCCTGGTCCACCAAAAATTTTGTTTAAGGTCCTGATACATTTTGCTACTACCTGGATGAATAGAGATGTGCTTCATCAAGAATTTGCTTTCGGAGTTCGTGATCTTTCGGAACGACAATGCGACTTTCAAACCATAGAATTCACTTGTGATTCTGACGAAAATATTTGTACTTCTCCTCTCCTTGAGACAATTTCTGCTTGATGATCTTAACACCCTCATCATGTAATTGTGCCATGATGATTCGGTCATGAAGAGTGGGTTCAATAGAGATGTAATTCAAAGTTCCCTGGGGAATAATTTCCAACCTAAGTTTCCGCATTTCAGAGCATAACATCTCATTGTATGATGCGGCAGAAAGGCAATTGCAATGAGCTTTGCGGCTGAGTGCATCCGCTACTACATTAGCATTGCCTGGATGATAGTGCACCTCAAGATCATAATCTTTGATTAACTCCAACCATCATCTTTGTCTCATATTTAGGTCAGCTTGTGTGAATAGATATTTGAGACTCTTATGATCAGTATAGATATTGCAATGGGTGCCCATAAGGTAGTGCCTCCAAATCTTGAGAGCGTGAATGACAGCTGCAAACTCAAGATCATGCGTTGGATAATTATTTTCATTGGGCCGAAGTGCTCGTGAAGCATAGGCAATAACCCGATTGTCTTGCATAAGTACACAACCCAAACCAGTACCAGAAGCATCACAGTAAACGTCAAATGGTTTAGTATTGTCACGTTGAGCTAAGACTGGGGCTGTAGTCAAGTTTTACGAAGAGTGTGGAAAGCTTTTTCACAATCTTCATCCCACACAAATTTTACTCCCTTCTTCAGCAGTTCGGTCATAGGTTTAGCAATTCTGGAGAAATTCAAAATAAAGCGGCGATAATAACCGGCTAAACCTAGAAAACTACGAATATGATGAACGGAAGTGGGAGGTTTCCAATCCATCACCTCTTGAACTTTACTTGGGTCCACTGGGATACCATTACTGGAGATAGTATGGCCCAAAAATTTCACACTATCCAACCAGAATTCACATTTGGAGAACTTAGCATATAACTGATGGTCTCTGAGACGTTGGAGAACAATGTGCAAATGTTTAGCATGGTCCTCCTCATCCTTGGAATAAATAAGAATGTCGTCGATGAAAACCACGACAAACTTGTCAAGTTCCGGCATAAAAACTGAATTCATGAGATACATGAAGTAGGCAGGAGCATTTGTGAGACCAAAAAACATGACTAAGTACTCATATAGTCCATATCGAGTGGAGAAAGCTGTCTTTGGAATATCATATGGTCGAATCTTGATTTGATGATATCCGGAATGAAGGTCAATCTTGGAAATGATTTTTGTTCCAGATAACTGATTGAAAAGAACATCAATGCGAGGAAGTGGATATTTCTTTTATACTCACCACATTGAGAGGCCGATAGTCTACACATAACCTCAAACTATTATCTTTCTTCTTCACAAATAGGGCTGGGCAACCCCAAGGTGAGGTACTTGGACGAATATAGCCTTTTTCTAGAAGTTCTTGCAACTGTAATTTTAATTCTGTTAATTTCTTTGGTGGCATTGGATAGGTGCAGTACCTGGCTGCAGTTTAATGACAAACTCTATCTCTCGATCTGGTGGCATGTCGGGTAAGTCATCCGAAAAAACATCGGCATACTCGCGTACCACCGGAATTTCTTCTATTTCGGAGCGGACCTCAATGAGAGCACATGAATTTGTGCATTCTCGGAAAGGCAAATATAAAGTGGTAGCACCTTGGGTCGGGAATTGATTTCAACAGCTCGGGAGGTAAGATCTAAGGTTACTCCATGCCGAGTCATCCAATCTACTCCCAAAATAATATTGATGCCTTCAAGTGCCAATAGAATCAAGTCGGTTTTGATGATTTTGCTACCCAATTTAATTGGCACGTTTCTTATGAGTTGATTGGAAGAAACTTTTCCGCCCGGTGTAGCTATCATATACGACCCTTTTGTGTGACAGAAATCCAAACATACTTTTGCACCGAATTTTGCACTAATGAATCTATGTGATGCACCAGAGTCAAATAATATAACAACGGGCTTGCGGTGGATAGAAAATGCACCCGTCATCACTGGTGCGCCATCAGGAAGCTCTGCAAGGGTGGTGAAATTGATCCGCCCATGCTTGACCTGAATAGTCTGCTTCTTTCCCTGGTTTCTGTTGTTGGGATTGGAGCCTTGGCCCTAAGCTTGCTGTCTGGACTGAGGGCAATCTCGAACAAAGTGAGTTGAACTCCCACAATTGAAACATTGGTTAGTGTTACTCTGGCGGAGTGGTTGCTGTGTATTCGGTCTTGGACCATTTGGCTATGGAGTAGGGGGTCTTGCCACACCCTGTTGTTGTGGGTGCCTGAAAATCCAACACCCTGGCTGAGGGGCATTCTGAAGAGCCTTAGGTGCTGCATTCTGTACTAAATGATACCTCGGTGGCTGAGCACTCGAGGGTCCAGCTGGAGCCTTCCTCTTCTTTTCTGCACGATGGGCCAAGATGCAATCCTCTTGGGTGATTGCCAAATTAACTAGCTCATTGTAAGTGTCCATTTTTATGGGATTTAGACGTTCCTTGAGCTTGGTATTAAGGCCTCTACGGAAACGATCCCGTTTCTTGGTATCTGAGTCAATATGATAACTCGCGTACTGAGAAAGGTTGTTGAACGTCTGAGCGTACTGAAGTACAGTGCGGGTACCTTGCGTAAGAGCCAGGAACTCATTTAACTTCCTTTCCATGAGACCTTCAGGAATATGGTGGGCTCGGAACGCATTCTTGAATTCGTCCCAAGTGACAACATGATATGCCGGAAGCATGGCAAAATAGTTGTCCCACCATATACGCGCAGTACTACGAAGCTGCTGCACGACAAATCGAGCTTTGTTGGCTTCCGAACACGGCAGTGTCAATAAGGCAAACTTGGATTCAATGGTATGAATCCAAGCGTCCGTATCCAATGGTTCTTCCGCCTTGTTAAACAGAGGGGGCTGCGTTCCAAAGAAATACGGGTAACCAGCGACGTGAGGTTGGGGTGCATTGTGCGCACCCCGCTGCTGATGATGGTACTGCTGCCCCTGAACAAGTTGTCGGAGCAATTCAGTTTGAGTGGCCATCACCTCCACCAGACTAGGTGGCGGTGCTGGTGGCGGTGGCAGCACCTGCTGCGACCTCCTGCCGCTCGCTCTGAATCCATCAGGATTGCCACGTGTTGCCCCAACCATCTGAAACATGGAGGTTTAATATTAGCAATGGCTTTATAATTCTCCCATGATTCAAAGAGATAGGACAGGAAAAATGTAGAAATTGATAGGCTTGATACAAACGGGTGTGCAATCTGCGGCTGGTTAGGAGAAATTTCCTAGATCACGTTCTGTTTATCTGAAACCTTTCAAAGGTTGATGGTGATTAGGAAATGTAGTGGCCTGAAACTATGGCATTCAAAACACCTCCGACTACTCCATCTCTGACTACATTTCCGACTACCAGTACTACTAATCCGACTACTATAGCTGTATCACCGACTACTTCATCTGCATTCCCGCATGCCAGGACCACAACTCTGACTGCTATGGCTCATTTATCGACTACATCGACTACCATACGACTTCTTTGACTACATTGCCGACTGCTTCAACAACATCTACTACTCTTTTCGTCTATATCTTCGACTACTTGAACTGTACCATCATCTGCTACGGCTACAGTTCAACTGCACGGTGTCTTCGACTACCGCGACTGCAGATCCGACTACTTCCACCTTACCTCCGGCTAGTACGGCTATACCTCCGGCTCCTTCAGTTGCACCTAGGTTTAATATGACTACAACTTCATCTACACTGTAGCCATGACTGCTTCAACTGCATCTCCCACTTCCTAAGTTATACTTCCGCTTACTACGACTACATCATGGCCTGCTTTTAATGTATCTACGACTAGTATGACTAGTTTTTCGATACGCTGACTTCATTTTCGACTGCTTGAGCAACACTTCCGACTACTATGACTACCTTTTCGGCCATTTTACTACTACATCTTTGATTTCCATCTGCCTACCAATATTCGCATACATCCAGTCCTTCACTAAAGCCTACTTACCTTTGAGTGCTCTAGCTTCTAGGCTACACTCCTTGTATCTGGTGGTACTCAACTCTAGGCTAGCCTATTACTACCTGCACAAAAGTTAGGCTACACTAAAAAGAGTATATACAAAAGTACTCCAAAGTTGTCGCCTAGTAGTCGTCAAGGTTGTTGACAGACGACTCGCTGCGCGCAGGGGAGTGAGCTCCCATCAGTGCGGGTTGTGGGACTACAACATCGTAGTCAAGGTCAGAGACACCCTCTATCTCCTCGGGCTCCTCGCCACTGTCAATGTCCATCACAACCGGTGGGACGTGAAGGGCTGCCTGTTGTGCGTGATGCATGTCGATATGTCCATTGGCATCCTCCAAATCAATGTTGAGGTCATGGATCTGCTCTTCCAAGAACTCAATCATTGCCTCATGCCCACCCACAGTGGTCTCTAGTGTCTGCACTTGGCCTTCAAGCTGGCCAATTCTAGCATCCCGATCACCAATCTCCTCAACCAAGTCCTACATCTGCTTGTCCCTCAAGTTAACTGCCCACTGGAAGGACTGAGCAAGGTCTATCACCTGTGCCATCCCTTTACTCTGAAGTGCCTGCAGTTGGTATAGTGCATTCATGCGATGGGCTGAAAAGAGTATGGTCTCGACTGGAATCTGATCTGCCAAGTGACCTAGATGTGCAAATCTGTCCAGCCACAGAGGGTCGCTCTCGCTGACTGCCGGAAACAGCCTAGTTGGAGCAAAGATCACCTCCAATGGGTGCTGCTCACAAAATGTGGTGAGCGCCTTCATTGTTGCTGCCTCTCACGAGTCAATGAGGCGGTGTCCGACTACTTCTATCTCAATGGCGAGCCACGCGGGGTTGAGTGAGTGCTGGGGAATGGTCATGCGCACCCGGCACCGATGGACACCCGTCTCCATGAATTCCCGCCCCACATAAAGCGGCGGATTCGGGTAACCAGCGGTGCTCAACACGCCCCACAAGATGGAGGGGAAGCCCTCCCAGTGCAGGCACGCTGAGTGTGCATGTCCTTCCTCATCAACCACCATAAGAACCGGATCGGTCATCTGATTCATAAGTTTAAAAGGTGAGATAACGAAAACTAATGCTCAAACAAATATACAAATTCTGGACAGTGCACAAAACTGAGCATAACTTTTGTAGGTGATAAGCAACAAGTCGCAAAGTTACCAGAGCATTAAGTACTCGTGCACAAGTTTGTTGGTCAAACCCAAAGCTAGATCGTACTCTAAGATAACTATATCCTTACATTGGACTGAAAACAATAGGAACTTAGTTGAACTTTGGGTAGTGATTTAGCTATTTTGGGGGTGGATTTTTGTACAGTTCATTCATAACTCAATTTCTTTATTTGAATTTTAAAGATATGCAGCATGCACGACCTTTCCGTCCTCACAACTTCATAGTGGCCACTATCTTGGCCTTACAGAGTTAATTCAGTGGCTTAATTTAGTACGTCTCTCCCTATAATAACTAGTCGAGCTCTCTTTGCTTTTAACCTATCGTACTCGCGGTACTCGAGGTTAGTGTACCTGCAGGAACTCTCATAGGTATCCTAATTTATATTGCCACCTAGCTATATTCCCATAGGGCTTTACGAGCTAGATATAATCGTTAACGAGTCCAACGCATTTTTTGAATTGGAGTTTTGAGGTCAAGTTTTAGAAAATTTATTTTTAAGGTTTGTTGCATACTCTGGTGTACGTTTTTCGCTCTGATACCAGCTGTGGCAGAACCGCCTGAATGAACCCGGCTCAAGTGCACTAACCATCATCCCTAAAGATGAACCGGCTACCATGCACTTCAAACGGAGTAATCCGACATTCTGTCGAGTAAATCCCGATGCAATGACTTAATATTTTGATCAAAACAAAGCGTACACATAACTCGCACGAAGGCAAGTCCAGAGATTACAACATTCCATAGCTTTTATCTCACAAATCTGACATCAATTATTACAAGTCGAGTTCACCAAACGAGTACTTTAAAGTTCAAAACATAGAAACTTTATTCAGAGTTTAAGTAGCAGCTGAAAGAAAAACATGATCCTCTATCGTCGATTTGGACACCACGATGAAGCCCATACGTGGCATCACTCGGCAGAGTCATTGTTGGCCGGGGATGGATCCCACTCCACGGACCAACCAGGTGTCAAAGTACATGGCCAAGTAAAACCAACTATCATATCTTCAAAAGACACACCTGAAAATATTGCCACAAGCAAGGCTGAGTATACTAATACTCAGCAAGGCTTACCCGACTGGTTTTATGTAAAAACCGACTACTAAGCATGCATGGCTCTAAGGTTCTAGGGTTTCTTTTTGCTGAAAAGCAACAAAGAGTAAGTCCTTAATTTCATGTTTTAGCTTTCAATATTCTAGTTCATTTAACCAGTCTAAATGAGCATCTATCTCTAAGCAAACATGGTGGAAAACATTTAAGCATCCGACAAGTTTCATCATAGCCATAGTTCCTCTTGTTACTCTATATGGCAGAAGTATTAAGCAGTCTCAATTACCGCGAGAAACGGACGATTCGAGTTTCTTAACCTTGCAAGGTAAACCTAACACACACGCCTAGAGTACCGAAGGGTCACTCCAAGCAAATTTTCCCCTTTCTTTCCGGGTTGTGGATCAGGGTCACCCTCCCCGAGTATAGAGCTACGCTCTGCACTCGCATGTGTATACCCATCTGAACTCCGTTCAAGTAGGATGAAAGTAAAGTCCACTTGCCGGGCCAATCGAGTACTTAGCTTATCGAGTACCATATTTTCGACATGTGGTTAGTACGTTCAAACGCTTAACCACCACTACCACACACTACGACCTTAGCATTTTTCTCTACTTGGATAGGGCCTCAACCATGAGTACTTTACCACAGCCTCGCCTGTCGACCTTATAGTTGTAGTATGCAGTAATTCATTGAACTCCTATAATTCTCGCGAGTGGCAGGAAACCACTCGACTTTTATCGTACCTATTAGTAGAGCAACTACTCGAACTACTTGTTCTAATAGTCACTACAAAGGTGCCTAGGATCATGCAGCTAAGGTTCCAATCAACTCCTTTGAACTTAAATGCACAGGTAAAAAGGAACAGCAGTTGCATGAATTTAAAACACTGGGATCATGGGTTTGCCTTCTTGGGTAGAACTAGTCAGGGGTTCTTCCGAATGTTGGTTCGGGTCTTCAGCGACTT
Organism: Panicum miliaceum; assembly: GCA_032594955.1. Classification (NCBI taxonomy): domain Eukaryota; kingdom Viridiplantae; phylum Streptophyta; class Magnoliopsida; order Poales; family Poaceae; genus Panicum; species Panicum miliaceum. Next base: position 23,698,927 of record CM064073.1, read on the forward strand.
CTGTTAGATTAACCTGAGCTTCGCGCTGCTCACTCTCGAACTCGGGCACCAGATTGTAGGTTTCCTCGGGGAGAGTTGTCGAGTCTATATGAATGCACACGTATGAGTGGTTTTACTGATACAAGATATAATTATTTCACTAGAAAGTAGTCATTCAACAAAACTGGAGTTATGTAGTCGAGTACTTCATTTTCTTGTCCTTAGGCAGTCATTTATCGAGTACTTCTCTGTATTAACTAACTTCATTAAGTGAGTGAGTGGTTTTGCTATGTCGTACGGCCGTTTTTAACAGTAAGTATTGGTTAACCAAAACTACTCGTAGAGGTAGTTTCTGGGTTGCAGAACTACTCGTAGAGGTAGTTTCTGGGTTGAGATTTTTATGCAAAGCTTGTTACTTAAGTACAACGCACTGTAAAAGGGTTTAGCCATTTTTATTCAGTAGGCTAATCATGAAAGTTCATTAAACAACCTTATTTGCATAAAAAAGGAGCTAAAACTCATCCTTTCCAAGGTCAAATAAAAAATATTTGAATATCATTATTGTTCAGCTTTTCAAGACAAACATTTTCTCTTTTATGACTATTTTCATTTGAGCAATGTATAAAAAGTTATTTTTAATTTCTAAAAATAAGTATTTAAATGACACGTTATTTCATGTGAATTTTTGCACGGTTAGCGTTTGAGTTCAACTAGACTTTTGTTGCTCTTATTTTGAAAGATGTGCCATTAAATTTTTAGAGCCAGTTGTGATCAACTTTGAAAGTTACAAGGGTTTGCTTGCACGGGTTCACATGTATATGCCTATATACATACACACATATTCATTTGCTTGAAAGTCAGATTTGATGGGCTGTTTTATATTTTTCTTGCTCTTTATGCCTGATTTCATGGTTTGGATCTTTGTTTAGTCTTTTAGATACCTAGGGTGTCACACAAGTAAGATAACTCGGCCTTCTCAAACAGCCTTGCCAGGCCGGTACATTTTGGAGGATGTAGTTATTATATTTTACATGAAACTTTGCATGAACTAAAAAGGAAAAAGACAAAGTGGGATTATTATTAAACTTGACTTCGAGAAAGCCTATGATAAGGTGAATTGGTCTTTCCTCCAGCAGGTGTTGAGAATGAAAGGTTTCTCACATAGTTGGTGCCAATGGATCGATCGGATTGTCATAGGAGGAAGTGTGAGTGTTAAAGTGAACGATGATTTGGGGCACTTCTTTCAAATGAGGAAAGGAATGAGACAGGGAGATCCTCTATCGCTGGTTCTTTTTAATCTAATAGTCGACGTGTTGGCGGTCTTGATTGAAAGATCTATGAGACATGATCAATTTAAAAGGCCTAGTACCTCATTTAGTGGAGGATGAACTCACAGTCTTACAATATGCTGACGACACAATTCTTTTCATGTAGGATAATTTAGAGAAGGCCAAGAACTTAAAAGTGGTACTATGTACCTTCGAGAAGTTATTAGGTCTCAAAACTAACTTCCATAAAAGTGATTTTTTTTGTTTTGGGAGGCTATGGAAAAGGTCAATGATTACATAACGTTATTTGGCTGTAAGGAGGGTGCAATGCCTTTCAAGTATTTGTGAATTCCAATGAGTCCACGAAAAATCACAAATAAAGAATGGGTTGTGATCCAGGAGAGATTTCAAAAGAAACTTAGTAGTTGGAAGGGCAAGCTTCCGACGGATGGGGGAAGACTTGTCTTGATTAACTTTGTTCTTTCAAGATGACCCATGTTTATGATGTCTTTGTTTAGGATACATAAAGGTGTTCTCAAGAAATTGGACTACTATAGGTCGAGATTTTTTGAGCAATGTGATGAGCATAAGAAAAATTATAGATTGGCGAAGTGGTGCATCCTTTGTAAACATAAAAGTGTTGGAGGTGAAAGGAATCGGTGCTCGTAGCCTAAGAGGGTGAGGGGTGAATTAGGCAACTTAAAACCTTAACCTATGGTCTCCATCTAGTTTGCGCAAAATATAAACTAAAATATGCTTTCTAGATATGCAACTAAGGTTCTTCTAGTGTTCCAACCCCATTCCAAACAAAAGTTATGCAACCTATAGCCAATCCTAGCTTGATTCTACTCTAATGAAGTAAAGGCACACAAGGTGCAAGTAAGAAGTGCGGAAACATAAAGGAGTGGGTTAGGAAAATGCAAACTCGGCAAGTCAATTTTTTCCCATGGGATCGATGGGCAAAAGCCACCCCTAGTCCATGTTGGAGCTCCACCAAGGTACGCTCCCTGTCATGAAGTCTCTTCCGGTCAAGAGTTTGGACTCACCACTAAGGCTCACGCCAAGTAGGTGAGGACCTTGTCACAAAGGCAATGCTCAACACCTCTTGCACCGATCACCTTGATGTCGTCTTCACTACGGAACTTCCCATGAAGGAGGGGTCTCCTCGTCCCCCGAACACGATCGTCGACACCGCTCCACACCAAGCTGGAGGGTTGAAGACTTACCGGCGAGTCACCAACACTCCAAGGGGCCGGCACACCAAAATTATCGCAGTGGTTCACTCTAGAACCATACAAGGCATCTACACCTTGCTCTCTCACTCTCACTTGGTCTAAACTAGCACTAACACTCTCAAAGCTTGTGCTAAAGCTTATGGATGTGATCAATTAGCACTATGGTGGCTTGAAGGTCTTCTTCAGTGTGTCTATGCTTCCTCTAAACTCCAGCAGCCACAAATGACCCGGGGGAAGTGTTTATGTAGGATAGAGAACTAGCCATAGCCATTGCCGACAACTTTCTCGAAAAGCTTAAAGCGTCGGTTGATTCGGTAAAAGGCGTAGGTTCAACCAGTCACACTGAGCCTCCATGCTAGCCGTTGAACCCTAGGGTCCCCTTCTGCTAGTGTCATTGTTCCGACGCAATGCACCGACAGGTGTCGATTTAACCGGTGCTGAAGACTTTGTCCCTCGAACTCTTTTGCAGCTTGAAATGCTCTCTGAGTAATACAACTGCGCTTGCACTGACGTCTCTATTAATACCATCGGTTAATCCGGTGCTGATGCACATTTTTCCCAAAACTTTCTAGAGAAAAAATGCTCTCTAGCACATTAAAGTACAAATGCACCGATGCCTCTGCTTATAGCATCGCTTGATCCGGTGCTACTGGCATTTTTGTACTTAATTGTCATTGCAATTCCGCATTGCTCCGACCCGTTGATCTTTCACCCTGTCGGTTCATCCGACGCATGCATTCATACTGAACATTGTCCAATTCGCTATAGCTTGGGCATCTTGACTGCGATTTGGACTGTCTTGTATATGAATTGGACTGCATCCATGGGACCTAGAAACCCTACAAATATGATCTCACAAACTTGTTAGCCTCATTGACTATGTTGTCACACAATCACCAAAATCACAATTATAGCCTAATGGGGCCATGTTTCTTACAGGAGGTTTGGGTATCATGAATTTAGAGACACAAAACAAGTGTTTGCTGGGGAAATGGGTATATAAGGTTTTAAATGAGGATGGCCTATGGCAAGATATCCTCAGGAAAAAGTACCTCTAAAATAGAACTTTGTCTCAGGCAAGGAAACGAATGGGAGAGTCCCAATTCTAGACAGGTCTAATGGAAGTTCTTTTTCTTGAAAGGGGGCGGTTCTCTGTTGATGATGGTAGTCAAACCCATTTTTGGGAGGAATTGTGGATAGGAAATGAACTTCCGATGAAGAAGTATCCTTCTCTTCATAGCATAGTTCTCTTCATAGCATAGTTTTAAGGACTGCACCTCTTAATATTTCTAATTTTAGACGTGCTATAGTGGGGGATAAGTTGACCAAGTGGTTAGATTTGGTAGGAAGTGTAATTTCAGTGCAACTTGTTGATCGAAGGGATTCTTTTGTTTGGACTCTATGATAAAAAATTTCGGTACAGTCCATGTACAACGATCTTTTGCAAGGTAAGGGGTTCCTGCTAAGTGTTTGTCTTGAAAAATAAAAGTTCCTCTAAAGATTAAGGTATTCATGTGGTTCTTAAAACAAGGAGTAATTTTAACAAAAGACAACCTTGATAAAAGAATGTGGAATGGGTGCACCAAATGTTGTTTTTGCAGCGCAGAGGAGAGCATCCAACATCTATTTTTTGACTGCCATATGGCACTGATTTGGAATGCTGTCAGCATCTCTTTTGATATACAACCACCAAGTAGTATCACTAATCTTTTTGGTCTTGGCATAGAGGTTTTCTCTAAAACTGAAAGGACAAATGTTAATTGGTGCTGCTGCTCTTTGCTGGGCTTTATGGTTGTGTAGGAACGATGTGGTCTTTCAAAGATCGATGCCTAACTCGTTTGCGCAGTCAGGGGACATTTTGGATCAGGAGTTAGTTGATTCTATCTAAAGACGAAGAGAGAAACAGCTTGAAGAAGGGATGCCAAAGCTTGGAGATCACGGTCATGGAAGTCTTCAACAAGGCAGGATGGAACCTAAGGAGAATCAAGTGCTGGTGTTTTGTTTTCAGACTTTAGTTTCCTTTTGTTGCTCTCAAGTTTGGAGTCTTTGAGTCTGCTTAGTAGCCTAAGTGCTGCAGGGTCGTGTGGTTCTTTTCGGTTGTAAGGTCTCGGTTCACGTTTGCTGAGACCGGATTTATTTCCTTAATTAAGAAAAGTTCATGTTTAAGAGAGATGGTGGGCCATTTGTAGGACAAAGTCGTTAGAGAGGAGGAAGGAGGAAAGTTCCACTGGAACCATTTCATCCCAAGAAGTTATGGTTGCACCGATTGATTTCTATTCGTGGAACACTTGATTTCCTTGCTAGAATTTTGTTTTTTGGGAACAAGGATTCGTAGTGTCAATGGGAAGGCGCACACCAGCCTCGTGCGTTGATGGCGAAGCTACGGTGGCCAGGAGATGGCTGCATAGGTGTCGGAACGCCCGATGTCCAGAACTGGGCCGAGATGAGCCAAACTGTAATTGGGCTAGTAGTGTAGAGGCCCAGGTGATCTGTTTACTTTTGAATTTGCGCCCCAGCAACAGGTAATACGGTCGACTGAGTATCCCAATTTATTTTCAAGATATAGATTTTTTAGAAATGATTTCCAAGATATACCCTCGACTAACCTTATATCTTTGACCACTGTTGCAACTTATTTTTGTAACAAAGAAAAACCACAGAAAATAGAAAGAAAGGTACTTCCGACGCAGATCGACAGTGCAATTTATATACCTTCTATCTCACTATTTATACGGGACACTGCGCGCATCAGTTAACCATCGACAAGTACAAAATGTGCTTTAAACATGCCTATCAAGGATATGAGAAAACAACTAAACACCAAAAAGAAAAAAAAATAAGTTCGAAAGTGAAGCCTAGCAGTCGCCGTGAAAACACGAGCATTTTTTTAGTTGCAGAGAAACACATGACCTTCAGTGCCAGCACGCTAGCTGCATCAGTTTCTGTCACTCAGGATGTTTTTCTCTCCATATCAGACCATCCAAGCTCGGAAGATCACAACCCATGCACTTAACGGCAGACCCCTATATTATGCGGTGCAAACAGTGCGACCCACGGGCCCCAAAATCGTGGAGCCCCTACTTAATCAGTAGCTGTTAATTAGAGCTGGCCACGATAGTTATTATCCAGCAGTAGCTCTTCCCACAGGTGAATAAGACAGAGTAAACAGATGAGAATTAAATTTGAAGGAGTACGTTTCGTTTTCTTGTGGCCTCATTGCCTAAGGATTATTATGGGGTATTTAGATCCAAGTGCTAATATTTAAAAGCGCTAAAGTTTATTACTAACTTATCCAAAGAAGAGTGTTAATGCGGTGGGCTAAGTTTTAGCCAAGACTTAAAACTTTAGAAGAGGTATGAGTAATAATATATGCTAAAGTTTAACATTCAATTTTAGGTCATCCAAATAAGCCCTTAGACGGTTTGAGTTCGACAGTTCGTCCATTCAGCCATGAACGCAGAAGTGTAGGACCCACCGTGCTCAATGCGATCGCCACGAAGCGCCAACGCCGTGGCCTGCCGCCCAGGGTCGTGACTTGTGAGTTGCTAACTTGCCGATTATCGCTGACTATCTATTGTTATCTTTCCGGGTTGCCGACTTTCTAATAGTCATGGAGACGTTGATTATATTTAATAGAGGTTAAGAAAATAATGGTAAGCAAGGTTAGCCATTTTCTCTTTTAGCATGATTAATTATGGTATTTCTTAACATTCTAAACACATGAAGTTAAATAATAAATTTCAATTTATTTTGGTTATTTATATTTAGAGAATGTAGGGCTCCATTTTATATTTTGCACCAGGATCTCAAAAACTTGAATACGGCCCTGCTTGACAGTTAACGCATACTACTCTATCCTAACAAAGAATGCAATACTACTCTATCCTAACAAAGAATGCAATTTCCTAAATTTGAGAGCTAACGAACACCGATGTCGAAAATGATGGAAGCAGCACAGGCAAGAAACACGAGCCACCGTGCCCACGAGCCAGGATCCACCACACTGCATGCTACCAATACCAAATGTGCCCGTATTACAACCTGGCTCACAATGGCCTAGCCAAATCAAGGAAAACAAAACCATGCCAAGCGTGTTAACCAGAGTGATTAAGTTAAAGTAAGCCCAAGCAAAGCTGTCGCAGTAACTGTCACTGCTGTTACAAAAACCACAAGCAGCCAAGCATCGTCACGAACCTTCTGCAGATCCGCCCATGTCCCAATGGCTCCGAGCTATGCACCAAAGCGCCTCCTGCAAAACCAAGGCCAGCGGAAACATCACCTCCAAAGCTGCAATTACTGGACAAAACACCGCAATTTTGGCCGTGCTCGGCCGTGGTCAACACAACATCGCAGGCTCAGAAACCTACTTGTTCCCAGGGAAAGCGACGCCGCGACGAATGTGCCACACCTATAAAGATCCATGCACGCTGCCAACGAGGCAGCAGCTGCAGCGGGAGCTAAGCACAGCCATGCATCGCCAGCAGCAGCAGCACCACCACCACCATGAGGTGGCCGGCGCCCGGAGGGCCGGGCGGGAGGCGGGCAACGGGGGCCACAGAGCGGCCGAGATGCCGGCTACTGGTGGCCACCGCGCCGAGCGGGCGGAGAGGCCAGCCGGCCACCGCGTGGAGCGGGCCGAGATGCAGACCACCACCCACGCCGCGGAGCGGGCGGGCGATACCCGGAGGACGGCGGCGGCGGAGATGCCCGCACGGCGGACGACGGAGCGGAAGAAGAGCCTGGAGAGCTTCCTCGACGCCCCGGACAACGCGCGCGGGGGGCAGCAGCAGCACCAGCACCGCGGCAGCGGTGGCCATGTTCCCGTGCGGCCGGTGCCGGCCCCGGGGGAGAAGGTGATGAGCTTCCCCGGGCAGGGGCTGGAGTTCAAGGAGCTGTCCTACAGCGTCATCAAGAAGCAGAAGAAGGACGGCGTCAAGGTCAAGAAGGAGGTGTTCCTGCTCAACGACATCTCCGGCCAGGCGCTCCGCGGCCAGGTCACGGCGATCCTCGGCCCCAGCGGCGCCGGCAAGTCGACATTCCTCGACGCGCTCGCCGGGAGGATCGCCAGGGGGAGCCTCGAGGGGTCCGTCAGCGTCGACGGACGTCCGGTAAGAGTATTAGCACAAATATGTTCTCTTACAATTTTGATCAGTGAAGCTTTCTGATTGTGCCCTGAACTGAAAGTCTGAACTCCGTTCAGGTGACCACGAGCTACATGAAGCAGATTTCATCCTACGTGATGCAAGATGACCAGCTGTTCCCGATGCTCACAGTGCTGGAGACGCTGAGGTTCGCGGCCGAGGTCCGGCTGCCTCCATCCCTCTCCAGGGAGGAGAAGCTGAAGCGGGTGTGGGAACTCATTGAGCAGCTGGGTTTGCAGGTTACGCCTCTCTCTATTCCCCTCTGTTCTAGTTCTAAGTTCCTACTTTTTAAACAAAATACTAATACCATGAATTATGAAACATTCTTCTTTTAACCATCCAGTAACGTAAAAACAGTCACAAACATGATTCACTTGATTTGGAGCAACAAGCTAATGTTCTGCTTAAATGATTACAAAATATGTTACCATAAGGCATGACTAGTTCAGAAATTGCCGGATGTTCTATTTATAGTATGCCTGAATATCAAATAACAGACAACAGCTCACACGTACATTGGGGACGAAGGGATACGAGGCGTCTCTGGTGGGGAACGCCGCAGGGTGTCAATTGGCATAGACATAATCCATAAACCATCTCTGCTGTTTCTCGACGAACCGACCTCCGGTCTTGACTCCACTAGTGCACACAGTGTGGTGGAGAAAGTGAAGGAGATTGCGAAAGGGGGAAGCATTGTGCTGATGACAATTCACCAGCCATCTTTCAGGATTCAGATGCTTCTCGACAGAATTGTCATCCTTGCAAGGTGATAAAAGCCTAAGTCATTTTATTTTAAATCACTTTTAAATTACTTACTGATCAGTTCTGCACTATTAAGTATGTCATTCTAACTAGATACTATACTTCATGCAGAGGAAGGTTAATCTATCTAGGCAGTCCAATAACACTTCCCACATACCTTGCTGGATTTGGTCGACCAGTACCTGATGGAGAGAACAGCATTGAATATCTCCTGGATGTCATCAAGGAGTATGATGAATCAACACTAGGACTTGAGCCTTTGGTTGCCTACCAGAGGGATGGCAGCAAACCCAATGAGGCGGCTAAAACTCCAATACCAAAGACACCAAGAACACCACATCAGAAGTCAGTGCAGTTCCGACAAATCCAGCTCAAAAGCAACCAGTTCTCTGTCACAACTGCAACACCTCATGCTCATCCCTTCTCAAATTACGAATCCTACAATATTGATGATGAGGAGGAAAATTTTGACAACTCTCTTGAGAGGAAGACACAGACACCATTGCATACTGGAACCTCAACCTATCATCCAAGACTAGCTTCACAGTTCTACAAGGATTTTTCAGTTTGGGTTTATCATGGGGTCACAGGGACACCAGTGTCCCATCGTAAACCTACATGGACCCCAGCTCGAACACCAGCTAGGACCCCGATGTCAAGCTACCAGCGCAGTCGTGTGGCTACGCCACACCATCAACCTCCTCCATCACCCCATGAGCCAGTTTTCAAGCCAGAGGAGCCAACCTATCATGAGTACCAGCTTGACCTTGAACCATTAGATGCCCCTGAGGATGGTCCTAAGTTTGCTAATCCATGGCTCAGGGAGGTTGCTGTACTTTCATGGCGTACTGCACTGAACGTAGTTCGCACACCAGAGCTATTCCTCTCCCGGGAGATTGTTCTCACAGTCATGGCACTCATCCTTTCAACACTCTTCCACCGCCTCAGCGATGCAAACTTCACAACCATCAACCGCCTCCTCAACTTCTACATTTTTGCTGTCTGCCTTGTCTTCTTCTCCTCCAACGATGCTGTTCCCACATTTATCCAAGAGCGCTTCATCTTCATCCGTGAGAGGTCCCATAATGCATACCGTGCTTCATCTTACGTGATATCCTCCCTTATTGTCTATCTCCCATTCTTTGCTATTCAGGGCTTCACCTTTGCGGTCATCACAAAGTTCATGCTTCATTTACAAAGCAATCTGGTGAATTTCTGGATCATACTTTTTGCTTCTCTCATAACAACCAATGCCTATGTAATGTTGGTCAGTGCACTTGTTCCAAGCTACATCACGGGATATGCTGTCGTTATTGCGACAACAGCACTCTTCTTCCTCACTTGTGGGTTCTTCCTGAAGCGCACAAAGATCCCTATTGCCTGGAGGTGGCTCCACTATATCTCTGCAATAAAGTATCCATTTGAGGCATTGCTTGTGAATGAGTTCAAAGGCAGTCGCTGCTATGTTGGCACACAGAATGAGCTTTCACCTGGACCTCTGGGACAAATCAAGCCAAGTGACCTTCATATCAGCCTGAATTTGAACTCGACATCAACGACATGTCCCCTGATAGGCCAGGATGTGCTCTCCACCATGGATATAACAATTGATAACATCTGGATAGATGTTGGAATTCTCCTTGCTTGGGGTGTCCTCTATAGACTTTTCTTCTATGTGGTCCTGAGATTCTACTCCAAGAATGAGAGGAAGTAAGCAAAGTTTTTAGCAAAGGTGTATGCATAGCCATTTATCCCATATCCGTTTGCAATAAACAGATTCCGCTCATAGAAAGTTTGTATTCAGAAATGTTTATTGAATCAAAGAAAGATTTTTTATGTTCTTTATAACTAAATTAAAGCACTTGTCATGAATAATCTTAGAATGTTTACTCCGGATCCTATTCCATCTTATTTTCATTCTAACACATTCCTAAAATAATTACCCATATGCTAATATGCCACTGAAGACTAGATTTCATGGCTTGAACTGCTGTGATGTATATTCTTACTGCAAGATTGAAAAGCTCATCTTCTAGACTTTCCAAATAATTTGATTACAATTGAAATACTTGATGAAAAGAAATATTAGGTCAGTCAGTTTGATCATGGATTAGAAACTTAAACAAATCAGCATCCAATCAAGTTCATCGACGTTCCCACCTGGGGGGGGGGGGGGGGGGGGGATCCCGTATCGAGAATCCAAATTTGCATTCGCTCGCTATCTCTATTCCCGACGATCGATCCAACTGCCTCCACACTCCACAACACCACGTGCGTGGATCCCACTAATTTCCACCGTTTCTCTTTCCGTTGTTCCTCTTCTACATTCTCAATGACTCAGATCTAGACGGAGGTCCCCTCGGAGGCCACCAAGCCAGGAGCAGCAGTTGCAGCGTGACGGAGGTGAGGGCGCTCGGGCTCCGCCCCGACATGACCGGGCGACAGGGGCGACGGCGCAGCGCCTCGCCGCTGGGAGGCAGCTAGGGCTCCACCGATCGACCGATGCGTGTGCGGCCTTTCGGTAGCTGCTTGGGCTCAACGGAGTAGTGCCTCGCTTGTCGTGAGCTCGCCGCCGGAAGGCGGCTCGGGCTCCGCCCCGATGCGCGCGGCCGTCGGAGGCAGCTCGAGCTCAGCGGCGGTTCGTAGCCCAGCGCCTTTTGTCCTCCTTTTGAATTTTTGTTGTTCAACAAATTTGGTGCACAATTTTATTGGACAAATTAGTAAAGTTTTGTCTCCAACTTTCTGGTCGTGAACGTTTTTTCCACAAAAGCTATGCGCGTGACAACATTCTCATGTGAGTTTGTGATGAAAATTTGAAAAATTATTATTAGAAACTTATCACAAGAAATTACAAGTATAAATTATGCAGAAAACTTGTTTGCGAAAATTCTTTAGCAATAGTTTTGCTGAAAAGATGGCATGGAAAAGTTTGTACATAAAAATTATACATAAAACTTGTACTATACATAAGTTGCTAACTTTTTAAAATTGGATGTGGGAAATGAAACTTTCCAAAAAAAAAGACGATCGATTGCTGCGGCGCGCGCTCGCGAACTAGAATCCCCCATCCCGTATTGGGCATTGCAGAATTTATTGTGGTGTCCAAGCAGACTATGTATGGAACTACCAAAGGCAATAGAAAACTTTATTTGATCCATAAGGTTGCATTTCTCTGGTGTATATGACCATGAGTCCATAACAATGACACGAAAGATGAGATAGAGTGATAGGGAGAGCAGACCGAATCAGCAAGTGAGCAAATGGTCAAAAGTCCTCTCCCCCAAGCTCTAGGACTGTATTTATAGGGAGGAGGAAGTGGTTGTTTATATTTATTCCACTGGTGGGGCTGAATATCATATATTGGTCCCTAAATTTTACAACAAGGTCCCTAATCACTGCAACTAAGTCTCTAGACTTCTAACCTAACCTCTTTTATATACAAAGGGATCCCTAGCCTTAGGTAGTCTAAGACGCACCCCAAATAGTAGTCCCTCAGCTATTCGGTCTTAGCTGGCACAACGAGACCGAATAGCTACTCCTGTTAAAAGAGACCTATATACAATCCAAACTCCGGTTGCAAGGAATGTCCTTTGCAACCTAGACATGTGTGCCTCACTGAAAACTCCATCCAAAAATCTAGTTGGAAAAAATGGCATGGAGAAAAGAGCACGCACATATTTCGATTTACACAAGTGCAAAGCATTAATTTCGTGGGCAGCTTCACTTATGAGTTTCAATCAACGGTTGACTCCTCTTCCGAGCTTCAAACAGTAGACTTTGCTCCAAGAGCCAATGTAGCCGGAGTAGCCGTGGCCAAAGGTAGCTGCAACATTTTCAAGTCTTATCTCACGAGCGCCAAGCAAGCCTCCGTTACCTAAGATGGACTGGTCCTCCAGTACACCCCCCATCCGCTCTTGGCTAGTGTTCGTGAGATAAGCTTCGCATGTAGTGAAAGTAGTCGACGTAGTAGTTGAAGTAGTTGTATGAGTGGTCAAAGGTGATGTAGTTGTTAAACACTCGAGCCCCTCGAGCCAAAGTAGCAGTGGAGGCGAGGTTGATGGCAATGTCGAAGGTCATGGCGAGCCCCTCTAGCCGAAGTAGCGGTGAAGACGTAGTCGGTGGCAATAGCGGTCAAGGCGAAATTGGCGGTGAAGTAGAAGGTGACCGCGAGCCCCTCGACCGAAGTAGTGGTCGAGGTAAAGTCGAAGGTGACTGCGAGCCCCTCTTAACATTGTCCTTTCCCATCACATTGCTGGCCAGGGCGAATTGGTATTATTAAACCTTGAAAATTTCATGTATGGATAATCTTAGGCTGTCTAACCAATACACAGGCTATCCAGAAACACCTAGCCTGCATCAGGTAAGCAGGGGAGAAGCATAGGAGCATGCTCTTCCCACTGGCTTGTAGTGTCCCAACTGGTGCGGGGAAGTCACTGCCAGCGCTGCTGACGGGATGGCTTTCCTGCACCGAAGAGGCATTTTGTCGAACAGATGGTGCACAGTGAGTTGCGGCGTACCTAAACCGCAACGATCGGCATAGATGGGCTAGCGACGGCTGGAGGTGGACAGTGTCGTTACTGGAAGATGGAGCACCGCCTGCAAGCACGGGGGAGGAGGACCGTCGCCGTCACGTGGAAATGTAGCCTGGATGGAGATGCCACTGCGGATGTAGCCGCAGCGTGGCGTCGAAGCGGTCGAACACGTGGTGGTCAGGTCAATGGATAGAGTGCTCCGGTGGAGGCGGCGTGCTGAAGAGCAGAACACGGCGCGGCCCGTTGCGGAACAGGTGTACGGTGGCCGACTACTGAAGAACGAAAAGTATTCTTTTAAAAACAAAACAACACTTTTCAGGAAAGTGAGGTGATGGCAGAGAATAAATGTTGATCTATTATAGCTCCTAATTTTTATAAACTCTGTGATGACTTCCAGAAAGGTGACCTCTATCTGCAAAGTATAAATGGCTCCTACATTACTCTTCTTCCCAAGGTGGATAATCCTTGCACAGTAGATGACTACAGGCCCATTTTCCTCTTGAATTGCTCAATGAAGTTAATTACAAAACTCTTAGCCAACAGATTGCAAGGTGTAATTATGGGTTTGGTACACAAAATCAGTATGGTTCTATCAAGACAAGGACAATCCAAGGTTGCCTAGCGTGGTCTCTAGAATACTTGCATCTTTGTCACAACAGAGTAAAAAGGAAATCATAATGTTAAAGTTGGATTTTGAGAAAGTTTTTGACAGAATGGAACATGAAACAATATTAAAACTAATTCATGCCAGAGGTTCTGGGGACACATGGCTTCAATGGGTGACAAATGACAAATGACAAATGCAGTTTTCACTACTATTCCAATGATTCAGATGGTCACTTTTCTTTTACCCATGATTGTCATCAAACATATTGATAAATATAGAAAACACTAATTGTTTGTGGAGAGGGGCAAACATCAATGCTAAAACACCACCTAAGGTAGCATGGATAATGGTTTGTTTACCAAAAGAAGGAGGACTAGGTGTGATCAATATTAGAGCACAGAATGAGACTTTGTTGCTCAAGAATCTACACAAATTTTTTAACAAGGCAGATAACCCTAGGTTCAACTAGTTTGGGAAAAGCGCTATCAAAATGGTAAGTTGCCTAGTATGGATGCAAGCGGGGTGGATTTTGCCGCACACCCACCGGCTGAGCCCGTGCCGCAAACCCATATTGTCCGCGCCGCGAAACCGCATCGCTGAAGTGGACCACGCGACTAGAGTCGCGGTACCCAGCGGCGCCGCAATGCCCGCGGCGCCGCAATGCCCGCAAGAGCTCAGTGCGTCGCCGTCGAGCATCGAGCCGCCGACATCTCTGCTGGTAGCGGGCAAGGCCGATGGAGAGACTCACGCCGAGGTGAGGTGATGGATGAGACGAGTCATACGCATGCACCTTCCCATGCTGTGCTTATCTCCAATGAGGACATTGCCGCAGGACAATTGCCGCCGCCGCCGTCCTCGGTGTCGCTGGCGCCGCAGCCCGCAGGGAGCAGGGGCGCTCCTCCGTGCTGGAGTGGGAGCCACGCGCAGCCCCGTCTCCGGCGCTGCCATCTTGGCGGCGCAGAAGGTGAATAGAAGAAGAACACGGTGATGAGCCAATCGGGGAACATGACGTTGCAGGTTGCACACCAGTCCGATGCTTACCGCTTACTCCCAAGAGTAAACAGGTTCAGATGCGCGGCTTTCAGCTAGCAAGCCGGCGGGATGGCCAGCTCATGGTGGCATGCGGTGATGTGCGCGGGTTGCCGCAAAGCCCGCAAACGACTCGCGGCGCCGTGCACGCTGCTGCAAGAACCCGCATGTGTCCTTGCGGCTGGTGGGGACGTGGGGCGGGCAGCCGCAACCCGCCCCGCTTGCAACCGTATTGCCTAGTCATATTAAGAAGGGGTTCTTTTGGCGGCGAGATAACTTGAAACTCCTGGATATCTTTGAAGGAATGACAACAGTACATTTACAAGATGGTTCCACTTGTTACTTCTGGACTTACTTCTGGACTGATCTTCTGGACTGATCTTTAGGGAGGATTTGTTAATTTTCAGATTTATCCAGAGCTCTTTTCCTTTGTCAAAAAATAAGAGGCTCTCTTACAGTCAGGCCATTCACACTGAACCCTTTCATCGCCTGTTTCAGCTACCCCTTTCAGAAGAAGCCTATGCCCAGCTCTTACTTTTGGAAGAGAGGGTTGATCACCAGCAGTTAACAGATGACTCAGACTTGTGGGTATACATTTGGGGCACGTCACATTTTTCTTCACAAAAAGCTTACAGACATTCATGCTGAGGTTCATGCGACGTTTAAATGGTTATGGAAATCTTGCTGCCAAAACAAACCTAAGGTTTCTTCTGGCTATTAATCAAAGACAGATTAAGTACGAGAAACATCCTTCGACGGAAAAAATATGATTTTGCCATCTTATGATTGTGCCGTCTGTAATATTGGTAGTGAGGAAACGTTGCAATACCTCTTCTTCCGATGCCCTTTAGCGCTTGCCTGTTGGAGCCTTCTGCAGATACAGCCAGCAAACTCAAGCTCAGTTTTGTCGTCATGGACAGTCTCAAGACACAACTCAACACTCCAATCTTTATGAGCCTCATTGTATTGATCCGCTGGACAATTTGGACAACAATGAATGATCTGATCTTTCAGAAAATTCAACCCTCCATTGTGGAATGTCGAGCATATTTTCGAAAAGAACTCGTTTTGCTTATGCATCGAGTGAGAGACAAACACAAGCTTGCACTGGAAGAATGGATAAGCTCCTTTGGTTAATCCTTGTAATAATTTGGATTTTTTCCTTTCTTTCTTTGTTTCTTGAGACTCCTTTGTAAAAACTCTTTCTTTATTTTAATTTTATATAATCAGTAGGGGACTTGAGCCCCTCCTGTTACATAAAAAAATAAAATAAATGCTGGCAACAGCCCCAAGCGCTCATCAATTCATCTATACTAGCTATATAAATACACTATATTGAGCATCAAATTTTGTCAATGGCTCGCTCAACATTAGCACTGTGAGCCAGTGTCAGCTGATCCCTATCTGTCTACTCTAACAAACAATGTTGTATGCTTCCACGTGCTTAATTTCCCACACTAGTAACAAACTACTTAAAGAGAGGGAACAAGAGACAAATGAAAAGGTGCACTAGACATCTATAATAATGTACCATAAAACGGTTAAATTCTACCATGTTTCCTCTCAGTTATAGACGAAACATAAGAGATTGCGATCAGTATATTTAATTCGATTTTCAGTTCTATTCTTTTCTACTATCACTAGACAGGCACGTGTAAGTTGAAGTTGCATGCGAATCATATCTAACTTCTACTTTGTAACGTTGGGTCATTGCGAGGTCTCCTCAATGCATCCAACTTAAACAAGTGATGGTATTTTGTTCGTTTTCTCCATGCACCGAAGCTAATGAATATACAACCTCAATTCTAGCAATGTTGAAGCTTTAAAAAAAATCTAGCAATGTTGAGCCGTCATCTTGGGCTCATGAATAAGCTGGTTCAAGCCGTCATCTTGGACTCATGAATAAGCTGGTTCCAGTTTCGCGGCAACTCTATAAAACGAGCACCAAATACCCAAGATATAGTTCCCATCATTTCAGGCACAATGGAAAAAAGTTGGCATTTACCTGTCTTTTTATTCCCGGTTCTTAAACAGGTTGTAGATGAAAGGGCCTGCTGATGTAATTGGAAAAGATATAGTTCCCATGATACCTGCTGATGTAATGTTTGTGCAGGCCCTTTCAGTTAAAGGTTTCGGACAACTCAATTGAGGTGCTCGGTGACCATTTGAGTTATGGCATATGGTTGTTCTGTAAAGAAAAATATGGTATAATAAAATGTATATATTCCTAGCAAGGAGTGATCACTAACCAACAAAGGGAAACGGATCTGCTCAATGTTGCCAAACTCCTCCTGATTTTTGCAATCAATACATGAGCAATACATGTAGCCATCATCTTGTACGTTGTTTGTCTTGTACGTCTTGTCAGCCTTCACAAATGAGTCAACACCGTCGACAGCCTTCGTACTATACATCCAACCTCGATCCATCTATGCACCACAAAACATATAGGAATTTTCATTTAATGAATCCTATCATGAACGGAGTTTTGCTGGTGATGGACATCAAGATATTGAAGACCATGACCTCGGGAGCAATAAGAAGGCGCTGACGAGCCAGCATTATGTGTTTTCCAGTCATGCTGGAAAAAGCGGTATGACCGGTGTAGGTAGACTGGTTGGATCGGTTTCTGCAGAACGTGATGCAGGTATTTTCAGATCCGATGCTACGGAACTGCGCACATGATGTACATATTCTAAATTCTAAGATAAGGGATGGGACATGGTCCACGCCCTACACCAGTTGTAACTACTCATACATGAGTAATACTAGTCGGAACAGAAGTAAATTACCCGAGTAGTACTCGGGTAGGACTCCTAAGCTAGTATCGGCCTAGGATTTCCATGTAACCCTGTCCCAAGACTATATAAGGGCGGGCAAGGACCCTCTCCTAAGTATCAACCAACAATCATCATCTAAGACAATACAAACCACCACACAGGATGTAGGGTATTACGCATACTGCGTCCCGAACCTGTCTGAAGTTTCGTGTTCCTTGCACCTTCGAGTTCCTGAACTCGGCGACACCCCACCTACAATCTACCTCCTCGGGGGTATCCCTTGGTGGGCTTCGCGTTAAAACACCGATAGGTATGCCATACAAAGGGCTTTAAAATTTAGCTTAGATAATTTAAAGACCGGGCCTTAAAAGGGCCGAGCTCTGATCTTATACAATTTTGAGCTAAAAATATACAAGGGCCAAATTGGATTGTGAAGAGACCACTAGGGCCATGATCCGTTACCATTCCTAGCTGCAGGTGACCAAAGCATGACATCATCCACATCAAGATTCCGTGCATCTCCAGCATATTTCACAAGATACGTTTTGCAAGTAATTTACCTAATTCCCAATCAGATCCCATTTTTTTAGTTGATGCATGGACTAGTGATATAATTATGAGTAATCCTAGAAAATCGATTGAGGAAGGTAATTTACATGCTAGCAATGGAATAATTTCAGAAAGTATCGGCCAGTGCATCGTGAAAATTAGAAAGGCTGACAATAGTAATATTTTGGCATTTAAATTTTCTCCCTCATCATTGCTAAAATTTTTCTCCACATGGTATGCTTGTGGACATTTTGGATTTAAAAATAAAAAAGCAAAACCGAGAAGTGTTGTGAAGGTGCTAATATAGTGGTCAACTCTACAGTATCGGGTATGAAAACCACAAGGAAAGGTATAGCCGAATGGTTGAGAAATCTGAACTATTCGTTTGCTTGACCTTAAAGACAAAAGCATTGATTAGAGAAAATAAAGTATACTTTTGATTTGACTTTGTGCGATCATTTATTTGATAGAGAAAATAAAGTATACTTTTGATTTGACTTTGTGTGATCATTTATTTAATATATTGGTTGAGCTTAATTTCATTAAGTTCTTTTATCACCAAGTCATGCCATCACTTGAAAATTTAGAAAAACGTACATATTGTAAGTAGCACAATTCATTTGATCGTAGCACTAATAATTGCAATATGTTTTGCTAAATCATCCAATTGGCTATTTGTTGGCGCTAAAATCGGCCAGACAGGAATCGGCCGATGGTCTTCAGCGTCGGACACACGACCCGGGAGAATCTGCTTAGCACCTGTTCGGGTTATCACCCTGGTGCGGTTCACGCGGCGTGCCAGTCAATCTGACCTGTTGATTGACAAGGAAATAAAAGTATTAAATTCCAGGCGCTCCGATCGGCTGGAGTTCCGATCTGTCCTGAAGAGCGCGTCGGCGAATCGGCCGATTTGCTGTGAAGATGATCGGCTATGGATCGGCCGATAATCGTGTAATAATTGCAAAGTAAACTGCTGGAGCAATGTAAGCAATTACTACAGATGCAACACTTGAAATAGATCTAATCGGCTATGTGACGATGAACGAGGAAAAACAATGATAGAGCCGATAGTTCTAATCTCAAGCTGGATAACTGGTGATACTACTAGAACAACAGGTGAAACTTGCAATTCTAGTAAATATCGATAACTGGTGAATAAATCCAAACGAAACCACAGCGATACGCCCGTGGTTAAAGCTCGGATATTACTCGGTAAGCAGAACCTACCAATTGGCCGGAGATCAAGTTGATGCAGCCCTGCCAATCCGTATGAACTCGTGAAAGAAGAAAAAGTATTGGCGAAGTCGCCGACTTGAAAGTAAAGTACTAGTAAAAAGTAGAAGTGTTTTGTTGATTGATGTGTTGATGATTTGCAAAGCCCTAACAACTCCTATTTATACCCTAAAACTAGGACTCCTGGTCGATTACGACTTGTTACAACCTTATTTAAAACAGGAAAACCACTATATCTATAATATCTTTAAAAAGAAAACGGACTCCCGCAGAATCTTCCGCCGCCGTCTCCTAATCCAATCAGGACTTTTCCAATTGCTTCTTGACCGAATCAGCATCGTTCCGTTGACCAACATCAAGCCACTTTTGACCGGGATCTTCTGTTGTGGCTCCAATCCGCTGGCGCAAGCTGTATCACCAATCGGCCGATTTCCAACTGTTACCTTAATCGGCCGATTCCTTACTGTAGCCTTCAGATCTGCTGCATCGGCCAATCTTCTCCTCCTGACGCCGATTCAACACGCGTCAAAATCTGGCGTCAACACATGCCCCCCAGTTTTGGAGTAAAACATAATTTTTATTCCGAAACTCTTTCTTTAATCCTTTCCTCCGAAACGGGCGCAGTAAAAATCTCCTTCCGTTCCACGGTCTTCTACATAAAAATCTCCTTCAGTAAAAATCTCTCGGACCGGGCGCTCGAGACAATTGTTCCCCTGGAATTCGTGTAGACGGCGCGGCAAAAATCCCGCCTTTACCCTTTCTCTCTCGGGTTATCCTTAAGTATTGGCATTCTCCGCCTACTTTTCTCCACAAGCTTAGTATTTTCCTCCAACGAACCACTGTTCATCTTCCTCCCGAGCCCTCTCGATCTCGAACCGCTCCCTCCGGCAATCTCGCTCGCGATCTGCTTCAACTTCCCAATGGCGTCACCATCAGCCACCTCTCCAACCCCGGAGGCTTTATCGGCAACCCCTTCAGCGGCGGTGGCCCCATCGGCGGCTCGACTGACGGCTCCATCGGCGACGATGAGCTTCATTCCAGAGGTAATCTTTCGAAATTTTTCCCTTTTGATTCTCTACTGCTCCAATATTTTCTGGATCCCTTCTCAGTCTTTTCTCCTTTTCCTCCTTTTTTAGGCATTTAGGCACCAGATCACCATCCCTCTTTCAGAATCCCCCGATCTTATCTGCTTAGGCCCCATGGGGAATCCCGATCCAACTGACCTGATCAATCTAGAGACTCACAGAGTCCCGTTCAAGCAATCACCCATGGACCTAGATCAGTGGGTACTTGCCTTTAGGTCCTGGCCGAATGAGACCCCCGGCTGGAGAGAATGGTACCAAAGAATAGCCAGGTCTAGGAGAGTTCAGTGGGATGAGCTAAAAATCGGCCAATGCATAGACCTCTCTCTGTCCCAGATGGAGAAAAATTAACCCTTGGTCATAGCAGTTTCTTACTTCTGGTCCGACGCACTCAATGCGTTCCTTTTTGGACATGGACCCATGACTCCAACTTTGGCCGATGTCCTGTTGTTGACCGGTCTTGACATCTCCTCCTCTGATATCCCTTTTAACTATCTGATTAAGCCATCACATCGGCTAGAAACCAAAGGAATCGGCGGATGGAAGGGGTACATCAGTAAAAATATGAAGACTGGGACAGTTTCAGAGAGAGAGCATACTGCGTTCCTGATGATGTGGCTGGAGAAACACTTTTTCCATGGCAGAGCAGTTGGACCTTCTAACACCCAAGCCTTAGCAGAAGCTCTGTCACTAGGATCGGCTGTCCCTCTTGGAAAACATCTGTTGGGATCGGCCTACCACATGATGCACCAAATCGGCACTAAGCTGTCGAAGGGGGAGCCGATTGGGAACCCTGGCGGTCCCTGGTGGTTCATCACTCTCTGGCTCAACTTACATATGAGCAAGGTCTCTCAGCAACGAATAGAGACCAAAACTTTCCCCAATATTGAGTCAGAGGAAAATTCAACCGTCCGACGATGCTGCAGATCTTTTGGAGAGGTGGCATCGGCCTTCCCTGGCTTTCAATTCACTGCTGCCCGCACGGCTGAATACTTCAGATGCTTCTATAACGGCTTCAGTGAAGAGACTGTTAGTTGGCATCGCTATCAGGCAGTTGAGCCGATTTTCGAACTTCTCATCTGCTACGACTTTTCTACTCATACTTTTGATAGGGAACTTATGGATACCCTGATTAAGCCAGGGATTTTGCCGGCTAACTTCTTCTCTGGAAAGGACTCTCCCACATATGAGTTCTATAATCCATCGGCTGCAGCAAGACAACTGGGCTTTGGCCAACTGCCGATTCGGGTTTACTTTGCCGGTCAAGCAAAATTCAGAGATGAACTGACCAAGAGTCTTGACTACAATCGGCTATGCGACCTAGTGCCAGATTCTAGCACCATTGACCTGAACAATTGGTCAGTGGCCCCTTTTGTCGTTCAGCAATTTGAATTATGGTGGGCAGAATGGAAGCAACACCTCTTCTGCAAATCTCCATCAACATATTGCAACATTCTGGACCCAGAGAACATTGACCCAAATGCAGCGGTATGTCCTTTGTCCCAGCCGATTTTAATGCTGTCTCTTTCCATACTATCATCTTACCGTTAACTTACATTCATCTTCTTAGCCTGAAAGCCAAGTCCCTCCGATGCGGAGCCGAAGCGGCAGGCCGATAGAGAACAATCATCCGTATACGCCATATCCACTCATCGGCTTTCACACTCCAACCATCAAGGACATTGCCACTGGCCGATCGAAACGAACACCAAAAAGGCCAACCTTGAAGACAACAAGCCGTCGAGTGCGTGCCCGCATCGGATCGACTGACCAAACGGCGGTAGCATCAGCCGAAACTCCGATTCCTTTATCTTTGCCAGCTACCGAGATGGCCAATCCTCAAGTCACCGCTGAAGTCGGAGCAGCTGCGGCATCACTGCTAGTAGAAGCTGTTCAGGTAATCTTGCTTATTTCATATATCTCTAAGTGCTCCACTAACACTAACTTTTCCTTTCTGCCAGGCTGCACAAGTTGTTCCAATGCAGTCCCCACAGCAATCGGCCACATCCCAAGCGCAAGCCGAAGCTCCAGCAACTCTTCCCATCGAGGTAGATAATCTCTTACCTCAATTTCTTGATATTCAGAGGACTTAACTGATCCTGATGCAGGCCGATTTGGGTACATCGGTCGAACTCCCTCAACAAACATCAGCCGAAGGACCAACAGAAGTATGGCAAATATCCCATATCATCTTATTCAATTATCGTAATATACTCACAGGATTTATTTGTCATACCTTCCCAGGAAGCTGACCCAAGCAGAGCGTTAATAGTGGTTGAGTCCTCGTCCTCTGACGAGCCAATCATGCCGGTTCCTGAGATGAGGGAGGCACTCCCATCGGCGCAGGCAAGAGAGATTCGCTTTAAAGAGGTAACAGACTTATCACTGGAATCGGCCGATTCCCCTTTACTGCTTGCTAACCCTTTTCTTTATTCCCCCACAGGAGCAAGACACCCCGAACAACAACATTTTCTCCTTCGCCGTCTCTTTGCCTGATGATGAGGAAATCGCTTCACGCCAAATTCCATCTAGCTCTGTTTCTGATGATGTCCGTGCCAAGCTCGAGAGCATGCGGATTCTCCTCCAAGACGATATCGGCCGATTAGTAGAAGATGCTTCGCCGATTCGATGACTTTTCAATGACATCAAGGGTCGAATCCCGGAAGAAACAACAGAAAGCTTGGAGCGTGCTGCATATATAGAACATATGCAAACCCCGGTTTCCAGGGCCCTGCGCCATATGGCCGATCGCGCCCAGCTAGCAAAAATCCGGGAAGAGGCTGACTCGTACAAGCACCGGGCCCAAGAGGTACATCAACGGATCAATTTCCTCGAGAGTTGTCGCCCGGATATCGTCGGCACGATAGATCGGCTCAAATGGAGGTGAGCAGAACTAGCCAAGGAGATGGAGCAAATAACCAAAGACATAGCTGCTGAAGAAAAGAAGCTTCAAGAGCTCCCATCCGTCATCACTGGGCTAAAGCAAGAAAGGCAGAACTTGGCTCGTGAAGCGATAAGGCTTCGTCGCCATTTATCAGAAGTTCCTGGATCGGCCGACGACGACCAAAGAGTACTAGATTCGGCCGATCAGATCAGACAACGAGCTATCGCGGCCATAGATGCTTTCCTCAGGCTGTAAAGAATGCTGTAAACACTTAATGTTCCTTTAATGTTACTGCGCCGATTTGATCCTGGACCACTCCTTTTGGCAGATTTGCATTTATGAATGCTTTTACTCCGATGGGATGTGTCTCACCATCTATCTACCTTCCTTCTCTTTATAAGTAGACCCTTCACCGTCTCCAGAGGCATATGCCTTACCATCTTCTCTCCCTCCAATCAACTGGATCTTTACCCTCCCAAACCGAACAACAAGATGTCTTCTTCGTCTTCTTCGTCTTCTTCCTCTGTCAATCAGGTACGAACTCCTCTCTGCCTCTCCCCTAGACATCTCAATCGCTCTGATGCTGGGTAGCTTTTCATCTCTGTTTAGTCAAAACGTCTTAGCCCCGGTCTGGAACGAGCGATCGAAATCATGCATTCAGATGAACCACTGTCGCAGGCAGACAAATATCTGATAAGAGCTCATGTTGAGGAACTCAAAGATCACATTCCCGCTGTTGTCCAGGAGTATTGGGACCTTATAGATGTTCACTACTTGGTCCGTAAGTGACCACCCTCTGAGAAGAGTCCTCCACTCCCTCATCAAGTCAAGACTGAAGTTGCCATGGAGAGTCTGGAGAAGAAGAAGACCCGCCTCCTGATAGAACTTTGCGATCAAGCTGAGACTGGAGCCACCGTAGAGAATCCGAAGGAGAATAGGACCCGCCTTCTGATAGAACTAGGTCATGTCGAGAGAGAAATCCAGAACAGGCGTAATCAATAGATATATTGGTATTTTTATTCTAAGGGCGACTTGTACCATGTCGGCCATGTACTCTGTCATTTTCATCCAATAATGAACTGGTCAAAACGAATCACAATGTTTCTTTCTTCGGGCGATGTTATTTCTGCATTGGCTATGCAGACGAAAGCCGATAGAAATCGGCCATGTTGTCTTGATATATCTTACTGCAAGTTATGCATCTACCCAAATGCTTGGATAGTACCTCTTCAGATATCGTCCATTCAAAGCTCTTGGGAATTCTTCCCCTTCAATTGTTTCCAGAATATATGCATTTCCAGGGGCACATCGGCCGATTCTGTATGGCCCTTCCCAAGTGGGTGACCATTTACTGAATTTGGGATCTTTAGACCCTATCGGCAGCACCAACTTCCATACCAAATCTCCCTGAGAGAATTGTTTAACTTTGACCTTCTTGTCATACCATCTGGCCACCCTTTTCTTGTTCTCTTCTATGCTAATTAGGGCCCTCAACCGCTGACCTGCCGTGTCATCAAGCTCATCTTTCATGAGGAAGGAATAGTCTTCGGCCGTCAACTGATCTTGAAGCGATATACGCCTTGACCCCGTCCTTAATTCCCAAGGCAGGACTGCCTCATGACCATAAACCAGTTGATAAGGATATATCTTAGTGGCTTCATGACAAGCCATCCTATAAGACCATAGAGATTCAGCCAAAGACATGTGCCACTTTTCGGGGCTCCTCTATCTTTCTCTTGATCAACTTGATTATCCCCTTATTGGACGATTCTGCCTGGCCATTGGCTTGAGCATAGTATGGAGAAGAATTTAACAATCTAATCCCCATATCGGCAGCGAATTCTCCAAATTCTCCAGAGGTGAACATTGTTCCCTGATCAGTTGTGATAGTCTGAGGAATACCGAATCGATAGATAATATGGTTTTTAATATCGGCCGATGTCACGTTCCTTAAAGGAACTGCCTCCACCCACTTAGTAAAATAATCTGTGGCTACCAATATGAACTTATGCCCTTTACTCGATGGAGGGTGAATCTGTCCGATGAGATCTATTCCCCAACCTCTGAACGGCCACGGCTTGATTACTGGATTCATAGCCGATGCTGGTGCGGCTGTACATTACCAAACTTCTAACAGTTTTGGCATCCTTTATAATATTTGAAACATTCCTCAAGAATCGTTGGCCAGTAATACCCATTGTTTCTGATCATCCATTTCATTTTGTGAGCCGATTGATGGGCTCCACATACGCCTTCATGGATTTCTCCCATCAGGACCTTTTCTTCTTCTATTCCCAGGCACTTGAGAAGAACTCCATCAATCGTCCGGTAAAATAAATCATCTTCAAGTAACACATATTTTGTAGCTTGAAAACGTACTCGTCGATCCACTTTCCGGGAGGGATCCTTCAAGTAATCAGCGATTTCCTTTCGCCTGTCATCGGCCGTGAGCTCTAAAGTCATAGCTCCCTGAATCGGCCGATATCCGGACGCATGTTGGGCCAGCCTGTTGGCCTCCTCATTATAATTTCTGGGGATATGCTCAATTATTGCAGACTTGAATTCCTTTAAAAGCTGAAGGCAATCTTCATAATAAATCCTCAAGATATCATCTTTGCACTCAGATTGCCCCGTTAACTGATCCGCAATGAGCATGGAATCTCCAAAAATTTCGACTGCATCGGCTTTGATTTCCCTTAGTAATTGGATACCTTTTAGAACGGCTCGATATTCCGCCTGATTATTGGTTGCGGATGCTTCTATCGGCAGAGAGAAATCATAACTTGCCCCCCGAGGCGATACAAGAACGATGCCGATTCCTGATCCGGCCCCACACGAGGAACCATCGAAGTATAGAGTCCATGGAACCGGTTCGATGACAGCAATTTCTAGGCCACAATGCTGAGCTACGAAATCGGCCATGACTTGACCCTTGACAGCTTTGGCCGATTTGTACCTTAAGTCGAATTCTGACAGAGCCAGGATCCATTTTCCAATCTGCCCTTTCAAAATCGGCAATGATAGCATATATTTCACCACATCATCTTTGCATATAACTATGCATTCTGCCGATAACAAGTAGTGCCTGAGCTTGGTACACGAGAAGTATAAACACAAGCACAACCGCTCCACCGGGGAATATCTTGTTTTGGCGTCCAGGAGTCTTCTGCTAACATAATATACCACCCGTTCTTTCCCTTCGAACTCCTGTACCAATGCCGATCCAATGGGCCGTTCATCAGCCGATAAATATAATTTGAACGGCTTACCAGGCTGTGGCGGGACTAACACCAGGGGTGAAATCAGATACTGCTTGATGCCTTCCAACGCTCTGCGTTGTTCTTCTCCCCATACAAATTCCTGATCGAGCTTTAATTTCAACAAAGGAGTAAAAGCTTGAATACGCCCTGACAGGTTGGATATGAATCTTCTGATAAAATTGACCTTGCCGATGAGGGACTGTAGCTCAGTTTTATTCTGTGGGGCCATAACTTTGTTGATGGCATCTATGGTCTTCCGATTGACCTCTATCCCACGCTCATGAACCATGAATCCTAAGAATTGCCCGGCCGATACGCCAAATGCACACTTGTTCGGGTTCATCTTCAACCCATGCTTCCTTGTGCACTCCAGTACTTCTTGTAAATCGGCCAGATGTTCTTGGTGACCTTTTGACTTGACCACGATGTCATCTATATAAATTTCCACCGATGTACCAATAAGCTTATGGAAGATATAGTTCATGGCCTGCTGATATGTAGCACCGGCGTTCTTTAACCCAAAGGTCATTACAACCCATTCGAATAAACCAAGATGACCTGGACACCTGAAAGCCGTTTTCGAGATATCTTCTTCGGCCATTAATATCTGATTGTACCTTGCATTACCATCCATGAAACTGATAACTTTGTGTCCTGCGGCAGCATCTATCAAGATATCGGCCGTTGGCATCGGATATCCATCCATTTGTGTGGCCTGATTTAAGTTCCTGAAGTCGATGCACACACGCAACTTTCCATTCTTTTTATACACGGGCAAGATATTAGAAATCCATTCGGCGTAGCGGCACTGCTGAATAAATCTTGCTTCAATTAACTTTGTGATCTCGGCCTTTATATCAGGTAGAATCTTGGGGTTGCACCGTCGTGCCGGTTGCTGATATGGCCGATATCCTGATTTTATAGGTAACCGGTGTTCAACAATGGACCGGTCTAGGCCTGGCATCTCATGGTATTCCCAAGCAAAGCAATCCTTGAACTCTTTTAATAAACTTGCCAATTTACACTTATACCCAAGATCCAAGTTAGCACTAATATACGTCGGCCTTGGTTTGTTACTATCTCCAAAATCCACCATCTCCAATGAATCGGCCGACGTAAACCCATGCCCAAGCTTCCCGTCTTCTCGGACGAGCTGATCCATGTATTCTGAATCTTCAGAGCCAATTGCTTGGATCGGCTGTAGACCGAAATCGGACACCTTCAGGAAGTCAGTGTCCCAAGTCCTGCCAGATATACACCTGACGTGCTTGTAGCCCCATTGTTGCATGTCGGCCGCTGCGACGCTGTAGGCGGAATCGGCGGTGACTATCTCCGTACTGTCGCCGACCCATTGCACGAGGCATTGATGCATTGTAGATGGGACACAGCAGTTTGCATGTATCCAGTCGCGACCGAGCAGCATGTTGTAGGATCCCTTACCATTAATAACGAAAAAGGTAGTAGGAAGGGTCTTACTGCCGATGGTGAGGTCGACGCAGAGCGCTCCACGGCCGGGAGACACGTTGCCTTCGAAATCCTTTAGCATCATGTCCGTCTTGGTCAGATCTTCATCGCTCTTGCCTAGCTTGCGGAATATGGCATACGACATGATGTTGACTGCGGCGCCTCCATCTACTAGTAGTCTGGTGACGGGTCGTCCGTTAACGTAGCCTTTGAGAAACAGCGCCTTAAGATGTTGCCGTTTTTCTTCTTCTGGTTTCTCAAAAGTAGCCGTCATCGGCTCTAACACCAGTTGCGCCATTTGCTCTTCCATTCTTGTCGCTTTGTCTCGATCATCAGGCATCATGAATTCCATCGGCAATATGAACACCATGTTGATGTCGGCTGCCGATTCTTGATTGTCTGCTTCCTGGCTGTTGTTTTTCTTGGGGCGCCAAACCCGAGACTTAACGTTTCTTTTCTCCGGCACCTGCCTCTGCTCTTCTTCTTGTTGCTCCCACTAGCGCAGGCGTTGGATCCTCCATTTCTGGGATCTGGATAGGCCATCTAGACACCACCTGGGGTTTACTGGTTTGGCCGATGATCTGGCGTGTTCCCAATCTGGTTCCCTTCCTAGGGGGTTTTCGTCTGACACCCTGTCATCAGCCATCTCTTCCAGCCGATCGTGTACACTGATTCTGCCCCCCTAGTCCATCCTGTTGGTTGATCCTACCTTTTGACCGGTGATGCTGGTCAACTCTGCCCCCCAGCCGATCATGCACTGAAAGGCGCCGTCCCTCTTGTTCGCGCCGATTTCTGCTGATTGGCTCTAATCCTCTGTCCCTAGAGCGCGATCTTTTAAACGGGCGATCGTTGCAACTTAATCCGTTGCACTCAGGACAGTTATCGGCTGACGGCAATCGGATGTCGTTCTCCCAGCAGTGGATGAAGAACGGACATTGCCAGTGATCCTCGTGCCGGCGCATCATTTAGTCGTGATATCTTGACTGTTCCTGCTGCCGCTGATATTTGCTGAGCAAGAATCGGGATGTGACGGGTCTGCGCGATGGTCCTGGCCCTCCGCTCTTGTCTTCAACCCGTCTTTTCCCTTTGACCTCATCCACTGTGACTTGCCTCCTTGGATCAACGGTGCCGCTCCTTCTTGCCGATTCTGACGTCAGCACCTTGGTTTGAAGTAGATTTCTCCCCGTGTCCACCATGTTAGCCGGGAAAGGATGTTGGTCTATCTTCATCGGTTTTGCCGATTTAGCCGGGGTTTCAAATGTGAGCCTCCCCTGCTCGATGGCCGATTGTATTTGCTGACGGAAGATCTTGCATTCATTCGTATCATGAGATGTGGCGTTGTGCCACTTGCATTTTTTCATTTTCTTGAGCTGATCGGCTGAAGGGAAGGTATGATACTGAGGTAGCTTAATCTGCCCTTCCTGGAGTAATAAGTCAAAAATTTTATCGGCTTTTGATGTGTCAAAGCCGAATGTCTCTGGTTCTTTCTTTCCGAAAGGGCATGATATTGGTTTTTTGCCTTTCACCCACTCTGCCAGGACGGTTTCCTCTTCTCCATCAGATTCAGACCCTTCCAGGTATGCCACCTTCTTCTGGAAATTCCTCCGCTGCTCAAACGGACGGACTTCCTGTCCTGCCAATCGGTGAACGATCTGGCTTAGGCTTTCAAATTCTTGCGAAGCATACCTTTCCTTGATTTGTGATAAGAGGCCTTGGAAAGCGATATCGGCCAACTATGCATCGGTCAGAGCCAGACTGTAGCATTTGTTCCTGACTTCTCTGAACCTCTGTATATATCCAATTACTGGTTCATCGCTCCTCTGTCTGAGGCTGGTCAAATCTGAGAGCTTCATCTCATGTACTCCTGCGTAGAAGTACTTGTGGAACTGCATCTCCAGATCGGCCCAAGTAACAATAGAATTTGGTGGCAAAGTGGTGAACCATTGGAAGGCCGATCGGGACAGAGACGATGAAAATAGACGCACCCTTAGAGCATCTTGCGTGGCGGCCTCTCCGCAATGGATGATGAATCTGTTGATGTGCTCCACGGTGCATGTATCATCCAGCCCTGAAAACTTGGTGAAATCGGGTACCTTGTAGCGGTGTGGGAACGACAGTAAGTCATAGGCCGATGGGTATGGCGTTTTATATGTGTAGGTCTACACTTTCGGCTTCAACCCAAACTGGTCCTGAATTACCTCTGCTATTCTTGCCGTCCAGTCCACCTGCTGCTGATGAATGGCCGTTCGAGGTGCCGGCATATGTTGAAGGGCTGGTGGTAGTACGGTTGGGTGATGAATCGAAGCATGCGGCGAATTTTGCTGAGCAGTTGACAGTTGATGGCGAAGTGAATGCGCCACCCCATCGTACATCATCATCGGCGCCGTGCCTGCCCCCCTGCCGATCTCTGATGAGACTGGTTGATACTAAGGGACCGTCGGCCGGACGACCGATTGGAACGGCGCCTGGATTGGATAGCTCCCCTGCCCAGTTGGTGGATCGGGGAAAGCCATTGTTACCGATGCCCCCAGGGTAATGAGCTTGTGGGCAGCGATTGCACAGAAGCAATCTGGACGGTTTGAAGCGGTGCCTGTGATGGGAAACATGGTGCACCGCTGTATTTTGGAGACGCTGGAGGCAACGGAGTGCTGTACCCCTCGCGTTGCGTCAATATCGGCTGAGGAGCCGATTGGGACGTGCCTGGTAAGCTTCTGGCTGGAAGTGCAATCGGCGAGGCATACGCCGGCCCCTGATAGCCTTGAACTACTCCGCTGGCCAGAGAGCTGATGACGGCGTTGTACACCGTGTTGGTCATCACTGAGGATTGGTCGATGAACGCCTGGTAGATGGACTGTTGGATCATATCGGACATCTTGCCCGAATCCTCAGCAATAGTGATATGGCAGGAAACTGGAATAGGAGCTTTCTTGACAGCCTCCCCGCTTCTGGTACGACTGAACGACTGCAGATACATCTTCTTGTAATCTTCTAGATGTTTAGCTAATTCTTCCCTCTGGTCGTCCTTGAGATCTGCTTCTGTGACCTCAATGATGTTGCTGTCAGAAATTTCTTCGTTCTTCGACATATCAGATCTTGAAGTGGTCCCACCGGGCGTGCCAAAAGTGTGTTGGCGCTAAAATCGGCCAGACAGGAATCGGCCGACGGTCTTCAGCGTCGGACACACGACCCGAGAGAATCTGCTTAGCTCCTGTTCGGGTTATCGCCCTGGTGCAGTTCGCGCGGCGTGCCAGTCAATCTGACCTGTTGATTGACAAGGAAATAAAAGTATTAAATTCCAGGAGCTCCGATTAGCTGGAGTTCCGATCTATCCTGAAGAGCGCGCCGGCGAATCGGCCAATTTGCTGTGAAGATGATCGGCTATGGATCAGCCGATAATTGTGTAATAATTGCAAAGTAAACTGCTGGAGCAATCTAAGCAATTACTACAGATGCAACACTTGAAATAGATCTAATCGGCTATGTGACGATGAAGGAGGAAAAACAATGATAGAGCCGATAGTTCTAATCTCAAGCTGGATAACTGGTGATACTACTAGAACAACAGGTGAAACTTGCAATTCTAGTAAATATCGATAACTGGTCAATAAATCCAAACGAAACCACAGCGATGCGCCCGTGGTTAAAGCTTGGATATTACTCGGTAAGCGGAACCTACCAATTGGCCGGAGATCAAGTTGATGCAGCCCTAACAATCCGTATGAACTCGTGAAAGAAGAAAAAGTATTGGCGAAGTCGCCGACTTGAAAGTAAAGTACTAGTAAAAAGTAGAAGTGTTTTGTTGATTGATGTGTTGATGATTTGCAAAGCCCTGACGACTCCTATTTATACCCTAAAACTAGGACTCCTGGTCGATTACGACTTGTTACAACCTTATTTAAAACAGGAAAACTACTATATCTATAATATCTTTAAAAAGGAAACGAACTCCCGCAGAATCTTCCGCCGCCGTCTCCTAATTCAATAAGGACTTTTCCAATTGCTTCTTGACCGAATCAGCATCGCTCCGTTGACCAACATCAAGCCACTTTTGACCGGGATCTTCTGTTGTGGCTCCAATCCGCTGGCGCAAGCTGTATCACCAATCGGGCGATTTCCAACTGTTACCTTAATCGGTTGATTCCTTACTGTAGCCTTCGGATCTGCTGCATCGGCCAATCTTCTCCTCCTGACGCTGATTCAACACGCGTCAAAATCTGGCGTCAACACTATTAATAAAGCATGATTGAAATTTGCTGAAATTTCAGAAAATGACCAATTCGTTTCAATTGGTCTTGATTGTAAAGAATCATTAAATTGGTTAGCATCAACCGATTCATCTAAAGATCCGAAATTAATTGCAATAGAGAAATATTCAGGTCTTCCGAATAATAAGAAAGACATCATCCATGAATTCCAATTTGAGGATATTCTTGAAGATGATGAGCTTAGTAAAATTACAAGAGGCACTGGGGCAAGCAAGCTCTTCCCAATCAGAATAACAGCTGGTCACTCCTGCTATGTTTGGAAGAAGGTTTGGCCAACTGGTCAGACCGGTATTGTCAAACATATCAGACCGGTTGCCTAAACCGGTTAGATCGGTTCTGATTAGGGATGTGCAAAAATGTTAAGATCGGAGCATCCTGAGATAAATGGAGGTAGAGACCGTTATAAGCACAAGAGCAGAAAGCTGAAGGTTAGATTCAAAGAACTTTTGGCTAAATTTCAAACTAACAATAAAGCAAAATGTGCTAATCGGTCAAATAATATGAGATATACAAGATCGTCTTCGAAACACACATTGAAAGGTTGGAATTGACAAGGAGAGGAGTTTCACGCAGCAGGGCCAATCTCTTTTTTGTCTGGCAATGCCAATACTATATGGTCCTCATGTTTCCGGTTTTCATCCATATTCATTATGGAGGAGAAATGATCAATGGACACATACTCTCGTATTTCAGACCATGTCATGTGGAATATGCAGCTCCCAAAATTCTAGTATTTGAAAGACAATCACATTTTTAAAAAGACCGTTTGTGAGCAAAAGAATTTATCCGGAGATCAAAATAAGAAAAGGATGGTTAAAAGAGTTTATCAAGTGAAAACAGATGGCCTCAAGGATAAGAGTTCAGATCTGTCCTCAAGTGATGAAAGGCCGATTAGGGTGTTAGAGACTTTGGCTATTAAAGGTGAAGAAAAAGAAATACCGACTATTACCATTCCAAGTGTTAAATCTTGTCCGTTTCGGAAATGGCCGATGGCTAAACAAACTCGAAGTGTGTATCGCGCGTCATGATCGGAGGTGGCCTAACATACAATGACTCAAGATTTATACTGGTGCAGACAATCATGCCCTACGTCGAGTTGGGGGTCAATCGGTTGTATTGCTTGAGCCCAGGTGCTCGTGAGAGTTAGGGGAGTTACAAGCTTGCGAGAGGATGTTCTGGTATGATCGAGATCTGTCGAGGTGTCATTCCTAGGCGAATGACCCTCCCTTTTATAGTCCAAAGGGGGGTTCCATTACAAGGGAATCAAAGGTAGAAAGATTGAGGTAGAAAGAGAGAGTGCTCCTTGTTGCTGGTCGGAGTCGCTTGCTCTATCAGTCGGGACTGCTAACTCTGTCAGTCGGGGCCTTTCGATGACCACCGTCCAAGTCCTGCGTCATGGGGTGGTCGTCTTATCTTTTCCTTGTGCGTCATGCTCCGTCGGTCGGGGGCGAGTGTGCGATGATAAGTATGGTATGGTAGTCACGCTCCGCCCCGTCACTCCATTGTGATGGAGGCGTGTCCACCGCGTCGTGATGGCATTGCATCCCATCCCTTCGCGAGGACGGGCAGGTGGAATAGGGTCCCCCCACTGTGGCAACAGAGGGGACTGTAACCCCCATGGATAGAGTGGTTGGCCTGTAGGGCAAGTTGACTCCGGCGTGTCCGTCCTTATCCTCAGCACCTGGCCTCGGGGACGGTCAGTGTACGAGGCCCGGCCGGCCTCCGACCTCGTCAGTCGGGGAAAGTGACACGTGCATGGCGGAGTTCGGTTGGCGTCTTAGGTCGGGACCATAGTACAGACCTAGGCCTTGGTCGTCCCATCAGTCGGGGACGCGGGCCGATTCTCCAGCCGACTGCCAGGCCGGTCAGGACCGTGGGCCTGGACAGCCTGGAGAAAGTCACGGCCCAAGAGGGCGCCTGTTTGATCCACGTGTGATCTTAGGCCATCCAGAGTGCTAGCAGGGAGTGGGCCCGCTGGGGACCCCGAGTCCCTGGAACCGTCAGAGGCCCCCGAGCGGCTTTGCGATTTGTTTAATCGCAAAGGCGCTACTCTCACCGCGCCGTGCTTTTGCTCAGAGTGAGAGGTCGCATCGCTCTGCCTCAGCCGCGGAGAGACACCGCGTAAGAGAGGCTCCACCTTGTGACCGCGAGTCAATCGGGGTTGCCTTGATCTGACCGTGCAATAAGTGTGCCACAGCGGTACTAGCTGCCTGCTTTTTGGCGCGGAACATCGAGGCCTGCCTGATCTGTCACGTCGGCCTACCGCAGAGGGGCTCCTCCCTGTTTCCCCCTCGAAGATTTCCATTCTTTTGAGGCGGAACCGCACTACACACGGCGAAGCTGACTTTAAAATAAGGGGGCGCCCAAGCAACTATAAATGGAGGCCCCCGGGACCCCATTTTTGAACCCATTCGGAACCTGAGTCGTGGGCAAGCCTTGTCTTGTATAATTGAGTTGCTCTCACCCCGTGTGCATCCGCCCAACGGATTCGGTGGTTCCTTCAGCATCTGGTGCTAGAAGAACGCTTGCGAGTGGCAGGGGATAGCACGTGGGCGACGTCGTGCACCCGGGCCTCTCCCAAGCTTGGTCCTCCGAGTGCTCCGCTCAGATGATCGAGGGGAGCGGGTGTGCAGGCAGGGCACCGTCTCTTTCAGGCAGTCGGCGCGGCTTCCCCAGGTGCCATGGGCGACCATGGGGGAGGTGCCGACTCCTGGCGGAGGATGTGTCAGTGCTTCCACCGGTCGAGTCTTGATATGGGGAGGAACTCATCGTCCCTTCCTGGTGCGGAACGTGCCTGCGGGAGCTGCCCGGGAAAAAGAGCTCCTCACTGTCGCTTGAGATGGCGAGGGAGTTCAGTTGGCGGCGGCTGTAAGTGGACTGCTCGCCGGTGTCCCCTGCCAAGTTACCCTTGAGGAAGGGGGTGCAAGAAGAAGGCTTGCGAGGAAGATGCTCCTCCCAGTCTTCTCACACTTGTAGCAGCCCTCGTCAAGGCTTCCAATGTCACCACCCTTGTGGTGGTAACAGGTTTTTGTACTTTGTAGCGGCCATGGGCTGACTGTGCTATATAACACTTACTCACCAGGAATAAAGCGCATTTGTGCTTTGTGTCTGCTGTGCCCGACCGCGAGTCCGGTCGTGAGCTAGAATTTTGCCGTTCTTCCTGAGTAGGAACACGGTCCCCCGACTTGCCGCGGCCTTTGTCATAAAGGAAGGCGGTCAGGTCATAGGCATTGTATGCATGCACACGTAGAGGTGACCCCATCCGCGGTCTCTGCGACTGGAGGGGCTGAGCCGATATCACTTGCCTCGATGGCTCAAGTGACGAGCTCAGTGAGCTCCTAACGGGTGCCCGGGCAAAATTTCGGGCGTCTGAGTCGAATCCGGGTCTGTCGTTCGAGACGGGGTTGGCATAGCCCGCAGGTGGCATTCCACTGCTCCGTGACCCGCCTCCCGGCAGATGCTCGAGTCGTCCGACCGACTCAGGTGGCCCGATGGCCTCTCCTCGATGGAGATTCTGTGGGCATGGCTCGAGGTCCGGATCGAACGAGAAGGTTGAGATGACCCGAGTCACTGTCGAAGCAGG
Organism: Panicum miliaceum; assembly: GCA_032594955.1. Classification (NCBI taxonomy): domain Eukaryota; kingdom Viridiplantae; phylum Streptophyta; class Magnoliopsida; order Poales; family Poaceae; genus Panicum; species Panicum miliaceum. The sequence continues at coordinate 23,734,580 of CM064073.1, forward strand.
TCGGGCGAGGGCCACTAAGGCTCCTCTACATTTTCTCCCCTGGCTCTATTTGACGCGAGGCAGCCTCGAGTCCTCCGTGGACCGGCCTTCGAACCTCGGTCGGTCGGGTTCCCGAGTCGGGACCCATCGACATGCTTTCTGTGCCTTTTTGGTTTTAGGGAAATTCAAAAATCGAGCAATTAAATGTGAATATCGAATGAGAACATGGCCTATTGAAGCTTATACGGGAAGTTGGAGCGCTGGTGCAGTTTTTTTTGGGATCCGCGGCGGAGGCGATTCCGCCACGTTAAAGGAGGCGATGGGGCGCTTCGTCCGCCTTGATTTCCGAGATCGGCGGGAGTAACTGCGCCTGCTGCCTTTCCCTATTTTGATTTAATTCGAATTGTAGGGGGGAGAATTCGTACCTTTTCCTCTCCCCGCGGAGGTCGAGGGGTCGTGCGTTGCGTGGGTCCAGGGACTCATTATAAGGCTCCGCCATCCCGGTCGGATGCTCTCACAAGCGAAAGTTAGCTTTTCTGTGCGGAAGAGAGGGAGAGGGAGAGGTTCTCCTGTTTTCCTTGCTCTTTTGGCGAGATGGTGGGAGAGAAGCGCCTGCAGGATGAGAGCTCCAGTGCCCCACCTCGGGGGCCGCCGCGCCTCTGAGTGATCTGCATCGTTAGGGGTAAGCATTGCTCACCTTGTTACTATGCTCTTGGCCGTGATTGGTGATGTTTGGCATCGCGTTTGTGCAGAGCTATCTCCACGGGTCCTCGGGACTTCATCACCGCGCGCGGAGCAGTTGGAGAACCCTCCACGGCCGCGGTGTCGGCGTCGCCGGAGTCGTCCTCTTCCTCCAAGTCCGACTCGGGTCGGTGTAGGGAGATGCGGGACCTTGTCCGCAAGGCGTCCGAGGCCAGGGGCCGGTACTCGGATGTGACACGAGAGATGGGCAGGCTGGAGTCCGATCTCGCTGTCGTCCAAGCCGCTCTTCATGCTTCGGAGGAGGAGACGGCTTCGGCCCTGGCCGAGGCCGCAGATGCCCACGCCCGGGCAGCAGGTGCGTCCCGTGCCGAGGGCTTCCATTTGTTTTTATTTCCGAAGTGGTTGTAGCATCCTTAATCCTCTGCGTTTTAGGTTTGGAGGAGGAGGTGGCTGCTTCTCGTCTTGAGGTGGATGATCTGTGTCGCCGCCTGAACGACCTGGAAGGCCACGATGAGGCTCTTTCCCGTGCGGCGCTTGATGCGGTGAGGATGGTGAGGCCGGAGGGGCACTTATTACCCTGACCGCCTCTGGCCCTGTTGCACTAGGTCAAGGGCGCATTTTCGTTAGGCGTTCGCCGGGGGGCCGCCAGCGCGCTGGCCTCGGCGCAGGTTCGGTCCGGCTGGTATTTGGGCCGGCTTGAGCCCTGGTTCCCGATGGAGACCAGACCTCAGGAGCAAAGGGCTCTCGTCACCTTGTTTGCCGAAGCCGCTACCGTCATCGCCAAGGAGGTTGACGTCGACGGCATCCTCACGAGGGGTGCTGACCCGGGCCAAGACTGTGTCTAGGGGACTCTTGCGGTTGATGTAGCGGTGGTCGTGTCAACCTTGGAGACGTTTTGTAGATATATTTTGAACAATGTATGCGGGGGACTTGAAGGGCCCCCGAGTGAACAATTCTAGGCATTTGTATCGTTCTTGCTTTAATGATGTTTGGGAGGCTCGTACCGCTCGCTATTAGATGTCATTATTGACCGGGGGTGCGGCCCAAGGAGACTCACTTGGGAAGCTAGGGCGTTGCCTCGCTTCTCGCGCCAATGCCATGGTCGTGGTGGACCCCGCGCTGCATGCCGCGGCCCATCGGTTGGGCTTCCGCGTGGCGCCCGTTTTAAAGGGAAAGGGCCGGAGGTCACTGTCTTCCTCATCTCGCCCTTGCCTCATTCCAATCCGCCGGAGCCATACCCTTTCCTCTGTTCTGCTAGCGCCGTCGCCCCCCGTCCCTTCTCTGCTCTTTCATAGAGAGAGAGAGAGAGAGAGAGAGAGAGAGAGATTGTTCTGCTTTCCTCTCCCATAGCCGTGATGTGGCTCTGGGCGCCGTCGACCATGGAGGAATCGCAGCTCGAGGATTTCGCGATGAAGGGGCTGCTACCACCAAAGGCGGTGGCGCACTAGAGGGCTCCCCCGGCGGAGCACGAGGAGCCGCATCCTGAGGATGACAAGATCGCGAGCTTCCTTGCATTCCATGAGCGCGGCCTCAGGTAATCGGCACACCCGTTCCTGCTCAGTCTGCTGAACGAGTGGAGGGGTGGAGCTGCAACACCTCAACCTAAATAGGGTGTTGCACATCACGGGCTTCGTCACGCTCTGCGAGGGCTTCCTCGGGATAGATCCACATGTGAATCTATACCGAGCCTTCTTCCACGCTCGAGGCCTGTCGGTGAAGGGAGACCCGGAGCTCGCACCAGTCGGGGGCTTCGGCCTGCAGAAGAAGCCTCACCAATCGGGGGACTACCCAGCGTAAACCCCCACGGATTTGAACCGGGGGTGGAACGAAGAATAATTATATATCAAGAACCCAGCAGAGATGACGTTCCCAGCATTCACGGGGGCGCGCCTGTGAGGAAGGAGAGCTGGACATGAGGACCCCTTACTCCGGAGAAGGCGCGCGTGAGGGTCCTTGAGAAGGCACCGTGGAGGAGGGCCTCGACGGGGTGCGTCTTTTCAGCACCATGCGTTACCGCCGCGTCATGCCGTTGGCTGTTAGGACGACCAAGATGTGGGAGTACACTGGCGTCACGGATCCTAACCGGGTGTCGACAGCGGCGGTGACCGACGACGAGGTGTGGTCGTGGCTCGATGTGGTGGTGAAGGTGGGGAATCATCGGACCTTCGGTGGTCTGCGGGCCTTCGACAAGGTGCACCCGCCGGATCTTGTAAGTTTTTTCCCCCCTCCTTCTTCCTACTAGTCCTTGGGCGCCCGACTGGCTCTTGACCTAAGCTTTTTCCTAGGGACTCAGTCGTCCCGAATCCCACCCTCATCTCCCGAAGGGGTCGGCGGGCGCGGCCAATTAGGCCACCCAGGTAGAGGCCTCTCGGGCCAGGAAGAAGAAGAAAGCCGAGAAGACCGAGAGAAGGCAGAAGAAAGAGAATGGAGATTGCGCATCGGGTCCGGATGGGAGAGGACCGCGATCCTGTTCTGGAAGAGGATTCATAGTTAGCTTTTGCTTTTGGAAGACTTGTGCGGGGGACTTAACGAGCCCCCGAGCAAACAATCTTAAATGTTTTGCTATTGTTTTAACTAATGTTCATTTTAATGATGTTTGGGAAGCATGTCCCGCCCGTATCTCTTTTGTTCCATGGAGTGACTCTTGCCTTCACACTTTTCCTTTTGAACCTGCTCGCTAACCGTAGGCTGCAGCATGTAGCCTCGGGCTGGCCCGAGTGGTGTCAGCTGCTAGTTTGCTGTAGGTTGTGATGAGAGTTCGGTAGGTCGGGTGGCCCAACAAAAATCCATCAAGTTGCGATGGGGAAACGGATTGCTCTTTCATTTGAGTGGAAAAACGTTGCTTTTTGTGCGTGATTTACAAAAGAAAGTGGGGGTAGCTGTGCATGTTGCGGGGTACCCTTGTGGGGCCCCCGAGCGACCCGAGCCGAGAGTGTTCGGGCCGGGGCGCTGTAGGAGTCTTCATTTAAATGAGAGCACGTGAAAGGACTGAATTTATGGGAAGAAACGACATAACTGCTCAATGTTCCAAGTGTTGGTGAGGATGTTGCCGTTGTTGTCCTTTAGTCGGTAGGTTCCTGGTTAGTCGGACCACCTACGCGATCATGTACGATCCTTCCCATGGCGGAGTGAGCTTGTGCTTGTCCTTGGTCGACCGCGCCCTCCGCAGCACCAAGTCACCGACTTCGAGGGTTCTTCCTCGGATCTTCCTCTCGTGGTACCTGCGAAGGGTTTATTGGTAGCGAGCCGAGCGGACCAAGGTCGTCTCCCGGGCCTCCTCCAATAAGTCGACCGCGTCCTGCTGAGCCTCCACGGATCAGTCGGGGTCAAAAGCTTTGACCCTTGTGGCGCCATAGTCTAGGTCGGAGGAAAGCAACGCTTCTGCCCCGTATGTTAGGAAGAATAGGGTGAATCCCGTGGACCGATTGGTAGTTGTCCTCAGGCTCCAGAGGACGGCTGGGATCTTCTAGACCCACTGCCCAGAAAACTTGTTGAGATGGTCGAAGATGCGAAGCTTGAGTCCTTGGAGGACCATGCCATTCGCCCTCTCCACCTGCCCATTGGTGCGAGGGTGTCCGACCGAAGCCCAGTCGATCCTGATCCTGTATTGGTCGGCGAACTCCAAGAACTTCTTGCCCGTGAAGTTTGGTCCCATTGTCTGTGATGATGGTGTTGGGCACACCAAAACGGTAGGCACACCAAACCAGTAGATGATGTCGAGGAAAAACTTGATAGGTTCTTGGGAGCTAGGCTTGACGATTGGTTTCGCCTAGTTCCACATAGTGAACTTGTCCACCACGACGAGCAGGAGGGTGAAGCCGCCAGGGGCCTTCTTTAGAGGCCCGACCATATCGAGACTCCAAACCGCGAACGGCCCGGTGAGGGGGATGGTTTGAAGCGCTTGTGCTGGCAGGTAGGTCTGCCGAGCGTAGAACTGGCCAGTAGAAACCCTTTCATGTGCGCACAACTTCTTCTACGTCATGTAGCGCCGTTGGCCAGTAGAAACCCTGGCGAAAGGCCTTGTTGATCAACGACCGTGGGGCGGCATGATGGTCGCAGATGCCAACATGGATCTTTGCCCTGCTGGGCCAGAATGCACTTCATCAGCATTCTGACCATTGACGGGCTGCACTTGTAGAGCTCGCCGTCGATGGCGACGTACATCTTAGCGCGTCGAGCGATTCTTCGTGCTTCAGTTCAGTCTGCCGGGAGGACCTCATCAAGGAGGTAGGCGAGTAGAGGCACCCACCAGTCGGAGTTGGTAGCTGGTGCGGTGGCCGCTGAGGTTGTGGCCTCCACCGCGAGACAGTCGGGCTCCCGAGCCCTTGGTTGGGGGATGCCCGGTCAGGGGGGTACCAGGCTAGGGCCCCTAGGTACCGGGTCGGATGGCCCCTGAGGTGGATCCGGCTTGATGCGAATTGTGGGCACATGGAGGTCGTTGACAAAAACCCCGTCGGGAGCGGGATCCCGCTGGGTCGCCATCTTGGCGAGCGCATCGGCATCGTTGTTGTTCCTCCGGGGGACGCGTTGCAGCTCTATTCCCCGGAATTTGCCCTCCAATTTGCGCACCTCTTGGCAATAGGCATCCATGAGGGAGCTTTCACAGTTGGACTCCTTCATGACTTGGTCTACCACTAGCTTCGAGTCACCGTAAGCGTAGAGCCGGGTCGCTCCGAGCTCAATGGCGATGTGAAGGCCGTTGACGAGGCCCTCATACTCAACAACGTTGTTCGAGGCTGGGAAGTGGAGGCGGATCGCGTAGCGGAGCTTATTCCTCTCAGGCGAGATCAGCACCACGACGGCCCCCGCGCCAGGTCCCATGACTGACCCGTCGAAGTACAGGGTCCAGTATTCGTGGGTGATGTCCGGAGTCGGGGTTTGGACCTCCGTCAACTCGGCGACAAAGTCGGCCAAGGCCTGCGACTTGATGGCACCACGAGGGAAATATTTGATGCCGTAGCCCATGAGCTCAAGTGCCCATTTGGAGATCCGTCCCATAGCGTCGCGGCAACGGACGACCTCCCTGAGTGGGAACGAGGTGACGACGGTGATCTCATGGTCGGTGAAATAGTGCTGCAACTTCTTGGTCACCATGAGCATGGCGTACAAGAGCTTCTGCACCTGGGGGTAGCGAGCCTTGGTCTCGATGAGTACCTCACTGACAAAGTACACCGGTCGTTGGACCTTCAGCGCACGACCCGGCTCCTCCCTTTCGACCACAAGAGCGGCGCTGACCACGTGGGTGGTCGCCGCGAGGTAGAGTAGGAGCGGTTCATGTCGCTTGGGAGCAACAAGAACCAGGGCCGAAGTCAATAACGCTTTAAGGCTATCCAAGGCTTGCTGGGCCTCTTTCGTCAAGACGAACTCTTCCGACTTCTTGAGGAGTTTGTAGAGGGGCATTCCCTGCTCGCTCAGCCGGGTGATGAAACGACTGAGGGCAGCCAGATAGCCGGTGAGCTGTTGCACGCCTTTCACGTTGTGTATGGGGTCGATCCTAGCAACGGCCCTGATTTTTTCGGGGTTGGCCTCGATACCACGCTCAGACACAATGTATCCGAGTAGCTTCCCCTTCGGAACCCCGAAAGTGCATTTTTTGGGATTCAATTTGATGCTAAACCTTCGGAGGTTAGCAAACCTAATGTGGTGATTAGGTCTCCCGCTCGAGGCGCTTTCACCACTATGGCGTCTACGTAGACGGCGACCATGGGTTTTGATGGCCTAAGCTGGTTGAGCTGCCGGGACAGGTCAATCTAATCGGCAAAACACTTCTGCATGCAATGCTGGTAGGTGGCGCCGAAGTTTTTTAGCCTGAACAGCATGGTGATGTAGCAGTATGTGACGAACGGGGTGATAAAAGAGGTCGCGAGCTGGTCGGACTCCTTCATCACAATCTGGTGATAGCCCGAGTAGGCATCCAGAAAAGAGAGGATTTTGCATCTTGATGTGGAATCGACTATCCCGTCTATGCGCAGCAAAGGAAAAGGATCCTTAGGACATGCCTTGTTAAAGCCGGTATAGTCAACACATATTCTCCATTTCCCATTCTTCTTTTTTACAAGGACGGGATTGGCAAGCCAGTCGGAGTGATACACCTAGTTGACGAAGCCGGCTGCCAAGATCTTAGCGATCTCTTTGCCTATGGCCCTGCGCCTCTCGTCATCGAAATGGTGCAGGCATTGTTGCACGGGCTTGGAACCCAGCTTGATGCGAAGCTCGTGCTCAGCGACCTCCCTCAGGATGTCTAGCATGTCGGAAGGCTTCCATGCAAAGGCATCACGATTGGCGCGTAGGAAGTCAAGCGCACTTTCCTATTTGGTCGGGAGCTGGGTCCTGACCTGCACGGTCTTGGTCGGATCGCTGGGGTCAACCTCGACTGCTTTGGTATCCTCGGTCGGGCGAATGGAGCTGGACGGAGTTGGCTCGTTGCGGTCGGGAACGCCTTCCACCACCGTCTCGGGGAGCCTTTTGGGCTCGGCAGAGTTGGCGACGATGATGGTAAGCTCGAAGTGCTCCCGTCCGCAGGCGTACATCTGCTCCAAGGAGCCACTCACCGTGATGATGCTGTTTGGTCCTGGCATCTTCAGCTTGAGGTAGGTGTAGTTGGGAACCGCCATAACTTGGCTTAGCACGGATGCCCGAGGATGGCGTGGTACGATCCCTCAAAGTCCACCACCTAGGAGATTAGGGTCTCGGTGCAGAAGTTGATGCGGTCGCTGAACTGGACCGGCAAGTCTATGATCCCTAGGGGGTACGGCCTCATACCCAGGACGATGCCGAGGAAGGAGAAAATGAATGCACAGAGCTTGGACCGCAAGATGCCCATGGCGTCTAGGGTCTCAACATACAAGATGTTGACGCTGCTGCCCCCGTCCATCAGCACCTTGGATAGGCGCTTGTTGCTGACAATGGGGTCGCCAACGAGTGGGTAGCTCCCCGGTCGAGGGACGCTGGGAGGGTGGTCACCCTAGTCGAAGGTGATCGGTGTGATCGACTAACAGAGGAACTTGGGGACGGCGTTCCTAGCGGTGTAGACTTCCCGTAGTCGGACCTTGTGTTGACACTTGGTGCGGTCGTCCTCAGAACCTCTAAAGATCATGAGGCAGTCATCCGGGTTGGGGAAGCCACTCCCGTCCTTGGGCTACGCACCCTGATCTCTAGGGGCCTCCTTATCATGGTCCCTGCCGTTGCGCTTGCTGGGCTGACCAAGCATGCGTGAGAAGCTCGCAGTCCTTGAGCTTGTGCTTGATGGGGTAGCTGTGATTGCCGCACGGCTTTTCCAGGAGCTACTCGAAGTGGTCAGCGTTGCCCTGTCGCTTGCCCGCGTGGTCGGCCGCCGCGACCATGTTGGGGTTCGCACGACGCCGATCCTTATTCTTCCTTTTCCCCTGCCCTGAGGAGGGGCCCCCATCTTGGTCCTCCCGCTTGGCCTTGCCTTTGGCCCGACCATCGATGAGGACCGCTTCGACCTCCTCCTCGCTGGTGGCTTGGTTCGCGGTGATGTGTAGAAGCTCGCGGGTGGTGCACGGCTTCTGGAAGCCAAGCTTGTGAGCGAGGGACTTGCAGGTGGTCCCTAAGAGGAACACGCTAACGATGTCTGCATCGACGACGTTAGGGAGGGAGTTGCACTGCTTGCAGAACCGGCGAATGTAGTCCCTGAGGGACTCGCCAGGCTCCTGCTTGCAGCTCTTGAGATACTAGGAGTTTCTGGGGTGCACGTACGTCCCTCGGAAGTTCCCGATGAAGACCTGCAAGAGCTCCGCCTAGCTACAGATGCTGTTCGGTGGTAAAACTTCAAGCCACACTCGAATGTACTCCCCGACACAGATGGGGAGGTACTGGGTGATGAATTAATCATCATTTGCTCCTCCGGCCCGACAAGCGAGCTGGAAGTCTTCCAACCATACAACAGGGTTCGTCTTCCCGGTGCATTTGGTGATGTTAGTGGGCGGTCGGAAACACAGTGGGAATGGCGCTTTCTGGATGCGACGACCGAAGGCCCACGGGCCCGGGTTGTCCGGACTGGGGCTTCGATAATCATCCTTATCGCACAGTCGGCCACCACGCTAGGGGGGCACCTCCTCGTGCTCCCTCTCAGGCTGGTGGGCTTCAGCCGCATCCGCGGCGGCCCGGTTGACATCGGCGCCGCAGCGGGTCAGTTGCCGTGAGTGGATGATGCTGCGCGCGTCGTAGTTGGGCCCGAGCCAGTGCGCACCAAGGGGCGCTACGCGGCGGGTGCCGGATCAGGGTGCGGCGCACCGCGGCGTCGCGACCCGCCTAGGGTTGGCGCCCTTGCTGCTGGTGGACTGAGGGGTTTGGCTGCTGCGAGCCTGCCCCCCCCCACCCCTGACTGGGCAGAAGGCCGCGAGCTGGTGGCGTGACGCGGAGCTTTCCGCCTGCTGCACGGTGGCACGCTCCACCAACGTTAGGATGTTGCGGTGGAGCTCCTGCTATTGAGGGTCTGCAAGATCGGGCAGGTTGCGCAGGAGCATCGCTGCGGTGACGATGTTCTGTCCGGCCCGTGCAAACTGTGGGGGGCCGCTAGCATCCTCGATGATGGCCTGCTGGACTTGACAGGCGCGCGCCGGGGGTGCACTGATGCAAGCGGCAGCTGGTGCTGCCATTGTTGATGTAAGTCCTCGCCATGCGCCTCGGCATTAGCCAGGGCCTATGCGTCCGGGTCTGGCGGGGTGTTCGTGTCCTCGGTCTCCACTGGGATCGGCTGTCGCCCCTTCATGTCCGCCATGGTGCATTCCCGCAGCGTGGGGTAGCCAGGGGATGACACGTTGCCAATGCTGGAACCCTCGCTCAGGAGGTTGTCGTCGGAGAAGAGGTCGTGGAACTGTACCCCGTCATGCCATCGACTTCGGTGGCGAGCGGGGGTTGCAGTAGGGCCCTCCGGAGCTCCTTGGCGTAAACACTCGTGGTGTTCGTGAGGCCAAATGGGGACCGACCGCACGATGAGCGTGGTGGGGACAGCGGGGTCCCTCTGGAGAGCTGGTGGTAGACGTTGTGCAGCGAGAACAGAAGCAAGTCCACATCACTCGCTAGGGGGTTGGCTCCAAGCATGAGCTAGATGCAACGGGCGGGCGCCTCAGTGTCGAGGTCAGCCAGCGGCACGTTCGAGGGAGTGTCTTCCTCGAGCGATGCTAGAGGAGTGGCCTCCTCGCAGAGGCAAAGCGTGCCGAGACAATCGGCAACAAAGTCCAAGCTTCCAAAGCGAAAGGTCTGAAAGGGCGCGAAGACGGGAGGTGCCCACAGCCCAGTGCACGGGGCCATGTGAAACTCCAACAAGCCGAAGCGAATCATATCGCATAGGCTCGTGAGGCTGGAGGTGTCAGAGATGAAGGCCATCTGATCGCTAGGACAGTGGACGCACGATGTCCTCCCCACGGATGGCGCCAAACTGTCGGTTCCGGAAATGGCCGGCAGCTAAACCAACTTGAAGTGTGCATCAGGCATCGTGATCGGAGGTGGCCTAACACACAATGACTCAAGATTTATACTGGTTCAAGCAATTGTGCCCTACGTCCAATCGGAGGTCAGTCGGTTGTATTTCTTGAGCTCAGGTGCTCGTGAGAGTTAGGGGAGTTAGAAGCTTGCGAGTGGATGATGTGGTATGATCGAGATCTGTCGAGGTGTCTTTCCTAGGCGGATGACCCTCCCTTTTATAGTCCAAAGGGGGTCTCCGTTACTGGGGAACCAAAGGTAGAAAGAGTGAGGTAGAAAGAGAGAGTGTTCCTTGCATCGTGGGGTGGTCTTCTTATCTTGTCCCTATGCGTCATGCTCCGTCGGTCGGGGGGCGAGCGTGCGACGATAAGTACGGTACGGTAGTCACGCTCCATCCTGGCGCTACGCCCTGTCACTCCATTGTGATGGAGGTGTGTCTGCTGCATCGTGATGATGTTGCGTCCCGTCCCTTCGTGAGGACAGGTAGGTAGAATAGTGTCCCCAACTATGGCAACAGAGGGGATTGTAACCCCCGTGGAGGGAGTGTTTGGCTTGTACGCAAGTTGACTCCGGCGTGTCCATCCTTATCCTCAGCACCTGGCACCGGGGACGGTCAGCGTGCGAGGCCCGGCCGGCCCCCGACCTCGTTAGTCGGGGAAAGTGACACGTGTGTGGTGGAGTTCGGTTGGCGTCTTAGGTCAGGACCACAGTACAGACCTAGGCCTTGGTCGTCCCCTCGGTCAGGGACGCAGGCCAAGGCTCTAGCCGACCGGCCTGGACGGCCTGGAGAAAGTCACGGCCGGGACCGTGGGCCTGGACGGCCTGGAGAAAGTCACGGCCGAGGAGGGCGCCAGTTTGATCCATGTGTGATCTTAGGCCATCCAGAATGCTAGCAGGGAGTAGGCCCGCTGGGGACGCCGGGTCCCTGGACCCGTCAAATCTGAACCGAGAAAATTGAATGAGCCAAGAATCAAGAATGAAATAATATTGTCCAAAATTGAAGTACAACCGAGATGTTTACTCAGTTCATCAAGTAGGCAAAGGAGAAATTTGCAAAAACTTACTTCACAAGAGCTGAAAAGAAACAAACATGGCGTGGGTACCTAAAGGAAGCATGCAAGTATAAAAGCAAGGATAGTATTCAAGCAAAAGATGCAACCAAGGTGATGGAGAAGAGAAGAACATCCAACTCTGAGGTTTGCTCTGAACCATAATAATTATCGGTCATTATACCATCCATATGTTTTACAAATGCCACTAATACCGCAATGCTGGAGTTCATCCTTAGATATGTTTGGTTACCCCTCAAATTCTTATTTTCATCCTTGGATGCTATATGAGGCTTTATATCATGGACGGTGGTTACCAAATTGTTATGAAAGTTGATTAATCGCAATAGATGTTGATATTAGCATTCAAAAACCAAATATCTGGGTTCTAGAGAAGATTTTGATGCTTACATTTATTTTATTCTATTGGATTTATTTCGGCCGTACATATCTTGTGGATTGATCAAATCTGGCAAATATTTTATTATCTTGCTTTGCAACACATACATACGGCCGATGAATGCTTTTGATATTTGTCCTAAAGCATTTGCTCCCAAGTATGAGACTGATTGTGGTCATATTGAAGACTTTAATGCTCGAGGGGCAAAATATTGGCAAAATGATCAATTTACCACATGGAGTTTATGATTTGGTGAATCAGCTTGCATGGGTTCTGAAAACATCAATTTATGTTGTATTTCAATAAATGGTGTTATTTTTGGACTTCTAGCCAATTGGAATGTTTTGCACTAATAAACAAGGCGAATATGAAGTTCTTTTATTCCGACTAGAGATTTATGATTCATGGGTGTGAAGCATGTGGATGCTATATTTAGTCATTCTATGATCTCGTTTATTTGGTCACTTTGTGAATCCATAGTCATTTGAAGGTGTGAAAGTGATTTTGAACCGTATTTCACTAAGGTGGTGGGTACTCAGGCTCCTCACTAAAGATGTAGGATTATACACAGCAAGATGAAACCATTATCTTGGACCATGTCAAGATATGTGCTCAATCAAATTCCACCATCATTAAGAACAAGACATGATCAGTGCACTAGTGTTATTCATTGTTCCGGTGCAGTTTTGGTTTGGAGAAATATTTCTTGGTACGCAAGCTTTACCAAGAAATAGGGGGCATATGTCGATACCAAATTTTGCACAATTCAGGTTTTCTGGACAATCTGGGCAAAATTGGCCCGATTGGTCTTATAAACCGGCCAAACCGGTCTTAGTAGCATTTTCAAATTATCAATTATACTACACCATTGTGTAGATCACGCACAATTGGAATCTTGATGAGTAAGTTATGGCTCCAGGATGACCTACACCAAGGTCGGACCGGTCAAACCGGTCTTGACGGGCTAATTTGAGTTAGGAGTTGTATTTTGACACGGGATTTGTATGATTTTTTACTCCTACTGGGTTAATGAAACACACCGGATTATCAAAAATGAGAATCCGACTCCCTGTACCTTTGTGATAGTCCCAGAATCAACAAATATCATGTACAGAACTTATTCCAACATAATATCATTTCTATATAACGATAACATAGTACAATATTCAATAATTACATCCGAAGCAACTCGGAACACGATATGATACAAGCCCCTTAGTCTAAAGGACAAGTAGAAATCCTACAAAGCGGTAGCTAGGGCATCACGTCCTCATCTTCAAACTTCACCATAGGCAACCTTGAGTGAAGCAACGCAACCCTTCCGATATAACATCTTCATGATTGATCTCAAGCTCCAAGGTCAAACCTGCAACTAATGATCTTCCCCCAAGGAATGGGACAGTTCCACATCACCATCCACAATGTGCATGCTTTAAAGTGGACTATACTAGTATATAAAAGTAACCAGAAATGGCTCAGGGTTTTCCTATGCAGCAGCAGCAAGTAGTAGTGTATTTCCATTATCCACATCTTCAAGACATAGGCCGTCCGAGCATTCCAGGTTCCCAGTTAACACACACCTTTCACCAAACCAGTCAATGTGAGAGCTTCTGGCCCTCACACTGAGACTGTCCGAGGACAGGAAGTAACCACTAGAGGGAGGTAGAAATCAAGTAACATTACTCTATCAGCGAAGCCAGTTCAAGAGATGTCCATGACCGAGGACGTGGCTATACGTATAGTTTACACTCTGCAGAAGTTGTACACCTGGACCCACTCGAAGTGAAGACAGTCGGTAGCTAGCCGCCTGAATGACACAACGACCGGTCGTAGATACTAGTAGTTACGGCACCATCATGCTTTCCCGGGTCTTGGGCGCATCCTTTTGCAAGAGGTCGCCCGGGGACTGTGAAGCCTCCCAACTGGACCCAGCAATGTCTGGCATTTCGGAGGATGTGAGGTTAGCACCTCCCACCCCATGCACTGATATTGTATCCTCCTACAGGCTTGGTACCGCACTTGCTAGCCTCGGGCTAGACCCACCCGCATAATGGGTAAATGGTGTGCACGTTTAACATATTTCCATCACAAGATCCTACTGACTCGGTCCTTACTTGCCGAAGCGAGCGTCATCATCCCAAAAGCGTATCCACCATAGTAGTTTGGAAACTACACCCATTACAGATATTGCCACCAACTCCTTAACCAAGCAATCCACCAAATGTACCCGCAACAGGTACTCCATAGGGTGTGCCCCAAACACAAACCCCAAGCACCCCGATCCAAGGATCGGGTTAAGTTATGCTCGCCCCCACAAAAAGCCTGTTGACGCCAGATTTTGACACGTGTTGAATCGGCGTCAGGAGAAGAGATTGGCCGATGCAGCAAATCTGAAGGCTACAGTAAAGAATCGGCCGATTGAGGCTACAGTTGGGAATCGGCCGATTGGCGATGCAACTTGCGCCAAATAGATTGGAACCACAACAGAGGATCCTGGTTAAAAGTTGCCTGATGTTGGTCAACGGAGCAATACCGATTCGGTCAAGAATCAATGGAAAAAGTCCTGATTGGATTAGGAGATGGCGGCGGAAGATTCTGCGGGAGTCCATTTCCTTTTTAAAGATATTATACATATAGTAGTTTTCCTGTTTGAAATAAGGTTGTAACAAGTCGTAATCGACCAGGAGTCCTGGTTTTAGGGTATAAATAGGAGTCGCCAGGGCTTTGTATCAGAAAGACACATCAATCAACAAAAATACTTCTACTTTTTCCAGCACTTTACTTTCAAGTCGGCGACTTCGCCAATACTTTTTCTTCTTTCACGAGTTCGTACGGATTGGCAGGGCTGCATCAACTTGATCTCCGGCCAATTGGTAGGTTCCGTTTATCGAGTAACATCCGAAATTTAACTACGGGCGTATCGCTGTGGTTTCGTTTGGATTTATTCACCAGTTATCGATATTTACTAGAATTATAGGTTTTACCTATTGTTCTAGTATTATCACCAGTTATCCAGGTTGAAATTGGAGTTATCAGTTTTATTATCGCTTTTCCTCGATTTATCGTCATATAGCCGATTAGATCTATTTCAAGTGTTGCATCTGTAATAATTGTTTAAGTCGCTCCAGTAGTCTTCTTTGCAATTATTACACGATTATCGGCTGATCCATAGCTGATCATCTTCATAGCAAATCGGCCGATTCGCCGAGACGCTCTTAGGGACAGATCGGAACCCCAGCCGATCGGAGCGCCCTGAATTTAATACTCTTATTTCCTTGTCAATCAAAAGGTCAGATTGACTGGCATGCCGCGCGAACCGCACCAGGGCAAATAACCCGAACAGGAGCTAAGCAGATTCTCACGGGTCGTGTGTCCGACACTGAAGACCATCTGCCGATTCCTGGCCGATTTTAGCGCCAACACACTTTTGGCACGCCCGGTGGGACCAACTTCAAGATCCGACATGTCAAAGAACGCAGAGGTTTCCGAAAGCAACATCATTGAGATCACAGAAGCGGATCTCAAGGACGACCAGAAGGAAGAATTGGCTAAACATCTAGAAGATTACAAGAAGAGATATCTGCAGTCGTTCAGTCGTACTAGAAGCGGGGAGGCTGTCAAAAAAGCTCCTCTTCCAGTTCCCCGCCATATCACCATTACTGAGGATTCGGGCAAGATGTCCGATATGATCCAACAGTCCGTCTACCAGGCGTTCATCGACCAATCCTCGGTGATGACCAACACGGTGTACAACGCCGTCATCAGCTCTCTGGCCAGCGAAGCAGTTCAAGGCTATCAGGGGCCAGCGTATGCCCCGCCGATTGCACTTCCAGCCAGAAGCTTACCAGGCACGTCCCAATCGGCTCCTCAGCTGACATCGACGCAACGCGAAGGCTACAGCACTTCATTGCCTCCAGTGTCTCCAAGGTATAGCGGTACACCATGCTTCCCATCGCAAGCACCGCTTCAGCCTGTCCATATTGCTTCTGTGCAATCGTTGCCCACAAACTCAGTACCCTAGGGGGCATCGGCGACAACGGTTTTCCCTGACCTATCAACCGGACATGGGAGCTATCCAATCCAAGCGCCGTTCCAATCGGCCGTCCGGCCGATGGTCCCTCAGTATCAACCAGTATCAGAAATCGGCAGGGGTGCAGGCGCTGTAGAGGCACTCAGAAGCACGACACCGATAACGATGTACGACGGGGTGGCGGATTCGCTTCGCCATCAACTGTCAACTGCTCAGACGGCCATGACGCAACAGAATACGCCGCATGCTTCGATCCATCACCCGGCCGTACCACCGCCAGTCCTACAACATATGCCGGCACCTCGAATGGTGGTTCATCAGCAGCAGGTGGATTGGACGGCAAGAATAGCGGAGGTAATTCAAGATCAATTCGGCTTGAAGCCGAAAGTGCAGACTTACACATACAAGACGCCATACCCATCGGCCTATGACTTGCTGCCGTTTCCACACCGCTACAAGGTGCCCGATTTCACCAAGTTTTGGGGGCTAGACGATACATCCACCGTGGAGCACATTAACAGATTCATCATCCAGTGCGAGGAAGCCGCCATGCAAGATGCTCTGAGGGTGCGTCTATTTTCATCGTCTCTATCAAATTCCACCATCATTAAGAACAAGACATGATCAGTGCACTAGTGTTATTCATTGTTCCGGTGCAGTTTTGGTTTGGAGAAATATTTCTTGGTACGCAAGCTTTACCAAGAAATAGGGGGCATATGTCGATACCAAATTTTGCACAATTCAGGTTTTCTGGACAATCTGGGCAAAATTGGCCCGATTGGTCTTATAAACCGGCCAAACCGGTCTTAGTAGCATTTTCAAATTATCAATTATACTACACCATTGTGTAGATCACGCACAATTGGAATCTTGATGAGTAAGTTATGGCTCCAGGATGACCTACACCAAGGTCGGACCGGTCAAACCGGTCTTGACGGGCTAATTTGAGTTAGGAGTTGTATTTTGACACGGGATTTGTATGATTTTTTACTCCTACTGGGTTAATGAAACACACCGGATTATCAAAAATGAGAATCCGACTCCCTGTACCTTTGTGATAGTCCCAGAATCAACAAATATCATGTACAGAACTTATTCCAACATAATATCATTTCTATATAACGATAACATAGTACAATATTCAATAATTACATCCGAAGCAACTCGGAACACGATATGATACAAGCCCCTTAGTCTAAAGGACAAGTAGAAATCCTACAAAGCGGTAGCTAGGGCATCACGTCCTCATCTTCAAACTTCACCATAGGCAACCTTGAGTGAAGCAACGCAACCCTTCCGATATAACATCTTCATGATTGATCTCAAGCTCCAAGGTCAAACCTGCAACTAATGATCTTCCCCCAAGGAATGGGACAGTTCCACATCACCATCCACAATGTGCATGCTTTAAAGTGGACTATACTAGTATATAAAAGTAACCAGAAATGGCTCAGGGTTTTCCTATGCAGCAGCAGCAAGTAGTAGAGTATTTCCATTATCCACATCTTCAAGACATAGGCCGTCCCAGCATTCCAGGTTCCCAGTTAACACACACCTTTCACCAAACCAGTCAATGTGAGAGCTTCTGGCCCTCACACTGAGACTGTCCGAGGACAGGAAGTAACCACTAGAGGGAGGTAGAAATCAAGTAACATTACTCTATCAGCGAAGCCAGTTCAAGAGATGTCCATGACCGAGGACGTGGCTATACGTATAGTTTACACTCTGCAGAAGTTGTACACCTGGACCCACTCGAAGTGAAGACAGTCGGTAGCTAGCCGCCTGAATGACACAACGACCGGTCGTAGATACTAGTAGTTACGGCACCATCATGCTTTCCCGGGTCTTGGGCGCATCCTTTTGCAAGAGGTCGCCCGGGGACTGTGAAGCCTCCCAACTGGACCCAGCAATGTCTGGCATTTCGGAGGATGTGAGGTTAGCACCTCCCACCCCATGCACTGATATTGTATCCTCCTACAGGCTTGGTACCGCACTTGCTAGCCTCGGGCTAGACCCACCCTCATAATGGGTAAATGGTGTGCACGTTTAACATATTTCCATCACAAGATCCTACTGACTCGGTCCTTACTTGCCGAAGCGAGCGTCATCGTCCCAAAAGCGTATCCACCATAGTAGTTTGGAAACTACACCCATTACAGATATTGCCACCAACTCCTTAACCAAGCAATCCACCAAATGTACCCGCAACAGGTACTCCATAGGGTGTGCCCCAAACACAAACCCCAAGCACCCCGATCCAAGGATCGGGTTAAGTTATGCTCGCCCCCACAAAAAGCCTGTTGACGCCAGATTTTGACACGTGTTGAATCGGCGTCAGGAGAAGAGATTGGCCGATGCAGCAAATCTGAAGGCTACAGTAAAGAATCGGCCGATTGAGGCTACAGTTGGGAATCGGCCGATTGGCGATGCAACTTGCGCCAAATAGATTGGAACCACAACAGAGGATCCTGGTTAAAAGTTGCCTGATGTTGGTCAACGGAGCAATACCGATTCGGTCAAGAAGCAATGGAAAAAGTCCTGATTGGATTAGGAGATGGCGGCGGAAGATTCTGCGGGAGTCCATTTCCTTTTTAAAGATATTATACATATAGTAGTTTTCCTGTTTGAAATAAGGTTGTAACAAGTCGTAATCGACCAGGAGTCCTGGTTTTAGGGTATAAATAGGAGTCGCCAGGGCTTTGTATCAGAAAGACACATCAATCAACAAAAATACTTCTACTTTTTCCAGCACTTTACTTTCAAGTCGGCGACTTCGCCAATACTTTTTCTTCTTTCACGAGTTCGTACGGATTGGCAGGGCTGCATCAACTTGATCTCCGGCCAATTGGTAGGTTCCGTTTATCGAGTAACATCCGAAATTTAACTACGGGCGTATCGCTGTGGTTTCGTTTGGATTTATTCACCAGTTATCGATATTTACTAGAATTATAGGTTTTACCTATTGTTCTAGTATTATCACCAGTTATCCAGGTTGAAATTGGAGTTATCAGTTTTATTATCGCTTTTCCTCGATTTATCGTCATATAGCCGATTAGATCTATTTCAAGTGTTGCATCTGTAATAATTGTTTAAGTCGCTCCAGTAGTCTTCTTTGCAATTATTACACGATTATCGGCTGATCCATAGCTGATCATCTTCATAGCAAATCGGCCGATTCGCCGAGACGCTCTTAGGGACAGATCGGAACCCCAGCCGATCGGAGCGCCCTGAATTTAATACTCTTATTTCCTTGTCAATCAACAGTTCAGATTGACTGGCATGCCGCGCGAACCGCACCAGGGCAAATAACCCGAACAGGAGCTAAGCAGATTCTCACGGGTCGTGTGTCCGACACTGAAGACCATCGGCCGATTCCTGGCCGATTTTAGCGCCAACACACTTTTGGCACGCCCGGTGGGACCAACTTCAAGATCCGACATGTCAAAGAACGCAGAGGTTTCCGAAAGCAACATCATTGAGATCACAGAAGCGGATCTCAAGGACGACCAGAAGGAAGAATTGGCTAAACATCTAGAAGATTACAAGAAGAGATATCTGCAGTCGTTCAGTCGTACTAGAAGCGGGGAGGCTGTCAAAAAAGCTCCTCTTCCAGTTCCCCGCCATATCACCATTACTGAGGATTCGGGCAAGATGTCCGATATGATCCAACAGTCCGTCTACCAGGCGTTCATCGACCAATCCTCGGTGATGACCAACACGGTGTACAACGCCGTCATCAGCTCTCTGGCCAGCGGAGCAGTTCAAGGCTATCAGGGGCCAGCGTATGCCCCGCCGATTGCACTTCCAGCCAGAAGCTTACCAGGCACGTCCCAATCGGCTCCTCAGCTGACATCGACGCAACGCGAAGGCTACAGCACTTCATTGCCTCCAGTGTCTCCAAGGTATAGCGGTACACCATGCTTCCCATCGCAAGCACCGCTTCAGCCTGTCCATATTGCTTCTGTGCAATCGTTGCCCACAAACTCAGTACCCTAGGGGGCATCGGCGACAACGGTTTTCCCTGACCTATCAACCGGACATGGGAGCTATCCAATCCAAGCGCCGTTCCAATCGGCCGTCCGGCCGATGGTCCCTCAGTATCAACCAGTATCAGAAATCGGCAGGGGTGCAGGCGCTGTAGAGGCACTCAGAAGCACGACACCGATAACGATGTACGACGGGGTGGCGGATTCGCTTCGCCATCAACTGTCAACTGCTCAGACGGCCATGACGCAACAGAATACGCCGCATGCTTCGATCCATCACCCGGCCGTACCACCGCCAGTCCTACAACATATGCCGGCACCTCGAACGGTGGTTCATCAGCAGCAGGTGGATTGGACGGCAAGAATAGCGGAGGTAATTCAAGATCAATTCGGCTTGAAGCCGAAAGTGTAGACTTACACATACAAGACGCCATACCCATCGGCCTATGACTTGCTGCCGTTTCCACACCGCTACAAGGTGCCCGATTTCACCAAGTTTTGGGGGCTGGACGATACATCCACCGTGGAGCACATTAACAGATTCATCATCCAGTGCGAGGAAGCCGCCACGCAAGATGCTCTGAGGGTGCGTCTATTTTCATCGTCTCTATCTGGATCGGCCTTCCAGTGGTTCACCACTTTGCCGCCAAATTCTATTGTTACTTGGGCCGATCTGGAGAAGTAGTTCCATAAGTACTTCTACGCAGGAGTACATGAGATGAAGCTCTCAGATTTGACCAGCCTCAGACAGAGGAGTGATGAACCAGTAACGGGATATATACAGAGGTTCAGAGAAGTCAGGAATAAATGCTACAGTCTGGCTCTGACCGATGCACAGTTGGCCGATATCGCTTTCCAAGGCCTCCTGCCACAAATCAAGGAAAGGTATGCTTCGCAAGAATTTGAAAGCCTAAGCCAGATCGTTCACCGATTGGCAGGACAGGAAGTCCGTCCGTTTGAGCAGCGGAGGAATTTCCAGAAGAAGGTGGCATACCTAGAAGGGTCTGAATCTGATGGGGAGGAGGAAATCGGCCTGGTAGAGTGGGTGAAAGGCAAAAAGCCAATATCATGCCCTTTCGGAAAGAAAGAACTAGAGACATTCGGCTTTGACACATCAAAAGCCGATAAGATTTTCGACTTATTACTCCAGGAAGGGCAGATCAAGCTATCTCAGTATCATACCATCCCTTCTGCTGATCAGCTCAAGAAGATGAAGTACTGCAAGTGGCACAACGCCACGTCTCATGACATGAACGAATGCAAGATCTTTCGTCAGCAGATACAATCGGCCATCGAGCAGGGGAGGCTCAAGTTTGAAACCCCGGCTAAACCGGCAAAACCGATGAAGATAGACCAGCATCCTTTCCTGGCTAACATGGTTGACACGGGGAGAAATTCACTTCAAACCAAGGTGCTGACGTCAGAATCGGCAAGAAGGAGCGGCGCCGTAGACCCTAGGAAGCAAGTCACGGCGGCTGAAATCAAAGGGAATAGGCAGGGATCAGAACGATCGCGCAGACCCGTCACCTCCCAGTTCTTGCTCAGCAAATATCGGCGGCAGCAGGAACAATCAAGATACCACGACGAGATGATACGCCGGCACGAGGATCATTGGCAATGTCCGTTCTTCGTCCATTGCTGGGAGAACGACCTCCGATTGCCGTCAGCCGATAACTGTCCTGAGTGCAACGGATCAAGCCGCAACGATCGCCCGTTTAAAAGATCGCACTCCAGAGATAGAGGATCAGAGCCGATCAGCACAAATCAGCCCGTACAAGAAGGATGGCGCCTTTCAGTGCATGATTGGCTGGGGGGCAGAGTTGACTGGTATCACCGGTCGAAAGGCAGGATCAACCAACAGGATGGACTGGGGGGCAGAATCAGCGTGCACGATCGGCTGGAAGAGATGGCTGATGACAGGGTGTCAGATGAAAACCCCCTAGGAAGGGAACCAGATTGGGAGCACGCTAGATCATCGGCCAAACCAGTAAACCCTAGGTGGTGTCCTGATGGCCTATCCAGATCCCAGAAATGGAGGATCCAACGCCTACGCCAGTGGGAGCAACAAGAAGAAGAGTAGAGGCAGGTGCCGGAAAAGAGAAATGTCAAGTCTCGGGTTTGGCGCCCCAAGAAAAACGACAGCCAGGAAGCAGACAATCAAGAATCGGCAGCTGACATCAACATGGTGTTCATATTGCCGATGGAATTCATGGCGCCTGACGATCGAGACAAAGCGACGAGAGTGGAAGAGCAAATGGCGCAACTGGTGTTAGAGCCGATGACGGCTACTTTTGAGAAACTAGAAGAAGAAAAACGGCAACATCTTAAGGCGCTGTTTCTCAAAGGCTACGTTAACGGACGACCCGTCACCAGACTACTAGTGGATGGAGGCGCCGCAGTCAACATCATGTCGTATGCCATGTTCCGCAAGCTAGGCAAGAGCGATGAAGATCTGACCAAGACGGACATGATGCTCAAGGACTTCGAAGGCAACGTGTCTCCCGCCCGTGGAGCGCTCTGCGTCGATCTCACCATCGGCAGTAAGACCCTTCCTACTACCTTTTTCATTATTAATGGTACGGGGTCCTACAACATGCTGCTCGGTCGCGACTGGATACATGCAAACTGTTGTGTTCCATCTACAATGCACCAATGCCTCGTGCAATGGGTCGGCGACAGCACAGAGATAGTCACCGCCGATTCCGCCTACAGCGTCGCAGCGGCCGACACGCAACAATGGAGCTGTGAACACAGGTGTATATCTGGCAGGACTTGGGACACTGATTTCCTGAAGGTGTCCGATTTTGGTCTACAGCCGATCCAAGCAGTCGGCTCTGAAGATTCAGAATAGATGGATCAGCTCGTCCGAGAAGACGGGAAGCTTGGGCATGGGTTTACATCGGCCGATTCATTAGAGATGCTGGATTTGGGAGATAGTGGCAAATCAAGGCCGACGTATATTAGTGCTAACTTGGATCCTGGGTATAAGTGTAAATTGATAAGTTTATTAAAAGAATTCAAGGATTGCTTTGCTTGGGAATACCATGAGATGCCAGGTTTAGACCGGTCCATTGTTGAACACCGGTTACCTATAAAATCAGGATATCGGCCATATCAGCAACCTGCACGATGGTGCAACCCCAAAATTCTACCTGATATAAAGGCCTAGATCACAAAGTTAATTGAAGCAGGATTTATCCGGCAGTGCCGCTACGCCGAATGGATTTCTAATATTGTGCCCGTGTATAAGAAAAATGGAAAACTGCGCGTGTGCATCGACTTCAGGAATCTAAATCAGGCCACACCAATGGACGGATATCCAATGCCGACGGCCGATATCTTGATAGATGCTGCCGCTGGACACAAAGTCATCAGTTTCATGGATGGTAATGCCGGGTACAATCAGATATTAATGGCCGAAGACGATATCTCGAAAACGGCTTTCAGGTGTCCAGGTCACCTTGGTTTATTCGAGTGGCTTGTAATGACCTTTGGGTTAAAGAACGCCGGTGCTACATATCAGCGGGCGATGAACTATATCTTTCACAAGCTTATTGGTACATCGGTGGAAATTTATATAGATGATGTTGTGGTCAAATCAAAAGGTCATCAGGAACATCTGGCCGATTTACAAGAAGTACTGGAGTGCACAAGGAAGCATGGGTTGAAAATGAACCCGAACAAGTGTGCATTTGGCGTATCGGCCGGGCAATTCTTAGGATTCATGGTCCATGAGCGTGGGATAGAGGTCAACCGGAAGACCATAGACTCCATCAACAAAGTTGTGGCCCCACAGAATAAAACTGAGCTGCAGTCCCTCATCGGCAAGGTCAATTTTATCAGAAGATTCATATCCAACTTGTCAGGGCGTATTCGAGCTTTTACTCCTTTGTTGAAATTAAAGCCCGATCAGGAATTTGTATGGGGAGAAGAACAACACAGAGCGTTGGAAGATATCAAGCAATATCTGATTTCACCTCCGGTGTTAGTCCCGCCACAGCCTGGTAAGCCGTTCAAATTATACTTATCGGCTGATGAACAAGCTATTGGATCGGCGTTGGTACAGGAGTTCGAAGGGAAAGAACGAGTGGTATATTAGGTCAGCAAAAGACTCCTGGACGCCGAAACAAGATATTCCCCGGTGGAGCAGCTGTGCTTGTGTCTATACTTCTCGTGTACCAAGCTCAGGCACTATTTGCTATCGGAAGAATGCATAGTTGTATGCAAAGATGATGTGGTGAAATATATGCTATCATTGCCGATTTTGAAAGGACGGATTGGAAAATGGATCCTGTCTCTGTCTGAATTCGACTTAAGGTACGAATCGGCCAAAGCTGTCAACGGTCAAGTCATGGCCGATTTCGTAGCTCAGCATTGTGGACTAGAAATTGTTGTCGTCGAACAGGTTCCATCGACTCTATACTTCGATGGTTCTTCGTGTGGGGCTGGATCAGGAATCGGCATCGTTCTTGTATCGCCTCGGGGGGCAAGTTATGATTTCTCTCTGCCGATAGAAGCATCCACAACCAATAATCAGGCGGAATATCAAGCCGTTCTAAAAGGTATCCAATTAGTAAGGGAAGTCAAAGCTGATGCGGTCGAAATTTTTGGAGATTCCAAGCTCATCGTGGATCAGTTAACGGGGCGATCTAAGTGCAAAGATGATATCTTGAAGATTTATTATGAAGATTGCCTTCAGCTTTTAAAGGAATTCAAGTCTGCAATAATTGAGCATATCCCCAGAAATTATAGTGAAGAGGCCAACAGGCTGGCCCAACATGCATCCGGATATCGGCCGATTCAGGGAGCTATGATTTTGGAGCTCACGGCCGATGACTGGAGAAGGGAAATCGCCGAGTACTTGAAGGACCCCTCCCGGAAAGTGGATCGGCGAATACGTTTTCAAGCCACAAAATATGTGTTACTTGAAGATGATTTATTTTACCGGACGGTTGATGGAGTTCTTCTCAAGTGCCTGGGAACATAAGAAGCGAAAGTCCTGATGGGAGAAATCCATGAAGGCGTATGTGGAGCCCATCAATCGGCTCACAAAATGAAATGGATGATCAGAAACAATGGGTATTACTGGCCAACGATTCTTGAGGATTGTTTCAAATATTATAAAGGATGCCAAGACTGTTAGAAGTTTGGCAATGTACAGCGCGCGCCAGCATCGGCTATGAATCCAGTAATCAAGCCGTGGCCATTCAGAGGTTGGGGAATAGATCTCATCGGACAGATTCACCCTCCATCGAGTAAAGGGCATAAGTTCATATTAGTGGCCACCGATTATTTTACTAAGTGGGTGGAGGCAGTTCCTTTAAGGAATGTGACATCGGCCGATATGATTGAGTTCATTAAGAACCATATTGTCTATCGATTCGGTATTCCCCAGACTATCACAACTGATCAGGGAACAATGTTCACCTCTGGAGAATTCGGAGAATTCGCCGCCGATATGGGGATTAAATTATTAAACTCTTCTCCATACTATGCTCAAGCCAATGGCCAGGCCGAATCGTCCAATAAGGGGATAATCAAGTTGATCAAGAGGAAGATAGATGAACAACCCAAAAAGTGGCACATGTCTTTGACTGAATCTCTATGGGCTTATAGGATGGCTTGCCACGGAGCCACTAAGATATCTCCTTATCAGCTGGTTTATGGTCACGAGGCAGTCCTGCCTTGGGAATTAAGGACGGGTCAAGGCGTATATCACTTCAAGATCAGTTGACGGCCGATGACTATTCCTTCCTCATGAAGGATGAGCTCGATGACTCGGCAGGTCAGCGGTTGAGGGCCCTGATTAGCATAGAACAAAACAAGAAAAGGGTAGCCAGATGGTATGACAAAAAGGTCAAAGTTAAACAATTATCCCAGGGAGATTTGGTATGGAAGTTGGTGATGCCGATAGGGTATAAAGATCCCAAATTCGGTAAATGGTCACCCACTTGGGAAGGGCCATACAGAATCAGCCGATGTGCCCCTGGAAATGCCTATATTCTTGAAACTATTGAAGGGGAAGAATTCCCAAGAGCTTTAAATGGACGATATCTGAAGAGGTACTATCCAAGCATTTGGGTAGATGCATAACTTGCAGTAAGATATATCAAGACAACATGGCCGATCCCTATCGGCGTTTGTCCGCACAGCCGATGTGGGAATGACATCGCCTTAAGAAAGAAACATTGCGATTCGGTTTGACCAGCTCATTATTCGATGAAAACAACAGAGTACATGGCCAACATGATACAAGTCGCCCTTAGAATAAAAATACCGATATATCTATTGATTACGCTTGCTCTGGATTTCTCTCTCGATCCGGCCCAGTTCTATCAGAAGGCAGGTCCTATTCTCCTTCGAATTCTCCACGGTGGCTCCAGTCTCAACTTGATGGCATAGTTCTATCAGGAGGCGGGTCTTCTTCTCCTCCAGATTCTCCATGGCAGCTTCAGTCTCGACTTGATGAGGGAGTGGAGGACTCTTTTCAGATGGTAGTCGCTTACGGACTAGGCAGTGAGCGTCTATAAGGTCCCAATGCTTCTGGAAAACAGCAGGAACATGATCTTTAAGTTCTTCAGAATGAGCTCTTATCAGATCTATGTCTGCCTGCGACAGTGGTTCGTCTGAATGCATGACTTCGATCGCTCGTTCCAGACTGGGGCTGAGACGTTTTGACTAAATAGAGATGAAAAGCTACCCAGCATCAGAACGATTGAGATGTCTAGGGGAGAAGCAGAGGAGAATTCGTACCTGATTAACAGAGGAAGAAGATGAAGAAGACATCTTGCTGTTCGGTTTGTGAGAATAAAGATCCAGTTGTTGGAGGGAGAGAAGATGGGTAATGCATATGCCTCTGGAGACGGCGTGGGATCTCGTACTTATAAAGAGAAGGAAGAAAAAAGAAAGTGGGACGCGTCCTATCGGAGTAAAAGCATTCATAAATGCAAATCTGCCAAAGGAAGAGGTCCAGGATTAAATCAGCGCAGTAACATTAAAGGAGCATTAAATGTTTACAGCATCCTTTACAACCCGAGGAAAGCATCTATTGCCGCGATAGCTCGTTGCCTAATCTAATCGGCCGAGTCTAGTACTCTTTGTTCGTCGTCGGCCGATCCGGGGACTTCTGATATATGGCGATGAAGTCTTATCGCTTCACAGGCCAAGTTCTGCCTTTCTTGCTTCAGCCCAGCGATGACGGATGGAAGCTCTTGAAGCTTCTTTTCTTCCGCAGCTATGTCTTTGGTTACTTGCTCCATCTCTTTGGCTATCTCTGCTCTCCTCCGTTTGAGGCGATCTATTGTGCTGATGATATCCGGGCGACAGCTCTCGAGGAAGTTGATCCGTTGGTGTACCTCTTGGGCTCGGTGCTTGTACGAGTCGGCTTCTTCCCGGGTCTTTGCTAACCGGGCACGATCGGCAATATGGAGCAGGGCTCTGAAAACTGGGGTTTGTATAGATTCTATATATGCGGCACGTTCCAAGCTTTCTGTTGTTTCTTCCGGGATTCGGCCTTTGATGTCACTAAAAAGCCGCCGAATCGGCGATGCATCTTCCACCAATCGTCCGATATCATCTTGGAGGAGAATCCGCATGCTCTCGAGCTTGGCACAGACATCGTCAGAGATAGAACTCGACGGAACTTGGCGTGAAGCGATTTCTTCATCGTCGGGCTAGGTGACCGCAAAGGAGAAAAGGCTGTTATTTGGAGTGTCTTGTTCCTGCGGAAGAATAAAGACAAGGATTAGCGAATAGTAAAAGGGGATCGGCCGATTCCAGTGATGAGTTTGTTACCTCTTTGAAGCGAATCTCTCTTGCTTGCGCCGATGGGAGTACCTCCCTCATCTCAGGAACCGGCACGATTGGCTCGTCAGAGGACGAGGACTCGACCACTATTAATGCTCTGCTTGGGTCAGCTTCCTGGAAAGGTATGACAAATAAATCCTGTGAATATACTACGATAATTGAATAAGATGATATGGGATATTTGCCATACTTCTGTTAGTCCTTCGGCCGATGTTTGTTGAGGAAGTTCGACCGACGCACCCAAATCGGCCTGCATCAAAATCAGTTAGTCTTCTGAATGTCAAGAAATTGAGTTAAGAGGTTATCTACCTCGATGAGAAGGGTCGCAAGAGTTTCGGCTTCCACTTGGGATGTGGCCGATTGCTGTGGGGACTGCACTGGAGCGGCTTGCGCAGCCTGACAGAAAGAAAAAGTTAGTATTAGTGGAGCACTTAAAGTTATATGAAGTGTGCAAGATTATCGGAACAGCTTCCACTAGCAGTGATGCTGCAGCTGCTCCGACTTCTGCGGTGACTTGAGGATCGGTCATCTCGGTAGTCGGCAAGGATGGAGGAGTCGGAGTTCCAGCCGATACTGCTGCCGATTGGTCAGTCGATCCGATGCGGGCACGCACTCGACGGCTTGTTGTCTTCAAGGTTGGCCTTTTCGGTGTTCGTTTCAATCGGCCAGTAGCGATGTCCTTGATGGTTGGAGCATGAAAACCGATGAGTGGATATGGCGTATATGGATGATTGTTCTCTATCGGCCTGCCGCTTCGGCTCCGCATCGGAGGGACTTGGCTTTCAGACTAAGAAGATAAATATAAGTTAACGGTAAGATGGTAGTATGGAAAGAGACAACATTGAAATCGGCTGGGAGAAAGGACATACCGCTGCACTTGGGTCGATGTTTTCTGGGTCCAGAATGTTGCAGTATGTTGATGGGGATTTGAAGAAGAGGTATTGCTTCCATTCTGCCCACCATAGTTTAAATTGCTGAACGGCAAAAGGGGCCACTGTCCGATTGTTCAGATCAATGGTGCTAGAATTTGGCACTAAGTTGCACAGCCAATTGTAGTCAAGACTCTTCGTCGGTTCATCTCTGAATTTTGCTTGACCGGCAAAGTAGACCCGAATCGGCAGTTGACCAAAGCCCAGTTGCCTTGCTGCAGCCGATGGATTATAGAACTCATATGTGGGAGAGTCCTTTCCAGAGAAGAAGTTGGCCGGCAAAATCCCTGGCTTAATCAGGGTATCCATAAGTTCCCTATCAAGAGTATGAGTAGACGAGTCGTAGCAGACGGGAAGTTCGAAAATTGGCTCTACTGTCCGATATGGATACCAACTGACAGTCTCTTCACTAAAGCCGTTGTAGAAGCATCTGAAGTATTCGGCCATTCGGGCAGCAGTGAATTGGCAGCCAGGGAAGGCCGATGCCGCTTCTCCAAAAGATCTGCAGCGTCGTCGGACGGTTGGGTTTACCTCTGACTCAATGTTGGGGAAAGTTTTGGTCTCTATTCGTTGCTGGGAGACCTTGCTCATATATAGGTTGAGCCAGAGAGTGATGAACCACCAGGGACCGCCAGGGTTCCTAATCGGCTCCCCTTTTGACAGTCTAGTGCCGATTTGGTGCATCATGTGGTAGGCCGATCCCAACAGATGCTTTCCAAGGGGAACGGCCGATCCTAGTGGCAGAGCTTCTGCCAGGGCTTGGGTGTTAGAAGAAGGGCCAACTGCTCTGCCACAGAAAAAATATTTTTCCAGCCACATCATCAAGAACGCAGTATGCTCTCTCTCTGAAACTGTCCCAGTCTTCATATTTCTGTTGATGTACCCCTTCCATCCGCCAATTCCTTTGGTTTCTAGCCGATGTGATGGTTTAATCAGATAGTCAAAGGGGGTATCAGAGGAGGAGATGTCAAGGCCGGTCAACAACAGAACATCGGCCAAAGTTGGAGTCATGGGTCCATGTCCAAAAAGGAATGCATTGAGTGCGTCGGACCAAAAATAAGAAGCTGCTATGACCAAGGGCTCATTTTTCTCCATCTGGGACAAAGAGAGGTCTATGCACTGGCCGATTTTCAGTTCATCCCACTGAACTTTCCTAGACCTGGCTACTCTATGGTACCATTCTCTCCAGCCAGGGGTCTCATTCGGCCAGGACCTAAAGGCACCTGCCCACTGACCTAAATCCATAGGCGATTGCTTAAACGGGACTCTGTGAGTCTCTAGGTTGATCAGGTCAGTTGGATCGGGATTCCCCATGGGGCCTAAGCAGATAAGATCGGGGGATTCTGAAAGAGGAATGGTAATCTGGTGCCTAAATGCCTAAAAAGGAGGAAAAAGGGGAAAAAACTGAGAATGGATCCAGAAAATACTGGAGTAGTAGAAAATCAAAAGGGGAAAATTTCAGATGATTACCTCCGGGATGAAGCTCATCATCGCCGATGGGGCCGCCAGTTGAGCCGCCAATCGGGCCACCGTCGCTGAGGGGGATAACCTCCGTGGTTGGAGAAGTTGCTGATGGTGCCGCCATTGGGAGGTTGGAGCAGATCGCAGGTGAAATCGCTGGGGGAGCGGTGGGAGATCGAGAGGGTTCAAGAAGAAGATGAACAGTTGTTCGCAGGAGAAGATTACTAGGCTCGTGGAGAATGGAAGGCGGAGAATGCCGGTAGAATGCCGGTACTTAAAGACAATTCGAGAGAGAAAGGGCAAAGGCGGGATTTTTGCCGCGCCGTCTACACGAATTCCAGGGGAACAGTTGTCTCGAGCTCCCGGTCCGAGAAAATCGCAATCATTATGTAGAAGACCGCGGAACGGAAGGAGATTTTTACTGCGCCCGTTTCGGAGAAAAGGATTAAAGAAAGAGTTTCGAAGTAAAAATTATGTTTTACTCCGAAACTGGGGGGCATGTGTTGACGCTAGATTTTGACATGTGTTGAATCGGCGTCAGGAGAAGAGATTGGCCGATACAGCAGATCTGAAGGCTACAGTAAAGAATCGGCCGATTGAGGCTACAGTTGGGAATCGGCCGATTGGCGTTGCAACTTGCGCCAAATAGATTGGAACCACAACAGAGGATCCTGGTTAAAAGTAGCCTGATGTTGGTCAACGGAGCAATACCGATTCGGTCAAGAAGCAATGGAAAAAGTCCTGATTGGATTAGGAGATGGCGGCGGAAGATTCTGCGGGAGTCCATTTCCTTTTTAAAGATATTATAGATATAGTAGTTTTCCTGTTTGAAATAAGGTTGTAACAAGTCGTAATCGACCAGGAGTCCTGGTTTCAGGGTATAAATAGGAGTCGCCAGGGCTTTGTATCAGAAAGGCACATCAATCAACAAAAATACTTCTACTTTTTTCCAACACTTTACTTTCAAGTCGGCGACTTCGCCAATACTTTTTCTTTCACGAGTTCGTACGGATTGGCAGGGCTGCATCAACTTGATCTCCGGCCAATTGGTAGGTTCCGTTTATCGAGTAACATCCGAGCTTTAACTACGGGCGCATCGCTGTGGTTTCGTTTGGATTTTATTCACCAGTTATCGATATTTACTAGAATTATAGGTTTTACCTGTTGTTCTAGTATTATCACCAGTTATCCAGCTTGAAATTGGAGTTATCGATTTTATCGTCGCTTTTCCTCGATTTATCATCATACAGCCGATTAGATCTATTTCAAGTGTTGCATCTGTAATAATTGTTTAAGTCGCTCCAGTAGTCTTCTTTGCAATTATTACGCGATTATCGGCTGATCCATAGCCGATCATCTTCATAGCAAATCGACCGATTCGCCGACACGCTCTTAGGGACAGATCGGAACCCCAGCCGATCGGAGCGCCCTGAATTTAATACTCTTATTTCCTTGTCAATCAACAGGTCAGATTGACTGGCACGCCGCACGAACCGCACCAGGGCAAATAACCCGAACAGGAGCTAAGCAGATTCTCCCGGGTCGTGTGTCCGACGCTGAAGACCATCTGCCGATTCCTGGCCGATTTTAGCGCCAACAAAGCCCTAATCACAATCTCCTCAAAAGTATCTCCACACATGACAAGAGTCCTATCCAACCATCCCACACCAACACATGCAAGCGAAACAAAGCATTTAAGGTACATAAAGCATAATAGGATGTACAAGGTAAAGAAGTACAAGTAAGGCTATGCAGGGTTATCATTATCATTCATGTGAATAAATAACACTAGCATACTAGATTTGCAATGTCTAATAGGTATTCATACTTAGGATGGGTGTGAACCTAGAGCAAAGTCCTTTTCTTCATCTTCTGCTTTTAAGTCGAGGTCAACGAAGTCGTCCGAGTCTTTCGTAATCCTATTATACGGATACAAATAAATAACAATATTCTACTTGCAAATAAACTCCAAATAAGAACAATAAAGATCCAAATAACTCTAACTACTACACTAACGGGTAGAGCAAGACTTTAGTAGGAAACGGAAGCACAGGACACTTATCGACACATTAGGGACCACGTGTCAGATTTGGGTCGGTCTACAAGTGGCCGATGATGTCAGCAATGGCCTGCTGACATCATCATTGACAAAGTCAACGGTCAGAGTTGGCTGGTCAACAGGGTCAATTGGGATCCACATGTCAGCTTGTGGACCCCATGGGTCAGGTAGGACAGGATTGTCAGGTAGATGTGGCATCCATGTTAAGTAAGTCATCATCCCGAGGGTTGGTCAATGGTCAAACTAACAGGTGGGTTCTACTGGTCAGCGTAGTCAATAGTCAAACTAGGTCAACCTGCTACAGTGGTCCTCAGGTGTTAGTCGAGACACGAGTCTGGTAGTACGTAGTAGGGCCCACAAGTCAGTTGGTGAGACCTATGGTCAAGATGGGTCCACTACACAGTTAGTGATCAACATGGTCAAAGTTGTCATATCGGCCCAAGTGTTAGCCAGTGGGTCCACGAGGTCCAACATGTGAGTCCACGTGGCGTCTCACGAGGACACACCAAGTGGCAGGTGTTAGTTAGCCCGGATCGGTTGCGGTCGACCGATCTGGTGTGGCTGCCCTGTGTGTGTGGGTGCATGTGTTGGCGTGAGGTGGACGGTCCACAGCTAGGTTCGGGGTGTCCAGTGGGCGTTCGGTGAAATAACGCCAAAGGCACAGCTCTATGTGATGTGACATCATGGTGCTGACTTGGCTCTACGCAATGTCACCGTGCATTGGCAAAGCTGGCGAGCACGCAATGGCACAAGTATGTGTGCACAACCCGAGTTTGTGGTTCGACCACGTCCGTGATGCGGCCGCGTCGAGCATGTGGGGTGTTGGTGTTTTACCGCCACGCCCACCGAGGGATACCCCCGAGGTGGTGAGTTTGATTGGTTGGTTGTCGCCGAGATCAGAAACTTGAAGGTGCAAAGGAACATAAGGTTTTAGACAGGTTCGGGCCGCTGGGAGCGTAATACCCTACCTCTTGTGTGGATTGTATTGCCTTTGATGGTGATGATTGTGATCGTCCCCGAGGGGGAACCTGTCCGCCCTTATATAGCCCGGGGGATAGGTTTACATGGGAATCCTAGTCGGGCACAAGCCAAGGAGTCCTATTCGAGTACTTCTCGGGTAGTCTCCGGCCGTGTCCGACTAGTCTAACAACTGTACAAGTAATCCTACTGCATTACGAGTAGTTACAACGGATGTAGGGCGTGGGCCATGTCCTATCCCGAATCCTAAGTGAAGTGTGCCACGTGGCCAGTTCCGTGTGCCTGGGTCTGCCATGGGGTGTTGGGTGCTCCAAGCCCGCAACATTCCACGACGGTGCTAGGCAAGGAAAGGTGTGTGGCTAGGTTCAACGGAGAGGGTAAAAGGCGGCATAGAGCGTGCGTACCGGGACGGGTTCAAGGTTTCGGCTTTAGCAAAGACAAGGCGGCGTGTGCAAGGTGGCGAAACGGGGTTTGGGTGATCGCTCACGGGACATCAGAGCATCTGAGCCCGTGGCAAGGTTATGGCGAGCATGTGGTAGTCTATGGTCATGACATTGGCTGTGTTGAGCGCACAAGGCCCCGGCGTTTCAGGCTTGCGGCGCACGGTGCGGCGGTAGCTGACGCAGGGTTTTCAGGTCTGGTGACAAGGGTGCGCCTGTGTGGGTTCATGGCACGCCCTTGCCGCGGCACGGGCAAGTCCCATACGAAGCTCCGGCATCCCAGTTCCACAACAGAGATGTTGGGGCTTGCTTGGTAGCGGCGGGCACAACTGGAGCATTTCGTCGAACATGTTGAAAGCAGTGGCGGTGGTGTCCATTGGAGCCCTGGTTTGCTCGGCAGAGTTAGTAAAGCAGCTGCCATTGGTTGCTTCATCGTGGAGAAGAACTGAGAGGAGCAGCTCCAACCGCTGGATTGCCTCGCCGGCTCGCCGAGAAGACTGAGGAAAGGGGTGGCATGCAGGATCGGGAAAGTTCACAGAAGACAATCTTATAGTTATCTAGCCGATTGCACACATTGCATGAAAAAAATTTGAAACCCACAATTTTCAAACAACATTCCAGAAAAATCAGGATGTTATAGTTAAGACCTTCCCACCCTATATATATATGAAGGGCCACGGCCACCTTCCCACCCTATATATATATGAAGGGCCACGGCCGATTCAAACACATCCAATTGAACGAATCTACTATGCATTTACTTTTTACCTCCTAAATCCTAAATATCTCTTCCAACCTCTCTTACTGTTTATCTACTGATCTTCACGACCATAGTTGGCATCTTAGGCTTGCTGGTCGACCTAGGGCACGCCAGCGACATCTACGCCCTGACGGGATCCCTCCCGGGTGAGAGCATCGACGGTGTTTGCTAGTTTGCTCGTAAACTAGTCGTTCTTCATCACGTAAGCGCGTTGGTTATCCTTTGCTGGCTGGTTATTTGCTTGTTTAAACCTAGCCGTAATCCATCACGTAAGTGTTGCTGTTATCCTCCTCGGGCGACCGATTCCTGCGAAACCCGAGGGAACCGGCCTGACCAGTCCTTCAAACCGGTCTGACCGGTTGTCACAGATTCATAGCAATATATCCAATTCTTTTGCGATCCTCGCGTTCTAGCGCATTCGGTGCGTTGATCAGATTTCGCATCAACAATATTGTATGACATATGCAAGTCTTCTACGCATACATGTAATAAGGAACATCCAAACATACCACATATGACATAAGGGATGGTGAATAGTCTATTGCCCAAAGTCCAAACTTATGTCCAAGCATCAAACTAATAAATGGTTCACCATAAAAACCGCTCATATTTCACCGATTCACCCAAAAGCAGGCTGTTCAACCGGTTTACACGGTTTAATTGCGTAGCCTCTTTTAGCTAAACTGAACCGAACCGGCAAGACCACCCGTTCACAGTTTTTCTGGTCCATGTAGTGAACCACTCGACCTTTTGTTTTATATGGAAGATGCGAGGACGAGTTTGCTGTCCTTTGAGCTAAAGGGCGATCGGCTGGTCTGGGCAAAAAGTGGTGTGTGGCGTTCTTCTATTTTTTGCAAGGTTCTAAATCTCCTGCTATAGCCCGCGATAGTTGTTTGATGCAGGGTACCGCTATTTGGACTCATGTATAATTTAGCCGCTATAGGCCGTTATAGCCTCATTTAGCTATAGCTATTTTTGGAGTCGAGCCGCTAAACCCCTTAGCCCGCTATTTTGAACTATGATTTTTTGCTATCCTAATTTAAGGTTATGTATGGAGGCCTGAAACACTGGGAGCTGGTGTGCTCTTGTGATGTCTTGAACCTGAATTGAATAACTGCATAATGTTCTGATGTAATGCAACATGTTGCACCACTCTTCACATATTTTTTCATTTTATTCCTATGAAAGCAGACGAGGCAATTACTTGCCAAGGGGCCAAGCCTCTAAGCACTCCAATCCTCTGTTGAACTTGTAAACAGTGCTGCTGCAAACTGCGATGGCAGTAACCAGTCCACCATAGTGCAGCCTTGTGACTGAATTTCCATGGTTTGACCATAACAATGCTTCCTGAAGCTCCCCTTCATCCCAGCATATGTTGACAGTCACATCACCCCGAGCCCTGAGCCCCTTGACACAGCCTCTAGTCCACTTATCGCGTGGCAGGGCAGGGAGCAGGTACAGATCATTCTGTGTGCTCTGAAGCAGCATCTCAGCAATAGCAGCTGTGAATCTGCAATTAAGAAGATGTCCATGTAAGCTCTGAATATCTAGAGCTCAGAAGAAGAGGCTAGACCAAATGTATTTGTACCCAAAATTTGCATCGATCTGGAATGGTGGGTGTGCTGTCCACAGATTGTTGTACAGTCCTCCTTCGAAGTCAACCTTTTCACCAGGAGGAACCAAAGTGATCAATTTTAGGACCATTCTGTATGCATTCTCACTGTTGAAAAGGCGTGCCCATAGGGCCATCTTCCATGTTGTCGACCATCCTGGACCATCTTCACCTAAAAAGCAAATGGGTGGTTTCTTTTTTTTCTGGTGATCAAACAACTCGATCATAAAATTTAAACAGCTTATTTATGTTTTTCAAACCTCTTTTATAAAGGCTATTCGCTGCAGCTTCACAAACATCAGCGTTTTTCTCCAAGGTTATAGTATGTCCAGGGTAAAGTCCAAAGAGATGTGACAAATGCCTATGATGGACTTCTGGATCCTGGAAATCTAGTGCCTGCATAAACATATTTAGAAAACTCATTCTATAATTCGGAAAATTGGCGTATGAACCTTGTGATCTAAATGACTCACCCACTCCATGATAGTACGATCTCTTGCAATCTGTATGGGAGGGAGCCTTGGGAGTGCTTTCTTGATGTTCTTCACTAAATCAGTATCAGATTTCCCTAAGACCTACAACAGGCCAAATCTAATCATTATTTTTGAGTGGCACAAATGATTGTAATGTCACATAAATAATGTAATTACCTCTGCAGATAGAAGGACAGCCGAGAAAACCTCCCTAATGATCAAGATGTCCATTGTTGTTGAGTAGCTCACACTTGCTGGCTGACCATCTGGAGTTAGAAAAGCATGCTCTGGAGATGTTGAGGGATTTGTTTCAAGATAACCTCCTTGTCCTTCAATCAACCAGTCAACCAGAAAGGTGGCACAACCTTCCAGCAATGGATATGCCTTATTCTCCAAAAAGTCCTTAGACATGTCTCAGATTCTCAGTGTCTTCCAATATAATAAATATTTAATAGCTATGAACTATTACATAACTTCTCTAAAAGGAACTCCAATTATCCTGGGCATGTTTTACTTATTTCAGTTTTGCAATCACCAGACTATTCATATCTGTTTTCCTTAAGTTCATTGTGGGATACCCGTTGTTGATTACATGGTTTCAATTCCAGAGCCCTCCAGGATTTCTGGGTACTAGTAAATCATAGGCTGAAGATAGCTGGGAAATGTTTTCACTGGGTAGCCTTAAAACGACTACGTGATGGCATTTTCACTTTATGAAATGTTGTGAAATCAGATCAGTCACATGTGGTGAAAGTACAGCATTCGACTAAAATATGATAGTAACACCAGGACTGGTTCTTACTTTATCCAGTGAAAACTGGTAGTGCTCCCACAGATGTGTGCATAACCATGCACCTCCCATTGGCCACACTGCATGCTTCGGATTCTTAAGGAAGGCCGAAGACTTTGCCCATATATCTGTGACATGATGCGTTACCCACCCACTTGACTGGTAATTGACCTATCACAGTTACATAGTTTTCCCAATAAGCTGCAAACTTGACCAGATTAAGTATAATTTAAGGTTACTACATGATAGGCTTAGTTTCCTGGAAAGGAATTTCATTTTAAAGGTTTACTACAACTTCATTGAAGAATAACATGCAGGTAATAGCCTCTACTATTAGTAAAATCACTCCTTGTGCTGCATCCAACTTCACTAACTTCTCATAGAAAACAGAGAAGTCTATGTCATTTCACTATTCACTAGCAGATTTTATCAAGAATCACTAGAAAACCAAAAGGGGAAATGAAATAAATTTTTGATCACAAATAACCTTGTGGCTTTTGGATTGTCAAGTACCAATAACTGTTTATGAAGCCTACACTATAAGATGTTGTGATATATGAAATGATGTAATCATTGTAATGATTTTGCAACCATACTAAACCGATCAGAGGACTAGAACTTACTTTTGCTGTCTTGCTACCATTAACTGCAAGAGATGCAAGGAAGTCAAATAATGGTTCCTGGCATTCACTAAGGTTGCAAGGCAGCGCTGGCCAGTAATTCATCTGAAGATTGATGTTAAGATGAGGAGCTGCACTGAAAAGCAAAGTTGTATGAATATTGGAACGCATAAATAGGTCAGGAATTCGTAATGAACGAATCAAAGACATCTGGAGGCTCCTATCTTACAGTGAGCACTATTAGCATGCTGTTTATTTACATGGAAACTTTTCTCCTCATCTGTGCGCATTTTTATGGTATGCATATAAAATTAGTTTCTTATAGTTGACCACTTTAAATATGATAATGGTCTTGGTACCTAATTCAAATTCTTGAAATTGAAATCACTACTGAGTGTACTAGAACATTTATGAGAAGTTGCTTGGAGTGAAAAATATAAAAATTTTACATATGTACTATGCATTCTTCATAGCCAAGTTGAATGGATTTGTTTCCATGCATGTGATGAGTACAGAAATTCAAAAATTCAATGCTAAGCTATGAAAAATGCAGAAGCTGTATTACTGGGTTTGACTTGTACTGTATTTTGTTGTTTAGAAATAAAGATTTGGTATCCTTAGATTCCTCAAATGTATGCAAAATCGAAGTAATTTTTATCAAAATCACAGATTTTGCAGTTGAGTATAATGTACCATAATTGCATAATAAGATTAGCAACTTACAGAAGTAGCTGACACTAATAACGATTGGTCCATGAAGGTCCATTCATCAAACAAGAACAAAAATAACAAGAAACAGATCAAACAATAACGAAAATAACAAGAAACAAAAGAATCTTACTCCCATGCAGGAGCAACATCTTGGTTCCATATTCCTTGCAGATTAGAAACCTGGGTCCCTGGCCTGGAGCATGAAATGAAAAGGTATCGCCCATATTGGAACAACAGCTCAACCAGAGAAGGATCCTCATCAATGCTAAAACTCTTGACCCTATCTGCTGATGTTCTGATTTCTACACCAACTTCTTCATTAGGTCTCTCCTTTTCAGTTAACAAACTATGTGTGTCCTTCAATCCTCGTGAAAGCTGTATGGTAAGACGGTAAAAGAGGTGCTGATAATCATCCAAATGGGCAGCTTTGAGCTGGTCATATGTTAAGTTCCTAGTGAGGTTCAATGTATTTAGAGCTATTGATGTGGGATCTAATTCAGAGTCTGCCGGATTCACAAATGGACCGTTAAAGGACGAAGAAGCTGCAACAACTAAGACAACCCAATCTGCGTTGTCAAGCCTCAATTGCTGATCATTCACAACTGTCGCTTTTGCAGTGTTCCCACCAATCTGCAATCCAAGAACGGCTGCAAACTTAATTCCAGTTACATCATTAGAGTTACCGTTTCTCAGCCTAGGCCTCTGACTTGGACAGATACCTTCCATGACCAACTCATTAGCATTGGTCACAATCACATTATTTTTTAACTGGCTGCTCAAAGACATTGTGCAGGAGACCTGTCCCGGTATGTTTGCAGAGATCATGGTGACGATGACTTGATGCGGATTTGAGCAGAAGTGCTCCCTCATGTACCGCACCTCTCCGATGTTGTAGGTCACAAGCACAGTAGCGGTATGTAAATCTAACTCCCTTTTGTAGGAATCATAAGCCTGACTGGAAGCACCAAACTCCAGATTTATGTCACCGAGAGGTTGGTAGACCTTGTCATATATATAGAAAGAGAATTCATGATTCAAAAAGAGATGTAAATTTGGAAATCATACTATAATTGATGACATCTATGTTTTAAGATAGACATTATGTTTTGATAAGGAATAGGAAAGCGAAACAGAACGAAGCCATATTGTAGGCTTACTTCTGATTGGCCGCCGAAGAGGTGCGTGGCCGCCTCAGTGGCGTCAGCGAATCGCCCTTGGTTGACAAGTTCCCTCACCACCGCGAGAGCAGCCGGCGCCTCCGAGTCAGTATAGTTCCCTGGTGCACCGGTCCATAGGGTGTCATCTGCAACAACAGTTGATCACAGCACACCGTTGTTCACTTGCCGTCCGACATGAAATTTTAGAAATACTCAAATATTTTTTTGGATGGAACAGGAGGGGTAAATCCCCTACTGATTATATATTAATTAAAGGGAAACAAAGGTCCAACGTTCAAACATTTCGCAGAAAAAAGAAAACACACTCAAACGCCACACCATCTTGATTCGCGAAGACACATTGAAACCGTGGGATAGGATTACCGGACACATCCACCGCCTTGCGGAAATCCAGCTAGGGCGTTGTGCTGGTCACGCATTTCGTCCAGCACCATCCGGGCGCGGATGCGGTTGCCTCGGCTATGCCTAATCTTGCGGTGGCAAGGGGTGCAATCGGGACAGGGCACATGGCTCCGCTCCGGCAGAACCCATTCGTTTTGCCAGGGATGACCAAACGGATCAAGGAGCCCGTGCTAGAATACGGTTCGCATCTCTCGTGTGTGCTTATGAACCCAATCTTTTATTTGAAATGTTAATTTATACTCCTATATACATAGCTGTTAAAAACGAGAATATTGACGTGACAAATCCAATTATGCTATCATTCTTAAATCAATCGTCACGTGCTATCCGGACATCATACATTTAGGAACAAGAAAAATTATCCTTAAAGCATTATAAGCGCAGTTTCATTTTATCGTTTTTTCTAAGAGTGACACATCCACCAAAGATATCATGTCAACTAAGATATTTACAATTTCATTTAGTGATTCTATAAAGACTATTCCATGGGATTAGTCTAGTATGCAATTTCATTTTGTAATTCCAGAAGTTTACTATACCATTTAAGTGTTACACATGGAATTGTGGAACGAAATGCTATCACGTAAGTTCACTTAGTTTCCAACATGTGAGAATGAAACAAAATGCTCTTAGCAGAGTTTCGCTCCGCCTTCCAATGCGTTGGAAACGGTATGTTTGGATTTCAACCAGAAGAAATTTATCTCCTAATTTCTATGTCATGTTCCTATTTCTATTGACGCGTCACCTCATAATATATGTAAATAAAACTTCCATTAAGATTGCCCTTATATTTTGCAAAATGTGTAGTAGTGTTATGTTGTCTAAGGAATAATTCTAGTGGGTGGTATTATAGATATTAATTAGGGCAATTTTCTTATATGCCACCGAGAAAACTCGTAATCCCTCATATGCTATCATTGTGTCTATGACATGTGGGTCCTCCACAGTCACTGGCAGTGGCATATAAAAGATATAGAGTTTAACCAATACCATGTGAGGAATTTTTCCTATTAATTATATGCTTGCTGACATACCAAACAATTAAAGAAGACTATAACAATGGTATCATTCTCTCTTTCTGTATGACATGGCATATTTGGAGAACGATGACATGATACGATATACGAGGATTAGTATAGCTCTTTCCGTTGAAAATTGAACTTTTTATGAAAAAAACATAATAAAAATACAGACGCTCACAAACGCGTCCGCACACTTACCCCTATGAGTACATACACACAATGATACAACCTTAATTCTAAGCATCTTCGAGAGACTGGACCGATGTATCTAGAGATTAACCCAGTAACCATAGGTGCCTTGTCTGTCGCTAAGTCGAGAACTCAAAACCAGATGAGATGAGTAGGTTCCGGCATAAAGAACCTTACTAGCTTACTAGCTAGGTGAGCTATGCTCAATTTGCTATAGAAAATTAGACATTTTACCACGTTTAAGAATAAATTGGTTTGATCCGTGGCAGAGAGAGATCAGAAGAAAGACACAGCGCAGCAGCCGGGCTATGAAAATGGCACATGAGCAATGGAGGGTGTGATCGCGCGACAAAAGTTTGAACTAAGGTGAAGGAAGGATTCTATTTTAGTGACGATTAACTTTATAGCAAATAACGTTCACTATGTAAGCGAGGCTCATAGGTGACACGGATTAAGAGTCATAGGAGACACGATTTGCTCGCGTCTCCAAATTTACGTCTCCAATGTGAACTCATATGAGACGTGAAAAATCCGCGTCTGCTATGTTGGTACATAGGAGACGCGTTTTTTAACCCGTGTCTCCTCTCTTACAAGAGACGCGGCATGTATACCCACGTCTCCTATGTTGGTATATAGGAGACGCGGCTTGTTCTCTGCTGCTGAGAGCGCAATTATAGGAGACGTGGCTTATCAACCCGTGTCTCTTTTCTTTTATAGGAGACGCGGGTTAATTTCGCGTCTCCTATGAGTGTGTCTTCTTTGTTGGTTTCTTACATAGTGGTTGGCCCTTCAAGACTTGACACTACTTTTTAAAAGAATTAAGACTTGGCACTATTTTTCCCTTCGGCTACTCTTGAATATTGTTTTTGGGTAACATGCTGTTAGTCTTGCCATGTACGATATTTTCAACAAACACATCAGTCTTGTTAATCCACTGTTTAAATTGCTCAAGGACATTGCATGATATTTTAGTCTAGTTGTTAAAAACTGGACTCTCGTAATAGTTATTACAGGGCCAAGAATGGCCGCGTGCTATATCGTCTAAAACGTGTCGCGGCTTTATTCGGCCTTTCTTTCCAGCCCAGCTCACACGTGATCTTCCTGTTCCTCTGCCTCGCCGCCGCTGCTTTCTTCTCTACCTCCCCACCGCCGCTTGCTTCTCCCCCTCGCCGCCGCCTCTTTCTCCTTTGCCTCTCTATCGCCAGTTCTCCTCGGCGTCGCAGTCAAGCTAGGGTTAGATTTGGGTTCGGGACTTCGGTATAGCTTGGCAAATTACCCGAAATCCGAAATTCAAACCCGAAAAATTCGAACCTGAAAAATCCGATCACTATTACGGGTAGCAAACTCACAAACCCAAAATTATTACGGGTAGCAAACTCAGAAACCCAAAATTATTACGGGTAAATCAGGTTTAGAATCACGGTACCCGAAAAGAAAACCCCAACTTTTCAACCAGCAGCCCAAGTACGCAACATTTCAGCCCACATACCCAACGTTTCTCCCAGCAGCCCAAGTGCTCAACGTTTCAACCCAGCCCACCAAGTCATCTTTATCTGCTGCCGCACCCACTACCACGGTAACCCTAGCGCCCCCCACCCCCCAGGCAGGCAGGAGTCGCTCCTTGACGGCGCATCTCGTTGCGGACGCCAAAACCAGCGCTCATCGGCCACCGGCAGCGCCACAGTGAGAGTGCAGCGCCGCAGCGAGAGTGCACGACGGCCGATGGCGTCGCCTTAGCCCCGGCCTCCTTGTCAAGCTGCAGGTCTGCAGCGGCTCGTCATCCGGTGTCTGGCGGCACTGGGAGCAGGTCCAGGCTTGCTGTGTGCAGGCATGCAGCGGTGCAGGCAAGAAGCTTCTCCGGCCACTGACCAGGAAGACGGAATGGCACCAACGACAGAGGAACACTACACAAGCTCATTCGAGTAGCCAGCCAGAACACTACACAAGCTAATCCAAGCTTTCTTTCTTTACTGGCACTAGATGGAGTAGAAAAATTCAGGAATGAAGAGTGTGTTTTTTCATTCAATAGCGCTTCTTCCTCTTGTTGTCCTCTTCAAATTTCTCCTGGCATTCGTCATCTACGAGATTAGAAGGTAGGAAGTCGGGTAGTACGTGTAACCGGAACCCGAACCCGAAATTGTCGGGTACCCGAAATGTCGGATTTTATTTATTTTTAACAAATCTCGGGTTACAGTCAAAATCCGAAATTTAAAATACCCGAAA
Organism: Panicum miliaceum; assembly: GCA_032594955.1. NCBI lineage: Eukaryota > Viridiplantae > Streptophyta > Magnoliopsida > Poales > Poaceae > Panicum > Panicum miliaceum. The sequence goes on from CM064073.1 coordinate 23,777,826, forward strand.
AATTTGACCTGAAATTTTCAGGTAACCCGAACGCCCAAGCCTAGACTTTAGGGTTAGAGCTGCCGGGGGCGAGGCTTCCCTGGCGAGGTAGGGGTGTAAGAGGAGCGTCATAGGGTGGCTGCTGCTGGAGATGGTGACATATTGTGGGCGGAGCTGCAAGACGGTGGGGTGCCACCAGCTCCGATGGTGAAGGACATTCGGTGGACGGTGGAGCCAGCGAGTGCGTCGCGACGAGTACCCCAACGGATCCAGGTTATGGCAGCAGGAGCTGCTAGAGACGAAGGAGGAGGGTGGTGCAGGGATGACCGGGCGTGGACGTGAGGAAGATGACAGCATGTCGATCGAGATCTCATGGGCCAGGGTGTTCTTCAGGTGATGGGGAAAATTACTTCAGCTGAAGCAAAGCATAACCGCGCTAAAAATGGTTTATTTCAAAGTTGAATTCCCAATACTGTCTATAGATGTTATTGCTGAAATTTTGAGTAGGGCTTGGCCCATTAGAAAATTTAGAAATTTCTATAAATCTCAAAGTTCCATGTATGCAAGAGGAATGGTACAAAGTTTAGTCCCACCTTGCTAGTGGAGGAGTGAGATGATCAATATAAATATTAAGGTTGTCTTCACTCCTCCAAGCTATGTGATAGGAAAGAGAAGAGAAACACCACACGCTCACTCCATGCCTCACCGAGCCAGATGTGCGGCACCTGCATGAATAGTTCGCAGAAATCCGACCCCTCACCTTGCGGTAGCGCATCTTCCTTTTGCAGTTTTATTTTTGGTGACTTGGACTCTAAATCTGTGAGATATGGAAACCTAAACCCTAAACCTAATTGGTTTAGATTGTGATTGCGACACGAGGTTAGTTTGGCTTCCCTATATATACGATTCATTGGCCTCCACTAGAAACACATCAAAATGAGCTAGGGTTTTTCCTTTTGCAGTATTATTTTTTGGTGACTTGGGCTCTAACCTAAACCCTAAACCTAATCGGTTTAGGTAGCGATCGCGACACGAGGTCGGTTTCTCTTCCCCATGTATACGATCCATCGGCCTCCACGAGAAACACATCAAAATGAGCTAGGGTTTTTTTCTCTTCTCGCTGCTGCCCTGTAATCGTAGCCTTCTCCATGCCGAGCGCCGGTGTGTACCAGCGAACGGGAGAGCAGATCTCCGGAACCGTTTTCCTTTGGAATATGCACCGGGACAAGGCGAATAAGGTTTCGTGGAAGAGCTGCGCGTGACTGCTCAAAGTCTTCACCACAGCGCGTCTTCCGGTCAACTCCGCCGCCTCACGGGCCAACTGACTTCATCGTCTTGAGCAGTGGTGGTTCGTCATCGTCAATCCTCCAGTCAAGACTTAGTACGTATATTGTAATCTGATCTATTCGTGAGATCCTAGCTATGCTGTTTATGCTGTGTAAGTATATGTTAGATCTATGCATGGATGCTAGTTCCGGTGCTTATCATGATTTATTTCATGTTAATACTGTGATTGTCTATTTACTTAACAGTTATTACTACTATAATATATTCCTTTTTGTAAGTAATAATAATTCTATTGCGGCATCTTGTCAATCGTTGTATACTGTTAGCCCCAATGGTCCGTAATACTTTTCTTGCGATGGTTTCCTTGTTATGTTGATCTAATTTATTTTCCAACATGTTACCCTTGAAAAAAAAAGAAATTTCCAACATGTTCCGAGGTGCAATATAATGTCTCTCTTTGATTAAAAGAAAGGTACTACTAATATCAACGGTGAAATAAAAAACAATAATTCAATCAAACACTCAGCTAACAAAAGTTTAAGAAAAGGTGTTACGGAAGGCAAGGAAAGTTGTTAGCTAATTACGGTTGAGCTGGAGCTTCTCGGTGGCGACGCCGCCCCAGACCATGCCACCGAGGCTGCCGTTCCCGATGGGTGCCGCGTCCGTGAAGTACTCTGCCGGCGACGCGAACACCACCTTCAGCGGCCGCTCCTCGTCCTCGACCTCTGTCGCTGCTGCTGACGGTGATTTCTGTTGCTGTGCGGCCTCAGCCTGCGTTGGAAGTCGCACCCAGACCCACTCGCCACCGTCGCTGCCGCTGCATTCCATCGGGGAGATGGAAGCAAGGAAAATATTTGGACAGTGGTGGGGCGGAGGATAAGGAGGAAATGCGTGGAGGTTGCTTGTGCTGTACTTTTAGTTTCGTTCTTGGTGGCTCGGCGCCAAGGGACAAGACAAACACTTGCCGGCAGGCAGGCAGGACCCCGTTGGTCTTTCCTTTGTTTTGTTTTAGATCACACTCGTAGCGAACTAGCAATAAGCAAGTAAAGCAAGTGATGAGGAAGTTACGGTTTGAACTGGAGCTTGTCCATGGGTACGCCATCCCATGGGCGCCGCCTCGGTGAAGCACTCCGCTGGGGAGGGGAATTGAAGGACACCTTCAGCGGCGGCCACGAGGCGCTCATCGCGGCAGTGGACATGGGAACGAGTGAAGAGGTCGATCAGCTAGCTCTGTGCTCTGGCTGGCCACTTGCTCTATGCCGTGTGGCGTTGCAGTTGGCGCCAAAGGACAGGACAAGATAGGCCCGTTGATGACTAAGCATGTAGCTCTATGCATAGTGTTTGTAATCCATATACCAGTGTGTCAATTAAAAGAACTAGTTAGTAGTTATTCCACACTAATGTAAAGACATGCATGTCACAATGCTAATCAAAAGCCTTTGCAAGGGCATCACATCAATATCCCGCTTCGCGTTGTCCTCTAACCATCATGTTATTTCTGTCATTGCACCAGTTTGTATGTTGTGCCGACTCAAGTTTCTTTTGTTGAATAGCAGCTCCCATTCTGTTGAGATGCCTAGCGTAATACCTCAGCCCAATATCTCTTAGTGGTTGAAGTTGTTAGCTCATACGGCCCTGTTATGGTTGTGACCCAAATGATCCACTTTGTTACCACCATGGAAGTTTAGGGGTGATGGCTAGCTTATAATCCTTGTTGCTGCAAACATAGCCCCCACAGCCGGCTCTACAATTTTGAGGGCCCAAGAGCCAACGAGATATATGGACCGTTCAAGCAAAACAATTTTTACATCTTTAAAATGATAGAGCATATATTAGTACTACTAGTAAAATATATTTAATTCTTGGAAAATAATGTCGGTTTCACAGACTAAAAGAGAAGAAACTGAGACTACTATGTTACCTCAAGTAAGAATAATACTTCATCAATTCAATCAAAAATAATGCTTGCAGTGCTTTTTAATTTAGAGAAAAAAATCATCTAAATCAACATTAGACAACTTATCATGATTTCTACACAAATAATACAATATTTTTGTAGATCGTTATCATCCTAGAACAATCTAGCAGCTAAATTTTGAAGCAATACAAATTGGAATCGAGTTATTTAAAGACAGCTGCCCTCTCCTCCCTTGTCTGCGTTTCACGGCCTCGCAAGGCCCTCCGGAGGAACGCGTGGCATGACGGGGCTGGGAGAGCTGCGTGTCGTCTGGGAACCTGTCATCCCTCGTGGGCCTTATGTGTCTTATCCTCTCCGGCTCTGCCTCGCGCCACTGCTCCCTTAGCCCTTCACAATATGCTAGTGATGCCGAAAAGAAACTGGGTCCCACAATAAGCAAACAGGCATCAGATTGGCAGAGCTCCAGCGCGAGAAAAAATAGGCATCAAAGCTATCTGGAATGTTGGGACCCAGGTGAAATAGGTTAGTTTTTCTCTGAGCTCCTGTACGTTTCGGTTCACCAATGACAAGCTATCTAGGCCACTGAAATAGTTTTCAACTCATGGGCACCGATGCCTCTTCATGCGCCGCTCCATGTTTACAAGGCATCACTCTAAATTAGCATCTCCTACCACAACGTGAGAAGTGATGCTCCAATCTCCTCTCTTGTTTAAGCATCAGTCTAGGTATACATTGTGGAGGGCCTTACGGCCACGCGCTTCCGCATGCACCCTGCAGGGGCCTCCCGCCCCAGCAGCTGCTTGCGCCTGTATAGTGTAGGGCCCCGCCTCCTGCCTCTCCTGCCCAGGCTAGCTTGCTCGCTTACCGGAGTGGGAGACAGACAGGACGGAGGAAGAGAAAGACTGACAGACAGGGATGAGAGAAAGACGGAGCGACCGAGAACCGGGTGCTGGCTTGCCGCTAGGAGTAGTTATACACATTTACTTTTGTACTCCTTATCAATTTACCAGGTAGTTTTTTTTAAAAAAATCATGCACTTATAGTTCGTGTAGACTATACGTATGACCAATACCTGTAAAGATTATCATGTTTAAGTTAGGCTGTCATCGGAAAATAATTATTAAAAATATGTGTTAAAATAGCAATTGGAAGCAAATATAGTCATTCTTCAAATAGTTGTCACAAATATTACCATTTGCATCAGTTTGTTAGTTACAAGATATGGATAAAATAGAGGTAGGTGTGGGAAGTAGGAAGGCATATAAGAGATTGGTTGGGGTGCATGTAGAAGTAGGGGGTTGGAATGTGGATGAGAGGTGTTCCTACGAAATAGTAGGGGCTCAAATTTGAGAGTTTGGTTGGAGATGCTATCACGGTCTTCCCTGCTCTCTCTCTCTATCTCTCTCTCTCAAAATGGTAGAACCAATAGAAAAGATAGCGGCGGCGCTCAGTCTGTCAAGGGAAGACGGCAGTGGTGCAGCCTTGCCGGCAAGGAAAGGTACGGCGAAGTGGCCGTCACAGAGGTGCTTTCTTCCTTTTCCTCCTTCCCCTCTCTCCCATTCTCAACCCCTCCCCTGCTGTCACATAACTTTTTGCATGTATGTTTCATTCTCTTCGTACTTTTTTGTTATTTTCTTCCAAGTGGGAATGCTCCAAATTACTTATCACATTGATTTTAAATCAATAATTTCTCTGTATTAGATCTTTTGCTGAGAAGTGTAAGGTGTATCCATCTGCCGTGGACCGATTCTAGAGCTCATGCTTGTATATGATATTGAAACCTCACAAGCTTAGCTTAACATTATAAATTTGTACATGTTAGTACTGTGAGCCGCTAACCAAGATCTCATGGGATAACTGTTATTAAATCTTATATTGGAAACACTACAAAGTTTGGTGGCTAATGCCACGAGTTTTTTTTTTTTGCAAACATTTGATTTTGATTGCCATACATAGGGTGACAGTAGTCAATTTTGGTTGCGCTAGGGTGACATGTTGCCACCAATTGTGTAGTGTTGCGATTTAAATTTTTTTTGTTGCAAGAAGTAGGACGTATTGCAACGAATATAGTTACATTGTAATTAAGGCGAAGGTATTGCCACGCTAGTTTGTAATATCACAACGAATATAACAAGTTGTTATTAGTACTATCCTATGTTGCAAAAGATTCTATGCTATGGCAACACCAAAATAAATTGTTGCTAATGGAGTCTTAGATATAGCAACGCAAAATGATATTGCTGCAAACAAGCCTTAGCTAGGGCAATGAACACCTGCATCGTTGCTAGAATTAAGGTTGTATTGCAATGATATTTCATCATTGCTAAGGTATCATCAATTTGGTTGCGAAAGATTGGAACAATTTGCAACGCATAATGTAGTGGTGGCGATTGTTGTAAACACGATTTTCTATGTTGCCACAACAATGAATTTAGTTGCAAAAGGTTGTCATAAAAATGTTATTAAATCTTGGGTAAAGTTTGGCATATATGGGATTTGAACCCTGGCTAAGTGGTTGACAAAGAGTCTGTTTGGTTGAGCTGTGGCTGTGAAAAAAGCTGCTGTGGGATGTGAGCTGTGGAAAAGCTGCTGCGAGCTGGGAAAAGCTGTTTGGTTCAAACAACTGTGAAACTGTAGCTTTTGTACAAAATATCTGTAATGCTCCTGAAGTCATGTAAGAATGTTTATATGCAAAATGATCGTAAAAGTTTGTGTTGTTTCTGGTGCTTCCCTATATTCTCCTTTGTTCAAATACCGCTCAGTGTACTGGTACCCCATTTGACCAATAATGGCAGGCTGCTCCGAAACTTCAGCTAGAAGCAATAGTTCTTTCTGTCCCTTTTTGTCAAATCTTCCATGTGGCCATCCATCTAGACAAGATATTAAAATATTAATACATCTGGACAACAAAAATACATGTAGACAGCAACACAAGACATTGAAAAGGTGCACATCATCATAAATGGTTCATAGATAACAGAAGCAAATAGTGCTTTATATGAAGTAAGGGTTCTCAATATAGAAAGAAGAAAATATTGATGCACAACATAATGCTGGAAAATAGTAACTGAAAAGATTCTACAGGCGCAACAGCATTTCCTTTTCATGCTCCCTCTCAAGAAAATCCAACCTTCCTTCATTTGTTTCCAAGGAACTAAAGATCTCCCTAAAATCAGGCTTGATGATCAGGAAAGTAGTTGTGTGCATTAGAGCAGTTTTTTCTTGCACCCCACAATCTTTCACCATCTTCCTAGTCTCTTTGTTGGGATTGGGTTGGTTGGAGGCGCCGATGATGCTTCAATACTTGTGGAGATCTTCTTTGCTGCAGTTTCTATCTTCGAACAAGTGTTCTTGTACAGTCTATAGAATGGGCTCTTCTCTTCCTTCTCCTCGGTAACACTAGTGTTCTCCTTGCGTTTCCTTTTTCCTAGTTTTGAATTCTTCAAAGAAAACAACTTCACATTCTCATCTGAATTTTGTATCTCGGCCACATCATCACCACTTGACTCATCCGAGAATATATCTCCAGGACACGATGCACTAGCACCGCTAACATGTGTCTTATCAAATAACAGGTGCAGATCATCAAGGTACTTAAGTCCTTGTTTCTTGAACCTCACATGGTTGCAGTTGATGCCTTTGCTAGGATCATTGAATCTCTGAAAATAAATGATAAATTTGGCAATTCGGAACATATAAGCATGGAAAATGAATGGAAAAAATAATGAACATAATTGAAATACTTATAGCAAGGTGTTCAGTCCACCATTCATCAGAGCATTCAACAGTTTATTTTGTCTCATTCCAACCAAGCCCAGTGGCACAATTCTTGAACTCCATAAACCATGTATATTCTTTACTCATATTGTCCAACTTGTTCTTCAGTTATTTTTTTATCTGCTTCAGAGTAGTTTTTTCTTCATATTGAGCTCTAAGGTTTTTCCAACCAGCACTAGTGAGAAGACCCATTGGCCTATTCCCAGCTGCTATCTCTCCTTTTATGATACCAATCAAATGCCTCATATTGGCATCACACCAATCTGCCTTATCAGCCATTCTTGAAGCAAGGGAAAAAATATTTCATTTACATTGTTTTGAAACCAGAGGCATCAATTCATTGAAACAAGTATATTTTTTTTGCTCACTAGAAATAATTGTTAATTCTAAACAATCCGAACTATGATCACACTGTATGCATCACTAGAAGTAATTCCACTGAATAATTCACGGTGCAAGAAACAGTCAAACAGAACTAGCACGACCAGTTTGCTTTCATAATCATCACAGGATTCATAGAGCAGTAAAAGAATCACAGTCATATAGACGCACAGAACACCAGCCATTTGTATAGAAAAACACAAGTTAGCACGACAAGCTTGGTTCTCAATTTCTGAAGGTAACATCAATTCATTAGTGTCTCATGATTCAGATAAACCTACTACAGCTAGAGATGACCTAAACAAGAGTAAGCAGTAAAACAAAAAGAAAATAGGAAGAAGAACGAGACATACCTAGCTTGGAGAGGAGGGCAGACAGGAGCCATCAATGGTGAGGAAAGCGGCATGGGAGAGCCGAGACGAGCCGGAGGGGCGCTGGCCAGAGGGAGGCGGGAAGGCGGGCGCTGGCCGGAGAGGGCGGGTCGCCGGATGCTGGAGCGCCGCCATGGCGCCGGGCTTGGCGCAAACCCTAGCGCCGCCGCACGTGTCCTGCTACGCGCGTGAGGAGCCACCGCGTGAGTTTTTTTTCATGAGGAAAAATGACGGGGAGAGGAGGGGATCGGCGGGGGAAAGAAAAATGAAACGAATCGTTATGTTCATAACCGGTGGCATGATGGGTAATTTTGAGCAAAAACTACCCCCACAGCCACAAAAGGTAGGGGGAGGTGCTGTGAATGTTGTAATACAAAAAAGCTGCTTTTGGCTGTAGCTTTGAGTGGGAGCCAACCCCTTTGGTTTGCTTTTGGCTTTTTTTGAAAAGCAAAAGCAGGTTGGAAGCCCAACCAAACACACCCAAAGTAACTGGGCTACCAGTAGGACGTCGTTGTGGATTCGATTGGAAACTCAATCCCCGCCTAGTTAACTAACACCTCATCCCATCCTAGGGCACTGATCGGCGGTTCGGTTCCAAATTTCGCGATGCTTCGTTTCCAAAGAGTCATCACCATCCTTAAAACCGCCGATCGCCTTTCCCATCGCTATTTCAGAACTGTCGCTCTCTTTTCCAATCTACAAACACTTGATGAGGAAAAAAGACCGCGTGCAGGAGAGAATCTTCACGAGAGATCCAAGCGCGCGCCATGGAAGACTCCTTCCACCTTCCCTTGTAGTCTTCGTTGTCATCGGAGGAGTCCGTCCAGGGGGAAAGGGCGAAGCGCCTGCTGGAATCTCTTTCCAGCGTGCCGACCACTCCCACTGACATGGACTTGAGCTCATCCCCTAGCGAGGAGCCCCCCAAAGGGAGTGAGGATGATGAGACACCTCCAGGTAGTGAGGAGGAGGAGGAGGAAGATGAGGAGGAGGATCATGAGCAGGAAGAGGAGGAGGACGATGTCGGCTATCATGCAGACATTGAAGATGAGCCACCGACAAAGAGGCGCAAGGTTTCAGCAAGCGATGTCGCTGGGCCATCATCAGCAGCACCTGTTATCGCCACGCCATCGTCTCCAGCAGCCAACGTCATTGTCGCGCCATCCTCTCTAGCACCAAACATCGCCGGGCCATCCTCTTCTTCCGTTGCTGCTGGCACATCCTCTTCTAGCAGTGCGCCGCCGCCGCTGCCGCGTGAAGGTACTAGAGCATACGAAGATTCTGTTGTCATCGTCTCCGACGATGATGAGTGATTGGAAGGCACGAGCGTGTGCAGGAAGAAGATCGGAGCTATCTTAATTTTTTGTTTCTGTTAGGTTGAACAATTTTAGTATTTGTTAGAGCTACTTTAGTATGCATGTAGTGTGATGTTCTGAACTTAATCCCAGTGGATGTTTTATATTTAATGACTTTGTGCTTGTTTGGAAACTATTGAATGTTTGTGGATTAGTAGATTGTTCATAAATTGTTGAAATCATAACGTGACATATGATTCATTGAATTAGGTTAAATATTCCAATTGAAAATGGCAGGCCTCATTAGTACATTATGTAGCAAGAGCAATAATAAAGGGTATAGGACCTTCAATTGACATAATAATTTTTTGAAATATTCCAAACGTTAAGTACAATAAAAGATTTATACAAAAAAATCATACTCATCTCCTAGGGCTGCCGAATTCACTGGTGCAACATGCCCATCGTCAATGCTACGTAGAAGAATGATTAGCGGCAATAGATGAGTTCGTCGGTGGGCCTTTCTTTTGGTTAAATTGAATTTAGCATTAAAATGGCCCAAATTGGACTCAATGCAAATTTTATTTGGCCCATTCGGCAGGTGTTTCTTTTGTGACGGTCCTAAACTTGTTGGATCCAGACCTGGGACCCTCACGCCGCGTCACTGCCTCTTCCTCGCGCAACGGCGTTCACCTCCTCCATCACGAACGCCTAGCATGCGCCGTGCCTGCCTTCTCTCCCGTCCTAGCGCCCTGTCGCCCTAATTGATTGCAGGGAGGCACTTCATCAACAGGAGCGATCAGCGTAAGGTACTTTCATTCAATATTTTTTGTTTCCTAAATTGGTAGGAGCAACGAACCTAAGGCATCATCGATCATGTGCATGAAACTTGATGAGTTCTCTAGTTTATATATTCACGTTATAAATTCTAGTTTGATTCAATCCTGAATGAGCACCCTTTTCCCATGGTTTACGAATTGTAAAATTGGTGTTGTAGAGGCTGTTGTTTCTGGGATTTTTCCAATGGCGCATGATGATCATAGTTGGATGCTATCGCCTCAGTCAGATGATGCGTGGCAACTCGGATTTGACAAATTTATTGAAGATACCTTAGAAGGCAACTATCCAAGAGAGACTGCGCCCTGTCCATGTACTAGGTGTCACCGCATGACGTATACAACAAAATTTGAGGTTCAAAGACACGTTCTTGATAGAGGGTTTGACAAGGAATTCATAAAACAGAAACGTCGTGCTACTAAACCATTGGATGTGGATGATGATTGGGATTTTAATGAAGGACCACATGCTGATCATGATGATGGCGGCTCCGCCATTCCTCGCTAATTAGTGGTGCTATACACGGAGAAATTAGCGAAGAGCCAAATGAGTCAGCATAGAAATTTTTCAAATTATTGAAAGAAGCACGGAAAATTTGTACCCACTTTGCAAGCAGGCTACCAAAGGATTTTATTGTTAGGCTATTTCAGATTAAGTGTATGTTCACTATTCCCAACAATGCAATGGAGCAAATACTTCACCTATTCTGTCTTTGAATACATTGAACAAGCATTCTAATCATGATGGTTTTGTCATTGAATTACAGCTAACATTATTGTTCCAAAAACTTTATAATACAGATTGAGCCAACAAGCATTGTCACAACATAGAAGGAAAATGTGCCACCTAATTGCAATGCTAATAAATCTTCCAACATTTCAAAGAGTCTATTCACTGACAGAAGTGGGAAAGTTGCATCACACAAATACATTAGTACACAACAGCTGCTATCTAAAACGGGAGCAGGCAAAAAGAAACAACAGGTAAGAACTAGAATTGAGCATGCTTTCATAATGCCATTACAATTTTCTAGTGCCAATTCAAAGTTTGCTGCAGATTCATTCATGTACAACCTGTAATTTTCTCGTTTCACTTGAAACCATGTTTCTCTTCAGCATGACAATCAATCAACGACGGGGCAATAATACGCTAGATTACCCAGTCCCTACTGAATACGATGTTCCTACCATAGCATCGCACTTTTCTTGAGCTTTTCAATTAATCTTTTTGACGCGCAGAAACTACTAGATGGGTTTTGAAATACAAGAAGGCATTCTACTTGTAGGGAAGCAAACTTAAAGATCATGACTGGTGTGAGTGATCAAGATTATAGATGCGTACGAAAAATATATAGGTTTTGAAGATATTTTATTATTGGTAGTGATGAATAAGAGGACAAGAGTTGTTACTTTCATATGTTGAATATTCTGTTGCATATTGTGAATGAAGGATTGATTTTATTAATAATATATATAAATAAATATTTGTTGTGCCAGTTTCTTTTTATTCGCAAATTCTGTTGCATTAAAGAATCAACATCGTTGCAATAATCACAGAATCAACGTTTCTAATTTGGTTTTGAATCCAGTATTGCCACGACCATTGGGCATATTGCCATAACCATTAACTGAAGCTACATGTGGCTATTACAACAACACACATCACATTGTGATATCGTTTAAGCATATGGCGACGACTCATGATTGTGTTGCGAAATCCTTTAAGCCAATAGCGATGGCGCATTATTGTGTTGCAATATCCTCTAAGCAAAATAGTGATGAATCTATTGGTGTTGCGCTACCCTTGAAGTGTATAGCGATGACACACATTGTGCTGCGATATTCTTCAGGCATATCGCGACGATCCCAATTTTGTTGTGATACCCTTTAAGCATATAGCGATGACGTATATTGTGTTGTGACAGTCTTTAAGTATATAGCGACTACCGATACTTCGTTGTGATATGTCCTAAACATATTTCAACATCATAGGCGTTTTCGCCACGAGCATCTATCGTGGTAATGTAGAATATTGCTACAAACCTCTTGCATTGTAATAGTGCTTGCTCAACTAGCCTATATTGTTGCAATAATCACTATAGCAATGTCGCCCGTGGTTGCCAATACCACTGATGCAACACCATGATCGTTGCTTCTGCAACCCATTGCCACGCCCCACTACGTTGCAACACGCCACATTTACGGCAACGCCATACAATTGTGATGCAATACCCTATTGCATTGGAGATACTTGCAACGCCTTCCCAACGCCTCACTTGTGATGCGCTTACTAAGTATTGCAACAAAAATGTCCTTGTTACAATGTTTTTGGGACGTTGCCCTAGGCGCCATTCCTTGTAGTGAAATTATCAAGATCTCACTTGTACACTAATTTTTGTTATTGGTGTTGTAATGCTAGGGAGCGCAAAGCGTGCCGAATCTTCTAGTTAAAATTTAAAGCCTCAGCAATCTACATCGACGGTGCAGCAGGAAGCAATTGCCATTCACCAACGGATGCGCTGATTCGTTCGGTGATCGTTTCTGAATTTTGACAAGATGGGACGACTCCGCACGCGACACAAACTCTATGTACTGGATGCTTTGGTTTTGCCGCTGGCAACCAGGGCACCTATCTGATTGCACTCGATCGCGGCTCTCATCCCTCGAGTCGAGCACTCAACGTTTCGGTATCCCTGGCGCTACTACTAATGTGCTGCTAGCCACAAGTATTGGACTTGAGAGTCTGACTGACGTAGAACATATCTGGGGTTGCTCCCTCCCCTGGTCTGGGCAGGCAGTCGCCCCTCCCGCCTAGGCTCAGAGCATATCCTTTGGTTCGAACTCTAAATCCGACAATGATGATGGAGACAGAAGCAAAGCAATGAGACGACCACACATGTCCCCACCTAGAGAAGACCTACCTCCTTCCTTGCCACCTCAATGGGAACCAAGTCCTATTACTCAAAGGGAGCCAACTCTACGGCCCAAAAGGGAACCAACTCTGCTGCCTCAAAGGAAACCAAGTCCGACATGGCCATCAAAGACTCGGGAGCTAAATTCATATACTAAAATTGGATTATCTTAGAAGCAAGCTTTCGAAACAACGAAAATGTTGGCCACATCTTCAAAGGAAACGACTTCTAAATTGCTTGCAAAGAAACAATTGAGTGGTAGCATAACATCGCTCATCAAAGGAAAAGAAAAGCAGCAGGTTGATAAAGCAGTACTAGACCACTTCTACAAGATGATCATGGTTCCAAAGACCGGAAATTTGCGAGGTACGGTCCTAAGTCAGACATCGAGCGCACTGCCACCTCATGTTCAAGAAGCGAGCGTGAACCAATTTTGTGTTGTTGAAGCTAGGGTCCAATTTCTAAAAGAGAACAACTTAGTAGAGGAAGTCCTTATGGGAAAATTTAAGAGGGCCCTAACAATGAACTGAGACCACTTGCATAGTCATTTAAGCTGGAGTGTGACCTGGTGGAACAAAAACATGTACTATTTTGCCAACAAGATTGCGGCAGTTGAATAATTGGTAAAAACATCAGAACAATGAGATGTTCAGGGTAAGGTACCAGCATGAATATTTTTCATATGAGATCTAGTATATTGTGGGTAACAATCGAGTATCTTTATGAGTTCTACCAACGGTCTGCCACAACACTCGTAACATGGCCTTGTGGTGTTTGTAAGTGTTGTCAGTAAATCTCACCATTCATCTTAATAGTCCTGTTTATCATCTCGAACTTCCTTCTTCGTAGGATGGATGCACACAAATGCAAGAAAAGAGGAAGTAATAAAATATGCCTTTTGGACCCTTCTACTATCATGTCAGCATATAGATTTTTAGTTTATCAAGTTTCTTCATGATTATCTTCCGATTTCATGAATAAGGAACATTAAACTATGACCTTCACTATAAATAAAAAAATACTCTTTAAGAATTCTAGAATTTAAACAAAAATAATTCAAATTATAATTTAAACTAAACACTAAATTTCATGACTGATATCCTCTACAAATGTATATACGACTTCAAAATTCATATATGTGGTTTTAATGCGCGTTTTATTGAGAAATGCCCTCTAAATTAAGGGAGAACCTTTAAATCCCGATCATCTCAATTTTGATAACGATCTAATCATGAATAGCTAGTTCCATACCTTGAATCAAGTATGTGAAGTCCAGCCCTCAAATTTAATGAGCCTCTATGATGACTTTTGATGACAAATGATCCTAAAATGAAGAAAGAAAGTCTCCATAATCATTTCATCACAAAAATGCATGATTAACTCAAAGATAAAGGGTATCAATCAAATGGATTGCTAGTCACTAACTGACGGGTCCAGGGACCCGGGGTCCCCAGCGGTCCCACTTCCATCGACTGGTCCAAGGCCCCACCTGGGACAGGCGCCCGTCCGTACAAAGCAAACAAGGCTAATCTATGCCCAAAACCCCGACTGGATGCCCAGTCAGGGTGGCAAAGGCCTCTTTCCCCGACCGGCTACTCAGTCGGGGCGACCAGGGCTCGTGTCCCCGACTGGTTGCTCAGTTGGGGTGACCAAGGCTTGTCTCCCCGACTGTAAAGCAGTCTAACGGGTCCAGGAACCTGGGGGTCCTAGCGGGCCCACTTCTCGCTGGACAGCCCAAGGCTGCGCGTAGAACGAGCGCTAGACTACATCTACGACTACTTCAACTACCTTTTTAAGACTACTTCAACCACATCTACGACTACTTCGACTACATCTACGACTACTTCCTGGTGACTACATCGACTACACCTTGAGAGGCTACATCAAACAGGCTCGACTAGCAAAGTCGAGTAACGGCGCATCCGGTGCCTTCGGCACTGGATCCGCCTCTGGCGACAACTTCATCTGGGTCGCCTCGGTCCGCAACCCCGACTACTCGGTCGGGGTGACCAAGGCCCGTGTTCCCGACTGCAAAGCAGTCGAAGGCCGGATCCATACCTAGGCTCCGACTGGGGGTTCCGATTGAGTTCCGCCCAACACGTGCTCGCCTCCTCGACTGGTAGGGCAGTCGGAAGGCCGGACTCAGCTTGCCAGCAGACCCCAGGAGTAGGTGCGGAAGATAAGGATGGTCCTTGGGGTTAACTTATCATACACGACCAACCACCACCTCCACGGGGTTACAGTCCTCTCTGCTGTGGCAACAGGACGCCACTATTCTACCTTCCCGTCCTCACAAAGGGATGGGCAGAGCGTCATTGTGATACGGCCGGAACGCCCTCGTCACGACGAAGTGACCGGGAGAGGCGCTAGGGATGGGGCATGATAGCCGTACCTTACCTCTCGGCACCCCCACGACCTCCGATCCATGAAGCATAACGCATAGGGACAAGACGAGACGGCCATCCCATGATGCAGAACTTGGACGATGGTCGTCGAAGGGCTCCGACAGACAGGGTTGGCGGCCCTGACTGGTGAAGCGAGGAACTCTCTCTCTACCTCATTTCTTCTACCTTAGCACCCCTGTAAAGGAGACCTCCCTTGGACTATAAAAGAGGAGGGCCACCCGCCTAGGAAGGGGATCGAAAAATCCAATCTCCCAGTTTCACGACTTCCATTCGAAAGCTTGTAACTCCCCAACTCTCACAAGCACCTGGGCTCAAGCAATATATCCGACTAACCCCCGACTGGACGTAGGGCATTCTGCCCGAACCAGTATAAATCTTGAGTCATTGTGTGCTAGGCCACATCCGATCAAAATGCGCGATACATATCTTTAAGTAGTTTTAGCTACCATCCATTTTCAGAACCGACAGTTTGGCGCCGTCCGTTGGGAGGACATCGTGCATCCACCGTCCCGATTGGATAGCCTCCATCTCTGACACATCCAGCCTCACGAGCCTGGGCGATACAATTCACTTTGGCTTGTTGGAGTTTCCAACAGCCCCGCGCGCTGGCCTGTGTGAAGCCCCCATCTTCGCCCCCTTCCAGGCCTTCCGCTTTGGAAGCCTGGACTTTGTCGCCGATCATCTCGGCATGCTTCACCTCCGGGAGGAGCCCACTCCTCTGACACCGCTCCAGGGAGACATTCCCTCGAACAGGCTGCTGGCCGACCTCAACACTGAGGCGCTGGCACGGCACCTCGAGCTCATGCTCGATGCCGATCCCTCAGCAAGCGACATGGACCTGGTCCTGTTCTCGTTGCACAACTTCTTCCGCCAACTCTCTGGGGGCACCCCGCAGTCCGCACCGTGCTCGCGATGTGGCCAGCTATCTTTTGTCCTCATGAACGCCGCAGGCGCATACGCCAGGGAACTCCTGAGAGCCAAGCCGCCACCCTTGCTCGCGACCAAGCTCGTGGGCATGACGGGGTATGGCCCTGCCTCGTTCCACGATCTCCTCTCCGATGATGACCTCCTTACTGAGGGCTCTAGCGTCGGGGATGTGTCGTCCCCTGGCTACCCCGCGCTACGGGAATGTGCCATGGCGGACGTGCAAGGGTGACGGCCGGACCCGGCGGAAACCGAGGACACGCACACCCCGGCGGACCCGCAAGACCGAGCCTTGGCTAACGCCCAGGCGCACGGTGAGGACCTACGCCGGCGGCGGTGGCACCAACCGCCGGCCACCGCAGTTTGCGCGGGCCGGGCAGAACATCGCTGCCGCTGCGATGCTCTTATGCAACCTGCCCTAGCCTGCGGACCCCGAGCAGCAGGAGCTCCACCATAACATCCGAACGTTGGTGGAGCGTGCCGTTGTGCAGCAGGCAGAAAGTTTCGCGTCGCACCACCGGCACTGGTCTCCAGTCCAGTCACTGGGGCAGGCTCGCAGCAACCAAATCCCTCGGTCCACCAGCGGCAAGTGCTTCCACCCCGGGCGGGTCGCGACGTCGTGGCTGCACCACGTCCTGACCTAGAGCCAGCCGCGCTGCCCCCCGGTACGCGGGCGGCTCGGACCCAACTACGATGCACACAGCGTCATCCACTCGCGGCAACTCGCCCGCCACGGCGCCAATGTTGACTAGGCCGCCGCGGGCGTGGCCAAGGCCCACCAACCCGCGATAAGGAGGCGCCCAAGGACCAAGGGGCGCCGCTCAAGGACGGGAACACCATCCCCGACCCAGACGGCTGCCTCATGATCCTTGGAGGCCCTGAGGACGATTGCAGCAAGCGCCAGCACAAGGTCCGCCTCAGGGAGGTATGCGCCGCCAAGAGCTATGTTCCCAAGTTTCTCCGTTGGTCGAGTACTCCAATCACCTTTGATCGGGGTGACCACCCTCCCAATATTCTCCGACCAGGGAGCTACCCTTTCCTTGTCGACCCTATCATCGGCAACAAGCGCCTGTCCAAGGTGCTAATGGACAGGGGTAGCAGCCTCAACATCCTGTATGTTGAGACCCTCGACGCCATGGGCATCCCGCTGTCCAAGCTCCGCACCTCTATCTTCCCCTTTCATGGGATCGTCCCAGGCATGAGGGCGTACCCCATGGGGAATATAGAGCTGCTGGTCATGTTCGGCGACCGCAGCAGACTTCCGCACCGAGACCCTGATCTTCGAAGTAGTCGATTTTGAGGGATCGTACCACGCCATCCTCGGGCATCCGAGCTACACCAAATTCATTGCGGTCCCCAACTACACCTACCTCAAGCTGAAGATGTTGGGGCCGAACGGCATCATCATGATCAGCAGCTCCTTCGAGCAGGCCTACACCTGCGGCCGCGAGCACTTCGTGCTCGCCACCGCCGTCGCCAACTCCATCGAGCTCCAGCAGCTTCGTCGGACAGTTGCGGAAAGCGCCCTTTACTCCAACAAGTCGACTTCGTCCAGCGCCTTCCGCCTGACCGAGGACGCCAAAGCAATCGGTGTCGACCCCAATGACCCGACCAAGACTGTGCGGATTGGGGCCCAACTCCCGGCCAAATAGGAAAGCACGCTTGTCAACTTCCTATGCGCCAATCGTGATGCCTTCACATGGAAGCCCTCTTACATGCCTGGCATTCCGAGGGAGGTTGCCGAGCACGAGCTTCACATCAAGCTGGATTCCAAACCGTGCACCAACGCTTGCGCCGCTTTGATGACGAGAGGCGTAGGGCCATAGGCGAGGAGATCGCCAAGCTCCTGGCAGCCGGTTTTGTCAAGGAAGTGTACCACTCTGACTGGCTTGCCAATCCTGTCCTTGTAAAAAAGAAGAATGGGAAATGGAGAATGTGTGTTGACTATACTAGCCTAAACAAGGCATGTCCCAAGGATCCTTTTCCTTTGCCGCGTATAGACCAAATAGTTGACTCCACATCAGGATGCGAAATCCTCTCTTTTCTGGATGCCTACTTGGGCTATCACCAGATCGCGATGAAAGAGTCCGACCAGCTCGCGACTTCTTTCACCACCCCATTCGGCACATATTGCTACCTCACCATGTCGATCGGCCTGAAAAACGCTGGCACCACCTACCAGCGTTGCATGCAAAGGTGCTTTGCTGATTAGATCGACCCGCCATGACAGCAAGACCAGCTCGGGTCATCGAAACCCACGGTCGCCATCCACGTGGACGACATAGTGGTGAAAGCACCTCGTGCAGGAGATCTGATCGCCATGCTAGACGCCACGTCGCTAACCTCCGAAGGTTTAGAGTCAAATTGAATCCCGAAAAATGCACTTTTGGGATTCCAAAGGGGAAACTACCCGGGTACATAATGTCCGAGCGCGGCATCGAAGCCAACCCTGAAAAGATCATGGCTATCACCCGGATGGGCCCCATCCGCAACGTGAAAGATGTGAGGCGACTCACCGGCTACTTGGCCACCGGAATACCCTGTACAAACTCCTCAAGAAGTTGGATGAGGCCCAGCAGGCTTTGGACAACCTCACGGCATTACTGACCTCAGCTCTAGTAATTGTTGCTCCCGAGCGATGGGAGCCCCTTCTGCTCTACCTTGCGGCGACCACCCACGTGGTCAGCGCCACCCTTTTGGTCGAAAGGGAGGAGCCGAGCCGAGTGCTGAAGGTCCAACGACTGGTGTACATCATTAGCGGAGTACTCACGGAGACCAAAGCTCGCTACATGTAGGTGTAGAAGCTCTTATACGTCGTGCTCATGGAAACTAAGAAGCTTCAGCACTATTTCACCGATCGTGAGGTCACAGTTGTTACCTCGTTTCCACTCGGAGTGGTCGTCCATAGCCGTGACACTACGGGATGCATCTCCAAATGGGAACTAGAGCTCATGGGCTATGACATCAAGTACCCCCCCCCCCCCCCCCGCACCGCCATCAAATCGCAGGCCCTGGCTGACTTCGTCGCCGAGTGGACCGAGGTCCAAACCCCGACTCCGGACGTCACCCACGAGTACCGGACCTTATACTTCGACGGGTCGGTCATGGGACCCGGCGCGGGGGCCGGCGTAGTGCTAACCTCGCCCGAGGGAAACATGCTCAGTTATGCCATCCGCCTCCACTTCCTAGCTTCGAACAATGTCACCAAATACGAGGGCCTCATCAATGGCCTCTGTATTGCTATCGAGCTCGGGGCCACTCGGCTCTACGTATACGGCGACGCTAAGCTGGTAGTGGACCAAGTCATGAAGGAGTCCAACTGCGAGAGCCCCCTCATGAACACGTACTGCATGGAGGCACGTAAACTGGAGGACAAGTTCCGAGGAATTGAGTAGCATCACGTCCCGCGGAAGGGGTACAATGATGCTGATGTACTCGCTAAGATGGCAGCCCAGTGGGATCCCATCCCCAATGGAGTTTTCGTCAACGACCTACACACGCCTTCAATCTGCGTAGAGCCAGATATGGTTTCAGGGCCATCCGACTCAGTACCCGGGGCCCCGGCCGAGTGCTCGGGGGTCCCGACTGCTTTGCGACGGAGGCCGGCGCAAGAATAACCAGCCCCTACTGCTTTGCGATGGAGGCCGATGCAGCAGTAACCGGCTCCGACTGCTTTGCGATGGAGGCCGACGCAGCGGTAACCGCCCCCAACTGCTTTGCGATGGAGGCCGTCGCAGCGGTAACTGCCTCCGACTGCTTTGCGACGGAGGCCGACGCAGCGGTAACCGCCCCCGACTGCTTTGCGACGAAGGCCGGCGCAGCAATAACCAGCCCCGACAGCTTTGCGATGGAGGCCCACGCAGCAGTAATCGGCTCCGACTGTTTTGCGACGGAGGCCGACGCAGCGGTAACTGCCCCCGACTGCTTTGTGACGAAGGCTGAAGCAGTGGTAACCGTCCCCGGCTGCTTTGCGACGGACGCCGACGCAGCGGTAACCGCACCCGACTGCTTTGCGACGGAGGTCGACACAGCGGTAACCGACCACGACTAGAGGGCGCCTCTTTTAGCCTACCTCCTCGACGAGGTCCTCCCACCCGATAGAACCGAAGTGCGAAGGATCGCCCGACGCGCCAAGACGTTCGTCACCATCGATGGCGAGCTGTACAAGCGAGACCCGTCGCCTGCGGGGATGCTCATCAAATGCATTCCGACCAAACAAGGCAAGGAACTCCTCTTGGAGATCCACGCAGGCATTCGTGGGCACAACGCAGCCTCGCGGTCGCAGGTCGGTAAGGCCTTTCGCTAGGGTTTTTACTGGCCGACTACGCAACGCGGAAGAATTCATCCACACGTGCAAAGGGTGCCAATTCTATGCCCGATAGACCCACCTGCCAGCGCAGGCGCTTCAAACCATCCCCCTCACATGGCCGTTCGCGGTCTAGGGTCTCAACATGGTCGGACCTCTCAAGAAGGCTCCTGGCGGCTTCACCCGCCTACTCATCACGGTGGACAAGTTCACCAAATGGATTGGAAGCAAAACCAATCGTCAAGCCTAGCTCCCAAGAGGCCGTCAAGTTTTTCCATGATGTCGTCTATCGGTTTGGTGTGCCCAACACCATCATCACCGACAACGGCACCAACTTCATGGGCAAAGAGTGCTTGGACATCACTAATGGGTACGGGATCAAGATCGACTAGGCATCGGTCGTGTCGGTGTTTTACTGCCACGCCTACAGAGGGATACCCCCGAGGTGGTGAGTTTGTAGGTAGGGTGTTGCCGAGATCATGAACTCGAAGGTGCAAGCAACACAAAGTTTAGACAGGTTCAGGCCGCTGAGAGCGTAATACTTATGTCCTGTGTGGTTTGTATTGCCACAGGTGGTGATCGGGTGATCTCCTGTTTGGAGGGGGTCCCTGTTCGCCCTTATATAGTTTGGGGGGACAGGGTTACATGGAAGTCCCAAATGGATACGAGTCTAGGAGTCCTACCCAAGTACTTTTCGGGTAGTTTCCTACCGTCTCCGACTAGTTTTACTACTGTATGAGTAGTCCTACTAAGCTGCGAGTAGTTACAACAGATGTAGGGCACGAGCCATGTCCCATCCCTTATCCAAGAAAATGTACGTTATCTGCACAGTTCTGTGGGCCTGGGTCTGACAGGTCGGACACCCTCGCACAAATGGGCAGGTAGAGAGAGCAAATGGCATGGTCCTCCAGGGACTCAAGCCTCGCATCTTCGACCAGCTCAACAAGTTTGCCGGCCATTGGGTCCAAGAACTCCCAGCCATCCTCTAGAGCATGAGAACAACACCCAACAAGTCCACAAGATTCACCCCGTTCTTCTTAACATACGGGGCAGAAGCCGTGCTACCCTCCGACATGGACCACGGCGCCCCAAGGGTCAAGGCCTTTGACCCCGAAAAGCCGCGGAGGCTCAGCAGGACGCGGTCAGCTTGTTGGACGAGGCCTGGGAGACGGCCATGGTCCGCTCGGCAAGCTACAAGCAGACCCTTCGCAGATACCAATAGAGAAAGATCCGGGGAAGAACCCTCGAAGTCAGCGACTTGGTGCTGAGGAGAGTGCACTCGATCGAGGACAAGCACAAGCTCACTCCGCCCTAGGTAAAACCGTACACGATCACGGAGGTGGTCCGGCCAGGAACCTATCGACTGAAGGACAGCGACGGCAACATCCTCACCAACACCTGGAACATTGAGCAGTTACGTCGCTTCTTCCCTTAAATTCAGTCCTTTCGTATGCTTTCATCCACACGACAACTCTTACAGCGCCCCAGCCCGAGCACTCTCGGCCCCGGGTCACTCGGGGGCCCCATGGGGATACACCGCCACGCGTAGTGTTATGCCCCTTTCCTTTTAAAGCTCACACACAAAAAAGGCAACCTCTTTTCGCCCGAACGAAAGGGAGACTCATTTTCCCATCGCAACCTAAGCGTTTTCTGTTGGGCCACCTGACCTACTGAACCCTTGTCACAACCTACGGTGAACTAGCAGCTGATGCCACTTGGGCCAGTCCCCGGCTACACGCTGCAACCTAGGGTTAACGAGTAGGTTCGAAAGGAAAAGTGCGAAGGCAGAAATCACTTCAGGAAACAAAGGGATACGGGCAGAACCAGCTTCCCAAAAAACCATAAAACAAAAACGACTACAAGCACGTAGATCGTTCACTCAGGGACCCTTCAAGACCCCCGCACAAACTACTATAGAAATGAAAGCTAACTACTCGACAAATGCTTTCCATTGCAGCACCCGTCCGCGTTGGCCGACAACATGGGCGGGAGGCGCCGCACTGCAGGATCAACTAGAGGAGCCTCTTGGCCGGGGGACAACACGGTCGTGGCAGCGCTCGACTCGATTTTCATGCCTGGACGCCGCCACGCCCCAGGGTTGCCTCCCTCTCCGCGTGTCGAGCTGTCTTCACCCATTCCGCAGTGGTTGCCTACGCAATCGCCGTGGCGACCGGCATCAAACTCTCTCTAAGTTCGCACTGGTTGGTGACCCACCATGACCGTGATGCGGGCACGAAAAATGGGGCAATGCTCTGACCTCCAGGGTAAGCCTCAACGCGCCACATCCCTAGTCAATAATTGCATCTAATTATTCGATTTTTGAAATATCTTAAGACCCGAAAGGGCGCACGCTGATGAATCCCAACTCAGGAATCCAGTCGACCGAGGTTCGAAGGCCAGTCCACGGAGGACTCGAGGCCGCCTCGCATCAAATGGAGCCAGGGGAGAAAACGAAGATGAGCCCCAACGGCCCTTGCCCGACCTGCTCAGGCAACGACTCGGGTCATCTCGACCTTCTCGTCCGATCCGGACCTCGAGCTGTTGAAGGGATATGAGGTGGGCTACGCTAGCGACAAACAAAATTTTCCACCGCATAAACCAGGAAAACTGCTTTTATAGATCACTGAATTACCACTAGACGCGCGGGTGCGGAACTTCTATAGCGCGTCGGGGTAGTGTAGTCAATCATCGGCAGTGCAGTTTCAAGACCTCCACACGTGCGGCTCGTCCTCATGCAGCAGATGCAGCACCTCCAAGGTATCCACACGTACGAGGAAGAAGCATCGCACTCCAGACTGCTAGGTCCGCGAGGGCAACCGTGAGCGCGGGCGTGGCAGCAGGCGGCTGCCAGCAGGCGTGGAATTAGGGTTAGCCCCTCCATGCGCCCCCACCCCTTCTTTTATAGGCTCCCACTAATAGGCTTCCTAACCGAGGCCCATTAGTGCACCTAAGCCCAGCCTAATTCGGATCATATCCTCATTAGGCTTCCAGCCCCTTAAGTGTGTGACCCTATGGGCTCACGTGCGAACAGACATGGCCCGAGTACTCCTACTCGACCAATAGTTGATGGCAGCCTCTAGCAAGACGTGTCAACTCCTATGCGCGCGCAAAGATCATATCAGACGAACCGTCACAATCTCATATTCATGCTATTCCCTTTGCCTCACGATATTTGGTCTAGCTCCAAGCTGACCTCTCTTTCTTGATGCCATGATCCGCAATCCTTGGTTAACACTTAACCCTAGCACAGCCATGCATTTCTTGATCTGATCACTCGAGGGGGCCTAGAGATATCTCTCTCAAGCAGAGAGGGCAAAACTCATCTTGACTGACCATGTCTCACAGCATGCTTCTTGACAAACCCGAGAACCACCTTTATGACTACCCAATTACGGAGTAGCGTTTGATGGCTCCTAAGTAGGTCGGTTCACATCTTGAGGTCATGCGACAATCTCAGGTCTAAGGACACAGCGTACACATTGTGTAATGAGAAATCACTATTTCTCGAGTTGGGTCGGTCCAGCCTCATGTCATACATGTGCCCACATTATTAGTTTGATATCTCCATGTCTATGACTTGTGAAACACAGTCATCAACTAATACATGTGCTAGTCTAATATTCATGTGTGTCCATACATGAACTCCGACTAGGAACAACTTTAGAATAACCATACAAGTAAAGAGTCTCACAAAAAATTTACATAATTGCCAATCAATATAAGTTGCCTTTCATGGATATTCAATGAACACATAATACATCATGGATACAACGAAATATGATCATCTCTATGATTACCTCTAGGGCATATTTCTAACAGCCATGCCCACAGAATCTCCATCGAGCAGAGACCATCGGGCCACCCGAGTCGGTCAGACGACTCAGGCACCTTTCGGGAGGCGGGTCACGGAGCAGTGGAATGCCACATGCGCGCTATGCCGACCTCGTCACAAACGACGAACCCAGATTCCACTCGGATGGCCTAGACTTTGCTTGGGCACACCCGTTAGGAGCTCACCGAGCACGTCACTCGGGCCATCAAGGCAAGTGACGCCAACTCAACCCCTCCACTCGTAGAGACCGTGGACGGGGTCACCCCTACGCGTACACACATTCAATGCCCTCGACCCGACCGCCTTCCTTTATGACAAAGGTTGTAGCGAGTCGAGCCACCGCATTTCCACTCGGAAAAGACGACAAAATTCCAGCCCCCGACTGGACTCCCGGTCAGTCGCAACAGATACAAAACACTCCAGAATAAACATGTTTTATTCCTGGCAACTAAAGTGTTACAGAGTACAATCAGCCCGCGGTCGTTACAAAGTACAAAAACCCGTTACCGCCGCAAGGACGGTAACGCCGGAGCCTCGGGGAGGGCTGCTATAACTGCGGGAAGCTTGGCAAGGACTCCCACCTCGCAAACCTTCTTCTTGCATCCCCTCCCTAAAGGATAACACGGCAGGGGGTAACGGCGTGTAGTCCTTCTGCCACCGCCGCTGGCCGAACACCCTCGCCGTCTCAAACGACAGCGAGGAGCTCTTTCCCAGCCTCAGCCGAATAAGAAGGACGAGCCTTCCAACGAGGCGAGCTGGGGCTGAGGTGCCGAGGAGACCAAACCCACTCGGGGTCCAAGAAGATCCTGCGGGCACACACCATACCAGGAAGGGTCGAGGAGTTCCTCCCCGTACCCATGCCCGGCCGGTGGAAACACTGACACATCCTGCGCCGGAGGTTGATGCCACCCCCTTGGTCGCCCAAGGTGCCTGGGGAGGCCGCGTCACCTGCCCAACGGAGACAGCGCCCTGCCTGCGCACCCGCTTAGCCCGATCACCCGAGCAGAACGCTTGGAGGATCGAGCTTGGAAGCAGCCTGAGTGGACGGCCTCGTCCGCACGCTGTCCCCTGCCGCTCGCAAGCATTCTTCTAGCACCAGATGTTGAAGGAACCACCGGCTCCGTCAGGCGGATGCACATAGACTGAAAGCAACTTTATTATTCGAGGCAAGGCTCGCTCACGACTCAGGATGAGTTCAAGATGAGGCGCCACAGGCCTCCATTTATAGCCGCTCAGGTCCCCTCCTGTCCGGCGAGCCGGCATTGTCGCGTTGCGCACGGCTCCGCCTCAAAAGAAGGAAAACCTTCACAAGAGGAATAGGGGGGAGCACCACTGCAGCGGGTCGACGTGACGGGTCATGCAACCCTCGATATTCAATGCTGACGACACGTAGCTGGCGCTACTGCGGCGCAATTATCACGCAAACAGACCAGGGGAACCCTAGTTGACTTGCGGTCACAAGGGGGGATACCTTGAACGCTGCACCTCTCTACGGAGGAGGCAGAGTGATGCGTCCCTTCGCCCTGGTCGAGGACGTAGCACAGCGAGAAATAGCACCTTCACGATTAAACAAATCATGAAGCCGCTCGGGGGCCTCTGACGGGTCCAGCGACCCGGTGTCCCCAGCGGGCCCACTTCCATCGACTGGTCCAAGGCCTCACCTAGGACAGGCTCTCGTCCGTACGAAGCAAACAAATTCATTTGGGCTAATCTCAGCCCAAAACCCCGACTAGCTGCCCAGTCAGGGTGGCAAAGGCCTCTATCCCCGACTGGTTGCTCAGTCGGGGTGACCAAGGCACGTCTCCCTGACTGTAAAGAAGTCCAACAGACCCAGGGACCCGGGGGTCCCAGCAGGCCCACTTGTCGCTGGACAGTCCAAGGCCGCGCATAGAACGAGCACCAGACTACATCTACGACTACCTCTACGACTACTTCGACCACATCTACGACTACTTCAACTACCTCTACGACTACTTTGACTACATCTATGACTACTTCCTGGTGACTACATCGACTACACCTTGATCGGCTACATCAAACAGGCTCGACTAGCAAAGTCGAGTAACGGCGCATCCGGTGCCTTCGGCACTGGATCCACCTCTGGCGACAACTTCATCTGGGCCGCCTCGGTCCGAAACCCCAACTACTCAGTTGGGGTGACCAAGGCCCGTGTTCCCGACTGCAAAGCAGTCGAAGGCCGGATCCATACCTAGGCTCAGACTGGGGGTTCCGATTAAGTTCCACCCAACGCGTGCCCGCCTCCTCGACTGGTAGGGCATTCGGAAGACCGGACTCAGCTTGCCAGCAGGCCCCAGGAGTAGGTGCAGAAGATAAGGATGGGCCTTGGGGTCAACTTATCGTACACGGCCAACCACGCCCTCCACAGGGGTTACAGTCCTCTCTATTGTGGCGACAGGACGCCACTATTCTACCTGCCCGTCCTCACAAAGAGATGGGCAGAGCGTCATCGTGATACGGCCGGAATGCCCCCGTCACGACGAAGTGACCGGGAGAGGCGCTAGGGACGGGGCGTGATAGCCGTATCGTACCTATCGATGCCCCCACGACCTCCGATCGATGAAGCATAACGCATAGGGACAAGACGAGACGACCGTCCCACGACGCAGGACTTGGACGATGGTTGTCGCAGGGCTCCGACTGACAGGGTTGGCGGCCCTGACTGGTGAAGCGAGGAACTCTCTCTCTCTCTCTCTACCTCATTTCTTCTACCTTAGCACCCCTGTAAAGGAGACCTCCCTTGGACTATAAAAGGGGAGGGTCACCTGCCTACGAAGGGGATCGAAAAATCCAATCTCCCAGTCTCATGACTTCCACTCGAAAGCTTGTAACTCCCCAACTCTTACGAGCACCTGGGCTCAAGACTAACCCCCAACTAGATGTAGAGCATTCTGCCCGAACCAGTATAAATCTTGAGTCATTGTGTACTAGGCCACATCCGATCACGACGCACGATACACATCTTCGAGTAGTTTTAGCTGTCGTCGATTTCCGGAACCGACACTAACTTTAACACAAGTTGTTGTACTCATACAACAAAAAAGAGGAGCCTCCATGATGGATTTGGATGAGGAATGATCCTAAAATGAAGAAAAAGACCAATTCATCACAAAATGCAAGATTAATCCAAAAAAGGTAGGAATCAAACGGATTGCTAATTACCAACCTTGAAACAAATTGGTGTAGTCCATACTTCAAAATGGAGAGCCTCCATGAGAATTTGGGCAAAATCCGGCTGCAACAATGGTGGAGAACATTGTGGCCGTCCGGGTGGAGAAGAAAGGTGGTGGGAGGAAGAAGAAAAGGTAGAGGGTTATGTACTATACAAGGTCATCAACACCGGTTCATTATACGAACCGGTGGACGGCGATAGTGGGCATCACCGCTAGTTTGGGCCATGAACCGATGGCGATGCTATCACCGCCGGTTCCAACAACCAATCCGCCCACCAACTTTGAAACTGGTGGTGATAGCCTGTCACCGCTGATTCAGTTCAAACCAGCGGTGATGGGCTGTTTACAATGACCGGTTCTGTAGTGGTGTGACATTATTTTGGTATATTCGGATAAGATATTATGAGAATGAACTACAAACAGACACCAAATAAAGAATCCAATTAACTAGTTCTGCGAAGTGCTTTATTGTTTCTTGTAGAATTCATTTGGACACAAGCTAGCTGACATGGTGATTTCGTCAAATTGAATGTTGTATGCTTGCATAAAAATATCCTAGAATTAAGCCCAACAAACACTTGTTTTTGTTGCATAGTACTGAAAGCCCTCATCTCCGTTACTGGGAAATAATCTCCTTCAGCCCCTGAGCAATAATATTACACTGCTAGAAAAACTAGCACTAGTTACTGGTCATATGGTGCGTTTAGTACCGCTCGCTGCAACCAGTACCGACCAGTTGGTACTAAATGGAGAACCGTTTAGTACTGGTTGCAGTAACCCCCGGGAGGCCCGCACACGCGCATTGCGAATTTTCACGCGTAAATGCGCGTGCGCGGCCGCGAGGATTCGAATCCACGACCTCCGGCCTCGCGCGTAGCTTCCTTACCATCTCACTTACGCAAACTAGGTTGGAGATGCTTTCCTTTTGAAATAACCTATGGAGGACGATTTAGTACCGAGCCAAGACATCGTCCGGTACTTATAAATATCACACTTTAGTATTGGGTGGTGTCATTCACCGGTACTAAATGGCCGCGCTATTTTAGTACTCGACCAAAATACCAAGTGGTACTAAATGGTGACATTTAGATATACCGCCACGGCGCCACCAATAGAGATGACGGATCTCTTCCATGTTTTGTAGCAGTTGATTGGAGATGAATTAAGTTGCCTTATGTGGTGAAAGAGGTAGAGATGCTCCACGTGGCTTGTCATAAAACTACCTTGAACTTGATGAAAATGGATGGCTTGGCAAAACCCCATCTACCACATGTCACTTGTAATACAGTGAAATGACTTTGAAAGCTGAAGATGAAAGATGCTACCTTTATTACGTATGTCACTGTACCATCAAATCGTATATTACACAGTGAAACATAATGTCATCTACATAACGTGATATAATTCAGAGCCCTCGTGTAGCACCATCACGAATCTGTAGGTTATAATGGAGAGACAGGATAATTCATTCATTCCTATCCGGGTAACCCTGCACTAACAGATCTTGTTCCATCCGGCTTCTTGCCCACACCACCGGTGGGTAAAAAAAGTACCCCACGCATAAACACACTGCTGCGTCAGCACGAGCTGGAGCCTGGAGCAGAGCACTCATCCACCACTACATAACCGCAGCCGCGTAGTGTCAAAAAAGCCTCGCCTTGTTGAAGAAAATGATGCAGGAATGAAGAGGGAGGGAAAGAGTTAAGCGTCGTCTCCTACACTGCAAAGGGTGATCCTGATGCCCTGAACGAAACTACTAGATTCGACACACGTATAAATTGCATCGACGGCTTGTAATAAACTCTGAAAAAAGCAATTTCTCTGCTGCTGGCGCCTAGCCTTGTCAGGCTGCTCGTACTCAGAGAAGAAGCAGCTGATCTGAGGAGAACATCCGTGGAAATTTTGGTACTCATATCACCGGCTAGTCAGTACTTCGCCGTCGTAATCCGCCCATCATTGCTCAAATCTGACCGTCGCTAGCTGCTCAAACCCAGCCACACTTGTAGACGGAGCATGCCCAGCCACCGCTGGCCAAGCACGCCGGTTGCAAGGACAGGCTGTCGATGCTCATGGTCACCGTGTCGCTCCCCTGCCCCAAGGCCTTCCTCACCCTCGCCACCAATCAAGCTCGTATCACAACCAGCGTCTTCTCTCACTTGACAAAAAATTGGCATATTCTCCGAAACCAAAGACAAATAATACAGTGAAATAGAAAGACTAATAAATACACAATTTGCCTCTCGACTCAAATACAATGTTTCTACGTGCAAAGATGCGTGATATTTTCCACTGAATGCAAAGTAAACGAAAATGAAATTAGAGCACGTGCAAGGGACACATGCAAAGTAAACCGTACCGGCTGACGGCTAGCTGTGGGTGGTGGAGCAGAACCTGTAGGTGGTTAAGGCTACCGCAGACGGCGGAACCATGGAAAAGGGTGGGACATATGCAAGGAAGACGGGAGAGGACTTACCAATAACGAAAGAAGAGGAAGACACCTCCTCGGTGTCAGAGGAAAACAGCAGTTAGTCAGGAGCTGTGGATCGCCAATGCCACGTAGTACTAACATTCCTGACTATTTAACCAACCAGTTGCTCCACCGTCGACGTACCGACAAGAGAGAGGAAATGCGCCGCGCTCATCAAAACGCATGCAACTTGTGCGGCGCATCCTGCGCCAGCACCACCACAGGCCGCGACCCGTCACACTCACCCTCACTACAAAGCCGTGCCACCTCCGGCTGGCTCCTTCGCAGCACCCAACCAACCCCCAACCCCACTGACCAAGCTCCCTTCCAGAAGTCGAGCAAAGACAGACGTGCCAGCAGCACCGACAGCAGCCATGGCGCGGCGGTCTCTGGCTCCGCTCGCCCTCGCCGTTGCCGCCACCGTCGTCGCGCTCGCGCTCTGCTTCCATCCCGCCTCGGCGCAGTCGGCCTGGCTCGACGAGTTCCGCACGGACGGCGTGGTCCGCTCCGACTTCGACGCATCGGGCAAGCAGGTGGCGTCGCTGGTCCTGGACGAGAACTCCGGCGCCGGATTCAACTCCACGGAGAAGTACCTCTTCGGCGAGTTCAGCGTCGAGATGAAGCTGGTGCCCGGCAACTCCGCCGGCACCGTCACCTCCTTCTACGTACGTAAGCCATCACCGTCAGTCAGCTTCAATTCGTCGTCCGGCCTCGTTCGATTCCATCTACAGAGATGTGGTAATTAATTAAACAATGTAACCCACGGATGATGACACTGGTTGTATAATTGTTTGCAGCTGACGTCCGGCGAGGGCGACGAGCACGACGAGATCGACATGGAGTTCATGGGCAACTCGAGCGGCGCGCCGACGGTGCTCAACACCAACGTGTGGGCCAGCGGCGACGGCAAGAAGGAGCACCAGTTCTACCTCTGGTTCGACCCCTCCGCAGACTTCCACAAGTACACCATCATCTGGAACGCCAAGAACATCATCTTCCGCGTCGACGACGTCACCGTGCGCGCCTTCCGGCGCTACGCCGACCTCCCCTACCCGGACGCCAGGCCCATGGCGGTGCACGCCACGCTGTGGGACGGCAGCTACTGGGCGACGGAGAAGGGCAAGGTCCCCATCGACTGGGCCGCCGCGCCCTTCGTCGTCTCCTACCGGGGCTACACCGCCAACGCCTGCGTCGCCCGCGGCGGCGGCGGGCGCACGTCGTGCCCCGCCGGGCGGAACGAGTGGATGGACAGGGAGCTCGACGACACCGACCGGCTCACCGTCGCCTGGGCCCGGCGCAACTGCCTGCAGTACAACTACTGCGAGGACGGGTGGCGCTTCCCGGATGGGTTCCCCGGCGAGTGCAGCCGCGAATGATCTGTGTCCGTCCGTCCGTCCATCCAGACACACGCAGGCATCACCATATTGTTCTTGTAGATCAAGTTCTTTTTTCCCTTGGATAATTATATTCTTCTTGTTTTGGTACAGCAATAGCTATGTAACTTCCGGGAACCATTTTTGGTCACTAAGTAAATTCAAATCTCACCGTAGAAACTGAATAAATTTCAATGTTTTTATGAATCTTGTCTGTCACTACATGGAATAATCATGCATGCGAGCATAGATCTTTTGGATCTG
Source organism: Panicum miliaceum (assembly GCA_032594955.1). NCBI lineage: Eukaryota > Viridiplantae > Streptophyta > Magnoliopsida > Poales > Poaceae > Panicum > Panicum miliaceum. Next base: position 23,809,341 of record CM064073.1, read on the forward strand.
AATGGCGGGCGCAGTTTTTTTTGGAGCCAGGTCGAGTCTTCACGGGTTCATGTGCGCTCGCCGACAAGACGCAATGGCATGAGGTAGCACAGAATGGTTTGTTGGTGGCCTCGTGGGTGTGTAGGTCAACACCGGGTGGACAAAGGATCCAGCCAGGCGCACATCAGACGCATGTGCCACAACACCATGCGTCTAGAACAAGCGAAAGCCCACTCCCTCTCCGGCACATCCCATTCCCAGCTACTGTATCAGCACATGGTTTGGACGCGCTCCGGGATGCTGCTGATGTGCTCCGTCGTGCTCGCCGAGGATGTGTGCTTTCACCAGCTAGCCCAGAGAATCAGAGAAGCTTTTTTTTATTATTTTGAATTCTTCAGTACAGTTAGTTCTAGAAGTAATCTATGCTTTGGTAGAGGGAGAGATTATCACGCCGATGCGGAAAGGAGGGAGTAAATCTGACAAAATAATTGTCTATCTTATATATATTACCACTATCGTAAAAGATTTTAGAGTTTAACTCCCTGTCAAGCTAGGTATGTCGGTATTTTCCTGTGGGTGCCCCGACAGTATCGGTGTTCTGAATTTTCCTGTCGGGTTTCAACTCACAGGAAAATCATGATTTCTAGTAGTGTGTGGTCAAAGATATGAAAATCGATGATTTTCCTAAGCGCAACTGTCTGTGGTAATTGGGCGCATGTTGGGAAGGTTCCTAGTGGGCAACCACCGGCGCCCTGCATTTTGTTTTTTGAAGAGTTTGATTTTCCACAACTTTACAATTTTTAAAAAGTAAGAAACTTGTACAATTGTTTGGAACGAGCGGAGAGGGCACTGAGGCTGGTGGGCTACCCCAGGGCTTGTTTCCTTGCGACCTTAGCGCGCAGGCAGGTTTGACTAAGCAGTGTTGTTAATGTTGTCACCACACCTCTAAAATCAGAGGCCTGAGAACAATGGGAATAACCCGCTTTCTACTTTCACTTTTACATTATAATACTAAATGAAATCTAAAATAGTAGGATTCACGGGATATTCAAAAATGAAGTAATTCAATTGAAAACATGTCGGTAACAGTCGGAATTGCAAAATGGGAACACCGGTCCGGATAATCAAGCAATATGACATTGTGAGTTTACATATGGGTCCCAAGCCAAGCAACCTAACATGGCAACACAAGAAATTCTAGTTCATATCGTAGTGCACAGACATAGACACACACTACACAATGCAAAATAAGTTTCATTACAATTCAAACACTATTGAAGATCCACCATATCCGCTGGCCTACAGGCTACAGATTCTTTTGGGCTTGGATTTTAGTTTGGACTCTGGAATTTTAGGGTCTCAAAGAGGAACTCACGGGCTTTAGGCTATTTGCAATGGTACCCCCTAAACCACCATAAACCGGTACTGTAGCGATTTTCTCCCCCAAAATCGTCCGCAGCGGCATCCTGGATCCCACCCTTGATTGTCCAGGGACGCCGTCCCCTCCCCCAAATTTCGGGGAGGCCTTCTCCTCCGCCAAATCCCCCTTGTCGCTGCCTCCCTCTCGTCGTCGCCGCCTCCCCCTCCTCGCCACATCCCTCTCGCCGTCGCCGCCTCCCCCTCCTCGCCACATCCCTCTCGCCGTCGCCGCCTCTCCCTCCTCCCCCAAGTCCTCCACCCGCGCCGGCCCAGCACCGCCCCGCGCCATGCCGCTCCATCCACGGCCCGCCGGCACCGCCTGCCGCGCCCGTCCTCGGCAGCGACGCAGCACCCACCACGGCGGCGTCTCTGGAGAGCACTGGATCGACCCAATCGCCTCCAAAGTGAGTATTTTTCCTGCTCTACTGCAAATCATTAGATCTAGATTCACTGTGTCTGATTTTTTCCTATGAGCACTGCTGTGTGGATGAGCCACTTTGGTCCTTGCCTTGAACTTGCCTGTGTTGAACTTGACTTGAACTACGACTGTGTGGATGAACTTGCCTGTGTTGAACTTGCCTCTGTGTCGAGCTATGATAGTTTGGTGGAAAGCTCGCTGGTGTGTGATGATTGAATTTGGCTTGGACTTACCTAGGTTCAGATTAGTTCGCATTTTGTCCACCTCACCAATTAACATGACCTTCAAAATTCAAATCCTACCATGGATCTTACATTTTAAAGAGGGAGGTGTCAATCACACTGTCACTCTCATTGGAGTTTGCTGTTGCAAACTATCTGAATGTTATTCCTGCTATATTAACAGCTGGTGGTTTGGTGTTAACAGATTAGTTCATGCAAGTAGTCATGTTTCTTTTTGCAAGTCCAAAAACAGTAACCATGCTTCATTTATCCTGCCAAAACTATGCCTGCCCCTATGATGACCATAGAATCTACATGCTCTAATGTGACAATATGGTAGCCAAGGATGTTCTGGTAACAAAGCCTCCAGAACCTGATAATAGCACAATGGCTTTGAATGAGCTCAATAAAACTGAGCTTTTGCATCACTGTGTATATATTTTATGGAAACAACAACATTGGTCCTAACTCTATTGAAGTTTCTAGCCAACAGCATTGATCATCTTGCTCTTTCTTTACTATATATGTTGACTACAATTTCCTTTGGAACAATGTAGGATGGATGATTTCTTTATCGATCTCAACGATGCAGCACAGGGTGTTGGTGTTGGAGCAGTTTCTGAATCTTCCATGAGCGGTTCTGCTTCCAAAGTGGGGGCAACAAGGAAGAAGCAGACCAACTTCTCAGCGTATGAAGACAATGTGCTCTGCAAATCATGGCTGGAAATTAGCTGCGATCCTGTTGTCAACACCGGCTAGAGGAAGGAAGCCTTTTGGATTCGTGTGCTCAACAGATACAATTCCAAATGCAGCAGCTATCCGACGAGGATCCAAAAATCCATTATGAGTCGTTGGGATCACATCAAGGCTGAAGTAACCAAGTTCTCTGGATACATGGCTGAGATGATCCGCTCCAATCCTAGTGGCATGTCGGATGCAGATAAGTCAGTGGCTGCTGCTGCTGCTGATTTTGCTAGTGTGGAGAAGCACAATTTCACCCTCATGCACTGCTGGCAAATCCTGAAGGATGAGCCCAAATGGATGGAGCTCAAAAGGAAAATGGACACCCCTCAAAATAGTGGTTCCAGGGAAAACGTCCCCCAGTGAAGTGCTGAACTGTGAATTTGGTGTACTCTTATGTGTACTCTACACTTCAGTTTGAACAAGTGCTGAATGTGCTGATGGCATCTTTTGCCCAGGAATTGAATCTCCGCACTTCAGCCTCAATTTGAGCTGTGTGCATGTCTGAGTTTAATAAATTCTGCAATTTCCTTATTTTGAGCCTCAATTTTGCCCAGGAATGAGTGAAGTCATGCAGTTTCTTTAAGAGCTTAATAAATTCTACAATTTTAGCCTGAATTTGAGCTGTGTGCATATGGCAGCTTCAACAAGAATTTCCCAATAGGAACTCTTACCTAGAATTTGATAGTAGGTACATGTGAATTTTCTTACTGAATATCAACACAGCAACAGCAGGACCTCTTGCAAATATAGCTCACATTACTTAACACAGATATTAATTTATTACTCAGACATTCTTTACAATATTCTTTCCATTACAGCTGAATGAATAATTTAGAAATATTCTTATTTGTCCATATAATCCACACAATCACTCAGACCAAAAATTATTAAAACAACATCTAGGTTACATGAACAAAGGCATTACACCCATTGACTATGACATCTAGATTGAACCATAACGCATCCAGTTGTGCTCGATGAGGTCCTTTTGAATTTGGATATGGAGATTTCTATCACGCAACTTGTGATGTGCAGCCACAAATGCTCTTCGTTCTGCAACATTTCCGGTTCTTGGATTGACTCGGGTGCCAATGTTGTCGAAGTTGGTATTGGTGGCCTCAGACTTCTCATCCTCGACAATCATGTTGTGCATGATAATACATGCGGTCATAATATCAGAAAGTTACCCCCTGTCCCATCCATAAGCCGGTCCACGGATTAATGCCCACCTAGCTTGAAGAACTCCAAAAGCTCTCTCAATATCCTTGCGCGCACCCTCTTGCACAGTAGCAAAACGTTGTGTCTTCCTCTCCATAGGATGGCGAACACTCTTGACAAATGCAAGCCAATCAGGGTATATACCATCTGCAATGTAGTACCCCATGTCATATGTCCGTCCATTGACAGTGAAGTGAACAGGAGGTGACTCTCCTCGGACATATGCAGAGAAAATAGGCGACCTCTGCAGTACATTGATATCGTTGCAGCTGCCTGGAAGGCCAAAGTAGGCATGCCATATCCAAAGGTCATGAGATGCTACAGCCTCCAACATCATGGATGGGTGCTTCCCGCGTCCAGTGAACATGCCCTTCCAAGCAGCAGGGCAGTTTCGCCATTCCCGGTGCATACAATCTATGCTACCAAGCATACCTGGGAAACCTCGACTCTCACCCTCTTGTAGTAGACGAGCCACATCGACATGGGTTGGATAACGTAGGTATTCCTTCCCAAAGGCAGCTATAACAGCACTGCAGAAATGGTTAAGAGCCTCACGAACAGGTGACGTGCCAATTTGCACATACTCATCAACAGCGTCTAACGGCAAACCATACGCAAGTATGCGCATTGCAGCTACCACCTTCTGCAAAGCACACAATCTTAATAGCCCAGTACAATCCTCACGTTGCTGGAAGTAGCTATTCCCAGACTGAACTGCATCAAGAATGCGGATGAACACGTGACGCTTCATACGGAACCTGCAAGATAGAAAATGTAAGCGACATGCATATATTGAGAGAAAAGACAATAATTTGACATGCCATGTTCTGTACCTTTCACGAAACTTTTCAGGAGTGTACACAGGATTGGCAGCAAAGTATTGGCGTATGATCCTTGCCTCTCCATCAGCATGGTCTCTGGGGACAAGTCGTCTCTCATGTATTGAGCGGCGGAAGGAGTTCTCTGCATCCATGGCTGCCACCATACTGTCCATCTCCTCGTCATCGTCATCAAGCAACTCAAAATTCGGCTTGTCCTCTGCAATCAAGTAACGAATCAAGGTAGAGTTATCTTCTTCTTCCACTGTTTGCTGCAGCCGCAACGATGGGCTCGGGAGATCCATGGTGAACAAATGGCACTGGAGGGGCCTGAAATGGTTATTTCTGCAATTTCAGGAGTATTTTGTCAACTAATGTGCATGAGTGCTTTCTCTACAAAGAGTCATATAAGCAATTGGCAGAAACTGCCAACAGTCAATTAAAGAAACGAAGAATAGATCAAAAAGGCAGAGAGGCAATATATTGCATTTCACAGATTTGCCTACTGATTTCTGCTGCGATAAGCATGTCTGAGCTACCAATCATATCAAGCTTAGCCTACTGATTGTCTCAGGAGATGCTCAAATCTAACTTGTCTGAACATTCATCTAACGACCGAATAGTAAGTCCTGTGCGCCACCACCAATGCAGGTGTGCAGTTCCTCTCTTTAGAGCTGCAAGCTTTCAGGTTTAGATACATGTTCATGAAATGGAGTTACTTTACCGTTGATCCAGTTCTTGGGAGGCTGGAAGTGGTACCCGGCCCTCAGCTGGGGGTCGACGATGGACGGCGGCACGGCCGCCGCCGCCTCCTCCAGATCGAGCAGGTTTCTCGTAGACGACGTGGAATGCCCCGGCGAGCTGCCGCCGATGTGGGGAGGAGCGAGGGCGTGGCCGCCGATGTGGGGAGGAGCGAGGGTGCGGCCGCCGGCGAGGAATAGGAGGGGGCGTAGCCACCGGCGTGGGGGAGGAGGGGCCGACCAGCTTCCGGCGCTCGGCGAGGCGGCGGCGGCGGCCCGGCGCGTCGATGGCGGAGGCGGCTCGGCGGGGCAGCCGGCGTGTGCTGCAGTGCAGGGGGAGCGGAGGTGCACGGCGACGAGCCGAGGACATGGGCGAGCGCAGGTGCAGGGCGAGGGCGCGGACGGTGGCGGCGTCAGCGGCGACGTTAGCGATTGAGATACAGGGCAGTATAGTAGCTACCGTTGCAATTGAGATTAGATTTAGAGGATGGAATATTTTACAGGGTACTGAAATATTCCTTTGGAGGGTGAAATATAGGGGCCATCGTTGCAGATAGCCTTAGGCCCGAGAAGAGAGGAGATACGACGTCTGCTCCCCTTGCGCCGTTGCTAAGCTTGGTAGCTCCAGGCCTCCACCCAGTGGCGAGAGGAAGGGAAAGGATGGCTGGAATTGATCGAAATCAGCTGCTTGGGATATGATGCGTCTGCGTTGGATTCAGAGGAAGGGAGGCGTCGAGGGGTCAATGGGCGTGGGGCGGTGCCTGCTAACATGGGGCGCAAATTCTATGGTCCATCTAGTCGGCACGGAATGCATCTCTCATCACTCCCTCTCGCTATGGTCCGTACGCTCTGTTGCGAAACCACCACCTGCGGATTGCATTGACCCAAGGGCCTGGGTTCATGTTAAGCTGGGCGGCAGGCGGTAGGGCGGGGGTAGGGCGGCAGGGCTGGGCGGTAGGGCGGCGGCGGTGGGAGGAGAACAGACGAGTTGCTCGCTCGGGGGGGGGGAAGAACGAATCATTTTTTGTGTAATCAATGGTATTGGTGGGTAATTATTCATCAACTCCACAAGGAGGTTCAAAAGTGAGGGTTTTGGAGCAGCAAAAGAGGTGCTCCAAAACTCCACCCCCATTTACACTACGGCTCCATGGAGTTGGCAGCTCCATAGAGTTTTGGAGTTGGGGTGTTTGACTATTTTTTTATTGGAGTCGTTGGAGTTGTGGAGTGGAGCTATGCCAAACAGAACCTTAGTCCTGCTCCGAAATTTTCAGATACACTTGGGTGGGTGGGTGTGGAGGGGGGGCGGGGCACGTTGAGTGCAAACGGCAACGGCGAAGAAGGCTGGTTGGAGATCGGGAGCTGAAGGTTTGGAGAGCATTAAAGTTGCTGGCGTCATGATGGAAATTAATATGGAGTCCCGAAATATTGGAATTATAGTTGTTAGGGATAAGGTGGGAGTAATAAGCCTTGGCATGGCGTTTTGGCTCCCCTATAAATAGAACGGGTCTTGTACACAGGGCTAGATAAAAAAGCTTATTATAGCTCGTTGGCTTGCTCGGCTTAATGCCTACTCGGCTCGGCTCGTTAGCCTAATGATATGATGAGCGAGTTCGAACTGCTGTTCACAAGCTTAACAAGATGAAGAAAATCTTAACATGCTAACTAGTTGGAGAAAATATTAACATAATATAGTGATAGCTCCACGTCGGCAATTCTTATATTTTTGTGTTCTTACTAGGAATAAAAGCATATTCATTGCTTATGAACAATATTTTGAATAGCGGGTTATAGCGATTTTTTGGAATTGCTGCTACGACAACCGTAGTAGAAAATAACGCACTATAGCGGCGCTAATAGTGGTTTGAGGATCCTGCTGCTAAATTTTATAGCCCGCTATTTAAAACATTGCTTATGTATCATAATTAAGAGTTGAGGTGGATTAAGTTAGTGTGAATCTTGCTTGTGAATCATGATTTGGTATGAATTTTGCATGTGTTCTTAACAGCCAAGCAGACTTGTTTATTGCTCATTATTAATAGGAAAAAAATTTACGTGGCCAGCTTGCGAGCTAAACAAGCTGGCTCACAAGCTGTACCAAGCCTAGCGAGCTGATTTTTCTGCTCATTTTGTTAACGAGCCGAGGTGAGCTAGCTCGTTTAAATAACGAGCTGCTCTAAGCCGAGCCGAGCTGAGCCGGCTCGTTATCCGCCCCTATACTTCTACATGATAGAACAGCTAATAATCGCTAAGTTTATTCCTTTTATTGTTATGTCTTGCTTGGTAGTTTATTTTTTGGTAGAGTAAGTTTGGTAATAGAACTAAAGGCCTAGTAACAAAACCTAGAGAGTCCCGAAGCTGTTGTGACACTTCTCGTTCCGAGAGTACTATACCCACCACCAACAACAATGTGAATATATGTTAAGACGAGGGTCTGAAGGGAGTACTTTACTTTCTACGAATACATATAATGTTAGATATCCATCCATATCAACATTTATTTTAAATACAAATCTGAATTCAGATACTATATTTTGATAAGAAAAATAATTTTTGATACGTCTATCAATTTTATTACCCCATTTTAGAAATGGACGTGGATATAAATATCTATATTTATGTTTAGCGGATACGGATACTTGAGAATTCTACTAACTGCGATCTATCTCTCACTTCTAGTAACATCACTCATATGTCCTATCCGTAATATAATATCCTATCTCCACATAACATTTCCTTTCATCTGGCATTAACTATTCCAACACAAATTATTTGAAACAAGCCACATGTGCTATGAAATTTTAGCTTAGAACCGTAGTGCTCCCACCTTTTCAAGTGTTCTCTTGCTCTCACAAATATACTTAATGCTCCCACCTCTTCAAGTGTTCTCTTGCTCTCACAAATAAAAATTATATCTAAAACTGCGTGAAAAATTTAAACAAAAACTTGATAGATCACACTACCATTTATAAGCATGCAAAAATTGTGAAAGGTGAGCAAACAAAAGAAACATTAGCGTGACAATTGGGGCGACGCACAACCCTCATTAATTGACATATTGATTTGTTTTTCTTTGTTGCCCTTGCAGAATTTCTTTTATTTAATGTCATTTTCTTTAAGTCTATATAATTGCATGATCTATCCATCGATATTTTAGTCACTTCCATTGTCCCGAAATATAAGGATTTTCTGATATTGTCCTAACTCAAACCATCCTATATTTGATCAAACTAGCATCGATAATGCTCATTATGTCCATAAAACACATACTTTTATAGTCTACTTCTATAATGTGGTTGTTAATGATCCTCCAGATAACTTTGGTTAAACTTATGATCGACTGATTTAGGCACTACTGCAAAAATGCTTTTTAGGGGCAGGTGCGGTACCCGCTAATTTGCAGGAGCGGGTAACGCGTCCATTTGTAGAGGCGGTTCATGGCCTAACCCGCCCCTCCAAATCGATTTCTTCCTGTTCCTAAAAATCGATTCGTACCTTGAAAATAGTAAAAGAAAAAGAAAAAAAATACCCTAGGAAACCGGCCACCACCGCAAGCCCCTCTACTATCAAGGTACAATTTTTTGGTGAAATTTGCACATTTGCAAAAATCAGGATTCGAACCGCTTACCTCAAGTCTTGCGCGTACCCTCCTCTCCACCAAACTACACAGTCACTTGTGACTATATAAGGTATGCTATTATTTTGTATTAACTCTGAAATCGATTTGCAGGAGCAGGTGACACCATCACCCACCCTGAAATATTTTTCTATTTTATTCTAAAAATTCATTTAAATCTTTATATATAGCAAAACAAATAAAAAAGTGAAACTTCTGCACTATGGTTATTGTGAACTATAGATAAAAAAATATGCTAAATATATTTCAGTGTATATAAAGGTTAAGATTGTGGAAACCACAAAATATGACTGGAGTTGTACGAGATACTATATAGTCATAGCTTGTAATAATTTTTTAGACCATTAAATAACTTTAAATGAGAAAGATATCAACTATAAAATTTTAGATCTTGTCAACCTCTAGAATTTTGGTATAAAGTTTGCCTTCATCCGAGATCATATGTAAAATTTATGAATTTTTTTACATGAGACAATTTGTAGGTGCGGGTAACGCCATTACCCGCTTTTAGAAAAAGTGGTTATTTTTAGGGGCGGTGATGGCGTCACCCGCCTTAAAAATGGTGGTCATTTTCAGGGACGGCTGATGTCATCACTCGTCCCTAAAAATACATTTTCAGAGGCGGGTGAATTGCTAATTAACCCAAGTCTATTTGTGAAATGAACCGGATTCCCAAATTCAGAATCCAACTCCCTGTATCGTTGTGATAGTCCCTGGATCAAGCGCTATCACATACAGAACTCATTCCAATCATAATATCATAGTCATACTTCGCATAAGGTCAATCACGGGTTTAATTATTACATAAATCCATAGGATTTGTAGTACGGGATTCATTACAAGCCTCTCGGCTAGAGCGAACAAGCAGAAAACGAATAGCGGTAGCTAGGCTTCTGGCCATCCTTCATCTTCTGAAATCTCCTCCACAACCGTCATCGTCGGGGTCGAACTCCGGATCGGATCCAGCATCATACCAGGCTATCCCCAAGGTATGGGATAGGTTCACGTCACCATCCGAATGCAAGTTTTAAAGTGGACTATACTAAAGGTATAACAAAAGTTAAAGGGATTAAGCTGGGGTTTCTTGTGCATGCGCAACAACATATGTAACTTCTTCCAAACTCCGGACTCGGGCCTTTTCGGCATTCTGGACTCCCGGTCCAACACACACCTTCCAAAACCACCAAGTCGATGCAAGGACTCCCTCTCCTCGCATCTCAACTGCCCCAGGCAGGAAGTCATCTCTAGAGGGAGGTAGAAATCATGAGTATCACTAACTAATAAGAGCAACAGAAGAGTAGGGTTGTCCATGACCAAGGACGCGGCTATACGTATAGTTTTCACCCTGCAGGGGTTGTACACCTGGACCCACTCGAATCGAAGCCAGCCAGGGATCAGCCGACTGAGCGACGAGACACTGGTCTACTGAAACAGGACTAGGAGCCACGGCAACATCCGGCTTTCCCGGGCCTTGGGCGCATCCTCCCGCAAGAGGTCGTCCCGGGACTGCGAAGCCTCCCTTGCGTCTCGAGGAACATGAGGTCAGCACTTCCTTCTCCTGCACCGATACTTGATCCTCCTACCGGCTTGGTACCACACTTGCTAGCCTCGGACCGGGCCCACCCTCATAATGGGTAAGTGGTGTGCACGCTTAACATAGTCCCACTAATCATAGTTACTCTCACCTGGTCCTCAATTGCCGAAGCGGGCATCTTCATCATATGCATCTCCACCGAATTGGTACGCAACTGCACCCATTACGGGTGCCTCCAACACCTCAACCAAGCATCCAAGAAGTTGTACCCGCCACAGGTACTCCGTAGAGTGTGCCAAGATACACACCCCAAGCCCTCGATCCACGATCGAGTTAAGTTCGCCCGCTCCCGGCTAAAAGTCTTGTTCCCCAACTCCTGGAAAGTGTATCTCCACTCACGCCAAGACTTTCCATCCATTCCCACACATACACATGCAAATCATAGCAAGGTATCTCATATAATATTCAAGTGTGATAGGATTGCAAGGAGTTCAGGTAAATAAAATAGGCTATGCAGGTTCATCTCATAGTAATACATCATGAAGCAGTAGCATATCTAGCAAGCAATGCTTAATAGGTATTCAGATCATAGATGGGTGTGAACCTGGCGGTTCTTCGAAGTCCTCCTAGGCTTCCGGGTGGCCCTGGCCGTCGATCAGCTCCTCGTAGTTGGGTCCTATTCGTAAATACGAGTAAGGGCAAAGACCAAAATGTAAAAGTGCACAAAAGTTAGCAAATAAGACCAAAATCACCACAAAACCTATTCTAATAGGTAGTTCATGATTTTAGAAGAACTATGGAACTGGTTTCATAATTTTCGGAGGTCCAGTTAATTTATTGTGAATTTTCTAAGGAAAAAACTATTTCTGAAATTAATAAAAAAAATTCGGAAAAGAAAAACACTCAACAGTGACACGTGGTAACACACTGACGTCAGCAGTGGGCCCTGCTGATGTCAGCGGTGACAAGTCAACGCTGACCGGTCAACGGTCAACAGGGTCAACGGGTCAGTGGGACCCACTGGTCAGCCTCACCCCGAGGCTGACAGGTGGTGCCCTCGGTCAGGCCGAGTAAAAGAAAAGGAAAAGGGGCTCGGCTTCGGTTTTTGGGCCGAAAGCGGTTGGGTCGGCTCAAGGCCCAACTCGGTCCGGCTCGGCTCGAACGGGTCATCTCGGCCTACGGCTCAGTAGGCCGGCCCATCGTTCATTCCCTCCCTCTCCCTCCTCTCACTCACTGGCCTACCGGGCCCATGGGTCAGCGGTGCGGCCCCGCGCTGACAAGCATGACCCGGTCGTCGGCAGGCGTGGAATCTGTCCGGTGCGGGTGCAGTGTGTGCATGTGACCAGGTGTATGTGCGAGCGCGCCGACGTGCCGGGAGTGTTCGATCAAATGCCCGAAAGGGCTTGGCCGTGACGCGTGCGACGCCATGGCGTCGGTGCGTGGTCACCGCGCACGGCAAGGCCGTGGCGGGGTCGAGGCGTGGCGTCAGCAGGACGACGGCGGGCCAGGCAAGGCGAGAGGCGCGCGCGGCTTGATCTAGCGGCGGTCCTGCCCACAAGCAGGCTCCCGGCGTTCCAGGTTCGCGTGTGTCCGTGGTGCGTGTGGGGCGCCGGCGTTCCGGACCCGCGACGCGCCACGGTAGCGTGAGGCAGGCGACGGCGGGCGGCAAGGGCGGGTAGAGCGGCTGGGCTCCGGTGAGGAGCAGGGGTAGGACGGTGGTGAGATGGTGGAGCAACGACCATGGCTCGGGTGGCTGGCCGGTGCAGGACGTGAGCGCGTGCGTGCGGGCACCTAGAATCATGGGCCGCGGTACGGCCGTGACGCATGCGGTACTCCGGCAAGCTGGGCCACAGCGACGTCGCGGCTGCAAGGGTGGACGGGGGCGACGGCAAGGTCCCTGCAAGAAACGGGTCGGGTGTTCCTAGGCTTGCTAAGGGAAGGTTCATCGACGGCCATAGCACGTCGGCAGCAGGAGGAAGGACGGGAAAGGGCGGCGGCGCTTACCGGTCGGGCTTGCATGTGAGGGTCTCGGTGCTGTGGCGGGTCGGCGCAGGCGAGGTGAAGCCGTGCCGTGCCGTGCGGCTGGCTGGTGTAGGCGTACGGGCGCAGGCTCGTCGAAGTTCCCCCGGACTGCGGCGACAATGGACCTCCTCCTCCTCGCGCTCCTCCTCCTCGGCTTCTCCCCTTCTCCTTCTCCTTCTCCCTCTCTTGCCCGGCTGAAGTGGCAGTGGTGGTTGGAGATGGGGAAAACCCCAAGCGGCTCTAGGGTTTCGGGTCATGGCGGCCGGGGCTCTTATAGGTGCGGCGCTAGGGCTTGCGGCGGCCCGAACAGAGGCGATGCTTGGTTTCCGTGCCACGGCCATGCGGCACGCGTCCGGCAGCTACGGGAGCAGGGCTAGGGTTTCCGGGGGCGCGCGGGCGGTCAAGGGTGAGGTGGAAAGGGGCGCGGGGCGGTTGCGCTCCCTTGTCGCCAAGCGAGGCAGGCGCAATGCGGGAGAGGAGGGCGAGGCGCGGGTGAGAGAGGAGGGCGGGGTGCGGGGCCGATCGGGCGGTAAAGCAGCGAGGAGGAAGAAAGGGGTACAGGGGAGGCGCGTCTGACGCGTGGGGTCGGGGCGGTAGCGGCAGCGGCGTGGAAGGCAGGGGGTCGCGTGGCGTGTGTGGGCGGCGGGGCAGCGAGCTGGGCTGGGCCGCGACGTGGGCTGGCTGAGCAGGCCGGAACAGGGCGCGAAACAGGCCGGGGCGAGCGGCCAACGTGGGCCGCGCGGGCTGTGCTATGCTTAGCAGGCCGGGAAGCTAGCTGGGCTGGAGGTTTGAGTTTAGCTTTTGAATTTAATTTGAATGGCTCAATTCAAATTAATTTCCACAAAATTTTCAAACCAACCAAACTAAATTTGAATGAACAAGTTCAAAAGAGATTCAAATAGCTCCAAATTATTTCACACTAACATTTTATTGGTCCTTAATTGAAAATATTGAGTTGAATTACTTAGATTTCGAGATAAAGCCATGCTTATATTTGGAACTAGCTAAAGCACATACACAAAGAGTTTTTAAAAATTCAAAATTTTGCACATTTATAATATTTTGGAAAAATCCGGGATATTACAATTTGTAAAAGCAGGTTATCTTTTGGGCCACTCATAGAAAAAAACAGGACGTCCTACGAATTGGTTTTTAGTAGTGAGGGTAAATCCACAAATACTTGTATTTTAGATTGAAGATGACGTATAGTTGTTATTGCGAGCACTATATACTCTCCCTGTACATAGGTCCATAAGAGAAAGTATTCTGGCAGACTCTAAACAGGCTAAATGCTGAGGTGGAGGAGAGAGGAGAGGAGAGAAAGGAGAAGCGGGATGTAAGCTTACAGCCCGCTTCGACACAAGAAATAAAAAATTTATAAGAGAGACAAGTGCACCATGTATTAATAATAAAAAACTAATTCTACGAGTAGGCCAAGACCCGCATTTGAAACAACGATTGGTTATCTAATACACAACGATTGGTGGATTGTAATATGTGTGGCAGAACCACCTGAATTAATCCGGCTCAAGTGTATTAACCATCACCATTAAGGCAATCTCGGTTAACCTTACACTTCAAACGGAGTAATCCACTGGTCTGTCGGGTATAACCTCCCGATACAACCACGGTAGAGCGGATCGAATGCCATACATACAAAAGCTCATGCGACGATGAGCCCAGAGAATACCACATTCCAGCAAATATTACAAAACTACCATAAGTAAATCTTACAGACCAAGTTTTGAGTTTAGAAACCAAGTACTTCAGTGATCATAACTAATAAGTTCTTCAGAGTTTAAGTTGCAGCGGAAAATAAAACAACGAAAGCTACTTCGACGATAAGGATGTCTCGATGAAGCCCGTACGAGACATCACTCGGCATTATCTCCATTGGACGGGGGCGTATCCCATTCCACCGACCAACCAGGGGGAAGAGTGCAGGGCCAAGTCAAGGTAGCAATCATATCTTCGAAAGTCTCACCTGAAAACGAGCCACAAGCAAGGCTGAGTATACTAATACTCAGCAAGGCTTACCCGACTAATGGGGTATACTTAGCCGACTCCTAGACATGCGAGGCTTTTGGCTTGAGGGGTTTGTTTTGCCAAAAAGCATATATAGTAGGTCCTTACTTTCAGATTTTAGCTCCAAGTTCTAGCTTTCTTTAACCATTCTAGGTAAGCAACTATCCAATATCATACATGGTGAAGCATTAAATTTTCATCCAACAAGTTTATTCATCATCATTGTTCCTCTTCTTACTCTGTGGGTAAAAGTGGTTAAGCAGTCTCAATAGCCGTGAGAAACGGACGATTCGAATCGAATTTCTTAACCTTGCAAGGGAAACCTAAACACACGTAACGTGGTTACTCCCAGAGTCACACGTGCAACTTTTCCCTTCAATTCCCGCTTCACGGAACAGGCCCACCGCCCTCGACTACACCTCCCCACAGACCACGGTACGTCGGGCTGTGGCGGCCGATGCACCCGCCATTAGCTAGATGTGAACGAATTCAAGATAGTGGGGAGTATGTTCCAGCCTCGGTTCAATCCAGTACTTAAGCTTACCGATTACCATATTCTCGGCATGTCGTTAGTACGTTCAAAGTCTTAACCACCACTACCACACACTGCGGCCTTAGCATTTTTCACTAAACAGACGGGCCTCAATCGTAAACATCGTACCATAGCCCGTCCGTTGTCCTTATGATTGCAGCGTGTAGTAAACAGTCAACTCCTAATTTCTCGCGAGTGACAGGAAATCACTCGACTTTTACCGAGTCCTATTAGCATAGCATTCTATCGAACCTGGCATCTAGTGTTCAGAGCATGGGTATCTAGGATCATGCAACTAAGTTTTCAAACAACTCCTATAAACTTAATGCACAAGTAAAGTAGAGTAATAAGTTGCATAAGTTTAGAAAATAGGGTTCATGCTCCGGGACTTGCCTTCTTGTGAACAGTTAGCTTGGGGCTCTTCCGAACTTGGGTTCGGGTCTTCGGCAACTTCAGTTAGATTCACTTGAGCTTCACGCTGCTCACTCTCGGACGCGGGCACCAACTCGTACGTCTCGTCGGAGAGAGTCGTCGATCCTATATGAATGCATGAGCGTAAGTTGTGGTGATAGTTAACTGACATTATTTCCTTCACGATAAAGTTGCAGTTCATAGGGCATAAGTTTTGCTGTGAAGTTATTTACTTTAACATTTTCTGGGCAATCGTTAATAGAGTTTATCTTAATCTATTTAAGTTCATTAAAGAAGAAGGGGTTGTGTTATATTGAAAACTTAGTTTCTTTTTAAACACAAACATGAGTTGAACACAATTACTAATCTAGTTAGCTTCTGGTAATAAAATTTTTATTCAAAGTACATTATGCAGAGATAAGGTCACTATAAAAATTTCAGACATTTTTGTGTAGCATGTTAAATATGAAATATGTAAAACACAGCCACTGCTAGAACCTAGTTATTTTTATACAGAACAAACCATGCAAGTATTGATGCTAAACATTTTACAGGGTGTTGCTATAACCATATTTGTGCTACTGTAAATTTTTCAGATTTTATTGTACATGATTTAGAGCATAATAAATGGGACAATCTACACTCATGTTATTAAAGATTAGTTTCTCCAGGATGTTATACAGTGTTTCTATGTGTGAAACTTTTTGTACAGCTTGAGCTACTCTAATGTGTTTCATAGTAAAAAGATGAACATTTTCTAAGCGCTTTACTAATTATTTTGAATTAGTGAAGTTTTCCTACCACAAATTCATATGAACAGGTTACATATAGTAAAAATGTTTCTAAATTTTTCTATGGCCTCTAGGTATTACTACAACAACACAGAAAAAGTTTCGTGACATTAAACATCACAGAACAGCAGGAAAAATTAGTTCTATCACTTTATGGCATAAAACAAGGTTGGACAAAAGGTGTATCTAGAGATGGCTTTTGGTCCTGATCATTTTACACAGTCCTAAACATCAAGCAACTAACTCACTGCCCAAAATTTAGGGTCAGCATTGATCTACAACAGTGGGTACAAAAGAAGTCCATTAAAACTTCCATTTAATGTAGAGCAAAATATGTTGAGAATCTGAGAAACTTTTCGTAACAAAAGTTGTAGAGTTTCTTCTAAGGATTCCAGAACAGTTGAGTTTGCATTTTTCTAAAGTTTCTACAATTTTATACGAATTTTACAAGTTCACTGATTTGGTTAAAACTTTCTTTACAGAGGGGTCCCTGAAAACTAGCAGAAAACCCCCTGGGAAGATTTGGGCGATTGCAATGTGGTCCCTGGTCGCGATTCACGGCGGGGAACAGCAAATCCGGCCGAAATCCGGCGGGCTCGGTCGCCGGCGGCGAGGGCAAGGTGGGGGAGGAGCAAGAGGAGGTTGGGGGCTACCTTTGGGTGGGTTTTGTGCGAGTTGGGGCGGCCGGGAAGGGGTGCCGCGACGTGGAGCAGCGGCTCCATCGAGGTGCGGCCAGAATTCCGGCGAACTCCGGCGAGCTGGGCGGCGGGGCTCGGGCTGGGAGGCTTCAGTGCGTCGAGGGGAATCCGTTTCAGCGCTTGTCTCGGGCGGAGGTGGGTCGGAGCAAGGGGCCCCGCGGCGAGGTGGGGGCGCCGGCGGCAATGGAGCTCTGCTCTGTTCTGGCGGGGAAGAAGAAAGGAGAGGAGGGAGGGACGCTGTGCCGGGCTTTATAGCCAGTGGAGCTCATGGGGGCGAGCTTGGCACGGCCGGGACACTGGGTGGAGGGGGGCCGGCGAGGCTGGGGCGCCATTGGGGGCCTGGGCGGCGGCCAGAGGCGCACCATGCGCGTGGCGTGCGTGCGCTGGGCGAGCAGGGTGGCGCACCGGGGCGCGACGTCGCGTGCGGACGATGCGGGCGTGCGATTGGCGAGCTGTGGCGGCACGACGGGGGCACGCCGTTGGGTGCCTGGGCGGCGGCCAGCGACTGGGCGGCGGGGGCGGTGCTGCAGGGCGCCGGGGGTCTGGCGCGCGAAGCAACAGACTTGGATTGGACAGAGGCATGGCATGGGGGGGAGGGAGAAGAAGACGCGGCCGCGGTTGGGCGAGCGGGGGCGGTGCAGCAGGGCGCCGGGGGTTGGCTCGGCGCTTGGTGCCGCGCAGGCGTCGATGGCCAGGTGGCCGGCGGCGGTCGGGCGAGGGAGTGGTGCAGCAGAAGAGGGGCAAGGGCCTAAATGCGAGAATTCAAAAATTTCAAGGGGCTGGTTGCAAACAGGACGTTTTCTCCACTTTCTAATTTGAATTTCAAAATCTTTTGAACATGAAAGTTGTTCAGAATAAAAAGTTCTACAAGTTTCATTTTAGGCCAAAGTTCATTTAAGCTTTAGTTCCAAAGTTATTTTAAAAACTTAAAGAAAACTCTATTCGGAGTGCGCGTCATTTTATTTCAAAATTTCATTTTCTTCCCTAGGCTTCAACTAAACTTTTATTGGTCATGCTAATACTGGTGTGCTCATTTAATTTCATAGCCATATTTGCTTTGATGTGAAAGTTATCCAATTTGTTTCATTAAAGTACATGCATTTATGCACATACAAACTTTTAAAGGTAAAAGCAAAACCAAACTTAATCCACTCCTTTTATTTTCTTAGTTAGTGATGCATTTTATTATGCCAATAAGACTTGTTTAACAATCAAAACACCTGAGGTGTTACAGCTTTCCCCCCTTAAAAAGAATCTCGCCCCGAGATTCGGACAATAAGCTTAGTGTGGGCAGTGTGTGTACGTACCCGTGGTTGAGGTAAGAAAACCAGGGAAATTTTGGTTTAGGTAACTCTCGGTTTCCCAGGTGGCTTCTTCTTCAGTGTGATGGTTCCATTGAACTTTATACATTTTAATCACTTTCCTCCTGGTCTTTCTTTCTTTCCGATCCAAAATTTTAACCGGGTGTTCGACATACGAGAGGTCGGGTTCTAACAATATTTCTTGTTGTTCCACAATCTCGGTAGGGACTCGAATACACTTCTTGAGTTGAGATACGTGGAAGACGTCATGGGTGGCCGTGAGCTGAGGGGGCAGTCGTAATTTGTAGGCTACGGGTCCGTAGCTCTCAATGATTTCGTAAGGACCAACATAACGGGGGGCTAGTTTGCCTTTGATTCCGAATCTTTGCACTCCCTTGGTGGGTGAAACTCGAAGATAGACATGATCGCCAACTTCGAATTTTAGGGGCTTTCTCCTTTTGTCGGAATAGCTCTTTTGTCGGGCTTGTGCGGCTTTAAGATTTGCTTGTATTACTTTTACTTTCTCCTCTGCCTCGATTACCAGGTCGGGTCCAATTATTTTACGTTCTCCGGTTTGTGACCAGCTCAAAGGAGTTCGACACCTTCGTCCGTACAGGGCCTCAAATGGTGCCATTTTCAAACTCGTTTGATAGCTGTTGTTGTACGAGAACTCTGCTAGGGGTAGGCATTTGTCCCATTTCTTGTCATAGTGAATGACGCAAGCTCTCAGCATGTCTTCAAGAATTTGGTTTACTCTTTCCGTTTGTCCGTCAGTCTGAGGATGGTATGCTGAGCTGCGACTCAGTTTGGTACCAAGAGACGTTTGCAGTTGTTCCCAAAAGCGTGCTACAAACTGAGGACCACGATCGGAAATAATTGTCTTAGGTATTCCATGTAGGCAAACAATACGATCGAGGTAAATCTCGGCATATTTCTTGGTAGAATAGGTGGTGTGTACCGGAAGAAAATGTGCCGTCTTTGTGAGTCGATCAACGATAACCCATATGGAATCATATTTCTGGGAAGTGTTTGGTAGTCCAACGATGAAGTCCATACTTATGTCTTCCCATTTCCAGGATGGTATAGGTAACGGTTGAAGTGTACCGGCTACCTTCAAGTGGCTAGCTTTTACTCTCTGGCACGTGTCACATTCTGAGACGTACGTAGCAATTTCTCTTTTCATTCTAGTCCACCAGAAGTTTTGCCTTAGGTCTTGATACATTTTGCTACTGCCGGGGTGGATAGATAATTTGGAAAGGTGTGCCTCATCGAGAATTTGCTTGCGGAGTTCATGATTCTTCGAAACGACTATGCGACTTTCGAACCATAGAACTTCCTTATGGTCCTGGCGGAAACATTTATACTTCTCCTCACCTAGAGAGAGTTTTTGTTTGATGATCTTAATTCCTTCATCATGTAGTTGTGCCATGATGATTTGATCGTGAAGAGTGGGCTCAACTGAGATGTGATTTAGAGTGCCTTGGGAAACCATTTCCATGTTAAGCTTCCTCATTTCTGCACACAAGGTCTCATTGTAGGATTCCATGGATAAGCAATGGCAATGGGACTTGCGGCTTAGTGCGTCCGCGACTACATTAGCCTTGCCGGGGTGATAGTGCACTTCAAGATCATAATCCTTGATTAGTTCTAACCATCTTCGTTGTCTCATATTCAGATCGGCTTGTGTGAAGATATACTTGAGACTCTTATGATCCGTGTAGATATTACACTGTGTACCCATGAGATAGTGCCTCCATATTTTCAGAGCGTGAATGACAGCTGCAAGCTCAAGATCATGAGTGGGATAATTCTGCTCGTGGGGCCGTAGGGCTCGTGAGGCATATGCAATCACTCGATTCTCTTGCATAAGCACACATCCTAGACCAGTACCCGATGCGTCACAATACACATCGAATGACTTGGTATTATCGGGTTGAGCTAACACAGGTGCAGTAGTCAGATGCTCTCTGAGAGTGTGGAAAGCTTCTTCACATTTCTCATTCCATACAAACTTTACTTCCTTCTTTAATAGTTCCGTCATGGGCTTAGCAATTCGAGAGAAATCCGGGATGAAGCGACGGTAGTAACCGGCTAAGCCGAGAAAACTACGAATCTGATTAACAGAGGTAGGGGGTTTCCAATCCATCACCTCTTGTACCTTGCTGGGGTCAACAGCTATGCCTTCGCTGGAGATCGTGTGACCCAAGAACTTTACAGTATCCAACCAGAATTCACACTTAGAAAACTTAGCATAGAGCTGATGGTCTCTGAGTCGCTGAAGAACAATGCGAAGGTGCTTGGCATGCTCTTCCTCATCCTTGGAATAGATAAGGATGTCATCGATGAACACTACGATGAATTTGTCAAGTTCGGGCATGAATACCGAATTCATGAGATACATGAAGTAGGTAGGGGCATTTGTGAGTCCAAAGGACATGACCAAGAATTCATATAGCCCATAGCGTGTGGAGAAGGCAGTCTTAGGAATATCGCACGGGCGAATCTTGATTTGATGATATCCCGAACGAAGATCAATCTTTGAGAAGACTCTGGCTCCAGCTAATTGATCGAAGAGTACATCGATACGAGGAAGTGGGTATTTATTTTTAACAGTTACCGCATTGAGAGGTCGGTAGTCCACACATAATCTTAAACTGTCATCCTTCTTCTTTACGAATAGGGCTGGACATCCCCAAGGTGACGCGCTAGGGCGAATGAAACCTTTGTCCAGCAGTTCTTGGAGTTGAATTTTCAGCTCTGCCAACTCTTTACGGGGCATCCTATATGGTCTTTTGGATATAGGTGCAGTGCCTGGCTGTAGTTCAATAACGAACTCAATGTCCCTATCTGGTGGCATTCCGGGTAAGTCGTCCGGAAAGACATCGGCATACTCGCATACCACAGGAATATCCTCTAGCTTAAGTCCTTCCATTTTGTAAGCACAGGAATTCGTGCAATCTAGAAATGGTAGGTAAAGGGTGGTGGCTCCGTGACTAGGTGAATTTATCTCAACGGCTCGGGAAGAAAGGTCCAGTATGACTCCATGCCTAGTCATCCAGTTCATTCCCAAAATAATATCCATGCCGTCAAGGGGTAAAAGAACAAGGTCTGTGTTGATGACTTTACTTCCCAATTTTATCGGTACCAGCCTTATTATTTGGTTGGAAGCAATTTTTCCACCCGGTGTTGATATCATATACGACCCTTTGGTGTGCCAAACATTCAAGCCTACTTTTGCACCAAACTTTGCACTAATGAAACTATGTGATGCACCAGAATCAAACAATACGACTGCAGGCTTGTTATGGATAGAGAATGTACCCGTCATCACTGGTGCTCCTTCAGGAAGTTCTGCAAGGGTGGTGAAGTTGATCCGTCCTTGTTTGACCTGGAGGGTCTGCTTCTTGCCTTTGTTCTTATGGTTCTGGTTAGAGTCCTGGCCCTGATTTGGCAGCCTGGGTTGAGGGCATTCGCGAGTGAAATGACCGGAACTCCCGCACTTGAAAGAACGATTGGTGATGCTCGGCTGAAGAAACTGCTGAGTAGCGGGCCGGGGTCCAGTTTGTTGAGGCATAGGGGGTCGTACATCACCTTGTTGCGGGGGCCTAATAACCCAACGTCCTGGCTGAGGGGCCTTCGGTGGAGCTGTAGGCGCAGCATTTCGCACCAAGCGATACCTCGGTGGCTGAGCACCCGGGGGTCCAGCTGACGCCTTTCTCTTCTTTTCACCACGATGAGCCTCAATACAGTCCTCTTGAGTGATGGCCATGTTGACTAGCTCATTATATGTATCGGCTTTGACAAGATTCAATCGTTCCTTGAGTTTAGTACTCAGACCTCTACGGAAACGATCACGCTTCTTGGCATCTCTGTCTGCGTGATAGCCCGCGTATTGGCACAGGTTGTTGAAGGCCTGAGCATACTGAAGTACAGTGCGGTTACCCTGAGTGAGAGCTAAAAACTCATTTAGCTTTCTTTCTATGAGACCTTCGGGAATATGGTGCGCCCGGAACGCAGTCTTGAATTCATCCCAGGTGACAATGTGATCAGCGGGGAGCATAGCAAAATAGTGGTCCCACCATAGACGAGCTGTACCGCGAAGCTGTTGCGCGGCAAAGCGAGCTTTGTTGGCCTCTAAGCATGGGGCCACAAGTAGAGAAAACTTGGACTCGATTGTGCGAATCCAAGCGTCCGCATCCAAGGGTTCCTCCGTCTTATGGAACAAGGGAGGCTGGGTCCCTAGGAAATCCGTGTATCCTGCAGCTTGGGGGTGGGGGACATTTTGCCCACCCCGCTGGTGGTGTTGCTGTCCTTGCACCAGCTGACGAAGCAACTCGGTTTGAGCGGCCATTACTTCAACCAAACTGGGTGGTGGTGGCGGTTGTGGTTGTGATCCACTTGCGCTAGCACCAAAACCATCCGGGTTACCACGGGTTGCTCCAACCATCTGAAAAGGCGAAGGTTCTTCATTAGCAACGTGATCCATGTTGCTTCCATGACTCAAAAAAGAAGATCTAACGCAGAATAGTAGACTTCCAAAAGGTCCTGGATGGAATCGCGGGCATAAAAACTGTCTGCCATAAGAATTTTATAACTCCTGGTAGGTTCATCCAAAGTTTCTCATATTTTGGCAGTGGATAGGGAATTTAGAGATGTACCACTTTGGTATTCAGCCAAGATGCTAAATCGATGGATAAGATGGTCAAACGATTCACTCTTTGCTTCGCTGGATGACTGTTTTTCAGCAGAACGAGTTATAGTATCTGGCAAGATCCAATAGGGTTGAAATTTTGTGAGAACCTAGATCACAGAATTTAGGACAAGTTTGATATTCAACACTTTGGCTGGATTAGGCTCTAAGATGGATGTTCCCTTAAGGTATTACTTCTCTGTCTACCCAGCTGCAAAAATTTTTACTGACGGCAGTATTATTAACTTGCTTGCTCTAACACTATGCCCACGCTATTCGGAGAGCCGGAGAGTCAAAAAGGTCATAAAGAAATAAAATTGGAAAAGTCGTCTCGTTAAAAGAAAAGTTGAAAAACCTAAGAAAACAGCAAAGAAGAAGAAAAGTACCGGGCCGCACAGGAGACAGGCCACCCCGAAACGCGGATTGATGATATCGTTGGCTGACGAGCGGGCCCCGCAGGACTCTCCACTCCCACCAGAGCACTGAAGAGTGAAGAGAGACCCTCCGACTCGGAGCACCGCCGCCGCCGCCGCCGCCGCCGCCGGAGCTCGAGACCTATGGGCGGCTTCGCGACCTCGCGCCCGGCCTCCATAGGCCTCTGCGCCTTCCTCTGCTTCCTCAACCTCTTCGCCTTCCTCCTCGCCGTGGGCGCCGAGCGCCGCCGCAGCACCGTACGCGCCCCCTGTTTCTCGCCCTTCATCCCCTCTGCATTTCATCCGCGCCCAGCGGTGCGCCCGTCGCTGAGATCTTCGTGGTCTTCTGCTGGACGCAGGGAAAGGTGGTGCCGGACGAGTACGACGACCGCTCCCACTGCCTCTACGACACCGACGCCTCCACGGTCTACGGCGTCTCCGCCTTCTTCGTGCTCCTGCTCCAGCAGGCCATCGTCACCGCCGCCACCCGGTGCCTCTGCTTCGGGCCCGCACTCTCCTCCCGCGGCTGCGCCGTCGCCGCGTTCGTCCTCTCCTGGTGCGTGCCTTAAAACCCTAGGCCCGCGCATAAGGCTAAACCCCGCATTCTCTGCTTCTTGCTTCGTTCTTTGGTGTGAATGTGGCGTCATGGGATGATGACGCGGGCCACGTTTTGTGGATTGATTGGTGGATTTGGTTCAATTTGGGTACATTTGGTGCTAGGTTTGGTAGTAGCCGCCTTGGTTGCCTTTTGGATGATTGATTTGGATGCATATACTCTTATGATTTCTTAAGAGATGAGGGGTAGGAGGTTTTGGATGTTTTCAGCAGTTGTTCTTGCCTGGCTAACTGACAGAATTGTTATTTTCTTTGTATAAGATTCAGACACAACATGCTTGGGTTGGATCCTTGCTAGTGGGAATTTAAGGATACACTGCGTATTTCAATATACTAGAACAACTGTAATGTGCTTATTGATGGAAGGATTGGCGACATAGGTGTGGTATCGTTTACCAGATTGGCCCCTTCCATTAGTGCAAGGTAGTGGAAGGGCTATGTAGCTTTTGTATGGCCAGCCTTCACAAATGTTGAGAAAGTTTCGACATGATCATTCAATAATTACTGGAAATGTAGTTTCAAAATCCTGCAATGCCTTATACATTAATGACCCGATATTTTGTTAATTCATTCTGTGGATAAGTCTCACTCTGCTGGTTGAATTATATAGATCTGTATGCTATAACTTCCTATGGCCCAAATGCTGAATGTTTATCAAGCACATAGATTCACATTGTGTGTAGAAAAGGGTACTATCACTTGATCTGAATTGTCAAATGTGTTTTGATCAGGCAGCATATTCCAGTCTTCGCAACAGTGGTCTTTTCTTTTTACACTAATAATCTGTCACTCAAGACTGCTCTACATGATACTTTTTATAGTATTTCAATTTCAGTCAAGTTATGCGTTATTTTCAGCAGTATTCTTTTCAATAAAAAATATCATGTACGCCCGAATCCTTTTCTTGTGGGGCCATAGACTGGTGTTGATGCCTGCTGATTAATGGCCATTGTTTGTTAAGACCCCAAGCTGCTTAGCTAGTGGAACTGAATCTGAGGTTTTCGCCAGACCTCAAAAGTTTCAAAGTCTACCCTAATCAAGTTTGTCTGCATCTGACCAGCCCATTACATCCCTTGAGTCCTTAATTGAGGGATCTGTGTTGAAGGCTTCCTCAATTATTGATTCTATCATCCCGGTGACATCTATCCTGTGTTCCTGAGTCCAGCAAACTGTCGTTTGTTGAGGGGTTGAACCTTGTGTCCATAAAGCATGAGGTGAAGCACCAGTAGCCAAAAACAGCCGGTTTTCTGCACTATGATTTTAAACATATTTTTCTGTAAAATTTACTTGCAATAATCATAGTCCTTTTTCCTTCTTAAAAATCTTTTATTGAGAACATGGACTGTAATTTCCAGATTCACTATTAAAGGTCCGTTTGGGAGAGCTTTTATCGGCTTCGGATTCATCTGTTTCATGCAAATAGAGATACTGTAGCATGAAGCCGTTTTGTAAGCCGGGGTAAAAAATGAACTAGAAACCAGGTATAACCCGGGGTAAAAATGAACTAGAAGCCGGGTGAAGCCACTTTTTTTGGCTTCACCGGCTTCAGCTTCACCGGTGAAGCCGTTTTGGGAGAGCCCTCCCAAATGGCCCGTAACTCCCACTAGTTGGTCATCTTCGGCACGCAAACCATGGATGTAATTGTAAACTTAATTGTTCTGGTTTGCTCAAATCTGATTCTGAATATATAATGTTACATCCCTGATCGGCAGACTTCTATCTACCAGTGTGTATTAATATTTCTCTGGTTTCTTACAGTATTATCTTTACTTCATACAGTTTCTTGAACTCTATTTTATCATTCAGCATTCGGTTTACTAGTGAGAATTGCCTCAAGTTTATTCTGTTGAGTTCATTTTTTTGTCGTCTGAATTGATCTTCCTTAGCTCTCGGAAAACATTTCTAATTGATTGCATAACAACCTCATATGGCTGTTTTTTCCTTAAGAACTTTAACTTTTAAGAGTTCACTTTTGCATTAGGCAAATTTTGTTATGGGACACTGCTATTTTGTGGCTTTTGCTCTAGGGCACTTATTCTGGAACTTGGTCAGTGCCCAATGGACACTATCTTTTTGGTGCATTTGCCATTGGGCACAATTTAGTGTCCTTCAGCATAGCACATATTTTCTGTAGGATACTAAATTGTGTCCTGCAGAAAATGCACTCACAAGATATGGTTCTATGGCCCATTACATAATAGTGTCCTGTAACATAATTACATAATTTCCCGCAATATATGCTTGCATTCTACAGAGCTGGGTTAGAAAATATAAACTTATAATTATCATGAAAGGTGAGCAACTGCTCTTACCCATGTGAAAATTTTAATTTATCAGGTTAGATATATGGACATTGAATTCCATTATTCAGTTTGGTTTGGCACTTTGGCAATTTTTGGATTTCCTAGATGACTCAGATGTAACTTTTGCATGTCAATATTTTCATGTTGATGCTGGGTTTTATGTGGTCTGCAAGTGCCATTTGGGATGAATTTTATAACCCTTCTCATTGTCGTGTTTTTTCTGGTTGCCAGGACAACATTCCTCATCGCAGAAGCTTGCCTCATAGGGGGATCGGTGAGGAATGCAAAACACACCAAGTATTTAGGCTACTATATGAAGCACGATCTGGTGTCCTGCACCACCCTTCGCAAGGGGGTCTTCGCAGCTGCTGCTGCGATGATGATCATCAATCTCGTGGCATCCCTTCTCTACTACTGGAGCTACTCAAAGGCCGCAACTGGTGGGTTCATGAAGCACCAAAACGAGGTTGGCGTGGGCATGACAGATTACGGCCTTGACAAGGGAGTTTCTGGGCCCTGAGTGAGCTGGCATCTTGTTGCTCTGTCTGTGCACTAGCGCTATATATCCTGTGCCTGAAGCTCTGTTGTTGCTCTACACTGTAAACGACTCCAGAACTGTACTCTAATACGCGTGAAATTCGTGGTAGTGTTATTGTATGGTTCACGAGCTCTCTCTCTCTGTGAAGATGTGGTAGCCTTCAGTATTATTTTTCTGTTGTGCTTTCTTATGCTCAGAGTTCCTCGCGTCACACATACAGGCTTGCAGTTGTACTTGTACATCACTTTGATGCTCGTCGTTTCCATGGCATGTCGGAGGTACTAAATTTCCATTAAATGGTCGACTTAAATGGCATCTATTACACATGCAAGGACCAACAGCAATGGATCTTTATTCACGACCGAAAGGCAGTGCTTCCGTCCTTTTATGTCAGGGTCATACCGTGCTGCCATTTACTGCACATAGAGTAGTGAATTAGTGCAAGTTCCAGACTGAGCCTTACAGTGACATCTATCAGGACAGAAACACTTGCAAAAATTGTTGACAGCAGAAACGCATTGATCTTGCCAATTAGAAGGCCAATGTAGAGGATGTAGAGGCACAACACAAACTGGTTGCTCGGCTAGGCGCGGCTCTGTTGCCATTGGGCTGTCCATCCAGGTCCCTGAGCTGTTGAAAAGTTCCCACTGGGACGCCTGCTCAAAAAGTGCCACTAAGCTAGTCTATTGTTTTAAGTGAAAATATTTGGATTCGTCGCATAGGGTGGTGCGGAATAGTATGTGAAAATAATTCGCAATAACATGGTAAACATACAATTTCCATTATTTTTACCCTTTTTTCATTATCTATGGGTTATGTTCATATGAATATTTTGGTAAAAATTGCATAACGGGCACAGGTCCATGTGCAAAACATCATGCATTAAGGGGGATTAATTGCACTGGTCACTCTTGACATTATTACAAAAGCTAATTTAAAAATATATAGAACTTTTCATTAAAGGTGATATGTTTTCATATATATTGGTAGTGAGAGTTTAAAGTCTTACTAAGGACAAACCTAGATGGACACATATTTGTGATGAAAGTTGTGAGTGTGTTTGTTCATAGGATGTGAGTAGGGATGGCAATCCTAACCGCAGGCGCGGGTACCCGTGGGTTTCGCACCCGATGGGCAAGGGTACATGTATGAAACCTTGCCCGCGGGCATATGGTCGGGTCGGGTACCCGAAACAAGGCAGATCGGGCATGGGCATCCAATCTTACCCGTAGGTACCTATCGGATACGTGAAACTCAAGGTTTTCGACATAGAGACCTAATTTTAGCAATTATGTGTATGTCTCATTCTAATGTAATTATGTAAACTACAAAGAACTAATATGTGAGATTGTGTGAAATGTAAACAAGTGAGATTTTTCTTAATTGTTTGCTAGTGGTGCACCTTGGCTTTACTTGTTGCTACTGTACTCAATGGAATATTTGTTTCAAAATTGAATGGATTTGCTTGCATGCATCTACAAAGTATACCTTTGAAAGAAGAAAAGATCGTGTAGAACAGAGTGCTTTGTTCTTTTTTACTACTAATTTGCATTGACTTGTATAGGTGGTATATTTAAAATATACTAGTTTATTATATCATCAGTATGACATATTATTTATGCTATTATGAATAGACTCGATGGGTACATGAACCTTGTCGGGTACCCGCCAAGTTCAAACACGGGTACAAAACCCGTTCCGATTGGTAAAAGTTCATGCCGTCCAATTGAACTCCTACACGAATTTTAAATATAGAGAATTTACAAAACATACATTTGGCTGCTACATAGCAAGAACACAGGAATCTAATAAAACACAAAAGAAAGAAAAAAAATAAGGTTGAGCTTCATGTTATTTTCCTTCAAAATTACATGAAAGAGCTCATTCCATAGGAATTTCATAGAATTTAATCAATGGCTTTCATTGCAAAAGTTCCTATAGAAATTGAATCCTTCAAATTTATTCTACTTTTGTTCCATTATTAAAGGGGGGTCTCAGAGGAGATTGGTTTGGGCCGGGTTGGTTGGGTCGTTGTGTGTGTGCATATAGGTAAAAATGGGCTTAGCTTTTAGCCCATCATTAGCAGGTTTTTGTGAATAAAAACATTCGACGTCCATTAACTTTGAGCTCGGCCCATGAGCCTAGCTAACACCCGGCGGTGTTCGCTTCCACAATATTTTTTCTTCTCCATCTTCTAGTATTTGAGATCAACACACTGAAATCCTAACCCTCACCCTCTCTCACCTGCACCTTCCTCCGTGCCCGCGCCACCGCCCTAACACGGGCCCGCGCTGCCGCCACGCCGCCGGCCCTCCCCTGCCCACGCCGCCGCTCCCGCGGCCTGCCGGCGCGCCCCCGCGGCATGCCACGTGCCCCCGCCTCTCCTGCGGTCCGCCGGCCCTGCACGCCAGCGCCTGTGCTAGCCCCCGCGCCGCCGCCGGAGAAGGTGGGGAAAAAAATATTGAGGTTCAACATATGAAAATATTGATTCAACATTTTAGAAATGTTGGTTCAACATTTTTTAATAAAATATTAAATGGACCATCAGCTAGATTTTGGTGGGTTTTATAGTTGGATTGCTTAATCATCTTTATATATATATATATATATATATATATATATATATATATATATATATATATATATATATATGAGCCCCCGTGGTCGTTGGCTCGTTGCCACTTCAACATTTTCCCTCCATCTTCCACCATAACTGCCTCCCATCCCCTGCTTTCCCCTGCTTCTCCACACCCTCTGCCTCTGAACTCACCACCGTCCACCGCCAATGGCGCGGCCGCGTTGCAGCAACGCCGTCTTCGCGTCCTTCAACGTCCTCACCCTCCTCCTCGGCGCGGCCGTGCTCGCGGGGGGCATCTACGCCGGCGCGCCCCGCCACCGCGGCGCCACCGACTGCGAGCGCTTCCTCCGCGCGCCGGCGCTCATCCTCGGCGCGGCCATCGTGGTCGTCTCCGCGGCCGGCATCGCGGCCGCCTGCTGCCGCGCGTCGCTCCTACTCTGGCTCTACCTCCTCCTCGCCGCGCTGCTCATCCTCGCCGCGCTCTGCTTCGCCGCCTTCGCGCTCGCCGTCACCAACGCCAGCGCCGGGCGGGCCGTGTCCGGCAGAGGGTTCAAGGAGTACCGGCTCGGGGACTACTCCAGCTGGCTCCGGCGGAGGGTGGAGGACGGCCGCACATGGGGAAGGATCAGGAGCTGCCTCGCGGAGGCCCGCGTGTGCCGGAGCCTGCAGAGAAACCGGACGTTCGACGAGTTTGTCAACGACCACCTCTCGCCGGTGCAGGTTTGTAACTGGCTTTGCAAATACTTGTGAAAAAAGATTTTTTTCACTATAACTGTATAACATGCTACTTTACTAATAAGCTAACTGTTGTTTTGAGTCGACTAGACAACAAGAGTAGCTTTAAAGCTGAGCTCTTGAACAGGTTGCTACTCTACTTCATTGATGGAAGAAAATTTTGGTTTCTATGCTTGTTATCTTTTATGGCCTAGCCTGTGATATTTTGTCCTGAAAGGAAAAAGTTCTTCTGTTGCGTATGCTCAATGTTACCTAAGGCATGGATCCTAAAGTCAATAGGACATCTTCATCTGAACTGCTCTTAGATATTTTTGAAAAAATAAATGCTTTCTTGACCTGTTCTAGTGATCCATTGGATTGGTCAAGTTACTTCTTTTGATTAAGTGCTGTTTACACCAGAAAGAAAGCTACTCTATTGTAGACAAAACTCAGTTGGTGACAGCATGGTGAACTATTTTAGCTGTAGCTATGATCTCATATTTCTAAACCACGCTTTGCCTTTTTTACCTGCTCGAGAAAGTTGCATGTTTTTTCCTTGAAAGATTGAAGGACCTGATATTTATGTTTTTTTCTTCTTTACATGCACAGTATTTTTCCAGTTTTCTGAACACAAACTGTTACACTACTAAATTTATCCTTCAACTTTCTCTCAGAATTTGTTCCATTTCCTTCAATACTCTGGTCCTGCATGCATCTTCTATTTGTTAATGTCCACTTAATTTCTAGGTGAACTGAAATCATTTGACCGAACGAAGAAAATCTATATGGAGAAAACCAACTGTCCGGATAGTGTGTACCTATATTAGCAGCAAAGACCTTTGAAATTCATATTATGTTGCCTACATGTGGATATGCGAGATAACCAAAGCATTAAATTTAATTGGAGATGTAATGGTACAGGGAACTAGAGTAACTAAGTTAGCACCTTTCCTCTAGCATCACTCGATGTGATATTTAGCATCCATCAGGACTTCATTAAAGTCTTGTGCTCAATAGCTTTGGATGACCAGGCCAAGCCAGCGATCGACATCATAGGATTTTCATCAACATTAACAACTCTTGTAAACTAATGCAAACTTGCTATTAGAAGATAGTGATGGTGACCGTGAATTCTACAATCTACATCTATTGATTTGGTCTTAGATGCGCACTTGCAAGAGCATGCTTCTACACTCCACATTGCTTTTTCACAAACCGTTAATATATTTGCATGTTGCATGCTTCTACACTCTACATCTTCATCTGAACTGCTCTCGGATAGTGAACTACAAATAACTTTCACTTTTCTCTCAGAATATGTTTCGTTTCCTTCAATACTGCGGGCCTGCATCTTTTGTTTGTTAATGCCCATTTAATTTTTAGGTGAACTGAGATCATTTGACCCAGTGAAGACAGCCTATATAGAGAAAAACCATGGTCCAGATAGTGTATACCTATATTAGCAGTAAAACAACTTTGGAATTCATATTATGTTGCCTTCAAGTGTCCATGCAAGATAACCAAAGCATTAAATTTAGTTGCTGATGTACACAAATGTCAAAGACAAGATGGTATCGGGAACTAGAGTGACCAAGTTAGCACCTTTCCTCTGGCATCTGTCAATGTGATATTTAGCGACTTCATCAAAGTCTTGTGCAATTGCTAGATTAGATGACCAGGCCAAGCCAGCGATCCACATCATAGGATTTTCATCAACTTAACAACTCTTGTAAACTAATGCCAACTTTCTATTAGAAGATAGTGACGGCGAGACCGTGACCTACATCTATTGATTCGGTCTTAGATGTGCACTTGCAAGACCATGCACTCTACATGTGTTTTTTCATAAACCATTATCTTATTTGCAAGTTGCAGCGCATTACAAAAAGGTCAAGTCTACACACTCTGATTCAGCCCTGATCATGAATATGATTGAAAAAAAAAATCTGGTCACTTGTGTTCCTGCAAATATTAGACTCACTGCTCCTTTCTTTTTTCCGGATAGCATGGAATTAGCAAGAGTTTTCCATTCAGCTGTCAATAAACTCGGTTCCCCCCGTTTAGTTTACAAAATGTAACGAAAAGCCAGAATGAGTTTGAGGTTAAGGGCAATGTGAACTGAACTTATTCAACTTCCGTTTTGCAGTCTGGATGCTGCAAGCCCCCAACTGAATGCAACTTCACATACCTGAACGAGACCTATTGGACCAAGCCCCCTAGCCCCAGCAATTCGTCCAACCCTGACTGCAATACCTGGTCGAACGACCAGTCCGAGCTCTGCTACGGCTGCCAGTCTTGCAAGGCCGGCGTCCTGGGGAACCTCAAGAACAGCTGGAAGAAGATTGCCATCATCAATGCGGCGTTCATCGTGCTCCTCATCGTCGTCTACTCCCTCGGTTGCTGCGTGCTTCGGAACAACCGACGGCACAAGTACACCCTGGTTGGGAAGTAGGGAGAGTCTGGGTTGGATCTTCTGAATATGTGTGCCAGTATATCTGTGTTCTGTTGTTCCCCACTGTAACTGTTTCTGAAGCTTTTATGCAAGAATGTTGTCGGAAGAGCATTCCATGTAACGGTTAGCATATGTGCCATGGTTCATGGTGGGGTTCTTGTCTATATGATATATGCGAGAATAACATGGAGCCATGGATTTTGGATCTGACATTTTATCCAAGTACCATTTTTTGTTAAATTTTCTAATTGACAGAAACAGAGTAGGTCACAAAAAAAAAAGAAACAGAGTACGGACTACGAAACTTCTTTTAAGAAAATGACAGTGATCAGTATTATGATATCTGGAATTAAGATTGTGGAATTGCGAGGTTTTTCTTACAAAACCTCTGTTGGATATTCTGCAGGCATCATCATACCTACAAGACTAGATACCCTCAACTTGCAATAGTGCTTAGGAATCCTAGATTACTAGTAGCAACTAGAAAGACCAACTAAAATTGGTAAATAGAAAGGCTCCAACCTTTTCATAAACCTACCAAGTGCTGAGGGTATAGGTATATGCTTTCCTGCAGAGCCAACACGTGAGTGGATATTGTTCATAGCTTTGCTTTTACCAATCTTGAGTATTTAGTGTCCCAAAGTTTCTGCACTTCAAAGAGGAACACTAAGATATATAGCTCCAGAGTATGGCCTATTATTCCTCTTCCTTACCAATCCAAATACAACAATAACCTAATCCAGTTTTTCTGATGAATGATTTAGACCAGCCTCCAGCCAACATTTTTCTTACCCACTGTGGTGTACTCTCACAAATCTTGAAATATGCACAGTTGTGCAAACTTTGGATTGGTACGATGATGCATGTATGCAGTATGCTCCCTCATATAGAGCATCTGATTATGTGAAGACTGAGGACACATTAATCCATGTTTCAGACCGGACACCTTCACGAATATGCTCTGCTGGTTTTAGTTCATTGTTTAGGGTGTTACATGATTGTCTACTTACCAGACTAAGGATTAGGACGGACATGAGAGTCTGTAAAAAACTCTTTTTTATTTGAAAAATGTCAAGGACTAAAGAGCCAAAGCCCAATCGAGATGAGCCAGATCAGCTGGGGGATTGGCCGTTTGTAACTCTTGTCCAAGGATATGTGGGTATGTATTGTGGAACAGATAGGCAATTGACAGTTTCCATTCAATTTCAGTATTATCGTTCTGACAAATAAGTAGCTGAAGTAAAACTATTGTTTGTTGCAGGTGATTCAGAGAAATGACAGGGTCGTGAATTGTTCTTAATCATAGTGTCCTGAATTGTTCTCGAGCATTTGATTGTGTATTTCCATAAAAAGGATTTGCTACACAAAACCAAACCTGTTCAGGATTCTGTTGGCAATACCACTGCACGAAACAGGAAGCATAGAGTGGGGGTACTAGTGACTGTTCGTTGGATTGAATCATTGCGTCAGCAATCTCAGTGGTCTACAAATAAGTTGCAACAGTGCTGTCATCCTAGGTCTCTAGATGCAGGACAGTTACAATTGTCATAATTGGGTTCAACCTTTCCATACACCTACTGAAACTATTCATAATACACAACTATTTTGCCTCTGTGTCTTGCTTGTTGTTTTGATCCCAATGTTGAACTGAACATTTCAGCGCCGCACAGTTTTCTGAACCTGAAAAGGCAGCAGTGAGAATAAACGAAGCTTGAAGACATAGGCCACTGCTTATTCCTCGTTCTAGGCTAGACTAGAATAACTTATCCGGGCAATCTGAAGTCGGTCTCCAAAGCTACCAATTTAGCTCCTTAACTCGTACTCTCGTGCCCGGTCATGTTATAAAGGAAGACAATAAATTAGCTTTGCCAACACCGTCTTTTTTATTTTCAGTACATACAGACCACTAATATCGTGTCATATGCCAACATACAGAAATAGAGCCTTCAAAAAGATCCCCATTTCATCAAGATTGGAGAATCCACACACACATAGATTTTTCAACTACCGAAAAGAAAAAAAAATTGGTAGTTACTTAACACCAAAACTTCTTTCACAAAATGGACAATGGCTTTGTTCATCCTAACAGCTCTCAGCTAGGAGATACACCTATTAAACCAAGGCCCATCTTGGCACTGACATGTACTTGCACAATAGTTACACCGGTAGTACCACTAGTACTAGTAGCTGGCTATAGTAAGTTGGCTCCCTGAGACATCGATAGCTCTGATTGGAGCCCTCCCATCCAGACGGCTTCAGTTGCGGTCCTTGCTTTTTGTGCATGCATGAGCAGTCTGGTGGTGAAGGATTTTTCATTGAATCCTCCCACACCTCTCATGCAGGTCTGCAGATGTGCAGACTCGCAGTTGCTGCTGCCTGCCATGAACAGCAAAATGTTACTGAATGTCAAGTGAGTATTTTTGGGAAATTGTTTGTCATGGCGAGTCATATATTCTTCCATATTCAGAGTTTGACTAGAAAAAGATGCATCTACGAAAATAAATATGTAAGTACCTTGAAGTTGCATATAATATCGTTCATTTCGATTGGAAAGGAAAGACATGAACTTTTCTATATTGGAAAGAAAAAGTTGTATGAGATGGAAGTGGAAGGGGTGCTAAATCTTCAGAGCAATGCCTTATTGAATGTACCACAGATACAGCATCACACTTGTGTAAAAGAAGCGAGACGTTTCAGTCACTGACAGGAGGGTACAGTACTAATTATTGTAACTCTCAGTTAAATTCAACTCCAAAAATCCTGAGTAGTTCGAAAACTTTCAGGTACTCCGAACCTAAAAAATGAATAACAGAATCAAGAACTTACATATATGTTTACCCAACATATAAGTTAAAACTAGATCATACAAAAAAAAATACATCATACAAGCACTTAAAAGAAGACGAAAAGATAGAACAAAAGCCACTTACCCTGAGATGAGATCACTGCCTCATCAACCCAGCTTGGGACGGGATCCTTTGCACAGGCATTGCATGAGCTCCACCTGTGTCTTCAGGCACACGACGTAGTCCAGCGTCTCGCTCAGCAGGGAGAGGCCACGCAACGCCTCCCCTCCCGGCACCAGGCTCCTCAGCACCCGCAGCCTCGCCTTCACCATCCTCCTGGCCGCC
Source organism: Panicum miliaceum (assembly GCA_032594955.1). Taxonomy (NCBI): domain Eukaryota; kingdom Viridiplantae; phylum Streptophyta; class Magnoliopsida; order Poales; family Poaceae; genus Panicum; species Panicum miliaceum. The sequence goes on from CM064073.1 coordinate 23,845,280, forward strand.
GCCATTGCGCTGCATCTCACGGCCCCACCGCTCGCCGCCGCCGCCGCCAGCGAGACCCTCCTCCTCCTCCCGGCGCTGCCGCTGCACACCCGGCGCGACCTACGCACGATCCTCCTGCTCCGCTCCTCCTTCTTGCTCCTCGCCGCGGCGGCCGCGGCCGCGGCCATCTCGTAGCCGGCGCCGCCCATGATGCGGCGCATGAGCGCCTCGTTGCGCCGCTCCGCCGCGTGCCTGGCGACGAGGGCGCGCGCCCACGCCGCCGACGAGCGCGGCGCCGAGCGGGCGCGGGCGGACGCCAGCGCCATCGCCACGTCGGAGGAGAGCCGCACGGCGTCGCGGCGCTCCCAGAGGCCCATGGACTTGGACGCCTGGCCGGCCGCCCGCAGGCTCACCAGGAGCTGCGCCATGAAGGCCTTCCTGAACTTCCTCGGGGCGTGCATTGGTGTCCCTCACGCGAGGAACAAAGCAATGGCTAACTTCCTTTGCTTGCTCGATTAGTTCTTGGAAGGAGGTGGAAGGAGAAGAAGAGGAGAGGAGGAGGAAGGTGATGGTTTTGTGATGTTGTGGGAGCTGCAAGGGGAGGGGTTTATGTGAATATAAAGCAGGTAGCTAGGTGTGCCCAAGAAAGCTGCATGTGGCCTTGCTCAGCTGCTATTCATTGTGCAGCGTGCAGGGTATATTGTTCTTGTTTGAACCATCCATTTGGATTTAGTAAAAGAAAGAGCCCTGTTTGGGTTTGGGACATACGCATTGTACTTTTTCCTTTTTTTTATCTGCCTGAACGATGAGTAAATTCGACTAGATGTTGTACTTACTTACATGATCAGATAATTAGTTATTACTATGACATAAATGTACTTGCTGAAATTAATTAGGTAAACATTACTTTTAGGTGATCACAAATATGAATACTTTGATTTTTATACGTGGTAGAAAATAAAAATTAGATTCTTAAAGTATCGTAGGATGAGACCTTTCAAAATATTAGTCTTGAATAATATGCTCATTCTTTTCATGACAGCACTTTTGATTGGAATAGTAACTATTTTCATAAGTCAGTGTGTATTCTGTTTCAACAAAGTAAAAAAAAAATGGTATGCACAAAGAGAAAAATATCTCAGACAGATAGAGGGACCCCCAACTCGAATGGTCTTTTTAACTGTCAAAAGCAGTTATATAACTTCCACTGGAGTGTGCGCCTTTTTTCCAAGTTTTTATATTCATTACTAAATAAACTTAGTGAGTAAGAAACAAAAGGTGTGAATATGAAAGATGGTACGGGAAAAGGAAAAGAAGAGGAGAAAGAGTACACTTTCTGGAGGGGACAGCATGTTAGAAGAGGGTTGGGAAGAGGCCGGGAAGGGGATGGGCTGCAGACCATGCACATGCCTGCACATGCTGGACCAGCCCCACTTGGACCCTAATAACATCCAAATAGTCCTCATAAATCAATGCTAAATATTGTTTCCCGGAGAAAAGGAGGACGTGTCCATTCACCAAAGCAGACTGACCAATCAAGTCTTTAATTAGGCGATTCTTTTTCCTGGATCAAAGTAGCAATGTATTTCCATATAAAACTAATAAAGGATCATTATCAACTTTAGATGGTTATTGTAACTATAATTTCAGCATATTGTTGCGGCTTTTACACTTGGTGTTGGTAAAAATGCAAACGTATCATACAAGTTGCGTCTTTGCATTAAGGCAGATTCACCAAAAAAAAAAGTTGCGTCTTTGCATAAAGCACAACGAGCAATTAAGAAAGAATGATAGGAAAAGACTTGAAAATCGTGGAGTGCACGGAGAGCGCGTACTTTAAGTTCTTGAATACTTTTGACCAAAAGTGTGATAATTTAGAAATAAAGTGAATTGACCATCCATTAGTATTGCTCCCGTACAGCTCGATCAGTATATACCTCTCTTTTTTTGTTGCCTCCTTATTGCACATCAATGCAATCTAAATATATAACTGGAGATTCTACTTCTAATTACTAGACTGATCACGGAACATATTCAGTTCAGTAAACAAACACGTGCAGCTTTCATGATTATAACAAATTATTCGTGTGATATTGCCACTTCTGTTCCAATTAAAGTATCTACTAGCAGGAATATCATATAAATTATATCCAATAAAGTTTTTGGTTGGATATAATATACATATAGTTAAACAAGAAGTTAGTCATGCAACGTTATTTAGAAACCAACTTCAATTCCTCGTGTTGCTTATCAATGCACATACTAAATCCAAACATAAGTAAAACTTCAAATTCCACGAGTAAATGCATTATACAAAAACAGTGTTGAAGTCTGCAAGAGAAGTAGGCATGTGGACCGTATGATTCTTGCTGTAGCAGCCTTGCATGTGTTTCTCCATTAGCAAGAGGCTCTCTTGACTTTGTTGGCTATGGAATACTGTGGTACTTCATGGTCAGGGCATTCGAGTGCAGCGGCATTGAGACAGTAACATGGAAGCATGATAGCTTGTGGCTGTGGGGGCATGGCAGAGCCCACCATGCAGTGCCTTTTCTTCCACACCATTTCCTTTCTCTTAGCGCCAAAACTCAAGAAGGGCACTCACATGGCAGCCACATGGGGGTTACTAATCCCATAAAAAGCTACATGTACATTCCATCTGAATTTTTGTCAGTTTATGTCACAAAATTCCATAAAAATGAAAGGAAAACACTTCATTTTTTTTCTGGGTGTATGTGTATCTCTTGTCTTGTTGGGAGCAAAAAACTAAATGTGAAGATAATTTTGTGAAAATCTACTCTGGAAGGAAGCTTCAAGCAGCATGGTCATTTTCTGTAAACTAATGAGTGCTTTGAGCAGTCAAAACTGGTGGGTGTGTTGTTGCAGCACACTCGTGGATGTCTGTGTATGCGCGTGTTATCCTTGCAATTTCAAAAATAAAATGAATAAAGTGGCTAACTTGATTTTTTGTTCTCCATATATACTAAATTTAGTTCTTGAGTTTACTAAGAACAATTTAGTTTAGTTGAATCTTGCTGTGTACAACAGATTTTTCTAGCCTGTAGTTTAAGAGGAAAAAAATATGGTGTGTTCCACTAATTAGGCAGATTCATTTTGCCATCTATTCCAGAACAAGACTACGATTTAACAGTGAAGTTGAAGGACCAGAAATGCATGAATATTTTTACTTCCAAGTCAGAGGTACTGTAACTAGTAAGCACAAAAGCATATGCCGTACATCCACAAATACAAGAGATCGTGAGATTTTTAGAACAAGTCAAGGGGATAAGAAAAGACTCACATGTCCCTCATTAATGCCTTGGGGCTATCTCCTAGTTAGCTAGATTAAAGGGAAGCTATTGAGGTCAGCTCCTAATTGGATAAATTAAGACGTCATATACAATGAGAGGTTTTCAATTTCTTCATGAGAAATATTTGTGCCATATTTGTGTAAATTAATGTGTCCATATCAAGTCTAGTAGTCTAGGCTTGACTACAACAGAATCACTGGACCCATCGTATGTATGCCGCCAGAAGTCCTTTTGATAAGTACCCATAACCAATCTAGTTCCTCTAGACAGATATACTCTTTTCTTTAAAAATTATAATTCTCTCAAATCAAGTTGGAAGAACAGTATGGTTCCCACATTGCATTGAAACTCTGGACATGTACACACAAGGTTTCTTTTCCGAGAACTCGTTTTCGAATATTCCAAGATGATAGCACCACCTATTTCGATAGGGATATGTAACCTCATTCCTGTGAAACTGTACTATAATAAACAAAATAACATGGGAGACATGCATGAAGTGTTTTTTCCATAGTCAAAGTATAGTTCTGTTCAACTTCAACCTAGTGGGCCTCAGTTATCAAACATGCTTCGTAGGACCAGAGACAACTCCAATGAGTTAGCACACTCGTGGATATGTCGATGAGTTTTTCATCCATCTAATTCTTGGCCTCTAATACATCTAATTTACATAAAGTTAGCACTTAGCAGCTCAAATTCTGGCGTGGAGCAGCTTCATACACTACATGATATCAGATATTTACCTAGTGTGTTTTGTTTCAAGTGACCGTGGGTTATCATTATTCTTCTCAATTTCTTATCATGTGGCCCAGGTTAGTCTCATTTGGGCAGTTTTTGAGAGGATAAACAAATTAGCAACCAACAGTTCTCAAGCAACAATTTCCAACAAAAAGAATGCCAACAACTTGATAAATGTCCCTGGGGGATTTTCATAATTTAGCTAAACAAGCCTAGGCTATTGGAGATGTGACAACCCTGGTTTTTGCAATTCAAAAAAAAAATAATCAATGACATTAGCCTAACTCCATGTTTTAAACCAACTAATGAGAGGGGGGAAGGAATTAAAACGGGTTCAGTTGGAATTCAAATTTAATTTGGGCACATTTGGACACATTTGAAACTTTTAAAATAACTTTAAAACCATAAGCCAAATGAAATTTTGCCTGAAACCAAAGTTGTAGAACTTTTTATTTTGAGCAACTTTCGTGTTCAAAAGTTTTTGAAATTCAAATCAGAAAGAGGAGAAAACGCCCTATTTGCACCCAGCCCCCTGAACTTTTTCGAATTTTTGCACTTCGGTCCCTCGTTTCTCCCCCCTCCTCTGCCGCGCCGCGCGCGCTCGCCCGCCCGCCGCGCGCCAGGTGGCCGGCGTCGCCTGACCGGCGCGAAGCGCCAGGCCAGTGGCCGCCGCACCACCCCGCCACGTCCGGCTTTGCCCCGCCCCAACGCCGCGCGGCCAGTCCCCGCCCGCGCGTGCTGCCGCGCCCAGGCCGCCGCCCGCCCGCCCAGTGGCCGCGCTCCGCCGTGCCACCCCGGCCCCCGCGCCCCACCAGTCGTCGCGCCCGCCCTCCGCCCGAGCCGCTGCCGCTGCTGCTTCCCCACTCCGCGCCCGGCACTATCTCACCGCGCTCACGCCGTATCTCGGCCGCCCAGTCGCCGCGCCCGCGTGCCGCACGACGCGCCGGCGTTCTGCCGCCGCCCGCCACGGCCAGTGCACGCCGTGCCGTGCCTCCGCCCCGCACGCTAACCAGGCCCCTCCTATCCCTATAAAGGCGCCACCCCGGCCACGCGCGCGAGCCCCCGGCCACCAGAACGCCTCGCCGTCGCCATCGCCGCCGCCGAGCACCACCCGTCCGTGGACAACCCACTGCCCAAACTGAGCCCCCAGCCACCACTACATCACCTCACCGCAGCTCGCTGACCCACCCAACGCCACCCAGAGCCACCGGAGCGCCGCCGCCCGCGCTGCCGTCGCCGCCGCCGCCCCTGCTCGCCGTGGACAGCACGACCCCGACCCCCTCCGTCCAAGCCGAGCCCCTGAGTAGCTTCCCCACGCGCCACTGAAGCTCACCGACCGGACCACGCCGCCCCAAGCCCGCCGGAGCACCGCCGTCGACGCGAGCCGCGCCGCCGCCGCCTCTGCTCCAACGCCGGCGAGTCCTTCCCGGCCGTCCCCCACCTGAACAACACCCCCACAAGGTAGCCCTCGCACCCCTGAACCTTCCCCGACCCCCGCCCCTCGCCGCCGGCGAACCCCCTCGCCGGAATTTCGGCCGGCCGCCGTACCCGAGCCGCCGAGGACCCAATTGCAAGGATTTAAATCTTTAGAAGGGTCTGAGCGTAAGATTCAAGGACCTAGTTGTAAAAGAAAGTTTCAAACCTAGATTCAAATTCAGTGAACTTGTAAAATTCGTATAAAATCATAGAAAATTCAGAAAAATGCAAACCCAACTGTTCTGGAATCCTCTGAACAAACTCTACCACTTTTGTTACAAAAATTTTCTCAGAATCTCAAAATATTTTGCTCTACATTAAATAGAAGCTTTAATGGACATATTTTATACCCACTGTTCTAGAACAATGCTGACCCTGAAATTTGGGCAGTGAATTAGTTGCTGGATGATTAGGACTGTGTAAAAAGATCAGGCCCAAATTCCATCTCTAGATTTACTGTTTGTTAAACTTAGTTTTATATCATCTCTAGATTTCCTTGATGTGCCTAAATCCAAAATTTCATGACCAGAAACTATCCCTTGTAGTAATTACTCTCAAATCGTAATCAAGTGCCATTTCCACGACTTAAACTTGTGCACTCATGTAGAATCGACGACTCTCGCCGACGGAACTTACGAGCTGGTGCCCGCGTCCGAGAGTGAGCAGCGTGAAGCTCAAGCAAATCTAACTGAAGCTTTTGAAGACCCGAGCCCAAGTTCGGAAGATCCCCAAGCGAACTGCGAAGGCAAGCCCCGGAGCATAACCCATTCTTTCCGAAATTATGCAACTCATTACTCTTGCTTGTGCATTAAGTTTATAGGAGTTGGATGGAAACTTAGTTGCATGATGTCAGGAACCCTTGCGTGAAAACTAGATGTAAGGTTCGATAGACTGTTGTGCTAATAGGACTCCGGTAAAAGTCGAGTGATTTCCTGTCACTCGCGAGAAAATAGGAGTTGAATGGCTACTACACGCTGCAATCATAAGGACACGGACGGGTTACGTAACGATGGTTACGATTGAGGCCCGTCTGTCTAGTGAAAAATGCTAAGGCCGCAGGGTGTGGTAGTGATGGTTAAGTCTTTGAACGTACTAAACACATGCCGAGATTATGGGAATCGGTAAGCTTAAGTACCTGATTGGCCCGGCAAGGGGACGGCATCCTACCCTTTGAACTTCGGTCCCATGTGCATATGGCGAGTGCAGAGAGTGGTCACGACCCGGCGCCGAACCGTGGCGTGGAGCTCTTGTACTCTCGGAGGGTAGCCCCGATCCACGACCCGAAAAGAAAGGGGAAAAGTTGCACGTGTGACTCTAGGGAGTAACCACGTGACGTGTGTTTGGGTTTCCCTTGCAAGGTTAAGAAATTCGATTCGAATCGTCCGTTTCTCACGGCTATTGAGACTGCTTAACCATTTTTACCCACAGAGTAAGAAGAGGAACAATGATGATGAATGAACTGGTTGGATGAAAAATTTAATGCTTCACCATGTATGCTTTAGATAGCTGCTTACCTAGACTGGCTAACGAAACTAGAATCTTGAGCTAAAAAGTTGAAAGTAAGGACCCACTTGTAGATACTTTTCGGCAAAACAAACCCCTGAGCCAAAAAGCCTGGCATGTCTAGAGTCGGTGGAGTAGTTTCCACTACACGGGTAAGTCTTGCTGAGTATTAGTATACTCAGTCTTGCTTGTGACTCGTTTTCAGGTGAGCCCTTTGAAGACATGATTGCTAGCTTGACTTGGCCCTGCACTCTTCCCCCTGGTTGGTCGGTGGTATGGGATGCGTCCCCGTCCAACGGAGATAAGGCCGAGTGATGTCTCGTACGGGCTTCATCGAGACATCCTGTATCGTCGAGTAGTTTCCGTTGTTTATTTCCGCTGCAATTTAACTCTGAAGAACTTATTTATGTTAATTGAAGTACTTGTTTTCTAAACTCAGAACTAGGTCTGTAATATTTACTTATGCTAATGATGTAATATTTGCTGGAATGTGGTATTCTCTGGGCTCATCGTCGCATGAGCATTTGTATGTACGGCGCTCGATCCGTTCACCGTGGTTGTATCGGGAGGTTATACCCGACAGACCAGTGGATTACTCCGTTTGAAGTGTAAGGTTAACCGAGGATGCATTAATGGTGATGGTTAATACACTTGAGCCGGATTAATTCAGGTGGTTCTGCCACAGCTGGTATCAGAGCCGTAGCCGGTGCCACGCTGGCAGCAGCGGACACCAGAGCCGAAATACATACGCCAGAGAATGCGACAAGCCTTAAAAACTCATTTTACTAAAACTTGACTAGAAGGATGTGTTGCGAAATGCGTTGGTACGTTAAGGATGGTGCCTAGTTCGTAAAGCCCTAAGGGATTATGGGGAAAGTTACTAGGTGGCTATCTAACTTCTATATATATTATCAACTGACTTCCAGCACATTACTTTCTGTCAAAACTTACTTTCATGCACAACCGACCTTAAATTCTGTAATGACGCACTCATCGCTAAGGTAAGAAGGTAAGGATCCTCAGCCAACTGAGAGAGCTTGGCCTTCTTGTCGGTGATGCGAACCGAACGCTGCCCTCAAGCAGTGGCTTACTTGAGGTGCTGCCAATATGCCAACTGTTAGTTGAACATATTGGGAGTAGAAGGTTCGGCGCAGGGTATGGCGATCGCTGTTCATACCCCCGTCTCATGACGGTACCCCCGTGAATATGCTATCTCGATAGCGTATGTTAACGTCGTCTGTACGGCGGAAATTGTACAGATATCGTTTCTATAAGAAAACGGTAATGAATACGGACGCTTTCATGAGTGCTGGCATGAAAGGTTCATGAAATATATATGCTTTGTCAGTCTTCTGCAGGTACACTAACCGCGATTTCGATAAGTTAAGGAACGATTAGAAAGACTCGACTAGCTATTATAGCGAGAGCCGTATTGTGTAAGCCACCGAAACTATCATCGTAAGACCAAAGCTATTGGGCAATTGTTTTATTTTGTGAGGACGAATAGGACGTGCATACATCATAAACATGTGTATCTGAAATCAAAAATGCGTTGTGTGAGAGTGGGAAGGTTCTTGCGTATCTAAGCGTGGTTTGCATAAGGACCATCTAGCCAAACTGTCCGAATTCTGCCATGACCAAAAAGAGCGATTTATTGGCCAAAGAAAATGACCATTTCTGATAAAGTTCATGTTGAAGAAATTGTTCCAAATTTTTTGTTCTATCTTCTGATCAAAAACGAAAAATTCTGAACTTATGGAGAGTGAGAAAGAACAGAAACCTTGAAATGTCAGAATTCTGTCCAGGATAAGCACTTCTGCCCCTTAAATTTTTAGGCCCCCTTCCTGCGGTTTTCTGCAAAAGAGCACAACACGAAACTTGTTCCAAATTTACCCAGGAAGCTTCTGTTAAAATTTGGTAAATTTTGGCTGGGTAGATTTTCCCTGGTGCACGAAACTCTAGCCCTCTGTTCACTGAAAATTCTGGGTAGACAGAGAGGTAAAACCTGAAAGGAACGACCATCTTGGAGACCTATTCAGCTCTGGAGTTGACTAGAAAAGTTGTTCACAAATACCTTAGGAGTGATCTGGTGAAATTTGAGAATTTTTGGATGAGAACTGTGGGAGTTATGGTTATTTTTGCACACTATACAGAATCTGTCCTTGTGCTGTTCACAGTTTTTCGCTATCTCACTCCATTTGATCTTTTGTTCAGATGGCCGAGCCTGTTGATATGATGGTGGATGAGGATGGACGCGTACACTCGCAGTGTCTCCACTGGGAGGGCTTTACCTCTATTTTGTGGGATGTTCTGCGTACCGCGGGCTATCTAATTCCCCCACGTTACGCCGGACTGGAGTTTGCAGAAAACGGAGTTACCCAGTGCCGTGTCAACGTGACTATCTTTCCACACCCGCCTTGGAGCTTGAGGCTGTTGGTCGCCGTTTGGCCGATACTTGGGAGCTTGCAGCCATGAGGGCGCTCACCACGTTTTGTGCGCAGCGTCCCGAGGTTGTCACACTCACTCCCATTGGATTGTTTCCTGCTGCCCAGGACAACGACCCCTTTTGGTTCAACAGGGTGCAGCACGCACAGTATTTGGTAGACTTTCATGCCCAGGAGACTATCCATACCTCCGTGCGGTGCATGAGTGCACTCTACCGGCTTCAGACTCTCCAGAGTCAGGCACTCGAGCAGCTCACTGATCTTGCTCAGGCCTACCATATGATGGCAGATACCAGGGATGAGCAGATAAAGGAACTCAGTCAGGATCTTGAGGACAGAGATGCTCAGATTGGCCAACTTGAGGGCCAAATCCAGGAGCAGGACACTCTCATGGGTGAGAGAGATACCACGATAGCACAGTTGGAGGAGCAGCTCCATGATCTGAGCCTTGAGTTGGAGGATGCTAATGAGCACATTCAGTGGCATCATGATCAGAATGACCATCCCCATGAGGATGACATGGAGGAGGATGAGGAGGAGCCACAGGAGATTGATGGTATCTCAGGTATGGATTTCGAGGGTGAGGTACCACAGGCACCTCGGATGGGAGCTCACTCTCCTGCTCACAGCGAGTCGTCCGTCAACGACTTGGATGATTTCTAGAGGACGACCTAGGAGGACTTTTGCACATACTCCTCGATAGGGTAGCCTAACTTTTGGCAAGTGTTGTAATAGGCTAACTAGGAGTTGAGTAACTCTTTTGTGTTGGGTACACCTGAACCATGTGGATACCCTCAGCATGTAAGGAACGGCGATAAACTTGGTGATTTCGTTGTAACTTGGTAAACAATGAAATCCACAATCGCTGAGTCTTGTCGGAGTTTTTATCCATGTCTCCTTGCATTTATTGGCTGAGTGTTGAATACCAGACTTGTGCTAAATTTTGTGATCTAGGTTCTCGCAAAAATTCAGCATCATTGGATCTCGCCAGTTTAAGATATAGGCGAAACCGTACCGATCAATCTGCTGAAAAACAGCTAAGACAGCAAGGCAAAGGACGAGCTTTTCGACCACCTTAGCCATAGTTCTAGCACCGAAGTTAAATACCAAAGTGGTGCATTCCTAAATTCTCTGACTACTGCAAATGTTTGAGATATTTTGGATGGACCCACAACAGGCTATGAATTTTTCTCGTGGCAAACAGAGATTCTGTCCATACTTCTAGCTATAACTTCGGAAGTCTCTGACTACCCCAATTATTTATGAGTCAAGGAAGTAATATGGATCGCGTTGCTAATGGTAACCTTTCACGTTTCAGATGGTTGGATCAACACGTGGCAACCCCGAGGGTTTTGGTGCCGGTGGCAGCCGCTCGCGACAATCGCCACCACCCCCGCCCAGTTTGGTGGAAGTGATGGCCGCTCAAACCGAGCTGCTGCGTCAGATTGTGCAAGGACAACACCAGCAGAGGGGTGGGCACAATGCTCACCAACCACAAGCTGCAGGATACACGGATTTCCTGGGGACCCAACCGCCCTTGTTCCATAAGACAGAGGAACCCCTGGACGCAGATGCATGGATTCGCACCATAGAATCCAAGTTCACACTACTTGTGGCCCCATGCTCAGAGGCCAACAAGGCTCGTTTTGCCGCGCAACAGCTTCGCGGTACCGCTCGACTGTGGTGGGACCACTATTTTGTGATGCTCCCGGCTGATCATGTGGTCGACTGGGATGAATTCAAGACAGCGTTCCGGGCACACCATATCCCCGAGGGTCTCATGGAGAGGAAGTTGAACGAGTTCCTGGCACTCACCCAGGGCACCCGCACCGTGCTGCAGTACGCCCAGGCGTTCAACAACTTGTGCCAGTATGCGGGCTATCACGCTGATACGGATGCCAAGAAGCGTGATCGTTTCCGCCGAGGCCTGAATACCAAGCTCAAGGAACGTCTGAACCTAGCCAGGGCTGACACCTACAACGAGTTGGTCAATATGGCCATTACCCAGGAGGACTGTATCATGGCACACCGGGCAGAGAAGAAGAGAAAGGCACCCGCAGGACCATCAAGTGTCCAACCCCCAAGGTATCGCATCGTGCAAAATACCGCACCTACAGCTCCACCAAGGGCCCCGCAGCCAGGAAGATGGATTGCCAGACCCCCACAGCAACCAGGCATGGTACGACCCCCGATGCCTTCACAGAATGGTCCGAGGCCCATTCTTCAACAGTCTCTTCGACCTAGCCCCGCGAATCGCTGTTTCAAATGCGGGAGTTCCAGCCACTTCGCACGAGAATGCCCTCAGCCTGGACAGCCCAACCAAGGTCAAGGATCCAACCCGAACGCCAAGAACAGGGGCAAGAGACAGACCCTGCAAGTCAAGCAAGGACGGATTAACTTCACCACGCTTGCAGAGCTTCCTGAAGGAGCCCCAGTGGTGTCGGGTACATTCTCTATCCATAACAAGCCTGCAGTTATATTATTTGATTCTGGTGCATCGCATAGTTTCATAAGTGCAAAATTCGGTGCAAAAGTAGGCTTGGATGTTTGTCACACAAAAGGGTCATATATGATATCAACACCGGGTGGTAAAATTGCTTCAAACCAAATGATCAGACAAGTACCAGTCAAATTGGGTAGTAAAACCATCGACACGGACCTTGTCCTTTTACCTCTTGACGGCATGGACATTATTTTGGGAATGAACTGGATGGCTATGCATGGAGTCACACTGGACCTTTCTTCCCGAGCCGTGGAGATAAATTCACCTAGCCACGGAGCCACTACCCTTTACCTACCGTTCCTAGATTGTACGAATTCCTGTGCTTATAAGATGGAAGGACTTAAGCCAGATAATATTCCTGTGGTAAACGAGTATGCCGATGTTTTCCCGGATGACTTACCAGGAATGCCCCCGGATAGGGATATTGAGTTCGTTATTGAACTACAGCCAGGCACTGCACCTATATCCAAGAGACCATATAGGATGCCCCCTAAAGAATTGGCAGAGCTGAAAATTCAACTCCAAGAACTACTGGACAAAGGTTTTATTCGCCCTAGCGCGTCACCTTGGGGATGTCCAGCCCTATTCGTAAAGAAAAAGGATGACAGTTTGAGGTTATGTGTGGACTACCGACCTCTCAATGCGGTAACAGTTAAAAATAAATACCCACTTCCTCGCATCGATGTACTCTTCGATCAATTAGCTGGAGCCAGAGTCTTCTCAAAGATTGATCTTCGTTCGGGATATCATCAGATCAAGATTCGCCCGTGTGATATTCCTAAGACTGCCTTCTCCACACGATATGGACTATATGAATTCTTGGTCATGTCCTTTGGACTCACCAATGCCCCTGCCTACTTCATGTATCTCATGAATTCGGTATTCATGCCCGAACTGGACAAATTCGTCGTAGTGTTCATCGACGACATTCTTATCTATTCCAAGGATGAGGAAGAGCATGCCAAGCACCTTCGCATTGTCCTTCAGCGACTCAGAGACCATCAGCTTTATGCTAAGTTTTCTAAGTGTGAATTCTGGTTGGATACTGTAAAGTTCTTAGGTCACACGATCTCCAACGAAGGCATAGCTGTTGACCCCAGCAAGGTACAAGAGGTGATGGATTGGAAACCCCCTACCTCTATTCATCAGATTCGCAGTTTTCTCGGCTTAGCCGGTTACTACCGCCGCTTCATCCCGGATTTCTCTCGAATTGCTAAGCCCATGACTGAACTGTTAAAGAAGGAAGTAAAGTTCGTATGGAATGAGAAATGTGAAGAAGCCTTCCACACTCTCAGAGAGCGTCTGACTACTGCACCTGTGTTAGCTCAACCCGATAATACCAAGCCATTCGATGTGTATTGTGACGCATCAGGTACTGGTCTAGGATGTGTGCTTATGCAAGAGAATCGAGTGATTGCATATGCCTCACGAGCCCTTCGGTCCCACGAACAGAATTATCCCACTCATGATCTTGAGCTTGCAGCCGTCATTCACGCGCTGAAGATATGGAGGCACTATCTCATGGGTACACAGTGCAATATCTACACGGATCATAAGAGTCTCAAGTACATCTTCACACAAGCCGATCTGAATATGAGACAACGGAGATGGCTAGAATTAATCAAGGATTATGACCTTGAAGTGCATTATCACCCCGGCAAGGCTAATGTAGTCGCGGATGCACTAAGCCGCAAGTCCCATTGCCATTGCTTATCCATGGAGTTCTACCATGAGACATTGTGTGCAGACATGAGGAAGCTTAACTTGGAAATGGTTTCCCAAGGCACTCTAAATCACATCGCAGTTGAGCCCACTCTTCACGACCAAATCGTCATGGCACAACTACATGATGAAGGAATCAAGATCATCAAACAAAAACTCTCTCTAGGTGAGGAGAGGTATAAGTGTTTCCGCCAGGACCATAAGGGAGTTCTGTGGTTCGAAGGTCGTATAGTCGTTCCGAAGAATCGTGAACTCCGCAAGCAAATTCTGGATGAGGCACACCTTTCCAAATTCTCTATCCACCCCGGCAGTAGCAAAATGTATCAAGACCTAAGGCAAAACTTCTGGTGGACTAGAATGAAAAGAGAAATTGCTACGTATGTCTCGGAATGTGACACGTGCCAAAGAGTAAAAGCTAGCCACTTGAAAATAGCCGGTACACTTCAACCGTTACCTATACCATCCTGGAAATGGGAAGACATAAGTATGGACTTCATCGTTGGACTACCAAATACTTCCCAGAAACATGATTCCATATGGGTTATCGTGGATAGACTCACAAAGACAACACATTTTCTTCCGGTACACACCACCTATTCTACCAAGAAATATGCCGAGATTTACCTCGATCGTATTGTTTGCCTGCATGGAATACCTAAGACAATTATTTCCGATCGTGGTCCTCAGTTTGTAGCACGCTTTTGGGAACAACTGCAAACGTCTCTTAGCACTAAGCTGATTCGCAGCTCAGCATACCATCCTCAGACCGATGGACAAACGGAAAGAGTAAACCAAATTCTTGAAGACATGCTGAGAGCTTGTGTCATTCATTATGACAAGAATTGGGACAAATGCCTACCCCTGGCAGAGTTCTCGTACAACAACAGCTACCAAACGAGTTTGAAAATGGCACCATTTGAGGCCCTGTACGGACGCAGGTGTCGAACTCCTTTGAGCTGGTCGCAAACCGGAGAACGTAACATAATTGGACCCGACCTGGTAATCGAGGCAGAGGAGAAAGTAAAAGTAATACAAGCAAATCTTAAAGCCGCACAAGCCCGACAAAAGAGCTATTCTGACAAAAGGAGAAAGCCCCTAAAGTTCGAAGTTGGCGATCATGTCTATCTGCGAGTTTCACCAACCAAGGGAGTGCGAAGATTTGGAATCAAAGGCAAACTAGCTCCCCGTTATATTGGTCCTTACGAAATCATTGAGAGCTGCGGACCCGTAGCCTACAAATTACGACTGCCCCCTCAGCTCACGGCCACCCATGATGTCTTCCACGTATCTCAACTCAAGAAGTGTATTCGAGTCCCTACCGAGATTGTGGAACAACAAGAAATATCATTGGAACCCGACCTCTCGTATGTCGAACACCCAGTTAAGATTTTGGATCAAAAAGAAAGAGAGACCAGGAGGAAAGTGATTAGAATGTATAAAATACAATGGAATCGCCACACGGAAGAAGAAGCCACCTGGGAAACGGAGAGCTACCTGAACCAACATTTCCCTGGGTTTCTTGTCTCAACCACTGGTATGTGCACCCACGCCCACACTAAGAATTACCGAATCTCGGGGCGAGATTCTTGTTAAGGGGGGAAGGCTGTGACAACCCTGGTTTTTGCAATTCAAAAAAAAAATAATCAATGACATTAGCCTAACTCCATGTTTTAAACCAACTAATGAGAGGGTGGAAGGAATTAAAACGGGTTCAGTTGGAATTCAAATTTAATTTGGGCACATTTGGACACATTTGAAACTTTTAAAATAACTTTAAAACCATAAGCCAAATGAAATTTTGCCTGAAACCAAAGTTGTAGAACTTTTTATTTTGAGCAACTTTCGTGTTCAAAAGTTTTTGAAATTCAAATCAGAAAGAGGAGAAAACGCCCTGTTTGCACCCAGCCCCCTGAACTTTTTCGAATTTTTGCACTTCGGTCCCTCGTTTCTACCCCCTCCTCTGCCGCGCCGCGCGCGCTCGCCCGCCCGCCGCGCGCCAGGTGGCCGGCGTCGCCTGACCGGCGCGAAGCGCCAGGCCAGTGGCCGCCGCACCACCCCGCCACGGCCGGCTTTGCCCCGCCCCAACGCCGCGCGGCCAGTCCCCGCCCGCGCGTGCTGCCGCGCCCAGGCCGCCGCCCGCCCGCCCAGTGGCCGCGCTCCGCCGTGCCACCCCGGCCCCCGCGCCCCACCAGTCGTCGCGCCCGCCCTCCGCCCGAGCCGCTGCCGCTGCTGCTTCCCCACTCCGCGCCCGGCACTATCTCACCGCGCTCACGCCGTATCTCGGCCGCCCAGTCGCCGCGCCCGCGTGCCGCACGACGCGCCGGCGTTCTGCCGCCGCCCGCCACGGCCAGTGCACGCCGTGCCGTGCCTCCGCCCCGCACGCTAACCAGGCCCCTCCTGTCCCTATAAAGGCGCCACCCCCGGCCACGCGCGCGAGCCCCGGGCCACCAGAACGCCTCGCCGTCGCCATCGCCGCCGCCGAGCACCACCCGTCCGTGGACAGCCCACTGCTGCCGCCCACTGCCCAAACTGAGCCCCCAGCCACCACTACATCACCTCACCGCAGCTCGCCGACCCACCCAACGCCACCCAGAGCCACCGGAGCGCCGCCGCCCGCGCTGCCGTCGCCGCCGCCGCCCCTGCTCGCCGTGGACAGCACGACCCCGACCCCCTCCGTCCAAGCCGAGCCCCTGAGTAGCTTCCCCACGCGCCACTGAAGCTCACCGACCGGACCACGCCGCCCCAAGCCCGCCGGAGCACCGCCGTCGACGCGAGCCGCGCCGCCGCCGCCTCTGCTCCAACGCCGGCGAGTCCTTCCCGGCCGTCCCCCACCTGAACAACACCCCCACAAGGTAGCCCTCGCACCCCTGAACCTTCCCCGACCCCCGCCCCTCGCTGCCGGCGAGCCTCCTCGCCGGAATTTCGGCCGGCCGCCGTACCCGAGCCGCCGAGGACCCAATTGCAAGGATTTAAATCTTTAGAAGGGTCTGAGCGTAAGATTCAAGGACCTAGTTGTAAAAGAAAGTTTCAAACCTAGATTCAAATTCAGTGAACTTGTAAAATTCGTATAAAATCATAGAAAATTCAGAAAAATGCAAACCCAACTGTTCTGGAATCCTCAGAACAAACTCTACCACTTTTGTTACAAAAATTTTCTCAGAATCTCAAAATATTTTGCTCTACATTAAATAGAAGCTTTAATGGACATATTTTATACCCACTGTTCTAGAACAATGCTGACCCTGAAATTTGGGCAGTGAATTAGTTGCTGGATGATTAGGACTGTGTAAAAAGATCAGGCCCAAATTCCATCTCTAGATTTACTGTTTGTTAAACTTAGTTTTATATCATGTGTAAGAAGAATGTTTTATCCCTGCAGTTAGGTGGTGATTCACCCATTGAAATTTTTCCTATGCTAACGTATTGGTACCTAGAAGCCAGAGAAAAATTAGGAGACTTTTTATCTCACAGTAACCATTTATTTTATTTATGTGCTAATAACATACATTAAATCAAGAAAAGAGTATCTTAGCTTGGAAAATTCCCAAATTTTTACTGGGAGATACACTATGGTAGAAGTTGCTGTGTAAAAAGTTCCATGGACAAAAACCCTGTGTAGGGTCCTGTAAAAATGAATCTTTGAATAGCCTAGGTGTAGAATGTCATATTTTCTATGCTCTGGATACTGCATGATAAATCCTACAAAAATTACAGTAGCTTGTGCATGCTTAAGTGAGAGCTCTGTAAAAATCTTAGACTCATTTATTGCACCAATTGTTCTGTACAAAAAGAACAAGTATCTAACAGCAACAATGAAATATATTTTTCAGAATTAATCTGTTACATAAAATTGGCTGAAAATTTTACAGTAAGCACATCTTTCCTTGATGTGCCTAAATCCAAAATTTCATGACCAGAAACTATCCCTTGTAGTAATTACTCTCAAATCGTAATCAAGTGCCATTTCCACGACTTAAACTTGTGCACTCATGTAGAATCGACGACTCTCGCCGACGGAAGTTACGAGCTGGTGCCCGCGTCCGAGAGTGAGAAGCGTGAAGCTCAAGCAAATCTAACTGAAGCTTTTGAAGACCCGAGCCCAAGTTCGGAAGATCCCCAAGCGAACTGCGAAGGCAAGCCCCGGAGCATAACCCATTCTTTCCGAAATTATGCAACTCATTACTCTTGCTTGTGCATTAAGTTTATAGGAGTTGGATGGAAACTTAGTTGCATGATGTCAGGAACCCTTGCGTGAAAACTAGATGTAAGGTTTGATAGACTGCTGTGCTAATAGGACTCCGGTAAAAGTCGAGTGATTTCCTGTCACTCGCGAGAAAATAGGAGTTGAATGGCTACTACACGCTGCAATCATAAGGACACGGACGGGTTACGTAACGATGGTTACGATTGAGGCCCGTCTGTCTAGTGAAAAATGCTAAGGCCGCAGGGTGTGGTAGTGATGGTTAAGTCTTTGAACGTACTAAACACATGCCGAGATTATGGGAATCGGTAAGCTTAAGTACCTGATTGGCCCGGCAAGGGGACGGCATCCTACCCTTTGAACTTCGGTCCCATGTGCATATGGCGAGTGCAGAGAGTGGTCACGACCCGGCGCCGAACCGTGGCGTGGAGCTCTTGTACTCTCGGAGGGTAGCCCCGATCCACGACCCGAAAAGAAAGGGGAAAAGTTGCACGTGTGACTCTAGGGAGTAACCACGTGACGTGTGTTTGGGTTTCCCTTGCAAGGTTAAGAAATTCGATTCGAATCGTCCGTTTCTCACGGCTATTGAGACTGCTTAACCATTTTTACCCACAGAGTAAGAAGAGGAACAATGATGATGAATGAACTGGTTGGATGAAAAATTTAATGCTTCACCATGTATGCTTTAGATAGCTGCTTACCTAGACTGGCTAACGAAACTAGAATCTTGAGCTAAAAAGTTGAAAGTAAGGACCCACTTGTAGATACTTTTCGGCAAAACAAACCCCTGAGCCAAAAAGCCTGGCATGTCTAGAGTCGGTGGAGTAGTTTCCACTACACGGGTAAGTCTTGCTGAGTATTAGTATACTCAGTCTTGCTTGTGACTCGTTTTCAGGTGAGCCCTTTGAAGACATGATTGCTAGCTTGACTTGGCCCTGCACTCTTCCCCCTGGTTGGTCGGTGGTATGGGATGCGTCCCCGTCCAACGGAGATAAGGCCGAGTGATGTCTCGTACGGGCTTCATCGAGACATCCTGTATCGTCGAGTAGTTTCCGTTGTTTATTTCCGCTGCAATTTAACTCTGAAGAACTTATTTATGTTAATTGAAGTACTTGTTTTCTAAACTCAGAACTAGGTCTGTAATATTTACTTATGCTAATGATGTAATATTTGCTGGAATGTGGTATTCTCTGGGCTCATCGTCGCATGAGCATTTGTATGTACGGCGCTCGATCCGTTCACCGTGGTTGTATCGGGAGGTTATACCCGACAGACCAGTGGATTACTCCGTTTGAAGTGTAAGGTTAACCGAGGATGCCTTAATAGTGATGGTTAATACACTTGAGCCGGATTAATTCAGGTGGTTCTGCCACAGGAGAGAATTCTGAAGAAGATCAATAAAATAGGCATCGGTCATTAGCAAAAAAAAAACTCTAGGTTAATCCTGAATAATAGGAACAAAGATTTCAAATCCAAAATATATTGTTAACTCACTTGTTTTCTGCATTCCACATCCATCTTATTTATTTGGGTGTACTTGGAGGATGGCACACACCAAGATCAGCATTCGACATTTACTGGTTTTCTGTCAAAAGTTCAAGTGTCCCTCTGCAATGCACCTACATTATAGGAGTTTCGTGATAACTTTGTCAAAACAAAATATCATAACAAAAACACAAAGCAAATCACCCAAATGGTTTTTTTTTGAACCACAAGCCATGATCCAATACTCCATTAACATCACATATATAGCATTAAGAGCTATGAGAGGGAGTAGCTACTTCCTCTCCTCCTCACGCTATGGTAGCACAGGATCCCAACCATATTAGCATCAAAATCCAAGTGCCAGGAGCACTGGAAGGTGGCCCCTTGAAGCACTGAGAGCAACACATTTGTCAATGGGGGCGCTGGCGAGTACTGTTTGTACCATGCTTGGGCGAGGCTGTCCCCTGGACACCACATGCCCGCTATTCAGGTGCCCGTGGCATGCGGACACATGGATGGGCTCCTCCTGCCCAGCCAAAGCCACGCATCGCTCCTTTCAAGAATTATTAGAGATCTGAAGGGCAGGCCGTCCGTCACAGGGACCCATGCCGGCCTCCCACTGCTGCACAAAATTTGGGTGCAACTTGACAGGATCAGTCAGTCAAATTGCTCACCTTTTTGGTTTTGGGCTCCTGGGAATCTAGGCCGGGTTTGTTATTAAGTTGCCTGATCCTACCTTTGGTAACCCCTGCATCACATGCCATCTATTCCGAAAAGGCTAAGATTGCCTTTTCGTTTAAACCGTTCTTTAGATCGATGTTTTCTAATTTTATTTTAACTTGTTTCATCTGTGAAGGCCAAGAATAAAGACTAAGACAATCGGCACGACGCTACAGTATTTGACAAACAAGTTAAATGTTGAAATATTCATAGTGCGTGGAATGCTGTGTTAGAGAGTTATGTGATAGCCTAGTGTGTGGTTAGGAGTTACAAAGCTGCTCGTTGTTCCACGAGGTATCGATGAGCGAGTATTATTGATGGGTACCTAATGAAATTTCTCGTCCAGAAAAATTCAGCACATGCTGTTCACCTCAGATCTCTCTTGAAAAAAAAGGCATGTCATCCCAGATGATTGAGATGTAAAGAGCACCTTGGGCAGCCCTACTAGGTTCTTTCCATACCCCTAGTTTGGGTGCAGATGCAAAAGAGATTGGTCATGCCTGTCAGCCCTGTCCACTTGGACTTGGAGTGGCGGATTGCATCTGACTGCATCTGCATCCAAGCATGCTTTGCGCTCTCAGTGAGTATGCACATGCCTGCTTCTGATTTCAAAAAGGTAACCTTGGTGTTATCCAAGGTAGCAATGGCCAAGTAGCTTTTGTTTAGTTTCCCCAAGCACAGTCTCATGCTTGCTGGCCCTCCTTGAAACATGGAGAGAGGCTTGTCATCTCTGTCCGCTTGCTGTTGTTCTTATCCTGCTTCTACAGATTGAGGCTTAGCGGCAAACCAGGATTTGGTGGTAGAAAACTCTGAAGACCATGCCCGGAATGTGATGAATCAGCACATGTCTATGGTTTATAGAATAGATGGCACAGCATCCAACTTATTCCCTTGGTATTGTTTCAACCAGATATTGCGTTAAGTGTTCACCAACCAAGAATTACTATCATTTCCACCGTGGGTTTTGTAACCGACATCACTCGTGTAGAAATCGGGATTATCATAATCAAGTGAAGAATTGATAATCACTGTCACCTTTTTGGATGCAAAAAAGATAAGAAAAATGAGGGGTTTTCCTTTTGGACCCCTTCTATCTGAAACTTTGGACGACCAGGGTATATATGAGTTCAAGTGGAAAATTTGTCATGGAGGACTCGTCAAGTGCTGCTATTTTATGAGTTTTTGAATCTGTTATTTTTACTTGAACATAAACAAACTTAAGCTTTGCATACTACGTATTTCACATTTAAAAATATTTTTTTGGTCTTTAAGCAGTGAATATATAATTTTTTCATCATGTTATTGTTACTTTTTTATTGGTACTGTTTTTAAGTTCTACAGGTAACCCCATCAGTGAACTACAATACAAGGAGTCGAGCTTGATATGATATAATTGCTACATTAGTTTATCTTAAATTTAGGTACTTAGATGTGTCCAAAATAAAAAAGGTTATCATCTCGTCGAGTGTTAGACTTCTCAAATAAAAATTTTCTACATCCAAGTTTGTATGAAAAAAATTATGGATTTTTACAGACATGCTATAAACTTATTAGTGCCTGTTCACAAGTGGAACCTTGATAATCCATTATCATGCGGTTGATGACTAGAACCAATTGTAGAAACTAAAAGTTTCTTTAGAATCTGCTCGTCACTAAAACCAAGAGTACTAATGATACATTTCCATTGTTGGTTCTATACATGAACCGACTATAATAGCATTACTCACAAAACTAATTATGCAAACACACTAATGAATAATGCCTTGGGTTCTTTGGAGCCTCTTTCACGTATGACAATCCGAGATAAGAAATGGAGATACCAACTGTCACGACCCCAATGTGTAAAACATAGTTAACAAACAATTAAGAGCACCATGAGCATCATTAAAGCATAAATGAGCATCAAGGCATAAGCATTTGCTTGAGTTTTTTTTTAATGTGGTTTGAATGTGAGTTTGTAAAGCAACTTAACATTTCGCTAAGCAACTGTGCCTACAATTAATTTAATTAAATACTATGTGCAAAATGATGAATTAGAGTATTTTTGCTGAATTTGTTGATGACTCATGCTAGGCATAAAATTCTTGCAAGATAATAAAAAGGCTGATTTGTTATTTTTATTATGATCAGTCTAGGGCAGACTTTTGAGTTTTTGAAGTTGCATTTGGTTCTTTGTGATTTTATCTATCCCGTGGTAAATTTGCGGGGCACCGTATCTCGCTATTTTAAATTTTGAAAGCTTGAAATGTTCTTTTAGCCTGAGCCCACCTATGGGCGCGCCTGACCACCCCGTCGTTCCCTGCCTCCGTGCTGCTCCACCACGACGGCCGCAGTCAAGGCCGGCCAAGCCACACCTTCATCCGCCCTCGCTGCGCTGACCCCAGGGCCCACTTGTTGGAGCCCATGGATAGGTTTAGGGCGCGTGTAAGAAATGGTTGTAGACAGGGTTTAAAGAAAAGGAAATAAAATCTGGTTTTTGTTGTTTAGGAAATGTCTAAGAACTTGTAAAATGTATAGGACTCTACAAATGATGAAGATTCTTTTGCTGGATTGCTTGTGATGTAATCTTTCATGCAAAAATACATGTTGCCATGTTACTGTTGTAGATATTTAGTTATGCTTTATTTATGCAAAAGTGAGTTAAATGCTTAATAAATTGTGTACTACTCCAAAAATGATGAAACTAATTTTGTTAGGTTCCTATTGTAATATAATTCTAATGGTATTGCTTGTTGTCCTGGATCTTGCATGTTTATTAGAGTTTTGGTTTAATTTTGTGCTTGCTGGCTGAAACTTGTTTGCATATCTGTTAACTGAAAAGTGATAAAAATGCAAAACTACTCCATTAGCTTTGTTTTACTGCATAGTTTCTATGAAAATGTTCTTCGAATTATTTGCAATGGTATACATGTATTTTTAGAATTGACTTGTTTGTAGGAGCTGAAACTTGCTTCCTTTATAATTAATTGTCCAGAAATGATTTTAGTGTAAATCCAACTCTCATGAGTTTGTGTTGATATCCTCTGGCTGTGAAGTTTATTTGAAGTTTATCTTGTCTTATTAATTTAATCTTGTAAATGCTTGCTTCAGGTTCCTTATGATAATATTTGGAATGTGGTGATGCAATATCCTTTTATTTTTATGCTTGATGGTCTTAATCTTGAGTGTATGTTGTGCCATTCTTTTTTCTTATACATCTAATGACATTTACATTTATGGCATCACTCTAATGCATGCATCCATTCACATATTTTAATGACCAAGACGCCGGAGAGCGAGACCGTCGAACCCGTTGAGACCAAGGCCGAGGTTGAAGCCATTGTTGAGCCAGAAGAAAATCAAGGCAAGCAGCTATGCATGTTAATTTTACCTGCAAAAATTGAATTACTATTATATCTATCACTTGGGTACTTGGGGTTTATGTATCTATTTACTTATTGCATTGTTGGTTACCTATCTTCATGTATTTACCTTCCTCGTTTTGAATATATGTTTCTTGTCACTCGAGTAGTTGGGTTAATTACATAATTTGATTAATTGCTTAGCTATGCTTAGCTTTAGTTCATAACTTAGAAGAAAAGGTTGGATAGGTTCACAATCACCAATGCTACTAGTGGTTGCACTTGTTATCGAAAAAATGGTTAATGTTGGTAAAATGGATTTGAGATTTGGGCAGAATAGCAGGGTCCCGAGAAAGGAGTCTTGGAGACTAGTCCGCTTGAATCGTTTAAGGTCCAGATAATATTGGTTTTGAGCATTAATTTTGTACTACCACATATCCAATCATGATATGGATAAGCCAACTACCTCATTTATTTTGATCATTGAGGTACGATCCTAGATGCGTGGCCTTTAGGCTTTGTAGAGAGGTCTAAGGGTGTCCCCAGTAGACCTAGGTACCTCTCTGCGTGAGTTAGACGTGTGCTCAACGGTTGAGGCTTATCGGGAAAGGTTGATGCGAGTACTCCCTTATCCAACTATGGTTGGTTGGGTGAGCCACATGATCCTTGCATCGTGTGGGGATCCTTGCATCGTGTGGGTAAAGTAGTACGTCCTTTCAAGGTTAAATAAACCAATTCTAATTGCCGTGCTCTCGGAATACCCATGAACTGTTTGTAGAATTTCTCGGTTTATTATGACTTTGGTTACTTATATGATCATGTTTCATTTGTTGTCCTTCTATTAAGCAACTAAAATCGGGTTGGGCAAGATAAATAAACTTGTTAGTGAGCTTTCATTCATTTAGAATGCTTAGGCTTATGCAAGTTCAACTTTACTGTAAAGCCTATACTTGTTGTACCCTCATGCATCATCCTTGATTATTTAAATTGTGTAAGACTTGCGGTCACATTTTATACTTATATTGCTTTAATCCTAAATTATAGGTGAGCCGAAACTTGTGTTTGGTCACTTTTACCCAGCCAATCCCGATGTGGGTGAGGAGTAGACCGTTGTTGCTACAATGATCTCCGTGGGCAAAGACGCTATTGTTTATCATGCTTTACCTATTGTATCCGCTGCGTAAATGGGCTCTTATAAGATCGTGTTGGAAATCATTAAACCATACTCCATATTACTCTTAATTTTTTTGTGAGCGTAAGGCTTGTAATGTGGAGCTTAGACCTTTAGATTTCAGATTTGAACCATTTTATGCCATGAACTTGAACTCTTAAATGTTGAAGCTTGTACTCCCTCCGTCCTGAAATGTAAAGCATTTTGCTTTTCTAACACCCTAGGTGTTTAAAATTCTAAACAAGAAAAATCTAAACATGGCCTCATGCATAATAAACTAGAATCATTGAAACAATGCATCTAATTATGTGTGTACATATGCATGTGTAAGAATGTGCATGTGCATGTGTATGTATGCGTGTATGTGAGTTCTGTTCTGTTGTGTTTATAACCTTTTCATGCTCCATATTTCATGACAAATTTAGTATAAAAACACACTCAGATTTTATTATCTTACAATGTGTATTTCAAAACACCAATTGCAAATTCAAAATTTAACACAGGAAATGACTAGTAATTCAAATCCTAGTAGTTTTGAATTAAAAATAACATTTAAACCGTGGCTCAAATGAACTTTGGGTTAAAACAAAAGTTGTAGATTTTCAAATTTTCTACAACTTTCGTATTTAAAATTTTTCAAGTTTTGGTTTGAAATTTTAAGAAAATTTAATTTGAATCCTGGCCCTTTTCTTCTCCCTCCCTCCGCCTTCTTTCCCCTCCCCTGCTCTGCTCCAGCCAGCAGAGGAGCACCGCCACGCGGCAGGGCATCCCTGCGCCGGCGAGCCGCGCCAAAGGACAGCGCCCCGACCAGCCCGCGACCAAATCGCCCTCCCCTACCCCGAATCCACCCATGCCCGAAGTGCGCGCGCCACGCGGCTGACGATTCCCGACGGCCGAGCCACGACGCGCCGGCAACGCCGCGCCCTTGCCACGACCTTATCCCGGTTGCGCCTCCCTCCGTTGTGTCACGCCCAGCTCCTCCTCCCTCCGTGCGCCTATAAAAGGGCTGCACAGAGCCCCTGCTCACACATGTACGAGAACCACCACCACCCCGCATTAACGCCGCCACACGACCTTGCCGTCGAGCCCTACTTTCCGCTCCTCATCCGCCCAAACCGAGGCTCTAAACGGGTCACCCTCGATCTGCTGGTCCTCCCCAAACTTTCCCACGCCACCCTCCCTCGCTAGACCACCACCGCCCGCACCTCGGCGGAGCTTCTGCTCACCGCCGGCAGCCCAACTCCGGTCACCCCAGCCCCAACCACCAACAGGTTCCCCTCGACCTCCTCGTGCTCTCCCACCCCTTTCCCCTCGCCGCCGACTAGTTCCCTCGCCGGATTTTGGCCGGGAATAGCCCAGCCCCACCCAGGGACTACATTGCAATCGTCAAGTTCTTTTTAGGGTCTTTTCTGCTAGATCCAGGGACCTATCTGCGAGAGCCCGAGTACTTTTATTTTCAAAAGGCTGTCACTTCTAAAGACAATCTAAAATCACAGAAAAATCAGAAAAATGCAAACTAAAATTTGTTGTAACCCTCTTGATGAACCCGACTACTTTGGCACAGTGGGATGACTAGTTACAAGCTATACCCTGGGATAAGATGAATCTTGTTTTAAATGACCCATAAATGTATCTCTTGATCAAGGATAGTACTATGGATGATTTTTGGATGGCAAACTTGTCTCTGCTTATTAAAATTTGTGTAAGAATTTTAAGGCCAAAACATGTCTCTACGAGTAGTTTTTGTGGTATCTTGTTTGATGTGCTATTTTTCTAGAGTTGTTTGTTCATGCTGTTTTACATATATTTTAGGGTTGAAACTTTTACAGTAGAGTAACCTTGATGCATAAAAGCTATGGGCAAAGTTTGGAACCATTTACTTCTATCTAACTTGCTCATATATTTTTAGTTAAGAAAAACTACATTAAATCAAAGTAACTAGTTCTGGTACTTAGAAAAATATGAAAATTTAACCAGAGACTACCTTTGAAGTGCCCAAGGAAAAAAAATGAAGTGCTTGATAACTTAAGTTGAGTTGTGTTGAATGACTACTTTTTAGTGAAATAGTTAATTATCTTGTACCATTAAAACCACTTATACATGTGCATTCATATAGAATCGACGACTCTCGTCGACAGAACATACGAGCTGGTGCCAGAGTCCGAGAGTGAGCAGCACGAAGCTCAAGTCAATCTAACTGAAGTTGCTGAAGATCCGAACCAAAGTTCGGAAGTACTCCCGACTAGTTTTTCTCAAGAAGGCAAGCTCCGGAGCATAACACCAACTTTTAAACTTATGCAACTTTATATATATATATATGGTATTGTGCATTAAGTTCTCAGGAGTTGATTGAAATCCTAGTTGCATGATCCTAGTACCTATGATATGAACACTAGTTTGTGTCGGTCGCTAGTTTGCCATGCTAATAGGACTCCGGTAAAAGTCGAGTGGTTTCCTGCCCCTCGCGAGATATAGGAGTTGCTTGTTTTACTTATGTTGGAATTATAAGGTCGACGGACGGGGCTATGTTACAATATTCCTGTTGATGTTTGAGGCTCCGTCTGTTTAGCGAAAATGCTAAGGTCGCGGTGTGTGATAGTGGTAGTTAAGTTTTTGAGCGTACTAACCACATGCCGAGAATATGGTAATCGGTAAGCTTAAGTACCTGATTGAACCGGTGCGTGGACATACCTCCCACCATCTTGAAACTGTTTCCATGGGCACATGGTGAGTGCAAGAGCAGCCACGGCCCGGCGCCGTACCGTGGTTCGTGAACCTCTGTACTCGAGGACGGTGGCCCTGATCCATAAAACGGGAATAAAGGGGAAAAGTTGCACGTGTGACTCCGGGAGTAACCACGTGATATGTGTTTAGATTTCCCTTGTAAGCTTAAGAAATTCGATTCGAATCGTCCGTTTCTCGCGGCCATTGAGACTGCTTAACCCTTTTACCACATAGAGTAAGAAGAGGAACAATGATGATGATTAATCTGGTTGGATGCTCAGTTAATTTCTCCACCATATGTGATTTAGATAGTTGTTTACCTAGAATGGTTAATCGACTAGAACTTGATGCTAAAACTTGAAAGCAAGGACTTATTCTTAGATGCTTTTTGGCAAAAACTATCCTCAGCCAAAAGTCTTGCATGTTTAGAAGTCGGCTAAGTATATATCGCTAGTTGGGTAAGCCTAGTATACTCAGCCTTGCTTGTGGCTTTGTTTTCAGGTGAGACCTTTGAGGACATGATTGCTAGTTTGACTTGTCTGTGTACTCTTCCTCCTGGTTGGTCGGTGGAATGGGATCCATCCCCGGCCAACGGTGATAATGTTGAATGATGTCATGTACGGGCTTCATTATGATATCTTGTATCGTCGATTATAATTATTATTTATTTTCCGCTGCACTATTAAACTCTGAAAGTAAATTCGAACTTGGTTTGTAATAATAATTCATGTTGAACTCTGTGATGTAAAATTGCGGATTGTTGTAATCTCTGGGCTCACTTTCGTGTAGGTTTTATGTATGCATTGTTTCAATCGAAGTTCCAGTGGTCGCATCGGGATGTTACCCGACTGACTGTCGTTTTACTCCGTTTTAAGTGCGTGTTAGACTGAATTGCCTCTATGGTGATGGTTAGTGCACTTAAGCTGGATTAATTCGGGCGGTTCTGCCACAGCTTTGTCCTAAGTTAAAGTAGTCTAAGTTTGATAAAATTTATAGAGAAGAATATTAACATCTTCAAATAAGTAAATTATGAAAATATATTTGATAATGAATCTAATTATTCTCGTGACATTCAAAATATTATTACTCTTTTCTATAAATTTGGTCAAACTTAGAATAATTTGATTTAGGACAAACCAAAATACCACACATTTCAGAACAGAGGGAGTAATTTTTAAAATTTGCTCTCTATGGTTATTATGGTGATGTGTGATTTAAGTACAGTGTGTGTGCTTATTTCTTGGGCACGTGGCAAGCACGTACCGGTACTACCAGATTTGTTTTCATTTTAAGCGGATTGTTTGTCAATTTATGTGTCATCTAGATGTGAGGTAGCACATGGTATGCTCTCGGGCAAACATGTACTAGCTCTCATCTTAATAGAAATGAACAGCGGTTCACTTAAGCCGAGTAAAAATTGGTTTAAGCCGAGTATAGATTGGACGGTTCTCGCACCAACCCTCTCCTGAAATGTATTGTATAACCTTATTCTACTTGTGTATGGCAAACATACACTAGCAAATCACATATGGCTAACCAACAGTTGAGAAATTATTTGTTGGAACTCAACATATTCAGAAATCCTACACGCAAAACCTAATTGAGCCCTCTATTTCTTGCTAATAAACTTTTTAACGTTCACTGACTCTCTGTTGCACACTGCACAGAACCAGACGCCTCACATTTGCAGCATCAGCGAGAACACACACACACACACACACGCCATATCAGGGTCAGGGTCCGAGTGCTCCATTTGCCTGCACCCTTTATGTCACTCCGGCCACTCACCCTCGCAGCAGCTAGCGCTGCAGTAGGATTGGTGAGCCATCATCTTCTTGTTTCTTCCTGTGTCTGCAACCTGTCTGCAGATTGTTAACGGCTTTGCAGCAGGGTGCACACAGACGCTATGTGCCCGCTGAATGCGATGCGACTGGAGCTTGCTTTCTCTGAATCCTGGGAAAAGAGACTGAGAACAATGCCGCAGAGGGATCCGAGGAAGGTCCAAACGTTGCTACTCATTTCAATTATTTTCCTTTCTTCCGTCGTATCTACGATGTGTTATGATCAAATTCCAGCATGTTGCTGCTTGTCTCGAGCATCACGAGGCACTAAATACACACTATATCACCGGACCGTCTATCTGCTGGTAAACACTGTGAGAAGAGAAGTGCATAAACATGGAACGGTAGCCCTGTGTTTTGGTGGCAAGTTGTCGGCTATTCATGCGGTTTCTCGCCACGTCCAACGCGCGATAGGCGACAGCGAGCACATTCATTCACAAGTCACAAACTGAATCTTGAATCATCGGCGAGACGAATTCTGATCCACTTTTGCCGTATGGGTGCTGGAGCCTCTCCTGTTCCTTGCTCTCCGAACCTCTTCAACCTGTCACAGCATCAGTTAAGTTTCACCATGAATAATGGACCCCGTGCCCGTCTGCGTGCAGACACGGTTGCCCATACCAAAGCAGGCGCCATTCCCTGACACCAGTCCGATGCAGCCAGTCCACCTCCATCTGAATTCTGAAAGCCACACCTGACATGGTTTGCAGCAGGCGCCCGGCTCCACCCAAGTCCCATCATCGTCACGCATGTGCCACCACCTGTGGCGTCGTCCGTCCCTGAGAGCTGAGAGCGAGCGAGAAAGAAAGGGCCATGGCCGGCCTCCATGTAAACGCAGAGGAAACGGACGGCCGGGCCCTGGACCCCTGGACCATGCATGCGTGACGACGGCGAGCACGACGCGCCATCATTCCCCTCGGAGCCCGTGCCCTGCCGATCGCGACGGCTGGCCGCTGCCGGCCGCATAGGAAGGAAGTAGCAGCTAGTAGCGCCCCGGCCCGGCCAGCCCCAGGAGCTCGATCGACGACGACGACGTCACTCGCCGCGGTTCGCCGCCGACCGCCGTCGTGTTGTCCTCGTGTTGGGCGTGTCGAATGAACCCGTGGCCCATCATCATGGGCTAGTGCTCTTGTGGTCGCCACCTGCATTGCATGAGAGCTTGGGGGCTGGACCAGGTGGCAGCGGTAAGCTCGGCAGCGTACAGGTCATTTGACCTCTGGGTCACGGTGGTCGCCGGTCAACCGGATCTGATCTCCGGTCTTCTTGCAAAGCTGTGGTTGATTGGTGCGTGATCGTGCCAGTGTGACCTAGGCAGACAAGTGCTTTTCAGAAGTAATGGCCTGATGGGGATGCTGCTCTCCAGAGTTCAAACGCAAGGGAGTCAGGGCCACACAGGAGCCAAGGGATTTTTGTTTGGAGGAAAAACAGATGATGCAATTTAAGAAACCAAAGAAATTCAAACAAAATCCTTCTAAGTTCTAATGAATGCACTAATAAAAACTTCTAGGACTAAATCCAAGTCCTGAGCCCAGATTCTTCTCTGAGACACTAAAGGTAAAAACCGAAGAGACTGTACTTGCAAATCTGAATAAGTAACAGACACCAAGATATCAGGGCAGAGGGCGCATGCGAACATGCATCCATGTGCCACCGCTGTGCCCTCATGAAGTCGGGGGTACGGCGCCTTGTACTGCACCCTAGTTACTCGGCTGCTGGACGGAGCAGCGCCTCTCGAGAGCTTCTGTGCCCTGCACGTTCCAGAATCTTCAACTTCCAACCTGATGGTTGGGTCTCAGTTACCTGAGTGACACAACCTCCCAGCTGAGAAAATTACTGACTGTCCAGAGAGAATTTATGCAAACTAAATAGTGTAACAGCGAGTGAAAAAAAAGTTACAAGTATCTTTTCCGTTAGTAAAAAAAGTAACAGTGTTTCTACGAATGACAAAATAATAGAGACCGAAAAAGAAGAATTTTCTGAATGCAGGCAGCAAGCACCTCGGTGAAGCCAACTTGGTTCCTGGGTACCCAACTAGCTAGCCATGGATCAACTCTTGCAGATCTGCTGCTGTAAACTTCGGTGGCAGTACAGCGCAGCAGAATATCCACGTAACACGGCTTTGGCAGCCAGATGTCCCGCAGAGCAAGGCAACCAGGCAGGTGAGGGCTCTGATGGCATGTCAGGTTCGTATGACTTCATCACCATGATCCAAATGAGTCAAACAAGCAGTAAAAAACACGGTTGAGCTCAACAAGTACAGCTAAAAGTTGAATATTTCTTACTGCTGAATGACTGAATCTATATGACAGTCAGAAACACACATAGAGTGGAGACAGGAAAACTAAGGTTATCAGAAACATGCAAGCTAGAGCAGAGGTTCATATGAAGGTGAAAAACTGCGGCCCACACTGCCGGTGACTTCCAGTGCTCCTGCAGCACTGTTGATCTGGTGAACTGAAAACTTCTGATGTAGCCACTGAAGATGTATCTGAAAACTCGCTCGTGGCAAGGACGCTGATGCAGAAAGTATGTGGTGCCGGGTATAAACCTTGAATGCCACAAGATTTATTATGAAGTAAAGAAGCGATTTAGGTGTATGCTAGCTTTGGGTTCGCCCTAATGAATGAGTACGTATGGTCCTTGTTGCTAGTCAATAGGATGGGACCGAATTATGGGTGATCTCCGAGCACTAAGGCAAGCGTTAAATGGCACCGATAAACAATCATTATGGGTCCTGCTTGGATCATGGACCATCAGGCCACCAGAGTTAACAGTTTCTGAGAATAAAAAATGCATTGTGTTGCCATAAGCTAGAGCTAACAGTTTCTTACTGGCTAGATTTACGGAAAAAGTCTACGTAACCCCCCAACGTATGAATGGTGGATCACATCACCTCTGAACAACAAAATTGAGTTTCTAACCCCTCACCTTTGCAAAACCATATAAATAACCCCCTAAAGTAGTTTTACAAGTTGGTTTTACGAGGTTGGCAGCCATGTAGGCGGTTTTTGCCACGGTGGACCTGAGGTGGCCATCAATATTTAGTCCTGGTGATCCCGACGAGTGTGTTACACCTACCAGTGACACCGGGTCTTCTTCCTCCAGACGAAACACCTGTCGCCGGCCGCTCCCTCCCTCCCGCGTCACTGGCCGCCCCTCCCTCCCTCCCGTGCCACTGGCCGTCACTCCTTCCCTCCCCGCACCGCCGTCCATGCTGCTCCCTCCCTCCCGTGCCGTGCCGCCGGCCCCTCGAGCCCCCGCGTGCCTCGCCGCCAGGCGCCAGGAGGCAGGCCCATCCCGGCCGCGCCCCCCGCATGCCTCGCGAAAGGAGGCGGCCCCCGGCCCCCAGGAGGTCCACAGCAACTCGGCGAAGCTCGTGGCGGCGACGAATTGCTCTGCCGGTGACCATGGTGCCGAATTTTGTGGTTTTGACCCGCGATTACCCCACCCACGATGAAGTTCCGGCGAGGGGGAGAACCACCGGGACACTCAGAGAGACAAGCCGCACCCAACCCCCTAGCTACACACGTGAGCCGTTGACCCGAGCTGGCCGGCGGCGAGCGGCGGCGCAGTCCGGTAACGAGGGCCAAGAACGATCGTGGAAAGTCGGTGAACGCGATGAAACGAAGGAAGCATGAGCTTTAGGGGATCACCGAGGTTCGATTTGAGCCATCGTTCGGGGGAAAAGGTGGCCGGAAGGTGTAGTTCAACATTGAGGTCCATGGCGGCGCTTATGGCGGCTCGGGCAGATGGGGAATCCACGATTGCCGAGTCGGACGGAGATGGGGCTGGTGTTGGAGCGGCTGGGGAGGAAGCTCGGAGGGTTAAGGAGCTGTTACCGCGAGGAATTTGGAAACGGTGAAGGGAGGGGCTCGGATTTTGGCCGGTGGCGCAAGCAGTCCGAGCGGCCGAGCTTCGTCTGGAGGAAGAAGAAACAGGGGAAGGGTAAAGAGAGGAAGAGAGGGGCTTACAAGCGGGGCCCGCACGTCAGCCCATCAGCATCTCTATCCACCTCAGCGCATTAGTACAACAGAACCACTATGTAAAACCACCTAGGGGTTTATTTAACCGGTTTTGCAAAGGTGAGGGACCATAGATACATCAGGGGTTATATATACTTTTTCCCTAGATTTACAATACTTCATAAAAGTCATAAACTAGATCCTAGTGAAGATAACTCTAGGAGAGTCAACTCACAACATATTAGTGTAAGGAACTCTTGAGAATTCAGATCGAGGGATGCTCAAATCAATGAGGCCTCTGGCTGGGCAATTATCCACCAGCACATATAAATCCTGAAGCCTGCAGGGCCAGGAGGCAGCTTCCCTGTGGGCAGGGGTCATACCCTGGAACTGAAATCTGTGAGAATGAGAAGCAAAGAACAAAAGGACCAGAATATGTTCCAGATGGTGGGAAGCCATATGAAGGTATTAAGCATTGAGTTAAGTTTTCCATGTCTTGGCATGGAACTGTAAAAACTAATTCCATAGAACTTTAAGAAAAACTAATATAACAATCACCTGTCATCTGTCATGTTACATTAGCTAATTCTGTATACTCTGAAAAAGGTTCAGGCTATTTGTTTTTTGTTTGTCTGTTGCTACTATCCACTAAATATTTGCTACACCACCCTGAAATAAACTAATATTGAAATTCATCAATGCTTACGCCACAAAAGTTTGCAAGTAGGACATACCATGTACAGTTCCTATTGAATTGCATGCACGGACTAGTTCAACCGAAAAGACTAAGATGATGAGGAGAGGTACTTCAACAGTACCTGAGATCAAATTATTTAGTAAGTTTTCTACTGCATAATTTATTTAGTACATATTTCTGCCTCACCAGCTTATGAAGCTAGCTACCGTGCTGCAGGGAGATATCTTCTCGGATATAGCTAAGAAAGGCACTATTATTACCCAGTTCAGTGAGCTACGGATGAAAAAAAATCTAAAGGGTATTATTAGTTTTGCATTTTTCGTATTATTAGTCCCTGAAAAACAACATTGTAACAGCTCTTTGTTTTTTCCTTTCTTCAGACGTGACAAATTTGCAGGAAAATACTCTAGGTAAGATAGATTAACATGAAATTCATGTATTCTAGCACTGAGTTATTTTTATTTCGTTCACTATACTAGTTTTGTTTATAACACATATGAGAATTAAATGGAAAGGGAACTGAGATGAAATTGGTTTCTTGAGAAAGGAGACAAAAGATTTATTTTGTCTGCAAGAGTGTTATTTTCTCCTAATATAATGACTTGCAACTCTATGTCTGAGTCAAGAAAAAAGGATTCATGGATTTTCAGTTCCAACTTGGGTGAAGATGGGGATTTTGTACGTTCTGGAGTACAAATATAGATGTATAATTAAAGTAAACTAAAATTGAATGAACACCACATCTATTTGACTGGGTCCGCTAACAACATTTAACGTTTTGGAAAAAGATTGTAGATCATCCATTTAAGAACGCAACTTTTCAGCTAAGCAGATCATCAGATATGTTCCCTCTACAAGCGAAATGATTTCTTGCCTTCAATGTGTTTTAAAATGACTCAGCATAAACACTTTTGAGAACAATATTTTTTTCAACTCAAAATGTTACATTGCAACTCCAAAATCAAATAGAAACTTCACAGAAATGTGAAAGCATGTGTGGTGAATCTGGTGATATATTCAGGTTACTGCATACATGAGATATTACTTTTCAGCGACAGGTTTTAAGTCTTATTCTTTTATTACTTTGACTTTTTTGGACACTACATTCAACAATTTAAGCTCAAACACATCCAATGACAAAATGACAAAAGGTGCCAATTGAGTAGTAACATAATCGCTCTCATTGCAAGTTGGACATTTGTTGCTATTTGCACATGCGAATTACTTGCTGCTGACAGAGCTCTCTTGTTGCAAGTTGGAAATTTGTTCCTATTTGTGCATGCGAGTTGCTTATTGCTGACATAGCGACAGATGAACAAAAACTCCCATAGAAGTACCCCCAGACAGTCAGGTTTGTTTACAATTTGCAGGCGCTCTGAGCTCGCCATGTTGACACAATCCGATAAAAAAATGAAAATCATCGAACCTTTTCATTTTCTTTGGAGTTGAATTCAATATACAAGCTATGAACAAGAAATAGTGAGAGAAAAGAGATGATCTACAATCATTTAGAGCTTTGAGATTGGATGGTAAAAATAAACAATCACAAGAACATAATTACAAATATGTATTTTACATTGCAAGATCACAATGGCTCTTTGTTCATATCAAACCGAAGAAGCAACCTTCGAGGCCGCCCCAGAAACCTAGCCTTCCATGCAGGTTCTTCGCCTTCATAAACAAATCCACTCTTCTTGTACAGCTTTTGTCCTGCTATGTTGTTTATGGCGACATGGACGTACAGATCTGTTATGCCTGCCAATGTTTCACGAGAATTGTTACAAGCATGTTGGAATCAGCAAACCGAGAATAAAGTCTAAGGGCAGATCATCGCAAATAAAAAAGAGGAACACCAGGTAATAATAAAGAAGAAGATAACAGTAAAATGGATCAACTACACTAGATGAAATAAACTTACCCCATTCACGAGCTAATTTCTTGGACTTGTCAACCAATGCATAACCTAACCCCTTTTTCTGGAGCTTCTTAGCGACACAAACATTGCTCAGATACGCTCTTGTCTGGCTGTCTTCATTCACCTATTAACAATAAACAATGGACCAATATTTCAGTTCTTCAATGAAGCAACTGAACCAACTTTGAGCATCTTTCAGAAAATTTGTGTTTGGACAATTTTTAATCTAGGCAGATAAAAAGGTACTTCAAATAGCTATTCAAGTTTTGTGCAAGTCAACATAATATAACGAAAAAGTGAATGACATTAAAAAATAACTAGAACGAAAAATAGTTAGGTCCACTGAGCTTTTTCTGTATTGCATGAGAATAACCAAGAGATGATGAAAGCAAGTCCGACAACGTTAGTCACAACTATCAAAACATACATATTATCCACAATATTCTGCAAGAGAAATGAAAAAGGAAGCAGCAGCCTTACCCCAGGCCTCTTGCCAGTCAATTCATCTGGTAGCCAGAGACACTGATTAAGGTCTAAACTACCAACTACTACTCTCTCTTCTCCATCCTCCACAAACTGCATGTACATGCAACAAACAGGGCATCAATTTTAGAGTTAAATGCCTTACAAGAGAATCCATAAAGTAAACCTATTAGAAATAAATAGGCTGACAACAGCAAAGAGCTCAGAATGTGAGAAAAGATAGGTGATAGGCTAAAAATTGCACTATGATGGTGAATCTCAGTCTAAATTAACAAATAACAAGTAATGAACCTTTGCGCAAAAAAATTGGCATGTTAGTTTTTGATGTTCTTTTCCTCCAAATATAAGCGATCATTCAAATGAACTAGACAGGAAATCTATTGCAGAAGAAAAGTACTCACACATTTTTTTGTTATAATTTCAGTGTAAGCATAACATATAAAATATTCTCGTAGAAGTATAAAACAATTGTTTACCAAATTTGCACGAGACAGTTGGGTGAAATGTTTAAAAACATTGCTGAAAGAAATGAACAATTGAGGGAATGCAATCTATACCTTGCACAGAAAACAAAGTTCATCAGCTGTCATTAAGGACGGGGACAGTGGTACAGTCCCATTTATACAAGAAACTCTTTGGAAATTGATCATTTTCCCAGAAATTCTATCCTGCAACGCTTCAAATTCCCTGTCTGCAAGAGCCTTTCTGTGATCCTAGCAGAACTTAACAACAAATAGTAAAGTTAAGTCATCAATGGATCAATACAATGGTGCGGTAGTGTACCAGAAAAGAGAAGGAAAAAAGAAAATTGCATGAAAGTAAATACAGGACTACCAAGCACTAAGTATTTTAAAGAAGTAGTTGTGCTTGACTGTCTACATACATAGTATTTGTTTTGAACAAGGTAAGTTGTTTTTGCTAGGAATCAAAATGAACTTGACTAGAAGAGTGTGATTTCCAGCATAATAACAATATATTAGTGAGATGCATGCTTTATTTCTTCACCTTTCTATGTTAGTTAAGCTCAACTTAAATTTATTTCTTTCTGAAAGAACGATGTTGCACACAGTAAAACTGGCATGAATGACCAGTAAATTAACAAAGCTATGTGCCGTTTACCAAATCTGCTGATCACTATTCACTACAAATCCAATTGTCTAATGTGTTTCCCGAAGTTTGGTGCGAGCGTCAGTTGCAAAACTGAAACCTACTAATCACAAACTAATTGACAACAATCACAATAAATATTTCACCAGATTCTTCCGAACTACGACCACATCACACCCATAGATGCATCGCATACATCGCGCCCCCTAAACGGCTAAATCTATCGAATCTCCCGAGTTCTTGATTTTCCTCGCATAAGACATCCTAAAACTTAGGATGCCCCCAGCCACTCCGAAACCAAGAGCAGTCTCGTTATCCAATCATAGCACATGAAAGAGATGACAGGGGACCAATCACCTCGGCACCGACAGAGTCGACGGCGTACTCGCAGAAGGTGCGCACGCGGAGGCGCACGGCGGCGCGGAGCTCGTCGAGCGTGACGAACTCCCGCAGGGCCACCTCCGCGGCACTTCCGCCGCGTTCGAGCAGGGCGGCGCCGCTGGAGGTCGCCGCAGAGGAGGCGGCCCGGCACCGGAGGCGCGGGACGGCGAGGTGGCTGCGCGTACGCGGGCGGTGGAGTGGCGCGGCCGGAGGAGGCGCGGGTGGGAGCAGCCGCGACGCCGACGCCATGGATGGGGGATGGTTGGGAGGCGGGGATGTCTCCGCCACCACGGCTGCCGGACTGGCTTGGGTTCTGCTGCTTTGCCGGTCAACATTAGTCGCAAATCACTCCCTGCGAGTAATAACTATTCTAACTGAGGTGATAAGAACAATTTGCATTGCGACCACCACGTCCACGTGTTCTTACTAGAATCTCTGCTCCTAAAAGAATGCAATTTTTTGGTGCGACCCTCGCGTCTTCCTCCTTAACCATTCTGCCATTCAGCTGTGCAATCATCAGCCGTGCGATTTGACGACGATGCATAGGGACGGCGCGCCGAAACAATCGCGACCCACGTCGCCCTCCCGCTGATCCTCCATCTCCTGTGCCGCCGCGCCTCCCCCGAGCCGAACGCGAGGAACCGTCGCCCCTGCAATCGCCGGCATCGTCGCATCCTCCCTCAAGCCGGCGCCCTCGCAATCGCCATAGCCGCCTCCCTCACGCCGGCATCTTCGCCCTCGCCCTCGCATCCCCTCCCCTTCCTCCCCGACCCGCCTCCCACCCCACGCCGTGCGACTCCACGCCCGCCTCCCCCCTCGCTTAGGCCACATTTCTAAATAAATGTTGTTAGGCGTAGCTTAGCTATGCTCAGCAGTTACTAGATGTTAATTTAGTATTATTCTATCTTGACTCATGACTATCTTTTCTTTATTTGCAGGAATGAACTTTGCCATTTTAGTGGCCATGCGATATATTCAGGGATGGGTACTAGGTTCATTCATCCTGATTCCCAAGTATTTCCTTTCCGTTGTTGTTGGTCATCTTTACCAAAAGTTGGAAGTTTATCTTATAAATTTTGCTGTGCCATCGATAGGAGATCCAACCCCTTATGCAGACCAAATCCCTGTCTCACCTCTAAAAGGGCGTAC
This sequence comes from Panicum miliaceum, assembly GCA_032594955.1. NCBI lineage: Eukaryota > Viridiplantae > Streptophyta > Magnoliopsida > Poales > Poaceae > Panicum > Panicum miliaceum. The sequence continues at coordinate 23,884,130 of CM064073.1, forward strand.
CCAGTGCAGAGAGCTCCCGCTCTGTGCGTGGTCTGGGGAAGGGGTGTCAGTGGCAAGCCTTACCCTCGCCTGTGCAATGCGAGGAGACTGCGACTCGAACCCAGGACCTTCCGGTCACAGGCGGTAAAACTCTACCGCTTGCACCAGACCCGCCCTTCCCCTGTCTCACCTCTATGTTTCGATTATATTAGATATTCAATTCCTTTGCTCTTGACCTTTTGTGTTGTTTTTCTAAGCCTGGCTTATCTGTTGATCCTGCACAACTGGGATGGGTACAGAAGGGGAGCAAAAAGGAATGTCGGTGCCAGGATATCAACAAGAAGCGACTGCCCAGACAGCGAGGTACACCAATCGGCATCAAGGTAGCTTCATGCTCGGCGACCAGCTGCCCTCTCTCCTCTTCCCACTCCTTTGCTAATTTTTGCTAAGTGTGATCAATTCTGTTCATCAGTTGTCTGCATTGTTTTATTTGGTTTGCTATTGTCAGTAGAACGAACAATTAACAAGTAGTATTTGTTATCTTTGAGACCTGTAAAGCTTAGAAAGTATGCATCAATTTCAAGGCTAGCATCTTTCTGCTGATGATCTAAGGAAATTCATGAACATCTCAGCCACTGACTTCACACCTTTTTGTAACTTTTATTTGAATGTAAAACCTGCTTTGTTCTTCAAAGTGTAATAGTGCTACTTTATGTATGGCTACACTGAGCCAATGCTCTGTATCAGTTGTTAGGACTTAGGATAATGAAATATTTTGTCATCTTTGAATGTGCTTTTACTTATTCATTGTATTCTTTTATCTATGCGCAGATTACTTGAAGGAGACTGTCCGTGATACATTTAGATTTGTCAGGTTCTGTTTTGCAGTTTTACTTTTGCTTCTTTAGTCATTCTATTCATTCCCTTTGTAGCCCTTTGCATGTTTAGTCATAAACTAAGCTTTGCACAAATGCTTAAGAAGAACCACTGCTAACTCTGCGTCTATATATATTCAGCGTCAGTCCAAAAGGGGTCAAGTTCCTCTCTACTGCTGGTAAAATGGATGGAACACCACTGGTTTTACAGCTGACTGCAGAGATGATTGATCTAGAGGAACATGCTAGTTCACAGCACAAAGAAGGTGGTGGTTTAAATCATGTGCCCACAATAGAATCCGAAAAATTTTCTGAGGTAGGTTTCTCAAAATGCTATTTATTAGATCCCGATCCACCCACTACTTAACCTGGAATTTTAGCTTTTTTGTGTTTTGTGTCTCATTTAAATTTCTTTCAGGATGAAACAAAACTTTATCAAATGCTCCTAAATGTCAAGATGAAGCTGGCTCAAGATATTGGAACCGCTCCGTGAGTAAAAATCTAAACGATAACAATGCGTTTAGGAATCTGTGTTGTTTAGCTATTTTATGTTGGAAAGGTTAGCAAACCGATATTTTAATCCCCCTTGTTACAGATATGATATATGCGGTGATCGACAATAAGAAATTTCGCAAAGATGAGGCCTTCTACTGGAGCTAGACTTGCTAATATCGATGGTGTCAGCCAGGTATTACTTTAAAAACGGTGCACAGCAAACTATCTTTCTTAATATGTATTGTATGCATTTCTGCAGTACATCCAATTTTAAAATACACGATAGTGTGAACATTCTATTCCATCTTGTACTCATATTTTAATACATCTGACATTTTGTTTGCAGCATTTTGTCTCACGTTTCAGTGGCATTTTCATCCAAAATATCACACAATTATCGAAGGAGTTAAACCTTCCATTGGATAATTCACCAATGCCACCACCACCAACAACAAATCCAGTTGTTGAAAATATAGCTGGTTTACCGAAACCTGTACAAAACAATCTTCCAGGGATCTTGGGAGTTGACTGCATGGGAACTGTGGCAAAAGCAGGTGTTCTCATTCCTGAAAATCGCAGTGAGTTACCATTGTTTTCATTTTTCGTTTTGCACTGATGGTATACTCAAGTTCACAGCTTAATATGATTATGCATTCCAGTATTTTCGCAGAGCAATGCCAATAAAAGAGCAAACTGTTATTGCCTACATACTTGATGCTGCTCGAGAAGGATGTGAGATGGACTGGAGTAGGTTTTGCAGGGAGGTAGGGCTGACACCTGAGATAGCCTCAGGGATCCGCCTTGCAATAGCAAAGGTTGGATCACGTGACAAGTTGAAGCCGATCAAAGAGGAGCTCCCAGATAATGTAATTTTCTCTTAGCGCATAATCACTCTATTTCTGTTTGTGATTTAGTATTGCTTGGAAAATGTAATAGCCACTCTTATCAAGCATTGGCTGTAGTTCATTGTATGTGCATCCAAAGCTGTCGTGAATGCCCAATTTACTTCTGACAAAAAGAAATGTGACATGACAATCGCAGGTAACTTACGACATGATCAAGACCTTCCTGACAATTGAGGGGCGTGGATTGTCAGAGCAAGTTTTTAGTAATGCGCCTGCTTCCCCCCATGCAAGCGAAGCCGGCGGAAATGATAATCTTGGAGATGGTGCCCTAACAAGTGATGCAAACCCTACAGCAAAGAGAGGCCAAACTGACGGTATGGTTGGTTCTGCTAAGGAGCCAGCAATGAAACAGCAAAAGATACAGGAGCATGGAGTTGAATCTTCTGGCACAATTGGTGTCACTGAAGAATCTGTGCTAGAGTTTGTTGCTAGCCGTGATGGGGTAAGCGGACACCCAATCATTCCTTCTGAAGCTCGGTTGGAAACCCACGTCGTTCATGTCGTCCTGTGTTTACGGTTGACTGTTTTCAGGTGTTATTAGACAAGGTAGTCAAGCACTTCAACGGCTCCAGGAGAGAATCAGTTGTCGAGATATTGGACAGCCTCGAATCTGAATTCAAAATTTACAAGTAAAATGGGAAATACATGATGATGTAACAAACTTAGGGGTTGCTACGTCAGATTCCTAAGAGCTTGCCAGGCTAGACCAGGTAGGGGATATGCCCGTCGGTTGTATCTGGATGTGTATATATGCTGGTGATGACTTTGTGCTATGGTTGGGTGAACCTTTTATCAGCAACATCGCTGTTCCGGCTGGTGTGCATGTGCACGTTTTGGGGATCGACCACAAGTTGTACGAAAGCTTGTCTGGATATCCTACGACTGTACGGGCTCTCATTCTCACAAGTATGCAAGTAAGCATTCAGTAGGATGGCAACCCGTATCAGTGGTATATCGAGCTATCTGAAAAACCCATGACAGAAGCAAATGAAAAGGAAAACCATGACATGTTCTATCAATTCACGCCCTATGTTCTAACTCTCTGAAACATGAACCTTATCCTGCAACAGGAACTATACCCCATCAGACAACAGATACTGTAGCCCATTCGAGAACACGTACACAAACCTGGGTACCGTAGCGATGAACTCTGATCTCGGTGGCTCGTGCTCGACTGCGCGACTGTAGCAGTAAAACGATTTCCCGGCGACCTTGATGTCCTCGCAGCGATGTTCGTGGAGGGTGAGGGGAGGGCGTGGGGGCGTGCATTGGGTGGACTGGGCGGCGAGATGCGAAATTACCAGGGTGATGGAGGCGACGGGAAAAGCATCGAAGGGAGGAGGCGAAGACGGGCGGCTCCTAGACCGCTGTTATCGTCGATCGGTAGGCCCACGGGGAACGCGGTTCAGGGGCACGATCGGCAATTGGACTAAGGCGTCAGATGGTCGCGGGGGGGGGGGGGGGGGGGGGGTTGATTTATCGGACGATGTACCAAGCTCGTTAGATTGTCGCAAAGGGGGGCGTAAGTTATGAGTTTCATTTTGTCAATTTTTTTAAGAATATATACAATTCTCAGAAACACTTAGTGAATTATGATGTTTTTCACTCTCCGTGACTATGTTAATTTCATAAACTTTGTTTTTTGGATTAAGTAACACTTTAACATCGTTATTTAATTTCACAGTATTGTTATCTTATCGTGCGATCCGTTTATTTTTAGTATCTCATCGTGCGATCCGTTTGTTTTTAGTATAAAAGTTTTGCTGCTCCGTAGCAACGCACGGGCACGCAACCTAGTATACTTCTAAGGGCAATCTGATATCTATGCTACCACATAAGTAAGACACCTCCTTTAGAAACTCCGCTCTACAACCCATGATTTCTTAGTATCGATCAAATAAATTTATTCTTTTTCCTCTCCACCTATCACATCCGTTCCCCATCTATCCTGAAGATACTATCTTCTCCCAATGCAAACTTCATAGTGTCCAGTGCCTTGAATTTCACAATTAAATTGAGTCTCGCATGAGACCCGGTTTCTTCCTGACGGGGCCGAACATCACGGACCCCCAAAATGCGATCCTTAGGGAGCTAATCATGGATAGGCCCTCCCAAACTGTGCAGCTCGGCCTGACCGGGAAATCACGCGGCCGCGGACAGCCCACCGGCTGGAGGAGCCCAGTATCAGGCCCAGACGCAGAGCATGAGCCGCCTCGCCCGACCCTGAGAGTGCGGGCGCGGCCTCGCCTGACCCCGAGGGCGTGGGCTCGACCTCACCCGCCCCCGAGTGCACGGACTCGGCCGTACTCGTCTCATGGACATGGGACCCTCAAGGTCCCGCAGGAGTGAAAGCTCATGTCGAAGGTCAAGCCTCTGACGCGAGAATAGGCGAGGGCACGCCTCCACGTGACCCCCCGGAGGTGAGAGGCCATCATGGTGAGTCCCTGTCACCCGCCACGCCGGGGGTTAAGCCGCAAAACGCGCCGAGGGCTCACGCCGCCCGTCTTGTCAGAGCACACGTCGCCCACTAGGCACGCCGGGGACCCGCGCCGCCTGTCCTGTCAGAGTGCACGTCGCACGTTGCGCCGGGGGGGGGCGGCGCAAAGACACCCCCGACGTCATCTACAGGGCCCACGTGAAGGGGAGGAGAGCAGCGGATCCCGGCAACCCTCCTCTTTCTACTCCTTATCTCTCTCTCTCCGTCACTCGGGTATCCGACCCCTGCCCCTTAGCTTTTAAAAGGGAAGGGGAGGACCCCGCAGGGGGACCGAACTCTCAGATACTCACGCACTCGCATAGCACTTTGCCACCAGAAACTTGAGAGCCCGTTCCCTCTCTCAATCGTTTGTAAACCCTGCTGCAAACCAGTGCAAGAACCCCTTGTGTCTTCCTTGCACACTATCCAAGCCAGACGCGCAAGCACAAATTTACTAGTCGGCGGTCCGAAATACCAACACTTCCTCTCTCTTTCTCGTTTATTATAATATCACATAAGCTAAAAGTCCTATATAGCAATGCAATTAATATCATGGACACTATCCTACATGAAGGGTTGGGAATGCCCTACCATCTATTTTAAAGGTATGATCCAACATAATTTTTGAATTTTTGGTTGGTTGAATCAAATACTCAAAGATTATCGACTGGATAAAGATTCATATTTTCGATCAGATCGTGGTCAAAGCATCATCAATTTGTGAATAAAGGGACTTCTAAAGTTAAGGGCGTAATTTTGTTATTACGTGTATTTATATCCAATTATAGTGTTATGCGCCTAAAAAATTATGTTGTTACCATTACTCATATGACTTTGTGATTTTATTCTCGCTCCCTCAGTAAAAATATAATACCCTAAAATACTCTAAGATGAAATGATATTCCTCGTAAAAAAAATAAAAATAATGTAATATTAGTTTGTGCACTTACATACTTATTAATTAACCAATTATAAGGGTAAATGTTGTGCACTGCCAATTCACCCATAGGTCGGCCTAGTGACTCTAGGGCACCACTTCGCGTCATGGATGTGAGAGATGACGAGTGTATGACACCTTTGGATATGACCATTCAAATTTTTAAAGACCTAAAGTAGGTGACATTATCGAGCTTTCATTGGGCCAGGTCGCCTACCTATTTTCTCTGTCAGATCTCGAGCAATGCGAATCTCAGCCGTCCATAGGAGTGCCAGAGTTTCGCGACCCTTTGCTGAGCTCGTCGATTTTCCGGTCGTCGTGTACTCCCCTGCGCCAATGCCGTCACCACGGTCATGGCCCCGTTGAGCTCAGAGTTGCCGGTGCGGGTGCTCCACCCACGGCTAGAATCGAATCGGCCGTGTCGTCTTCCCGCCACAACAGCGTGCTGCTCAGAGAGCCCTCCGCCGCCGCCGCCGCCGCGCGTCCATTCATGGCGGCCTCATCCAGTCGCCCGCCTCCTGGCCTCGTGCACCATTCCGATGTCTCCACCTCTGCCTCGCTCAAACACGACGCCGGCAGCATTGAAACCACAGGCCGTCTCATCGATGACGCGCTCAGCTGTTCGGCCGATGCCGAAGCCCCGCTCTTCTGCCCCTCACGGCCATCGTCGTTGGCCTCCATCCAACTTGTGGCGAGGGACAGCCAAGGAGAAGATAAATGAGCGATGGGGTCACAACCACGGCCTACCTGGTCATGGGAAATTTGGTGATTGACTATGATTTGTGAATTTAGAGGTAAGTTGGAACTGAAAAAATTTAGTTTAATTGAATCTTCACGGGTTCTTGATTTGTTTAGAGATAAAAATGCAGATACAGAGACTGACATGGAACAAACTGGAGCTCGGGTGGCCAAAGAGCAAGAACAAATTACAGCAGATGGAGCTCCGACTGTTTTAAACCAAAAACGATGGTTGCTTGTACTGTATGTGCCTATGCCTGCACCTTCGCTTGCCACCTGCTCGATGGAATGCCAACCCAGAGATGAGCCCCAGCTCAGTCGCCCAATGACCCAATAGCTGGAACTGTCATAATTTTCCGTGTTGTCACAACCATCTTGTCAGGAGAACGGGAACGTGGTGATGACCCCATGGTCATATATGTTGTGCCAAAGGAACACGTTAAGAGTATTTGCTCCAGAAACAATGCAGGTAGTTCCATCCAATTGACTCTACTTTTCTTAAATTGATTTAAAGAATCAAGTATCTCATGATTTGTAAGGAGCTAGAAACTAAATCCTGCTTTCATATTACGGGAAATCGTGTAAACTTGTTGCTTTGTTTGAACCCATCCGATATTGACTCTCATTATTGTGGAACAACTGGATTACTCATTTGTTTTCTATGGTTGCCTTTCAACGAGAATTGGGTGATCTCATTTATTTTTTTTCTTTTTGTACCCAATGGCAAACTGCAAATAGCTTCTTTCCTTATGCCAATATAGAAGATTAAACATATCTTATGATTTCTATAAGAATTAGAGATATATGATTTCACCTAACTACGTAAAGCAAATTTTGATATTGTGTAATAAGATTCCAGTGTGCAGGTATATCTGCTATCTATTTATTTCATCATCAATATTGTTCATGTGAACTGCAATATTCAAACTTTTGTCATCCCAATTGCTGTTTAATTTTTGGTGCATATTTTTTTTCCTAATTGGTATAAATCATGTGATATGCTTTGTTTTGGTTTCATTTCCTATAACTCCAAAGGTTCAAATTTCTCAAAACCACATGGAAAAAAATAGATGACTTTCTAAGCAGGTAAACTGGCCAATGCTACAAAAGGGCGCGGTAAAGCCGCGCTAGGATTTCTAGTTCAATATAAAAGGTGAGCTTGTTCGTATATTTGGATGATGAAGTATTTGACAACATGCCACAACCTAATTTTGGTCATATAATTATGTCTAGGAGATGAAACGAGGATGATGTATATGCGGCGTGGTTGGCGCATACAAAAAATATAACTTATAGTACAAGTTCATGGAAACCCAAAAATCAGCTTGGAGTTAGCCCGCTAGTACAATGTTGCGGAGGTCATAATTCTTTCAACCAAAGTAGGATGGAGGTTCATGACTAGGGATGCAAGTTATATATATTTTGGGTCATTGGGTCGATCTAAAAAGTTGATAAAATATACTAGAATGGTATTCTAAGTAAATAATTTGGGAGAAAAAATGAACTAAAGTGGCATGCCATCGTAATTAAATAGCTGACTCAAAAATACTATTGGGTACCTACTTGCATCCTTATTCATGACTATACGATGGAAATGGATATGGTTTGACCTCAATGTTATGTCCGAAAAGGCTTTTAAACTGTCAAAACAAGTCACTTTATTTCTGCCAAGTGTTGCGCCTCATTTTTAATTGGGCTTTGAGTCTTATAATTTTACTTGAAACCTATACTCACCCCCACCGGTACGAGCACGCCCCAAGGATGCTCTAGGTCAGCCTCCTCCCTCAGCCGCCATCTCCCTAGCACTAGCATCTATCAGCTCTAGGGCCACGGGACTGCGCACATGGCACGAATATTTTAGAATAGGGATGGAGCATGTTCAAAGGATCTTGGTGATGCCTAGAGGGGGTCAATGGGCGTATCTGAAAATTCCTGAAAAATCTTCGCATCGGTTAAATCTGTCAGAACTTCTGACACTGTGTAGGAAGTTTCGATGGGTCGGAACTTCAGATAAAGGACCGGAACTTCCGACAAAAAGGAAAGTTCTTATACGAAATTCAAAATTAAACTTGAAACTGCAGAACCTGGCTAAATCAAAAGTTGCACAATGATATTAGAAGACTTCTGTAAGTGATCTTTGCAAGCACAACAACTTGAGTACGTAGATCGGCACAAAACAAACTCTAGATCAATAAGAACTAAATAAATGCAATAAGCACAAGATACAAGAGATTTGTTCCCAAAGTTCGCTCCCACTAAGGAAGCTACGTCTTCGTTGAGGAGCTCACAAAAAGCAGGGTCTTACACTAACCCTTTTCCTTCATCAATCAACCACAAAGTAGGATTGAGTCACTTACTATGAAATCCACGAAGAATGAGTAATACAAACTTCCCGGATGCATACACACGAGAGGACGCTTAACCGGGCGACACCGAACCATCTAGAAGCAAGCTTCCAGAGTAACAAACACGAATCGATGGATGAAGATGCTTCAAGTGCTCTTGAGATGAACGTGGCTGCCTTCTTATTCAAATGCTCAAGTCTCACACCTAAATCTTGCTCTCACCCAAGCCCTAGCGCAAATCAACTCAACGATTAGCTCTTGGACGGATTGAGGAGTAGTATTGAATGTTCTTGGAGGTGTTCGTCTCGGGTTAGGTCAGCAGCAAATAAAGGAGGGGCTGAGGAGGTATAAATACTTGAGCCCCCAAAACTAGCCGTTATTGTACTGGTTAAGTGATTGTCGGAACTTCCAAGCCATGGTCGGAACTTCCGACCCTATTAAAACAGCTGGCAACTTCCGACCCTCAGTCGAAACTTCCGATACACACTAAAATAGTGAGAGAACTAAGTGCACAAGTGTGTGATTTATGTCTCTCTTGGGTAGTTAGCATCTCAATTAGGCACTTTAACATCTTCAACCTATCCATTCGCATTTCTCTTAATAGTACGGTGTTTCCAATACTCAAATTCGAAATAGAAATTAATAAAATATTTTCTTTTAAGCTCCAACACCGTCCATAAATTAAATTTGCATCTTTCCTTTCTCATTTTTCATTTCATTTAATTTTAACTTGTCCATAACTCGATAAACTCATTAGCTCCTTAATTATACATGCCATCAACACCAAAACCCACTAGGGGGTCAAATGCACTTTCACATGTCCCATACCTTATACCTGCTGTAAGATACTCGGACATGAGTAGGACTAGTCGGAACAGAAAGAAACTACCCGGGTAGCACTCGGATAGGACTCCTAAGCTCGTATCTGGCTAGGATATCTGTAACCCTGTCCTCTCAGACTATATAAGAGCGGGTAGGGACCCGCTCAAATCATCCACATCTAAGGCAATACAAACCACCACACAGGACGTAGGGTATTACGCTCCTTGCGGCCCGGACCTGTCTAAATCTTTATGTTCCTTGTACCTTCGAGTTTTTGATCTCGACGACACCTTACCTACAATCTACCACCTCGGGGGTATCCCTCGGTGGGCTTGGCAGTAAAACACTGACAGCATCTGCTATATAACAGTATTTGCTGCCACCTGTTCTAACTTTGATTTTGTTGAGTTCTAGTTTCCCTTGGTAAAACAGATATTCTTCATTAAAACTGCGGTGACAAGTCCTTTTGCTATGGATCAGGACCCTGGTTCTATTGAATCAAGAACTTGAACCTTTATCTAAGGGTGCGTTTGGAAGAGCTCCCAGAGCTGATTCTCTGCTAAATCCAGTAGGAGAAGTTTTTCAGAGAGAAGTGATTCTCTGCTGATTCTGTGAAGTGATTCTGTGAAATGAACTAAGAGGCTCAGAGCTGAAAAAAAGTAGCTTCTCCTGATTTTGTGAAGTGATTCTCCATCCTAATTTTAAGAGTTTGTGCTAGAGAATAAAATAGAATCACTTTCAGCCACAGAATTATTTCTATCAGAGAATCAGCTCTCATAGAGAATCGGAATCAGATGGAGGTCTACCAAACAGATCCTATGTAGAGTATAATTATTGACGGAGGAATCTGTACCATCCTATTATACATAGTTGAGGTGTGTAAGCCTATAAAACAATACACGTAGTTGATCTAACAACATACTTTATTAGAACTCTATATATTCATGCCTTTTAAAAGTTTAGATTCATATGGGACAACACACAAGTCGACAAAAAATGTTATATTTTCTAGCTTTATGTTGTTATTTTCATTTGCCTCAAATACAAATCATTTTTCTCTTAAAATCTTGGATGCACAACTTTTCCTTACTACTGTAAAAATTTTAGTGGGATTGGATGTACAACTTTTCTTTACTTTTACCTCAAAAGAAAAATATTTTAAGTAGATGTTCTTTATTGAGATTGAGTATTTATATAAAAGAAGCGCTTTAAAAAAGTTTCATAAAAAATCAAATTTAGAAAAAATAATATGCTTCATTCTTTTCGTTTCCGACCGTTTTCATCTCTACGCGGCTCCTTAATATGCTTCATTCTTTTCATTTCCGACCGTTTTCATCCCTACACGGCTCCTTTTGGGTATGTGCCCGCAGCCGCACGCCGTGGCGGCTAGTCACCGGCGCCAGTGTGGTAGGAACAAGGCATGCAGGTCCTCGAGGTCTCCACTGATCTTCTGCTCCAGCCTCTAGAAATAATTAGGAATAATTGAGTCTTTTCTCTTTTATATAATCCTCACCCCATCTAGTTTCTACTCTCTCCGTCCCAAATTATTAGTCGTTTTAGTTTTTCTAGCTATGTATCTAGACATAACATATATCTAGATGCATAATAAAAACTATGCATTTAGAAAAACCAAAATAACTAATAATTTAGGATGGAGGAAGTATACAATTGGATTGAAATCGAATCATTTGTGGCTTTAGTAGAGGGCCACCATGGCCAAAAAAAGCCTCTGATACCCTTGTACTTTTTTTTTTGAGAACAGACCCTTGTAATATGTAAATACATATCGCTGGACCAAAACGGAGCCTCGAGATGCCTAAGCGTTGTTAGTGCCAATTTCGTTGCTCCGCGTGTCCCTTGCTTGCCCAGTTGCCTTCTGCGTGTGCGACGTATTTCGTGCGGCCCGCATGATCTGGTCCGCTGCTGCCTATATTAAGCGTGTTTTGCTTTTGTTTAGGCCATTTTTGTTTGCTAGGCCTTCCTATGCGTCGTTGGTGCCTCTTCATTATTTTGTGCATTTTTTGGTTGCTGCTGCTGCACTGTGGCCTTCTCGTGGACTGCGTGCCTCCTACGCCACATGCCACACCGGTACTGTCCACCACCCTGGTGTTCTGGCCCTCGGCTCCCACCTGTCCGTCATTTTCCTCGGCGCCGCCGACGACTGAAGCCTTCTTTTTTCGTCCTTCCCTTTCTCGGTAAGTTTCTGTTCCTATTCTTTTTCGGTTGCTCTTCTTTGCTAAGTCCTAAGATCTGCCGCCCTTTCTCCGGCCGTCCGCCCTGCTTCCTTCCCTCACTCTCATCCGCTCCGTATTCCTCTTTTGCTTTTTAGATTTCTCTTCTTTTCTTAGTCTGCCTTTATTTCCAATATTGTTGGTGGTCTTGATGGATCCGTTTTCTTCCTGTTTTTGTATCGCATTGCTGTGCTGATCTGATATTTTCCTTTCTTTGTGACCAGGATCCATCCGCCTGCTCCGTGCTGTGGTCTTCGTGGTTCGAGGGCCTTTTGCCCTCCTATTGGTGTTCAGTCCAGGTGAGATTATCGATTTTAGATTTTACGGTTCTTCATTGTCTGGCCCTACTATCCTGTCGTGGTTATTCTGGGGTATGATTTTTCTTTTTCTTCTCTGACTACGGCTTCTTCTTACTCCTATGGATAGCCTCTGCAAATAGGGAAAAAACTCTGTCGTTTTGTTTTATTTGTGCTATATGTGTGTCAATCATATCTACATTGTACTATAGCCAGCCGTCTGCTTATTTTGCGCACTTGGCTTCATTTCATTTTGTGACAGTTCCTAGTCCTGCTCTTAGTATTAGTCTCTTAGAGTATGATGTGTTCTTTGCCTGCGCTCATGTTTTATTCTATTGCGTATGCTCGGTTGCAAAGGCTTTGTTTTGTCATTTCATTGCTGTTGTGCGCGTTTTTGTCCTGCAATAGCCTTGTGGTTCGTAAATTATGTCAATGTGCGTTGCTTTTCCTGTTAGTGTGTTCACAATTTAATTTAATACATGCCCTTTGTACTCAGGATATTGTTGTTGTGCAGTGACCTTTTTTGGGGGTTGTCATTTGTGCTATCCTGCCTTTAGGTTACTTTTGCATTTGACCTCCATTTTAGTCATGGTCTTCATTTGCTTAACTGCTTCAGTGTAATTTCTTTTTTTCAGTGCATTTATTTCTCTGTGTGGGTTGCATAGCTGTGTTGGCTTCTATTTTCAATGCCTTCTAGAAGGGCAACAAATGCTCGGTCAGCTGCGTGCGCATTACCTTCTACATCAGCCCATTCTGCTTTGTCCGTCCGTCGTGTGCGTGGTAGTGCTCGGGGAAGCTGTCATGGCCGTTATGGTCATCGTGTGCGCACTAGTCTTATTGAAGGCCGACCAGCTGCATTTTTAAGTGCAGGTCCGTTCTTATTTAAGGATCATCTTGATTCAGTGTGGCTCATTTTGTGCTCGGTTGTTCCATGTTCTTCATCCTGCTCGGTGTGTGGCATTATTGACTTGCTCTTCTGTGATCTATTTGCATCTGTACCAATTTGTATGGCTGTGCTTATTGGCCTTCCTGCTCTATCAGGTGCAGCCTCCTCGGCTGTTTCTTCGTGGGGCATCATCGTCAGTTAGTGCCTTTTCTTCTATGTGCTATACATTCTCAAGCATATAGAATTTCATTCCTTTATTCAGTCTATCTATGTTGATGTTGTCAACATAGGAGACCATTACTGTCCGTTGGTGCTACGTGTTGATTCTAACGAGAATCATGTTAAAAGAATGTGTTGCAATAGAGTCAAGGCGCCAGCGAGGCAAGGTCTGTGCCTTCCCTCATTGCCTGCCTATTTTCTTTGTTCTCTTCATTTAGTGTTCGCGACATCATCTTCATTATTATTTGTAGATCATCTTTGCCATGCTCCTTTTATTGAGCCTGTATTTTCATTTCCTAAGGAGTATATTGATATGTTGAAAGGTACGTTCCGGGGATGAGCCTAAGTGATTAGGTAGTACAGGGCTATTTTTTTGGCTGCATTTGCATTGTCGCATTCCTTGCTGTTTTTGCAGCTAGGTATTCTGAATGGTCTTATTACGGTGGTCCTGATTATGTGTGCCAATATTGCTTTGCTGTTTTCTGGTATCATGAGAGAATACATAACCAAAGTAACCACCATCAAATTTGTTATAGTGGATGCTGTCGTGGAGGCAGGGTGTCACTACCTAAGCATAGGGCTTTTCCTTCGCCTCTTCAAGAGTTAGTGCGTTTTGATGGAGGTCCACGGTCTAATTCTTTCATGCGACTTATTAGGCAATACAATTCATTGTTTGCCTTCAGTTCTTTGGGTGTTCATGTTGACAAATCTATTAATACCGGAGATGGTCCCTATGTTTTTCGTATCAATGGTGTTGTCCACCACCGTATTGGCTCGCCGCTTCCTGCTCCTGGCAGGCGGCCAGAATATGCACAGTTATATATTTATGACACGTCCAACGAAATCCAGAATAGGCTTGACATTTTTCTGCTGAAGGTTCTGATCAACCAGATCCACAGATTGTTGCTGCTCTTATTCAGATGTTAAATGAAAATAATCCTTTGGTTCATAAATTTAGGATGGCGCGCGATAGACTTCTGTCACCTACTGCGCTAGAGATTGCCATTAAGCTGGCTGGCACTATAGATTCCATGGTGATAGGTATTCTTTACCTGTAGTTCCTGAGTTGGCTGCCTTGCTCATAGGTGGTTTGTCACCTAATGTTTCATCCTTTGATGTTGTTGTTGAGGCTCATACATCTGAACTTAAGCAGATTTCTCCAATTCATCCAGCATTAATGTCATTGCAATATCCATTGCTTTTCCCCCATGGTGATCCTGGTTTCCACACTGGGATAATGCTGTAACAGATAGATGCCCACCCTACTGGTCGAGACAAGGTGTCTATGCTAGAGTATCATGCATACTACATGCATTATCATAGAGGAGAGCCTAATCCTGCTCTTTGTAGTGGAAGATTATCACAGCAGTATCGAGGTTAATTGTTATTCCTGTGTTGAGGCCAACAAATTATCCTTCTATTTTTCAATGAAGATTTGCTTCGTTGTGAGACCTACCAAGGTATATCCGATGCAATACGTCGTGGAGCATCAACAGGAAGAGATGTTGGCATCAAGAGGATGTTACCTGCCAGTCATATTAGAAGTAAGAGATATATGCAACAGAATTTTCATGATTGCATGGCTATTTGTTGTGTATATGGTCCACCAGACAAGTTCACTACTTTTACTTGCAATTCCAAGTGGCCTGAAATTACCGAAGCGCTCAGGTTTGAGCCAGGTCAGAAACCTTGTGACCGAGCCGACATGGTAGTTCGAGTTTTCCATATGAAATTGGAGGAATATCTCACTGATATCAAAGAAGGATGCATTTTTGGACCTGTTCGTGCAAGTCTGTGCCTACACAGTAATTTTTTTTCCCTATTCTATTTCTATTATGTGGTTTCACATTACATGAATTTTAATTCTGTTTATTTCTTCCTGTATTTACAGTTGCACATACAAATGAATTTCAGAAACGCGGCCTGCCGCATTCACATATCCTTGTGTGGCAAGCTGAGACAGGTCATGAGCCATCTGCTTTCAAAGTTGATAAGTACATTTCTGCTGAGCTTCCTGATCCAAAGCTGGATCCACTGGGGTTTTCTTTGGTCCAAGAATTCAATGATCCATGGTCCGTGTGGTGTAATTAATCCAAGAAGTCCCTGTATGAAAAATGGCAAGTGCTCAAAAAATTATCCAAAGCCCTTTTGAGTAGAGACAAACTTTGATTAAGATGGGTATCCTTTATATCGGCGTAGAGATAATGGCATTGTAGTGTGGAAAAACAATATCCAATTAGATAATCGATGGGTCGTGCCTCATAATCTTACAGCAGTAAAGAAATATCAAGCGCATATCAATGTTGAGTCCTGCAACAAAACATATCTCATCAAGTACCTTTTCAAGTATGTAAATAAGGGATTTGATTGTGCCAGAGTGGGATTTCAAACAAAGCAATCTAATCCATCTGTGCAGCCTAATCATGGAGAGAGTACATCACCTCAGCAGCAACCTGATGATGGTGGTGTAGATGAAATTGCAGAATATATCAGATCTAGATATTTGTCTTGTTGTGAAGCAACTTGGAGACTTTTCGGATTTGAAATACATGGAAAATTTCCTTCCGTTGAACGACTCTTTGTGCATCTTCCAGGAATGAACTTTGTCACTCTTGATGGAAGTGCTGACCTACAAGAGGTGGTTGACGATCCAGAATCAGAAAAGTGCATGTTAACTGAATGGTTCACTGCAAATCAGATTTCGTCAGCTGGGCATGATCTTACTTACTGTCAAGTTCCAACTAGATATACTTGGGATTCGGACAACAAGACATGGAAACTTCGCAAAAGAGGCACTAAATTAGGAAGGCTCAGGTTTGTGCACATTAGTACCGGTGAAACATTTTACCTTAGAATGTTATTGATGGTCGTTTGTGGTGCCAGAAGTTATGAGGAAGTATGCACCTACGAAGGGACTGTATATTCTACCTTTCGAGAGGCATGTCAGGCTTGAGGTCTCATTGGAGATGACACTGAGTGGGCTTTTTTATTTGATGAGGCCATTGTTTGGGCAACTGCATATCAGCTGAGAAATTTATCTATGATTGTCTTAGTGTACTGTGAAGTCGGCAACGTCAGAGCTCTATTTGACAAGTATTGGAAATATATGGCTGATGACATTGGTTACCGCTTTCGAATTGCACTTGATAATCCATCATATGTAGTACCTGATTCCGTGCTGCAATCGGGTCTCATGAAAGAACTTACTAATATGTTCAGCAACAATGGCATGTCCATATCATCCTATGACCTACCCATTTCAGGGATGAACTCTATGGATGCCGGTGCCAATAGACTTATTATGGAGGAAATGTGCTATGATAAGGCTGCGTTACTTGCTGATTCAGTTAAGATGGCTACTTCCTTGAATTCTGACCAGAAGTCCATATATGACTCTGTTATTCAGGCTGTTTCAAGGCATCAATCATTTGTTTACTTTGTTTCTGGACATGGAGGTACTGGGAAGACCTTTTTATGGAATGCTATCTTAGCAACTCTGAGATCACATGATCTCATTGTGCTAGCAGTTGCCTCATGCGGTGTTGCATCACTCCTCCTTCCCGGAGGTCGTACAGCCCATTCAAGGTTTAAAATACCACTTGATATTCATGAGAATAGCCTTTGTGGAATAGGAAGAGGAATTAGCCTTGCTGGTCTCATTGCCAAAACTTCTTTGATTATATGGGACGAAGCTCCTATGAGTCACAAGCACTATTTTGAGGCCTTGGATTGTTCATTCCGTGATATTCTAGCTGCTGATGACCTTAGAAATGCTTCATTGCCATTTGGTGGGAAACCAATGTTACTTGGTGGAGATTTTAGACAAGTCCTACCTATTATTGAGGGCAGTGACCGTACTGAAATAGTGAAGGCATCTTTATTAGGACCATACCTATGGAGACATGTCAAAGTTATGCGTCTCTCGATAAATATGAGGCTGAGCAATCCATCTCTTTCTCTACAGGACAAGGTTGAAATGGAAAAGATTGCTAGATGGGTTCTTGAAATTGGTGAGGGCCGAGCTCCAATGGTAGCCAAGAATGGCCAGCCAGAAAATGATTGGATACAAATACCACAGAATTTTGTGCGCTGTCACCAAATGGTCCTAAGATACCAGCCATTGCTGATTCCATATATGATGATTTCCATCTTTTCTATGCATCCATCCCTTATCTTGCCCAACGATCTATAGTATGCCCTGCCAATACCATCGTTGATGAGATAAATAATTTCATGCTAGATAAAGTGCCTGGTTGTGCTCGTGAGTACCTGAGCTTTGACAGTATTGCTAACTCATCAGAACAGCCTTCAGATTTCCAAATGCTATACCCACCGGAGTTTCTAAACTCCATAATTCTTAATAATTTTCCGCAGCATCGTCTTGATCTCAAAATAGGTGTTCCTGTTGTCCTTTTAAGGAACATAAATCAATCAATTGGACTCTGCAATGGCACTAGGCTGCTAATCGAGAAATTAGGTGACCGTTTACTAGAGGGTACAATCATGACTGGGAATCATGTTGGACATTCAGTTTGCATACCCAAAATTGTTCTCAATGGTACAAGCCCAAAATGGCCTTTCACTCTGCAACGACGTCAGTTTCCAGTAAGAGTTTGCAATGCAATGACGATAAACAAATGCCAAGGCCAAACACTAGGAAAAGTCGGTATATATCTTCGTGAGCCAGTGTTCACTCATGGGCAGTTGTATGTGGCCGTGTCAAGAGTAAACTCAAATAGTGGTCTTAAACTACTTATTGAAGATGATGATGGCGAACCAGTTGACACAACAAGAAATATTGTGTACCAGGAGGTTCTAAGACATGTGTAGCAGCTGCACTATCAGGGCTATTAGTTAATTAGATTTTGCAGATCCTTATTGTGCATGTTCCAGATTTTCTTTTGGTTATGTGTTCTGTCTCAGTTAGTTTAGTAGTATCTTTATGGAATCAGCTTGCAAGCGCTTTCGAAGCTGAGCGCTACATTGGAAATGGCACACCGTGGTCCAGTTGTGTTTCTTTTTGTTGGCATGACATGTCGCATATTTGAAGGTATACATTTCCTACCTCTTCTAACAGTTGTCTACTACATTTCTTCATTCTCTCTGGATATTGCAGTGCTCATTTCATGAATACTAATGTACTTTCATTCTCAGACAAACTGACTCTTCAAGGATCTACATTATGCAAATGGTATGCCAATCCAGAGCTACCAGAGACTGCTGCCCTACAGGATAGGTACCTATTATAAATTCCCTTGCAAAATCAACACAGCATACTAAGAGTGCTGATGAACACCATGATTATGCTGTAATTAAATACATGATATGTCTGCAGCTGCACTGGCCGACTTCCTCCACCTACATGGTTTGGCCCAACCGCAGCACAAATAGAACCAGAGAGAATAACTTAACGGAACTATCCCAGTTTACAAAACCACATGTTATCTACGATGGCGCTACTTATTTAGCATTACATTATTACACTTACACACTTACATGATTTGCAAATCTCTTTATAGATTGATGCCTCTATTTTTCTTCTTTCACACAGAGCAATAGGTACATTACCAATGCAAAGATCAAGCATGTGGTTCCTAATCAATCATGGTGGTATTGGGCTTGTGAGAAGTGCAATAAAACAATGCATCCACATGGAGACAAATATAAATGCGTTGTCCCTACATGTTCTGGAACAACAGGAGGACCTAGGTGCCATACTACTGTCACAGAGATCTATATTCCCTCATACAAATTATTGTTTTTCTATAGCATAATCTAATATACCTAACATATCTGCATATATTTTGTAGATATCGTCTCTCTATTATCGCCACTGATCCTGTGCCACCAACAGAGCAGCAAAGTGAAAGAACTATACAACTTATGTTCTTTGGATCCATAGCACAAGAAATAATTGGCACTCCAGTTGATACTCTTATTGCTGCTAATGAAGGCCTGGGAATCTTCCTCCCAACAAAAATCACTGCCCTCTATGGAAAGTAGTATGAACTCCGTGTAAGTGTTTCCCCAATGTCACTACAGCAGGTCGACATCACCTATCAAGTTGATGCTATTGTACATGTTGCTAACAGCCCTGCACCTACACCACCTTTGTTGCACCTCCGTATGTCACGTAAGCTAAACCTTTTCTATCAATCTGGTTCTGTATATACCTTATCTTTCCAATTCTGCTTACTCAGCACTTGAGGGACAATCTCCTCATCAGCCAGCAACACAAAACCAAGAACTCCACTCTACTGATAAATCTGCAGCCATCACTTGACCAAGTGGTTCTGGGTCTACACCATCTGAATGCAATAAGGTATCCACATAATACACAAAAACTGCCTACTTTCATTACAGAAAATGATCACCACGTTAATTAATGATTTAAAATTATGCTAGGACACGACCTTAGCATTACCTGGTATAGGTACATCAGGTGTAGAAAACCCTGACCATCAGGTTCTTGCAGGGACAAAGGTACACTTCCGTACCGGTAGTACTTTTTGGCCTTCATAATCATATCCTTAGTATATTTATGTATTGACTATGTCCATGTAACTTTAGGCTCCTGAATCGTCTGAAACCAACCTGCCTTCAACTCCAGCCTCACTTGCAGACCTAAAAAAAACTCAGGTATATCTCATAACATCGTATGTACTATGTTGCATATGAAACCAATTACCTCTTCATTATATAATAAAATAATACTTTACTACCTGTTTGCCGCGCAGGTTCCAACCCAAAGAGCAAAAGGAACAAACGTCCAGCTGACGATGCATCTAATAGCCACAAAGAAAATGATCCAGGGTATATTAACTACACAACAAGTACACTAGATTTGCCTGAATAGGGTGCACATTATAATCCAAATCGTCGGAACATATTCTATACTACAATTTATGCTCCATAATGCATTTCAAATGAAGATTTCTATAACTCTCATGTTCGATACTGTGTAACACACCCTCCCTTCCTGTTTGTTACAGTGATATTCATACGACAGCCAGAAAGAAGACCAGGAGGCAACTAGATCTCACCAATCCAGATGAACAGAACTAGGTGATTTGTATAGACCGATAAACCCATTAATATGCGTATCTCCTACGACCAAATTGCAATAATTGAACTCACTACTCCAATGCAGTCCTTTGCAGTCCAGCAGTGCCCTCCCTGACGTTGGCCAACTAGACCATCTCCAATGAAGGGAAGAGAGCCTGCACCCTCCTAAGAAACGTCTTTAGTCAGATGTTGAACATCTATATTATGTGCTCCGAACAACTGCCATATGTAAATTAATCAGTACTACCTCAGCTTGCCAAACATTGTGCTATGTGTGATCGTACTCCTATGCTCGGTACAGCACCTGTGAAATAAGCAAAAAAAAAAAGAAATAGCAGCATCACAACTCTTCAATGTTTGATCTTCAATTCCGATGTCCGCAAAACTGCTACTTCTTATGTACAGGTACATTCTTTCGGACTGTACAAACATAAAAATACAACCTCCATTTCTGCTATTTACATGTTACATTAAAACAAAATTTATGCATCCTGCATTTCTCAAACGACGTCCTGTAAAACTTCTACGTTTTCACCTCCCTGTTCCAAACTGGATTGCTAATATATCAGCAATTCTTATATGTCACATATACTTGTGTAACCTTTTCATTAATAAATCAAGGAGATATTCACAAAACAAGAACTTACTAATGTATTCATGGACTAATCTTTCATAATTTCTGTAAATAATGTAGTATATTCAAACATCAATTCACTTGCTACTACAAAATCATTTTTGGTTTATCCTAAATTGATGTAGTTTAATTTTGACAAATATTATAGTAAAAAATTAACACCTGACACGATATATAAAAAATTGTAAAAAAATATTCCATAACCATTCTCAATTGCCAATTAAAATATTAATATTCTTTTCTACTCCCAAAGCATTTTCTTTCCATATCTTAAACCATATTTTAGGTACTTCCACACTACCTTTTTGTACACTGCACATTCCATTCTTCACATACTGACGCAATTAAAGGGAAAACTATCAAACCAACAAGAACATCCAAAAAAAACATCTGCACACCTCAAAAACTAACATCAACAGGCAATGCGTTATATCATAGATCCATCACCTTACAGACAACCATGTCCAACACATGCATTATCTGCCTCCGTCGCAGAAACACCACTTCCACTATATTCACAAACAGTACATCATACCTCCATAGACAGGTACTTTAACCTATTTACATAGGATAACAGATACTTTAACCTATTTACACAGGATATGCACATGGCCTTTATCATAGACCAAGGCATTGCAACTTCAGAACTACTCTGGAACTATATCTACACACCCCATCACACTAGACTGGCAAAGGCCCCTCCATGCTAATCTATTGTCATTGCAGCACAAAAGCCCAAAATAATTTCTTCCATTACTTCAGACACGGCGATATATCTTGCGCTTGGAAGACCCCTGCCCCATCTTCTTCTGAAAAAAAACCAGATTAATTTTCATTTCACAGCAAGGACAATCTACCAACTTAGCACAGGCATAAATAAATCTACACATGCCTAACCATGAATAACTTACCATCTGCCGGACCATCGGTTCCAGATCAGCACTTTTATTAACAAGAGACACTAAATCAAAAGCAAGCTGCTCCATTCTTGATTCAGGATGCCTTGGGCCATTATACACAACCTTCACATCATCCATTCCAAGAAGCAGGTCTTCCTCACGAATTGTCTCAATAGGCAGGACATCCTTGAACTTTTGACAGATTTTCTTGGCATCTCCAACAAGATTTGTATAACCAAAGCACATTGCTTTACCTTCTTTCATTCTTTGATCCAGCTTATCACAGAACAGTTTTGACCAATCTTTCTCAGCAGATAGCCTCCATTCTAATTTCTTCACCTCATCGTAATTGATATCCTTAATAATAACACCACTTCGCTTACACATGTGCTTGATAAGGTCATCACTAGCACTTTCCATAGCATCCTACCTACCCAAAGCATTATCACCGATGAATTTCTGCTTCACATTAGGACCACCGACCTCACAATTTCTGCTTCCATCTCAATCCAACCACGAAGGCCACCCTCTGGCTCATCGACAGTACCCCAATCATGTACTTGAAGCTGCAGGCAACGCGATATTTCCTTCGGGACCAACTGCTTTGATATAACTACTGGCCGTGCAGCCTACAAAATATAAAGACAAAAACGGATATTCCATACATTACTAACCGATCATATGCAACCTTAAACTAATTAATCTGTTACGAAACTAGAAAAACACAAACGAACCATAACAGTCATCATCAGGCAAGCATATGCAGCAACGTATATACACAGACTTACCCTGGAACAAAGACATCAGTAAGCGACTCATCATTACAACCCTGTGCTCCCATGAACACCTCAGACTGCAGAGCACCAGTGAGAGCAGAAAAACCAAAGGCCGCGCAGGCCTCCGGTTGGGTAGTAATGAACACAGCAGGACAGTACTCCGATTGATTACCAGCACTACTCGAGCCGACACCCATCTCTCCCGACATAGGGTGTAAAGATCCACCATTAACAATTCCTAAAAACTACCATAAATAGGCAAACACAGTAACTAATGACATACCTGACGAGGCACATTTGCACACCGCAAATCCGGATCCCATTCAGCAGCCCTTTTTACAGCAGGCTCCACCTCTCTCACCTCCATTGATGAATCCGCCTCCACCGATGGCTCCGAGAAATACCGATCTGTCTCCAGTACTGCCGCGGCACCGCTTACCCTTGCGCATATAAACCCGTGGCCTCGCCGCCTGACAAAGCACACATCAACCAAAGCCCAATACAACCGGACCAAAATGTGCTGTTTGCCGTCCATCCGCTGGGCCCAATCTGCCTTTTGTCGCACAACAAATACATGGACTTCTGGCCTTTTTTACTCGCCTCCCACAAATGATAAAGCGTGGGCCTAATTGCCCCGCTGCTGACGCCAAGCGCCATCTTTACCGTATCAGATCCTTTCTGGGCCACGCTCTCTGAACCCCCCACAGGCCATACGGCCATACGCGCTCCAACTTTTCTAGTTTTTAATGGTCCAGCGAAGATTTATATCGAGTGACCCTAGTGCCCCAGCCAGCCCAAAAAACCTTCGCAGCCCACAAGCCCAGGGCCGCAGCCCCCCCAGCACCCCGCCGTCCCGCACGCGCTCGCCCCCCTCGATCGCGACACGCGTGCCCCGAGCCCCCGAGTCGACAGCTCGGCTGCGCCTGCTCCCAACCCTAAGCGGGCGAGCGGCGACTTGGATCCGGCGGCCAGGCGGAACCACGGGATGAGGGAGCGCGCGGCCGGCCGGCCGCTCATCGCCTAGAGGTAGGGGCCACGGCGCCTCGCCTGGAGGCCGGCGCGGCGGCTGCACGGAAGCCGCGGAGGGCAGGCGGACGGGCTAACGGTAGCATAACAGCTACAAGGAGCAAGCAGGTCATTTTTTCCTCCAACCTTGCAATGCAACCCCCATTTTCTCTACTAAAATTGAACAAATTGACCTGTGGGATTATTTATTTCCATTAAGGAGACTAGAGTTACTTGGAATTGGAGATACAATCTAAATCATGCAATTTAAGCACTTTTCAGCTATCGCTATTTTAACTATTGGTACGTGGATTAGTTTGAGTGCTTTAAGCACATAGATAAGTGGCCCTAGGCGTGAAAATCTACCAGCTCCGCCACTGGCTTTGGCCCATTTTGTACTAAAATTACTGACGTAGACTTGCAATTTAAACTGCACAATGAAGAGGACAGTAGCAGCATTAAACATGTAGTCCAAACATCCTCTCATTTTGAAACCTTCCTTTTACTTTATCTGTTTTCTATATGTGAAATATGTGGTAGTTTTGTTCACTGAATTTTGGCCCTAGTCTTGACCAATTTCTGGGCCAGTCCCTGAATCTGAGCGCATAAGTTTCTTTCTAATAGGATGGAAGAAATGCAATGTGTAAACTGAAAAAACAAGAACATGCTGCTATGGCTGTTTCTTTCCTTTACATGGAGAAATGCGATGAGTAAACTGAAAAAACAACAACATGTTGCTATGGTTTCCCATACATGGAGAAATGCGATGAGTAACAAACTGAAAAGAAAAAACAACAACATATTGAAATGGGGAGTTGGAGAAAATATTACTGGCTGCGGAAGCCTTTGATTTGAAGAAGGAAGGTAAACGGGAAATGGGGAACATGAATCCAAAACTCTTTTTTTTTTCAATCTGCATTTATTTTAGAAATGAACATGAAGGATGTTTCATATAAGTTTGGAACTGAACAGAAAACTCATTCAAAATTTCACAGGTTGATTTGAGTTGTTAATTTGAGGCTGTACAGTTCCTTCAGCAATGGTTTATTGTACTCACTGTGCTGATTACTGCCCCTCCATAAAGGACCCTGACAAAGGATACATGTGAGATCTCTCTGTTCTTTCTATATTATTCTAGTGGGATACGATGCAAAACCAGTCAGTATGATTCTTATGAACATGGCCTTATTTCCTGCCCTGTTAATGATTGTCCATTAGATTTTACAAAGCAATTGGTGCTCTTGTGCTTGTTTATTGATACGTTAACTGACATATTTGATGACCAGATGCTGTGGTACATGTGGAAAGGTTCTTGATCAGGAAATATACACTGATGAGCCTAATTTTGTTAAAGATAACTCGGGGCAGGTTGGTTTTGCCTCCATGCCTTGTAATACTTGGTTTTTTTCTTTTTGTTCACCAATTGCTCAGATTGATATGTTTTGGGGCTATACAGAGCCGCTTGGCTGGAAGTATTCTGACAAGCATTGAGTCTGGATATTCAATGTCCCATCAAAGAACCTTAGACAAAGGTATGAATTTTCGGGCACTTACTTATTTTACTTATTGTGCTATTCCGTGAGCTAATTTTGATACTTTATTTTACAGGGAAGGATGAGATTAGTCAGATTGTCAATAACTTACATGTCAGCGGTGGAGATACTATCATTAAGAAGGCTCTTCACTTCTATGGGGTCTATATTTCTGCTATCAGTCAATAGTCATGTTTTTTAAATAGAATCCAGTATCATGATTTTGATGTTTCTTCTTTTTGAAGTGCAGCTAGCTCTTGACCGTAATTTTACAAGGGGTCGTAGAACAACACATGTTGCAGCTGCTTGCCTTTACATTGCCTGCCGGTATGCTACCACCTAATTACAGGCTCACTTATTGGAACTTCAGTAGATAATGTTATATTTTCTTCCCCTTCTGTTTTAGGAAAAGCTCCTACACGTTTTACTTACTATTATATTCATTAGAAAAGTAAAGATGTAACTTTCAGAAGCTTCATCTCAGCGTCCATTAGGATTACAACATTTTAAATGCCTAAACTATAACACAAGTAAGCTCTTCCAGGCCACATAAATGCATGCCAAACCCATTCAAGAGGCTATGTTAATATGTGCTGCATTCCTCCAAGTAAACACAACGTATATCTTCCCCACATAAACAATGAGCTCCCATTCTGGAACCAACACCTTTGCTTCCAGAGTGAGCGTCTCACTGTGTGGACCGAGGTCCACATCATCAATGTCAGTGTTGTTGCTGCCGGAGACGAGGTCCTCATTGTTTGGAAAATGCTGCTGCCTCTAGGAACAAGTTCCATGTCGAGGGATTGTGGAACCAGCAAAGTTTTCAAAAAAAGAAAATAAAATTGTGCAACCAGCAAGCTTTGTAGCCCATCGAGAGTACAGGGAAGAATGGAAGTCTGCTTCTAGGGAAAAGATGAGGGAAGGATCAGACACACCGTAGGGAACTTGCCTTGCTTTGCTAGGCAAAGCTAGCCTCTCCCAGCCAAGCTAGGCAATGCTAGTGAAGGTTCCAAGCAGACCCTATTTCTTCCAAAAGCTCTTATGTTTCATCGATTATTGCTGAATTCCCAATATAGTTTATTATGTCTTTCTTAATCCTCAAAATACTGCTTTCACCATCATGTTTTTGGTGGTATCTTGTGCAAAGTCTTATCTGGCTTGACTTCCTTTTATTCCTTTTCTTTTGGCTTCAGTTTTACCTAATGTTCAGTTTTACTAATGTTCAGTTTTACCTACTTTTCTTGCCAGGCAAAGTAAAAAAGCTTATCTTCTTATCGATTTCTCCGACTATCTGCAAATAAGTGTGTGAGTATCCCACCTTTTTGGCCCTTTATCTGGTATGACTCAACTCATCTGGATTTTATTTTGTTTTGTTTCAGTTATGTCCTAGGTGCTGTTTTTCTCCAACTTTGCCAAGTTTTGCTACTCTCAGATCATCCATTTGTCCAAAAGCTTATAGATCCCAGCCTTTTCATCCATCGTTTTACTGAACGTAAGCGGATAACATATTCTGTTGCACTGTATATTTTGTTCATTGGTTCTTATGTGTGTAGTGTGTGCAATTGTTCAAAGGGTTGAGGTATGCACAAATATTCTAAGGTGCTGTCCAAGCTTGTCGATGGTTGTGAGCAGCCGTCATTTTGCCTGTTCAATCATGGCTTGCCCATTAGAGTATTTTGATCTTGAAACTCTGCGTGGAGATTGTCACTTAGCATGTGTTTCAGCTCCAAGACTTACAAAAAGCTACATTTTTCTATAATATGTATATGATGTACTTAATGCTGATAATCTTTCTTGTGCGTTCTAGGCTTTATTTGGTTATTTATTGTCAATACGTCATGACTTCAACCTGGATCTATTTTTATGCTAAATAGTGGAACTCAATTGGTACCAATTAAAAAATAAATCATTGCTTAGTGAGTTCACAGTTTAGTAAAAAAAGTGAACTGTTGGATTACCATGCGGACTGTTAGATTAGCACTAGAGAGGTCTGCAGGTTTTGATTAACAGCATCACCTCTGTTTGGCTAATCCATTCAGTGCGATTTGAGACTGAACTTCATCTAATCTTACCTCATGGCTAACTGAAAATTGTGCCACCGAACAATTTGTTGAGTGGTTTGTTTTTTTGTGCAAATGTTGCAAGTTACATGCCATATGGGTATGTATATCAGAATATTGTACATGTGCTATACTGCTATGTTACAACTAATGAGATCCTTGTGGACCTTGCTTCTAGGATTGACTAGAATTAGTTCCTCTATTTATGTACATGGGTCTGATTATTCAGGTTTTGTTACAATATATTGGTTTTGTTTTTAGGTTTGCTGGGGGGAAGGAATAATGCTGTATCAGACACAGCTTTACGCATTATAGCTAGCATGAAGCGAGACTGGATGCAGGCAGGTGTTCCTTCCTATCTTTCTCTTATCTTCTTTCACAAGGCTGAATAAGCTTACCACCTTGCTTGCAGACTGGTAGGAAGCCGAGTGGATTATGTGGTGCAGCATTATACATTGCTGCACTCTCTCACGGGTATAATTACACCAAGGCAGATATTGTAAGTCCAGATGATCATGGGATACTTGAACTTATTCAACAATTTGTATTATGAAAATGTTATGGGTGCATATTTTTATGTGTATGACAGGCATATGGTTGAACATTGTGTGACATCAATTCTGTTTTATGTTTCCCAGGTTTCTGTTGTGCATGTGTGTGAAACCACTCTAACTAAGCGATTGATAGAGTTCGAAAATACAGATGCTGGCAGCTTAACGGTATGCTTATTTCTTCCATGAAATTTCCAAATTCGACGAACCTTTCAACTTATAATATTCAATTGAAATTCCTTTTTGGTTTTATAATATATTCTCGGCACACTGCAAGCATGAATGGGGCTGGACAATTGGTTTTATTGGTATATTCAGTTCGGTTTTTTCGGTGCTCAAAAACTTCGGTGTACAAAAATCCAAAACCGATCGGTGCACAATAAAAACAGAAACTGACCAATTCGATGTCAGCTTTTTCTGTTTGGTGTTAGGTTTTCACTGAAGTTCTCCATACTTCCTCTATCAGTTGAGAAATCATGAAACAACAGATGCAGATATTAAGCCAAACGCTTCAATCATTCTCCCACATCAACAACCAGTGCAAAAGGACACAAGAATAATCACAGCATACCTTGACAAGAGAAAGCAGCAGCAGCAAGCCAACAGAGTACTAGGATGTGTCTTGGAGAATCAAATCGAGGTTGAACCTCCTAATTCTACCAGCCCCACGACTAGGGCCCAGTACCTGCCAGCTTAGCAGCACCACGCCCAGCCACTCACGCTTCTCGCCACACACATCTTGTCCCATTTGCTGACGCTGGACGCTGTGCTTCCCATTGGCCACCAGGTTCACAGATGTTGCCAAAAATAACAAAAACACACACAAACAAACACCGTAAACCAAAAACTGACAGTTTGGTTTAGCTCGTTTTTTCGTTTTCCGGGGCAGAATGGCTGACAGTTAACTCATGTGGTGCTGTTCTCATTTAAACAGAGTCATTTGTTTGTAAGCTGCAGTTCTGTAGTCTACTGAACTGTCCAGTAAACATGAGTTAACATTATATGGCAAGTTTTAGATCTCATGGTAATGGTTCGAAATTCCAATTTTCGGAAAAAAAGCTCAGACCTGAGGCGATACTGATCCTTTCTAGGCCAGCAACTGCAAGCAACCAGACTTTTGTCATGTGGTTTAGTCTATTCATTTACATTCATATTGTTTTTAAAAAAGGTAAATTCATAATTTTAGTTTGGTCATTTCTAGGCTTGTTCCCATACAGAATTACCAGTACTTAGCCTAGTTCCCTTTCAGAAACACTTCTCATCAGTTTGAATTAAAAAAGTGCAATTGTTATTGTATTGTAATTCTCCTGCACTGGTATTCTTTGTCCTGCCACCTTCTAGAGAAAACTGTTCACTTACGGATTTCCATCCCACATCATGGTGTAATACACAAGTATCAACCTTAGCAGTCAATAACAACACATCCCCTATCAAAAATACATTGCTTGCTTCTTTTGTCATTCTTAATGCATGTTAACAGTTCTCTTAAGATGTGCGTATGCCTATATCTTCATGCCCCTTTGTTAGATTGAAGAATTTCTGGCGACAGCTGATGAATGTAATCAAGAGCCTGTTCCAAAATGTTCACTCAAGTCTGGAGAAGTTCTTTGCAAGCACAAGGATAATAAAGGTTCTGTGCATTTTGCTCATGGACTGTGTGAAAAATGCTACAACAAGGTAAATCACATCTACCATGTGCGAATTGACTTGCAGACTTCATTTGCTTTTGACACTTTGTCTGATTGTCCAGTTCACTAAACTGTCGGGTGGACTAGAAGGTGGTTGTGACCCTCCAGCATTCCAACGAGCTGAAAAGCAAAGACTTGAAGCTGCTAAAAGGGCTGAAGATGCTGCTGCAGCTAAGGAGGCAGTTCTGGAAGAATCTCTTTGTGACACACAGAATTCTGATGTTGAGAATACCATAACTCCTAGTAAGGTAATACCTGCTGTACAGAGGAAGGCTAATGGCATGGAATTTTTTCCCTGGGGTGGTGGTGGTTGGTGTGCGTGTGTGCGTGCGCTTGCGTGTGTGTGGGCGGGGGAGCCGGCGGTTCCCGGGTACCTAAACGTATCCTGAATTTAAGGAAACCTGTCCCTTTTACAAGTATGCCTAAGAAAATAAATTTAGTTTGCAATGAAACTGATTATACTTGTATGTAGTTTCCTTCTTATCTTGTCATCTGCATAACAGAGATTTTACCTATCCATGTGCAATGTTTCCAAATTGATTGTTATAATCGTCTTTGGTAAGTCTTAATTCTTCAAGTAAACAAACATTGTAGTTCAATAAGGCAGTATGTTAAATACTTCTTTTTTGACTATTCGACATTATTTATGCAATTTCACCAATTCCCCAACTTTTCCACCTTATAGTTTTTTTAATGTCTGTTAACTTCATTCACAATTTGTACCCAATTTCATCTGCATTATATTAGTATAGACGGTACTTCAGGATTGTCACTTGGACGATTGGAGTAAGGCTTCGATAATTGTTTTGAATTTTTCCTTGCTTCTGGTGCTCCAAGTAAACTAGCTGCGGATGTTTAGTGTGCCAAATTGTCTAGCAGCTCTTGATTTGTCTAACATATTACATAATATGTTATCTGCTGCTCCTGAAGTGTATGCTGGGCCACAATAATAGGAAACTTGTTCAGTTTGGAAGTTGATGACTTCTCTAAATTTTATGTTCCATGTAGTGCACATTGTTTGTTCAAAATTTCAGTGGCTTAGCCATGTGCTTATAGACTTGTTTTCAAGACATCAGTACCAATGTCGTGTCTAGGCATATGAAGGGGTGGAGGACTGGAGGACAGAAGGCGTTGTGCCAGCAGAACAGACCTAAGGTGATAGCCAAGGACTGGATTTGGAACGTTGTGTCCTTTTCAAGTTAGGATAGTAAGAGTCAATATAGGTTAGTCTCATAAGTTGATATCATTGTTCAGTACTCCCTCCGTTCCAAATTATAGGTTTTTTCGACTTTTCTAGATACATAGTTTTTACAATGTATCTAGACATAGGTATATCTAGGTGCATAGCTCAAGCTATGTATCTAGAAAAGCCAAAACGAACTATACTTTGAAACAGAGGGAGTATGTTTTTGTGCGAGGTGCAGAGGCAAATTGTGTTAGAAGACACGCTGTCCAGTGTTCTCAAGGTGCATCCTTAGCAGCGCCTTGGTGACAAGGCTTGTGTTGGACATGAAAGATGTCCTGCCCCTTAGACAGGGAGGGACAGAGGTATGGCAGAAGCGTGGCAACAGGGGTTGCTGTCAAGGGACATTGGGAGGCATGTGGGGATGAGGGCCACCGTTGCTTGCTGACAGCAGCCCTCAGTGGTGGTCAGGGTCGGCCTGCAGCCCTCAATTCCATTCAAGCCATGTTCTGCCTAGTGCCTACTTCTGTCAGCAATGTAAAAGTAAACTTTATAGCACTAAAAAGATTTAATTTGAAAGGGTTACTCAGTGGGCGACAATCCTAGGTGGACACGTGAAAACAACCCTGTAGAACATATGTAGAAGTTTTGAACAATTCCTAAAAATAAGTTACCATATGCAGGAGAGGCTGGAGAGCTGATGTTCTATAATCATACAAATTGTCAAGATCAAACTCAATTTCTTTCATGATATTTGAAATTGGCAAACAATGAAGGAAAAGCCTACAATCAGGATAAATAGTTATTGCAATGAATTTCTGTCTTTTCTTCACTCTTTTGTCGATTTCACATGTCACAAAATAAATGAAGTTTTGTCTGGAAATTTTCCATGGCTGTGTATGAGCATGCCCTCTGCACGCGAGACCTTTCTGGGAACTTTTTAAAACTTATGTTTTGTAAAGTTGTTTCCATGTTTCTGCCCAGTGCATGATTTCTACTATTTACCTAGGTAAAAGATTAATTCAGCACCATGGTAACTTTGAACCTTTTAGACCCAAGCAACAATACTGATTGTGAAAAAAAGAACGTTTAGTCACTTTAATCATCAAATGGTCCAAAATCTCTTTTTGTTGCTGAATGCTGGGATGTGGAGCATCGTTACATGTTTCTATTACCTTTTTCTTTTACAACTCATTATGTGCTTATTTCCTCCCTTTTCCTATTCTCTGGGAACTCACTTCAAACAGGGTATAAGCGGAGATAAATCTTCAGCAGTTGCATCTGAGGAATGCACAAATGACTCTATACCGTCCAAAGATCCTGAAGGAGGAGGTTTGTTACTTCCTGAACCATCATACTTAGCAATAATTTCAGTTTTCCTGTTTTAAATCCTTGTTAAATTGTTTTTTTTCTGAAAGCTGTATGCTATCTTGCATGCTTAGGTGAAAATTGTGAAGGCGATGCTGATCCAGAAAGCCTTTCTGATATTGATGATGTAGAGGTACTTTCTCGATGAGTTCTTTTTATCTTATTTTTCAGGATTTATTTTATGGCACTAGTAGTTAGATGTGGGGTGATGACCAAACAAGCTTCTGTAATTTGATTGAAATGCTCCAAATTTTGTAGGTTGATTGGTACCTTCACAATGAGGAAGAAACACAATATAAAAAGATTATCTGGGAGGAAATGAACAAAGAGTACCTTGAGGTAACGGTGACTCAACCAATGTGACACATTTTCTCATCTTGACCAGAGGATGCTACTGCCAGCTGTTTGGTTTTACAGGAACAGGCGGCAAAGGAAGCTTTGGCAGCTGAGTTGGCAGCTAGAGGTGTTGTTGTGGAAGAGGGAAAGAAGAAAGTAAGAAACACTTTTGTGCAATCAAACTTCCTGGTACATTACACATTTGCTTACCATTTTATGCTGGGTGGTACGATCATCGGTGGACATTTCTAACATAGAAACGAAGACGTAATGAAGACACCAAGAGCTCAAAACCTGCTGAAACACCAGCAGAAGCAACATACAACATGCTAAAACGAAAGGTAGATCACTTGTGCTCTGTCACATACACCTGAAATAATTGTCCTATGTGCACTGTAACTTTGAACTACGATTGTAAACTAGCTGAAGTTTAATATTTAATGTCCCTTCTCACAGGGACTTGGTTCAAAGGTTAGTGCGGGAGCTGTTGGCGAATTATACAAGGTATGCCTGTTTCTTTATGTTTATATTATAAGATATTACTAGCAAATATGCCCGTACGTTGCTATGGGAAACCATATAAATATATTAATTAACATAAATTATACATCATATGTATAATATAGTACGTGTCGGTTGAGGACTTCAGTCTTTTTATTATTTTATTTTTCACCAAGCGCTAATTCTAAGTAGTTTCGGACTCTTAACTCAATATATGGTCACCCGGATTCCGATTAGAATTCCGATTGACGGACTAAGGAGAATCATTGCTTGCTTTAGTAATAGTAGAGATAGAGATAGAGATTCACATGTAGAGTTAATAAATTATACCCTGCTGTGAGTTGAATGAATTATATACTGTAAACGAATCTGCAGTATTTTCTTTAATAATTATTGGTTGCGTAGCTGAATTTATTTTGGAAAACTAAATGAACTAACAGCGTTGACTCTATATTGCCCATTATGCTACATTTTTGTGACAATGGCGATCAATTCTGCAAGCAGACTAAAGATGAAGATGACAGCGCGCATAAGAAAGAAGAGATGGATTTTGACGCACAGTATGGGCAGGACGATGCTGATGGTGAAACATTCGATCATGGTTACTACAGCTACGATGGTTATGATGACGATGGCACAGGAGTCTACAATGGCATTGATGATTTTGATTTCAATTAGCAGCATTTGCAGAACAGCGTGCTAATCAGCATGACCTTTTGGGACAAACTAGAAGTTAATCCAGAAGAGATCGGGCAAAAGAATCTCCATCTGTACACTATAATACTTTAGTTTATTTTTTCGAAGGGAGTTTCGATCAGATCAACAATTAGTCTATTATGTTGCTTACGATGGTCAACGTAGTTCTGTTTGTATAATATGTGAAACTATGTTCTGCTAGGTAGTAATTGTAACTAAGTGCACGATTGCATTGTTCATTATCTGTAAGTTATGTGTAACCATAGGCATCGTATATCTATCTATACAAGAACGAAATTTTTTGAAAAATGTTTCTCATCTAGATTAGATCTGCTGTACCTCTACGTTGGATCTGCTTTTCAGGGTTGAAGGACGTGGGAGGGTGTAACCCATAAAAACTGTGAGTTGGAGAATGTTTCCACTAAAAAAATAATGTTTTTTTGTCGCTGCAGCTGTTTCTTACCCATCGGGTATATTTTACTCCCCCGGACTCTGGACGTCCATACAGTTTGTCATAAGGCCGCCTTCTTCAGACGTTGAGCCAACTGCCACCTGCTAGCTCATGTTGAGCCAGCTGCTAGCTGAGATAGCATAAGAGATAACTTTTTAATAATCTAACTCTTAAGATACACATCTACATATCAGCCTCACGTACTCTTGAATATGTGTACGAGACTCTCTTTTTTCTCTTTCTCTCTCCCACCTAGATAAAATATTATATTTTATTTCTATAACCTAGCTGAGTTGTTACCGTTGGATTAGGCCTAACGCGTGCGATCCAGGTATTCTGCTATCGCAGAAGGCTGCCGGCCCACTACGCAGGCCCACGTGTCGGTTAGTCAATAGAAGAAAAGGTAACGTAGGTTAACGATTGCAATCTAATAATTCTTCCTCTCAACATATCGCATTCTAAATTCAAAATAAAAAACATAACATATGAACTGAGATAGTGTTTGGTTACCATCGGTAACGCAAATGAAAATGGAATCAAATTACACTGTAATAAGAGGTGGGATCACTGATTGCACTCTTTCTTTGGTTTCGAAATGTAACGGCATCAGGTACCAGGGTCGTCCGACCCGTCCGCTCCTGTTGCCAGATCGTGGAGGTCCACTTCGCCTTGAAGATGACATCGTTCTATCAACCTTCGCCGTTTGCAGCAGCTGGAACTGCTACCCTGGGTGGGTCTGCCACACCGGCGTTGACTGCTCATGGCTATATGTGCTCGCTAACTGCTGGTTCTGGAAGAACTCTCCTACCAAGGTCGCGGGAGACCGTCCATGTTGAAGAAAACAAATCTAGGGAAGAAGGACACATCTGGATGGAGGGAAGAAGAAGCGACTGATGTTGCTCTTGCCAAATAAGATGCGTACTGCACAGGTGGGGCTCCTTGCTCAGGTGAAGGCGAAGCCGGCGGTGCTGCTCGTGCGCTGGGGATGGACGGGCGAAATCGGAGGGGGCGATTTCTGAGGCTCTCGCCACCGGCGGCGCCCGCGGACGAACGGCGGAGCTCCTTGCGCTGGGAAACAAGGAGGCGGCGGCGGGGATGCTTTTGTGTAGAAGAATCATAAGTGGAATCGAAGGGTGCTCGAGTTATAGAGCGGGAGCGGCGGCGACGGCGACGGCGCTGCCGTAACATGAAGAGATAACAGCGGCAGATGGGGGAAATCAGATATGAATAGCCCGGTATCTGATTACAAGGTACCTGATTACTGGACACATTAAACCAAACACGTTTAACGGTAATTATTACCAGCCGCAATCTGATTATGTTACGGAACGCCGAACCAAACATTCTGACGGTCCAAATTAAGTTTTAGTTGTGTTAGACAACGTGATGTGCTCACATTTAGGCAGGCCCAGGCGGGTCAGAGAAGACTCGTCCGTGCATGGACTTTGGGTAACTGACACGTGGGTCTGGACCTACGCGTCAGTGACCAGGGAGGACGTTAGAGAAGATTTGTCCGTGCGCCCAGGGCTCTTCTACCGACCACAGTCTTAGATTGGACAGAGATTTATCAAATTTTATATTAAAATTGTAGAGAATGACTGATTCTAAAATTTATATAGTTGATAACTTTTTTATTAAAAATTATTTAATTATCCTGAAAATTATTATGAACTCACGTATAGCTATGACTAATATATCCCGTAGATTTCAACAATCTTAATCTTTATATACACTGAAATATACTTGGTATATTTTTTTATCCATAGTTCACAATTAACATAGTGTAGAAGTTTTATCTTTTTTATTTATTTTTCTATATATAAAGATTTAAATGAATTTTCGAAATAAAATTGAAGAACACTTTTAGGGGAGGGTGGTAGCGTCACCCGCCCCTACAAATCAATTTCAGAATTAATATAAAAGAATAATATACCCTATAGAGTCACAAGTGGTTGTATAGTGTGGTGGAGAGGAAGGTACATGCGAGACTTGAGGGCTTGTAGTGGTTGGTTGGCTGCAATATTTTTTCTTGTTTATTTTGCTGTTTTGTTTTTTTTATTTTTTTATTTGTTGGAAATCAATTTGTAGGGGCGGGTCACGTCATGACCTGCCCCTACAAATCGATTTCTAAAGGCGGGTCACGCCGTGACCCGCCCTAGAAATCATTTTTAGGTGCGGGAAACACTATCAGAAATTGCACTTTTAGCTGCGAGAAGTAGGGGCAAGTACCACACCCGCCTCTAAAAATACGTTTTTACCCGTCCTGAAAACCTTTTTCGTAGTAGTGTTTTCCGTGAGCATATCTCACTTACACAGTTTCAAGAGACCGGTTGTACTATATCACACCCGATTTTAATGACAAAACCGAATGCATAACTATATGTATGCCAGGATCAAATTTCATGCATACAGTGACTTTCAGTGAATAATCAGTAACAATATCACCAAAAGAGAAATAAAAGATTAAAAGACTATCAGAGTTATACAATTTATCCTGGAAACGAGGACTCCAAACTTCACATGCAATCGACCGAGGGTTGCGTAGGCCTAGAACTCAGCATCATCTTCAAAATACTTCACGGCAATTTTCTCTTCTGAGCAGCAATTATAACAAGCGTGAGTACAGTTATGATTGATATCGATGTGTATCTGGGACCTCTTGTGGATGATCTCAAAACACTTTTGTCAGAAGGTATTGATGCCTACGACGGGTACAAGAGGGAACCCTTCACACTATGTGGCTTGTTGTTCTGCATGATTACTGATCTACCGGGTGGCCGTTCCGTGTCCGAACAGTGTAAAGGGGAAAAAGATTACGCTCATTGCCTAGATGACACGGAGACAATTTGGTTGAACAACTCAAGGAAACATGTGTACATGCGTCATCGGCGTTTCCTCCCCAAGTCCCATGCGTACCGAAACATGAAACGTCAATTTGACGGCACAAGGGAGATAGGAGATGCTTCAAGATATTTCAATGAAATATATGTCTTCAACTAGGTCAAGGATCTCCCCGCCACCCATGGGAAGAAACCCATGGGAAGAAAGGCAGTACCCTTGGAAAGGAAAATGCAATAAAGGAGATGATCTAAAGAAAAGGTGGAAAAAGAAGTCAATTCTGTAGGAGCTACCTTACTCGGTAGACTTAACCGTCTGCCACAGTATCGATGCTATGCATGTGAAAAAGAATATATGTGGCAGCTTACTTGGTACACTTATGAATGACAAGCATAAAACCAAGGACCATGAAAGTGCAAGTTGGGTATAAGACCTGAGCTTGGTCATGACGGCACCGGTACCCAAACTCCAGCATGTGCCACAAATCTAACCAAGGAAGAGAAGAAGAAATTGTGTGACTTCCTTCGTACTGTCAAAGTTCCTTATGGCTATTCATCAAACATCCGAAAACTTGTGCACGCTAAAGAGCGAAAATTTCTCCGGATGAAGGCTCATGAGTGCGATGTCATGCTCACCACAATGCTTCCTGTTGCTATCAGGAACATACTGCCGAAAAAATATGGATGGCTATCATGAGCTTGTGCTTCTTCTTTAATGCAATCTCTCAGAAGATGATTGATGAGGACTCATTCGATAAGCTAGACAAGAACTTATTCGAGACAATGGTTCTCTTTGAGGCATACTTCCCACCATCATTCTTTGATGTATCTGTGCATCTCATTGCCCACATGATTAAGAAGATAAGGTACCTTGGGCCGATGTTCCTACATCATATGTATCCATAAGAGAGATTCATGAGCACTCTGAACAAGTATAAAAAAGTCGGGTTCATCCCGAGGGAAGCATGATTGAGGGGAGTACACTTTATCGCTTAATTGTTTTATGAACGGTGAACCACACACATGGACCTTTAATATTGTATTACTAATATAAAAAAGCATGCTTATATCAGGCTTTCTCGTACAAGTAGTGTAATCATTATTATAGATAGTAAACATACGATGTTTAAAAATTTCAAAAAGAATATAATCTGATTTTTTTAATAAAAAAAAGGATTTGCACATGCGACATGCCCATCCTATTTCAGATGTTTTGCCGGCCAGTCGACCGTCGCCAATATTCGGACGGTTCACCGGGACGGGACGGGAACCCCTCTGGCTCTCTCCCATAGTCCCATTCCAAGGGCCGGCCGCGTCCTCTCCTCGCAGTGCCTCCCCACCGCCCTCCCCACCGCGCTGGCCGGCCTCGCCCCGATCCAGAT
This sequence comes from Panicum miliaceum, assembly GCA_032594955.1. Lineage (NCBI taxonomy): Eukaryota > Viridiplantae > Streptophyta > Magnoliopsida > Poales > Poaceae > Panicum > Panicum miliaceum. Next base: position 23,922,298 of record CM064073.1, read on the forward strand.
CAAGGTGCGCATCTCTCCTTCCTTCCTTCCTTCCCCGTCGGATGGCGTCCTCATCTCCCCCCGGCGACGAACGCCATTGGCCTGCAGTGGAGATCCGGACGCGGTTGCGTGTCTCATTCCTGTCGTTTTCGTCTCCCTGGCTGGTTAGGATAGGATGCCCTCGCTTGTTCGTGATGTTTTGCGTTCGGATCTTTCCCCTTCGTTGCTTGAGCGCTGGAACCCAACTGTTTGTTCATCTTTTTTCGAAATAAGCAACCAATCAATCCGGTGTGCTGCGGGTTTGGTCTATCTTGTTGCGTGTCTGTTTTATTTCGACGAATTTTTTTAGGGATTTGCCGCCTGCGCTTTTCCGCGGCTGTACCTCTTCCGTGTTAATGATTCCGTCGATGTTTTCTTGGAACTGGAATCACAATCCATCAATTCGGGTCACCAATTAGTGCGGCAATGTGAATCTGTGTTAATTCTTGCTCTCACGATTCTTGCCGATTTATGCTGGGATGAGTTTCTGGCCTGGATCTTGAAGCATTAAAACTAACTAAATATTTTATCATAACTGTAAGCCAACCAAATTGCAATTTTGTACTATGGTTTGGTATTTGAGTACAATAAGATGCTATCACCTCGTCTTCTGTTTTCCAATTGAAATCATGCATCTATTGATATGTACATTTCTTTGTGTCCCTCCACTTGATTCTGTCATGCCTATTGTTTATTCCAAGCTGATTTGTTCTAGCTTTTATCTTCTATCTTCTCTTATTGCAGCTGAATGGTGTGATTTGATTCCTGCCATCAATTTTTTTTCGAGTATAATTTAGACTAGCAATGTAGATCACATATTGTATGACTCATGGTTTCTATTTCTACTAGTCCAAGTTTTGTTCAGTTTCTCTCTAGGTTTTAACCTGCTCAGAAAGAAGAAGTGCAGAATTGAAAAAAATATGGTAGAGAATTGCAGTAGCAATACTTACTTTTTTGTTGTCCTCATTTTGTTGATTGTGAACATGAGGTACTGGAATCGGAAGTTGGATTTGGTGTTGGTCCAAAGTGTTATTATCAGGTTTGGGTTATTATTGGACCTGGTTAAGTAATGGTTAGCCTGTTAGTAAAATTTGACAGATTTGTGCAACTAAAATCTGTCACTTTTTATTAGCTGATGTGTCAGTTTGTCATTTTTCAGAAATATGACAGATTTGGACACATCAAATCTGTCACAGAAAGATTTGGTTTTCATAATTATCACATAATTTTTTTTAAAAAAGAAATTGTCAAAAAAATTCCTTTTTTTCTTGTTGACTAATGCCAAATCAAATAAAAAATCCAAAACTAAAAAGGAAATAAATTAGTTGAGATAGAATTCTTCATGACATGATGGAAATTTTCCCAAAATATTTCCTTTTTTGGGACGCTTGTTACAGTGTCATGGATTTCTTTGCTACAAGCCCTCAAATCCACCTAGAATCGGGTCTGATTCTTTATGTCCGCCCCTTGGATCAACCGTGGAGTTAGTATCTATGTTATTAATGTGAGAAGGTTTCTCTCACATGTTCATCTGAAGGATTGTAGAGATTGAACCAGAAATTCTTGTTTTTTTTTTTCGTTTTCTTCACCTTCTCCTTCACTAGCAACGTGTATAGATTTCTTTTTGTTGCTGATTCGGTTGCTTGACAGCTTCTTCTGTTTGCAGGTTCTGATCACAAAGCGCAATGGACCTTCCGGTAGCGGATCCTGGAACAGAGAGAGGCGAAGGCCCGCTCCTTCAATGTCCGTACTGCGATTCAGAGGCAATGCACAAGCTGGCACAGCTCTTGCTCCCTGGCCTGGCTGCAGTCTGCGTTGACGGCACGACAGGTGATCTGTTCAGGAAGCCCTCCGTTGTCGCGGTTGAGTTGAGGAAGGAGATGGTGGACTACGTCACGCAGAGGAGCGATACTTTCATTGCTGATGCTCTGATCGAGTCTGAAGCGAATCAGGAAACCGAGAATGAGATGCCGGAGGACCCTTTCGAAATCGTTTCAATTTTTATGGATGATTTCAGCAGCACCAAGAGGAATATCATCGGCTATGTCTCTGGGTGGCTGCTGAGCGACAATCGCGAGGATAAGATTGATGACTTTGTCCAGGAGATGGAGATGACCCGCTTCTGGCCTCTGGATAGGAGGGAAGCCATTGCCGAGGTCCTCCTCAAGAATGTCGACATCAAGACCAAGTTCCACTGCCCTGAGAAGTATGAAAATGAGGAGCGGCTGGCTGATCACAAGGAACAATGTAGCTTCAGACCTGTTACTTGCCCAAATGAAGGATGCCGAGCCAAAGTTTCTGTCCGCTGCATGGATGCTCATGATGCTGCTTGCCCATTCAAGGTCCTTCAGTGTGAGCAGAACTGTGACAAGCGCCTCCTGAGGCGTGATATGGATAGGCACTGTGTCACCGTCTGCCCAATGAGGCCCATGAAGTGCCCCTTCGGCTGTGATTCCTCATTCGCTGAGCGCGATCTTGAGAAGCACTGCTTGGAGTTTCTTCAGGCACATTTGCTTAAGGTCCTTAAGGTGATTCACAAGAAAGGGTGTTCGGAAGAAGAACTTAAGGAGCTTGCTCAGAAGCTTGAAAAGGTCTGGCTTTTGATCTTTCTAAATTACATTATATGCTTTTGGAATGAACTTAGTGTCCTATTTGCTTCCGGCATATTATGTGGAAATTGATGGCACATGTGAATCTTGTTCAATCGCTTTACATCTGATTATATAGTAAACCTTTTATTCTTGTCAAAAAAATATGTCTCATTTTATTTGCAGACAAAATTTTGATGAAATAAAATGCAAAGGTTGATCTGATGCGATTGCTTGCCACTTCTTTACTGATAATGCCATTTTATGCAGTATGATGAACATGGTAAGCTGGCTAAAGCTCGTGATGCAAGACCTCTTACTAATACTGTGAAGGACCTTGAAGCAAAGATGAAAGGTGAACCCTCGAGTTAAAGGGGCCTTTTATACAGCCAAACCTCACAAGATGGATAAATGACATGGATTAGTTGAAGAGTTTGTTCCTACGTGCAGCATACAAAGAAGTATATAAGTTCTGCTTTATTTTTGCTTCTTTCTCTCCCTTCACAATCAAATCAGTTTGTCAGTATTATATTGTGCTATTGCTATGTGCCTACAATTTTGTATAAGTATATTGTTTGTTTTGGTATATAAATCAAAGGTGGCGTGTAAATTGAGTTCCTTAAGGCTGGAAGTTGTACTTTCCTTCTCTAAAACTCTGCCTAGCAGCACCGGAAGCACCACCTTGTTGCGAGAGATGCGCACCTATGTAGTAAATGAAACCAAATGTGATTGTCTTGTCACGTTGTTGACAAGGAAAGGTCAACATGAATTCGAAATCGATACTACTTGTGAGCCCAACTCATCAGCCATTGATGCGTAATCAACTAAAAGTAGTTTATTTGAAATTAATCGTTTATCAGTGTAATGGCTAGTTTTGCATGTGAAAATTGCCTCGGTTGCGATGTAAACATATGTTGCAGCAATGAGAAATGCTAGTCTGTTTTAGCGTGAGAATTGACGAGTGCGGCTCAGAGTCAAACTGTATGTGGGCAGCCGGTGAGGCGTCGTCTCTGTTGGCGACCACGACAGCGCACGGCTGCCGCACTATACAAAATCGCATTTGACCTAAGACGTGAAGCCATGAATTCAGGGGTCCTCATCATTTTTGGATGGGGTCATCAACACTAAAAACAGTAACGAACATTAGCTTTATACAGGATCATCAGAATTTCGTCGGGGTCCCAACAGCTGACCATAGCTCCGCCACTGCATGAATTTGGACAATTGTGTGTAACTAGAAGGGCAGCACCTAGCCACACCTCTGCCGAAATCCGTACCGACATTTTTTAGAAATTGGTCCCTTTGGTTGAATACTGGCCCGAGATTAAACCGGTTGGGGCGAGCGTATGGTTGTCCTAGCAGTTGGCTTGCCAGTTAGGATGTCATGGGATGGAAAGAGTAGAGGTAACGGAAAAAGAAAAGTGTAAATAAAAAGAAAAAGACAAAAACATTAGAAACGGACTCGGTTGTATTTATGGACCAAGAAGATGCGATGCCTCATCAAGCAAAGGGTACTTCGATCGATCGTATTATTGACTGAAACCATAAAGGAAAATACCAAAATACCCTTACCATTATTATTATGAGTGGTTCCTGACCCACGAAATAATAGGTTCCGGTCCACGTCTTAGGTTTTTCGTAACAGGTTCTTTCTACTTTTTAACCATTGGATCCGGACCCCTTCAACGGTTCTTAAAATTTCCAAGTACGTAAAATTTCTCAAAATATAAATATTACTAAAGTAATCAAAATATGGATACCGTAATTGACACAGTGCACAAATCAAATTCTCTCATATCAATTGCTGCCGCCTTTGTAAAAATGCAATCTTCAACTGATGACTGAAGCAAACCTATTTACCTTTCAGGACTTTAGTGATGTTACCAAAAGAGTAAAATCAACTCCAAGTTTCACACAGGATAGCACTGAGGTGCCCTGTCAAAGTACCTTTTGAAAATTTGAAATAAACACTTCTCATGAACGACCAATACAATTTTCCACCATACACATCAATGAAAAGTTTGTTTTGGTGTCATCTGTATTCAATGTAGAAAGAGAATAAGAATTCAATTTTGCAAAAGGGAATATCATCTCAGTTTCTGTAAACACGTGTCATTAGAAAAAACAGGCACCAAGAACATCTGATGAAAGGCAGACAAGTACAACTTCTCAATCTGAACAAATCAACCCCTTCCGGCAACTCAAACAGCAGACTTGTTCAGGAGAAAGAACAGCAGCTGCACTGTGCAGATCGTCTGTAAGAGTCACAGCTTAAAACAAATCAGCATATGGCATGAAAGAAAACCGACAAATAACAAATACCAGTGCAGGTGACAACTACATAAGCACAGTAAAACAATGGTAATCAGTATAAAAAAATTTGAACATATTAGTCCTTTTGAGAACAATCATCATCACATTAGTATTTCTTTCTATGGGAAATAATTAGTATTTCTTCTGCACCCACTGCTTTTACAGGACGAGATATCATCATATATATCACCAATAGGAGTGGTAAAGAGTTTTAAATTTTAGTCTAGATAATCTAACAGTGGACCCTAAAAAAATCGGGCTCTAATGCTAAATATATATAGAGGACAAGTTGAATTGTGAAAAAAGCACCAGGGTCATGATCCGCTATCACCGTAGCCACCGCACAGGATCGGAGCAGGAGCCCTTCTTGAAATGATGGAAGCGACTGGAATCTCGCATTATGATCTCATGGTCAACAATCTTCGAGATATAAGTGAATGCACTGTGACAGTCGCCACAGACACGCAGATTCTTTGTGATCCGTATGCGAGGGCAAGCTTCTCACTGTGTTCAGCAATAAGATTATTTTTCTCCTCTTCATCGACATCGTGCAATGCGAAGTTTGTCTCAAGGACACAACCCATAGCCTTAATGCGATCGATTAGTCTCTCTAAAAGAGCATAAACCTCTGGAGATAGAGGGTGTGTCAATGATCTCCAACAAAGAAAGATGCAGTGCCTTTCTTACCCTGGACCCAGCTGCATCCGGGCCTATTCTTAATCCCTGACTTCTTCATCAGTTGTCCGATTCTTGCTACATCTTTCCACCGCCTTGCTGTGTCATAAATGTTGGAGATCAGCGAGTGGGATCCATCGTTCTCTGCTTTCATATCAACCAGTTTGTTCAGAGCGTATTCAGCAAGTTCCACATTTGAATGTTCTCTGGATCAGGTACTAAGTAATGCGACCCAGCTAACTGCAGTGCAAAGGGTGGCTGGAACTTCAGAGGAAGACTGCAGGGGTAGCAGATGGGGTTGGTAGATGGCTCAGTGTGTTTTGGGACTGGTTGTGTTAAGCTGTTTGCTGGGCAGTCCGTGTACTGCATTTTGTGTTCGTTTTGGCTATAGACACTTACCTGTGAGTGTTCGAGGTCGGGATCTTTCTTTATCTTAAAAAAAAAAAGATAACTGCAGTAGGCTCCATTGTCATTTCCTGAACTGTTTTCCATGCCTTATCTAATCGCCCAGAGCAAGCCAGCAAATCAATAACACACGCATAATGCTCCGCACTGGCAACTACACCATAATCTCTACGCATGCTATCATAGTAATCGAGACCCTGATCAACCAAGCCTGAATGGCTGCAAGCGTAGAGAAGAACCAAGAAGGATATATCATCAGGAACAAAGCCTTCCTTTTGCATTTTGTCAAATATGTCCATGGCATCATAAACACGACCATGCATTCCATATCTTGACATCATTGATGTCCAGATACTTTATTCCTTTTAGGCATGCTATCAAATACATTTCTAGCAATATCGACATCACCACACGCACTTTGAGTACATATCGATAAGGCAGTTTGCCACAAAATACATAGATGCTTCATACTGATGGTGGTGGGTGACATAAGCATGAATCTGCTTACCCACACGAAGAGCAGCCAAATGTGCAAAATGCAGGAAATTGTATAAGCATTTGGGGCAACTGCATATGGTTTTGAAATCATTACCGAGAAAAGCTTTAGGGCATCATTTGAGTCCCCATGTTGCGCATACCCATCGATCATGACAGTCTAAGCCACCACATTACGTTCCTTTTGAGGTACGTGAAAGGAATCGGTGCTCTTAGCTTAAGACGGAGAGGGGGTGAATTAGACAACTTAAAAACCATAACCTATGCTATCCATCTTTACTACAGAGTTTCCTACGAAGGAGAGTCTCCTCATCCCCTAAACACGGTCATCGTCACCACTCCACACAAAACCGGAGGGTCGATGACTTGTCGATAAGCCACTAAGACTTCAAGGGGCCGGTACCCCAAGATTACAGCGGTGGTTCACTCAAGAACAAGACAAAAGGTAGCTACAACTTGCTCACTCACTCTCTCTTAGTCTAACCTAGCACTGACACTCACTAAGCATGTGCTAAAGCCATTTGTTGTCATCACTTAGCGCTATGGTGGTTTGGATGTCTTCTTCAGTGTGTATGAGCTTTCTCAAGACTCCAACAACTCCACATGGGCGAGTAGAGAGGGGTATAAATAGCCCAACAATTCCAAAAAACCGTTGCTCCAACGGCCAGAAAAAATACAGTAGTACCTGATGAACCGACACTCTGACTAGGTGGATATCGGATCATCTGGTACCCCTATTCAACCACATAGCCATTATCCCCTCTCTCTCCCCACAGTCTTCTTTTGCTTGAACACACCTGTCAGTTCATCTGGTGCTAAAGGATTTTCTCCTAAAATCTTCTGTCGCCAAACATGCTCTCTGAAATCAACTGTACTTTACTTGCACCGCGCTTCCACTAGTAGTACCGGATCATTCGGTGCTAAAGGCTGAACTTCACCAAACCTTTTGGACACTACTGATTGGATCACCAGACTGATCAAAATTGCACTGACGCTTTGAAAGAAAGTACTAGTTCAACCGGTGTTATAGCTATGACTGCACTTGGAAGTTTCCATCGCTCCGCACTGTTCAAAAACAAAGGCGTCGGTTCATCTCTGGATTTTCACTATGATTTGCACTTGCTATGATTTGGACCACTTATTTTTGGCATCTTGACTACGATTTGGACTTCATCCATAAGATCTAGAAATCCTACAAATATGAGATTACAAACTTGTTAGTCCCATTGACTATGTTGTCATTCAATCATTAAAATCACAATAATAACCTAATTAGACCATTTTCCTTACAGCATGAAATCAAGTATGGAATGTGCAGCTTTGAAGCACTGCACTTTGAGTACATATCTATTAATGCATTGTGCAATTAGATCCTCACCATTTCCATCACCTCCAAAATGATTATTCAAGAGTACAAGGTATTTCTTCAGAGAATATGCATGAGTTTCCATACCCTGAGATAGTGCTCCCAAGGAAGCGCAGGCAGACAACACAGAGATGATTGTGATAGAATTTGGCTCTGAACCATAAAGAATCATTTGTCGAAAAGCATCAAGGGCCTCCTGGTAGCATCCCCTCTAAGCATACCGAAATTACAGCACTACAAGTTATCATGTCTAGTAGGATATTTTCTTTGCACATATTCTTTAAAATCTCAAAGGCTGCCTCAAAATCCCCACTTTGGGAGTATCCACTAACCATTATATTCCAAGAAAACATATCTTTGAATTCCATTGTATTGAAAACTTATACTCATCCTCCATTGATCCGTCCTTTATTGGAATAAACGGGCTAGGTCCATTTGTCTAAATAATAAATTGAGAATTAAAAGCCCACAAGTAAATGATAAGGAGTTATGAGGTGGTTAATACTACATGGGTAGTTGGGAATAATCCTAACCAACTTAAATGGTGGACTATGTGTACACCGTTTGTGAACTTGGAAAAAGGGGAATGTCATGCCACACACGCACGCTCGCTCGCCTCGCCGGGACGAGGACGTAACGAGCCGAGCCATGCGTTGCGACAAGATGAGGTAACAAAACTGAGTATTTGAATGACGTTGATAGCTGGGCCATTGTTCTGACGTTACCAGTAACTAACCGTCATTAACACGGGTAAAGACGTCTAGGTTCATCCCCCTCACCTTGACCAGCGTCTATATAAGCCAGCTCCTTCCTCTCTTCCTCCACACCCAACACACTCAGATACTCCCGCTCAGGAGATCCCTCTCTTCTCCCTTTTGCTTAGCTGCTGCTGTCCTTCATCCTCAACGAAAAGCTCTGCACACACAGAGGTTTGCGTGAGCAGGTCTCATGAACCTCGTCGTCGGGATAGGCGGGCAGTAAGATTTTCGGGGAGCGTACGACTACACAACTGCTCAGTGTACATGTATTTCCCGCTACTTCTTGAAGGCCTTTGTACGTGCTACATCCAGAAAGCCGTCGTGGGACTGCACGACAAACATCTCCCTGCAACGACTTTGTTCGGCTACTTCAAGCAAGGTCAACCGAGTAGCATGTCTACTCTAGTTGGTGACGGTGCATCCAATGCCTCTGACAAAGGACCCGCCTCAGGGTATTTCCTAAATCTATTCCGGTTCTTATTATGTTTTATGTTGTCACAAGATCACTACAAGTTGTCATGATTAAATTATTAGTTTTTGGAATTAAAATATACTGTAAAATGCCAAAATTTCTAACAATCCAAATATTTTCAATGGGACAAACTTTAAGAGGTGGCATGATGGGATGGTCCTTTGGTTGACGGCCATGAACGTTTTTCACATCACACAGGAGAAGCCTGAAACGTTTGAGACTCTAGAGGTGGAGCAAACTTTCATGGCAACTGATAACCTATTTTGAGGTGCCGTGATTAGTGTTCTAGCTGAAGAACTAGTGGATATCTATATCTCGCTGCAGTCTCCCAAAGATCTAATGGATGCGCTTGAGGCCAAATATGGTGTTTCCAATGCTGGGAGTGAGTTGTATATCATGTAACTGTTTAATGACTATAAGATGGTGGATGACCGTCCAGCAGTGGGACAAGCCCATGAGATTCAATCACTAGCAAAGGAACTCAAGAGCTTCAAGTGTGAGTAGCCTGACAAGTGTGTGGCTGGGAGCATAATCACTAAGCTGCCACATTCTTGGAGGGACTTTGCCACTTTTCTGAAACATAACAGACAAGTGTTCAGCATTGCTGACTTGATTGGCTCTTTGGATGTTGAGGATAAAGTGAAGGCGAACAATACTCGCGGCAAAGGAGTTGTTGGTGCCTCAAATGCCAATTTGGTGCAGAAGAATAGTTCCAATGCTTCCCAAACAACAACAAGAAGAAGAACAAGCCGGATAATAGTGCAAAGCCTAAACTAACAACCACCTTTAAGAAGGGGTGAAAGTGCAAGTGCTACACTTGCGATCTTGAGGGGCACCATGCAAAGGAGTGCAAAGACAACAAATACAGGCCCAAGTCTGCAAATATAGTTATTAGCAAGACTGGTGGAACATTTCTAGACTTTATTTTGACACATTCCATGAGTTCTGGCGAATTTATGGTGCAGGTGACAAATGGGCCAAAAGCTGTCAAAAACCAGGCCAATTCAGGTTCGGCCAAACTCCATGAGTTTGGCTGAACCATGCCAAGGTCGGCCGAACCCTAACTAAGCCCATTACAGCCACACTTCATCCGCATGCAAGGAAACGCAGATGGAATGAAGGAGAAGTGTGCTATCGAAGTCGGTTTGATCCAAGGGATCCTAGGAATGACCGTTGGATCCACAGGCCACCAAATAAAGTAAATGACCAAGATTACCTTTGTACCTACTTGAGAAAGAATCACCAGCCATCCAAATGCAAAGGCGATGCAAAGGATGACTCCACGACGCTAGGTTAGGTTCGGCCGAACCCAACTTGACTCCCAAAGACCATCAACCATCTCGAACAGTTGCGCACCGACGCCAGCAAGCAATCAAAGCCGACGAAGTGGATGGCAGCGCATCCAACGGTTTGGCCGAAACCCTATGGTTCAACTGAACTGGGTCCACCGCCAACCACCTTCACACTCACCTAAAAGTACCTCCTATCCTAAACTGCTCAAGAGAAGGAACACAAGTGAAGAGAAGCTTCTAGGCGAAGTCCTCAACACTACTCATAGAAAATAGGGAGAGAGGCGAGGTGAGATTGCTGGGGAGGAGCTGGAGTGTCGGCGTCTCTTCTACCTTGTACCTCTATAGATGCAGCTCGACTTCGAGTAACATCCGGACCTTGTCTGGAAATTCTGGTCTTCCTAATTAATTAAGCTTTAGTAGTTACTTTCATTCGTGTGCGGGTTCCTCGTTCATTGTTTACTAGGCTTGTCTTACTAGATTTGGATGCTTTGCTCTAACATGAAGTGAAGTAGTGATCGACTGGTGTAAACATGGTGTCTAGACTTTAGATTGTCTTGGTTTGTACCCAACCCCAAGGATGGTAGTGGTAGTCGGCAAGTTGTCACGATTCTGTTTGGCCTACATATTCCACCATGTGAGAGTGGTTGGTGCTGGCTTGGCGACTCCCCTTCCCATCAATATTTGGAATTAGCTCAAGGTACTCGAATTAGACAGCGCAGTGAATTCCGGTTCACTCTATTTCTTGGGAAAAATTAGTTTACCTCACAAGTACCCTCTCTACCCTTCTATCTATCTCTTTTCCTTTGTTGTCATCTACCCCTAGACGAAACAGTTAGAATTAGTGCACTTTCGCGCTACATTGGTATTCATACGCTTGCGGATTTATCTGCTACGCTACATCGGTAATTGTACGCTTGCTGATTTATCTGTTAGGCTTAAAAGGCGCCAACAAATTTGCACATCTTGTTTGTTCTTTTCTCCTTTAGTATTAGAGACTAGAAAGTGGAAACAGTTTATGCAGCTATTACGTTTGTGAGTACTTGCAAAATTTAGTAAGTGAGAAGGTGATGAGTGACCACATATAAGTATATAAATACCATTCACAATTTTGTTTCTTATTATGTTGATGCGATGATTTAATATATTAATATTTTCCAAATGCTAGATGATAAGAATGAAGGATGAAGTCCTCTTGGTGGAGTCTTGGAGCAATTCATAGGATTTCTTAATGATGAGGTCGTAAGTTCCAAAGGAGAGTTTCTCTACAATGGACAATTTAATAAAACACTGCCGATGCCGTTATCATGAAATGTAAACAAAACACTATTAAGCGATGGATCATGACATGGTATATATTTTTATATTTATAAATATTAATATAATTATAAGTACTAGTATATTTGTATCTTGTATATATACTTAATTATGTGATGGATCTGACATGCTATTTAATTTTATAAAATTTCAACTCAATCGCAACTAATCAATGCATGGTAGATTACTAGCTCGGGTACATGTAGCAAATAAATAGTAATAAAAAAATAAAATTGGAAACAAAATGAAAAAAACCTGGTACTAAAGGTGCCGCCATTGCGGGTCAGCACAGGGATCCCTTTAGTAGTAGCTGGTATTACAAACCGGTGCTAAATGTACCTTTTAGTACCATATCATTAGTACTAATCACTACTAAAAAGAGATTTTTAGGGACGGGTAAAAACGTATTTTTAGGGTGGGTGTGGTACCCGTCTCTACTTCTCGCAGCTAGAAATGCTATTTTAAGGGGCGGTAATGCGCCCGCCCCTAAAAATGATTTCGAGGGTTGGGGTCATTGCGTGACCGCCCCTAGAAATCGATTTCTATGACCCGCCCCTACAAATTAATTTTCAGAAAATAAAAAACTAAAAATAAAACAAAAACAACAAAATAAAAAAGAAAAAAAAATATTGTGGCCAACTAGCCACCACCACAAGCCCCTTACTATCGAGATACAATTTTTTTGACGAAATATGCACATTTGCATCACTCGTGGTTTGAAACGCATACCTCAAGCATCGCACATACCTTCCTCTCCACCATACTACATGTTCACTTGTGACTCTATGGAGTATGCTATTCTTTTATATTAACTCTAAAATTGATTTGTAGGGGCCGGTGACGCCATCACCCGCCCCTAGAAATCGTTTCATTTTTCTACTTTATTCCAAAAATTCGTTTAAAGCTTTACATATAGCAAAACAAATGCAAAAAAAGTGCAGCTTCTACACTATGATTATTTTGAACTGCAGATAAAAAAATATACCAAATATATTTCAGTGTATATAAAGGTTAAGATTGTGGAAATCTTAAAGTATGATTTGAGTTATATGAGATACTGTATAGTCATAGCTATTAGGCAACTTATAATAATTTTTTGAACTAATAAATGACCTTAAATGAAAAAAGTTATCAACTATAAAATTGTAGATCTCATCAATCTCTACAATTTTGATATAAAGTTTGACTTCATCTGAGATCAAATGAAAAAGTTATGAATTTTTTTATGTGAAACTATTCATAATGGTGGGTCATGCTATCACCTCCCCTAGAAATGCATTTTTAGGGGTGGATGATGACGTCATCTGCCCCTAAAAATGCATTTTCAGAGACGTGTGAATTTCTACAGTAACCCCATTCTATTTGTAGAAGTAGGTTATTTTTGGACCGCCCATAGAAAAAATAGGACGTCCCTACAAATCTTTCTATACAGTAGTGTAACGGTTCTTTGGATCCAGTACTAATCACGCATTTTCCAATCCAGTACTAATCATGCGTTTTCTAGTAATGCCTGCAACGTACAATGTACGCATTCGAAACCTAACACCTGACTTCCATCCCGTTTAACCCCTCCGCCGCAATGGCCGAGAAGGACTCGATCCCTAAGTGATTGTGTTATCACATCAGGATTCATAATACTATATATACTGCATATATTGTGCTCAGAACTTTAATGTACAATATGCATCATTATTGTGTTTCCAAACGAGACCTAATAAAAAGGATCATTCGACTTGCAGGGCATGAACACCAATAGCGTGTAGTTTCGGGACCAGGATGAGCTTCTGCTTTGGATGGACGGTCAAACCAAACACCTCCGTCAAATCTATGTCCTCCTTCTGCATGCCAGCCGGCAGCTCCCAGTCAAAACAGTACACAAGGTTTGCCAGCATGATCTCAACAGTGGCCATGCCAAAGTTGAGGCCAGGGCAGATCCTCCGGCCAGCCCCGAACGGCACAAACTGAAAATCGTTGCCTCTGAAGTCGACGGCCGCAGCGCTGCCACCTTCTGTGAACCTCTCAGGCATGAACTCCTCCGGCTTCTCCCAGGACTCTGGATCTCTACCAATAGCCCATTCGTTGATGATGACTCGCGTCCCACAGGGGATCGTGTAGCCATCGACCTCGCAGTCCACCATTGAGAGGTGAGGGAGAAGCAGCGGCGCTGGTGGGTGCAGCCTTAGCGTCTCTTTCACAACGGCTCTCAGATATGTCATGCTAGCTATGTCGTCTTGCGCCACCATTTCTTGTCCTTTCGGTGTGTTCACCCGCACCTCGGCTTGTAGCTTGGTCATGAGCTGAGGGTTGCGCACTGCGCAACCCTCAGCTCATGACCAAGCTACAAGCCGAGGTGCGGGCTCTAGAACCAACGATGACGTGTCCGTGCCCGCACCAAACATGTCCTGGAGATGTACGTTATTTATTAGGTTAGATGAAATAACTAGATCTACCAGGTTCCTTTTTCTCTAATGATCATATACTGTAGAGTAATAGTATTAATTAATGAAAATAAGTATGTTACAATCAAGATGGCCTTGATATGGTCTCTGGTGATGCCGTACTCCTTCTGAACCGAGAGCAACACGTCGATGAAGTCACTGTCTTCTTGCTCAACACCACCACCAACACGCCCATGCTCAGAGCTTCTTCTTCGTCCCTCGTGGTCGGTTATTATCGTTTCAAGCAACCCGTCCCATCTTTTGCGTGACTCGTCGGCCTTGTTGCTCGAAAACCAGCCGGTGATCGAACCTAATGCGTTTGAAAGCCCTGGGAAGTACTCTTCCAGGTTGAACCCATCAATCAGACGAATGTTCGTCTCGATCATCTCCCGGAAGAGCTTGTTCCGGCCTTCCTCCCTGGAGAACTTGCCCGACACGGCTCGGCACACGATGTCGTTTTCGAACGTGTTCATCGTCTCACTGATGTCCACCGCCTTGCCCGCAACCGCCGCCTCCCGGATCTTCTCCATGACCAGGCGCACCTGTTTTGCACGCATGAACAGATAGATGCGTGTGGTAAGAGTACACACACTGCAAAGGTGTCACATTGATAGGTAGCATGCTACCTCGTCTTGTCGGGCGTCCCGGTAGGAGTTCACCTTCTTGACGGAGAAGAGGTGTGTGGTGACGAGCCTCCTGAGCTGGCGCCAGTGCTCGCCGTAGGGGGAGAAGCCGATGTCCGTCGACCCGTAGAACAGGGCGTCGGCGACCTTGGACGCCGGCCGCGAGGCGATGGCGTGGTCGTGCGTCCGCAGGACCAGCTGCGCCGCGCGCGGGGACGACACGATCAGGCTCGGGACGGTGCCGAGGCGGAGGAACATGAGGCCGCCGCCGCCGTGCTTCGCGGCGAGGCCGCGGAGGGAGACGTGTGGGCGGTCGCCGACGTGGTGCAGGTGGCCGATGATGGGCAGGCCCGGAGGAGAAGGGGGAAGGCGACGCTTCGGCTGCTGCTGCTTGCTGTCATGGCGGCTTCGGGAGATGGAGTGCCCCAGCAGCAGGAGGAGAGGGACGAGGAGGAGTTGTGCTAGAGGTGTGGTCGCTTGCAGGACTTGGTATGCTAAATTCACGTGATCCATGGTTCCTATACGGATCCTCGTACGAGCTTGTTCTGGTGTAAAGATTGTGGTGTTTTCTGGTACAAAAGGTAACCTTTGCCTGCCATATATATAGTTGCGTGGGTACTTTCATATTTGCATGCCCCCATACAATCTTGGCTGCTCAAAGCTCATTGTTCTTTTCATTGGACAGGGTAGCATGAATGATTGAGGTGATTACTACTCTTCATTTTCATAAAGAACTTAGAGATTAAATAAGTTTCATATGGTGATCAAGACACGAGGGTATAGCTCTATCCACTAGGGAATAAGTCTTCTCTGCACTACCGCAGGACTCACCGCTGATGTGTAGGCCCGAATGCAGTGGAGCCCACACGTCAGTGAGGAAGAGTGACTACTTCCCCACCAGAGTCAAATCCGGGTGCATATAAATTATGCACATATAATTGCTTTTAGTGGTTTATTTGTAAGCTTGCGATGAAGGCCCACTCGTGATTTGTGTGGGTACATGTGCATTGTCTTTTTAATCAGAAAAATACACATATACATATATATTCCATCACCGGGTCGAGTATGGATCAGAACCATCTTAGAAGACCAATGAATAAAACCTATTATGTGGCTCTCAAAAGTAAGGTTCTGTTTGGAGCTGCTAATGTTAGCTAAAAATTTAGTCTAAACTTTAGCAATGTTCAGTTTGGAGCTTATAGTTAATGGGGGAACAGCCATATCCAGTTGTGCTGCCGATAGTCTATTTTGCCCCTGCTCTCTACTTCTCCAAATGCCCCTGATGCTCTACTGCCGCGCTTCTCTGCTCTAGTGCTGCGCTACTGCTGCTGATTTTCTGCTCTGCTCTACTCCTGCGCTGCTCCGTTTTTTCTTCCCGTGCTGCTAGGCTGTGCCGTGATGAATTTGCTGTGCGGCAATGCTCTAGTGGTGGGTGGAGGGTAAGGGTTGGTGGAGGTATTTTCATTTTTTTTCATGATCCGCTGGTGGGCATTAGCACTTGTTAGCTCATTCCTCCTATCTAATGTTTTGCCTATATTTTTAAGTTTAGCTAAAGTTTAGCCCATCCATTAGCAGTGTTGATTGGATGGGTTTGTGCTAAAGCGGAATAAACTTTAGCACTTGCAATAGGGTGATCCAACAGGGTCTAAAACAAACTTTGACACCTATGATGATTTCATCACTCTTAGAATCTGCAGGGATGACTTCACCGCTCTTAAAATCTGCATGTTTGGTCTATCGAAAATACTTATAATTATGGAGTATATACTTGCGTGTTTATAAGAATGAGTATGCGTAAATTACACGTAGCATAAATAGTCATACAGCTGGTTACACAAGCACGAATAAGAGACAAATGACAGAGTGCAAATGTTCAAAATGTGACTTACCACGTGTAAGGCAATCCCTTCGCAACGTTATTCATGACATATCATGAGTCGTGGAAGATCTGTACCAGTCTACCGATGCCGATGCGCTTGCGCTTCGGCCGCCCACAGAGTCAGATCATAATGACTGAAGAAGAAGATGTTTTTGTACGTGGAGCTCTGCGCAAAGCACGGCCACGGCAGCGGTCGCTGTTCTCGCCGGAAGTCGCTGCAGAACGGAGTTATTTGATGAGAAACGAGCAAAAACAGACGAGCTCCACCGAACACGGAAATTCTGCAGGCGCACCGTCATCAGAGAGAGAGAGAGAGAGAGAGCGCAATTCGGCTGGTGCCGAGCTCTGTTGTGTTTATCTGCAAGCGCCTTGACGCCTGGTGTGTCACCGCAATTCTGAGTGCTGACCGAATTGGGAAGCGGGTCCCTGTGAGAGAGACAGGTTTAGATTTTTTTTTCAATTAAGGAGAGTTCCGGCCTCAGCTATCACAGGGTGATTGCTTGCAGCCTTTGATTATAAAACAGGCAGTTCTGAGACTGAAAACGTCTTACACGCTAAAAGTTCTGGACAAAGAGAAAACAAGACCAAAAATCAAAGATTAGAGACAAAACAGTCTAAAGACTAGTTCTTGATTCTGCTTCTAAAATTCCAGCCGAAATTGTTGAAGATTTCTGTCAAACTTTTGCAGCCCTTCATCAAGATGAGCCGAATCACTCTGACAGGTTTAGATGCCTGATTAGCCAAATCAATGCCCGATTTCCTTTTAGACATCAAACCATACAGACAGGTTTATATTAGATTATTAGCCAAGGATCAAGCATCATCTCTGGCACTCTGCTGCGTGGTGCCCAATACGACAGGCAGGCAAGGCACGCCAATCAATATTTGTGCCATGTCTCTTCGAACAAGGGACTGCTTTTTATATTGGTTCATGTCACTACTAGAGGGAAAAATAGTATGTTTTTTAGGACTATGTTAAGTGCAAGCTCTAATTTTGCAATTTAGAACCCTGATTCCATCAATCCGTGCAGGAGGAAGGGCTACAATTTTCAAAATAAATTTTACGAAACAAAAAAAATCTAAATTGTTATCTTTGCTTTCTCTAGTTTGTTCTTATTCTAATACCATATAATATAGATACTTTCTTATTTTTCCCTAGTTGTGATTGACATTAGCTGTCATTTGCTCTCTATGTTTCTCAATCGACTATCATAGTTTTCTCTTTTGCATTGCACTTATATTAGTATTCGACATGTGTTTATTAGTCGAAACATTAGCTTGAGAGATGTTTAACATCGAATTTTGTGCACAAACGTATACAAGATGTAAATCGTAACACGCTATGTGCATTTGTACCTTGAGATAGTTTTCCTATATTAACAATGGTAGAAATGGGTAATTTAGAAGGATGCATAAAAATATTTTGGGATATACTTTTTATAATGATAGATGTACATAATTTATATATAATTTATTAGTTAATTTAGGTTAATTTTATTGATAATGGAGGCGAGTAATTTAGATCATATTTTGGAGTTACTTTAGATTCGTTTTCTTTTAGGTGGAACTGCTCTAGACTATTTTTAAGAAGAGTAAATTGCACTTCCGGTTCTCAAATTTATCCCGCAGTTTTACCTAGATTTTTAAACTCTTAAATTGACCATTTGAATCTCTAAACCGTCAATCCGGGATGTAAAGCACCCGTACAAACTTCCGACACCAACATAAATTGGCAAATATTAATAAAAATTCGCCGGCATAGTCTTATTTGCTTCTCTCTCCCTCTCCAATCTCTCTCCCCTAGCTCGGGTCGAGCCGAGCTCCCTCCGCCGCCCGTGCTCTTTCCCTTCCCCTTGGTCCTCCACCCGCCGCCAGGGTCGGCCGGCAGCCTCGGTCCTCGGGCCAGCGGGGGCAGAGGCGGAGGCGGGCAAACACCGAGGGGCGCCGCGAGCTGGCCGCCGCCGCGCCTTGCCCGCGGCCCCCGTGCCGGTCGTACAGGCCGCCGCCGCACCGTGCCCGCAGCCCCGCCGCGCTGGTTCCCCGCACCTGAAGCGCCGCGAGCTTGCCCAACGACGCTGGTATCTCGCCCGTGAGCAGGAGCCAGCGACCGGTGGCGCGTCCTCGGCTCCTCGCCCGCAGGACTGCCGCCTAGGCCCGCGCGATGTCCGAGGGGGACCTCGAGGCGCAGCTCCGCCACGGCCGCCACGTCGCGCGGCGGCGGCAAGCGAAGACGGCGGCGAGACAACGGGCCACGGGCGTGGTTCAGCCGGCGGGCGGGGCTGCATCGCGCAGCAGCATCAAGCTGCATCTTGCCGCGGCGGGCAGGCAGAGGCTGGCAACGAGCGGCAGGCCACCTCGGGGCTTCGATTCAGCGGCTTGGAGCTTTGATTTGATGCTCAGGACCGACGATTTTGCCGCTTAATTTGAGCTTGATGGAGCCGCTTTGCTTGATTCCATCCCCTGCTCGATGGAGCTGCTCATGAAGGAAGAAGATAAGAGAAATGAGAGAAGAGAGATTCTAGGGGGCTTTTTATAAATGTTTATGTTTACGTAACAACGGCCCAATTTGCACTCGGTCTAGGTGAAATCATTCATCAATTTATTAAGATGAGAGCTAGCACATGTTTATTTCATATTTGTTTCTTGATATCCCATGTGCTAATTCACATTTAGAGGTACTTGACCATACGTAATCACCTAAAATGAAAGCAAATCCGTGCTTGCCACGTACCCAGGATTAAGCATATATACCGTAATACAATTCGTACATCACCCCATGAATTATAGAGAGTAATTTTTATATAACGTAAGATTTAACATTAAAGTTTACAAGTTCATAACAAGGGTAGCTCAAATATGAAATTAAAAAGTTCCAACTCCAAATACAAGCTTTGGGCTCACGAATGATATTAGAAGAGATATAAACTTAAGTTTGATATTTCCTTCATGCTCTCACATAAGCCTAGCTAAAGCGGATAAAATAACTAAAGCGTGGTAAGATAATGACGTCTTTGCTCAACGACGCCATCACAACAACACACTCCTCTCCCACACCGGAATCGGCGGAATAGAAGTGGCCAAAACATAAGCTCTGGTTTACCGGCAACTTAGGTTAGAAAGCAACATGAGTACAAAGATACTCGCAGGACTTACACGAATAAGTAAACAAGGATTATGCAACGAGGGTTCAACAAGAATGAGGCTTTATAATTAAGTAATTATTGCATAAGCATGAGCTCTCTAATCCAACAACTAGTTCCCTAGCAAATTAATTATCTTGCCCAAACCACCACGCTAGTTTTAATTGATTAAAAGAAGAACGAGTACTTTGATCATAAAAGTGACATGAACCATTTTCAACATACACGAACTTTCTACGAAAAATTCATGGGATATTGAGCTTACTCATGACCGAGAGCGTGACAATTCGAATTGATTATTTAACCTTGAAAGGATGTACTTCTTTACCCACACGACACAAGGACCATGCAGCTCACCCAACCGGCCAAGTTGGATGAGGGGTACTTGCGTCAACCGTTCCCAACAAGCCTCGGCCATTGAGGTATGCCTAGCTTACGCGGAGAGTCATCTAGGTCCACCGAGGATACCCCTAAACCTTTCTACATAGCCCAGTGGCCATGCATCTAGGACCGAGCCTCAATGACCAAGACAAAGGAGGTAACAGGCTCATCCTTACCATGATTGGATATATGGTAGCACGATAAGTTGCTCAAAACCAACGTCACCCACGGACGGTTTTCGAGCGGACTATGCCTCCGAGACTCCTTTCTCTAGGCCCTACCATTCTGCCCAAACCACGATAACATCTTTCCAACAAAACCATAAACCAACAAGTGCGATCAAGGATAACCGAGTGTAGTGTGATCCTATTCCAATCATTCCTTTCAAGTTATAAAATAAATATAAGCAAGGCTAAGCAACTAGTAAAATTAATTAGTTAACCAACTAATATGTGACAAGGACATGGATAAACAAATCAAGGAAGGTAATGCATAAAAGTAGGTATAACAATGCGATAAATAAATATAATACATAACCCATAATTACCCTATTGAGGTAACTAAAACTAAATCAATTTAGAGGGGGGGGTATAATGCTTAGTTGCTTGCCTTGGTTTTCTTCCGGCTCAACCACGTACTTGACACCGGGCTTGGGTTCGACAACCTCGACAGGCTCGGCGGTTTCGTTCTCCGGCGGCTCAGTCGCTATAATGCATGAATGAGTGTATGCATTAGCATGATACCATGATTCATGCATGAGATGATCTGAGATGAAGAATGAATGAACAACATGCAATGATACACAAACACGAGCTACTAACAAAAACAACCAAGCATCACTAGCACTTAAGCAAGAAAATCTAAAGCAAGAATATCAACAAGAAATTTGTACAGCAAGCATAAATCATGAATTAATTTGAGCATGCAGAGAACATCCATCAGAAATTATGAAAGTTGGATTTGCAGCAGAATATATTTTATAGAATTATTTATGAGCATGACAATTTTCAGCTATTCTAAACAAGTTAATCTTAAAAGATATGCAAATCACTTTAAACAAATTTAAAAAAATTACCACAGGAACTAGACAGATTGACAAAGATAACAAAACATGTTTTGCTATTTTATCACTTTTCAAACAAAAGTTATGAATTAAACAATCTTTCAGGCAAAGAACAAGAAGTCAATTTAAAAATCTATCAATAAGTAGAGATTCATTAGAACAAGCAGCACCACTTGATAGCATATTTCAAAGTCTAACAAAATTTAGTTTGGCATTTTTAGAGCAGTATAGAATTTACTAAGAAATTAACTTTCTTTCAAAAAGACAAAGCATGACTAATTTTACAGAATAGTAACTTGCAAAACAAAATTTTTGCTGAGTATGTCTACAACATAGGAATTCAACAAAACAAGTTTCACAATTTTTGGACATCTACACAATTTTCTATGAATTTTACAAGTTGATAGATTTTGGAAATACATAAAAATACGAGAAAAATGCTAGGGGCACCCTGATCCGGCGCTCCTAGGCGCCGACAGGTGAGCCCAGGAGGCCAGGCGGACCCGGGCTGAGTCAAGGTTGGCCGCAAGCCTTGACCCGCGACAACGGCGCGGCTAGAGCGCACCCAGTGCACGCACGCCACGCACGCGGCGCAACGCCACCGCACGGCGCAAGGACCGGCGAAGGGGAGCGGGCCGAGGCGAGCAGGGCAGGGACAGGGGAGCGTGCGCACGGGGGCGTGGGCATGACGGGGAGGCTCACCCGTGGCACCGACAGGCGGGACAGTGCGGCGAGCGGCAGCACGACGAGCAACTGCGGCGGCGGACGAAGGGCGGCGCCAAGGAGCCCTGCACGGCGAGGAGGACGGCCGGGTGAGGGCACAATCAACAAGAGGGAAGGGAGAGGAAGCCAAGGGCGCAAGGAATCGGAGCGGGGCTCACCGGATGTGGCGAATCGCGGTGGCCGGCAGCGAGGAAAACAATGGTGACGGCGGCAATGGAGGTGGCAGCTAGGGTTTGGGGAAAAGGAGGGGGCCGGTTTAAAAGGAGGAGGATGAAGGGAGGCCGGAGGCGAGCGGGCGCCGACGGCTCGGCTGCCACGCCAACAGGCGCGCGCCGCCTCGGCTGCCCAACCGGCGCCTAGGGAGGCGCGGGAGAGGGGAGGGTGAGGGGCTGACGGGTGGGCCCGGGGTGAAGGGGAAATGTGAAACGATGATTCAACTTCAAAATTCATAAATTAGAACTTTCCATGCTAGAAAAATCGCCAAACATTTACAGAAGCAAGATAAAACTACCAAGAACACAATGCAACAACAAGCACTCAAAAGTCTATTCTAGATTGCTCACAGTGAAATAAATAAAACAACAGTTTTTCAACTTTCCAAGAATTTTATGCCTCAGACTTGTTGCCACAAAATTCTACAAAAATATTTAATTCATCATTTTAAGTCTAGTATTTGAATAAGTTATTTGGAAGCGCGGTTGCAAAGCAAAATTTGAACTTTCTTCACTAGCATTCATTCAAACAATGCATAAAGATGAATAAACTCATGGAAGAATATGCACATGATACCTCATTATGCTTTAATGATGCTCATGATGCTATTGATTACATGTTAACCATATTTTTAACATTTGGGTTGTGACAGTTTACCACTGTGGCACCATGTGGCATGCCACGTTAATATCGGAAGCTCGCGTGGCGCGTTTGGGATTTCGGATGAACCATTTAACACGGTTTAGGGACCCAAATGAACGATTTGAGAGTTTGGGGATCCAGGTGAAACTGCGGGATAAGTTTGGAGACCTGGAGTGCAATTTACTTTTTTAAGAATAGTGGACATCGGTAGTTTGAATGCAAATAGGAGTTATCTAGTTTCATAATGGCATATGTGGCCAATTTAGATGAGGATTAGGGATCACTTAGGTTATTTTTCATAATGGTAAAGGTGGCTAATTTAGATATAGATTAGAGGATTACTTTAGAGTATTTTCATATGGTTGAGGTGTGTAATTTTTTTTTAAAAATAGAATAGATCCTTGGGCTATTATTTTGGATGACGATTAGTTTCTGCACATCCTCTTTTACCACACATTCATAAAAAATATTGCAAGAATGTCACCATTGCAAGCTTGCAATAATGCATTCATAATGCATGAAAATGTCAGAAGGTTAACCAAGGCAAATGATAACCAGTATGACACCTTTTTGACACGGATGCACATGTAGGATTTGAAGGTACTTAAGCAGGTTAATGAGGACCATCTTTTTTCCAAATCATAGTCAAAGATTTCGTGCTATAAAAACTCAGATGGCAACGGGCAAACTGGAGACAAATGTGTATTCTGCTTATATTTTCTGTCACGTTAACTTTTTCACCATCATTGTCTTGCATGATATATGCCTATATTCACTTGGCACTCTTTTCTACGTTGTTAACATCCTAAGATCCTCGTCATAATTGTAGCATTTTTACCACGCAGATGTATGAGTATAATATTAGCGACACGTATCCGTTTGATGCTATCTGTTGGCCACATATATATGCACCTAACTGTTCAAAAAAAATATATGCACCTACGATTAAGTTAAGAGTATGGATAAGATGAAAGTTACAGCCCATTCAAACATAGTGTTTAAGTTTTCATATTTTTTCTTTCTAAAATTGCTAGGAAGTCTGGAATTCACTGAATGAAAGCAACAAGTACCTAGGCTACCAATTGAGAAGATTAAACAGATAACCCACCATCAGGACACTGGCTTTATATATTACTCTTCTGTCTAATGATACTAATCGTTTGAGAGCCTTTTAACAGTCTTTTTTAGAGCATGAGCCCAAGCTCATATAGGCCCAGCAGGCCTGTGAGTCGGCCTGTAGCCTACCTCAGCCCAGATAGGTCTACTGACCAACATTTTATCTTTTTTGCTTCCTAGCGATTGAATGTACAGTACAGGATCCCACCTTGCCGGGATGGAAAGTCAGAGGACAGTAGAATATACGGAACATTTAATTTAGTAGCACCATCAATGTAATCTTTCTTTAGGCACCAACTCTGGATCTTGGCATTACAGATGATGAAGTACAATGGTTATACTTTTCAAAAGAAGTACAATGGTTCTGAGGTTACAATGTGGTCCACAGTTACTGATGCATATGTCTCTCATGCTAGTAAAACTAATATCCCCCTTAAATTATTTGCTTACTTGATGCTAGCTATCATCTTCTATGGTAAATTAGTGAAGCCGTTTGACCTGTTTTCTTTGTATATGTAATTAAAGGTATCTAAGCACATGGGCCATGCCATTATTCCGTCAATTGTACTGATGATCGAGGGCAATCTATCGGAATTCTGTAAGGTCTTGGTGAAATTTCTAAGATGCTTCCAAGAATGTGCTGAAAATCTGAAATATTACATGTACGATTGCACAAAACTGCACATTGCACTACATTATAAGCGGTCTCTGTGCTTCCTTAAAGTTTTCATTTATTTATTTAACGAGTTCCTCTGTTTGAGGCACCTAACAAAAGATCTTCATTCGTACCATAAGAATATTTTTATTATCATATTCTCCCTCCTTTACCTATAATTTTACAGGTGGTCTAGTTCCTGATCCTGAAGACAGAGAAGGTGGGAGCATCATATCCACACTCCTAGAAGCAAGGGTAAAGACTAACTCTGGTGAAGAGATTACAAACTTCTAAACAGAAACTAGCCAATTTATGCTATACCCAATTATTTTATCTGGAAGTTGTGCCTAAAAACCAAGTAACCAACCCACTAAGCCCTAAATGAAGCAATTTTGTTCACTTGATTCCAATCTAGTTAAAGAGCAGATTATATATTCTTTGGTCCGTGGTACGGACAAAACATTATTAAAACGTTTGTAAACCTCGTACTAATCAAGCCATCAACTTTTCAATGTTTAAAACAGACTAATCCTGACCTCTGAAAACTGTCGCCTCAATCACTGGTGATGAGTCCACAAAGAATTTTATAGTTACATTGTTCATTGGTAGTGCTCCCCCCATTTCTAATCACATTTGTTTGGTTCATCTTTCCATGAAATCCATGCATGTTCTCAGGCACCATTGCATTTGGCCTTATCTATGTCTCTCTCTGCGTAGTGCAAACCATAATGTATCAGAAGAATTAGCCTCTGCTTGCAAGTCTGTTAATTTCTACAGGAAACATTGGATTTTTAGTAAGAATTTTTTAGTGCCTCTTAAGAGAAGCCACCACACCTCCAAAAGAACAGTCATCTTAATATTTTGATTTATTTGTCTTAGAAAAAGAAGGTATTAATGGACAGCTATTAAGCTCTTTACCAGGACAGGGATGAAACTACTAGCTAGGTTGGGCTTGTTTGGATACAGGGGATTAAGATCAACTTTTAATCATCCATGATATATTACGATCCCTTATTGCCTAAAATACCCATTCAATGTTCTCTAATTTGCTTGTAAAATTGCTAGACATAATGAATTTTGTAGAAGTTTTCCAAATAAAATAGAATACTAGATGAAAGTCATGCAGCTCATGCTAATTGAATAAGTGGAAGTTAGTGAAGACCACGTTACAGTTTGTGTAGATAAGCACATTATTTAAGACAGTCTGTTTCTGAGATTAATATATTAAGAAGGTCGCTGTTATAGATGACCAAATACAATTAATCTCTTTTTGTGACTTGCGCAAATGAATCGAGATAGTTGGTAGCATTGACTTTGAATAGTCAACATAATCACCGTAATGAGACATGAGAAATAAGACTCAGAAGAGGGGGGATATGCACCAAAATCATAGAGGAAGTGATATTAGGAAAGAAGTTGAGAAATGCTAACATGACTTATATACTGCTTGAGTATATGACTTCATAGAGGCTCATCAGAACAAGTATTATGTACTCCCAAATTATAATTCATTTTTATTTTTCTAGATACATAGAAAAATTATGTATTTCAAAAGGCTAAAATGAATTGTAATTTGAGAATTGTAATTTGAGACGGAAGGAGTACTTAGACTATTTCACTTGAAATCGTTCTTGAGGGGAAAGACTGTCATAAAGGTTGAAATGATGGTTTTATTATTTAATTCATATGCTTAATTTACTCCAGTGGTCCACAAATGTTGGGGCTACAGCCCTGCAAAAGTAGTTTATGATGTTTGTCAAAAGGTGATCCATTCTGCGAGGAACTTCCGCAGCAACTTTTTTTTCCGATCCATGTCAATTGTTAGGGATCTTTCATGTTCTCTGATTGACGTGTTTGTGGGTTTTTTTAACACAGAGAGTTACATGTGCAGGAGAATGAGCATGTGCAGCGAGCTTTTTTCTTTATAGCCCAATCCAAACTTTGCAGAGCGTGCGTGAGTGAAATGAGACCTTTTGTCATGTGGCACATACGAGTAGACCTTTGTGCCCTGACAACGGAAACAGTCAAGATCTGGTGAAAGTGAAATGGAATCTATCCTGTTCTGCGGTGCATATTAATATGAACTGCGTGCAACCTCGACTCTAAATCCCTCCGGTGTATAGACATACCCAGTAGTTTTCTATCTTGTTTACTAGTTACCATGCTCATGATCTAGCTTCAGAATGTGATAATTGAACATACGAAACATGACTGTGTACACAACGTTAAACTTACAACGCACTATGTAAATTTTGCATGATCGATATTAAGACCATTCTACTTTAGAGCAAACTTATTATTCAGTGTAGTTTTCTTGTTTTTTGTAGTATAATACTTTAAAAATGTAAGCTGAGCATAGTTCTTAGTGGGATGCATGTCCTCCTCCAAGTCAGAAATGCCAATATGAGTACTTCCTTTAAGTATTCTAGCTAATTTCATTCAATTATTGTTTGGTTTCTCAAATAATCCAACAGTTTTGTTAAAAAAAAATTAAAATATATTATTATAGATATTAAGTTATTTCTCGGTGTACATATTCTGAATGCACTTTTGTCCAAATAACATTTTATGAATTTCTTAGAAATATTTAGAAGCTTTTTTTTACTATAATGCACATTAGCTAGACCATAGAAAATATGATTGCGCTACAGACAGGGGAACATAACTAGAAAATTGGTGATAAATTTGAAATCATAGCTTGTTGAACTACTGTATAGGGTCTCTATTTAGGTTGGGCAAAGTATGGGAAAATAAAAAGGTACCTTAAACTGTTCCTTTTCAGCTTTACAATCATATGAATCAACAGTAGTACCACACCCATGTACCGCCTTAACCAAAGAGATGCGTATACAGGGGTCCATCTCATTGGAGATCCCATCCAACTCTAGAATATTAAAATAGCAAATGACCATCAAATCCATGACAGGACTACATCTACTTGTAGCATAGCAATGTGCAGGATGGGGCCTGCCACAGTGGACGAATGGAGCCTCCTGCAACGACTGCTGGTTCCCTGCGTGGCTCTCTCCATCATGCAGGCAGACATGCCTTCCTTGTGGGGTTGGGTCACCGCTTGTGTTTCTTCTGGCCTGCAATAATTTGTGCTGCATACTATAAAAAAAGGTGGCTGCAGCACTGTGATGGTGCCAATAGAATATGAGGGAAACCAACAAAGAAACAGCTCTCCATGTCCCCTTGCACAATATTTGCTCAATGTACAAATCACTGGAGAAACAAAAGGAACAGAACAATGCAGAATAGGAAAAGTTTGTCTGTCATTGAAAAGTGGGAGGCGTTGAAAGGGTCGTTTGCTTGTTGAGCTAACAAGTGACGATTTTCGGCGGTGCTGCTAATAACTGAAAAAAAAATGGGTATACGGCCGCCTTGGAAAAATCTCTTGCTTGTTAAACTTAATAAGTTGTCATTATCGGCAGTTGCCATAAATTAGGGCCATATGACTTGCAAGCATTAATTTGACTTGTGTTTTCCCCTTAGGTCTTTTTCATATAAAACTGGTACTTATGTAGAGTTGCCATCATGGTCTGATAAAACCTTACAAGAAAATTTAAAAAATTGAGAAACAATTTTGCACCTAGCAAGCACCAATGTGAATAAAATATCTTCAACATACTTGAAGATACAGTAAACTAACAACAATGTAAATATGAGACCCAGCCATTTATTCCAGCCTTTGAAAATATAGCTATTTTTTGTGAATGAAATTATAAAAAATGTTTCTACATCTGACAATGTGATTTGCATCAATAAGTAGTGAGTTTTTCATACATCTGTCAAATGTATAGTTAGCAAGCTCATACTCCCTCTGACCCACAAAAATTGTTCGTTTAGCTTTCAAAATTTTTCCAAAAAAAGGTGATCTTTTAGATTGTAGCAAAGATGGTAAGGATCTGAGCTTGACTGAGTTGAACTGTATTTTCTTGGGCCATATCTTGACATTGAAAAGGTTGTAGTAGGATCCTAGTTGTCCATAGTCACACGTCGTCTATGACCAATGAAAGAATGGTTTTGTTGATTCCTGGAATAAATCAGAAAATGCAAGTAACCATGCTTATTGATGGCTTGTATCCAGGTGGGGTCAATTACACGATTTTGACCTCCCTTTGTAGAATTTATTGGTGTGATTGGTTTTTCCATCAAGTCGAGTGTTGAAACTCAGATACTCGATATTTGAAAACTACAACTGATTTCTCGTTTTCTTCTTTTGCCATTATTAGTGTCACCTCACATTGACATTTATGCTACTTATCTAGCACTGTGATGTCAATGGACCTATATATTTAACGCAAGAGCTCCTCACTCTGCCAGCTCTAATGCTATTTTGTGGATTGCAGGAGTTTGAGAAGTGTAATGAATTAATTTCCCCTTCTTCCTCTCACACTCCCTTCCAATCCACATGGAAAATAGTTGTCTCCGAACACCCTATGCTTCTATATTCCATTTGTGTGTGTTCATATAGCATAATTAACAAATCCTGGTCTAGTCCTAAAAGGATCCTAGAGGCTCACATGCATTCACTAATAATAATAATAATAATAATAATAATAATAACAACAACAACAACAACAACACCAAAAAACCTGTTATCAGCGTCACGGGAACGGGGTCCCCCTAGCCCTGGACAAACCAAAGGTAAATGGACCGAAAGGCCCTCCTGGCCCATTAGCAGTAATGGGCCAATCTGAAGCACTTAGAGGACCCAAAACCGCGGGAGGCCAAGCGCCTCCCCGGGACATGGCGGTCCCTTCGTGGAGAAGGGATTTGCCTGACGGCGCATTTAATACGCCCGTACTGCTACGACCGGGCGAGGTCTAGGGGCGGCGCGCTTTCCCCGTAAAACGACATGATTACGGGGGAGGCGTGCTCACAGACGGCGCGGTGACCAGAGTAGAGGGAGCCCCCCTCCCGGGTCACGTCCCGTCATCTGGCGATGGACGGGGGGGGGGGGGGGGGGGGGGCGCCACTTACGCCTCCCGTCATATCGGGCAGGCATGGAGATGAGCGCCTGCGACCCCGGGCAACGCACAAGAAAGATCCCGAGCGGTGCACAGAGCCCGGGAGAGCATCCCAGTATCCCTCGAGGGGGACCCCGGGAGACGACAGCCCCGGCCCACGGCGCAGGACCCTGTCTGGCGGGCGGGCGCCACTTGCAGGGCGGCGCCCTTCATGAGAACACTGCATTCACACTTAAGGCGGTAAGCCTCTTCCTGGGGCCCACGAGGAAAGTCTATAAATAGAATAAATGGGCAATGTGTAAAAAGGGGACCGAAGGAGATTCAACTGAATACAACTACCAGCTCCATACTGGACGTACGGTGTTACGCTCACAGCGGTCCAAACCTGTCTAGACCTCTTTGTCTCCTGATCGTCGCACAGTCGGAATCCTACTTGCGGTTACACCCGGGCTTCCCATGAATCCCTGCTTGCGGTGCTCACCCACCGACACCTACCTGATGATGAACACTAGTATACAACAATTATTTTGGATACCATGGAGTGTGTGGTTGGTGGAACCCTCAAGTGAAGAAGATACGATCCCTCTCATATATTATACGTCCTATCTATACACCCCATAGATTACCCATAAAATATTCAGTTAAACATTTACTAGTGTGTATATTGTCTGCTTGCTGCACTTTTTAACATTCTCACACTTCTCAATGTATATGGATAAAGTTTTATATTAGCTTCCATTAATTAACTTAGAAGGTGTCATTAGCTGTGGTTAACTACAAAACGGTATCAATCTCTAGCATATATGGAGTTAAAAAGTATTCCCTCCGTCCCATAAACACTGTTCGTTTAGAAAATTTCAGACATATTACTAATTACTATATATTCTAGATATATAAATATTGATAAAAAGCATTTACAGATAAATTGTATGGAATTGCATGTTTTTATATGTTAGTTTTACAAATGTAACATTACATGTCAACATACAAGGTCCATTGGAAAATGGTAGTGGGCGGTGTTTGAGAATTGGGATGCAAAGGAGTACCTTTTAACCAGTGGTAAGCACGGTTGAACTTTACTACCCTGCCTTCAGATGTCCTTGTGCCTCCTTACCCGTACACTGATCCGGACAAAGGAACTATCCATCAGAGCAATTTTTTTTGAAAGAAAAATCAGAGCAAAATTTCAGCTACATCCTTTTTTCTTTTACCTCCTTGTGCAGCTATTTCAAGACATATGATGCCTACAGAATCCAAATTTCACCTCGCAAAATTAAAAACCATCTCGTGTCCATCAGGCTATAATTTAATTTTTATCTGTCTGTTTGTCAGAAAGAAGGAATAAATTGAAGTTCTCTGTCACAACCTATTTATCCGGACACAGAGTTAAAAATAACAGGTAATTCAGGTAACTACTGTCAGTGTCAGGTACCGAGGAAGACAAAGAAGGGAGGACGAAGAAAGAAATCCCATGTCAGGCGCCTTCCGATACCACCAAGGCCGGAAGCCGGACGCGCAGCGCAGAGCCATCGCCATTCGCCAACTCGCCATTCGCCACGCACCAACCCCGCGCCGCGCGCCCTCTGCGGCTCCGCCCTCTCGCTGTCTGTCGCTGCAGCGGCGCTACAAGAAACGGCAGGAACCGCGCGCCGCAGCCGCAGCGAGCCCCATGTGTTCGTGCTGAGGCTCGACAATACTCTCCTCGCCCAGCCAGCCAGCCAGCTCCCCTCCCCCATCACCTCGTGCTCTCCACTGCCGCATGCGCTGCGCCCCTTGTCCTGGCCCCCCTCCTCCCACCACCTCGTTCTTTCCTCCCATCCCGCCCTGTCTCGGCGCGAGGCAGCGCCGGTCAGCTGACAGGGACAGCTAGAGCGCGCGGGCGGAGCCACCTGCGTTCCCTGAACACTTGTTGATTTCTTGATGAGTTGGCGTCGGCGGCGGCAAGGCGGAGGAGGGGATTCGGCTTCCCCGGCACCGGCGGCCGCCTGAAGATCCCTTCCTTTCCTTCTCCGGTGGGCTCTCGCGAGGTAAGCGGGCCGCTTTCCGTTTCTTGATTCTGGTTACTCGCGCGGAGCCATTTCTATCGGGCATTTCGTCGCCGGGAGATCTGATCTTTATTTTTGGCAGGAATTTAGCGGTAATGCCTGCTTAATTTCGGGTTAAATGCGTTGATCCGGGCTCGATTTTCGTGGTTAGTCGCTTCAATCCTCCTTTTATCGTCCGTCCGGCCGGCCGGCCCTCTCTCGGATGTCAAAAGGGCGCGTTTGTACCGATGCGCTCAGGTTCTTCTTCCCCTTTGCCGTTCTTGCCTTTCCTCGCCTGTCCAAGGTCAATCTGCGAGCTCAATGCCGGCGCTGGTAGTTGCGCCATTCCTCCTCGGGCAGATGGGGCCGTCTCGCCCTCCCGCCCCGAGAGGGACAGGGGAGACAGCGACGCGTCTCTGCTACCGTTTTTCCACCACCATTACTGCGTCTCCGCCTCCGTCTGACCACGTCGCTTTGTGGTCTGCAGAATAGTAGGAAAATTATAATTGCAGTTTAAAAAAAATGGGGTGGTTTGGGATGCGGCTGCTTACCATTTCCTGGATCAGTTTGGGGGAAGATGCTATCTTCATTTATCTTCCAGTTCATTTTTTTTAACATATCAGTATTCCTGTTCTTCCCTGTCAATTTGGCGCGATTTGCTTCCTAAAGAAAGGTGACATCTGTTGTACACTTTGATCCATGTGGATGCAGTACCAAGTGCTTTGAGTGCTAGTATCTTCCCGGATCAGTTGAGGTTATCCTCTATGTTCAACTTCTCTATTGATTTGTTCAATTTGGGTAGTTGCTTGCGTAGAGGACCCAATCGTGCTGCCATTTGCATCGGCTTCTTCTAGAAGTGGCATAGTGATCCAGTTACTCATTTACTACCGCCCTTACCCTCCATCGTTCGCTAGCTACCCACAGAAAACGCTGAGCCTGTGACGCCATTTTGCCCCTGCTAATGTAGGATTCTTGTGTTTATTGTCAATTAGACATGTGGCATTTTTCCGCCGTTTCTGAATCGGTTTCTTTGTATAGTGCCCAAGTGGTGTGTGGCGAATTCCACAAATCAGTATAAGGCTAACACCCGCTCTCCATTACTGTGCCTGCCTTAGTATTTCTCGGCTTTAAGAATTCTGTAATTCTATCTGTGCAGTTCCATAGGGTGCTCAAGTAGTGATATCCAGTACTTGGAAAGCCTCTGCAATAATTGTTGGTAATATTTTGTGTTTTCATAGGTACAAGCGCCATGGGGCTCTTAGGTATGATGGGCGATTCGTTCGGGTGCTCGGCTACCGGCGAGCGACTCGTCTCCGCTGCAAGGGATGGAGACATTCAAGAGGCTAGAGCCCTCTTGGAGTTCAACCCCCGCCTTGCCCGGTACTCGACATTCGGGATCCGGAACTCGCCACTCCATTACTCGGCTGCGAAGGGCCACCATGAGGTGAACCACTGATTTTGTGTACAATCGTTTCCTGATCTTTCTGCGATAATTCTAGATCCACCTTACCTTTTTAATTCATTTAATCAGTTATCAGTATGTGGATTTGCTATTATTTGACAAATAGTACCTCCTTGCTCCATGATAGATTGTCTCCCTCCTAATCGAATCCGGGGCCAATATCAACCTTAGAAATTGCAGAGGACAGGTAAATTCTTCTATTTCTCACCTTAGATCTTCAATGATTTTTTCATATTCCTTTAGAGTATTTCATCAGCAGTCAGTTTTCATCCAGGATTATATTAGGAAATACACTTAACCGATAATTTATTCCATAAGTGGTTTATGCAACGATATGATACAACTACAGGCTTTGTAACTGAGGTGGCCTATTTTTTCGAGTGGAAATTAGTAGCTTCGTGGAGAGGAGGGACTATATCCTTATTTCATTTTCTTGGTTGAGTTTTACTGTACAAAATGGTTGTGAAGTGCTCAGTACTTAAAAATGGATAGAAATAGACTATTCTTCAATGGGTCACCTGATTGTTTACTTTTCTTCCCAGTTGTGTTTTAAGTTATGTGCTTTTTTTATTGCTAACTCTGAACATTACACTGCGCAGACTGCTCTGATGCAAGCTTGTCTATATGGTCACTGGAAAGTTGTACAGATTCTAGTTCTTTTCAAAGCTAATGTAAGTGAACATTACCTAGCTTATTTTTGGGTCAAATTATTCCAAAATCTCTATTTATGCAAGTGATCTGTATCTTGAATTTCTAGATTCATAGGAGAGATTGTTTTAGTGGCGCGACAGCTATTCATTTTGCCGCCCTGAAAGGTCATACTCGGTGCATTCGGCTTCTTGTGGCTGATTACGTGCCTAGCTTGTCAGACTTTTGGAACGTTATGCGTGGAAAGTCCAGAGATGAAACAAAAAAGGATGCCTTCGATGCGGTGTATGTAAAACCCTGACGTTCATCTATATTGGCATCTTTCTAATCACTTATAAATTTGCATCATTTTTATTTGTACTCTCAGCGTGTTCATTTATGTGGTCATCCCCTCTCACGGATAAATGTGTGCCATTTCTTCTTGTGCTCTCCAGATCTCTCCGGAGACTAATTAATGGAAAGTCAGATGGCGGCGTCACCCCGCTTCACTTGGCAGCCCTTCATGGCCATGCTGAGAGTGTGCAGTTGCTATTAGATCTTGGAGCTTCTGTCTCTGAGGTCACAGTCAATGATGGTTCAACTATTGACCTCATTGGTAAGTATTAAAGAGAAATGACAAATGTGTAACCTTAGTCAGTTTGTCATGGAACTTTGACCATCAGTTTGGCATGTAATTGTGGATGACAAGTTGATTTTTCCTGACTTTTTTAATATGATCCTAGATTAACTAATTCCTTCATGCAGGTTCAGGTAGCACTCCTCTCCATTACGCGGCATGTGGTGGAAGTGCTGTCTGCTGCCAAGTATGACGGCTAACTTTTATATTTCATGAGAATTTAAGCAATATGCCAACTCCCATTTACTGATTTCTGCTAAACAGCTTCTCATTGCAGCAGGAGCGAACATTGGAGCTGAAAATGCTAATGGGTATGCACTAGCCAGTCTTATCATAAATATTTGTTTCTACGCCAAATTAATTAAAGTTATCTTATAAAAAAATTACTATATAACTGCCACAGCATGGTTATGTTCTTTGTTATACAAAATGTATTATGAAATGAGATATCTTTATTTAGTCACTTGCAAATATAGTTGAGCCACCTTTACTTTGACGTACTCAAATCCTGAAGCTATTTTTACTTTTTTGTACTTATGAATTCTGATGCTGTATGCTCTTGTATCCCACATGAAACTTGAAAAATGTTGTTTTCCAATGACGAAAGAGTGATTGGGCTGGAGTATGTTAATCCCTTACTGGAAAAAGACTTCCATGCTAGTTGTTTGGATTGCTTACTCTTCTCCAATACTATTTGCTTGAAGGTTGACTCCTCTAGATGTGGCTCGTTCGTGGCACAAAAATAGTGTTGAAGGCATCCTAAGCAAACAGCCAGAGGGCCGAATACGCATTCTTCCTTCACCATATCTGTGTCTACCACTGATGAGCATTGTCAAAATCGCTCGGTGAGTTCAAATACCAGACAAAATATGTAGTTATTCATATATCATCATGAAGTGTCCACAATTAAAATTTAAACGTTATCTCCTGTAAGAACATCTAAAATTTACCAAGCATACATGCTCCAGTGGTTGTATCAACATAACTTGCTCCAGTGAAAGAGATGAAGGTTGCCAATGCTTTACAGCAGTATTTTCCTATTATGTATTATCTTTGTCCTTGGGGAACTAAAACAACAGACTTGCTCCAAACCAACAGGAATGCTTTTCACTGTCCAGAATGATGATAATAAGAAACGAACATTTCTTTGTTATCCCCAACATCAAATTTTGAAGTCCACAAAAACAGATAGAGCTGCCATGTTTTCCTTTTTTTCGTTTTCTTATATGCCATTGAAAATTCAACCGTGTTTTATATTTTGCAGTGAGTGTGGATGGAGAAAGACTTCTGCCTCCTCCACATGTCAGGATCCATGCGTCATATGCTTGGAGGTGGAATGCACGGTAGCTGCAGAAGGTACTGGCAAACTGACTCATGATGCATCGTTCAACCCTGCTAATATAACCAATATAACTGCATATTTTAATAGGCTGCGGCCATGAGTTCTGCACCAAATGCGCACTGTATTTGTGCTCGACCACAAGCAGCTCAACATCCATCCGTGGCGTTCCCGGCTCCATATCATGCCCTTTGTGCCGTCATGCCATTGTCTCTTTCATGAAGCTCACGAGTACCACCCCAATAAAGGAGCTTCCATGGACAAGCACATCGCTAGCTCTATGTGCAGCAGGCGCAAGCACTGGATCCAATCATGCCAGCTCCTTGCATCGTCGGCCAGACAGGCATCGATTGCGCTCCTCCTCGGTTCAGTTGGGATGCTCCTCTTTTAGATCCATTGGCTCTGGGAAACTGTCGTCATTGAAGTTGAACTGCACAGGAGCTGAAGAGGCGGTGCCTTGCCTCATCAGTTGTCTCAGGCCAGATGTGCAGCGGTCGTCATCGTACAGGGAAAGAATTAGGAGATATTCAGAGTTTTGATAGCAGCGCTCTGTTGGTTCTCTGCCTCCCTTCCTGCGAGTTTTCGGGGTTTGGCAGTTCAAACTTGTTTAGTGTCTGTCCATGTTTCTCTTTGCTTCTGTGTTTCTTGCCATGTAATATGCATGCAGTCCTCGTGGAGAAGAACTGTTTGTGTACATGACTCGTTCGTCTACTTATATGTGAAGTATATACCATCTGCGTTTTACAAAAGCCAGAAAGTTCATGGATCTTCGTAAAAAGTTAATTTGGAGGAATTCAGAATTCTGAATCTGCCAATTCAAGTTAGCAAGTTTATGTTTCTTTGTAAAGAAAATGATTCCGATAATTTCAGAGGTAATCTGGCAAGATTGAATCTGCCAATTCAAGATCTACAGAAAAAAAATCTGCTCATTAGCTTGCAATCTACATTGTACATCCCGATCACAATCCATGTTCTCAGATGAATAAAATCACAATCCATGTTCCCGATCACAATCTACATTGTAATTCCCATGTTAGCACAGCTAGCAAATATGTCACATTGTCCCCCACATTCTTAGTATCTTGAGAGTATGGTGCATGTTCTCCCGATCTGAAAACCTTGGCCTTTCTTCAGCTTTAGGCGATAGCACATCCTCGCTTCTGAAGGTTCTTCCATGAAGTGATTTGGCTTTGTACATAGTTGAACAAAGTCTGTCGTTCTGTTGGTTCTTACAGTAGTTTCCAGTCTGGTGGTTTTGTTGGCTGTCGTTTCGCCGTTTCATGGTTGTAGTGCAAGTCGCACTCCTGAACTGTAATAATCGTTGAAACGGTCTTCTACTTTGCTTAAGACGGGGGCTTCGACCCTAATACTCTAAAGAAAATTAGCACAAAACTAAAACTGTTTTAATCTCCAATGTACTTGGGCCATAACTCTGAGTACTTGGGCCGACGCAATCCTTGCTCAGCGAGCGAGGAAGTATGCGTGCGTGACTGGCGAAGGGGTACTTGGGCCAGAATGCGCCGTCGAGAGCAAATACTGGTGCGAAGATGCCAAGGTTGCACGCCACGGCGATGAGGCCATGCAATTACTCCGCCATGGCTACTTTACAGCTTCTGATTCACCTAGTGTTGGCATATATCAGGACAATAGTGTGTTGCCCTTGCTCCAGTGGCGTGGATCCATCAAGCAATTAGCAAATTTGCTACATTCTAACAGGAACCATTTCGTTTCGAAAAGAACCAAAAAAAATTTGGCAGCGCGTGACTTGGCTTTGTCTGGAACTTCGTGACCATGATTCTTGAATGGTTATTATTAAGTGCTACATCAGAGCTCAGATTAGGGGAGTAATCCTAAAAATATATGGCTCTAATGGAGGACCATTCCAAGTTGTTTACACAACGCCGTGGCAGCACCTTAATCATGGAGACATTCCCAGCGTCTGCTAAGAATGGATCCCATTGACCGATTACTAGCTGTATTTCTTCGAAACAATCCTAGGATCGACCGCATTACATTCAAAGAGCTAAGTACCACCACCAGCACAGAGTACCATTGTCAAATATTTTTAAAAAAAAATATCAAATATTGCCTACAATTAATTTTTCAACGCATCTTCACGTGGTTGCTAGATTAGAGATTTTGTTTTGTGAAACACATTTTAGATACAGATAACTCATAAACACC
Organism: Panicum miliaceum; assembly: GCA_032594955.1. Classification (NCBI taxonomy): domain Eukaryota; kingdom Viridiplantae; phylum Streptophyta; class Magnoliopsida; order Poales; family Poaceae; genus Panicum; species Panicum miliaceum. The sequence goes on from CM064073.1 coordinate 23,960,113, forward strand.
CACGCATACTCACCCCTATAAATATATGCACGTAATTTTATCCTTATGAACAATTTAGATATAGCCTGATGAAATCATTATAGTCGACTCGTGATCGACTGGTACATCGCCTATTACTGGGTGAGATCGAGTTCCACCACACACAAGGAACCTTACGTAGGTAAAGATATGCTCAATTCACCTGCTAGATTGATGGAAACGAGCATTAGGTCACGTGACAGCCATTATACATGTTATCCCTGTCTACATGAACCACGTCCCTGTACTCATTCGCTTGCTGGATTAGAGATTGATAGAAACGAGCATTAAGTCACGTGCGTGACAGCCATTATACATCACTATAGAAAATATTTTGTACCTTTTTTTCAAGGAGCGGCCGGAAATGCGATCCACTCGTACAAACAGGAGACTGTTAATATAGCTTTCGGTCGGCCCCCGGAATAGTATTTTCAGGGCTAGGTGTGGGGGATCCGTCCTTAGAAATGGCTACCATTTTTAGGGCTATTCAAGAGTGGGTGATGACCTCACCCGTCCGTGAAAATAAGGGCTATTTCTAGGGGCAGCTCGCTCTGTAGCTCTGCGAGCCGCCTCTAGAAATTAATTTTCAGGGGCAGGTCACACCCGCTAACTGCTTTTAGAAATGTTTTCCATAAGCCTCATATTCTCTAGTATCTTAACCCTTATTTTTTTCTATATTTATAGTTCACTGTAACTTAATTACAAGTTTCATTTTTATATGTTTTGCTATATTCTACGATTAAATGAACTTTCTGCATCAAAAAAGAAAAAAATCAGTAGTAATACGTAAAAGAGGTACAAACTTTCCGTAAATTGGCATGGCGTCATAGTTTAGCTGTGTAACATTATCATAAAAGATTCAAAATATTCTACATAGAGTAGATTGTACATTCTTCATAAACTCATCAACTTCCCATATTAATATTTCATATAACTCAAGCCACACATTTAGGTTTCCACAGTCTTAACCCTTATATATATGTATTCAAATATGCCTGGCTCAATTTTCTGTAAATTTATATTTTTCTATAACCTTAGTGCAAAAGTTTTATTTTTTTATATGTTTTGCTATATCCTACGAGTTGAATGAATTTTTAGTATAAAAAATGATTAGCAGGGGCGGATAACGCCACCACCCGTCCATGAAAATGCCTACCATATAAATTGAATCTGCACGGGGACTTAGGGAAATTTTTCGCATTGCACATGTGATGGCATTGGGCTGCCGAAAATTTCAACTCTCCTTGCACTCCGGTGACTCCGCCACCCGGTCTCTCGTGGCAGCGCCCTCCGCCAACTGCCCTTTCCACGGCTGTCCTCCCTGTGCGACGCCTCCCTATGCGGCTGCCCACCCCGCGGCGGCGCCCTCCCCGTAGCCGTCCTCCCCCCGCGCGGCACCCTCCCTGCGGCCATCCTCCCCGTGCCGCGCACTCCTCGCGGCCGCCCTCCCCACAGTGCCCTCCCCACAGCGCGCCCTCCCTGCGGCCGTCCTCCCAGCGTGGAGCCCTCCCTGTGCGGCCGCACACCCCGCTATGGTGCCCTACCCATGGCCGTCCTCCCCAGCGTGGCGCCCTCCTCGCAGCCGCCCTCCCCGCAGCGGTCCTATCCCCACGCTGCCGCTGTCTAAAAATTCCGAAACAAATTGCCGATTTTTTTGGCGGACTAGATTTTGTTTTTAGGGGCGGGCCATGCCACCGCCCCTGGAAAATGATTTGCAGGGTCGGATCATGCCATCACCCGCTACTTTTAGGGATGGGTCATGGTATCACCCGCCCCTGAAATAGTTTTACAGGAGTAGGCATATTACCTGCTTCTGCATATAACTATTTGTATCCGCGAAAAGCAAGAGCTGTAGAGCATCTGCCTCTGCAAATACCATTTCAACCGGCCCTGGAAACCGTTTTTGTGACTCCCTCTGACTCCCTCTCCCTCTCTCCTTTATCTTCACCACTCAGTCACTCTCCCCACACTTATCCTCTCCCCTCTCCCCACCCTTATCCTCTGTCTGCTCTCCTCATCTCCTCGGCCCCTTCCTTCTTCCTCCGCCACCGCCTCCCCTCCCTTCATCCTCACGCACGGGAGCAGCGGGGGGCGCGAGGGAGCAGCGACGCAGGGCCGCGGCGGCCGGCGTGAGGCGGGCGTGCGGGACCCCGGCGGCCGGCGCGTGGGTCCTTCCCCCGCCGCCCCCTCTCCTTCCTTCCTCCGCTGCCCCCACCCCTCCCTTCTTCCTCGCGCACGAGAGCGGCGGCGGGCACGCGGGAGTAGCGGCGCGGGGCCACGGCGGCCTACCGCGCGGGACCCCGGCGGCCGGCGCGTGGGGCCTTCTCTCGCTGCCCCCTATCCTCCCTTCCTCCGCTACCCCCTCCCCTCCCTTCTTCCTCGCGCACGGGAGCGGCGGCGGGCGGGAGCGGTTGCGGCCGGCGCGTGGGGGAACCACCCATCTCCTCCCTTCTTCCTCCTCACGGGAGCAGCAGCGGGGCGGCACGGCCAGACCCTGTTGGCCTGGCCTCGGCGGGCGGCGCAGCCAGATCCCGCGCTCGGCTTGGCCCCAGTGAGCGGCGGTGTGGATGGATTGTTTATTTTTTCAAATATGTATATGTGGCCGGATTGATTTGTGAATGATTTTGTGGTAGTAATTGATCTTGTGAAGGATTGATATGCGATTGCAATTTGGAGAAATATTTGGAAGCCAGCCCGTGTACGGGAGCCGGTGGGCCGATTTTTTTTCTGAAAAACTACATTAGTCCCGGTTGAATAGGCACCAAGACAAAAATGTCGGGCATATTAGTCCTAGATAGCCGGTCCCGGTTGGAAAACTAGAACTAAAGCTGGTTGACCGATGAAGGGCTGGTTCTAGTTGGGAACTGATGAAGGGCTGGTTCTCAACTGGGACTGATGAAGGGTTCTGTACTAGTGTATTGGGCTCTTGTCCCAATGGTCATCCCGACGTGTTGTAGGCTTGTAGCTGCATGCGTAGGATAAACACTTAGCAACGCATGGGATAGTTTATTATTATCTACTCCCTCCTTCTCACATGAAGAGTGCAATTTTAAATTTTTTCGGATAGATTAGTGGTGGTGTGAAATGACCTTCGTGACCTCAATTTTTTTACATGCATAGACTTCCTAAAATCATGGACAGAAGATAATTTTGGCATGCAAAACAGATCTGACCATTAAATTAGGCGGTTGTTGGTGTCAAATTCCTAGAATTCTCTTTTGTAGGATTTTTTCTAAATGCTAAGATTACACTCTTTATGAAGACGGAGGGAGTATAGAGTAATTAACAGTTTAATGCGAACCAACAATATATTTATGTTTGCATATAATTGCCCCAAAATTATTCCCAAGTTTTCTAGATCATTTTCATTTTTGAAAAGACCTGATGGATTTTATGATTTCTTAAAAAATCCTCTCAAGTGGACAATGGGCCTTGCAGTCTCCACTACTATAAAAATGATATTTAGGGACCGTTAAAACTGCATTTGCAGGGGTTGGTAAGAAGAAGCGGGTAACGTATCCACCCCTATAAATGCAAAGAAAAAAATATCCCAGCTAACCAGCCATCACCACAAGCCCCTCTACCACAGGAGCATTAATCGGGGTTCGAACCGCTTAACTTAAGCCTCACGCGTACTCTCCTCTCCACCACACTACACAATCACTTGTGACTCTATGAGGTATGTCATTCTTTTGTATTAATCCGTCTCTGGAAATTATTTCTAGGAGCAGGTGATGCCATCACCCACACCTAGAATTATTTATTGATTTATTTTTATTCTTTTCTTTGAAAATATAAACATATATTTGTATATACTCACACAAGATATATTTCACATATCTCAAGTGTTTTTTCAAATGGTCAAAATATCACAATCGCAATACATATGTTCAAATTGCTTTCATATTCACATATACTACATTCATAATATATTGTACAACACATGTATTATAGAGAAATTAAAATTATTTTTTGGACTACTAAATGATCTTGAATGAGAAAGTTATCAACTATAAAATTTTAGGTCCCGTACTCTCTACAATTTTGATATAAAGTTTGACTTCATCCGAGATTATATAAAAAAGTTATGAATTTATTTACGTAAGATCATTTGTAGAGACGGGTCATACCATCAGCCGTCCTAAAAATTATTTTTGGGGCGGGTGATGCCATCACCCACCCCTAGAAATGGTGGCCGTTTCTAGGGGCGGAGGAGGCCATCACCCGCCCTAAAAGATATATTTTTAGGGGCGGGTCGGAAACTACAATAATTCCGCTCCTTTTGTAGGAGCGGGTAACAAGGAGCGGGTAACCTTTTGAGGCGTCCCTAAAAAAAGAAGGCTCTTATAAATTATTTTTATAGTAGTGCTTATGGACATGGTATGATTGGTGTCAACATGTGAGTATATATAATCCACTGAGATGAGCAAGCACCGGAAATGTAGTCATGCGTGAGATTACTCTGTGGTCTCATGCTGTCCCTTTGAGATTGAAAAACTGACACAAGTGGGTCAATTCCAACAGATAAGGTGTCGAATGCCCTACACGTGTCCGAAAGTTCAAACAAGAGAGTTACAAAACCTAGATAGATTACACTAAAGACAACGCACACGGCTGACACTTTATTTGCTTTCACTGAAAAAACGAGACTCATGCTCACGACCCGACTAAGGACGATGCCAAATCCTTCTCTGGATCCGCCATGATGGAGTGACATATGCGTCAATCTCGATCCAACGAGACTCACGTTTGATTTTAGCTTCTTCCGCCCTGCAAAATACATGCAAATCCCTACAATAATAATCTCTTGTTCGTGTAACATGCATGCGATGGTACACGCACGACGATCCGTAGTAAGGTTGCCTACCGATTTACTAGAGAAGTATGTCGGGCACCACCAAGGAGAAGCAGCAGTCCTTGAAGGCGTCCATGGCGCGGCTGTAGAGGGACACGAGCGCTTCCACGCTCCCGTCGCCCTGGGGGCACGGCGGCAGGATGTAGACGGCGCCGTCCACCGGCTGGTTGCTCGGCATGTACAGGAACTGCCGGCCGCCGCCGAAGTCGAGGTCGTAGAAGGGGATCCTGTACAGGCAGTACACCTCGACGTCCGGGCTCTCCGCCGCGTCGGACATGGGCTCCAGCCCCTCATCCTCGATGGCCCCGGAGCCGATGAAGTCGATGAATGTAACACCCAAAAATATAGGAATCAAAATTCTAAAAGTATTTTTATAAAAGTCATAAAATAAAATTATGCATGCATCTTTATTTCTTTTCTTCTCCTATTCTTTCTTTCAACTCAGCCCATTCCTTCTTTTCTCCTTCCTTTCTTTTCTCGCGGCCCAACTCAGCAGCCCAATCCGCTCACCCGACTCTTTCTTTCACCGACATCTAGGCCCCACCTGTCGGCGCCTTCTTCCACCTTCCTTTCTTCTTCCTCTGCTCCGCACCGCTCCCGCTCCTCTGTTTCCTTTCTCCGCCACGACAGCAGGCGCGCCGCGCCGTCGTTCGCACCCCTTCTCCTTCCTTCTTCCTTCCTTACCCCGAGTCTGGATCGACTCCGCGCCGTCGATCGCGTCTCTCTTTCCTTCCTCGCGATGCAGGCTTACCTTACTAGCCGCAGTTCCGCCCTTTCCTTCGCAAGAGCTGCCGCCTTCCTTATTCCCAGCCAATCCGCCCCTATAAAATCCCGCCGGAGCCCTGCTTTGCAACCAGAGCCATCCTCAAACCCTTTCCTCTACTCAACACCGTCGCACGCCGCTGGAAGTCGCACACCGGAGGATCGCCGCCGCCCCGTTACGCCGCCTCTCCGTCGACTCGCCGTTCCGCTGCTTCTCCGCCGTCATCAACTTTAGCATCATGCCGCACCAGATTCCCCTCTCTCCCTTGCTCCGCCGCAAACCCGATTTCTCGCCGGATCCATGTTTCCGCCCGCCACCGTGGCCGCCAGTTTACAGCCGCCGCACAGCCATCCCGTGACCACCCTCACCTTCGTCGTGCCGCCCACGCCCTTCCCGGCATAAATCCAGCCTGAACTATGCCCCGGAACACTGGATTCGGTGAAGCATCGGCCGTCTGCCGCCGCACTCGCTCGTCGCCGACGCCCAGCAAAGCTCCGATTCGCCTGACCCTCTCTTGACTCCGCCAATTCGCCCGACCCTTACCCCGCCGATTCGCCCGACCCGCCGCTCGATTCTGATCCGACGGACCAGATTCACCCGACCCTAGCCATCCCCGGAACTTTTGCAGAAAGACTCCTAGGTTTTCAGAAATCAACCCGCAGTCCAGAATAGTAGAAAAATAATTAGAGTTGAGCCCTTTCTTTTTCTGTCCCGACCCTTGACTTTTCTAGAATTTGTACCCGCCGTCCAGAACCTCTAGTTTTGCACCCCGACCCTTTGTATAAGGTTTAATTATGTTTTAGCCCCTGGAAGTTCAAAACTCTCGCAGTTAGGCCCTAGATCACTGTTTTAGCCATATCTTCATCATTTCAACTCCGATTTCAGCGATTCTTTAGCCCACATGATCCTTGCATCATGAACTACAACTTTAGTATATTTTTACTTTCTATTTGTACTGTTTGTTGTACTGTTTCTTATTTGTTTGTGTATGCTTGTTTTGTGTGATCGCGTAGACAATATGACGTTCGAGCAAAACTAAGAGCAAGCTTACGAGGAAGAGAATCAGCAGCTGTTTGAGGAAGACAAGTGGATTTCCCCCCCGTATATTCTATTTGATCCCAACAACAGCATGATAATACACTTTACTTTAATGTTGCTTGCATAAACTTGATGGGTTACCTATGCTAAGGACATACCTAGTCTTTTACCCCAAACCTTGAAACACCTGGGTTCACTATTCATGTTGGGTAGTTACGCTTAGTTGCAAACTTTGGGATTGGTATTGGTTTACTCTTATGTCAATGTTGATCACGTTTCATATTGTGGTTATATCGCGTAATCTTAAGATCAACTTTGTTTAATGAGAACATGGAGAACCACCCAAGAAAACAGTGCAACCACAAAGTCATATGGCTCTGATCTTAGCCAATTAATTAGATGTGTAGTTTGCTGGTGGCCTTACCGAAAGGGCAAGGAGGGGGTCGGTGATAGGGGTCATAGCCCGGTCCTCTTGGGGTAGCTGCCTTTGCTAAGGAGCTGACCATTAGGGAGGTTTATGGACCACACTACTACTGAAACTCTAGCGGGCTGCCTAGCTCTCGACATGTCTTTGTAAAGGCTTCGTAGTGTACCCTCGCCACTCGGAAGTGTTTAAGGGCCTTGCAAACCCGGGCGACTCAGGGGAACATGATTTGTGGGTAAAGTGTACAACCTCTGCAGAGTGTAAAACTGTTATAACAGCCGTACTCACGGTTAAGAGTGGCTTGGACCCTCACATGATAATGAAACTTGAAGATTAATTAAACTATGGTTCGTGGCTAATATTTATGTGATGGTACCGTAATGCTTCTGCTAAAGTGGGTTGGTATAAATTTAAACCTAGTTAATAGGTGCTTGTTAATAAATACTTGACCAACTAAAAGCAACCGCTGCTGCAAACCTTAGCCTATCTTTGATGGCCTTGCATTTTTACCCCACTTGCTGAGTACCAACCATAAGAGTACTCATCCTTGCCTCTGCTGCTCAGAAGAGAACTTTGAAGAGAAGATCTTCGACGACTTCGAAGAGTTCTAGGCCCTGCGTTCACCAGTCATCGCCTGTGGAAGACGGAGTTGTTGGAGACTTCCTATAGGGTATAACGGTTTATCGTTTAAAGATAATTGTGTCTCTTTTATACGGAGTGTAATATTGTTAAATACTTTATTTAGTTACATTTTGGAGCATTGTCTTTGATATATATTACACTTTCCGTCTACCATATATATGTGCATCTGGTTTTTTCTAGAATCGGGTGTGACAATGAACGACCTGAAGTAGGCGTTGTCCACGCGGGCGACCTCCCGGCGGATGAGCTCCGCGGCGCGCCCTAGGGGGCCGGCCAGCAGCTCCCGGGCGGTGGCGGCCGGGTGCGCCCACAGCACGACGTTGCCGGTGTACCCCTGCGGCACCCGCGGGCTCCTCATCCGCGCTCGCCCGTTCACGGCCATGTGCAGCATCGTCGTGGCCTCGCCGCCGTCGAGCCCCCCCGCCCTGGTCAAGCACCGCCAGAGGTGCGCCACCAGGCACTGCATGGTGGTGTACGGGCGGAGCGTGGTCGCCGCCGCGGATGCCCGCGACTTGAGGTCGGAGATGAACTCCCTGCTGAAGCGCACCTTGTGCGTCACCACTACGTCGTTGTCGGCGGCGCGCGGCGGGCTCTTCTTCTCGTCGTCGTCGTCGTTATCTTTGGGGACCTTGAACTCGGTGCCGCGGTAGTCGAACTCGACCCGAGGCGGGTGGCGGGGCAGGAAGGACTCCCGGTCGTGCACCGGGACGGGGTCGACGGTGGCGCCGCGGGTGCACTGGCCCCAGGCGAGCAGGCACTGGCACATGGCGAAGTCGTCGCCGACGGCGTGGTGCATGGTGTGGCCGACGACGAGGGAGCCGCACGCGAACCTCGTGACCTGGACCAGCATGAGCTCCTCCGCGCCCTCGCCGCTGGGTGCAGGCGCCGCGCCGCCGCCGGCTGCAGCAGCGGCGGCATGGCGGCCTCCAGCGCGATGCCGGCCGTCGCCTCGACGAACCGTGCGCCGGCGTCGTTCAGCAGGAGCGCGCGCCGGCCGGCCGTGGACCGGCCGTGCGCGGCGACCAGCCTGCCGGCCCACTCGCGGTACTCGGCCAGGGCCCTCGCGAGCCCCGCCTCGAGGGCGGCGGGGGTCGGGGACGGCGGGTGGAAGCCGTGGATGCTGGACATGTACTCGTTGTGGACCTCGTCGAAGACGGTGAGGGGGACCACGACGTCCACGGCCGGAGTGCTGCCCCAGCTGCTGCCCTCGCCATAGGCGGGTTTGACGACCTTGGATGACTGCACGACGATCTCCATAGCACGGGGGTTGTTGGTGTCGCTGAAAAAGCTAGAACTATACTTGTACGTGTCCTAGCTATGACCCTCCCGATCATGAGCCGCTGTGTTATATAACCGTCAGAGATGCTAAAAGCATATTCTATTGCAGAACCTAACTCCAACCATGGTTGGATAACACATCCATATATCGAAGTCACCCTCGTCCAAATAATACTGCCCTAATTCTGCATACCATGTTTCCTTCTGGCAGGATCACCCGTGTCGTTATCTTTTTGGCTGGCAGTCCCATTGCACTGCCTGGTTGCGACGTAACAGGGATTCGACGTGAGGGATGTTCGAGAGAGATGCGCTTGCAGCACGTGGATCACGCTACCTAGCTAGTATGCAGACCGCGTCAGGGCGCTACAAATCATGCAATGCACACCGTGAGGAATGGTGCGGACTATGTGCCGCTTTGGGAGAGCTTCAGGAGCTGCTCCAAATCCGGCTCCAGACGGAGCCCTTCTGAAGGGCTGCAAACAGAGCAGCTCCATCCCAGGAGCCGCATCTGAAACCCCCTTTTTGCTTACATGCTCCATGCAGCTCCGGACGCAGACCCGCGTCCCCTCGTAAACGTTTGCCACCGAACTTTGCATCAATTACAAAGATTTTGCCACCCCCTATTTTTCTCGGACTCGGTGCGCACGCATCGTTAAAAATAAAGAACGCTCCTTCCTCTCCCGCTGTCTCCCCCTCACGAAACCAAGGGCGGCGACGCATGAATCCTCTCCGGCAGTCGGCGGCGGCGCGCAGGGAGGGCACTCCGAGCAGCGAAATCGACGTATCCGCGCAGGCGGAGGTCGATCCTGGCATTGGGGGCGGTGGTGGGTCCCCATACGGGCTAGATGGCACCCTGCGGCCGGGCAGAGCAGCGGCCGCTGGCCAAGGCGCGGCGCACGCGCTGCACGCACCGAGGGGGAGCGGCATGGACGCGGCATGGCCCAGCTCTCCTACGGCCGGCCTGACCGCGTTAGTAGCGGCATGGCCCAGCGTCCCGGCCTCGGTGTGGGCACAGGCGTGCTCCCTGGAGGAGCGGTCATGGCGGGCAGCGGGTGTCCACCGGATTGGTGGACCAGCAGAGCGGCCGCAACACTCGGGCCGGAGTGGCTCGCTAGCGTGCTGGCTGCAACGACGGCACCGGCTTCGACATCCACCGGGAAGCAGGCCACGACAGTAGTAGCACGGCTAAAATGAAGTGGAGAATACTTCTCAAGTTGCCGAGTTTTCCATTAAACAAGCAAAAGATGATTATTGCCGCAATCATGTATCTCCATAACTTTATCCGTGAGAACAATGGATAAGATAAAGATTTTTGCAGATGTAATCGGGATATACAAGAAATCTTCGTTCCCAAAATGTAGGAGATAAATCAACTCCAAAATCTAATGATCGGTATCACCATGGCGCTCAGACCTCATTTCAAGTAGAGATACTGGATGTTGCCCATCGAGTTGCACGAGGCGCGCTGGGTCAAGTACTGCAGCCTTTGTATCTGAGGATTGGGTGGGAGTTGTTGAGCTAGGAGTGCTGCTTCTGCGATGGCACCAATCGGCGTACGGTACTCGCGATCCGCGACTGCTGCAAAAGCATTGTTAAGATCCCTTGGTACGCGGGCGTGACTCTGCGTGTTGCGCTTGCGTTGCGTGCGCTTGGCGTTCTTTGCCCGCCGGATTCTTCGGTGCTCCTCGTCTTCATCTTGGGGAGCATTGGCTGTGGGCTCGTCGGCGGAGACGTCCGCGAGTTGTTCATTGTCGTACTGGGGGTCCAGCTCATCTTCTTCCGCGTTGCGAAGGGAGGCCATACAGACTTGATGATCCGGCGAGTGGTTAGCCCCAAGGCTGTGGTTGAGTAGCTCTGTGCTACTTTCTCCTTCTTCCGCGATGGGAGCAAGAGGTCTACCCCTCCTGGCAGGGTAGTTCCTGCGTAAAGGCCGTAAGGCGGGACTCGTAATCGAGTAGTTCGGAGGGCTCAAAGCGCTTCCAGTACACGAAACGTCCTTGCGGCGTTGATGTGATGGTTAAACCCAGATGGCTGCCCGAAAATGATTCGGAGTTGCCATCGGGTTGTGGGTGGTTTTCAAGGGCGGGGGCCGCCCGACGAGTGGTGACTCCCTCGTCTCCGAGTCCTTCTCGGGATCGGCTTGAAGGTGTAGTACTTCGCGGGGAGTACTCTTCGTTGGAGTCCGAGTGGAAGTCAAAAACGGGGCAAGTGGTGGCTCCCACGTCCTTGATCTTGAGAAATAGATCCAAATCCTCCTCCAAGTCGGAGAGGGATTTAGATCGTGAGGTCTTTTCAGATCGGTTTGAATCTGACCCGAATAGATCTGGTGCGTCACGAGTGGAAGTCGCGTTGAAAACGGACATCTTTTTGATCTGCTGGGCCAGATCGGGAAGCAGCATCTCGTCGAGGTTGTCGATGAAGTCGTCCAGATCGCTGCTTCGAGTTGATGGAGAGGGCTCCGGCTCCTTGGAGTTGGTTAAGTGGCTGTTGAAACCACCCAAACCGTTGGCGACGCAGATCCAGGAGCCGAAGATGAAGGTTGTGCCCTCGTCGAGCACAGTGCTGGTGAAGTTGAAGGATGCCATCGAATTCTCCGGTGGATGCTCGATGAACACCCCTACCTGGCGCGCCAGCTGTCGGTGTTTTACCGCCACGCCCAATGAGGGATATCCCCGAGGTGGTGAGTTTGTAGGTAGGGTGTCGCCGAGATCAGGAACTCGAAGGTGCAAAGGAATACAAGGTTTTAGACAGTTTCGGACCGCGAAGAGCGTAATACCCTACGTCCTGTGTGGTTTGTATTGCCTTTGATGATCATTGTCCCCGAGGGGGCCTCTGTCCACCCTTATATAGTCTGGGGGGACAAGTTTACATGGGAGTCCTAGTCGGGTACAAGCCCAGGAGTCCTACCCGAGTACTTCTCGGGTAGTTTCCTACCGTGTCCGACTAGTTTCACTAATGTACGAGTAATCCTACTGCATTACGAGTAGTTACAACAGATGTTGGGTGTGGGTCATGTCCCATCTCGTATCCTAGGAGAAGTGTGCCACGTGGACAGTCCCGTGTACCCGGGTCTGACAATGATGACCTTGCACGAGCAATCTTTATTTCTAGATCATCATGAGCATGTATCCATGGTTACATGGTTTATGTAAGAATTGACTCCTTTTGTAAAAATTAATCTACTAATATGAGAAGACAATGATTATTAGCTAATCAATATTTCTGTTTATTTATTTATTTTTTAATTTTTACATGACTTGAAATTGTAAACTCATTGCAAACATAAAATGCAGCTACACAAACACGTTAAATAGCTAAGGGCATATCGGATATTTGACTTCTTCAATCCATTCATAAAAAATAGGGTAAAATCATTTTGCCAAATATTTTTGAAAACAGCTTCAGCTCCACCAGATAGGTCGCTCCACCGGAGGAGCTGAAGCTGGAACCATTTTCGAAGGAGCCGCATCCTTGCCAAACAACCCGGTATCCCCCGCGCTGTTCTATCACCTCAAAGATTTCACGTGAGTGTCGGATTTCACTTCGACCATGTATCTGTTTTGGACTTTTAGCCCATATTTCATTGCTTCTTTTTTCTTCCTTCCTCTTTTTTTTTATTTTTCTACTCCTTCGTTCCTTCTAAACTTTTTTTACAATTTATTTCTTCTAGTTATCCTAGCTTTATTAGAATCCTGTTATTTTTCTATCTAATTATTTTTATTTTCATAGCCCATTCCTTTTTTTCTTGGGCGAGTCAAGAGTGAGCTGGATGTAGGCTTTCCCTTCTACCTGTTTCTTACTCTTTTCTAATTTATTTTCTTTTCTTTTTGCTCTCCAATTTTTATTTTCCTTTTCTATTCACTTTATTTCTTTTTCACTTCCTTTCTCTTTCATCACTTTTATAAGAGATATCATTCATCCTTATTTCTAATAATTTTAGAATTAGTAGAGTGCACCGCCTCGGCGGCCAACCGCGCTATGCACGTCGGTAAAAAAAATTTACACCGTCCGATTCTCTTTTTTAGGCTTTCAATTGGCTAGACTCTGGTGCGTGCGGCAGCGTACAACAGCTTCTATCCGTTGTGCGTGAGCATTGATTGCTTGGTTGAGCATATCTGCTTGCCTCCGTGTGGGACACGCATCAGCTTCTTGTTGGGTAGAAGCATCAGGCGTCTCGCGTATGCGGCAAGAGGCGTTTCGCGTGTGCGGTTAGGGCGTGTTTGGAAGAGCATCATTCTAATTTTCCTAACTCCGCTCCACGAACTCCCTGCTAAATACATCTAGCTTCAGAAACTTCAGATCCAAAAATTTTTTAAAAAAATCTGGAGTTGGGAGCCAACTCCATATTTTCATGGAACTCCTCGAGAGGTGCTCAAAAACACCAGTTTCACACTTCCTCGTGGAGTTGGAGGTTATTTACCAGCATTGCCACTGATTACACAACTTATTCCTTCGTAACTTATTCCTTCGTTTCTATTTTTCCTAGCTCCCAGCCCAACCTCCATTTCTTCCTCACATCGCCCCTGCTTCTCGCCGCCGCCACCCCTGCCTCCTGCCACCCGCTCGCCGCGCCACACCGCCGCCTCCCTCCAGCCGCGCCGCCCGCCCTCCTCCACAGCCCGTTGCGCCACTCGCCTCCTCCCCAGCCGCGCCGCCACGTCCTCCTCCCCCGCCGTGCGCCCCCTCCTCCCCAACCGCACTGCCCGGTCCTCCTCCCCCCGCCGCGTGGCCCACCATCCTGCCCAGGCGCACATCTCCGTCCTCCTCCCCCACCGTGCCTCCCGCCGCCGCCGCCGCCGACGCATCGTGGTCGTCGCTTTCTCCCTCATCGCCGTCGGCAAGTTGCTTCCTGCATGCTGCGGTGAGAAGAGTAGAGTAGAGAGAGGAAGAGGAGGGGAGAAAAGAGAGTGGCATGTGGCCCATTCACAAGGGCTAAAATAGACTATTCACAATAAATCAGCTGATTTCTGGAGTTGGAGCACTGCAATCATTCGTTCTTCTATCTCTTTTTTTTAAAAAAAACACAATAACTCAGATATTCACAATGCACGCAGACTCACCCCTATGAACACACGTACCAATCTTCGAAGAATGACCCGATAAATCCTCAAGATTGACGAAGTCACCACCGGCGCCTCGCTGTCGATGGGAACGTTGCCTACCACTGAAAGTACAGCGCTGTTAAATCCTAAAAAATTCGCTCCTATTAGGAGTCGAACCCAGGACCTAAGATGTTACTGAGACTCTTGTAACCAAGAGGCTACGTACCCTTTCACTTATTCCTATATCTCTGTTCTAATCTAAACTGCTTTCCTGTTCCTTCCAACATCTTGTTTCTGCGCTGTTTTATTTTTTTTGGTCAATGCATGATTACAATTTTGTGGTTGTTGTCTTTATTTATACTGTTCTTCCTTCATCATTATTCAATAGAATTAACACTTTCACTTCTCTCTTGGCGATTAATTTTCCCTTTTTAAATACACTTACTAATATCATACTGTAAATCTTGATGGTACGTACTTCTCTACTTTGCACAGGGTATTTAACGACGATCGGGGACCGCTGCTTAAACTTTCAGCAATCCGACCTTTGTTGATAACAATTACTTAGGTAAACATAGTTTATAATATTCCTTAGATAATAACTTAAACATATATGAATCTTTACAGATTGGAGTAGTTAGTAAACTAATTCTTTTTCATATTTATTTTCCTCGCGCGCCAACCACTAGTTGGATATAAGTTACCTCGACGAACCGCGCTCCAGCGTCGTTCAGCAGGAGCGCGCCGGCCGGCCGTGGACTGGCGGCCGTCCGCGTCGATCAGCCTCCCGGCCCACTCGCGGTACTCGGCCAGGGCCCTCGCGAGCCCCGCCTCGAGGGCCGCGGGGGTCGGGGACGACGGCGGGTGGAAGGCGTGGATGCTGGACATGTACTCGTCGTGGACCTCGTTGAACACGGAGAGGGGGACGACAAAACGTCCACGGCCGGAGTGCTGCTGCCCTCGCCATAGGCGGGCTTGACGACCTTGGATGACTTCACGACGATCTCCGATCCATAGGGCTAGGGCTAGAACGAACTGATGCCACCGAAAGCTAGAACTACTTAGCTTAGCTTGTACTACTTCTCGTCCTAGCTGCGCTCGCTACGCTGTGAGCCACCGTTATATATAACCGTCGGAGATGCTAAAATCATATTCGAAGAGAAATTCTATTGCTGAAGCTCCAAACCAGCATGCATGCAGCACGTACGAGAATCACGCTTACCTTGACCTGAGCGATTCTCGTCGTCTTTACCCTGCTAACTGCATGCATGTACGTGGCACGCTTGAGTCCTGCCTGCGTGTAGCATGGAGGACGACGACACAGAGACCGATGTGCCAAAGCGGATGCATGTGAGCCCAGTCGTGTCAAATCATGCAAAGCCCGTCCCGTCAGGAATCACTACGTACGTGCTTCAAGTCATCCAAAGTGACAGCCAAACTTTACTACGCCGAGTCAGGAATCACATGCCAACAGGACGCTGCGCGCTGACTGCATACTGCCAGTGGAAAGAAGCCACACTGCCACTGATAGAGAGGCCTCTGTGCACGTTCTCGATCCACCTCCCCTTGCAAGAGCACCTAAAATCTCGTCCAGTGTAAGTGGTCTGAACGAACCGTGCTTATACCTATCAATGATCTAACACAATGTCATTTCAGTGTATGTGTCAGCAAAGGCCTTATTAATTACCTTATTAACTGGTAGCTGTTGCCATGGATTAGGGGTTGGTTATACACGCTCTCTATCATCTTCGTCCATACGTCGTCCCTATTCACAGCTACACAGCAAAAGCGGCGGGTCGGGAGCGCTCGCACCATCGTGTGATGTGAATGTGTGATACACGTGCCCCTGAGATTACTGGCCCCGTGGTCCCGGCCGCCGGCCCGACACTTGCAGTGGGCATCTGATCCTGGGCTCCCAGACGCCAGCCCGCCTGACACGTACACTGAGCGATGGGACGCGCCTCTATTGGCTTGGCTAGAAAACCATTACCCACGATCAAGAGTAATACACCACCAGTCCTCGAACAGTCCGTGGTGTTATCTGAATCTCTAATCTTTCAAAATGTACATTCAAATCCATAAATTTACTGATTATATCATATGAATAGGGCTGGATCCTGAGATAGCTCGGCTTAGCTCGGCTCGGCTTGTTAATAACTCGAGCTAGCTCGTTAGGTTCGTAAGTTTAGAGTTGAAAAAATTGCTTGTGGCTCGTTAGCTCGCTCGACTCGTAGCCAGCTCGGTTCAGTATAATTCCTAACGAGCCGAGCACAACTTTATGCTCGTTAGTATAACGAGCGAGTTCGAGCGAGCTTGCGAGCTGCTCGCGAACCAAACGAGCTACACGTACAACATTATTTCTACCTACATTATAGGCCGTCTAGAAACCAAGACTCAGTATTTTCTTTGTGCTTTTGTGCTTGTCCAATGTCCATTGAATGGACCGATCAATTTATGTATCTGAGAAACCAAGACTTACTATTTTATAACCTTTTTGCTTATAATAGACTAGCTTACGGGCATATATTATTGATAGAATATGTATGGTTGATAAATCATGAAAGTATTGCCAACAGAATTATATATGGTCCTGAAAGTATGGAAATAGATCCATATGTTATCCTAATATTTTTTTTATGTTTGGCTCGCGAGCTACCCGAGCCAGCTCGCGAGTTGGACTGAGCCGAGCCGAGCAGACTTTTATATGCTCGTTAGGATAACGAGGCGAGCCAAGCCAACGCCTTATCTTAGCGAGCCGGACCGAGCTAAGCTGAGTCGAGCCGAGCCGACTCGTTATCCAACCCTACGCAAGTCAGATATAAATTTGGAATTACCACCTCGATATAGGTGGAGTACAAAAGGTATAGCAATTAAAAAGTTAAAAACTTTAAAAATCCACCATGCATATCGAGCATGCACAAACCGCAACCGATCAACAGTTTTCTAATTATCTTTATTCTAATTATCTGATTTCAATAACACAGTGACAAAATCATAGAATAGGAGCCAACAGTAAATACATGAGTTTTAGTTTCAAACTTTAGACGGATAGTACTTTAGAGACCGAGCGGATTGGACCATTTCGGTTTGGCCCCTCTAACACGGTTAGCTGGTGAGCTGCTCACGAGCTTGTTAACGAAACAAGCAAAAACAGCTGCTCGGCTCGTTAAAAAAACCCATCGAACCGATTCGAGTCGAGCCGAGCCAGCTCGTCGTCCAGCTCTACATGTCGAATCTAAATTACCATTTTGAATTATAAATTACCATTTGGATCTAAATTTTATTTTTAAATTTTATGCTCAACTCTTATATATTTTCAAAATTTTATCCAAAATTTTGTTTCAAAACTTCATGTCCGAATATTTTTTTCCCAATATTTCCTCCAATAATTTATTATTTTATATTCTTTTTATAAAATTAGTCATATGAGTTTCATTTTTTGACAAAATTTTTATATAGATCATTTGTATTTGAATATATTTTTACAAGTAAATTTGTTAGGATTTATCTTGCATGTATATATTTAGTATAATTTTATATTTAAATTATATAACTTTCGATTTAGCTTAAGCAACTGTGATTTAGACCTCACGTGATACGATCTGATAGTGCATTTTGAAAGTTTGAGGATCTAAATGACACATCGAGCCAAATGTAAAGTCCTACAGTATATTTTACTTGGATCATTATCCAGCATTCTCTTCTTTGATCAGAATAGCTATCATGCAGACGATGTGCGTTCACCTAGGGGGAACGGCAGGAGGAAGAGGACCAGCACTCCGCAGACAACAACAACACAAGTCTCGTACTATTCCTTCTGTTCAAAAATATAGCTACGTTTCAATTTATTCTAAATAAAATATTTTAACTTTGATTATAAATGGTGAGAAGCTTAAGAAAACAATCAATGAAAAAGATATATAGTAGATTTATTGTAAAGCCAATTACAACAACACAGGTCTCGTACTGGCACTGCTCCTTCTGCTCCTCCATTGCTCGCTTCTCTGGGCCAACGAGCAAGGCCAACGCTCCAGCAATGCTTAATTAGGGATGGCAATCCTATCTGCGGGCACCGAGGATTTCATACCTGACGCGTGAGGGTATGGGTACGAGATCTCGCCCGCGGGCACGATCGTGTCGGGTACCCGAAATGAGGCGGGTCGGGTATAGGTATTCAATTTTACCCATGTGTACCTGATGGGCATCCGAAATATAAGTATTATGATCTAGAGAACCCATATTATTATCGTACTTAGTCTCATTCTAGTGTCGATTATAGAAACTACATTACTAGTATGTAAGATTGTGTGAACGGTAAATGGGAAGTGAGATTTTTCTTAATTATTTGCTAGCAGTGTACCTTATCATTGTTTGTTGCTTCTCATATGAAATACTTGACTAAAAAATTTGCTTGCATGCAACTACAAAGTAGACCTCAACGATAAGAATAAATTATGTTGGACGGAGGGTTTAGATCTCTGTACTATAAAAGTTTGCATTGACTTATTTGGTGGTATATTGGAACTAAATTTATTTATATCATTAGAATGACATGTTATTTGTTCTTTTATGAGTAGACCCGAGGGTACCCTAAACCCGTCGTGTACAAGCACGGGTATGAAATTTTACCCGATAGCCTTCGCGGGTATGGGTAAAACTTGAACTTTCGAGTATGGTCGCGGGCGGGTATTTACTCTACCCGCACCTTAGCCGACCTGTTGTCATCCCTAAATTTGATCTAGCCCATATTAGTCGGCGCAACCCGTGGCCCAATAGGCTCCTGACAGATTGCTTGCTACCTGTCTTGGACAGGTCAAAACTGACAAACAATTGCTTGAATTGAGATCAAATTTGATAAAATGTTGTGCGTGATGTGTTATCTCAAGCGGCGTCACTGCTCTTATTCTGCATTTAGCGGTCCAATTCCAGCCCATCTTGAGTGTTTCTTCCTCCTCTGCACTCCACACTCTCCGTCGCCGCTTCTGCACTGCTTAGCCGCCGCCGCTTCTGCTCCGAGCACTAGGGTTAGGTTCAGGGTTTGATGTTTCGTGTTGGCGGTTTTGAGGTGGTTGCTGGTGAGATCCCGGATGTAAAGAAAGGGTCTTGGATGGAGGGTAGCTGGCGGTGGTGATGGGTTGTAGGTGGGGGGCAACGCGGTGGGGCGTCACGACGAGCTACCGGTGGAGGTTAGTGGAGGCGGATTCGGCGGTAGGAGGCACCGGAGACGGTGGAGGATGGCAGCACAAGGGCGAGCAGAGGAAAGGGCGCGCGGGGACAAGCAAAGAAAGAAGATGCGGAGCGGAAGGAGGTAGATGACGGTCAGTGGTTGGGAAGAAGAAGATGATGGTTTATTAGGCAGTCAATTTGGGCCGCGCCTGCAAGTGATTGTTTATTTTTTTAATCGCTCGAGTGATGTACAACCTGGTCCGTTGTGACAGCGAGACAAGGAACATTGGTTTCTCCACAACGTTGACATGGTTGACAATCCTCATACCCTAAGTCTTTGTCGTCGTTAACTATTGGGCAAGAAAATAACGTATCCCCATCGTCCTTCTAGCCCCTCTTCGCCGCCGGCAAATGGCTGCCACGCGATCAGCCGCCCCGTCCCGCTTCAGCTTCCTAACGGAGGGTCTGCTACTTCCAGCACGCAACCCCGGCCTGTTCGGTCGAGTGATGGCGCTCACAGTCGCTGAGACCGCCTTGCACGTATACCTGACCACGCCGGCCTTTAATGGTGCGCAGGACGTCCTCCTCACCGGTGCCGCGACCGTCGGCCCGGTCGTCGGGGCCATCACTATCTACGCCGCCATCGCAACGCGTGGCATCAAGGGGAACGTAACCAAGGCTTTCGACAACGGCCTCACGGCCGGCCCCATCATCGCGACCGCCGTCCATGCCCAGATCACGGCCGTCGCGTGCCAGGTCGCCGCCGCTGTGCTGGTGTTCCTCGTCGACCTTCTCATCAGGTACACCCGCGTGATGCTCCTCCTCGACCTGCTAGTATTACTGTGACCAGCACCGTGCGGGTGTTCGCCGCGAGCGCGGTCACCATGTATTACTGTGAGTCCACGCACATTTTCAGACCCGGGCTCACGGGACTGCGCACATGGTCTACATCTTACACAATAAGGGGGGGCATTGCCCATACCTTACACCAGTTGTCACTACTCGTAGCGTAGTAAAACTACTCATACAGTAGTAAAACTAGTTAGAGACAGTAGAAAACTAGCCGAAAAGTACTCGGGTAGGACTCCTCGGCTTGTATACGACTAGGACTTCCATGTAACCCTGTCCCCCCAAACTATACAAGAGCGGGCAGGGACCCCCTCCAAATAGAAGATCACCCGATCACCACCTAAAGCAATACAAACCACACAAGACGTAGGGTATTACGCTCTCGGTGGCCCGAACCTGTCTAAACTTTGTGTTCCATGCACCTTCGAGTTCTTGATCTCAGCGACACCCTACCTACAAACTCACCACCTCGGGGGTATCCCTCGGTGGGCGTGGCGGTAAAACACCGACAGCTGGCGCGCCAGGTAGGGGTATTCATCGAGCATCCACCAGAGAACTCGATGGCGTCTTTCCGCTTCACCAACACCGTGCTCGATGAGGGCACAACTTTCGTCTTCGGCTCCTGGATTTGCATCGCCAACGGCTCGGGTGGCTTCAACAGCCACCTAGCCGACTCCAGGAAGCCGGAGGCCCTTGCAGCAACTCGATGCAGCAACCTCGACGAGTTCATTGACAACCTCGACGAGTTGCTGCTCCCCGATCTCATCGGGGAGATCGAGAGGATGTACGTTTTTGACGCGACTTCAACTCACGCTGCACAAGGACTACTCGGATCGGATTCAAACCGATCTGAGGAGGCTACATAGTCCAAGTCCCTCCCCGACTTGGAGGAGGACTTGGATCATCTTTTCAAGATTGGAGACGAGGGATCCCAGCTGGTCGGGGGCCCGTTTTCAGCAACTACTCGGACTCCGATAAAAAGTACTCGTCGACAAGTACTATACCTTCGAGTCAGAGCTGAGGAGGACTCGAGGACAAGGCGGCCACCGCTTGTCGGTAGGCCTCTGCTCTCGATAACCACATGCAACCTTGTGACCACCCCGAATCCTTTTCAGGTAGTCACCTGGGTCTGACCATAACGTCTACGCTGCAAGGCCGTTTCGTGTACTGGAAAGGCTTAGAGCCCTCCTAACTACTCGAATACGACTCCCCCCTTGTAGCCTTCACGCAGGAACTACCTTTTCAGGAAGAAAAAAGTAGTGCGGATTGCATTACTCTGGCTGAATCCACCCTTCGGCGTATCAACCCCAGGGAGCCAGAAGATTTAGACTACTCCGCTCAACCTCAGCTCAAGTCACGACATCAACGCGCTGCAGCGACGACTTCGACTACTTGGCACGCGCCGCAGTTATGACTACTTCAACAAATCGGCAGCGCTAACGACTACTTCAACTACTCATCTCGACTGGAAACTAGTCGGGGACGAGTCTTAAACTACTTGGCGACTAGCTCCGCACGGTCAACAACTAGTCAGAATCAGCTCTGACTAGTCGGCTTCGTCGACAAATCGCCCACAAATCAAAGCTACGCTTCGCCGCCTCCTTTTTGCGCAATGCACACTCTCTCCATTAGCAAACTTGAAACCCCCAAGCCATGTCCAGTTTGGTCTGAGGCGGTTCAACCCAGGACCCTCTCCACATTGGAAGAGGATTTGGGTCATCTACTACCACTCGAAGAAGGAGAAGCCATCGTGCGTCGGGGGGCTACTGTTTCCGACAGCTACTCAGATTCGGCTGCTCATATGACACATATAATACGTAATCCCCGGGTCTGGTAAGAGGATCAGATTGGTCGGGCAGGTTTGAGCATCAGAAGGGTATGAAACCCTCCTGGTTTGAGTCCACCATGATCCATTACCACACCCGGCGAACTCCCTTTTCAAGAAGGCAGACCCCTCCTTCCTTCAGACGACGAAGACGAGGGCCAGGTGGTGCGGAATGCCAAACGCTTCGCCCCCAATCAAGAAGTGTTTATGATTCACGCCGACGAGGACTGTGAAGGCCTAGAGTGTGTCTAGCTAGACGACTACGATGACTACCTCCTTGATCCACTTGACAAAGACGTGGACGCAACAATGGGTATTGAATTGCCAGACAACATCAAGGTAGAAGATGCAGATGACATCCAGAAGGAACGTCGTAGGCTCATCAATGCGAAGCGCGCCAAACGCAGGCACCGCGCAGTCGAGATGAATTAGCAGAGGAGCGGCAACCTCTACGACTCCTCCACGGGCAACCTCCACACTATCACCAACGCTGGCCGGGACGCCCGCAATGTCATCATTGCCAGGCAACAGGAGCGTGAACAAGTGGAAGCCTACTGCCCCACCCACTATCAACTCCCTCTCGACTACCTAGAGACAACTCGGAAGCGCAAGCCAGAAGCTTGGGAACAATCCACCCATAGAAAGAAGACTCTCAGTTCGAAGGAACGATTCGAGGAAGCCCTCCACGGGCGATGCCTGTGGCACCCGAAAAGCAAGCATTCCGCGTTTGAATGTCAAACTCTACAGAGGGCCCTGGGAGCTCCGCCACACAACAAAGACTGTGAAGAAAGGCGACGGGACTACCCGAATAATGATTTATTCATAAATTAAGTACCCGATTCAAGGAGGTTTTCTGAGGGTCTTTTTGGTGTTTCGTTTGTTTAAACCATTGTTTTGGGACTATATCCTGAAACAAGGGGTTCCGTATACCTAAAAGCACCCATTTTTACCACTTAGTCAGGGTCGCCATTTATGTTTATTATTCGGGTTAATTATGACTTCCTCGCTATACTACTCTTAGAAGTGCCCAATGAACGTCCAGCCTAATTAGTGCAACCTTTTTCCAACCGATCTCTTGTCACCTATTCCTCATGTCATGAGCCTTTTTTACCAACTGTTGACGCCAGATTTTGACACGTGTTAAATCGGCGTCGGGAGGAGAAGGTTGGCCGATGCAGCAGATCTAAAGGCTACAGTAAGGAATCGGCCGATTGAGGTAACAGTTGGAAATCGGCCGATTGGTGATGCAGCTTGCGCCAACAGGATGGGAGTATTTTGGAGGGTCCTGGTCAAAAGTTGGTCAACAGAGCAACGCTAAGTCGGTCAAGAAGCAATTGAAAAGAGTCCTGATTGGATTAGGAGACGGCGGTGGAAGATTCTGCGGGAGTCCGTTTCCTTTAAAAAATATTATAGATATAGTAGTTTTCCCGTTTTTTAAATAAGGTTGTAACAAGTCGTAATCGACCAGGAGTCCTAGTCTTAGGGTATAAATAGGAGTCGTCAGGGTCTTGCAGAAAAAAAAACACATCAATCAACAACAATACTTCTACTTTTTCAGCAATTTACTTTCAAGTCGGCGACTTCGCTAATACTTTTCTTCTTTCACGAGTTCGTACGGATTGGCAGGGCTGCATCAACTTGATCTCCGACCAATTGGTAGGTTCCGCTTATCGAGTAATATCCGAGCTTTAACTACGGGCGCATCGCTGTGGTTTCATTTGGATTTATTCACCAGTTATCGATATTTACTAGAATTGCAAGTTTTACCTGTTATTCTAGTATTATCACCAGTTATCCAGCTTGAGATCAGAGTAATCGGCTTCTTCATCGTTCTTCTTCGATTTATCATCTTACAGCCGATTAGATCTATTTCAAGTGTTGCATCCGTACTAATTGTTTAGATCGCTCCAGCAGTCTTCTTTACGATTATTACGCGATTATCGGCTGATCCATAGCCGATCATCTTTACAGCAAATCGGCCGATTCGCCGCCGACGCGCTCTTCAGGACAGATCGGAACTCCAGCCGATCGGAGCGCCTGGAATTTAATACTTTATTTTTTTGTCAATCAACAGGTCAGATTGACTGGCACGCCGCGCGAACCGCACCAGGGCGATAACCCGAACAGGAGCTAAGCAGATTCTCCCGGGTCGTGTGTCCGATGCTGAAGACCATCGGCCGATTCCTGTCTGGCCGATTTTAGCGCCAACACACTTTTGGCACGCCCGGTGGGACCAATTCAGGATCTGATATGTCGAAGAACGCAGAAATCTCCGATAGCAACATCATTGAGATCACAGAAGCGGATCTCAAAGACGACCAGAGGGAAGAATTAGCTAAACATCT
Organism: Panicum miliaceum; assembly: GCA_032594955.1. Lineage (NCBI taxonomy): Eukaryota > Viridiplantae > Streptophyta > Magnoliopsida > Poales > Poaceae > Panicum > Panicum miliaceum. Next base: position 23,984,358 of record CM064073.1, read on the forward strand.
AGAAGATTATAAGAAGATGTATCTGCAGTCGTTCAGTCGCACCAGAAGCGGGGAGGCTGTCAAGAAGGCTCCTATTCCAGTTCCCCGCCACATCACCATTGCTGAGGACTCGGGCAAGATGTCTGATATGATCCAACAGTCCGTTTATCAGGCATTCATTGACCAATCCTCAGTGATGACCAACACGGTGTATAACGCCGTTATCAGCTCTCTAGCCAGCGGAGCAGTCCAAGGCTATCAGGGACCAGCGTATGCCCCGCCAATCACGCTGCCAGCTAAAAGCTTACCATGCACATCCCAATCGGCTCCTCAGCCGATATTGACGCAACGCGAGGGGTACAACACTCCGTTGCCTCCAGCGTCTCCAAGATACAGCGGCACACCATGTTTCCCATCACAGGCACCGCTTCAATCCGTCCAGATTGCTTCTGTGCAATCGCTACCCACAAGTTCAGTGCCCTGGGGGACATCAGCGACAATGGTTTTTCCCGAGCCAACAAACGGATACGGGAGTTATCCAATCCAGGCACCGCACCAATCGGCCGTCCGGCCGACGGTCCCTCAGTATCAGCCAATCTCATCGGAAATCGGCAGGGGGGCAAGCACTGTAGAAGCATTCAGAGGCACGGCGCCAATGATGACTTACGATGGGGCGGCGGATTCACTTCGCCATCAACTATCAGCTGCTCAGCAAAATTCGCTGCACGCTTCGATTCATCACCCAACCGTGCCAGCTCTTCAACACATGCCCGCGCCGCGAACAGTCGTTCATCAGCAGCAGGTGGACTGGACGGCAAGAATAGCAGAAGTGATCCAGGACCAGTTTGGATTGAATCCAAAAGTGCAGACTTACACCTACAAGACGCCATACCCATCGGCCTATGACTTACTGTCGTTCCCACACCGCTACAAAGTTCCCGATTTCACCAAGTTTTCGGGGACAGACGATACATCCACTGTAGAGCACATCAACCGATTCATCATCCAGTGCGGGGAGGCTGCCACACAAGATGCTCTTAGGGTGCGGCTATTTTCATCGTCTCTCTCCGGATCGGCCTTCCAGTGGTTTACCACTTTGCCGCCAAATTCTATTGTTACTTGGGCCGATCTGGAGAAATAGTTCCACAAATACTTCTACGTAGGAGTACATGAGATGAAGCTCTCAGATCTGACCAGCCTCAGGCAAAGGAGCGATGAACCAGTAACTGGATATATACAAAGGTTCAGAGAAATCAGGAACAAATGCTACAGCCTGGCTCTGACCGATGCACAGTTGGCCAATATCGCGTTCCAAGGCCTTCTGCCACAAATCAAAGAAAGATATGCTGCGGAAGAGTTTGAAAGCCGAAGCCAGATCGTTCACCGATTGTCAGGACAGGAAGTCCGTCCGTTTGAACAGCGGAGGAATTTCCAAAAGAAAGTGGCATACCTAGAAAGGTCTGAATCCGATGGGGAGGAGGAAATCGGCCTGGCAGAATGAATGAAAGGGAAAAAACCGATATCATGCCCTTTCGGAAAGAAAGAGCTAGAGACGTTCGGCTTTGACACATCAAAGGCCGATAAAATTTTTGATTTATTGCTCCAGGAAGGACAGATTAAGCTATCTCAGCATCACACCATCCCTTCGGCCGATCAACTCAAGAAGATGAAATACTGCAAGTGGCACAACGCCACTTCTCATGATACGAATGAATGCAAAGTCTTCCGTCAGCAGATACAATCGGCCATCGAACAGGGGAGGCTTAAATTTGAAACCCCAGCTAAATCGGCAAAGCCGATGAAGATAGATCAGCATCCCTTCCCGGCCAACATGGTTGACACTGGAGGAAATTCACGCCAAACCAAGGTGCTGACATCAGAATCGGCAAGAAGGGGCGGCGCCGTCGATCCCAGGAGGCAGATCACGACGGAAGAAATCAAAAGGAACAGGCGGGGGCGAGAACGACCACGCAAACCCGTCACCTCCCAGTTCTTGCTCAGCAAATATCGGCAGCAGCAAGAACAATCAAGATACCACGAAGAGATGATACGCCGGCATGAAGATCACTAGCAATGTCCGTTCTTCATCCATTGCTGGGAGAACGACATCAGATTGCCGTCTGCCGATAACTGTCTGGAGTGTAATGGATTGAGTTGCAACGATCGCCCAAGGGACAGAGGATCAGAGCCGATCAGCAGAAATCGGCGCGGACGAGAGGAACAGTGCGATTCGGTGCATGATCGGCTGGGGGGCAGAGTTGACCAGTACCACCGGTCAAAAGGCAGGACCAACCAACAGGTTGGACTGGGGGGCAGAATCAGCGTGCACGATCGGCTGGAAGAGATGGGTGATAATAGAGTGTCAGATGAAAATCTCCTAGGAAGAGAACCAGATTGGGAACACGCCAGATCATCGGCCAAACCAGTAAATCCCAGGTGGTGTCCCGATGGCCTATCCAGATCCCAGAAATGGAGGATCCAACGCCTACGCCAGTGGGAGCATCAAGAGGAAGAACAGAGGCAGGTGCCAGAGAAAAGAAATGTTAAGTCTCGGGTGTGGCGCCCAAAGAAAAACGATCAGGAAGCAAACAATCAAGAATCGGCAGCCGAAATCAACATGGTGTTCATATTACCGATGGAATTCATGACGCCTGACGATCGAGACAAAGCAACAAGAATGGAAGAACAAATGGCACAACTGGTGTTAGAGCCGATGACGGCTACTTTTGAGAAACCAAAAGAAGAAAAACGGCAACATCTTAAAGCGCTGTTTCTCAAAGGCTATGTTAACGGACGACCCATCACCAGATTACTAGTAGATGGAGGTGCCGCAGTTAACATCATGTCGTATGCCATGTTCCGCAAGATAGGCAAGGGCGATGAAGACCACACCAAGACGGACATGATGCTGAAGGATTTTGAAGGCAACGTGTCTCCCGCCCGTGGAGCGCTCTGCGTCGACCTCACCATCGGCAGTAAGACCCTTCCTACCACTTTTTTCGTTATTAATGGCAAGGGATCCTACAACATGCTGCTTGGTCGCGACTGGATACATGCAAACTGCTGTGTCCCATCTACAATGCATCAATGCCTCGTGCAATGGGTCGGCGACAGCACAGAGATAGTCACTGCCGATTACGCCTACAGCGTTGCAGCGGCCGACACGCAACAGTGGAGCTGCGAGGACGTCAAATGTATATCTGGCAGGACTTCGGACACTGACTTCCTGAAAGTGTCCGATTTCGGTCTACAGCCGATCCAAGCAGTCGGCTTTGAAGATTCAGAATAGATGGATCAGCTCGTCCGAGAAGACGGGACGCTTGGGCATAGATTTACGTCGGCCGATTTATTGGAGATGGTAGATCTGGGAGATAGCAGCAAATCAAGGCCGACGTATATTAGTGCTAATTTGGATCCTGAGTATAAGTGTAAACTAATAAATTTATTAAAAGAATTCAAGGATTGCTTTGCTTGGGAATATCATGAGATGCCAGATCTAGACCGGTCCATTGTTGAACACCGGTTACCTATAAAATCAGGATATCGGCCATATCAGCAACCTGCACGACGGTGTAACCCCTAGATTCTACCTGATATAAAGGTCGAAATTACAAAGTTAATTGAAGCAGGATTTATTCGACAGTGCCGCTACGCCAAATGGATTTCTAATACTGTGCCCGTATACATAAAGAATGGAAAGTTGCGCGTGTGCATCGATTTCTGGAACTTAAATCAGGCTACCCCAATGGATGGATATCCGATGCCAACGGCCGATATCTTGATAGATGCTGCCGCAGGACACAAAGTCATAAGTTTCATGGATGGGAATGCAGGGTACAATCAGATATTAATGGCTGAAGAAGATATCTCGAAAATGGCTTTCAGGTGTCCAGGCCATCTTGGTTTATTCGAATGGGTTGTGATGACTTTTGGGTTGAAGAACGCCGGTGCTACATATCAGCAGGCCATGAATTACATCTTCCACAAGATCATTGGTACATCAGTGGAAATTTATATAGAAGACGTCGTGGTCAAGTCAAAATGTCACCAAGAACATCTGGCCGATTTACAAGAAGTGCTGGAGTGCACAAGGAAGCATGGGTTGAAGATGAACCCAAACAAGTGTGCATTTGGTGTATCGGCTGGGCAATTCTTAGGATTCATGGTTCATGAGCGCGGGATAGAAGTCAACCGCAAGACTATAGACGCCATCAACAAAGTTGTGGCCCCACAAAATAAAACTGAGCTACAGTCCCTCATCGGCAAGGTCAATTTTATCAGAAGATTCATATCCAACTTGTCAGGACGTATTTAAGCTTTTACTCCTCTGTTGAAATTAAAGCCCGACCAAGAATTCATATGGGGAGAAGAACAACGCAAAGCATTGGAAGATATCAAGCAATATCTAGTTTCACCTCCGGTGTTGGTCCCACCACAGCCTGGTAAGCCGTTCAAATTATATTTATTGGCTGATGAACAGGCTATTGAATCGGCGTTGGTACAGGAGTTTGAAGGGAAAGAACGAGTGGTATATTACACCAGCAGAAGACTCCTAGACGCCGAAACAAGATATTCCCCGGTGGAGCGGCTGTGCTTGTGTTTATACGTCTCGTGTACCAAGCTCAGACACTATTTGCTATCGGCAGAATGCATAGTTGTATGCAAGGATGATGTGGTGAAGTATATGCTATCATTGCCGATTTTGAAAGGGCGGATTGGAAAATGGATCCTGGCTTTGTCAGAATTCGACTTAAGGTACAAATCGGCCAAAGCTATCAAAGGTCAAGTAATGGCCGATTTCGTAGCTCAGCATTGTGGACCAGAAATTGCCACCGTTGAACCGGTTCCATGGGCTCTATATTTTGATGGTTCTTCGTGTGGGGTCGGATCAGGAATCGGCATTGTTCTTGTGTCGCCTCAGGGGGCAAGTTATAATTTCTCTCTGCCGATAGAAGCTTCCGCAACTAATAATCAGGCGGAATATCGAGCCGTTCTAAAGGGCATCCAATTATTAAGGGAAGTCAAAGCTGATGCAGTCGAAATTTTTGGAGATTCCATGCTCATTGTGGATCAATTGACGGGGCGATCTGAGTGCAAGGATGATATCTTGAGGATTTATTATGAAGATTGCCTTCAGCTTTTAAACGAGTTCAAGTCTGCAATAATTGAGCATATCCCCAGAAATTATAATGAAGAGGCCAACAGGCTGGCCCAACATGCCTCCGGCTATCGGCCGATTCATGGAGCGATGATGCTAGAGCTCGCGACCGATGACTGGCGAAAGGAAATTGCCGATTACTTGAAAGATCCATCCCAAAAAGTGAATCGGCGAATACGTTTTCAAGCTACAAAATATGTGTTGCTTGAGGATGATTTATTTTACCGGACGATTGATGGAGTTCTTCTCATGTGCCTGGGAACAGAAGAGGCAAAGATTCTGATGGGAGAAATCCATGAGGGCGTGTGTGGAGCCCATCAATCGGCTCACAAAATGAAATGGATGATCCGGAACAATGGGTATTATTGGCCAACTATTCTTGAAGATTGTTTCAAGTATTACAAAGGATGCCAAGACTGTCAGAAGTTTGGTAATGTACAACGCGCTCCAGCATCAGCTATGAATCCAATAATTAAGCCGTGGCCGTTCAGAGGTTGGGGAATAGATCTCATCGGACAGATTCACCCTCCATCAAGCAAAGGGCATAAGTTCATATTGGTAGCCACAGATTATTTTATTAAGTGGGTGGAGGGAGTTCCTTTAAGGAACGTGACATCGGCTGATATGATTGAATTTGTTAAAAGCCATATTATCTATCGATTTGGTATTCCTCAAACCATCACAACTGACCAAGGAACAATGTTTACTTCTTGAGAATTCGGAGAGTTTGCCGCCGATATGGGGATCAAATTATTAAATTCTTCTCCATATTATGCTCAAGCCAATGGCCAAGCAGAGTCGTCCAATAAGGGGATAATCAAACTAACAAGAGGAAGATATAAGAACAACCCAAAAAGTGGCATATGTCTTTGGCTGAATCATTATGGGCTTATAGGATGGCTTGTCATGGAACCACTAAGATATCCCCTTATCAGCTGGTTTATGGTAATGAGGCAGTCTTGCCTTGGGAGATAAGGACGGGGTCAAGACGTATATCGTTTCAAGATCAGTTAAGGGCTGATGACTATTCCTTCCTCATGAAGGACGGACTTGATGATTCGGCAGGTTTACGGTTGAGAGCCCTGATTAGTATAGAAGAGAACAAGAAAAGGGTGGCCAGATGGTATGACAAAAAGGTCAAAGTTAAACAATTCTCTCAGGGAGATTTGGTGTGGAAGTTGGTGCTGCCGATAGGATCCAAAGATCCCAAATTCGGTAAATGGTCACCCACTTGGGAAGGGCCGTACAGAATCGGCCGATGTGCCCTGGAAATGCATATATTCTGGAAACAATTGAAGGGGAGGAATTCCCAAGAGCTTTAAACGGACGATATCTGAAGAGGTACTATCCAAGCATTTGGGTAGATGCATAACTTGCAATAAAATATATCAAGACAATATGGCCGATTTTTCATCGGTTTTCATCTACATATCTGATGCAGAGATGACGTCGCTTGAAGAAAAAACATTGGGATTCATTTTGACTGGTTCATTATTGGATGAAAATGACAGAGTACATGGCTGACATGGTACAAGTCGCCCTTAGAATAAAAACACCGATACGTCTATTGATTAAGCCTACGTTGGATTTCTCTCTCAATGCGACCCAGCTCTATCATAAGGCGGAGCCTTTTCTCCTTTGGGTCCTCTGCAGTGGCTCCAATCTCAGCTTGGTTGCAAAGTTCTATCAGGAGGCGGGTCTTCTTCTCCTCCAAATCCTCCATGGCAACTTCGGTCTTAACTTTACAAGGAAGTGGAGGATTTCTTTCAGAAGATGGTCGCTTACGGACCAAATAGTGAGCATCTATAAGGTCCCAGCATTCTTGGACGACAGCGGGGACATGATCTCTGAGTTCCTCAGCATGAGCTCTTATCAGATCTTTGTCTGCCTGCGACAGTGGTTCGTCTGAATGCATGATTTCAATCGCTCGTTCTAGACCAGGGCTGAGACGTTTTGGCTAAACAAAGATAAAAGGGATTATCCAACGTCAGAGCGATTGAGATGCTTAGGGAGAAGGCAGAGGAGAGTTCATACCTGGTTGACAGAGAAAGAAGATGAAGAGGACGAAGAAGACATATTGCTGTTCAGTTTGGGACAGTAAAGAGAGAAAGAGAAGATAAGTAATGCGTATGCCTCTGGAGATGGTGAAGGGTTTACTTATAAAGGAAAGAGAGGTAGATGGATGGTCAGACACGTCCTATCGGAGTAAAAGCGTACATAAATGCAAAGCTGACTAAAGAAACAGTTCAGGATCAAATCGGCGCAGTAGCATTGAAGGAGCAATAAATGTTTACAGTATTCTTTACAGTCCAAGAAAAGCATCTATGGCCGCAATAGCTTGTCGCCTAATTTGATCGGCTGAGTCTAGTACTCTCTGGTCATCATCGGCCGATCCTGGAACCTCTGACACATGGCGACGAAGCCTTATCGTTTCACGGGCCAAGTGCTGTCTCTCTTGCTTCAGCTCACTGATGATGGATGGGAGTTCTTGAAGTTTCTTTTCTTCAGCGGCTATCTCTTTGGTTATACGCTCCATCTCCTTGGCCAGCTCTGCTCTTCTCCGTTTGAGCCGATCTATCGTGCCGACGATGTCCGAGCGGCAGCTTTCGAGGAAGTTGATCTTTCGGTGTACTTCTTGAGTCCGATGTTTGTATGAATCGGCCTCTTCCCGGGTTTTTGCCATCTGGGCGCGATCGTCCATGTGACGCAGCGCCCTAGAAACCGAAATCTGCATATGCTCTATGTAAGCAGCATGCGCCAAGTTTTCTGCTGTTTCTTCCAGGATTCGACCCTTGATATCGTTGAAAAGTCATCGAATCGGCAAAGCGTATTCTACCAATCGGCCGATGTCGTCTTGAAGGAGAACGCGCATGCTTTCAAGCTTGGGGTGGACATCATCGGAGGCAGAGCTCGACGAAATTGGGTGTGAAGCAATTTCTTCGTCATCAGGCAAAGAGACAGCAAAGGAGAAAATGCTGTTGTTCGGGGTATCTTGCTCCTGTGGGAAATAAAGAGAGGGGTTGGCAAGCAGTAAAGGAGAATCGGCTGATTCCAATGGTAAGTTTGTTACCTCCTTAAAACGAATTTCTCTTGCTTGCGCCAGTGGAAGCGTCTCCCTTGTCTCAGGGGCTGGTGCAATTGGCTCGTCAGAGGAAGAAGATTCAACAATTATCAGTGCTTCGCTTGGACCAGCTTCCTGAAAAGACATAGAAAACAGATCCTGTAAATATGCTATGGGAAATTGAAATAAGATGGTGTGAGAAATTTGCCATGCCTCTGTGGATCTTCCGGCCGATGTCTGTTGTGGGGTTGTAGCTAGCATACCCAAATCGGCCTGCATCAGGATCGGTTAAGTCTTTTGAATATCAAGGGATTAAGGTAAGAGATCATTTACCTCGACGGGAGGAGCCGCTGGAGTTTCGGCTTCCACTTGGGACGAAGTCGATTGCTGTGGAGACTGCGGTGGAATAACTTGTGCAGCCTGGCAGAGGGAGAGAGTTAATATCACTGGAAGACTTGAAGAATATATGAGATAAGTAAAATCACCTGAACAGCTTCTACTAGTAGCGATGCCGCAGGTGCACCGACTTCGGCGGTGACTTGGGGATCGGCTATCTCGGCAGCTGGCAAGGATAAAGGGATTGGAGTCTCAGCCGATGCCACCGCCGTCTGGTCGGCCGATCCGATGTGGGGAGTCTCAGCCGATGCTACCGCCGTCTGGTCGGCCGATCCGATACGGGCTCGCACTCGACGACTTGTTATCTTCGAGGTTGGCCTTTTCGGTGCTCGTTTCGATCGGCCGGTGGAAATGTCCTTGATAGTTGGAGCATGGAAGCCGATAAGTGGATATGGCGTATATGGATGGTGACTATCTATCGGCCTGCCGCTTCAGCTCCGCATCGGAGGGACCTGGCTTTCAGACTGAGAAGATGAATGTGGGTTAATAACAAGATGAAAGTATGGAAAGAAATAGCATTGGAATCGGCTGGAGAAAGGACATACCGCTGCGTTTGGATCGATATTTTCTGGATCCAGAATGTTGCAATAAGTTGATGGAGACTTGCAAAAAAGGTATTGCTTCCATTCTGCCCACCATAAATTTAAATTGCTGGGTGGCAAAAGAGGCAACTGACCAATTATTCAGGTCAATAGTGCTAGAATCTGGCACTAGATCGCACAGCCGATTGTAATCAAGATTTGAGGTCAGCCCATCTCTGAATTTCGCTTGACCAGCAAAGTAGACTCGAATCGGCAGTTGGCCAAAACCCAGTTGCCTTGCTGCGGCCGATGGATTGTAGAACTCATAGGTGGGAGAGTCCTTTCCTGAGAAGAAATTGGCTGGCAGAATCCCTGGCTTGATCAAGACATCCATAAGCTCCCTGTCAAAAGTATGGGTGGAGAAGTCGTAGCTTATGGGTAATTCGAAAATCGGCTCCACTGCTTGATACGGATGCCAGCTGACGGTCTCTTCACTAAGGCCATTATAAAGGCATCTGAAGTACTTAGCTGTGCGGGTAGCAGTAAACTGGCAGCCGGGGAAGGCCGATGCCGCTTCTCCAAAGGATCTGCACCGTCGTCGGACGAATGGATTCTCCTCTGACTCAATGTTAGGGAAAGTTTTGGTCTCTATCCGTTGCTGAGAGACCTTGCTCATGTATAAATTGAGCCAGAGGGTAATGAACCACCAGGGACCGCCAGGGTTCCCAATCGGCTCCCCCTTTGACAGCTTGGTGCCGATTTGGTGCATCAGGTGATAGGCCGATCCCAGGAAATGTTTTCCAAGGGGGATGGCCGATCCTTGTGACAAAGCCTCCGCTAAAGCTTGGGTGTTTGAAGAGGGTCCAACTGCTCTGCCACAAAAAAAAGTGCTTTTCTAGCCACATCATCAGAAAAGCAGTATGCTCCCTCTCTAAAACTGTCCCGGTCTTCATATTTTTGCTAATATACCCCTTCCACCCGCCGATGCCTTTGGTCTCTAGCCGATGTGATGGCTTAAACAGATAGTTGAAAGGGATATCGGCGGAGGAGACATCGAGGCTGGTCAACAACAGAACATCGGCCAAAGTCGGGGTCATGGATCCATGTCCAAAAAGGAACGCATTGAGTCCATCCAACCAAAAATAAGAAGCTGCCATGATCAGAGGTTCATTTCTTTCCATCTGAGACAGAGATAGGTCTATGCACTGGCCGATTTTTTGTTCCTCCCACTGAACCTTCCTAGATCTGGCTATTCTCTGGTACCATTCTCTCCAGCCGGGGGTTTCATTTGGCCAGGATCTAAAGGTACCTACCCACTGATCTAGGTCCATGGGCGATTGTTTGAATGGGACTCTGTGAGTCTCTAGACTGATCAGGTCAGTTGGATCGGGGTTCCCCATAGGGCCTAAGCAGATAAGGTCAGGGGATTCTGAGAGGGGGATGGTGATTCGGTGCCTAAGTGCCTAAAAAAGGGAGAAAAGGGGAAGAAACTGAGAAAAGATCCGGAAAGTATTGAAGTAGTAGAAAAACGAAAGGGGAAAAATTTCAAGCATTTACCTCTGGGATGGAGATCATCGTCGCCGATGGGGCTGCCAGAGGAGCCGCCGATTGGGCCGCCGCCGCTGAAGGGGTCGCCGATAGAGCTTCCGTGGATGGAGCGGTCGCCGATGGTGACGCCATTGGAAGGTTGGAGCAGGTCGCGGATGAGATCGCCGGAAGGGGGGAAACGTTTGGAGATCGAGAGAGCTCAGAGGAAGATGAACAGTGGTTCGCTGGAAGAAAATGCTAGATTTGTGGGGAAAAGTAGGCGGAGAAGGCCAGCAATTAAGGAAAACCGGGAGGGCAAGGGTAAAACGGTATTCTTGCCGCGCCGTCTACGCGAATTCCAGGGGAGCGGTCGTTTCGTCCGCTCGGTCCGAGGAAATTGCAATCATTGTGCCGCGGAACAGAAGGAGATTTTTACTGTGCCCGTTTCGGAAGAAAGGATTAAAGAAAGAGTTTCGAAGAAAAAGTTATGTTTTACTCCGAAACTGGGGGGCATGTGTTGACTCCAGATTTTGACACGTGTTAAATCGGCGTCGGGAGGAGAAGGTTGGCCGATGCAGCAGATCTAAAGGCTACAGTAAGGAATCGGCCGATTGAGGTAACAGTTGGAAATCGGCCGATTGGTGATGCAGCTTGCGCCAACAGGATGGGACTATTTCGGAGGGTCCTGGTCAAAAGTTGGTCAACAGAGCAACGCTAAGTCGGTCAAGAAGCAATTGAAAAGAGTCCTGATTGGATTAGGAGACGACGGCGGAAGATTCTGCGGGAGTCCGTTTCCTTTAAAAAATATTATAGATATAGTAGTTTTCCCGTTTTTTAAATAAGGTTGTAACAAGTCGTAATCGACCAGGAGTCCTAGTCTTAGGGTATAAATAGGAGTCGTCAGGGTCTTGCAGAAAAAAAAACACATCAATCAACAATAATACTTCTACTTTTTCAGCAATTTACTTTTAAGTCGGCGACTTCGCCAATACTTTTCTTCTTTCACGAGTTCGTACGGATTGGCAGGGCTGCATCAACTTGATCTACGGCCAATTGGTAGGTTCCGGTTATCGAGTAATATCCGAGCTTTAACTATGGGCGCATCGCTGTGGTTTCATTTGGATTTATTCACCAGTTATCGATATTTACTAGAATTGCAAGTTTTACCTGTTATTCTAGTATTATCACCAGTTATCCAGCTTGAGATCAGAGTAATCGGCTTCTTCATCGTTCTTCTTCGATTTATCATCTTACAGCCGATTAGATCTATTTCAAGTGTTGCATCCGTACTAATTGTTTAGATCGCTCCAGCAGTCTTCTTTACGATTATTACGCGATTATCGGCTGATCCATAGCCGATCATCTTTACAGCAAATCGGCCGATTCGCCGCCGACGCGCTCTTCAGGACAGATCGGAACTCCAGCCGATCGGAGCGCCTGGAATTTAATACTTTATTTCCTTGTCAATCAACAGGTCAGATTGACTGGCACGCCGCGCGAACCGCACCAGGGCAATAACCCGAACAGGAGCTAAGCAGATTCTCCCGGGTCGTGTGTCTGACGCTGAAGACCATCGGCCGATTCTTGTCTGGCCGATTTTAGCGCCAACACCAACGCTCGGGGGCTAAGGATAGGGCCAGTGGGGATAGGCTCAGGAAAGAAGAAAATGATTCAATTTCTTCAAGGCTAAGCTTAGGGAACCCTATCACAGCCGAGCCAGACGACTGCCACAAGTGGTCGTCTCGTTTGGTGATGACTAGTGGAGCCCGTTAATTAGACAAATAAAGCACCTACGTGATTATCTATCAAATACTTCCAGTAACGCTCAGATTACTAGCACCCGACTAGTTTTCTATGTTACTGAAGGGGTCTTGCTCCCAAACTTCCAGTAACACTCCGTTTACTAGTTTTCGACTAGTATTACGTGTAGTTTACGGAAGGGGCCCTCCTCCCGTACGACCTCGCCAACGGTCTCGGCGGAAATCAATTTTCCAACCAGAAGCACCCGTACCACCCGCATGGATGTCAACCGTCCAATCGACGACTTGATCGACAACCTAGAACCCCTCGAACCGAATCCGCCTCGGTCCAAGGTCCTGTACCACAAGTTCTTCTCTTAGTCGGAGGAGTATTTGGATCGTCTACCACAAGTCGGAGAAGGATTTGGATCGTCTACAACAAGTCGGAGGAGGATTTGGATCGTCTACCACAAGTTGGAGGAGGATTTGGATCATCTACCACAAGTCGGCGGAGGACTAGCCACCGTCCATTGAAGGGCTCCCGTCTTCGCTGACTACTCGGACTTCATCAACGACACACCACCCTTATCAAACGGCCACCAGGGCCTGAGGGCGCCTCCAACTTGGTTGGGCGGGCCCGGGCATCGGAAGGGCACGGAGTCATCCAAGCTACCCAGCTCAGCCCACCTTTCTGTGCTTTCAACTTGGTCGGGCGGGCTTGGGCATCGGAAGGGCACGGAGTCCTCCAAGCTACCCGACCTCAGCCCACTTTTCTGCGCTATCAACCCCGACAACCTGTCGGGCCTAGAACCGTTCCAGGAAGGCAGGACCCTCGATTCCTCCAACGAAGAAGAGGGATGGATCGCCAAAAGCTCCTCACCGGATTGCGAGGTCTTTATGGTTTTCATTGAAGAAATCTCATTCACGGAGGCGGACGCATCGGATCGCGTCCAACTCGACGACTACTTCGCCTTCACGAGGACACTCAGCAACCCGCCGATGACTACTTCGACTACAAAACTAGTCGGGAGCGGGACTCACTCCATCAGTGACTAGTTGGAATTGATTCCGACTAGTCGGTCCTCATCAACAAACCGTCACGGCTCCATCAACGAGTGATACGACTTTGTCGGCAATCACCCACGAATCAAGATTGGCAACTACCCACGCTAGTCTGGTTTCTACGCTCGGGGGCTGGGCGCAGCAAGGCGGGTGCCCACGTGAAGACTGAGACCCGATTCAAGGAGGTTTTACATAGATCTTTAGGGAACTTCTTTAACCATTGTCTTGAGTTTTATCTCAAGACAAGGAGTTTTTTCCCAAAGAATTCGTTCAACCACACGGTCAGGGAATCAATGAATTTACCTGATTCAAGGAGGTTTTACGAAGATCTTTAGGGAACTGCTTTAACCATTGTATTGAGTTTTATCTATAAAATAAGGGGTTTTTTCCCAAAGAATTCATTCAACCACTCGTTCAGGGAATCAATGAATGTACCCAAAACAGGGTTTGTCTGTCCATCCATACTTCAGCGCCATACGAACTGTCTTGACCCGCCCAAGGAATTCCTTCGGGCTAGCCGAGTCATCTTCGCACGACGACCACTTTCGTAACAACGCATGTGAAGGATTGCGTCGTCACTTCATTCAGGCCAACTGAGACATCTTCGCATGGCAACATACGACTTGTCTAGGCCCACCCAAGAAACTGATCAAGATCAAGTGAAGGACCTCGTCGTCACTTCCTTTGGGCCAACCGAGACATCTTTGCATGGCAACATACGACTTGTCTTGGCCCGCCCAAGGAATTGATCACCCCACGTGAATGACCTCGTCATCAATTCCTTCGGGCCAACCGTGAAGTTTTTGCATGGCAACATGTGAATTCTCATGGTCTGCCCAAGGAATCGACTGAAACTACCAGCAAGATTTATTTCTCCCTTGCTAATTAACTTCAAGTCACCTTCACATACTTCCAGTAACACTCCGTTTGCTAGTTCACGACTAGTACTATGTGCAAGTTACTAAAAGGGCCTCGCTCCTATACTCCCAGTACTACTCCGTTTTACTGGTTCACGACTGGTACTACATGTAGTCTACTGCATGGGCCTCGCTCCCATACTCCTAGTACTACTTCGTTTACTAGTTCACGACTGGTATTACATGCAAGTTTACCGAAGGGGCCTTAGTCCTGTACTCCCATTACTACTCCGTCCACTACTTCACGGCTGGTACTACGTGCAGTTTACTGCAAGGGCAGCGCTCCCATACTGCCAGTACTACTCTGTTTACTAGTTTACGACTAGTCCTACGTGCAGTTTACTGCATGGGCTTTGTTCCCACACTTCCAGTACTACTTCATTTACTGGTTCACGACTAGTACTATGTGCAGTTTACTGAAGGGGCCTCGTCCCAATATTTCTAGTACTAATCCGTTTACTGGTCACGACTAGTACTACGTGGTGAAGGGGCCTCGTCCCAATATTTCCAATACTACTCCGTTTACTAGTTCACGACTGGTACTACATGCAGTTTACTGCAAGGGCATCGCTCCCGTACTGCCGGTACTACTCCATTTACTAGTCCACGACTGGTACTACATGCAGTTTACTGCAAGGGCATCGCTCTCATACTGCCAGTACTACTCCGTTTACTGGTTCACGACTAGTGCTACGTGCAGTTTACTGCAAGGGATTTGTTCCCACACTTCCAGTATTACTACGTTTACTGGTTCACGACTAGTACTACGTGCAGTTTACTGAAGGGGCCGCGTCCCAATATTTCCGGTACTACTCCGTTTACTGGTTCAGAGCTGGTACTACGTGCAGTTTACTGCAAGGGTATCATTCCCATGTTGTCAGTTCTACTCCGTTTACTGGTTCACGACTATTACTACGTACAGTTTACTGCAAGTGCTTTGTTCCCGTACTTCGAGTACTACTCCGTTTACTGGTTCACGACTAGTACTATGTGTAGTTTACTGAAAGGGCCTCGTCCCAATATTTCCAGTACTACTCTGTTTACTTGTTCATGGCTAGTACTATGTGCAGTTTACTGCAAGTGTTTTGTTCCCATACTTCCAGTACTACTCCGTTTACTGGTTCACGACTAGTACTATGTGGAGTTTACTGAAGGGGCCTCGCTCCCACACTTCCAGTACTACTCCGTTTACTGGTTCACGACTAGTACTACATCCAGTTTACTGAAGGGGCCTCGTCCCAATATTTCCAGAACTACTCCGTTTCCTGGTTCACGACTAGTACTACGTGCAATTTATTGAAGGGGCCTTGTCCCAATTTTTCCAGTACTACTCCGTTTACTGGTTCACGACTAGTACTACGTGCAGTTTACTGTAAGGGCATCGGTTTCATACTGCCAGTACTACTCCGTTTACTGGTTCACGACTAGTACTACGTGAAGTTTACTGAAGAGGCCTCGCTCTCATACTTCCAGTACTACTCTGTTTACTAGTTCACGACTAGTACTACGTGCAGTTTACTGAAGGAGCCTCGCTCACATGACACTGCGTTTACCGGTTCCGCGTCATCAGCTACTTTGACTACTCATCTCGCCTACAAAACTAGTCGGAATCGACTCTGACTAGTCGGCTCCATTGACAGTTCAAGATCCAGCGGCAACTTGGCCAATGCCTAGGCTCGGAGGCTGGCGCCACCGACTACTAGGTGTATCTTGTGCGACTCATCTAGCTCCCAAGCTCGGGGGCTGGATACGACATGGCTCTCAGCGAACAAGGTTTGATTTGGATGGTAATTTAGGGCGCTTGTCGGAGAAGTTATTTGTTTAACCATTTGTTTAAGGAAGTCATTCCGAAAAAAGGGGTTTTTAAATTTTTGAACCAATTTACCAAACTTAACCATCAAATTGTTACCGTCATATATTGCATGCCACAATTCTTTGGATCCTTTATTCAAAATTCTAAGGATTTGGATTCAAGGCTCGGGGGCTGCAGGGACACGTGTCATGAGCAACTCATTTTTCAAATCTTTTGGAAGGTAAGGACAGAAGACTCAAGACTAAATTGATCCCCAGCCTGATTCTACGAGTCAACCTAAAGCCCGAGGGCTACTCCATATGGAGTGCGAGTTCAATCGCACCCCATATAAAAGAAGACTTGACAACTACTCGGGGCATGAGCACCTCACAGCCTCGATGCAGCCAAGAAAGTATTCGGAAGACACCTTCAAGATGAAGTTCAGGAGAACTCGAAGACGCCTTCAGAAGTACTCGGAAGCCTGCAGTACTCGACTAAGAAGAGCTCGGGGGCTTGTCAGACCTGGGTCCACGGGACTGCGCACATGGCCTACATCTTACAGGATAAGGGGTAAGACATGGCCCACACCCTACACCAGTTGTAACTACTCGTAGCGTAGTAGTACTACTGATACAGTAGTAAAACTAGTCGGATACAGTAGGAAACTATCCGAAAAGTACTCGGGTAGGACTCCTGGGCTCGTATCCGACTAGGACTTTCATGTAACCCTATCCCCCCCAAACTATATAAGGGCGGGCATGGACCCCCTCCAAACAGGAGATCGCCCGATCACCACCTAAGGCAATACAAACCATACAGGACGTAGTGTATTACGCTCTCGGCGGTTCGAACTTGTCTAAACTTTGTGTTCCTTGCACTTTCGAGTTCCTGATCTCGGCGATACTCTACCTACAAACTCACCACCTTGGGGGTATCCCTCGATAGGCGTGGCGGTAAAACACCGACACACATAGCGCAGGGGCCTCCTGAGCAGCATCTGCCAATTGAAACAAGTACCCAATGCCTTGCAGAAGCTTCTTGTTCTCAACACTTTACTACGTGTATCCATCTCTATCCCAAAGAAACGTTGCTCAATCGAATACACACATGACGATTGTTCATCAAATATATCCTCAAGTTGCCCTTGCTGTTTTGTGCCATGGCAGGAAAGGGGTGGTTCAATAGCCTGCCCGTCCAATGCCGCAACAAGCTCCGGGAGATCTTGCGGGGAAGATGCTCCATGCGTCGCTCGCTGGCAACGCTTGTGGCTCCATCTGCGGCGCTGGAGCGTTTGGGTGTTGGTCTTTGCTTCAACCCACCCTTGGGTTACTAGTGTTGTGGTGGTATGTGCAGGCCGGCTAATCTTAGAGGGGCCGCCGTCAATATTTTACCGAAATGGGCTTGTTTCGCATCGGAACCTTTTGAGGCGGAAATACCATATTTACCCTAGGGCCTGTGTTGATAGTGGGTAACAAAGCACAATTCTGTAAATATATATGCACCATATGCTATAGTCTCTGATCCAAAATATATGTCGTTTCCATATTAGTTTGGATAAATGTGTGTATTGTAGCTTTAATTTGACTATCAATAAATAAACCTGGAAGACGGCACAATACTTTCGCATGGTGATAGATGGCAAAGCAACAAGTTAGTGGAGCATAAGACCCGTCATGTAATTTTACCTGGATATCTTAATCCTTTCTAGAGGTTCTCTTAAAAAAAGCTGAAATTGATCAGAGATATCCACAAATTACCTAGTAGTCCTGATCCATTCAAAAAATGGAGAGTTGGAGACTATAATTAATCATTGTTTGGAGGAAGTATATAATAGATCATTTTTGGGATATATTAATTGCTGAGGATTTTTTTAAATGAACTTGATGAGCATTTCTATCATGACAAAGTCAACCTTCAAAGTATCAATGTTTCTACATAACTCAAAATCTCTAGTGATGGTCGATATGCGCCAATTTTGAAAATTTTGATAAACCTGGTACTTAACATATTGTAGAAGGTACTCATCCATACAAATCAATATGGCTTCATGGACATACAAGATTGTTTAGTCCGGCCCTATAAATATATGCATCTCCGCTATCACCAGAAAGAGCGACATTATGATTCTAATATAATGCTAGACTCTTTTTTCATGAAAGTAGGATATTCTAAAGCTGGACTTCGAAGAACTATTGATCTTTGAAATTACGAAGTGCAAGTGATTTGGGAAGAAATGGATCTCTTGGATTGAGCGGATTCTAGAAACGTGCATCTTTGGTGTCGTGCTAGATAGTGTTTTAGGCAAAACATTTCAACTGTAATCGAGAAATAAGGTGGAAAAAAGACCTCTTCTTTCTCTTCTTTTAATTTATTTGTCTGAACAATGGATTTTTTGTGGTCCATTCAAGGCAATTCACGAAGGGTTGCACGCACCAATAAATTTTCAGGTTTGTCCACAAATACCGAATCATCCAATACCTTGATGATACGTTGGTAATCATGCCTGCATGTGCCAAATGCCATACTATCTTAGAGCAACTCCAACAGCCTAACTAAATCTATTTAGCTAGATAAATTTGGATTAGTTGCTCTAAAAACTCCTTCCAATAGTCTCTCCATCTTGCTCCCCTCACTATTCCGCTCTCCATCCCCTCCCCTCCGCTAGCCTTTTTTACCGAATGGATCCCCTCACCATCGTCATCCTCCCGCGCGTGGGGGCTTGTTCCCGCACCAAAATCCGGACCGCCCCCTCCCCTCGTGTCCCGCCCTCGCGTCGGCGCTCACCCTGTCGCACAGCTCCGTCGTGCCCACAGCGGAGCTCGTGGCTCCCGCCCGCAGGCCCCGGCGGAGCTCGCGGATCCAGCGCGCCCGCTCGCGGTGGAGTTCGCGGTGGCCTCAGGCTTCAAGCACGGCTCGTTGGATTTCGAATCCAAGAGGCCCAGGGACTTGACGGACCTCTGGCGGCGCTCCTGGACGCTGCATGGGTCCTTGACCCAGACCTCGAGCATCGACTCGTCAAGGAGCCACCCATCATCGTGGCGGCCGGAACTCACCGGCGACGAGATGGACACCGACGATAGGACCTCCCTCGAGTCAAAGAACTCTTGCTCCTCCCAGGCACCCAAGAAGGGCGCCATGGACACGGTGGTCTCCGGGAGTTCAAGCACTCGGGAGGCAGCGCTCCGGCCGCATCAAGGAAGAGGATTTCGCCAGCGACGGCAGCAAGCGAAGGGTACGGGCGGATCTCGAGGTTCTTGGATCTCGGGCGGGAGAGTCGCGTGCACTTCCCCTGATGGCGCACCCACCGCGGTTTGCCTCCTACCTCTCCGGTCCTTGCTTCTTCTCCCTCTCTCCGCTTGGGGATGGATGATAATGGCGGTGGGGACGGGAAAGAAGAGAAGAGTCTAAAATCGCTAGTCTGTTGGATAGTATAGACATATGGAGAGTGAAGGCTGGCTAAATGGATAGCTAAATGATAATATAGAGAGTGGGATTTGGTTAGACTTTTGGAGATGCTCTTAAAGACATTCTTTTATTTTTGCCAACCCAAAGGACTCAAGGTTAATCACCACACAAGTCTCGCGTGGTATGTCTCCCAGTCTTTCAATGACAAAATGGTAGATCCTAACTAGAACCATTGGTCAACTTGTAAATTCTGTTCCGTGGTCACTCTGGTTTGCCTATAATCACCGGTCCATTTCGACGTACTATTTCAGAACTAATATAATAATATATGAGGATATTTACGGCTTACAATACGGCTATATACTACTGGAACTCGTATATAAACATCGGACGATTGAGATTTATTTTATATCACTGAAATAATGATTAGTAGTATGAGGTGGTATAGGTAGTATAAGGGTAATATGAGAAAGATGATTATTGACATCATCCCCTTTATTTTTATTATTTTTTTCTCTTTCTTTTCGTTTTCTTTTCTTCTCTATCCGTTCCCCATTCTCACGAGCCCCTAGCAGAAGGCTCGGCTCGGCGCCTAGAGATTCTTTGCCCGGCGGCGATTCCGGCGGTCTCCGCCGGTGAGGCGGCGCGTGCCGCGCCCAACGCGCAGCCCTTTTCAGGAGAAGGAGCAGCGGATGCCTCCGTGGCAGCAGCTCGTCCCCCGCCCGTCAATTGCCGCCGTGGCGGCGGATCGGCCCCCGCCCGTCGCTCCCCGCCGCGGTCGTGGCTCGCCCTACGGCCGCCACTGGGATGAGGGATGGCAGGCGGCTGTCCCCCAGAGCCCACTCTCGCCGGCGGGTACTCATCCGTCCGCCGGATCGAGGCCCCGCCCCCTGCTCGACTCCGGGGAGGGTTCGAGTATTTGGCTCTGACCCTTTCCATGAAGCCGGTCGACGGGGAGTCGTCCGTGGCTGCGGATCCACGCGCCGCCGGCCCGGTTCCCCCGGTGGACGCTCGCCGCCCTGAGCCGCCTCAGATCCGCGTCGACTTCGTGCTCGCCTTCGGCGGCGGCGGCGGTGGCGGCAGGGTGAATTGGAGGATGAGGAGGGGGAGGCTGGCGGGGGCGACGGCCAGCCGGCGGCCACGGAGTACATGTCCAAGAACCTGGAGGCGCCGCGGCAGGCTCAACAGCCACATCCTCGCGATCAGGGCTGTCGTGCCCAACATCAGCAAGGCACACATACTTAGGCTCATCTTGGCGATGCTTTTTCTTTCACTCATCTGCATGCACACAGCCAATGGACATTAACTTCGATTTTCTTCTTTCTTTTCAAACAACTACAACCACTGAAGATGAACTTTCTCTTGCTTTTCTGAATCTGGAGTTATAATGCTGCAAAATTTCATTTATCCTGCAACACATGGAGTTCAGGTGCCCTGACGTGTTTCGATTGCAATGTTTATCCATTTTGTTTCAGATGAGCAAGGAGTCCACCCTCTCCGGTCAGGAAGAAGGCCGATTCAGTTCTCCCAAGCTGAGCAAGATCAACGAGTTCAACTCGATTTTTCTCAAGATTTCATATTCATGTTCGTCTAAAAGTTAAACTAGGAACTGTAGATGGATGATAGGGCTGCAATTCTTGTATTTAAAGTTTTGTGATTCGAGCAAAGGATTTGGAGATCAGGACAGTCAAAGTCCGGCCGATGCAACGAGTTTGGTTCACGTTTCAGAGTTAACTGCCACCTGAACCTGAGACTTTCTTTAGATTTCTCCCTCGATTTCAAACAGTGTCTCATCAAAAAGTTTAACTGCGGTTTGTAAAGGGTGGATAGAGCTCTAAATTTTGTACTTCATATTTGTTGATTTGAAGCACGTATTGGGAGACAAACCAGTTCAAAGTCGTGTCCAAAAACACAATAAAGAAACTTAGTTTTCAGACTTGCTGTGACATTCCTCAATTTTCATCACTTCGGAACACTTAAAATTCGAGTCTCTGATCCACATCACCACCAACGTAAAGGAGAAAACAAGGGCTACAAGATTTGCATTTAACGTTGGTTGATTAGATTCGTGATTAAAAGGGAAAATTGGGTTAAAACTTGATCCAATGCACAGGTTCAACAAGGTTCAGACTCTAGATTTTTGTGTTGTTCTACAAACTTTGACCAAACTTTTGAAAGCTTCAAACTTCAAAACTTTGGTCCACAGCACCAACAATGTGCAAACCAAGGTAAAGGCTTTAAACACCAGTTCGGCTTTTGGTCAAGTGTGCAAGCAAAAACAAAAGTTAACAACATCTGAACTTGAGGATTCAGACGAAAAAAATCAAGACACCAGGTCGTCCGCTCATCGCCCGGTCAGCATCGATGACCCGCAGCGGTGCCCACGGCTGCCGGCCAGGGGCGGGGACGCACGGCGGCGCGCGCAGCAAGGGGCAGCGGCGCCCGGCTGGTGGCGGGGACCTGGGGTGGCACGCGCGGCGGCCGGCCAGGAGCGGGGACGAACGCGCGACGTCGAAAGCTCGCGGCGCCAGATGAGGACGGCCTGCAGATCGATTCGGCAGGGGACAAGGGCTGCCGGGTGCTCAAAACGCGAAAACAAAAATTTAACTCTTCAATAAATATTAAGTTAATAATTACTATATTACCCAGGGTTAGATCTCCTCTATACCGTATACTACTAAGTGCTAGTATGGTGCATAAAAGGGCTCTAATACATACTCTCTCTCTATTTTAAATACTTTGACATTTTGGGTAACCTAATTCAAACTAATTACCTTGTCCTAGATACTCAAATATTTTATAAAGGAGGGAGTATAGTATAAATGTATGAATTAGTAAAATTACAATATCAGCATCAGGTGGAGGCGTTGGGCACAAGAGAGAGCCCAGCCCAAGACGGGCCTGTTTTTGGTCAACCCCGCGTGTTGGGAACACGACCAACGACTCAACGACCAGCTATATAGGCTTTGGAATCGGCCGCTTTTTAAAAAAACTAGTGTCTTTCTAATGTTCTTTGCGAATTTTATAGTTTGGTCTATTGTGAGCATAAACAGAGATATCTCGATCACAATTTCAAATTAAATTACATTATGAATAAATATAAGTGAAAACCAACAAAAATATATGAAGTATTGTAAATTAATTAATAGTGATAGACACTATAGGTAGTAATGATACAGTGTTGTACATTGATTCTTACTGATCAGTGCTGCAGATTATTAACAAGCTGGACGAGTTGTTCTGTGAACATACATCTCAAGGTTATTCTGAGGAGGAGATGGTAAATGAAAACGATTAGCTCCACATGAGGTTTGGAAATAGGAATTCACCTCAGAGTAAAATAGACGAAGAAAATGGTGACCCAGCTTTTTCAGGGTAAGAAGGGTAGAGGATTTGGTTCACCCCACACGTACATGTCATGGACAACTCCAACTTCCCTAGAGCCTCCGGTAGCACAGCCGAGATAGCGACGAGAACTTTTCTCGTGGATGAAATGATAAAAGAGAAACCACCAACTTTTACCATAACTTCTGCTTGTTTTGTGTGGGCTTGCCGTGCGTTTGTATGGTCTGGCGAAGCGCATGGTGGATTCACAATCCACTACCTCGTTCGTTATCAGACAATTACTTAATTCTCAAACCTCGTGCATTTTTACCTGTAAAGACTGTTTTTATCAAGAAAGTTAAAGGTCCTTCCCCCTTTGGAAGGCTGTGGGCGAGGAGGGATTCGAACCCCGAATTAATGTGAGCTTATCCGCATGCGGATAGACACTCTTCAAATAGGAACAAAAAAGAAGAATCCCAGAACAAAATGGGGACAGGGAAGGGATATAACTCAGCTTCATTCATCTAACATCTATTGGATACAAAACTCCAAAGATAATAAACCAAAAATTTTAGGAAAAAAATAATTGCATATTGCAAGATTTACCTCATGGCAGTTTAAATTGACTCTGGTGTGGTACTGGAAGATCCCATTCGATGCAATTAATGCAGTTTGTGGCATTTGACATGTCATTCGGACAACAGGCTGCCTAAGCATCTAAGCATGTTTACATGAAACCCGCAGTAATTTCTCTAAACTGTCAAGGCATCAGACATCTTCCTTCTTGGTAAAAGCAGGAATACCAGTGAGCATACTTTTCTTCTTAATACATTGATGCGCAGTTTTCCTGCGCGTTCCAGAAAACCAGTGAGCATACTGAAAGTGATTATCACTCCAGTATTGTGGTTCAGCCAAGCCTTCTGAACTGTATTAGTACCAAATGTTTTATGACAATAATCATGATTTGTACTGCAGTTTTTCAGTTTGAATATAGAAAGAACATGCCTTCAAATGATCCATACAAAAATAGAAGTTATGGCACTGTTTTTGTTCATATTTTATTGCTATATAGTTCATTCGTCCTGCTGCATTTTCTTTTCAATCTCCTTATGAAGGAAAACCAATATTGTTTCTGTGGCATGGTTTGGCACAATGCCTTCTGTAATCCTCCTCCTCAAATACTTGTCAGAGCTTCCTTTAATCTACCTGCTTTTGCATTAATATTAATCAAGGTATTAAAAGTGACAACATCTGGCTTCATGCCGCTTCTGATTATCTGCTCAAACAAACAGCTTGCTTCTTCAACCTTCCCAAACTGATTGATCAGTGTGTTATGCATGACAATGTCCATGTAAACACCTTTCTTTGACAACCGGTCAATAATTGTGCTAGCAACCTCTGCTTTTCCCATCTGGCCGAGACCCTGAATGATTAGATTATATGTTGCTACATCATTAGGGCAGAGCTGTCCGCCCCTCTCATGAAGAATTGCATACAAATGAGGTCATCAGTGAATTGTATGTATAGCTTGTCCCTTTGTTTCCTAGATTTGTAAAGATCTCAAATAACTTGTAAGCTACACTCAGCTTCGCTTTGGCTAAAAAAATTGACAAGTATGAATTGATCATGTCAGCGTCAAAAGTTTTGGGCCCCATACCTTGCACCCGCTGCCCTCTGTACATTGTAAATATAACAGAGCTGTCCAAACTGTCAGCACGTTTAGCAAGATGATCCAAGTGTGGTGACAATGACCAGTCATCCTTGGGATCAATATTTGGGGGTCCATCATCAATATCAGTACGTTCTACTTTCCAAAAAAGATATCAGTACGTTCTACAGGATTAACCAAACTCATCACGTAATCCATATTACCATCAAAGGACAATACAGAGGGCCTCTCAAGGCAACCAACCATCATGTTTGATTCCCACCGGATGGCATCCGGCAATACAGAGCCGTCCCTTATAAACTTTACTACGTATTTGTTCTTCCAGGTCCCAACGTTTGCTGCTCTTGTTAAAACCTATGAGCAACGATGTCATGGTAACCAAATCAACAACGAAGCCCCGCTGCTCCATCTCCTTCACCAACTCTAGGGCCTCTGCAACTTGGTCCCCCACCCCCTCCTTGCAGAACTCCCGCACCATGATACTATAAGCAATTCCATCCAACAGTTGGCCTTTCCTTCTTAGCTCATAAAACAGCCGGCATGCTGCTTCTGCCCTCCCATTCTTGAACAGCCTATCGATCAGTGTGCTGTGTGTGCTTGCTGAGCATTCGACTCCATCCGCCACCATTGTCTCGAAAAATCCACATGCCTTATTGTTAGGAAACGGGAACGCTGCGTTAACGTGAATTCATAATTCTACCGCATTCAACAAGGATCTTATATAAGCAGATGATCATGAATCGTTACCACTAGACGCGCAGCGCAGCGGAAGTAGAGTTGGGGTAGCTCGCCCGAACATAGTCGCACATCGGTGAAAAGGAAGCAGATCGCAGCTTGCAGCTCCTCCTCCTTATCCCGCTGATCAGCACCACAGCAACGCAGCAACGCCTTCTTGAAGTCCACACGTACGAGGCGGGAACGCCGGTCACCGGTATGCTAGCACCGCGCGCTTGGCTAGGGCTTCATGGAGAAGAGAGGCGACGACAGATAGGGTTTGTGGCGCAAGAGCATTGGCCACCCACAGCCCCGTCCCTCATTATATGTAGACCCCACTAATGGGCTGTCACGCCGGAGGCCCATTAGGGTTCTAATCCTTCTTGGATTAATATCCGGCCTACGTATGATTGCCTCTTGGGCATGTCGCCGACAATCTTCCACTTGCACTAGAGACAATCATATGCGCAAATTTTCGTTCCAACTCGTTAAGTGTGTGACCCGTAAAGTTTATGTATGAGTAGCTGTACTGCAAGAACCATTCTTGCACTACTAATCAGCAGAGGCACCTAGCAGGTCGTACTGACTCCCACGCACACATAAAGATCATATCGGCAAAAATCTTTGGATATACACATTCACTAATCCCTTTGTCTTAGGATACCAGTCAAGCTCAAGGCGAGTTTCGTGCCACCCTTGTGATAGCTCGACCACTTAACTCGATCTTGCAGCGGATTACAATTTATGACTAATTCTTTAGTCACTTTGTGATTAACTCTCTAATCACTTTGGCATGGCCATGCACTTTCTTAATCCAACCGCATCAAGGGGTCCAGAGATATCTCTCCCATTATCTAGGAAGGGAAAATTCCATCTTGATCCCTCACAAACCATTCCATATTTCATGATACACCCAAAGACTATTTTTATAGCCACCCAGTTACGGAGTGGTGTTTGGCAGCCCCAAAGTGCACCACTACGCATAATGAGAAACAATGGCGGTCTCAGGTCTAAGGATTCAGCAGGTATACCACACAAGACCAACTGATGGCATATTTAAGACAACTACCTCCGCAGTGTCTCGAGGTGGGTCAATCTAGCACCATGTTCCCTAACACGTGTCCACATTATTGATTTGATATCTCCATATCTATGATATATGAAACATGAACATCGATCAGTACATGCGCTAGTTTATAAACCATTATTGTTCCTCATAATGGTAAAAACTAGGGATCATTTAGAACAACAATATAATAAAATAAGAGAGTTTCACAAACAAGTCACACACTTGTTAATCAATTTAAATAATCGTCATTCAGGGAACAAATAACACTTTATTGAATAAAACATAAATTTAGACATGATGACAATAATCTTCCACTCACTCTAGAGTCAAACATGCAAATATCTAATGCCATGGAACTCATATGCCTCATGCTTCTGTTGTGAGAGGGCCTTCGTCAGCGGATCAGCAATGTTTAAATCTGTGTGCAGCTTGCAAATCTTCACATCACCTCTATCAATTATCTCACGAATAAGGTGATAGCGTCGCAATACGTGTTTAGACTTTTGGTGTGATCTAGGCTCCTTAGCTTGTGCAATGGTACTGCTATTAGCACAATACAGGTCTATTAACTTTCTGATCCGAAGCTGCTATGTACTCGGCCTCTATCATGGAATCGGCTACAGTATCTTGCTTGGAACTTTTCCAGGTCATTACCCCTCCATTGAGGCAGAACACAAATCCAGATTGCGAACTAAAGTCGTCCTTGTCAGTTTGGAAGCTAGCATCGTTGTAACCATTTACAACGAGCTCCTCCTCACCTCCATAGACTAGGAACTTATCCTTAGTTTTTCTAAAGTACTTTATGATATTTTTGGCTGCGACCCAGTGAGCCTCTTCTGGGTTTGACTGGTATCTACTTGCAACACATAGAGCATAGGCTATATCAGGGAGTGTAAAAAGCATGACATACGTGATGGACCCAATAGACGAAGCATATGGAATGGCACTCATCTTCTCTTGCTCATCAGGTGTCGAGGGACACTGACTCTTGCAGAGACTAACACCATGTGACATTGGTAGAAAACTCGTCTTTGAATCCTGCATAATGAACATTTTCAATAACTTGTCAATATATGTATCTTGGCTTAATCCAATTAGCCTTTTCGATCTATCTCTATAGATCTTAATGCCCAAAATATATGCAGCTTCACCTAAATCCTTCATTGAGAAACTTTTTTACAGTGAAGATTTAGTGGCTTCCAACATTGGGATGTCATTTCTGATCAACAATATGTCATCCAAAAGGACTAGAAATGCAATTGCGCTCCCACTAGCCTTTTTATAAACGCAAGGCTCTTGTTCATTCTTGATGAAGCCAAACCCTTTGACCACTTCACCAAAATAAATATTCCAACTCCGAGATGCTTGCTTTAACCCATAAATGGACTTTTGAAGCTTGCATATCTTTCCAGCATTTTTAGATTGACAAAACCTTCAGGTTGTATCATATACACATCCTCACTAAGGTTTCCGTTCAGGAAAGCCATTTTGACATCCATTTGCCATATCTCATAGTCATAAAATGCGGCAATAGTTAGAAGAATCCGAATAGATTTTAGCATTGCGACGGGGAAAAATGTTTTATCATAGTCAACACCTTGAATTTGTTTAAACCCTTTCACCACCAATCGTGCTTTATGGATATGAACATATCCATCCATGTCTATCCTTTTCTTAAAAATCCACTTGCACTCCACTAGTCTTACAGCGTTAATGGGATCAACCAAGTTCCAAACTTGATTGGCGTGCATGGATTCTATTTCGAATTTCATGGCTCCAAGCCATTTCTCAGAGTCTGGTCCCATTATTGCTTCTGTATAGGTCTTGGGCTCATCATTATCCAATAACAATACATCACGCTGCCCCATGGTTAGGAACGTGAACTTTTCAGGTGCGCGGTGTGCCCTTACAGACCTTCGTGGGGCTGGTTCTTCTACAACGGGTTCCACAACTCCTTGTTCATCCCGTGAAAGTTCAGTGGGGGCTTAAACCGTTTCAAGTACATCCCGAATTTCTTCAAGTTGCACAGTGCTCCCACTAACTCCTTTTGAGAGAAACTCTTTCTCTAAGAAGATACCATTGCGGGCAACAAACACTTTGCCTTCCGCTTGATTATAAAAATAATATCCTTTGGTTTCCCTCGAATAACTCACAAAGAAATACTTGTCTAATTTTGGAGTGAGCTTATCAAACATCAAACGTTTGACATAAGCTTCACATCCCAAAACTTTGAGGAAAGATAGCCCGAGACGTTTCCCAGTCCACATCTTATATGATGTCTTTTCCACAAACTTAGTTGGAACCCTATTTAGTGTAAACGCAATAGTTTCTAGAGCATAACCCCAAAATGATAGTGGAAGATCAGTTTGGCTCATCATCGACCTCACCATGTCTAACAAGGTTCGGTTCCTCCGTTTGGAGACCCCATTCCATTGAGGCATTCCAGGCGGAGTCAATTGTGAAACAATTCCACATTATTTTAGATGATCACCGAATTCGTGGCTCAAATATTCTTCCCCACGATCAGATCGCAGAGATTTAATTGTCTTGCCCAATTGATTTTGTACTTCACTCTCAAATTCTTTGAACTTTTCAAATGATTCAGACTTGTGCCTCATTAATTAGATATGGTATATCCATATCTACAAAAGTTATCAGTAAAAGTAATGAAGTACTGAAAACCCCCTCTGGCTATTGAGCTCATAGGTCCACATACATCGGTATGTACAAGTCCCAACAAGTCATTTGCCCTCTCAGTTTGGCCAGTTAAAGGTGTTTTAGTCATCTTCCCAAGTAAACAAGACTCGCACGTGTTGAATGATTCAAAATCAAATGAGCTTAATAAACCATCTTTATGGAGATTTTCTATGAGCCTCTCATGTATATGACCTAAACGACAATGCCAAATAAAAGTGGGATTCAAATCATTCGGTCGAAGCCTTTTTGCATTAATGTTATAAACAGGTTTATCCACAAGATCAAGAATGTACAATCCATTCACCAATGGACAATGGGCATAAATAATATTATTATAATAAATGGAACAGCGCTTGTTCTTTATTACAATCTCGTAACCATCAACTTCTTGCAAACATGAAGAAGAAATAATGTTCTTACTCAAAGCAGGAATGCAATAATAATTATTTAATTCCAAAACTAATCCTGAGGGTAACGACAAGTGATAAGTGCCGACCACCATGACCACAACCTTTGCTCCATTGCCGACACGAACATCCAGCTCGCCCTTGCAAATCTTCTAGTCCTTTGAAGTCCCTGCAACGATTTGCAAGTGTGAATCATCGACCCAGGATGGAATACCCATGATTCACTAAAAGATATAGCAATATTAATTTTTGTAATATTTATAACATTATACCTGAGGCGGAAGTCTCACTTCCCTTCTTCTTCTTCAGATCCTCCAAGTATTTCTTGAAGTTTCTTGACCAATGCCCCTTGGCATGGCAATGGAAGCATTCATCATTAGGAGTAGGGCTAGATTTGACCTTTGGCTTTTGCTTAGAGCTTGAGGACTCATTAGGAACCTTTCCTTTAGCTTTGCCTTTAGGAGGCGTCCAATGCTTCCTCTTTCTTTCTCCTTCTGAACCACCATCATATGAGTGGGATTTTTCTTAATGCTCTCCTTTGTTGTTTTTAGCATCCCATGCAATTCAGCCAATGTTTTCTCCATGCCATTCATCTGAAAGTTCATGATAAAAGGCTCATAGCTCACCGGGAGCGATTGGAGAATGACATCAATAGCCAGGTCAGGCTTGAGTTAAGAACCAGATTTCTCCAAACTCTCAATGTAACCAATCATCTTGATCATATGAGGACTGACCGGGCTACCCTCTGCCAGCTTGCACGCAAACAAGGACTTTGAGATGTTGTACCTCTCAGTCCTAGCTTGGTTCTCAAACATTCCACGCAGCCCCTCAATCATGGAGTGAGCATCGGCATGCTCATACTGCTTATGCAGATCAAGGGACATGGTGACAAGCATGAGACAACTGACATCGAGTGAGTCATTGCAGTGCTTCTCATAAGCTCTTCTGGCTGCAGCAGTTGCTCCGTCAGGGAGTTCATCAGGGTATGGCTGCTCAAGAACATACTCCTTTTTCTCTTGCCTGAGAACAATTCTCAGGTTGCGGTACCAATCAATAAAGTTCATCCCATTCAACTTTCTTTCTCAACAGATCACAAATTGAAAGCAGAAGTGTTACCGGCAGAAATGATCTACAACATTAAAATAAAAGCAAGGTTTTAGCACTAAGTTTTATGTAATGCTTCTATTAACAAATTTAATAAAAGACTCCCACTATATTAACATCGCCTTCCCTCTAATGACATATAGGGGACCAAGATCCATATTCACTAAAATTCTAGTAAGCTTTGGCTTCGCTGCTAGAAAGTTAGTGACATAGGTAAACAACAAATTGCTAATCATATCTCTATATGCCTCTTGTTTTGTTGGGTGGCATCCAATGCCCCTGCTCCAACTCCATATCCTAAAGCCCAAAATTATTTTGATAGCTTTGCTGAGTAAACCAATACTATGCTAGTGAATGTTCGACACCCACCCTATTCATGATGATAGTTGATGGTACTCTAATTTGGTAAACCTACCACACAATGATCAAAATTTTAATAGGTGCAGCTATTGAAAAAGGATATCAAAGTTCTCAACTTTAATGAGGGAAGTTATTCTATCATGATTAAAAGCATATCGACCATATGAAAGACATGAAATAATAGTACGGCAAGAAAATAAACATCACAAGCATATAATTATATTATATTGTGAATAATATGGTCTTTTGCATCACAATGAGCTCCATCGCCATGGCTTCACGGTGACCTCCATTTCCATTCTTCCTGTCTTGTGGTGATCATCATCGCCATCATGCTTGAAGCCTCCAAGGATAAATACTAAGCTATTACATCTAATAGCACTAGTAAAGTAAATTACATGAGGGGATCAAGCATCACATGTCGACACGCAGGCCGTTATACAATAATGGGACAACCTCAACCCGATTGTTTTAACTGGTGACACGCAGGTCACAATCCTTACTACACATAGATCATCACATGATATTGAGGCCATACCATTCACATCATACCCTGCAAAAATGAGTTAGGCGCAGAACGTATTCTACCGAAGGGGTATGAAGAGGCTGCTATCAACAGTTGTTCCGGAAAATATAGATCGCATCTATAGAATGGCTACGAAAATCTCATCGGATTGATCCAATCAAGCCGATTTAGAGCCATTCACAATGTCCCTTATTTTCACTAGACCAAACACATTGACCATCGCGATAGGTACGTCTGAGAAGACCGCAACACATGACTTAGACACGTCGGTTCAATCTCTTCTTGTTTGCACAGTTAGCCCAGATGGTGATTCCAGCCGATATGGGCAAGTCGGGCGCATAGCCGAGAAAGAACACGAACAAATTTATAGTCATCCTGATGCAATCAACTCGTACTGATCCCACACCGTGCATCAATCTATACATCGCATATGAACATATTGCAAAACCCTAAACAAAGCATATCTCTATATGCACATCCAAACCAAAAGCTAAACATGATCGCTCTGGTATCACTGTTAGGAAACGGGAACACTACGCTAGCGCGAATACATAATTCTACCGCGTTTAATAAGGATCTCATGTAAGCAGATGATCATGGATCGTTACCACTAGACGAGCAGTGCAGTGGAAGTAGAGTTGCGGTAGCTCGCCCCAACGTAGTCATGCATCGGTGAAGAGGAAGCAGATCGCAGCTTGCAACTCCCCCTCCTTGTCCCGCCGATCAGCAGCACAGCAATGCAGCAACGTCTCCTCGAAGTCCACACGTATAGGGCGGGAACGCCGGTCCCCGGTGTGCTAGCACCGTGCGCTCGGCTAGGGCTTCATGGAGAAGAGAGGCAACGACAACTAGGGTTCGTGGCGCAAGAGCATGGACCGCCCACAGCCCCGCCTCTCATTATATAGACCTCACTAATGGGCTGTCACGACGGAGGCCCATTAGGGTTCTAATCCTTCTTGGATCAATATTCGGCCCACACATGATTGCCTCTTGGGCATATCACCAACACTCATCAAGCTTCTTCGCTTTAAACAGCCCATCAAGAAGCGAATTGTACACAACAATATCACTCACTCCATCGAGGCGTGACGCGGAGAGAGCAATGTGAGCAGGGCGGGGAGGAGGGCGGCAGGGGACGGGCAGGAGAGCGTGAATGGGAGGAGCTCGTCGAGGAGCGTCGGGGAGCCCGCGGAGAGCGCGCGGAGGAGGGCGGGAAAGGTGGAGGCGAGGAGTGGAGAGGCCGGTGGCGTGGCAGTGAGGAAGAAGGAGAGCTTGGAGGCCGGCGGGAGCGCGGGGTGGCGGAAGATATGGAGGTGGACGGGGACCGGCAGCGGCACCGTGGGCTGGTGCTGCACGGCAAGGAGGTGGGTCGCAAGGCGGGTGGCGAGGAGCGCATCGGTGAGGCTGGAGAGCGGCATGGAGGCGGCGGCGGTCGAGAGCCGGCGACAACGGATGGGTGCGGCCAGCCCGGGCGGCATGCTTGCTGCCCCGCGTGGCGTGCCTTGCCTGCGATGGCCGCGCTTTCAGGCGGGTTTCTTCGCGTGCAGGGCTGCGCTTTGCTGGGTTCTCCCATTTCCCGGCCGCGCGCGTATCGGCACTGAGATGAGGGCATTGCGGCTTTGAGGAGTGGTATGATGGAAGAAAAAGGGAAGAACACTTTAAAAAAAAGAAAAACGCGGCAGCAGAAGGAAAAATCGTAGGAAAGAACACACATCGGAGACTCGAACCGCGGCCGAAACGAACGAAATAAGGGTGTTTCCGCAAAAGGTGCGACGGGCGGTTTTCTGCAAAGTCGATGCTATTTCCAAAATTTCCTTTTTTCGCGTTGAAATATTTCCGACCAGAAGGACCTTCCAGCAAAAAATACTAGCGCGACCACTGTGCACGAGGGCCTCCTTGGACCGCGGGTTGATTCCGATAAAGCCGGAGGGCTCTTTTGCAAAACGTCCACGCGCCTGCTTGGGTGCTTACGGACGGCCCGATCGGCGCGTGATCCGATGGCCGCGGAATTAGGGCGACGTAGCCACACCTGGTGGCCGCGACAGGCGCCCCAGTATAGAGTCGCGGAGCGATGGGTGCGTGTTTTCCCAAACCACTCAGCTTGTGTAAGCAAACTTATGAGCAAATAATTTGTCCATATGTGTTAGAAAACGGCTTCTGATTAGTTTTTTTTATCTCATGTCTTATCTAGGTAAGTGAATACAAGTATACGAGGCCAATCTCAATGCAAATTTTATATGAATTTTATCCTCATTAAATTGTATGTCACGTAGGTAAAATAGGTGATATAGTATGGAATTTATGAAGAGAGAAGTTAGGTTTTAAGGGATGAAACTTAGTGTACACAGTTACCAATACTATGAAACTGGAATGAAAGGCCCACTAAGAGCAATTATTAGTTTCATTATCATAACTTTTCTTGATCCAATGTGGCCATGTCCATGAGTAATTTGCTAGTAAATAATTTAGCTACAATTGATAGAGGTCACACAATTCATATGGTATATTAGATCTCAACACCAAACAACAATTAAATGATATATCTAATATATGAAATGGTGAAGGGAAACTATGCATTGTGAGAGGTCGTTTCATTCATTAACCTAAACTTCTAAAAATGATGTGGCACTCTAGGTAATCGTATAGTGAAACACTCCATTGAGAATGACCAGATGGGTTGGTTTGATACAGGTGGGTGATTAGTTGGCTGAAAAGAACCAACCAAACTTGAATATCTCCAAATAGAAAAGAGAAAAGGCAATATTTATGATTCACCCCAAAACTGTTGGAAAAAATTCAATAGGAAAAACGACAAGTCAATTTAATGAATTAAAATATTCACAAGGTTAGAATGTGTTTATTAGTTTTCTAAATTCAAAAAAGTGAATCCACCAAATATGCATAGGATGATGAGTTGATGACCTAATATCTGACAAAATAAAATCAGCGACACCAGTGCCATCATGACGGTTGAGTGCATCCTTAGGGTGGGAATTGTTGGATCAAACCAATTCTCATTTTTTTTAAAAAGATTGGTTATCTAAAACCAAATGCCAAATTTATGGGAAGAAATAAATACCCCAAGTTTCCATAGCCATGAAAATCATTTTTTTGAAAGGCAAGTCTAATCATGCGACGGAATAGATCTTGCAAATCCCTAACTGCAAATCCAGCGTACACGATTACACACATCATTAAATCTGATTGAAATTAATAACAATTAACATCAAATGCCACAAGAACCCAATAGTAGTAATCAAAGCAAAGGCCGAGAAGGATCCATAGCATCAACCGTAACCCGGACGCGGATCCACATCTAGCCTCAACGATTAAAATTGGGATCGGCTTGTTGATCCTCATAGACTATGCGGCGAGCAAATTAAATCATAACATGCAGATCCAAAAGCGTTGCAAGAAGTAGAGGAGGTATCTCATCGACTTTCTTTATGGTCACCATATTTGTTATCTCCTCCACCTAATTCGATCTCCACTACGGCTTCTTTATTATCATTTTCTTTTTCTCCTCACAAGTCACCGCTTTACCATAGAAAAATGCAAATAGGAGACAACACCGTGAAGCGTCTAGACTGAAAGAGTGGTATGGTTTTTTTATATTAAATTAATATTAATAAATTTTGTCAAATTGGACCATTGACAAAATAGAAAGGCAAAATAGGTGTTTATGTCCCTCAACTTTACCCCGAGAGTCAAGTTCGTCCCATGGCTTTCAAATTAGCCAATCTAGTTCTTTAACTTTAATTTTTGGATCAAACTCATTTTTATCCTGATGTGGCTCTTCGTATTAGCATGAGAATAAAGCGAAAAACATCCCTTTTACCCTTAGCTCCATCCCATCCTCCTTAATTTTCACCACGTATCATTGCATAACTTACTTGGACATGTAATTTCCCGATCAATGGAATAACTTGGGCCATCATTTTCTAAATATGAATTCTAATATTAAAATTAGACAATCTAATTTTAAATTCTAGCACTATGTAGGATAGTTTGGGTTAGCATTTTAAGAAATTGAGAGGAAGAAGTAGCTAAGGGTAAAAATAATTTTTTTATTAGTTTCATGCTAATTTGGAGAGCTACACTAGCACGAGGAATGAATTTGATCTAAAAATAAAAGTTGGAGAACTAGATCGGTCCATCTGATAATTTAGGGACGAACTTCATGCATAGGGTAGAGTAGAGGGACTAAAATACTATTTTTGCTAAATAAAAATTGAAAAAAATGCGATTTCTGGTTCACTGCTAATTAGTTCGGTTTGGCTATTGGCTTCCGGTTCATTTTGCCCACCCCGACGCGTCGCTGGCTGCTACACGGTCATCCCATCATCTTCCTTCCTCTCTCGGAAAAAAAGAATCTCTCTCTCCCTCTCTCTCTCTCTCTCTCTCTCTCTCTCTCCGGGCGGCGACGACTGGGCGAGCCGCTGCGCCCTTAGGCACGTCTTCGCCGGGCCATTCGCCGGCAGCGAGCACCCACCAGGTATGCCCGCCCCTTCTCTTCCCTTCCTGCCGTGCGAAACGGAGCACCCCAAACCCTAACCTGAGCCTTTTGTATTCGGATCTGACCCACCTACAAGTATACGCATGTATTATAACTTCTAGAACTTCGATTCTTTTGCAATAATTATCCTATACTGGGTCCGGCCCTGAGCACCATCTGGGTTAGTAAACTACTCCCTCCGTTCCAAATTGTAGATCGTTTTGCCAAATCTAGATACATAGATTTTACCATCTAGATATACATTATGTTTATATACATACCAAAATTTATGTACCTTGATTTGCCAAAATGAACTATAATTTGGAACAGAGGGAGTAGCTCCAATGCTAAAGTCAAACAATATGAACGAACAAGTTAACTTGCCAACGCACAATGTTCTATTCATCGTTCCCAAGCTTGCACAAAACCAAAAAAGTAATCTTACTTGCATAAAGTAGAATATGAGTTATCTCCTGTCCCCCATCAGTCACCATTGCTGTAAGTGATACTGTGAAAAACAATGATCAATGATTGGAAAGATATTGGGGATCACTAGCCAAGCCAGGCAGTTGATGGAATTGATGGTACTATATGTTGGCTTGGACAGAGCCATTCCTTGTGAAGAGCTTGAGGTGATGACTAATAGTGCAGTACTTTTTGTTGCTCTAGCTGATATTTGCTCCATGAAACTGGCCATAAGATGATACTGGTTATTCCTTGTATTGCGAACAACAGCTTGGTTTCATGGCTGTCCACATTCGGCGCACCAGGCCAATCACTTCATGATTGCTAAAAATAAGCCATATGTTGATGAGTACATAGGGGAGAAAGGATCCTTCATACATCTAGATGGTCCTATTTTTTAATTGGAAAGAAGCCGTGTGTTGCCATGAGACATGCACAAATCCAGGACCCTGATTTATGTTGGATGGGAAAAGCTTCTACCAATGAAACTTATAGATTTTTAGTAACTTTAGTAATTCTGTCTTGCTCATTTCTGAATACAACAAGAGAAAATCGAGTAGCCTTGTATTGTTCAAGTTAGTTAGAACCGATGCAATTCAACTTATTGTTAGAAGATTATTTCTTACCTTCATTTGAAAATTCTGTTACAATAGCACGCATCACATCCATTATAGATAGTGATCTATGTGTTTTGGGTGCATCTCTCTTGTGACAGTTAAGGTGGAGAATTAGTAAACATAGAGCACGCAATCTTCTTCTATATTCAATTAGTCATGTTTCACTCTCTTGCAGACAAAATATGCGCTTTGCGATGTTTACTAGCCTATTGAAAATTTAAGATGAGTTTACTAGTCTGTTGAAATCTTACAACGAGTTGTGGTAGTAAGCTAGTAACTATCTTCAGTTTCTGTCTTTTAGTGTGTTCATAAGCACCCATTGTGATACAGTTACCATAGCATACGTCAGAGTGACTAGAGAACCGTTCTATTGCATATGGTACAGGTTGCCGCCTATTTCAAATGTATAAGTGCATGTTGTAATGTGTATACATTTCCTTCAGAAAATCAAAAACTTTATTACACGATTTGGCTCACTGTGTGTTTGGATTATACCAAGAGTGAAAGGATACAGATTTTTATTCACTGATTCGTTAACATATTATGGCATTCTCATCAATTGGACTAGTTGTGCGTCAACTGTCATTCAGATATTTTTTGGCTGAGTTGTCTTTGTACCTCATCAGACATTGCTTAGATCAGTGAGCTTAATATGAATAATGTATTCCCTTGAAGTATATTTACACATTGCTGTTTCAATTGTAACTGTCACGCACAGAGTATTGTCTGATTAATTTAGTATACAATGAGTAAAATATGGATTATCCACTTAGGATGATAATTGATATCAAACACGATAGATATGTGGGGTATGGTAGCACGTGCTTTCCTTGTTCGCATAAATGCCGTTGTTGGCTCATATGTTTATACCTTGCCTGCAACTATATCTTGCTTTTTGACATTATTTGTATGCATTTTTTTATTTCTTCAATGAAAAATTTAAGAAGTTGTGTAATGATTTATCTAACTTCAGCAGATTTTCTGTGTAAAGGTTGCACAAGCTTCAATACTTTTCATCGGTTGGAGTTAGAAACTTCAAGCATGAGGTCAGGACTCCTAGTTTATCTCTGAGTTTCAAGAAACAGACAGTATTTGGTGTCTCATGCTTATTAACTCATTTATAGATAATTCAATTCATGCTTTCCATATTCGTTCTCGGTATTCTTAGGTTTGAATCTAACAATTTTGTAAATGGTATCAGCAAAAATGTCTGTCAAGTTCTTAATATATTGTCATCCGCATGTGAAATATGACATGCTAAATCTCTCTTCTTTCTCTCACATGATCTATTTAAGACACTGCGCTTTTGTTTACCTATGAACACTTGACTCTTACTATTAGACTGTGCCACTGTTCACAACTTACATCAGGCGTACAGCTTGCATGGTTACTGAACTTGCACGTATATGACCATATCATCTTAAAATGTTTATCCATTTTGGAATCAATTGTATACCTATTGTGATGTTTTCTCTCTACCCCAATGTGGATATCTCAAAAGAGTGTTTAATAGTGTGTGGTTTGTTATCACTATTTTTTTTCTTATGTTTAGTGCTTCCCTTGCCAGTATGCATGGTGAGCTTGTGTGTTAGAATTTTGATTGCGGCCTGGTTATCATGTCCAATTAAGATTCGTTATGCTGCTGGTGTTTTTTAATCGATTAAATGTGCGGTTTGTTATCACTATTTTTTTTTCTTATGTTCGGTGCTTCCCTTGCCAGTGTGCATGGTGAGCTTGATAAATATTGTGAAATTTAGAGAATTATGTGTTAGAACTTTGATTGTGGCCTGGTTGTTATGTTGAATTAAGATTCGTTAAGCTGTTGATGTTTTTTAATTGATGAAATCAGTTGCATTGCTTGAAAAAAATTATATTATTCACTTGAATGGAGAACTTGTGTTTTAGATTGAAATGACTTGCTCATTTGGTTTCTACCTTGTGAATGGTTGAGTTTAGAACTGAGATGATGGAAGCAAGACATTTTTCAGCCTTGTAGGATAACAATACTTTGTTGATTCACACTGCTTTTGCTAGGTTTTACAACCTTATGCTCAAAACTGGAATGATCAGTAAAGCTGAGATACGTAAAATAGCTTGTTGAAATTTGAAAATAAAAATGCTTGATGGTCTCTATTGTTTGTTGTGATCTTGTGATGGCACTCCAGGATTGAGCATAACTCTTACATACACATAGCACAAGCATGATACAGCCCAGCTGCTGGTTTGTTATGGTTGTTTTCTTGAAGTAGTCTCTGTTGATCGTTCACGTTTTTCTGTAGCTCTCACAGTGTGAAGTGGAATGAGGACAATTTGTATGAGATTGAGTCAAACAAACCAGTGAGGCAGAAGATAACAGAGCCAAAGACACCGTATCACCCTATGATAGATGATGACGGTACATATATTGCTACTTGCGTTGCATAATATATACCAATTTAAGCACTCATAGTGTGCATACAATGATTATAGGGTCACTGCTTGCTTTCTAGGTTCCCTATCGCCAACACGTCCTTTTGACAAATGTCTCGATGAGACTGTCCAGGCTGAAGCTATATTGACGGCCTTAAATGGTGTTGCCTCTTCAAGCAATAGCAATTCAAAGGATGATGGTTGGGCATCCTCAGATGATGAGACTGATGCTATGGAACAAGAGGATGGTTAGTTTCTTGCACAACTGCTATATTTTATTCTGCTTACAACACCTTGCTCAAATTTTCTGTTGATTCTTGATAGTGTAGTTAAATGGAAAATTAATTGAGGTTACTAGCGGAAAGAATATATTTGTTTTGTCTGTGTGAACCGCACAAAAATAGTCGGTCTTGGAAGATTTATGTATATATTAGGTAAAGATGGCACATGTTCAGTTGGTAGATAGAGTAATTTGCACTTAAATTTATTTCAACAAGTAGAACAGTGAAATTCCATTCTGCTCTAGCAGCTTAAGTGAAGTACATAACCAATCCAGCTAATGACTACTCAAGACAGCTATTCTCAGCTTTCAAGCTTTTGGGCAAACTTCTCACAGTTCTTGCTGTTCTTTAGGTAAGATAAATGTCATCTTAGAAACCAACACATATGTAGGGCGCGCACAAGTATTAAATACTGTCATTATCTTTATGATGGGTGATTTATTATTACTTGCTCTATACTTGGAATTAGGATGCAAGTGTGTGTAGTTCGGTTACACATTAGTTCATTTCTATCCCATCTCAGTTCAATCAAATGAGTTTTGGGTTGGCCAGCCCAGAGAAAAGAAATCTTGCACCTCTACCTGGTAATTGGAATACATAATTATCCTTATGTAGTCCCAGATCTTGCACCTCTACTTGGTAATTGGAACATACAGTGATATCTTGGGTTTCATGTAGATCCAGAAGCTGACACAGCAAGGTTGAGTTTCAAGGAGCATCGTCGTGCCCACTACGATGAGTACCGCAAAGTTAAGGAACTGATGCGCACTGGGTCCCTTGTTGAGGATGAGGCCGATGAGAATAACAGGGTTGATAACAGCAGCGAAGGCAAGGGTGTGGGAAAAGGTGCTGCAGTAGAGGACAGGAAACCCGCAGCGCAAACATGAGAGTTGAGATGGTCCTGTTTCTCTATGTTGTTCACTAAGATAGGAAAAGCCCGCCAAGGCAGCTGAAGCATGCTGTTTGGCATGTGTCGGATCCGTGGTTCTGGGTTGGGTGGTTTTCTGTAACCAAAGCAGTTGTTACCTCCTATTTTGTTTTGAGGTGCCGGTGTCCCTAAAATGGCAGTGCTGACCGAAAATTCCAGTGGAGTTGGCTCCTTGTTCGTTATGCCATTTGGTGGCCCTTCTACATTTTCATTCAACAAATATGTTGTGGCTAGAGCGAACTGTTTGATGCTGAAATCAGTAATGTGATCATCGTGAATAATTGTTTCTATAAGAAATATTGGGAGCAGACCTAGTCGTTTGATATAATCTGTTATGATTTGGAGTGCTTGTTGGTTGTTAGCAGTATTACGCTACATCAGGAGGATGTCATGAGTTACGCTTCTGCAGTCTAGAGACCTTTGATGGTGTGTAGCACTTACAGTTTAGCAAGTGCCAAATAGGCATCTGATTAGACTGATTTGGACCATCGAAAGTCGTCGTGCTATTTTTTTTGTAAAAAATGTTTATGCAAAATATCCTTGAGATTCTAAGAATTTGCAACACAGATTGGTTTCTTTTCCTCTAGCCTCTAGCCTCTAGCCAACCAGGATAGGAGTATGATGGTTTTTTTTTCTGAGATGGAAAGAAAACTTCCATTAATCACTCTGCCAAGGCAAATCTCTGGACACTAACACAGCCACAGATTCAGGTACCGTACATTGTCCTGCTACAGCAATGGATCAGATTTGGTTCCAGAGTTTCTGCATACATTTTCACCCTGACATAAATATATAAATTCAATCAGATGTTCAGAATAACAGACAATATCCACGATAAAGCAATCATAGGATGAAGGAAACTCATGTAGCCTGACCCTGAGTAAGGGCCAGAATTCAGGAACAAGGAAAAAACAATAAAGAAAACAGAGGTAGTTCTTCTAAGATAGTTCTTTCAGATGTCCTGCCAATGTCAAGGTTTTGTATAGAGCAGTTCGCATTAAAAAAATAAAAGGATTGCACGCAGTGGCGGAGGACGGATAGGAATTTAGGTATGGCACAGTTGGATTGATGAAGCTAATGGCTGCAGTATAGCACTTGTGCTAATGCCAAAATAATTCATACCAATGTTGAGCATGTATTGTCAGCAAAATCTGAGGTATGGCGGCAGCCATACCTTGTCCTACCGGGCCCTCCGCCACTGATTGTACGTAATAACAAGTACAAGAAGGATAGCCAAAAAAACGACTGCGTGAAGGACCGATACTTTTCAGCCCAATACTGCATGTTCAGTATAAAACTGTGAAGGTAAGTGGAATGATCATTGTCATCCATTAAGCCAGTGGCAAAATGATGAAAAAGAACAAGGTGACCAACCCAATATTATGCCTCATGTTTCCATGACACGAAATTTTACAAATGTAAAAAACACAGAACAATACACTGCAACAAGATCATGCGAGTATAATTCAAACAACTTCAGCATAAAAGAGGATAAATGGTACCAATCACTACGATTGTGATTTTGAATCTGTACTTGCATTTAACAAGATCACACACCAACAGTCATACAGGCAATATACTCCATGCTGAGTTGGAACCAGTAACAAATTAAACCACGAGACAAAATAAGAGGAAGGTGGCTTGAGAATATCTTGCTTGGGACAATGCACCAATTTAACACTATTCCAAAATTGTCGCTATACCATTATACCTTATCTGTTTCAGCATAATATCAAAATTTCCAGGAATGGAACAAATCAGAACAATTGGAGCATTATCATGCAAGGATAGTTCAAAAACAATTCTGCGTAAGGATGGTAGGAAGGAGCCAATCAGTATGATTTGGATCTGAACCACTTGTTGGCGGTGACAAGTTACATGGTGAGAAACCAGCAGCAGCCATAAAGGCTTGCACAATTTCCACTAGTACTTAATCTGATCAGAACAATTTGCATAATATCCACTAAGAATCAATCATCATAGTATGAAAGAAACAGCACAAGTCATCTGCTCTTTAGGAGATGAGGAATGGGATGAATTCAGGAACAAGGCAAGAACACGTACGATGGCCTAGGTAGGCGTATAGCAACAGCAAGCTATCAAGCGAAATCAGAAATTCAGAATCAATGGACCTTGATCAGTGGACGCTGTCGCCGTCTAAAGCAGACACACGCCGTGGGCAAGCGAGATGGTCTCCTGCTCAAGCTTCTGCGCGGCGTCGAGCTCCCGGCGGGCGGAGGCGCGCATGAAGTGGAGGCCGCCGTGGATGCCGGGGAGATGCGGGTGGTCAAGCAGCAGCCTGATCGCACACAGGTGGGCCCGGGACTCCTCCACGGAGTCGCACGCCTTCTCGGCGCAAGCCCTGGCGTCCTGGAGCCCGCTGAGGCCGGAGCGCTGGAGCTCCTCGTCGCCGGGGAGCCCGGGGACGCCGCCGTCAATGGAGCGCGGAGGGGCCGCGGCGCCGCGGGCCGCGATGAGCCCGGCCGCCGCCATGAGGGACGCGGCGACGGCGAGGTCGCGGGAGGCGTCCGCGAGCGCGACCTCCGCACGCGGCACCCAGGCGAGCCAGGCCGGCACGTCGGCCACGAGATCCGGCATCCCGAGGTTGCCCAGCACCTCGGCGATCGGCCCGTGGGCGCGAGCGCAGCGGCCGGCCGCCTCCTTCACCCGCTGCCGGACGAGCACCTTCCATGGCTCCTGCGCCATCTCTCTCTCCCCCTCTCTCGCTCGCGGCGGCGGGGCCGGTTTCTGTCTCTGGAAGGCTTCGCCGCAGTTGGCAGCGTGGCGTGCTCTGAAATAGCCAGGCTGGCGGAGTGGACCCCACGACCGTAACGGATTATCTACCCTAGTGCCCAGGTGAAAATGGGATTCTGCCCTGAAAAAAAAAATGAAAATAGAATGGAGCGGCGGTTGAAACAATGGGACCCACCATGTCAGTGTCGGCGATTGGCGGTGAATTCTAGCAGATTCTCGCGGTAAAAACCTTCCTATAAATTTGCTCTCCTTCTCCTTCCATTCGCACCCCCACACGAGCAGGAATTCTAGCAGAGGAGGAAGACAGAGAGGAGAGGAATGTCAAAGAGAAAGCACGCTCCCGGAGAGGGAGCAGGAGCAACGGAGCGGGGGAGGGAGCTGGCGGCGATGGCGCCAGGAACCCTCCTGACGGTCGCCGTCCACACCACCTGGCTCCTCCGCACGGTCGACTCCGCCCACAGGACGCTCGGCACGGTCGTCGAGACGCTGCGCGCGCTCCGGGAGCGAGCGAAGAGGGGCGGCGGCGGCGCCGACGGGCTGTTCGGCGGCGCGTTCGCCTCCGCGCTCCTCGACGGCGCCCTCTCCGACCTCGCCGGCCTACACGCGATCCACCACAGGGCCGCGGTCACCAGCAAACGCTACGCCATTGCCGCACGCCTCAT
Source organism: Panicum miliaceum (assembly GCA_032594955.1). Lineage (NCBI taxonomy): Eukaryota > Viridiplantae > Streptophyta > Magnoliopsida > Poales > Poaceae > Panicum > Panicum miliaceum. The sequence goes on from CM064073.1 coordinate 24,028,396, forward strand.
CCCCGGGGGCGCCTGCAAACGCTACGCCATGGCCGGACGCCTCATCCCCGGGGACGGCGGCGGCCGCCCGGCCCCGGACCCCGCGTTGGTGGCGAGCTGGCGCCGCCACAGCCGCGACGCCTTCTCCCACGCCAGGGACGCCAAGCGGAAGCTGCGGTCCGCCGCGTCGATCGCCCGCGCCGTCGAGGACGCGGTCCAGCTGTTCCGGTCCTCCCCCAGCGGGTCCCCCGACTGGACCACCTGGACGTCGGCGGCCCTGCGGCTCGCGCGCCACGCCGTCGTCAGCGCCGCCTTGGCCCTGCGCGCCCTGCGCCGGATGCGCGACGCAGTCGCTCTGGAGTTCCACGGCGCCTGGAGGGTTCTCTATGGCTAGGCGCGCGGTGCGCGCGCGGGCACCGATCCAACTCTGCAGGCCAGGACGTGACTTCTCCTCTTACTCTAGGCTCTACCCAGATTTCGCTAACCTACCGAGTGTTGCGTGCCAAGATTGTTGTTGCTCGCTTGATACCATTTTCACCCTTTGCGTTTGTGGAGGAATTACAGTCATGTGAATGCTGAATGCCATCGTGCATTGATCTGTCATGGTCGTCAAACTTGAAAGAACTCTTGATCGATTTGGAGCATGTCTGCTCATTTTGCCTGTTGCTGATGTTGTGTGCATAACCAACATTCAGTTATCAGTTTGTGATGCACAACTGCAGAATATTTTACCAGTAACAACAGGCATTTGTGTGTTTAATTGCTGCTCATTGGATGTGCCAAATGCTAGTTCTATGTTTCTGCTGGGTGCCATGCGTTCCATCTGCCCGATCGTTCTTGTCTTCTGAAGTTGAACTTTAGCACATATTGAGAAACGGCCACCATTTTGCCGAGCACAAAGTTACCGAATCCCTTTTAGGCCTGTTGCATGCAGAGCTTGCTCAATCCGAGTCATCATTCACATAGAAACGCAACAAGCTCTCTGTTGCTCTCTGCAATCCAGTAGCATGCTAATTGATGATTGACACATTTATTATGTCGATAATGGATAGTGCCTCTGAACATGAACACTAGTACTGTGGACTGATTTCCATATGTACCTCAGGCACAAATTAGAGCAGAGGGGGCAACAAACAATGTTTTTGGTTCCTAAGTTTCTACATATAACGTTTTCACCCGATAAACTATTAGTAATCCAGCCAGAAGATGAGAATAACTGGCATAATATTCGCGATGAATCAATCATAGGATGAAGGACCCCAATGGAGGGCCTGATAATTCAAGAACAGGGATAAAAACACAAATGACAATAGAGGTAGTTCTAAGAGACTAAAGACGGATCACTTCAGATGTCCTGGCAAATTTTCTGCACAGCATATCCCATGTTGAGTATAAATGAAGGTATCTTAAGTGGAATGATCAATCAACGCAATAACTGGCAAATGAAGAGACAAGGGGAAGGTGACCGGCCAACCCATATACCATGCATTATATATATTTATACCTCATGTTTTCCTGACAATATCAAGATTTTCGACAAATGGAAGACAGTTGAAACAAAGATCACGCGAGTATAATTCAAATAATAAAGGGGACAAAGGAGGTGCCGCTCACTATGTTTATGATTCTGACTCTGAACTTGCACTTAACAGGATCATCACACACAAGCAGGCAGCCATGCAGCCAATATACTCCACATTTGTTTTTGGAGCTTACTCCGTGTTGAGCACATACGGCTCATGGCAATCCATGCAACCAGCAGTAACAAACCAAGACACAAAAAATTCTGCATAAGGGTGGTAGAAAGGAGCAAATAAGTATGATTTGAATCTGTACCACTTGTTGGCGGTGACAACTGACATGGTCATGAGAAACCAACAACAGCCATAAAGGCTTGCATAATATCCGCTACTCCCTTTGTCCAAAATTATTAGTCATTTTAGTTTTTTAAAATACATTAATTTTGCTATGGTCTAAATATATATTATATTTAGATGCCTAACAAAAACTATGCACCTAAAAAGCTAAAATGACTAATAATTTGAGATGGAGATGGAGGGAGTAGTACTTAATCTGATCGGAACAATTTGCATAATATCCGCTAAGAATCAATAATCATAGTATGAAAGAAACAGCACAAGTCATCTGCTCTTTAGGAGACGAGGAATGGGATGAATTCAGGAACAAGGCAAGAACACGTACGATGGCCTAGGTAGTCGTATGGCAAAAGCAAGCCATCAAGCGAAATCAGAATCAATGGACCTTGATCAGTGGATGCTGTCGCCGTCTAAAGCAGACACACGCTGTGGGCAAGCGAGATGGTCTCCTGCTCAAGCTTCTGCGCGGCGTCGAGCTCCCGGCGGGCGGAAGCGCGCATGACGTGGAGGAGGCCGGGGAGGCCGGGGAGATGCGGGTGGTCAAGCAGCATCCTGATCGCACACAGGTGGCCCCGGGACGTCTCCACGGAGTCGCACGCCTTCTCGGCGCAAGCCCTGGCGTCCTGGATCCCCCTGAGGCCGGAGCGCTGGAGCTCGTCGTTGCCGGGGAGCCCGGGGACGTCGTCGTCATTGGAGCGCGGAGGGGCCGCCGCAGGCGCCGGGCTGGCCGCGGCGCCGCGGACCGCAATGAGCCCGGCAGCCGCCATGAGAGACGCGGCGACGGCGAGGTCACCGGACGCGTCCGCGAGTGCGACCTACGCGCGCGTCACCCAGGCGAGCCAGGCCGGCACGTCGGCCACGAGATCCGGCATCCCGAGGATGCCCAGCACCTCGGCGATCGGCCCGAGGGCGCGGGCGCAGCGGCCAGCCGCCTCCTTCACCCGCTGCTGGACGAGCACCTTCCATGCCTCCTGCGCCATCTCTCTCTCCCCCTCTCACGCTCGCGGCGGCGCCATCTCTCTCTCTCGGCCGGCGGCGGGATCTGTTTCTCGAAAGCTTTGCCGCTGTTGGCGGCGTGGCGTGCTCTGAAATAGTTGGCCAAACGGCCGTGCCTGACGGGCCGCACGGGCACGACATAAAAAAATGACGGTCCGACATGTTGGGTTCAGTGCCCGTACCAGCGTGGCATACCCGTAATATCGTTTGTGAGCTGAAATCCCATCATATTATGTCGGCATAGGCACGATATAACTAATAGATTGATACAGCCAAGCCCACAACCTACTCATATATCAACTCTCCACCTCTCTCAAACCCTAATCTCTCTCCCTCCCTTTCCTACAGCCAGCCACTGCCCTCCTCTTCATCTCTCTCTCGCTCTCGCACTCGCGCGCGCGGTGCCTCCCCTCCCCGCATGTGCGCCTCCCGCCCTCCCCTCCCCGGCCGGTGGCGGGTCCCTCATCGTCACTGCCTTGCTGCTCTCCCGCGTTGCATGCAACGGCCCTCTGCCTCCCCGCGCCATTGCCATCCCGACCGCACGCCCACGCCGCCACGACCTCGCCTCCCCAGCCGCCGGTGGATCCATGGCCATCTCATCTCGCCTCTCACCGTTGCTGCTAGCCTCCCTGCGCCTTTCATCGGCGGTGGGCCCCCATCCCCCACCTTCTACGCCATCATCGCAGCAGCTGGCGCCGCTGCCGCTTGCACCGCCGGAAGCAATGGGTTAGAGCTGGCACGGAAACGACGGGCCGTCATGCCCATCTTGCCGGCACAGCACGACCACACGCGCGTCATGCCGTGCCTGGGCCTCGCCGCCACGGCGTGCGGGCACAGCACGAATAGCCTACCGTGCCTCATCGTGCCATGCTTAGCCGTGTTCATATCGTGTCGTGCTGGGACGTCCATTTGACCGTCTATAGAAATAGCCAGGCTGGCGGAGTGGACCCCACGCCCGTAGCGGATTATCTACCCAAGGCCAAGTGCCCAGGTGAAAATGGGATTCTGCCCTGAAAAAATGGAAATAAAATGGAGGGGCGGCAGAAACAATGGGACCCACCGTGTCAGTGACGGCGATTGCCGGTGAATTCCAGAACATTCTCGTGGTCAAAACCCTCTCCTACAAATTTGTCTATCTCTGCAGGCCCGGACGTGACTTCTCCTCTAGGCTCTCTAGTCTCTACCCAGATTTCGCTAACCAACCGGTGTTGCCAAGATTGTTGTTGCTCGCTTGATACTATTTTCACCCTTTGCGTTTGTGGAGGGATTACAGTCATGTGAATGCTGAATGCCATCGTGCATTGATCTGTCATGGTCGTCAAACTTGAAAGAACTCTTGGTCGATTTGGAGCATGTCTGCTCATTTTTTGCTAATTGCTGATGTTGTGTGCTTACCAACGTTCAGTTATCAGTTTGTGATGCACAACTTCAGAAGATTTTACCAGTAACAACAGGCATTTATGTGGTTAATCGCTGCTCATTGGATGTGCCAAATAATGTTAGTTTGTATGTGTTTTAGGCCATGTTTGGCCAGGCTCTCGGGGGATCCGGCTCCTCCTGACAGCGGCACTGTGCTATTAGAGGAGACGGAACCGTAGCAGCTATAATTTGTGGCTCCTCCGCGGGATGTGGGAAGGAGGGGGAAGGGAGAGAAAAGAGATAATTTGTGGCTCCTCCGCCGGATGTGGGAGGGAGGGGGAAGGGAGAGAAAAGAGGTTTCGCGCTACAGTGAAGCTACAGTATTGCTATAGTGACATGGAGCTGCACCAAACGGGCCTTTACTGAGTGCCATGCGTCCGATCTGCCCGATCGTTCCGGTCTTCTGAATGTGAACCTTTTGCGCATATATATATATATATATATATATATATATATATATATATATATATATATATATATATATATATATATATATATATATATATTGAGACTACCTAAAATAAAGCAGAATCCAGTATCTATCCTAGTTCTGGAATAAATCATAGGATGAGAGGAAGTCATATAGTAGCCTGACCCTAAGGTACTGCTCAGGAACAAGAAAAAAAAGGCAAAAGGTATCAGAGGTAGTTCTAAATTGATCACTTTCAGATGTCCTGCGAAATATCAAGATTTTGTATAGAAAAGATATGCTTTAAGAAAAAGGTACACTAGGGTGTCCGCAGTACAAAAGATGGTTTGCAAGCAGTAACGAGCACAACAAAGACAGCCAAAAATGGCTGCATGAAGGACAGAAATTTTTCTACCCAACACTCCGTGTTGAGTATAAATCAGTGAAGGTATAGTACGTGGAATGATCAATCCCTGCAACCAGTGGCAAAATAAAGAGACGGGATTCAGGGAAGATCGATGACCGGCCAACCCATATACCATTATATTTATATATACCTCATGTTTTCTTGACAATATCAAAATTTTCGACAAATGGAACTAAAAAGGACAGTTGCAACTAGATCACGCGGGTATAATTCAAACAATAAAGGGGACAAAGGAGGTGCCGATCACTATGTTTATGATTCTAGACTCTGAACTTGCACTTAACATGATCATCACACACCAGCAGGCAGACATACAGTCAATATATATACTCCATGTTTTCTTTTGGATTTTTGGAGCTTACTCCATGTTGCAAACCAAGAGACAGAATAAGAGGACACGGTGACTCTAGAATTGCTTGCTAGGAACAACGCACCTATCTAAGGAAAGAAAAAGAAAACTGGACGGGAAGGTGCAGACTGCACCCCCGCTTTGATTTAAGAAGATGCGAGACTCGAACCCGAACCCGGGCTGGCTATCCGAGAGCACACTCTGCTAGCCGCTAGCCCGCGAGAGTGCTCGCAATAACGCACCAATCTAACTCCATTCCAAGATTGTTGTTAGACCATCATGGCTCCCCTGTTTCAGCACAATATCAAAATTTCCAGGAAACGGAACAAATCAGAAGTTCAGAACAATTGCAACATTATCGAAAACCAATTCAATCGGTATGATCTGAATCTTTACCAACGACGATGGACATGGAAGAAACCAACAGCCCTACAGTATTTGCATAATATCCACTAAGAAGCAGTCGTTGCATACTACAACGAAAACAGCAGAGACATCTGCTCCTTTCGATCACAGAAGATTGAGGGCCCATCATCGAGATGAGGAGTGAGATGAATTCACGAACAACAGTAGAACACAAGCAACGGAACAAATCAGAATCATTGAACCTTGGTCAGCGGACATGGGCTCCGCCTAAAGCAGCAGCGACAAGAGGGCGTCGTAGACCTGCTCGGCGCTCTCCTTCTGAAGGTTCCGCGCGACTTCGAGTTCGTCGCGGGCGGAGACGAGCTTGGCGTGGACGAGGCCCTTCACCTGGTTGATCTCGAGCAGCCGCAGGGCACCAGCCAGGTAGCCGCGGCACAAGTCGACTTGGTCGCATGCGCTTCCGGCGTCGTCCCTGGCGTCCTCGAGCCTGGCCAGAGCGCCCCGCAGGCCTTCGTCGGGGACGTCGTCGACGGAGCGCAGAGGGGCCTCTGGGCTGGCCGCGGCGCCGCGGAGCGCGATGAGCCCGGCCGCCCGCACGAGGGACGCGGCGGCGGCGAGCTCGGGGGACGCGTCTGCGAGCATCCCGTTCGCGCGCTGGGCCCAGTCACGCCAGGCCCGCGGGTCGTCCACGAGCGCCTGCGTCGCGAGGTCCCCCAGCGCCTCGTCGAGCTGCCCGAGCGCGCCGGCGAGCCGCCCACTGGCGCGGTCGCTGTAGACGACCGCCTCCCCAACCTGCTGCCGGACAACCACCTTCCATGCCTCCTCCGCCATCTCTCTCTCTCTCTCTCGCTCGCTCGGCGGCCAGCGGGTTCTGTTTCTGGTAGGCTTCGCCGCAGTTCGCAGCGCGGCGTGCTCTGAAATAGCCAGGCTGGCGAGGTGGACCCCACGACCGTAACGGATTGTTTACCTCCTGCCCACGTGGAAATGAGATTCCGCTAAAAAAGAGGTGAAAATAGGAATGGCGGGGTGTCACTGAGGTAAGAAACGTTGGGGCCCACAGTGTCATTGAGAGTACTGGCGGTGCATTCTGCAAACTCTCGTGGGTAAAACAGACGCTGTAAAAGCCCTCCTCCCCCCTACAAATTATTTGTCCTCCTCCTCTCCTCCCTCTTCCGGCTTCCGCATCCACGCCGTCACAAACACGACACGAGCGCGCACCACCACCAGCGGCAATGGAGCGGTGGAGGGAGCTGGCGGAGACGGTGCCAGGAACCCTCCTGTCCGTCGCCCTCGACACCGGCGGCGGGCTCCTCGGCACGGTCCGCTCCGCCCACACGACGCTCGACGCGGTCGCTCGGACGCTGCGCCGCATGCTCCTGGAGGGCGCGCCGCCCGGCGACATCAGGGACGCCACCGCCGGGCTGTTCTGCGGCGCGTCCCCCTCATCGGTCCTCGAGGGCGCCCTCCGCGAGCTCGCCCGCCTCGACGTGCTCCACGCCGGGGCCGGCCAAGCCTACAACCTCTACGCCAGGCGCTACGCCCTCGTGCGCGCAACCGGCGGCGATCGCGAGGCCCTGGAGCTGCTGTACCAGAGGTGGCAGGACCGCCTCCGCGACGCCGTCCTCTGCGCCAGGGACGCGAGGCGGAAGCTGCGCGCCGCCGCAGCGGAGGCCCGCGCGGCCGAGGACGCCTGCTGCGTGCTCCGGTCCTTCCCCCACGGCGCCCCCGACGACTGGACCCTCGCCTGGACGTCCGCGGCCTGGCGGCTCGCGCTCCACGCCGCCGTCAGCGCCGCCTTGGCGTTCTTCGCACTGCTGCGGATGCGCGACGCGGTTGCTCTCGTGTTCCACGACGCCTGTAGGATGCTCCCCATCAACCGCTAGCTGCTACGTCGTCTTCTCGAAGCACGCTGCTCCGGCATCCGCATCGACCGATCTCTGCAGGTCAGGATTATCCATCATGTCATGTGAGTTCTGAGTTCTCCAGTTGCCAGACTTCGCCGATCAACCGGACGGGATGTTGCTATGCTGTGCTGCTCGCGTGAGGCTATTTTGATCCTTCGTGTTTGTGGAAGAATTTTACAGTACGTGAATACCTCTGCTGGTTGCATTCGTACATTGATCTGTCATGCTCGTCAAACTTCGGATGATTGATTTGAAGAATATCTCTAGTGTTTTCCTAGAACTTGGTTTGCCTACTAATATTGCATCCGATCGAATTCTGGGCAATCTGCTATTTGCAAGATAATTAGTAGAAGTTTGTCGATTAACAGTTTTTTTATGCCCAACTGAAAAAAACTTCTACCAATAACAACAAGCGTATGAGTTTACTGATCATTCGCTGTGCCAATTTATTAGTTCTAACTTTTGACAGAATGCCATGTTTATGATGCGCCATCGTTCTGGTTTTCAGATTTCTGATGTTGGTTTTAAACATTTCGGGACAACCTAAAACGACCGTCACAGATCATTACATCAGTTGAGCACATAGTTGCCTGTGAAAAAGAACAGCAGTACTGTTGACTGATTTGGGATTTCCATATGCACCGCAGACAAAAATTCAAGCAGAACAACTATTTGACCCATATCCTACTACTTCTGGAATCGATGAACATCCTATATATGGTACACAATCCCACTGCACTGAGAAAAAATAAACTGATATTTTTTTATCTCAGCGATCAATTCTGATGTTATCAATCAGTGCCCAAAGATCGTGAACAAAACCGTAATAATTTCTTGTTTTTGCAGCTACTAACTTTTTGTCACACCCAATTTCAAAAAGAAACCAGATGCATCTCATATGTGTATCAGGATCAAGTTCACCCACATACGATAGACATCATAGGTGAAATATATCAAAGACAATGTTCGAAAAGTGAATAAGATAAAGTAAATAACATTATTATACTCCGAATAAAATAGACACGAATGTCTTAGGCGTTTCACCAATATCCTAAACGATATCTGCAATGAAGCTTCTTCCACGGGCGATTGACTGGTGAACGCACACTTAGAACTCCTTGAAGTCGCTGTAGTGTTCCACTTCCACGTTTCTGAACAGCAATTAGACAAGGGTGAGTACTCTTATGGTGGTACTCAACAAGTGGGGGAAGAATGCAAGGCCAGCAAGAGAGGCTAAAGGCTTATAGTGGTTAGCGTTTTTAGTTAGTCAAATTTTATTAGCAAGCACCTAATAACTAGGTGTAAGTTTATACCAACCCACTTAAGCATAAAGGAAATAGAAATAAACTAAAACCAAAGAACCACAATTTAATTCATTCTTTAAGTTCAATTATCATGTGAGGGTCCAAGCCGCTTGTAACCGTGAGCACGACCGATACATTAGTTTTCGCTCTGCAGAGGTTGTACACTTTCACCACAAATCGTGTTCCCTTGAGTCGCCCGGGTTTGCAAAGCTCTTAAACACTTCCGAGGTGAGTGGCGAGGAGTTCACTACGAAGCCTTTACAAAGACATATAGAAAACTAGATAGCCCGCTAGAGTTTTGGTACCGGCGTGAACCATAACCCTCCCTAATGGTCACCACTTAAGACTGCTACCCGAAAAGGACCAGGCTATACCCCAATCACCGACCCCCTCCTTGCCCATTCGGTAAGACTAGCGGTTAACTACACGTCTAATTAATCAGTTAAGGTCAGAGCCATGTGACAATGTGGTTGTACGGTTTTCTTGGCTGGTTCTCCATGTTCCATTTAAATAAAGTGATCTTGCAAATTATCCAAGTATAATGACAAAATAAAGTCATGATTAACATTCTCAAAAGTTTATGATAACACCATTCCAAAAGTTTATCAACTAAGCATTTCTACCCAAAAAGATAACTAAAACTAGATGTTCAAGGTTTGGGTGAAAAGACTACGTCAATCCTTAATAGTTATCCCGTCAAGTTTATGCAATTCGACAAGTAAAGCAAAGTGTATTATCATGCTATTATGGGATAAATACAGAATATGTAGGGGGGAAATTCACTTGCCTCCTCATCAAACTGCTGGTTCTCTTCCTCGTACTGCTGCTCTTAACCTTCCTCGAACATCACGTCATCTACACGATCACACAAGCAAAAGTATACACAAAATAAGAAACCGAACAACAAACAGTACAAACATTGAAAGATAAGGTGATAAAGATATAGAGCATGCTGCAAGGATCGCGTGAGCGCAAGAATTACTAAAAACGGAGTTGAAACGAAGAAGATATGGCTAAAACAAGGTTCCAGGGACTTATTTGCGAGAGATTTGAACATTCAGGGGCTAGGTCTGAAGAAACCAGGGGCTAAAACCTAATAAAACTTAAAATACAGGGACTAGACTAGAAAAGCAGAGAGTTTAGGATGGCGGGTACAAAAACTAGAAAAGGTAGGGGCTAAAACAGAAAAGAAAGGATTGTTTTGTAAATACTTTTGAACTAGGGTGGATTGTGGCTTGATTTTCGAAAACTATAGGGCCTCTTTTGCAAAAACACCAGGACTGACCGGTATTGACTCGGTTGACCCGTGTTGGACTGGATCTGGACCATTGGATCCCGATCTAACGACGGCAGAGGGTTCAGGGGGCTGGCGCCGGCGCTGTGCAGCCGACGGCGAGCGGGTGCGGCGGCGGCTCTCCGTAGTAGGCCGAAACGGCGCTCCGGTGACGGTTCGGGCTGGGGATTGTCCTGGGAGCGAGAGGAGGCGACGACAAGGTCAATGGAGGGGTCGCAGAGGCGCTACGGCTGCTGGAGAGGTGCGGCGGCGAGGGGCGGCTGGACGCTCCGGCGAGCAATTACGCCCACGGGAGAGTGAGGGGGAGGGGGAGAGGAAGCGGCCGGTGGCGATGCTCGACCCGAGGCGAAGCTCCGGCGGTGGTCGAAGTCGATGAAGACGCCGCGGAGCGGCGGGACGACGTGCGGCCGAGCTTGGTGAAGATGGCGACGACGTGAGCAAGCGTGGAGAGAGAGAGGGCGGGGTGAGGGAGTGAGAGTGGATAGAGCAGGGAGCACGGCAAGGCTCTGCGGATTTTATAGACTGAGGGAGGGAGCGGAGTGGCCGCCAGGGGAAGGGGCGGCGTTGGTGGCGGCCATGGCCATGATGGCGGCGGCGGTTTCCGGCGAGAGAGGAGGGGCGCGAGGTGGGGTGATGGCGGGGGACTCATCATGAGCCTTGAAGGCGGAGTAAAGGAGGGAGGGGCGCGAAGGTGCGGCAACGGTCGGGCGGGGCGTGCGGCGCGGAGGGGAAAGGGAACCGACTGGAGGTGGGGGATGATATGTGGGGTCCACCTGTCGATGACCGGAGTGAGAGAGAGGAGGGTGGCGGATTGGGCCAGGGAGGAAGCTGGGCCGAGCAGGGGTCTGGGCGGAGCGCAGGAGGGAGAAAAGAGAGAGGGAGGAGAAGAGGGTTTGAGCCGGGCTGGAAAGAGGGGAGAGAGATGGAGATAGGCTGTGACTTTTTTTTTCTTTTATAAAGGTGCTACACTTTTGATGTAAGAATATTAACGTGAGCGACCGATGCATTCGTTAGATTAATTCATTTCATGCGCCCTAGGTCAATTTAGTTGGCTACCAGTAGTAGTTTGTTCTAGATCCATCTTAAAATTCTTGCTTAGATTTTTCAAGTTACAAGTTAGAACATGTCAGATCAACCAACAAAGCGTGCATCATCCACTTGAACATCGGCAGAGTTGGAGCCCGACAAGAAGACCAGAGTTGAGGAGTTAGAGGTCCACCCTAACACAAACACGAGTGTGCTGCTTAATTATGTGTCGGGCTATGTCGGGATCCACGTCGGCGGTGAAGAACGCGACCGGACGAGGTGGCTTATAAACCGGAGACACGTCCGTCGGAACGGAAGAACCCTCACGCCGCGAGCGTGTTCTGAATTCCGATCTCCTGATAGCTGACCTAGGATCTTGACACCGATCGATGGCGGGCGCCTGGCGTCTTCACCTTCCTCAAGCACGGCGTCGTCCTCCCGGCGCGCAGATGCGGGCTCTTCCTGCGGGTCTTCGCCCTCGACGTCCTCCTCTCCACGGCACTCTACCTCTTCGGTAGGCTCGTCGTGAGGCCCCTCGACGCCGCCGTGAACCCCGAGGACCACAACGCCGTCTCCGCTGACTCGGCCGCCGACGCCGAGTTTAGCATGTCCAGAGCGTGGCTCCTGCTGGGCACCGGCACCGCGTACCTCGCCGTCTACCTGGCCGCCGTGCTGGCGATGAGGGTCGCCACCGCGTGCGCCGCCATCGCGGCGTGGTCCGGCGAGCGCCACACGTTCGGCTCGCTCCTCCGCGAGGTGCGGGGCAGCCTCCTGGGAGGTTCCGCGACCATCGTCCTGGGCCGCGTCCTCAGGGCGGCCTGCGCCGCGGCCGCCGTCGCCGCCCTCCTGGCGCTGCCCGTGATCATCTACCTGGGCTGCTCGCCGCGGCTGCTCCTGCTCGACGCGCTGTTCGCGGCCCTCGCTTCCAGTTCTGCTTCTACCTCGACGCCGTGTCCGCGATGGCCGTCGTCGTGGCGGCGGCGGAGCCCGGGCGGCGCCGCGGCAGCGCGGTGGCGTGCGCGTGGCGGCTCATGCGGGGCACGGGCAAGCGCGCGCTGCTCTACGTCGCGGCGACGTGGGCGCTGGAGGTGGCTGCCGGGTCCGCGCGCGCTCTCGCCGTGCTGAGGCTGTCTCGTGGTACGGATAGGGTCGTGACGTTCTTTGTAGGCGCTGGCCTCAACTACGTGCTGCGCTTCGTCGTCGACGTGATCTCCATGGCCACCATCACCGCGTACTACTTCGAGTGCCGGAGGAACGAGGAGGTGGTCACCATCACCGTAGATGCTTAGTGCGGGGGAATATCAAGTGCTTATGGTCAGGCTCAGCCAGCTAGCTTTAAAACATCATATGAATGAGAAAATATTTAGTGATCCGAGTAAATATTTGATGGAACACATTTTTTTCTTATTTTGTTACTACTTGCTACAACCTTTTGGTGTAAGACATTGTGTAGTTAACTCCTTTGATTGTACTATATAGTTTCCACTTGCGTACAAAGTATGCTTATGGCATTTGCTTATATCTTCCTAATATATCTGTGTGTTGCCATGGTCGAAGACCCCCTACATTGCAAATACTATGTGACCACACTTCCAATGGGCTCTTGCTGATGTTGTGTTGTCGACGTGTGACTTCACGCTTTGGTCAAATATCCAGCAGCACCGTGTAGCACCTAGCCATGCCATCGTCGAACCAGGCGTGTAATGCAGCCAGCATGAGTTGGAAAAAAGGATCGCATAGGGATTTTTTTCTACGCTGAGTTATTCGACACTGATTTTGTTGTGTTTTTACAATTTTTATTGTATTCAAAACAATTTAGATTACAATATAATGTTGTTGCTCGGTTCTCATTATATATGCTTCGGGTCCATCTATTATTGATGCGTGGGCCAAATTAAAACTTCTAGTGGAGACGTTGCGTACTTTATAAATAGATAAAGATTAATTGATATAAAAGGAAGATTTCCTTTTTCGAACATGCATGCACGGCTCAAGTTTCATAGAAGATTTGCAAAGACGCCTGGGTTGAAACTAACTCTTTCCAAGTGTATGGAAAGAAACTAAATTTTAGGCAAAGCCTATCAAATTCATGAACAAGTGCATAAAGGTTTTGAATTATCTAAGATAAATTAAAATGTCATCATGGATTTATTTGAAGTCACGAAAAATTGCAATTCTTTTCTTATATCGATTTTCAAATCTGTTGGGCAGCCACTACTAAAAAACGGATTTTAGGGGTAAATAAAAATATATTTTTAGAGACGGGTGCAGTACCCGCCCATAGTTCTTGCAGCTACAAATGTTGTTTGCAGGGGCGGGTAACGCAACCGCCTCTGAAAACCCAGAAATCCATTTCCAGGGGCGGGTCACCTCCTCACCCGCCCCTGGAAACCGATTTAAAAAATAAAAAAAGAAAGCAAAAGAGCACCGCGGTCCGCGGCGTTCAGTTGTATGGGTACGGTGTGTACGGTGCCCACGGGTCCAGACGACGAGCGCGGGGTCCGCCCCAGGGGCGGCGTCGCGGGCTGGGAAGCGGAGGAGGACGCCGACGTGGAGCCCGGGCAGGCGGAAGGCGGATGTGGGGATGAAGCGCTCCCCTGGGTGGAGTTGCAGAGGACGCTGAGCAGAGGCGGTGCGCAGCGGAGCTCCTGGAACTCTCAAGCTCCGCCGCCCCCTCTCGCCGCGGCGTTTCCCCGAACACCTCGCGCGCGTTGGCCAACACTGGCGCGGCCACTGAGGCAGAGGCCGTCCGCGTTGAGGCTGCGGAAATTATGCTCGCCAACCACGACGGCGACATGGAGGAGTCACTCGCCCGCGCCCACAACCTCGTGCTCGTGCACCCAGTCTCGATGGTCGCGTACCGCCTCCTGGGTGAGCTCCAATACGCCGCCGCCGTGCGCGCGGCCTGCGGCAATGGCAGCTCAGAGGACCACCTTTCCACGACGGTGCCGCACCTCCACGTCGCCCTGGAAGTGCTCACCGCGGCTTGCCGCCTTGCCCTGGACTGCATCGACGTCGGCCCTCCCTTCTCTTCCCCCGCGGCCGATGCGGGGAGCGGGGCGGCGGCAGGCTGGGACGGCGGCGCGGCGCGCAGGTGGGGGCCGGCAGAGACGCGGCTCATGGCGGGCGGCGCCTGGGCGTAGATCAGCGCGGCTCGCTGGGCCGCGGCGGCCGGCGGCACAGCGAGTGTGCCGGCAGTGTGGCTCGTGGCGGCTGACGCGGCCAGCAGTCGCAACGAGTAGGCTGGCGGGGAAGAGAAGGGAGGGCGGCGGGGGAGAGAAGGGAGGGGTGACACAGCGAGAGAGGAAGGGATCGACATTGGAGGGGAGAGGATAAGAGGGAGAGGGAAGGACCAGGGATATAGAAGGAACCAGGTGATGTAGTGCCTGCGGCGGCGCGCGATGGATGGAGGGTGAGGAGGCGCGGATCAATGACGTGGATGCCACCGGATCGAGGAGGGCGGGCGATCTCATGGGGCTGATTTTTAGGTCACCCGCCCTTGAAAATATTTTTCTATTTTATTCTAAAAATTCATTTAAATCTTTAAATATAGAAGAAAAAATTTAAAAAAGTGTAACTTCTACACTATAGTTATTGTGAACTATAGATACAGAAAAAATATGCCAAATATATTTCAGTGTATATAAAGGGTTAAGATTGTGGGAACTTGAAAATATAACTTGAGTTGTATGAGATACTATATAGTCATAGCCATATGTAGAGCACAACTAGTAAATGATCTTGTGATCCTAAATGGTCTTAAATAAATAATGTATAAAATATAAAATTTTAGATCTTACCACTACAACTTTGATATGGAACTAATCTAGTAGATTTTGAAACTAGAGAACTTATAATAATTATTTGGACTACTAAGTGACCTTAAATGAAAAAGTTATCAACTATACGATAGATCCCGTCAAGCTCTACAATTTTGGTATAAAGTTTGTCTTCATCCGAGATCATATGAAAAAGTTATAAATTTTTTTTGCGTGACACCATTTGTAGGGGCGGGTAATACCATCACCTGCCCCTAAAAATGGTGGCCATTTTGGGGCGGGTGAGGCCATCACCCGCCCCTCGGTTGCTACAATAGGCCCGCTCCCTTCGTAGCAACGGGTTACATTTGAACCGCCTCTGGAAAAAAGTAGCATTGCTGCAAATAGTTTTTGTAGCAGTGAGCATTGACCGGACGATAAACCGCCAATTATTATGTCTATCTAAGGGTGTTAAATAATATGTCTATCTAAATTCTAAAGGTGATAACAAGTCTAGCTCAGTTGGTTAATTTCTTTGTGATGGAATCTATGCATACGGCAATTATTACATACTTATGCACTTAACTACTTAAGCATCCTACCAAAGTTTTGAAAAAAAAAGAATCAGGTATCATCCATTGAGAGTGTTAGGTAGCTTCTCTCCATGCAATGTACAATACCCATCAATTCATCGAGTGACGTTCGTTCAGTACGAATTGGAAACTCAACAAGATACCGATCGAGTTGCGTTCACTTCCAAGAGTCCCAGTCTCCAACTCCAACTACAACATTGCACGGTTGCACAGTCCGGCCACCCAAATTCCAGAAACACGTCCTGCAGGAGTGTAGGACTGCATCGGAATCCATGTCGGTGAAGAAACACGATTGGAGACGATATATAGGGCTACAAATTCCAGCAGCATCTCGATCGGCGCAACGCGACACATCTCCCGAGAGTTCACCTCGAAATCCTTGCAGCCATGCCGGCCGCCACCGCAAGACCAGCTGCTCCAGGCACCTTCACCTTCCTGAAGCAGGGAGTCGTGCTCCCGGCGCGCAGATGGCGGCCGTTCTTGCAGATCTTCGCCGTGAACGCCGTCCTCGGCGTGGCGCTCCTCCTCTTTAAGCTCCTCGCCGTGGCGCCCCTCGTCAAAGCGCTCAACTGCGGCGGCGCTTACTCCGCCGTCATACGAGACGACATCCACGCGGCCGCCGCGTGGGCTCGATCTGCTCGCCGGCGCCGCGTACCTCGCCCTCTACCTGGCCGCCTCGCTCATGGTCAAGATCGCCACCGTCTCCGCCGCCGTCGCGGCGTGCTCCAGCGCCGAGCGCCACACGTTCCGGTCGTTCCTCCGCGACGCGAGGGGCGCCCTCGTGGGCGCCGCCGCGACGTTCGTGTCCGGCTCCGTCCTCAAGGCGGCCTGCCGCGCCGGCGTCTGCCTCCTGGCGCTGCCGGCGGGCCGGCGGCCTCCCTCTCGCACCGCCCGTCGTACCCGGGGTGGCTGGTCCTGCCCAGCGCGGTGCCCGTGCTCCTCGGCGGCGTCTTCTACCTCTACCTCGACGTGGTCTGCGCCGTGGCCGTCGTCGCGTCGGTGGCGGAGCACCAGGCGGCGGCAGGGGTCGGCGGCCCGGGAGCCGTGGCGCGCGCGTGGCGGCTCATGCGCGGCGCCAGGGCGCGCGCTCTGCTCCTCGCCGCGGCGGCGCTGGCGCTCCGCGCGGCCGTCGGGCCGGCGAGCGCTCTCGCCGTGGGGTGGTTCCTGCCGCGCGGCGGGGAGGTGGGAAGCGACCACGTGGCGTTCGTGGTGGACGGTGGCGTCGCGTACGTGCTGCACCGCGCCGTGAGGATGGTCTCGACGGTGGCCTTCACGGCGTACTACTTGGAGTGCAAGAAGAGCAAGGAGATCGAAGACAAGGCTGGCCATGGAGATTAGATAGACGCACCTGGGGTTGCTTAGAAACGGTGGAGTGGAACAGATTTGTGAATTGTGATAGAATATTAGGGTTACTGACCTACTGTACAACATTTTTATATGGAAATGTTAATATAGCGTCTAGAAAATATCGAATCAAGTACTCAAAATATTGAGAGGTTCAAAATCATGAATATAAAATAATGATTCAATCAACATCATTACGGATAGAGGGAAAATATAAGAGGAGGAAAAAAATTGGAAAACAAAATCAAACTGGGCCACGAACTGGGCTTCATGAGTAACCTGGATTAATTCAATTATGGGCCTTTGTTGGGTCGCACCCCTAAGGGGCCGGGTTTGTTGTCATTATTTTCTGTTGGTGATTGGTTGTAGAAAAATAAGGATAAGACACTTTGATCAGTGCAGTTGATTCTGACCTTTTTTATTTCTTCTTCTTCTTCTTTGAATTAATCACAATCCTCGTTCATCCAGTTACCTCCATCCCAAAATATAGCTATTTTTAGATATTTTTAGATTTCTTCAAGTCAAACATTTTAAACTTTAACTAAAAAATTTATAAAGATTGACAATATAAAAATGATATTAGTTTATTTATAATGAAATCAACAGTCATATGTAACTTTTTCTATTTAAAAGTAATTATTTTTAGAGATATTACTGGTTAAAGATAAAAATATTTGACTTTGACCAAGTTTAAAACTGACAAAGATTGATAATATAAAAATAACTTTGACCATTTATGTTAGTAATTCATCACCATCACTAGAAGAACATCAGAATATTGCGCCAAAAAAGAAGAGCAGAATGCAAAATTCCTTGTGTAGTTTGGCGATGGATCGTGTTGTCAGGAAAGAACGAAAGCACAATAATAAATACGAAAGCGACCGAAAACACCATAAATCATACCATGGGCCTCTCTTTCAATGTCCCAACTTGAGGATACAGTAAGCTGTGGATGAAAGAAATACAAACCACTAGCCTTTACTCTCCCACGTGCACACAAAAGCCAATAATCCACCCTTTAAAAATAGGCAACTGCCGCATACATGTCTTTGACTAACTCGAGAACGAACCCCTGGTTTAAGCCTAACTAACAGAACTGCTACCTAGGTCCATCATCA
Organism: Panicum miliaceum; assembly: GCA_032594955.1. Lineage (NCBI taxonomy): Eukaryota > Viridiplantae > Streptophyta > Magnoliopsida > Poales > Poaceae > Panicum > Panicum miliaceum. The sequence goes on from CM064073.1 coordinate 24,046,559, forward strand.
GCTTGATCAAGTTTTGATTTGATACCATGGCTGATGAAGTTGCTTGACTATATTTACTTATTTCAGATAATGGAAAAGAGTGTTCTGACCTTTTGCAGCTTGCCATGCATACATCCCCAGTTCATCATAATTACTGGTAGAATTTGTATGTCTTGGCTGTCAAAATGATCTGCCGGAGCCCTCCGATCGGAGACAACACCAGCAGCAGCACTCCAATGATAATGCAGATCTGAACAACATGGGGGTCAGACAGAAAAATCAGAGGTCAATCTTAACAGAGGCATTCTGCTGAAGACAAAACAGAAGCTTCAGGTCTGAAAAAGGCATTTGTTCCTACCCAGTTCGTTAACCACGAGAGGCTGAACCTTTTGGGCTTGTAGACTGCGAGCCACATGATGCAGGGAAGCTGGAAGAGACAGGTAAATTTTGGTCAGGTCTGTGGTTACAACTCTAGACCTGATTTTACATCTCAATGATTTTGCATTGTTGCGGGAAAGAAAATTAGTCAATTATGGATCTGTGGAAAAGCTTACAAAATAAGTTGTTGGTGCGAAGGCTAATCCGCCGAAGAAACTGAGCAATCCACCAAAGAAGGGGAAGCTTATGCCGATGAACATTGTGAACGCTGCACAGGTTGCAAGTAATCAGTCTTGTTTGTTACAGTGTCAGGCGCCCCCCCTTTGTTAAGTACAGCTTCAGAGTTCAGATAGAGGCATTACCAACATAGAAAGTGCGGGACATGAGACGGAGTCTTAGGCTTGGAGCGAACCGCAGCTTTTTCAGCAGAAACGACTCCATCATGTCGAACACCGGCATTGCGTAAACCTGTGCCGACAATGAGATTCAGTAGTTCAGAGATGATACATTATGCAGCTACTGAGTTTCATGTACAAGCGTGATATATATGAAAATTGAAAACATGCATGTACCTGGTAACTGCCGATGACATGGATGACGACCATCATGTTGGCGGCGGCAATGAGCCACTTGGGCTTGGAAAGTGTGATGAGGATGTTGTCGTCGACACTGTTGCCGAAGGCCCAGTACCCAACGAACGTGACAGGGAAGTAGCACAGTGCGACGATGATGTAGGCGACGAGCGCGCCCTTCCACATGGCATGCTTCGATGGCTTCTCCGGCGTGGACGGCATGGTAGCCTGGATCTCCAGCACCACGTTGTGCCCTGAATACGCAAACGCCACGTCGCCTAGACCCCCCAAGACGCCGAACACCTTCCCCGGCGTCGTGGTCGCGCGCAGGTCGTAGTCCACGTTCGCCTCCCTCCCCTTGTCCAAGGATGCTCCCCACGCGATTGTCGAGTAACTAGCTCAAGTAGTGTTCATGTCAATGATCATATCATCAGAGCTACATATAGTCAAGTAACTTGCACAAGTAGTGTTCAGTTCATGTCAATGATCATCGAAAGCTAATAATAAGCTATATATTCTGTTTTCAGATATTTGCCGGATATGCTACAGTAGCTGGGTATATATAGTAGGCTAATTTTTACCTGATTGACATGACTGCGGCGGCGAGGGAGACGCCGGAGATGGAGTTGAAGTTGGGGAGCTGGGAGAGGACGAAGTGGACGGAGGCGAAGATCATGATGAAGTAGGAGAGCTTGATGTCCTTGCACCTTCCGTCGCAGATGACGTCGTGGAACTTCTTGAGGGACTGGCCGCCGGTGACCATGTAGATGATGTTGAGGCTGACCTCGACGACGAGCTGCTGCGGCACGACGATCCAGAGGCCCAGCTTCTCGCCGAAGACGTGCTGGCCGAGCTCGTGGTAGCGGTCGAACCGCTTCCCGGGCACCATCTCGTGCATCTCCACCATCTGCCACAGCGTGTACAGCGTGATGACCCACGACAGGATCATCACCACGATGCCAGGGCCCCTGCGAATTCGAGTCGAGTCGTCGTGACGTGGTTGGTCAAAACAAATAAATCGGGGGACGAATGAAATTTCACATGTTTGTTGCATTGGTCACAACAAATAAACTGAACAGAACTATATTCAGGAGATCGAAATACTGTAAGAGAGTTGACTGAATCATCGATCAGTATGGCATGGCGGCCGCCATGGTGGAGAAGAAGGATTATATTGTGGACGTGAGAGTTACCATCCGAGCTCGGACATGGCGTAGGGGAGGCCGAGGACGCCGGCGCCGACCATGGCGGTGACATTGTGGAAGGCGGAGTACCACCACTTGGCGTTCCTGGAGCCGTTGATGGGGAGCCACTCCTCGAGCTTCTTCTCCTCCGCGGTCTTGCTGTCATCCTGCGGCCGGTTTTGGCAATCGGTTGTTATTAATTAGCCCTGACGCCCGTTGAATCAAGAGCAAGGATAGATGGCAAGTTGCAGAGTCTGAACACCTCCTTTTGACCCAGAAACGAGATCCAAAGGTTCTTGGAATCGTAATCCATAAACAATGAGAGAGAGAGAGAGAGTTCTGCACGTACCTTGGCAGGAGGAGGATAGCTCGCGGGCGCTTGGGTCCCCATGGCTAGCTAGCCTTCAGCAATGGAGTGATGGAGAGGGTCACTGCAGAGACGACGGAGGGAGATGGGACTAGGGGCCGGGGCAATATGAAGAGGAAGAAGAGCCGGCAGGAGGCAGGTAAGGCTCGTCTCTTCTTTATTGAGCGCAGATGGAAGAGAGCTGTTGCTGTGTGAATCTACAGCCCGGACGATGCGGGGACGACGACCCGGCCAGGGCGTCCCCGATCTCCGTCCAATCCCCGATGGCCACGGTGATATCCGCGACTAATATCTTCCCGGAGCTCGGGGAGCTCGTTTCCTCTCTCTCTCTCTCTCTCTCTCTCTTCCTGTTTAATTAATTAACAGATGAATCGGCGGGCAGTTAGTTTACTCGAGCAGCTCCGAGGTACACGCCGCGGAACTGGAAACAGGATTAAATCTACTACCCCTTCAGGTCGAGTACGTCCTGCGGTTTGATGAGCTCACACGTACGCGCGTGTCCATCTATGATTCGATGAGTGACCTGACCTCGTTCGGTCGTCGCAGGTTGGGTCGATCTGTCAGGGTCGCTGGACTCTGACAAGCAAGTCGCGCCATGCGTGCGTGTCCTCTTCAGGGATTCGATCATAAAAGCCAGCAAACTATCGATCGATCAAGAGCCCAAGTTTGACTCCTCAACTGCGCTCAGTCGTGCATCATGCCGGGTGACAGCGGCGGGTGCAGGTATGTGGACTGGCCGGGTTTGACGAATCGACCGGGCGGTCGCTAGATAGATGAAAGGGATCATCTCCACGACTTGACTCTCCTCTCCTCTCGCTGTCTGTCTTGTACTCCTGTGGTTGGACCGGCACATGGATGGGTTACCCAAGTTGAATAGTACACGCGCGACGACATGTGGTCGGCAGCAGATTCGTCGAGAGCACGCGGGTGTCAACGGATGAAATTGCATTGCGGAGTGGGAGTACCTTTCCTCCGCTGATTTTCTTTTTCCGAGAAAAAAAATCTGAAGTTTGGTCCACGAAATCTCGAGCTTGCATCCGTAGGGTAGAGTTGCACACGCGTATTTATATGGGGTACGCATCTCTACCGTATTTTGTCAAAAAAGAAAAAGAAATCTCAAACTTGTAGTGACATCATGTCCGAGCGGCGGCCACCGTGAAGCAAGCGGCCTTCCATGCCACCGCTCCTTGTGATCACAACCGCCATCGTCGTCGTTCGTCTCACTAGCCTCTTGACCGAAGCAGTTAGAAGCTTAGATTCAGATGGCGGAGTGGGGGAGAGGAGGAGGCTGGGATGGAGACCACCTACGTGGATTCATGCTCGGAGTATCCACCGCCGCCATACTTCTATCAAGAGAGGGGTTTCAGCGGAACTTCAGGTTTGTTAATTGGTTGGGGCTGCGGCTTCGTGCTCCGACATACGCGCCGCGGAATACCGAGTAATCCAACTCCTTTCCGCAAAAAAAAAAAACAGATGGAATAATCTAACTCCAAATCCTAGGTCAAGACGGCGCTTGTAGCAATATATATCCTTTTTCTTTTGTCTTTGAACTTATGGTAGGTACATGGCATTTGTGATTCGTCCAACTATCCCTTCGACGACTAAACTAAAATTTGGAAGCAGGAGAAGACACCTGTGCGGCTATTTTAAGATCCCAGTCTGTACGCTGCACTCTGGCAGGTCAGACGTGTCCTGCTCATTGGACGAAAAAAGAGTAAAATGTGCGCCTGAAGATTCCAAGTTTGACTCCCGGCCGCAATCACGCGCATCAGCCTTGGCTGGCTGGCTGCCGGTGAAAGCGACGACAGGCACGTTTTTAATCCTTTAGTTTATTACAATTTGACTCTGAACTCCACTATCCTCCGAGCTACCTTGATCCCGATGGATATGAAATGGCCTGCTCTCAAATAAAACTTTTGAAAGGCTTATTGATTACGGGTCTTTTTTATTCCACCGACTAATTGATTTTTTTAGATAAACGATATAGCTTGTCTTTTATATCGACATGGTGGATATACAGCTAAGGATTATTACAAAAGTTCCTAGACTATAAACCTCAAAATAAAGATTTAAAAAACACAAGAAAGAAAGTTTTAAGAGAAAGAAAGGTAAAAGACCAAGCCTCTATCTTTTTCTTCGTTCATTTGCAATATTTTTAGGCAGTACTGATCCATCACATCTCCCGTCTGCTTAGAAACTTGATGTCCAAATCATCTGTTGCTCGCCAAACCTTTTCTCTCCAACTTTCTACAACGGACCTTGGCCATGCCAAATGTTGCCACACCCATGCACTCACTACGAGAAGCATGAGGCAGCAACACAAGGATAATTTTGCAAAAAGAAATCGGACTGTGAGTCAAAATATTATTTCTATGATTGCAATGAAATATTTAAGAACCTATTTTTTTTATTGTCAACATGCTAAGATTAACCGGCGTATTGTTCATGTATTGTTCATATAGCTATTGGGTTAACCCTAAAGTCATATCTCATATGCTTGGACACTAGTTAATTTTCATAAGATAGAAAGATAGATTATTAATTTTTGTAGGGGCTACTGCTCTTATGTGGGCTATTTTGTTGTTTCTCTTTCACATAATGACTTTATTTTCACAAACAGGTTACATCTTTATCTTTTATGCAGGCTATTTTCAGGGGAGCATAATGGCTACGATTTTAATCCCCACTGCAGCCTGAGGAATCAAGGGAGACTGTTCATGGGCAAGCAAAGTAGAGATCACCGCTTTAGAATCTTCGCCAATAGTGGATGGAGAAGCAATAAAAGACTTTTCTTTTGATTACTTCCTTTCGTTGTTGTACACTTTTATTTATTATTTGTGATTAGTTTTGGAGATAAGATTGCTATAAGAACTTGGCTGTAGTGTGCGGTTACAGAGGCAGAAGACTTTCCTTTTTCGTAAAAAGGTTGGGTGGTACTAAACACAATCAGCTCATACCTAGCTAAAATAGAGGTAGATTCAGAGTTAATTTGAGGGAAGGGGGTTCATTTTCCACTTCTTCCTCTTCTTTCTCTTCTTCCTTCTCCTTTCCTCCTTCCTCCTCTTCATTCATGGCTAGAAATTGTAGGAGTGGCTTCATGGACTGCATGGGGATGGGGGACTAGAGCCCCCAGCCCCCACACGGAATCCGCCCTAGAGCTAAAAACCTTCTAGGCTGTAAATGGGGGATCAGATCGACTAGAGCCCTCTCAGCGCCCATACTCGATCCGCTCCTAAGCTAAAAGCTTTCTAGGTATAGGGTGGGTAGATCAAAACATTCTAGGTATAGGGTGGGTAGATCCGCCCCTCGCAGGTCTGTCTTTTCTTTTTATAGTTAGCATTTGATTTATTAATTTTAGCGCAATTGATAACTTTTGATCTTTAATATTCTTTTATATTTGCTATTCTGCATTACAACAGTTGTGTTTTTAACAATTCATAACCCTTGTGGTTACTGCGCTAAATTGTTTCGTCTGAACCTATGTTTAGTGAACCTAAATTCTTTAATCTTCTTAGGTGGTGCATGTTACTAGCAGGTTTGTTTTCTTAGATTTTTTTTAGTATGTATAGTTCAAATTAGTATTCAAAGTTTTGTAGATTCAATTTATGTTCATGTGTCTTACCGTGTGTGTATTTTTTTATTTCATACAAAGAATTTTATGTCTATATATTAGTATTATTTTGAATTTCTATGTGTCTTAGTTTAAATTTAGCAACATATTAGTTTAAATTTAGCAACATATAATTTCTTCTTTTGTTATATGTAGTTCTAGTATTAATATGATGTTTGCTGTTATATTGACAATGTATAGTACTAGTTTCAACTGGTTTTAATCTTAATTTATATTTTTATTTAGCAACGAGTCAGTCATCGGGTTGTTCTTGTTAGGTGAAGATGCGGTTTTTGCCTGATCGGTTTAAGAAATTTGTTGGTCAATTGGCTGATGATCAGAAAGCTTTTGTTCAAGAAAGTGGTTTTGGTCATGTGCTCAATATATCTGGATTTAATGTTCCCGTACCTTTGTTGGAATGGGTTTTGTCTAAGATCATTGTTGGTGTGTCTGAATTTTGGTTTGAAGGGAGGTCTATTAGATTTAGACCATCAATAGTTGGTAAAGTCTTGGGCATTTCATCTGGCAATGAGCCTATTAAATTTGATGCTAAAGTTTGTTCAATGTTCAATGGGAAGGATAAGCCAGCTATTACTCGTGCCCTTGCTATATGTTTTGCCGAGCATAACCACGATGCTTTCATGTGTTCCATCATGTTAGTGGCTCTTGGTCTTGTGCTTTGTCTTGGAACTAAGAATTATGTTAATTTGAAGTATTTGCAGTTCTTGATGAGATCTAAGGAGATCAGTAACTATGACTGGACTTCTCATGTGCTTCAGCATTCTCTATCTGAAGTTAGAAAATTCCTTGCTGTTATTAATTTGTCTGATGACAACAAGCGACAGGGTTCATTCTTTTATTCTTCTTGTCTTCCAATATTTGTTGTGAGTGTAATTCTTTCATTTGTTTCCTTCTATTATTTATGTTATGCTATGTTAATTGATTTTCATGTGTGATTTATTTTTTACAAGTTATGTATATGGAGTTTCTTTATTTGCATCAGAATTATGAATCTGTGTACCATCTGTTTTATGGTCTTCCTAGATTTTATCATGTGACCACTCAAGATTTTAATTTTATTACTGATGTTGATATTGATATCAGTAGCAGGACTAGATATTTAAGCTACGGTGTGCTTCTTGTGAGTCTCTTATCTTTCAGTATTTTTATGTTTCATTTAAATTTTGTTGGTTGCCAGTTGTGCTCAAGCAGCAGACTTATGTTTAACAAAAAATTTCATTTATTGTAGTTCCGTGATATTTCTTTGACACCGTATCATGAACCTGCTGCTCTGCTCAACCTGGTGTTGCACCTGCTGCTGCTGATGAACATGGTGCTGAACCTGCTGTGCGTCCTGCAGCTGATGTGCCTCCTGCACCTGCTGCTGCTATTGATGGTTCTGGTCCACAAGCTGGAGGACCTTTTGGTGACAATGTATGTTGTTTCTGTTAATTAGGTCCTTTGTTATTTGTTGAAGGACCTAATAGGTTTATTTCTATCTTTAGCCTGCTGCAAATATTAAGACTATTGTTGATAAGCATTGTCAGTTGTTAGTTGATGTGTTAGCATTGCAGCAGTTGAGTGGCCCTCTAGCTGATGGAGTTCTTTCTCCTTTTTCAAATAGAATGTCTATGCTTGCTGCAGAGATTTATTCTCTTGCTTCTTCTGGAAATGATAATTCTAAAGCTCCAGCTGATAATTCTCGAAATGATATTTTTGAAGCTGAATTTGATGTTGGTATGTGTTATGCTTCTTCATATATTCAGTTTGTTTATTTATATTTTTCCTTCTAATGTTCATTATTTCAATTATGTATTTTTTTATTTACTAGGTAATGCTTTCAATGTTTAGAATGATGATTTGCCATATGATGAAGGAAATCCTGCATATGAAGGAAATCTCACTTTCAGTGCTTTTGATTATTGGTCTCCCATTGGTACATCTTCTGGTCATGGAACAAGTAATGATTTCTTCCTCTAGAGGTATGTAATGTAACTTCTTTTAGTCTTTTTATTTTGTTTTTGATCATGGATTATTTGTTCAGCATATGATGCTCTTCTTTGTTTTATTTACTTTCTTCTTTAGGTTCTATTCTTGTGAATCCTCTAGCCTTAGTTCCTGTATTCAGATGATGTCCATCATATTGATGAAGGTTTTATCTGTGTCGTCTTGGCATTTCAGCACTTAGTTTGCCGAAAATTCCTGAGAATATGGACAAGAATTCTCTTGGCCTCGTCACACCTGACGGAGAACACACTGGCCCAATGCCAAATGGCAAGCAGAACAGCCGCTAACTCAGTAGTGATCTCTTGTTGATTAGCTCCTGAATCCTGATAGTCCATTTCAATCCAGCTCTCACCACACATTCCTTGTCATATTCTCCTAAACATACAGTAGCTCCTATGCAAATACAAACTAATTCATATTCCTCGATTTCGACTTGCCATGCCGTATATACGCCCTACATCTATATATACACGCACTTGTAGCTACTCCTATATATGTATCTCATGATGTAGGCGTATCTGACTCAACAGAAAATATGTACACACACGATACAACTTGTTGCAAGATGACTCGAACATGTGTGTGCAATTGTGCATAAATCACAGCTAGGAACTAGTATGTTTTAAGGTCATTAAGAAAAAACACTATATGCATAGGTAGAAACAAAATTAGCATATTGACATTTAGAGAGATCTATCTAGGACTAGAATTGAGGTCGTGTTATAACGCAAGTAATTGCTGATCATCACACCACGATTAGCAGTGAAGATAATAAGAGGCAGCAGGTGGCGATCAGCATGAGTTCGACGCTGCTGAGCGACCGGAGCCTCACCTCTAGCGCCACTCTGAGATCATCGTCGAAGCTGGCGCCACCTGACTCCCTCCAGAAGCTGATGCTCAAGTTGCCGTTGTCCCCCAATCCATGACGAGCCAGCACCTCCGGTGCCACTGGTGAAGAAGGTGGCGGCGGAGTTCATCGGCACTTTCATCCTCATGTTCACTGTGCTGTCCGGCGCCCGCCATCGTTGCGGACGCCGCGCAGCACGGCGGTGGCGGCGGCGGCATCCCCCTCGGCGTCGTGGCGGTGGGGCTGGCCGTGGTGCTCGCCATTGTGGACATCTCCGGGAGCCACCTGAACCCGGCGGTGAGCTAAGCGATGGGGGTGTTCGGGCACCTCCCGCATGCCCACGTGGCTCCCTACGCCGCCGCGCAGACGCTGGGGTCCGCCGCCGCCGCGTTCCTAGCTAAGGGCGTGCTCCGGGAAACGGACCCGGGGTGATGGCGATGGTGCCACGCGTCGGCGCTGCCGTGGCGTTCTTCGTCGAGGTGGTGCTAAGCTTCGTGCTCGAGTTCATCATCGCCACCGTCGCCACCGACCTGGCGTCCAACAGGGAGGCCTCGCGGCGGCAGTCACGATGAACGCTCTCGTCGGAGGGTAATAAGTAGTGGTACTTGTCACACCCGTGCGCACATGGCGTACATATTTTAGGATCAGGGATGGGACATGGCCCACACCCTACACTAGTTATAACTACTCGTACAGGAGTAGGACTACTCGGAACAGAAAGAAACTACCCGAGTAGTACTCGGTTAGGACTCCTAAGCTCGTACTTGGCTAGAATTTCCATGTAACCCTATCCTCCCAGACTATATAAGGGCGAGCAAGGACACCCTACAAACAATCATCATCTACGGCAATTCAAATCACCACACAGGACGTAGGGTATTACGCATACTGCTGCCCGAACCTGTCTAAAATTTTGTGTTCCTTGCACCTTCGAGTTCCTAATCTCGGCGACACCCTTCCTACAATCTACCACCTTGGGGTAGCCCTCGGTGGGCTTGGAGGTTAAACACCGACAGCTGGCACGTCAGGTAGGGGTGTTCATCGAGCATCCACCGGCAAACTCGATGGCATCTTTCAACTTCACCAGCACCATGCTCGACGAGGGCACAATTTTTGTCTTCGGCTCCTGGATCTGCGTCGCCAACGGCTCGGGTGGCTTCAACAGTCACCTGGCCGAAACTAGGGAGCCGGAGGCATCTTCAGCAGCCAAACGCAGCCATCTCGACGAGTTCATCGACAACCTTGATGAGATTCTACTCGCTGACCTAGTTAGAGAGATAGAGGAAGAGTCCATTTTCGACGCGATTTCGACTCGTACTGCACCAGGATTTCTAGGGTCAAATTCAATGCATCTGGGGAATGGGAGCCAACGCTTGTCGGGAGGCCTCCGTCTTCGACATGTACTTGGACTCGGATGACCCACCGACTGTAATCCATCTACAAGATGGAGTTGACTAGCTAGCAACGCACACGCATCAAGATGAAGGTAGAGACATACGAGATGTGCTACCCGAGAATCAAATCGAGGGAGTTTTTTGCCATGTGCACACACAAGGCTACCAGGAGGCCCAATAGCTCTTGCTAACTGTGCTACCCGAGAATCAAATCGAGGGAGTTTTTTGCCATGTGCACACACAAGGCTACCAGGAGGCCCAATAGCTCTTGCTAACTGGTGTACATGATAATGACTGCTCCGACTACTACAGGGAAGCTACCAGCAAGGATCAAGCTACAACTACTTCGAGTTCGCGAGAACGCTCGGTGACCCACCGCCGACTACTTCGACTACACGTCTCGACTACAAAACTAGTCGGGAACGGGCCTTACACCGTCAATAACTAGTCGGGCTTCATCAACAAACCATCATGGCTCCATCAACGAGCGCTACGGCTTCATCGACAAATCGCCCACGAATCAAGCTACGTCATGCTTTAATATTTTTTATATATCTAGATATTGACCATGAGCCTCCGCGGCCACACCATAATTGCGTTCCCGACTACTCACGCAGCTCTGGGCTTGTAGTCGGAACTACACCTAACGGGTGTATAATGTACGCTCCACGAGCGTTCTCTTTTTTCGCGCAGCACTGACTGCTCTAGTTTTCTCTTAACGGTCGCTAAAATATCTGGGTAGCACACGCTTTAATTCGTGAGACCTCGACTCTTCTGTATGCCTATATTCCTACACGTGCATGCGGCCATGCTCCCTACGCTATGGGCTATGGCTATCAGGGATCAGTGCTTAAACATAATAGTCTATCTACCTGGGAAATTATGTGGCCTAGCAAAGGCAAGACGCGAAAAATTTTACATGCATTTTACAATGCTGGGATTCGCTCCCGACTCGATATCATGTACATCAGTTTTACAAGGGACCAGACCTGGACCATGCCGCTGGGTGAGGCATGCTTCCGAGATCTGCCTTACATGGCCATCACTTCGTTGGCACAGACCACTCGGCGTGCCAGCGGCGACTCGGCTGACCCCAGGCTCGGGGCTGGCGCCGCCAACCTTGTGACATATCTCCTCTGATTCGGCCGATACCAACGCTACTTGGCGTACCTTCGGCGGCTCGTCTAGCTTCCGTGCTCAGGGTCTGGGTGCAACAGGGCACTCAGCGTGCTTTCGGCGGCTCGTCTGGGTCCCATGTTTGGGGCTGGGCACAACTCGGCGTATCACTGTGCAGAAGCTGAAGAGTTTTTCTCAGGATAAGATTCGTTTTGAGTGGTAATTTCGGGTTACTTTGAGAAAGTTATTTGCTTAACCATTTTTTCAGGGATGCTATCTCGAAAAAAGAGATTTTCGAATTTCTGAACCAATTTAATCATTTCAACCAAAATCAAATTCTTAATTTTTTTACACATGCCAGGACTCTTTGTATACTTTTTCATAACCTTGAGATTTGGATTCATGGCTCGGGGGCTACAGTACACGTGTCATTGACGATTTATTTTTCAAATTTTTGGAAGATAAGGGCAGAAGATTCAAGACTAATTTGACCCTCTGATTCTTCGATTCAATCTAAGGTTCGGGGGCTACACCATATGGAGTGCGAGTTTCATCGCACCCTATATAAAAGAAGACTTAAAAACTACTCGGGGGCATAAGCACCTCACAACCTCGAAACAGCCAAGAAAGTACTCGGTAGATACCTTCAAAATGGAGTTTGAGAGAACTCGAAGACGCCTTCAGAAGTACTCGAAAGTCTGCAGTACTTGACTACAAAGAGCTCGGGAGCTTATCAACTACAAAGAGCTCGGGAGCTTATCAGACCCGGAGCCACGGGACTGCTCACATAGCATACATATTTTAGGATAAGGGATGAGACATGGCCCACACCCTACACCAGTTTTAACTACTCATACAGAAGTAGGACTAGTCGGAACAGAAGGAAACTACCAGAGTAGTACTCCGGTAGGACTCCTAAGCTCGTATTTGGCTAGGATTTCCATGTAATCCTGTCACCCAGACTATATAAGGGCGGGCAGGGATCTCCTCCAAACAATCATCATCTAAGGCAATACAAACCACCACACAGGACGTAGGGTATTACGCATACTGTGTCCTGAACGTATCTAAAGTTTTGTGTTCCTTGCACCTTCGAGCGACACCCTTTCTACAATCTACCACCTTGGGGGTATCCGTCGATGGGCTTAGAGGTTAAACACCGATAGCTAGCGCGCCAGGTAGGGTCTGACAGCGCTGGTGATAATGTGGTGGATGCATGTATGCAGGCCGTGGATGGGGCCGTCGATGAAACCGGCGAGGACGGTCGGAGCGTCGGTGGTGATAGGGAAGTACAAGGACATCTAGGTCTACCTGGTGGCGCCGCCGCTGGGTGCCATTGCAGGAGCTGGCACCTACGCACTCAGCAAGCCCTGATCAATGGATCGGTCTCAGGCTCCACACACCACGCATGGAGCAAACAGGTGAATGTTGGTCGAGCAGTGGCGGAACCAGGAATTCTAAGTAGGGGGGGCCGATGTCACGCTACATATGACAAAAATATGGATATCTATTTATATATGTGTCAAAAAAAAATTTCAATGCCCTTGCCGCTAGCTTATATGCTTATACGCCCTCCTATACTTGTGTGCATGGCCATGTCTATGGGCCCACGGATTGATTGCTAAGTAGTCCACATTGTCCACCAGGCCATTGAACCGATGCCTTATAGCTCGGGATTTGGGGGATTTGGGTGATGAATAGATTTCTTTCCTTTCTTATTGCTTATTGCAGTGTGGGGTCCCATTCTAAATATTTTAGTACATTTTTGTTATATTTTTATCCTGCCATTGTGTGTTTTTTCCATTCCTTACCAAACAAACTAAAAACTTTGGTGCTATTAAAGAAGGATGTGTACATGGCATTTTTTTTTGGGGTTGAAGTAATAAAAAAAGAAAGCTATTCCCCAATCCACTAGCATATTGGATGAACATTCCCATTAGTAAATTATTGGAAAAGATTAGCGTCGCTGCTGCTGAGGAGATAATTTTTTTCCAAGATAGACAGCCGGTTTAGCCCCCACCGCCGCTCACCAATCTAATTCATCCTCCTCCGCCATGCCGAGAGGAGGGAGGCGAGGGTTGAGGGATGACCCCGGTGCTGGGAGGAATGGGCAAAATAATTATATTTTCATGGTCCTCTCCGCGAGGGATGAACCCGGTGCTGGGATTTTCATGGCCGGAGAAATGACGAGAATGATTTAAATTACCGCCCCCGCCACATCTTCATGCACACGCACGTCATCTAGGATAACTGGTCTTAGGAAATTTGATACATTCTATGCAAATCCACATGGTTCCATATAGGATAAACGGATAAGCAGGAAGTCGTTGGTACCCCAACCTTTTTGTAGCTTCCTTTCCAGTTGTGGACTTCTTTCCTCTCTTAACTGGTGGTCCTCTCTTAACTGCAGTGGCGCTTGGGTCGAGTAAGTACACTACTTCACCTTTAACTTTCCAAATTTTGATGCCTTTTGAACCTGCTGACGCCAATAATCCCGCATCCTGAATGAAACACAAAATGTGAATGAAAACAACAATAATCCCGCATCCTTGAATGAAATACGAAATGAACCGTACCTTAGGATGACACTTGAGGTCATTAATAGGCCCGCTGTGCGCGTCCAGCTTTGTTGCACCAACACGATATGCCAGCGCTTGAGACTTCAAGCGGGACAAAATATAGATCATTTTAAAGAAACACCCCCCCAAGGAATCAATTTTAGCAGAAGAGACTTACTTTTGTGTCTCGGTATTGCATAAAGATATGTATGTCATTGAAAAGACATGAACTTGCAATTAAGTACCCAACGGACTGATTGTGGCATCTACAACAACAATTGGGTGTTACAATGAACAACTAAACACATAACTTGAATTTGATTGGATACAGTTGGATGAATTGGCTTTTCAAAAAAAAAAGAATTGGATGGATTGCTACCTGGACCAGTCACAACATGAAAATCCTCCTCGTGCATCTTCTGATATCCTGATATTAAAATTAAAATAAGTACCATATTTATAGAGTTAAATTTAAAAAACTTATGCATATGCCTTATGCCTGCGTCATGCTAGAGAAATATTGGAGAAGGTTTTATTTGGCCCCAGGGGGCATACAATATATATAGCAAAATTAACCTTAAATTGTTATGTGCTGTTGGGAATTGGGAATTGGGAAAGCCACACCAATAGTGTTAAATCTATAATATTTTCAAGTCAAAGTTGGATTAGTGCACCAACACTCAAAGTAAAAGAAAGCGGGGGGGGGGGGGGGGGGGGGGGGGGGGTAAGAATACTTACCGATACTGACCCACAAGTGTACTAGAAAGTTCCTTTCCACTTGGTATGGAGATAGTCGTGCTACTACTTGAATCATCCCTATCCCTTCTTGGTTCAGTTCTCCAAAATTTCATGAAGGAATCAGCACTGCAACATTAGAAGAGCTTTCTTTTATAGTCATAACATATTCCATCCAACCATTTAAGCATTTAACCAAAGAACCTAGTTAACGTTTACCCTGCCGATGCCATAAATCTCCATTATTCCAACAGCTAATACCATTGATACCACTTTTATGACCAAAACTGAAAATACAAATATAAGTTCATGAATATTTAAGTTATAACATAAGTACATACAAATTCTTGCTAAAATATTTATAATTACAATTTTACCTAGACAATGGAGTAAGTATTATACCTGTCACCACTAATTGTGTGAATGTGATAGGCTTTCACATCTTGGTCACCTAGGATTTGTATGCGGTATATCTTTGAAAAATAAAACAAAAGGGGTTAGGAACTAATAATGGAATTATTTACGAATAAATATTTGAAGAAAAAACCCTGAATTCGTCTATATCCGGCAACAGCAAAGGCCTCATCATTGGGATTCCATATGGCAGAGGAGGTCTCACTACTTCCACATTCACATACTCTGCACTTGACAACATATGTGCCATTGTTTTTTGCCAATAATGCATATATTTCCATCGTTGGAGCAAGACAGAAGCAACTGTTTGCTGTTCCATGAAAGACTCTTTACAATTTGCTCATGTGGACCCTATTAGAGAAAAGAAATAATTAAGTTTAATCACAAATAAGTTTAGAAGCACTATTGTGCATTATTTCTAATTTATTTGATTATAGCTTGTATTAGTTTTTTTAACTCAATCTTTTAATTTATATGTTAGTCAAATTATTCATGTAGTGAACTTACATGTACTTGTGCAATGAGTTTAAATGAATCCTCAGCTTCTTCGTTGTATTCCCATATAGCAATGTTTGAGTTTAAACCTCCTGCTCCAAGGAGTTTCCCGTCCAAGCTCCAAGCACATGATTTGATAGGTCCTTTTCCTCCATTGGACAATTCCTGCACATGTACATAGTAAAAGCTCTTCAAATCAATTATGACAAGCTATAGCCACTAGCATAAAAGAAAAAAAATAAAATGAAAACTCCCCATATACCCGTCCCACCTCTCCAACTTTCTCCTCTAGCTTGTGTTCATTTTTTGAGACCAAGTCCCTCAATTCCATGTGATTACCCATTGATTAATTGTTTTCTGTCTTATGGTGAATGATCAAACTAGATTTCTTGGACAAATTAAATGGATCCCTGGCTTGCATGTTTGTGGTGTGGCGTGACTAAACATTTATGAACCAGCTAGGCTCCAAATTCAACCCCACCCCTTACGGCCGACGGATGGTTGAGCAAGAAGGAAGGACGAAGAGGGCTAACCTGCGCGGCGCTCGCTGGATCGGAGAGGGAGATTGGGACTTAGGGTTCCAATGTTGGGGAGAGAGAGATACTGAGCTCGAGTGGGGAATTGGGGAGAGTGGAGTGAGAGAGGGGTGAGTGGCCGCCTATACTGAGCTCAGCTTGACCTGGCGCGGGCGGGCTTTTTTTGCCATTTCGGGATCACGAGGACGAAGACGACCATGTGGCGGGCCCAGCTGTCAGCGTGCAGATAACATGTAAGATATCGGGCCTGGATCGGGCCGACCGGGTTTCCCAAAGGCAAACAACAGTCATAATGGGCTTTAGGCCGGGAGCTCCTCCGTGCGCAGTAGTACAGCAGAGGCCTACGTAACTTGGCTTTTACAACGAAATAATATATCATGTCTAAATAAGAGGTAATCTACATAAGCTTAGTTAGAAATAACAGCATCGGGAGCTGATCGATATGCTCTCTCGCTCGTAGTCTCACACAAAATGGATTAGGCTTTCTAAATAAGTTTTTGTTTTTTAAGAACCAAAAGTGATGCAAACGTGAGACAATATACAAATCCATATCGCTAATCTGGTTGCCCACGTCGCCTATCCAAATCACTAATTAGGCAAATCACCTGGTATTCAAATCGAGATCCTTCCTATCCATGAAAAGAATGCCCTCAGCTAGCCTTCGATTCCCACCCAGACAACCTAATTAGCTAGCCAAATCACTAATCTTTGGGCCTTCTAATGATTTTTTTATACTAGCTAGTTAGGTTTTCTAATAACTAGACATGCATTACTAAAATGGCTAAAATACTTATAATTCCTCTTAGGCTCCGTTTGGATCCTTGGAATTGAATTTCATTCTAATAATCACAATTTAGATATAAATTAATTAAGCTAATATAGTTGTATGTGTAGTATATTTGTATATTATCGTTGGCTATGGGAGAGATACTTATGCACTGCAATTTTGCTATAGGGAAGTGAATTGAAGAAATTGTACATTAGGAATATAAGATAAGAATCTATAGAATTAATTTCCATCTTCCATCCCCATAAATTTAAGATAAGCTTATATATATATATTTTGAAAAGTTGTGAAATATCATATTCCAAAACAAATAGCTTACTCTATTAAGTAGATTCTAATTTTTCAAAATGAAGAGATCTAAACGCGATCTTACGTATTATTATCCGGTAGCTTCTTCCCTTTATTCGCTAGCTCCTCGCGTAGTCGTCGTGTTTCCGTTGCCACTTGCCACCACCGCGCGCTATCTACCTGCTACCGGTTTGATACAATACAAGTCTTCTAATCCTCCAAGCTCCGCCCCTTTAATTTCAACCCACGTCAGCAGCGAAATAAATTCCCCGTACAAATTAAGCACGAGCTTGAGACAATCCTGTCAAAATCACGGTGGGAGCACATATTTGCAACCAGTCAAGACAAGCAAGCAAATCGACGCCGTCGATGGAGGCTAGGCAACTCATATAAGAATGAATAATTATATCCCTCTGCCTTATTATGTCTAATGTTTTTCTTATAATCCACCGACAAATCAAAAATGAGTGTACTTAACCTACTTTTTCATCTATTAATAATATTTTAATTCAACAAGAAATAAAATAACATATTTTTTATGCCCACGTACACCACAGTTAATATTTTTCTTTTGAATCAGAATTCATCCTGCTTTTATAGAAAACCAAGTAAGGTTGAGGAGAGGAAGCAGCCTCACATCCGCCCCCCCCCCCCCCCCCCCCCCCCCCCACCACCCCCATTACCTCCCGTAAATTGCTCCGCATTTTATCCCACCCGGCGCCTCCTTGAAACATGACCACACCAAAGCTAGAATACATTAAAAGAAAATATGGTTTACTATTTCTGGGGAGCCACATATAGGTACAGGGCATTCAGCTTCACCTTTCCACCCTTTTTTTTTAAGCTTACTCCCGTGGGGAGTTTTGTCATAGTACATCTGCCACAAGAAGACTTTAATCTTCATGGGAAGCCTACTTTTCCAAATTTTCCCTGCCCTCCTATCAATCACTCCGATCCCCTAAATGTTAGGAACCTATACAACCATCCAGTAGTGTATCTTCCGTTTCTCTCCAGTTTCTAAACAGCTTTGTCTTTTTGGTCATTCAGCTGGACAATCTTTCCCACTCTAAACCTCCGTTGGGCCGAAGGCTTCTTGAAGTTCACCGCCTATTCTCCTCCATCCACCCAACGAATAGCTTAGGGAATTCTAGTTTCTTTTTTTTAATTTAAACGGTAGGAGTGCTGTCAAATCATTTAAGAAGAGGAAGCAGAGTTTTACAGCTTACTAAAAAGAGTTTACATAAAACAATAAACACTCAAACTCAACAGGAAACAAACTAACATGGAAACTACGTGGCGCTAGGCGCACTCAAAGCCGCTTGCCGCACACCCAACTCTCCAGGATACAATTGAAGACCAACGGAGCTGTCATTGTTTTGCCTTCAAACACTCTTCTATTCCGTTCCTTCCAAATGTTCCACGCCGTGTACATGAGTAAGGATGCAACGCGTCGCGCTGCTCTTTTGGGTAACGGCTGCAAAGAAGACACCCACCAACTAACAGGGAATTCTAGTTTGAGTGGGATATCCTCCACCCATGTGTCTTTCACCTGGAAGACAGCTCC